>CM060985.1:142174547-144574547 GCA_030765065.1 Deroplatys truncata | reverse complement strand
GAATTTTTGTGTGATTTCTAGAAATATGTTGAAAATGTAAAGCAAGATGCAAGTATTGGCACCAACATTTTGCGTGTCTCAGCATCAGATGAGGATGCTGACAACAATGGCGCTATTGTTTATACCCTAAGCGCGCCATACAATCCATCAGATCTCGAATACTTTGAGATCCAACAAGAATCGGGATGGATAGTTCTAAGGAAACCACTGGATGTAAGTGACATACCTACACTCTTTGGCTGGTTTGTGCTCTAGCTGTCAACTTTTCTATACATTCTTCCATATGAGGAGGTACCATTCACATAAAAACTTGGCTAGATATTTTTAATGAGATGTATGTATGTGATTGTGAGAGAGACAAGTATGTATGTTTGCAATGTGAATGAGTGCAGCTATAAACTCATGCTTTGCTGCTATTTCTTTTTCCATTCTTCTATAAATTGTTACATATAGTAAGGGTATGTTCACATAGAACATGAGATAAACTCGTAGTTCCTTCAAATTTTGAACATTTCTATACCATTTATATTAGTTGGTAAGAACCAATAAAAACCTAATTTATAATTCTCTGGATGTGTATGACAGCCATTGTCATTTTCAAACAGCTACTTTGGAACAATAGCTCAGCTCTATTCCTTATTTAGTTGTCCACTGTAGAAGATATTTATTTGTTGAACTTCGGAATAATGAAATCAGGTGCAAGCTTTTTAGGCTTTAAAAACTAACATTTATACTATAGTCTTATTTTTTTTTTTTTTTTTTATTTTATAGTATTTATGTGCTAAGAGTTTTACAAATTTGATTGTCTACTGCACTTTGATCCTGGTCACTCATTCAGTAGACAATCACTACAGTTTATTTACAATTTACAATTTCTCATCAATAAATTATCTTGTTTTTTAACTTTTTTCATGTCCCATTTCCACTAGTTTTTCACTTTTCATTTATTGATTACTTAACCATCACACATTCACTATAGTTTTCCATTCAAAGTAAGATGAGCTACCTCTTACTTTTCTCTTTCCACTGTCCAAAGCCATTTATTTTTTACTTTACACAAAAACTGTCCAATGCTTCTAGCGTCCTTGCATATCATTTCAATCATAAGTGTAATTCTAACCCCCTTCAACCACTTCTTATTAAAAAATTCTTTTCTCCAATTTTCTGATCCTTGGCACTTAAATACTATGTGTTCAATGCCTTCATTACCACCACATATCGCACATTGGTTCTGAGGAATACCCTGTCTTAGCCCTTTTAGCCTCCATGCTCCGGTTCTTAACCATGCAATAGATTCTCTCTCTTCTTTATTTACTATGTCTATATATTTTTCCCTACCCCATGTATTTTTCATTGGCCTATAATAAACTAATGAGCTCTTTTCGGCAATCTCACTGAACATGATTTGTATTTCTACATCTTCCAGCCTTTTCCTCGCCTTTTTCCAAAACTTTTCACGTTATTTTCTCTCCTTCTCCATATATCTCCTAACCCATTTTTCTCCAAAATGTTCCGTAATTTACTTACCCATCCATCATTCATTAAGCTATTCTCTTGGTATTCTATACATTGTTTTAACACATTACTTTTTCCTAGATTTAAAGTTCTGAACCAAAATTTCAAAGCTCTTTCCATTATCTTCCCCTTAGTAGCCACCCTGCCCATCTTTCTAATTGTGCTACCTGTCTTACAATTGACTTCGGTAGCCCTGGTTTATACTATAGTTAAGTTGGGACATGATAGCATGCAACAGAATTGAGTGCAATATATAGTCCTGTAACACCAAAATTGACAACCACATGGTCAGAGTAATAGTAACAGAAAATCAACAAAAATCCAAAGCCACACGAGCAATTATTTTAAGGCAAGTAAAGCAACTGGAAGCATTCACTGTGTGGTGGTAGTGTCACTAAAACCAACAACTCGAATGCTGTTGCTTGGCAACATGCCCTCTATGTCATTTCATTTTCAACTGTTTTCTCAAATTGCAATACTGTGTCACGTGCCATTTCTCAAAAAGTAGATTGTAGTTAACCAATCTTACAATAACATAATGAATGTATAAGTCACACTGTTACCTTCAAATGTAAGCCAGCTCAAATGGTTTATAAGGATAAAAGTGAAAATGCTTCCATAAATGATTTTTTTCCTATACAGAGAATTTGCAAATGTTCTTATATATTCTAACCGCACTTCTGAGCTAAAAAACCTTCAAAACATATATCAAACATGAAATTTTAGAAAATGTAAATATTTTTTATCTCAGAAATAACACTGAATAGTTATTCAAATGTAATTGGTTGTATTTATAAACTATATAGATATTCTACCTTCTACTTTGTTCTTTTAAACCCTGTAGAAATACTTTTCAGTTTTGTTGTTGCTTTTAATTATCACATTCCTATACAGCATAAAATATTTAGCACAATCATTAGTTTTAAGAAAGTATATAATGGCCATGTATGGCTAATTACTCAGCATTGTTAAATTGTGGAATGTAACTTTCGATTGTTATAGATTTATCTTCCATCAAGAGTTTCTGCTTTTATCCTTATAAATAATTTCACAATAGTATTTTAAGATGCTAAAGGTAGGAATTACTCATTTTCTACAATCTCAGGGGCTTTGCAGGAGATGAAATTTGTACTTTCCTATTCATAAATATAAAAGGCTATAAATTAATAAAAGAAGAAAAACATTTTGGACCTGAACAAACTCTGAATGGTTGCTTGAAAATGACAACATATGCTGTAGCAACATGTATGATAAATTATAAATAAAGGTTTGAATTGTTTCTATGTGAATCAGAGAATAAGTTTCTGGATATTTTCAACACTTCTCATGGAACATGTGAGCAGACCCTTGATGTAGAAGAGATTTGAGATCATGTTGGCAGTCCCCATGATGGAAATGAAGATGGTAAACCTGTTGAAAAGAGAAGTAAAAAGCATTCTCAATTTTGGTGTGTACTCACACTTTGCAATGCAGCCTAGTTGCAGACTGTTGTTGCAATATATCTTCAGCTTCTTGGGTTTATATTACTTGATTTCATCACACGTTACTTTAATTTGCTCTAAAGCATTCAACATTTCACAGTAAATATATTATCTTGAATAAGTTTCGTTTCTACGGCACTTACCTTCAGTATACTTTTATTATGTATATTGTACTTCACTGTTATTTCTCTCCATTTCAGTTAAAGAACATATACACACTGTATATCCAAATGCACAATTTTTTTTGTGAGTTTTGATTACATGGACCTTATGAACTACATTTCCACCTATCAGCCTGCTTGGATATACTTTGAAGTATATGTTTTGTTACCAAAAAAAAAAAAATAACAATTTTTAATAAAATTGGGGATGATACCTCCACTTTTTTTAAACATTTTACAATATGTTCTTTATAATGTAGTTAAATGAGAAAAATGATTTTTTTGTGACTGATTGAGAAGAATTCAGTATGCTAATTTTGTTGGACTACTTTTCAGAGAGCTGTAGCGATTTTTGGAGACGAAGCTACGATTTTGCTGACATAGTATGTTTTTGTCTTGATATGTCTTTTTTTGCCTCCCTTTTCAGGAGGAGCCCAAAGCAATAGTGTAACATGTTTGTGGCATTTTGGTCAACTAAGAGTATCAGAGGAGGATTTTTGAAGCCCTTTTTGTGGGTTCACTCTGATATATCTTGGTCGGCATCACATTTGTGACATTTTTCCTTCTGTGTATGGGGCAGCGTACCTATCAGGAATGCGTCCGTCATTTTTGGACGCCATGATTAGAGCGTCGTCAATTTTTTACCCTCCTTCAATCCCCACTGACATTTGGAAATGCATAGTTTTTTTCCGCATGTAAATTGCCTGCTTTGATGATATTGTTTATAATTTTGATACTCTTGTTTTATTTCGTTAATTGCACCATTTCTGTTCTTCGGAATTGAACCACAACAAGGGATGTTTTCCAGTAAGTAGGAGACTCCATGGTAACATGGATTGGAATTCACGTTTCGTGATTTCGTAGTGATATAGAAGTAGTATAGTTGAAATAATATTAAGTTTGATTATTCATAAAAATTAGATTATGTCGAATATATCTTAAAAAAGACATTAAGTCTTTCCGGGGAAAAAAGATAGATTTGATAACTTTTAACATTTTGTCTTGGTTCTAATACTTATTGCTTGTAATAGTCTTGCATTTGCAATTTCAAACGTTATCGAGCCAGTTTAATATATTTAATAAAAAATATTACTAAATGCATAGTTAAGTTTTTTCAGATTATGTGTGATTTCTTTATCCCTTGAGTTTTTTAAGTTTAGAAGACAAAAGTCAAGGTTTGTGATAATTTTAAGTTTAGTTTGATTGTTTTGTTTATTTGATCGTTGTGCTTGTTATGTATCTCCCCACTGACCTGACGGCACATCTTTTCATGCCACTGTAGCGAGAAAGGTACCGCCTGCGTGTCCGTGCCTCGGACAGGGGCAGCCCTCCCTCCTATGCAGACGTGGACGTTGAATTAGACGTCGTAGACAGGAACAATAAGCCACCTCTGTGGGACGTGAGTGTATACGGCCCCATTCACATCAAAGAAAATGTCACAGTTGGTACAGTAGTGACTTCAGTGAAAGCCAGGTTTGTATTGCCACGTCGCTCTAGTATGTAAGCTCTCTCTCTCTCCGAAAGTCCCCATGGCGACTAGCTTCTGGGGCCGGAGGGATCTCTGCATATTCAGGCAGATAGTAGCTTTCTTCTTAGCTTTCGGAGGAAGGGTTCGGTCGCCAGGGGGACAACCACCCCCTCGTCCTCTGTTGGTTGGGTTCAGTTGTCCTTTTGCGTGCCTTCCCTGCTCTTCCCCCCTTTTCCTGGAACTCCTCCTAGTACTTAAGAACTAACATGACTAACGGCGTGATTTTTTTCTTGTTTTTTTCCATTGAACATTTTTTAATATAGCGAGAGACATACAAGTTGGAGGCCATGGCTCAAGATAAAGGGTACCCTCCCTTGTCCCGAACCGTGGAAGTACAAATTGATGTTGTGGACCGTGCAAACAATCCTCCAGTCTGGGACCATGTGGTCTACGGACCCATCTACATTAAAGAAAACATGCCGGTCGGGGCAAAAGTTGTATCGGTTAAAGCCAGGTCTGTCATCCGATTCAATGTTGATTGCTCCGTGCGGCACGCATATATTACCCTTGCACGGCACTGTGGGAGTTGTTCATTGCACGCTGGCTCCCCACACGTATTGCACGTCCAGAGTTAATCTTGGTGTGTGGTTGTCCAACCCAACCCTGTATACCCTGTAACTTAATTGTCATGTGTTGATCAAAATGATCAAAATTCTCTTAGCTAGTGGCCATACCAAAGCTTGCCAGTCAAATGAAAAGCTGCGCTCTGTGTCGTTGTAGAATCTATAAGCTTCTTGTGCTATTGTGCTGCTTGCAATGGGGTTGCCAGGTTTTCAAAACTACATTCATCAGGTTCAGCATATGTTCATCTAATAACCTCCCCTTTCATTTGTGGGGGAAAAAAAAGTGGGCTGACATTTTAAAGAAGGTTTTGCCAAATTACATAATATAGTAGGTCAGTGGTAGTCATGATTTTCATTGACTAAAAACTATACTAGATATTTAAGTAATTTGGACATTAAGGCACTGTTATGCCCTTTTCTGCCTCAGTATGTTTAAAAAAAAAACCTGATGTGTTACACTCACATGACTTTCTCTACTCTTGTACAAACTATTTTTACAAACGCTTATTCTCCATCTACTTCATGTTAATCAAGATGTTAATCTTATTGCTAATTTTCTTGTAGATGCAAGGGGAATATGGTAGGTTTTAAGCGATAGTCAAATCTTTTAAGCGCTGGTTGCTATGTGGCGCATTCCATTCTCTTTGCATGTCCAGGACATAAAAAAAATGAATAACGAATTTGAGAAAAAGTATAAGTATTGGAAAATTTAATGGAATAACAAGCAATATCTCGAAAATGGTTCACTCAACAAAAAAAAATGTATATGACATAAATTGTGTATTTTAATGCAATCTCATTTTTTGTGTAGTAAAATTTTGTCTGTCTCTTATGGTTTACCAGTTATACAAAAGTTGTTCAAAATGAAGAATACTTTTGGAGACATTCCCAGAAAATTCGAGATATACATTTCATTTGCCATAAAAATATCTTAAACATATGATATTTTAATCAAAATCGTTAGAGCCATTTTTGAGAAAATTAAATTTTCGAAAAATGTTCCATGTAAAGGGTAATCTGGGGTGGGGGGATTTTCTTGAAAACCTTCGTGTCGCTCTCTGGAAGATACTGAACCTAAATACCAAGTTTGGTGTTCATCCGACTGTTCGTTTCTGAGTTATACTGTTCATAGACACACAGACGGACATGTTTCCAAAAATGTTTTTTTTGGATTCAGGGGGTCTCAAAACATATATTTCCGGTGAAATCTTGGTATCAAATTTTTGGGTGGAATACAGTACTTCCCGTACTTACTATACGTAGTAGAGAAAGTAATAATAGATAATAATTAATCTGGCAGTGTAATATCGTTTCATAAAAACCATTTAAAGGAAACGGAATTAAAATATAACTGATGCTAAAGTAATTCAGGACCACACATTAACATATGGCAGATAGTTAATGAGTTTACAGTTCACCATTTTCCTATCATTTAACATTTTAAATGTATAGGTTGGTTAGTGCAATGGATACTAATTGCTCTTCTTGGATCTCTAGTTGCATTTTTATTACTTCCAATCGTGCCCAGGACTTGCATAGTTTAGGTAGCTATAGTTTTAGCATTCCCTAAATTCATCTTTTCCTCATTTCTACGGGCTGACATAGCTGTACCTTCCACGCGAGATACCTTAAATGTTGACATCAACTCCCTCCCCCCAAAAGAGTAAATGAAAGAAGGGCAGTGGAATATTTACATAATTTATGTTATGTTTTAACAACAAAAATATATTTAATTTTTTCAGTCTGTTTTTTACTTTCTCTACTACGTATAGTAATTTTTGTTTTGTTTTTAAAATTGACATTTTTGCACAATAAGAATTGTTTCACATAATGAAATTTTCTTGTTAATTTTACTTAGGAAACATACTCTGCAGAAAGGAAATATAAAGATTTTTTAATGTCTAAGCATAACAGCCCCTTATTTTAGCAAATATTTGTTCTTACTGACCACTGAAGTTTGCAAATGTAATATGTTAGTACACAGTTTCAGAAAGCAAAGTGAAAAATTCATATGGTATCATTCAAACCTATGGACTATAAAAGATTTCTAAAGGAATGTTTCTATGTTAGAAACATGATATAATGTATACACAGGTTTTATTCTTTAATGTTGTAATGCCTGGCAACTCTATATATGATGGCCTTTGAAATGTGGTAGCAGACTTTTCAAAATTCTTTGGGAGAGATTTTTCATTTGACTGAGCTTGGTGTACATAAAGGAGGTGTGGGCTATGCTACCAGTCACGCACAACGGCACTCTCTGGTGGACATCCCCCACCACAGCAGCAACAGCAACAGCAATGTTAGGAAACATACCAGAACCAAAGTGAACTTTTAGAAAACAAGTTGCTATTTTAGAATTACACGTACTGAATGTTGTCATTCACTAAATCTTTTTTTCAAAGCTGCACAAAATCTTTCACTGTTGCATTTTGCTAACAAAGCTCCTCGCTGTTTTCTTTTCTGCTGTCGAGCACCAGTCTATAAAGGGACATTAGTTACTTGAGTGCTTTCTATCTGACAACATTCAGTGCAAAAGTCAGTGATGATGGTTTATAACGAGTAAGTAAAACAGTTTTGGTTAATATCTTATTATATCAAGATGCATTAAAAGCAGCCATGTTTTAACATGCATAAACTAATTGAAAGTGATAGCTGGCTTTGAAAGCATGCCAAATAATTTGTGTAAGGAAGCTTCTTGTTTATGGAATGCCTAGGTGTGGGGATTCCTGGTGAACCCCATATTTATGGTCTATACCATTGCTTCAATGTCAGGCGTGTAACTATTGAAGGTAAATAACTTTGCAGCATCGCTAAAAGTTACTCTATATACACTCTTTTGTTTTTGATGAAGATAATTTTTTTGTGATTTTTGTGGCATGATTTTTGTCAGTAGTTTTTGTAGTAATATTTTGTTGTAACATTTGTGGATGCTAAATGATAAAATGAAGCCAAAAACTGACATTATTTTATATACATATACTTTTTTTGTTTTCTTTTTTTACGAGTTTAAAATTGCATGCTGCATTTGTTAATGTGTGACCATTGGTAAAAGCAATGTTAGTACAGTAAACAGTTTATGCCTGTGCCAAAGCATTTTCAAGCGAAAATAAATTAGATTTTTTGTAATATTTACTTAAAGAACTCCTTCAAGCAGTTTTGAGATGCATGAAGGCTATGATGAATTTTTTTGTACATCTTTTTTGAATTTTGAAAGAAGCCCTGGTGCTTTATGAAAGAAATTTTGATATTTAACCCTCGAATTAGGGAATAGATAAAGCATAGCTTTGAAATGTAATATAATTAACCACGTAAAAAAAAATTGCTAGTATATTTCTAAAAGACAAACACATTAGATGCATTCCCATAAATTAGTTATTGACATAAATTACAAAAAGAAATTAGAAGCTTTGGAATTATTTAGCGAATTGCACTGTACACTTAATAACATGTGGTTCTGTCGTCATATTCCCACAGCTCTGGAATTGAAGGAAACCCAACAGTATTTTATCGGCTAATGCCAGGGTCAACAGCACAAACCAACAAGTTTCATACATTCTATTTACAACAAAGAGCAGATAATGGATTTACTTGGGCGGATATAAAAGTTAATCATCCGTTAGATTATGAAACTATAAAGGAATACAATCTAACAATACGAGTAGAGGTAAGTGTATAGCATAGCTATTCTAGTTTAAATATAGTTTATTTATGCAATAGCTAAACAAAGCAATGCATGCTCAAAGTTGGGGCCATTTTTACTTCTTACATATATAAATGAAATTTTTGAGGTTATACAAGAAAATGGAGGCATTGCAATTGGATATGCATACAACAGCAAAGAGGTTGAAATTATAGCGAATTCAATTTAAAAAATTATATAACAATATTATGCTAATTTAGATATGATAATAAATACACAAAAGACAGCATGTATAAAGGCTGGTTCACAACCACCCGGTAACGTAACCAGAACGGAAACGAGAATGGGAAGCAAGAAATTTTGATTCACAACAGCCTGGTAACGAGAACGGGAATGCATATCGATCACAAAGTGAAAGTCGATTTTGCGCATTGGGATTTCATTTGTTTTTAACTGACCAATGACATTTTTTAACGTACTTCCAATTTAGCCAAGCCAACGTCAAAATTCGATAGAGTAAACATTATCTAAATGCATATTCATTACATTTCCGATCCCTCTACTTATGCCAAACTTTCATTCCTTTATTTAATGGCATACATTAAAATTGTTTATTCTTTTTTCATTTCCACCAGATTTAGCTGTTCCTTGTAGCTTTTGCCATTGTTTTTAGGTAATAGCCAGTTTTGAGTTGCATATAAACAAACTGCAAATGATCCCTTCACCAGAGGAACCAACGTTGATTAGATTTGCGGGTGTCGGGATGAGGTTAGGAAGCACATTTACTACTAATTCCTTCCAGTTTCATGTTTCCAGATTGCGACTATAGAGAGCACTAGTGGCTGTTTCATGTCACGGCCGCTTAGAATAACCTCTAGTGTGAATATGTCGTGCCCGGGAACGAGAACGAGAAAGTTAAAAGTTGGGCAACTCTTCTTCCCGTTCCCCGGGCCCGGGAAGGCTTCCCGTCGGTTGTGGACACTCCCATTTGAATACATGTATTTCAACTTTCCCGTTCTTGTTCTGGTTACCGTTCTCGTTGGTTGTGAACGAGCCTTTAACCTTGAATTAACAAAACTTAACCCGAGTGGTATTAAACTAAGTATAGATGAGGAGACTATATCAGAAATAGATTGCACTAATTTTCTTGGGGCAATAATTTATAAACATTTAAATTGGCAATTTTATGTAGCATCGATTAGTAAAAGAATAAATAAGGGCATTTATATAATGAGACAATAAACTAAAATAATGGACAGTAAAACAATGAAACAGGTCTATTATGCTTTTATATATTCTTATGTAAGATATGGAATTACGTTGTAGGGAAATATTACAGCAAGAGAAATGGATAAGTCTTTAAAATGAAAAAAAAGCCATTAGAATAATACGTAAAATGGAAAACAAACAAACTTGCAGGGGGGTGTTAAAGAATCAAAACTTGTTAACAGTGCCATGTATATATATAAATGAATGCATAAAAAATGTGATAAATATAAATATGCAGAAAAATTCCAATGCACATAACCAGACTTTACAAATAATGATGATTATTATAGAATAACATTAAGGGGAACTCTAAATAATCGTGCCATAGAAGTTAGAGGAAGAGAATTATTCAATAAATTACCCATGGAAATAAAGAACATAAACCAGCCAAATGTAATGATGAAAACAATAAAGAAATACGTAATAGAAAATGAATTTTATAGTAGAGATGAATTTAGACATGGAAAATGAAAATTGATATTTAAGATAAACTTAATGTAAATGCAATGTAAAAGGATAATTGATACTTAAGATAAAAATGTTAATGAAAAGTAATGTAAAATTATAAGTTATACTTGTTAAATTATTTTATATTTGTCATGGATGTGTCCTTTACATGTATTTAAAAGAATGATAATAAAAATGAAATGAAATGAAATTTCCTTACAAGTAAGATATTTACATTCAAACCGTAGACAAGGTTCGCATTTTGATACAAGGAAAGCAATGGTACTTTCTTATTAATAGTGTAATATATTTGATTCCACTCTCTTTAAAAATTGTATTGTTTTTGTTAGATATAGTTAGATTCACCAGTTATTAAACTGTGGGTAGTAATACAAACATCTTAATGCTACGCTGTTTTATTTTCTGGGAATCAAACAATATTAAATAAATATGTTATCATGAATTTCTTCTTTGAAGTATGTTGTGCAAAATACTCAAACATGATGAAGTATGAAATAAATGCATTATAATTTATTTTTTGTATGATTTTTGGATTAACATACCATGCAGAAAATAACTTCTGAAGTGTAAAGTTCCATTTTCCACAGTGTGGGTATGACACATTTGAATGGAGGATGAATGGGCATTCAAGGATAAAGTACCATGATTCTGATTTGTTTAAGAGCCTAATTTTGAAAAATTTATATAAGAACATTTGAAAAAGCCCTCAGAAGTTGATAATTTTTTAAAAATAACACAATAATAATAACCACCACCACCACCACATCATTTATTGTCCATAGACTTCAATGTGCAAATTTCAGAAAATGTCAGAGATTCTACATTTGCAAATGCTACTACTTTCAACATATAAGCCATTTACAATTCTACAGATTTTTATCACTTAAATTGAACTATTTGCAAGTGTCATAGGTCACAACCCTCCAACTAATTATTTATTCTACAATTTTCAACAGATTTACAATTTCACAGATATTTGTCACCTAAATTTAACTTCTATTCACATATATGTCACAGTTCATCTAACCTATGTATACATTTTTGAGTTAAGTATGTTTTAAGTTCATTTTTAAACTTCTTTCCTTTGTATAATTTAACAGTGTTTGGTAATTTATTGCATAATACCCATCCTTTAATTAATGCATCCTTACAAGTTGATTTAAGGTTTTATGGTAGTTTTCCTTACTTCTGATGTGATAATTATAAAGTGTGCTGTTACTTGACCCATTGTTTTCTTTCTTTGTGGCAATGACTATTACCTTATAAACATATAGCCCTACCATTTACAAACACAAAGGACATACATTACAAGTAAACAAACCAAGTTATTCTGTAATAAGCCATTGTTAAAACAACTAAAACTTCAAAGAATATATCTTACAAATTTAGACAAAAGCTTTGTATCCTGAAAACCCCACATTTTTTTAAAATGCTCTTGAGATGTAAATCGAGTGTAAAGAAATCTGATGTGTTACACTCACATGACTTTCTCTACTCTTGTACAAACTATTTATACAAACGCTTATTCTCCATATGCTTCATGTTAATCGAGATAAACATTTGCAGACTCTATCTTATTGCTAATTTTCTTGTAGATGTAAGAGGAATATATATTTACAAGGGCAATATACAAATACAGTAGCCTTTAAGCACATACATATCTCTTATTAGCTGGTTGCTAGGTGCAGCACCATTCGCTTTGCCACAGATTAATATTCTTTGCATATCGAAGACAAAAAAATGAATAACGAATTCCCATTTGAGAAAAGTATTGAAAAATTTAAGGGAATAACAAGTAATATTTCGAAAATGGTTCACTCAACAAAAAAAATGTATATGATATAAATTGTGTATTTTAACGCATACTACATTTTTTGTGTTGTAAAATTCTGTCTATCTCTTATGGTTTACCAGTTATGCAAAAGTCGTTCACAATAAAGAATACTTTTGGAGACATTCCCAGAAAATTCAAGATATACATTTCATTTGTCATAAAAATATCTTAAACATATGATATTTTAATCAAAATCGTTAGCCATTTTTGAGAAAATTAAAATTTTCGAAAAATCTTCCATGTAAAGGGTACTCTGGGGTGGGGGGATTTTCTTGAAAACCTTCGTGTTGCATCTCTGGAAGATACTGAACCCAAATACCAAGTTTGGTGTATATCCGACTGTTTGTTTCTGAGTTATGCTGTTCACAGACACACAGACACACACACACACAGACACACACACGGACATGTTTCCAAAAATGCTGTTTTTGGATTCAGGGGGTCTCAAAACATGTATTTCCGGTGAAATCTCGGTATCGAATTTTTGGGTGGAATACAATACTTCCCCTACTTACTATACATAGTAGAGAAAGTAAAAATATTCGTGATAGGTGACCTGAATGCTAGGTTACTGAAGTGAAGATGCAAGTATTTTGCTTCATAATATGCTTAAAAGTTAACGCAGTAATATTTTTATGTTGTACCAAGGCCTGTAGGAGAGAAAGCTGAGAATTTGTCGTGGTAACCTCTCGTGTTATCTTATTTACTGAGCACCTGTTATTATTTTACTATTTTGAATTTTGGGTTCTTTGTCCTCTGGCTAGCTATTATTACTCAGTCAAGCAAATATCTCTTGAACAGGGTGTGTAAACGGAAAGGAGTTGTTACTAAAAGATAACACTGATAAAAGAATTTGTGTTTTTACACTTTTATTGCCATCACACTTTATTAATTTCACTTATTTACTTTTGATACACACCTGACTGAAACTGTTATGTTTTTTAATGTAACTACAATTACTTATTTGCCGCGCACTATTAATTCATGTATTTCACATTTTGTAACTAACTTTACGATGCGAGAGATTCTGTAGAATTGCGTAATGTGTACTTTGTGAATGCTTCCACAGATCTACCTGACATGTAACTCGCGAGAGAGATTTCTTAAAACTGCACGACGTTTGCCTTGTGAATGATTCTGTATAACTGTGCGATACTTGTCTTGGCTCTAGAATTTATACTCCCTCACCCCGATATGCCTAAACATTATAACAGACCTGCTATTGGTTAATAAAGCGCGCCAACATTAGCGTCTATTTTTTTATTCAATTAAAATTACGAACACATATGCTCTAGGGAAGATATTCCCTCCAGTTCTAAAGAAAGGCACACTACTCTGACGTCATTTGTTTGTCTCTTCTTAGTGATCAACAACTCATCCCCTCGTTTCATTGTTACCTGCTCCTATTGTCAGTTTCAGTGAGGCCCTGTAAACTTATTTCCTAACAATGCTTATAATTAACAAACATCTCAAATTATTGTCATACAATAATGTTAATTTACACTACAATCACACTGGCATTCACAGTGTTGTGATATAAAATACTGCCTCAAATTTATAAAATACTCCAGATGTGGTTTACAAATTAATCTGACAATGAAATTTTATTGAAGTTGGGAACATTAGATTGAGTAGTATCATAAATTCGTTTGTTTTTCTCACAATAGCACCTGAAAACCCTGAACCTCAGTACACTTGAGTTATCATAGTTGCCTAACCACCCCTACGACTTAGAGGTGAACAATCAGACTCACTGTTGGATATGTCAGTGTGTGTTTGTGACTGACATTGGATGGAACAGCGTGAACTTGTGTTCACAGACTATGGAAAGCAAAAAGGAACATATCTGACATCTAAAGCTGCTTTACTATTGTAAGGGTGAAACTGCCTCACCATGCCGGCAGAAAATTTGTGCTATCTACAGGGAAGATGCAGTAATGAATCAAGCATGTCAAAAGTGGTTTAGTCGATTTTGAGCTGGGAATTTCTCCCTAAAAGAGAAACCTCTATCTGGATGGCCAATGGTTATGGACGTAGAAAGAATTCATGAAATGATAGTCAACAATCCATGAGTGCCAACTCGGGTGTTGGCATTGGAGCTCAATTTAGCTTGTGCTACTGTAGCCAGGAACTTGAAAAAAGTGGGTTACATAAATATTCACGATGTATGGGTTCAACACGAACTGAGTGAAGCGAATTTGATTCAGGGCATTTCTATCTGTGATTCCATATTAAGACACAATCAAAATGATCCTTTTCTGGGATGGCTGGTAACTGGAGATGAGCAGTGGAGTGTGTACAACAGCGCCTGAAAGAGTAAATCATGGTGCAAGAAAGGGCAGCCACCACTATTGGTTCCTAAACGAGGGCTGCATTTGGTGTGATTGCAAAGGAATCCTGTATTATGAACTTCTTCCGAATAATGAGACTATCAATTCTGAGAAATACTGTTCTCAGTCGGATGTCTCAAGGCAGCCATTGAAGAGAAGAGACCAGAATTGGGAAACGATGTTGTCTTTTACCATGACAACGCCAGACCACATACCTCTATGGTGAACTGTTAAAAGTTGCATAATTTTGTATGGGATGTGTCACCTCAACTGCCGTATTCTCCAGACATTGCCCCATCCGACTTTCATCTATTCCATTCCCTGCAGAATTCATGAATGGCAAATGCCTCACTTCCTTGTAGGACTGTAGACTGAACCTCGAAGAGTTCATCAACCAGAAAACCCCCACATTTTGGAAAATGGAATTTATAAGCTTCCAGAGAAATGACAATATATTGTTGACAATAATGGTATATACTGCAAGAAATAAACATTTGTTTACAAAACCTAACTGCTGTAGTTATTTATCTTCTGAACGACCTTGTGTTTAAAGTTTGTAAACAGAAAGTTCGGCAACTACACTGTCGTAGCTGTGCTGCAGGTGAGGTGTGTTCCCAGGCTTCTTAGTGATTGAAACGCAACGAAAAATGAACGAACTTATGAGACAATCTAATATAATAGTGACTCTAGGACAGTCTCAAGTGAGCATTGAGAGTGTGCTGTTGTCAAGGTTCAATTCTTCCTCCTCTGCTTCATAGCAACACACAGCAGCAAAGCAGCAATCAAAACTAGTAGTCAGTTGTTACCAACAGGATGAGTGAAATGCTGAACATATTTGGATCACACCTTTATTGAAACTTTTAACTTGTCTTCCTCTGTTGTAAGTTTTGAGTTTAGCCTTGATTCCATTACTATTCTGCTGCTGGACCAAACCGAGAGGGTGGTCTGTAAACTTGAGTAATGATTATTATGTATAAAATAGAAAGAAACAAGAAAGTAATGAATGTAAATTGTTTTTTAATTTTATTAAACTTATAGGACTGCTATTGTATAACAATTTGACAGGATATTACAATGCAAGATTAGGAAATAAATTTGATAAACTCAAAGAATTCCTCATTCTTTATTTCTAGGGTTCTGTAAAGCACATCAATTTTAAGCACAGTTTTTTATTTTTAAAATATATAAATGTTAAAAGCAACCACTTAATAAGAATAACTGAATGACAAAAAGGGTTCCTTGACAGTATAATTGTATACTATTTTAGTTAAGCAGAGTTGTTTCATGACAATGAGTTGACACAGAAATTTTACTTATAACGATGATAAATAATGAGATTTCTGCATTCACAAGCTTCAAAAAGGTACCAGAATGTATTAATAACATGCGATAAATTATTCTACATTCAATTACATATTATATTCTTTATAAAGGATCCTTATTAGCACCATTATTATTTATTTTTTATTATATTTATTTTTATTTATGGACGCTCTTTAACTACTATGGTTCTTAGCGTCCCATTCTATATTGGGCATAAAGACCAGAAACTTTGCTCAGAAGCTCCTTTATCAGGCTTGAGGTTCTTTTACTTGCTGTAAATCTATGACATGGGACCACTGGCTTTACTTCCCTTACAAAGGAAGCCATGCTAAGTATTTTTACGCCCAAAAAAACCCAATGCCCTTGCAGGCTAGCATGGTACCCCATAGACCATGGTGGACAACATTTTTTGACACTATGAATCCTCTGTGGTTACAATTTTATGGCTCCATTTTCAGCATTCTCATTGCATTTATGGTGTGACTTGTTTAACGCTCATGGATTTTCTGTGATACTTAAACAGCATTCACAAAAAGTTTGTCGGGTACAAACCTTTACTTTTTTCACTGTCAATCTATTTGTTACAGAAAAGATGCTAGAAACAGTAATATGCTTTGAATTAATGTGCAGGTTATTATTTTTGGATCCGTAAACATTTGTGCAATAAAGAATAAAATATATTACTTACTGTTTGCTATATGCCCAACATTCTCAAATCTGATGAATGAATTACATTCAAACAACAGAAAACTGTTGCCTTGTGTTGATGACAATGGCTGAAACATGAAACTTTTACTGCAGTTGCATCATGAATACTATCAATACACAACAGTAAAGTATTTTACACAGTGTTCTTCATTTTGACCAAAAATAAATAAATAAGCAAATTCCAGGAACTTTTTGAAGCTTTGGTTATAATTCAACAATGATGGATTCTCTTCAGAATTTGAAAAATTCACTTTGAACATGTTGTCCGTGCTCTGCAAGGCACCATGCTCCGCTTTGTATGTGTAGTATTAAAAATGATAACGGAGAGGTTAATAAAATAAAAAAATTATTATGTTTGATTCCTGCACTTAGCATTAAAATATGTGCTGCTTCAGGAGGATTGACAGCTCCGGCAATGGCAGAAGCAGTAACCATTTCAGATACTGCTGCACCAAAGGCAAAAATACACATTTTGTTTCATCAGCTCTTTACGATTGAAACAATTTGTCTTTGGTTACTTGTTACTTACGGAACATTTTGGAGAAAAATGGGTTAGGAGATATATGGAGAAGGAGAGAAAATAACGTGAAAAATTTTTGGATTTTTCTTTGGCGAGGAAAAGACTGGATGATATAGAAATACAAATCATGTTCAGTGAGATTGCCGAAAAGAGCTCATTGGTTTGTTATAGGCCAATGAAAAATACATGGGGTAGGGAAAAATATATAGACATAGTAAATAAAGAAGAGAGAGAATCTATTGCATGGTTAAGAACCGGAGCATGGAGGCTAAAAGGGCTAAGACAGGGTATTCCTCAGAACCAATGTCCGATATGTGGTGGTAATGAAGACATTGAACACATAGTATTTAAGTGCCAAGGAACAGAAAATTGGAGAAAAGAATTTTTTAATAAGAAGTGGTTGAAGGGGGATAGAAATACACTTATGATTGAAATGATATGCAAGGACGCTAGAAGCATTGGACAGTTTTTGTGTAAAGTAAAAAATAAATGGCTTTGGACAGTGGAAAGAGAAAAGTAAGAGGTAGTGCATCTTACTTTGAATGGAAAACTATAGTGAATGTGTAATGGTTAAGTAATCAATAAATGAAAAGTGAAAAACAAGTAGAAATGGGACATGAAAAAAAAAAGAGCAAGATAATTTATTGACAAGAAATTGTAAATTGTAAATAAAATGTAGTGATTGTCTACTGAATGAATGACCAGGGTCAAAGTGCAGTAGACAATCAAATTTGTAAAACTCTTAGCACAATAAATACAATACAATACAGGCCTTTCATCTACTATCATACCAACTTGCATTTTCGTTTCTTAATAAAGAAAACTTTTTTTTCCTCTTTCTTGCAGAACAATGGAGCACAGCAACTGGCATCAGAAGCCACTGTGTTCATCATGCTGGAGGATGTTAATGATGAAATCCCTCTGTTCACTGAGCGTGAACAGGAAACTGTATTGGAGGGTGAGCCCATTGGCACTAAAGTGACCCAGGTGAACGCCATCGACAAGGACGGGACTTTCCCTAATAATCAGGTGAGTGATAGTAACACGTGCTTTAGTATTTAAAACAAAGCTGGTTAAATTTTCTGATAATGCAAGAAAGAAGAAAAACAAAACACTATGAGGGTGGTCTGAAAAGTTTCTGACCTAATAAAGATACAAGACATTTTTTCAGAAATTTTTTACTTTATTTTTCAACATAGTCTCCTTGTAACTATATACACTTCTCCCAGCGATGCTCCCAGCTCTGTAACCTGTCCAAATAGTACTCGGCATTTTTCTCTGCAAAATAATTGTTCATGAAGGTGATTGCCTCTTCATTTGATGAAAATCTCTGTCCTCCGAGCGCAATTTTCAGATGAGGAAACAAAAAAGTCGCTTGGGGCTAGATCTGGTGAGTAAAGCGGATGGTCAAGCAGTTCAAACCATAATTCGTGGATTTTCGCCATTGCAACCGTGAGGTGTGAGGCGGTGCATTGTCTTGGTGAAACAGGATTTTCTTTTTCTGCAAATGTGGCCATTTTTTTCTGCCTTCAGCTTGTCAAGTAATGATGCGTAGTATGCTCCTGTAATGGTTTTTCCTTTTTGAAGATAATCGATTAAAATAACTCCATACCTATCGCAAAAACAGTCGCCATCACTTTCCCAGCCGAAAAAACAGTTTTTTTCTTTTTTTGGAGCCGGTTTCCCCTTTGCAGTCCACTGTTTGGACTGTATTTCTGTTTCGGGCGTATAATGGTGTATCCAAGTTTCATCTACAGTAATTAATCGGCACCAAAACTCGGATTTATTGCGCCTAAACTGCGCCAACAGAGTGTTGGAAATGTTCATTCGAACATGTTTTTGGTCAAACGTGAGCAATGTGGCACCCAACACGCGAATAGCTTTCTCATGTGTAAATGTTGATTTAATATGTGACAAACACATTCTTTTGACATGTTCATAGCCTCTGCTATCTCTCTCACTTTAATTCGGCGGTCATCTAGCACCATTTGGTGAACTTTGGTGATGTTTCCGTCGGTAGTTGCAATTTTTGGATGTCTCAAACGTTCATCGTCTCCCAAGCTCTTACGGCCACGTTTAAATTCAGCTGCCCAAAATTTCACTGTGGTAAATGATGGTGCAGAGTCACCATACATAGAATCCAACTCATCTTTGATTTGCGTAGGCGTATTGCCTTTAAAAAACAAATATTTAATGACAGCTCGATACTCAATTTTGTCCATTTTCATAAAAACACTCACATCTCCTCACTCAAACGGCTGTTACATAACAACTGAGTGTCCAAAATGGCTGAAACTTTGGTGAGTAAGTGTCAACAGATGAACAACGAAATTTACTAGCTTTTATTTACGAGTGCTGCCATCTTCATGTTGAGGTTGGAAACTTTTCAGAACACCCTCGTAATATGTAAAATAGTACTGCTTCCCCTGTCTATCAACTCTTGTTTTCATAGCTGTTCTACAATTTATTCATGTAAAAACTGATGTTTCTATCTATTTCCATAACAGAACCTTTGTTCTAGGTTCATAGAAGCATGCATAAGGCTGACATGAGAGCCAGCTGTTAGAAAAGCATGTCAATATATGCTAGCCTTAACCTGTACACTCTTTATATGAGTTTATAAGAAACAGAAGAACAACCATTTAAGATTTTAAACTACAACTCTTATTAAGCAAAATAAATGTTTCAGAAAATATGAACTCCATAAAAAGTTTTATCTGACCTGTTCTTCAGATATTTTTACAGTAACCTTTAGCATTATGAGAAGAACTTCAAAAAATAAACACAACTAAAATTTTGTAAAAGTTCGGCTGCCCTGATATTGACCCCTTATAACCTGGTGCACCATATTTAATCTAAGATGTTCTATTAAGGTTTTAGTTTTTTAATGATTTTTTATTTATAGTTTCACGTTATAAATTATAGATTTTTACTTTCTCTACTACGTATAATAAGTAGAAGAAGTATTGTATTCCACCCAAAAATTCGATACCAAGATTTCACCAGAAATATATGTTTTGAGACCCCCTGAATCCAAAAAAAAGCAATTTTGGAAACATGTCCGTGTGTGTGCATGTGAACAGCATAACTCAGAAACGAACAGTCGGATAAACACCAAACTTGGTATTTGATTTCAGTATCTTCCAGAGATGCGACACGAAGGTTTTCAAGAAAATCCCCCCCACCCCAAATTACCCTTTATATTGAATATTTTTCGAAAATTTTAATTTTCTCAAAAATGGCTCTTAATGATTTTTATTAAAGTATCATATGTATAAGATATTTTAATGACAAATAAAATGTATATCTTGAATTTTCTGGGAATGTCTCCAAAAGTATTCTTCATTGTGAACGACTTTTGCATAACTGGTAAACCATAAGAAATAAACAAAATTTTACTACACAAAAAATGTAGATCGTGTTAAAATACACAATTTATGTCATATACATTTTTGTTGTTGAGTGAACCATTTTCGAGATATTGCTTGTTATTCCCTTAAATTTTCAATACTTATTTTCTCAAATGGGAATTCGTTATTCATTTTTTTGTCTTGGATATGCAAAGAGCATTAATCTGTGGCAAAGAGAATGGTGCTGCACCTAGCAACCAGCTATTAAGAGATATGTCTATGCTTAAAGGCTACTGTATTTCGATATTGCCCTTGTAAATATATATTCCGCTTACATACA
Source organism: Deroplatys truncata (assembly GCA_030765065.1). NCBI lineage: Eukaryota > Metazoa > Arthropoda > Insecta > Mantodea > Mantidae > Deroplatys > Deroplatys truncata. Next base: position 144,553,514 of record CM060985.1, on the reverse strand, counting down.
AGAAAATTAGCAATAAGATAGAATCTGCAAATGTTTATCTTGATTAACATGAAGTAGATGGAGAATAAGCGTTTGTAAAAATAGTTTGTACAAGAGTAGAGAAAGTCATGTGAGTGTAACACATCAGATTTTTTTTTATAAATAATAAGAAGCAAAATCCCTTTAATTGTGTCATCACACCAGTTATTTTACTTGGGCCCTGCCCATCCTTTATCACAGGAACATTTAACTCAGTTGCTGGGATTTGAACTGATATGTTTGGCTTTGAATGGATTGCCAATCCATTTCATCTGGCTTTAGCAATCACAGCTATTTGAATGGCTTTGGTTGTGTGGCTGTGAAAGGGATATGAAAGTCAGTTTAGGGAATTAAAGGAAGAAGGGCATATAAATAATTCTGGCATTAAGGGATTAGCTTATGGCTCTGAAAATTGGAATTAATGAGATGAAGTTCCTTCGAGGTGTTGCTGGCCTTAAGCTGTTAGATTATAAAAGAAATGAAAACACATCAACAATTAAACATATTTAGCCTTGAAATTAAAATCAAGTCATTATTAACAGTGGAGTTATATAATAAGTATTAACACAATTTATTAAACACAACATATGTCAAGTGCTTAAAAACGCATTTCGAGAAGCATACTTCTCATCATCAGTTTGTCGACTGGAGCTTGCAACCGGAAAATCCTCAGCCAAGTTATTGTGTCTGTGCTGCCTGCTGTATCCTATGGCTACTATTGGACGATATCGTCAACTGGCAGGTTATCAAAATTCATAAGACGAGGCTCGATCTTCGTGATTAAAATTCTGTCCCATGTATCAAGAGCTAAGGGTGTCTTCATGTGTGTGAGCAACGTGATCTCCCATTTTATTTCATGGTTAAAGTTCCAAAAAATGGGACAAAACTGCAGACTTACCCACTTGTTAAAATTGTATGTTCCTTAAATGTTCTTTCATTCTAATTTCGAGGCTCCGTTTTGTTTTTCCAATGTAAATTTTATCATACATTATATCACATTTTATCACCAAATATTTCTCTTACTTGTCCTGTCTCTCTCTCCCCCTCTGGGAGAATGCATTAATGCACGAGAGAGGGGGAGGGAGAGAGATTTGGTAAAAGATTACTTCATTTTGTGGAAAATTAAAAGGGCTCTTATTAGTTAGGAAGATATAAAATTATTCAGTATAAAATGTTGATTAAGATAATCTGCAGACAAACTATTTTTAAGATTATGAGAAGTTCTCTCAGGCATTTGGAAAAACGGAGTGCAACTATATAAATATTTTGATGCTGTAGTACATCCATGGGGCATGTTGACACACGGTGTACCTGACTTAATTACAAGAGCCCGCAGGTCAGTCTCAAGGCATCTTGCTCTCCCACCCCTTACATGACATGGTTCAATCACTACAAGTAGCCTCAAGGGATTGGGGATGCCTGTAATGGATAGCCATGTAATTTAGAGCTATCTCTCAAGCCAAATGTTCATTAGGGTAGTGCTCACTTTAAGACAGTGTTAGTCAAAAAAATTGCTAAAATATTTAGTACTACCTGCAGACATTTTATACAATAACTAGCTACTGAGAATTTCATAATAAACATGGATGTAATTTGGAACCTAAATTTAAGGTGATCAAAGGTAGTGAGGGCTGCATAGTAAAATGTACATTTAAATATACAGTTTTTAACCATATTAAAAATAGTTTAAATTAGCAAATATTTTAAGTTAATATTATTAGAATTATAATGGCGTATTGTATTCCACCCAAAAATTCGATACCGAGATTTCACCGATTTATGCAAAAGTCGTTCACAATGAAGAATACTTTTGGAGACATTCCCAGGAAATTCAAGATATACATTTTATTTGTCATGAAAATATCTTAAACATATGATATTTTAATCAAAATCGTTAGAGCCATTTTTGAGAAAATTACAATTTTCGAAAAATGATCCATGTAAAGGGTAATTTGAATGGGGGGATTTTCTTGAAAACCTTCATGTCGCATCTCTGGAAGATACTGAACCTAAATACCAAGTTTGGTGTTTATCCGACTGTTCGTTTATGAGTTATGCTGTTCACAGACAAGACACACAGACACACATATGGACATGTTTCCAAAAATGCTTTTTTTGGATTCAGGGGATCTCAAAACATGTATTTCCGGTGAAATCTCGGTATCAAATTTTTGGGTGGAATACAATACTTCCCCTACTTACTGTACGTAGTAGAGAAAGTAAAAATACATTTTTAAGAACCTGTCCATGTAATTTTGAATTTCACTAAAGTTTTAAATTAAACAAATTTACTTTCACATGTCCTAACGTTGTATGTGGAGCTGTTTGCCTGGATAGGGAGAATAGGCAGCTGCATATAATGCTATTTTATTTTTCTAACAGATTTTAAATGTTCAAGAAATGTTCTTTAAACTCTTTGCATAAAGTTTCAACTTACACAAGCCCATTGGTTATTTCATATATTCAGGGGCCATAATGATGTTAATAGGTGCTTTACATTAGCAAATGTAGCAAAAATACTTCAAAAGAAACATTCACATAACTTTCTCTACCGAGTATTGTTTATTTTTATATAGCTTTTACAAACTATTGTGGCATAGCTTATTCTTCTATCTGCTTCATCTTAATTGACATAATTGTTGGCATAAATAGGTTTCGTTACACATTTTGTTGTAGGTTTAAAGTGGATAGCAATACTCAAATTTTAAAAATGGTCACTGTATACTACCCTTGAAATTGTGTGCTCTTTCCATGACATGATGAGAAACAACTGAAGGTTGGTGGTACTTCAACAAATATAATGACAAAGTATTGAAAAACCCAAACCAATAACAACAGATGTCTCAAAAATGCCTGACACCACAAAAAAATGTGTTTGAAATAAATTCTGGGTTATAAAGACATCTACATTTTTACTTTCTCTACTGCATATAGTAAGTAGGGGAAGTATTGTATTCCACTTAAAAATTTGATACCGAGATTTCACCAGAAATGCATATTTTGAGGCTCCCTGAATCCAAAAAGAATCATTTTTAGAAAAAAATATCTGATGTGTTACACTCACATGACTTTCTCTACTCTTGTACAATCTAATTTTACAAACGCTTATTCTCCATATGCTTCATGTTATCGAGATATCGAGATGTCAATCTTATTGGTAATTTTCTTGTAGATGCAAGGGGAATATGGTAGCTTTTAAGCGATAGTCAAATATTTTAACGCTGGTTGCTATGTGGCGCATTCCATTCTCTTTGCATGTCCAGGACATAAAAAAAATGAATAACGAATTTGAGAAAAAGTATAAGTATTGGAAAATTTAAGGAAATAACAAGCAATATCTCGAAAACGGTTCACTCAACAAAAGAAATGTATATGACATAAGTTGTGTATTTTAACGCGATCTACATTTTTTGTGTAGTAACATTTTGTCTATCTCTTACGGTTTACCAGTTATGCAAAAGTCGTTCACAATGAAGAATACTTTTGGAGACATTCCCAGAAAATTCGAGATATACATTTCATTTCTCATGGCATTATCTTAATCATATGATATTTTCATCAAAATCGTTAGAGCCATTTTTGAGAAAATTAAAATTTTCGAAAAATCTTCCATGTAAAGGGTAGTCTGGGGTGGGGGGATTTTCTTGAAAACCTTCGTGTCGCATCTCTGGAAGATACTGAACCTAAATACCAAGTTTGGTGCTTATCCGACTGTTCGTTTTTGAGTTATGCTGTTCACAGACACACACACACACACACACAGACACACACACACACACACACACACACACACACACACACAGACACACACACGGACATGTTTCCAAAAATGCTTTTTTTGGATTCAGGAGGTCTCAAAACATGTATTTCCGGTGAAATCTCGGTATCGAATTTTTGGGTGGAATGCAATACTTCCCCTACTTACTATACGTAGTAGAGAAAGTAAAAAGGTCTGTGTGTGTGTCTATGAACAGCATAACTCAAAAACAAAGTCAGATATATACCAAACTTTGTATTTAGTTCAGTATCGTGCAAAGATGTGACACAAAGATTTTCAAGAATTTCCCCCCCCCCCCCCCCACACCAGACTACCCAAGATATGAAACATATTTTTCGAAAATTTTGATTTGCTCAAAAATGACTAACAATTTTGATTATAATATATGTTTAACATATTTTTATGGCAAATGAAATGTCCCCAAAAGTCCTGTTTATTGTGAATGGCTTTGCATAACTGGAAAACTGTAAGAGATAGACAAAATTTTACTACCCAAAAAATTTAGATCTCATTAAAACACACAATTTATGCCATATACATTCTTTTTGGTTGACTGAAGCATTTTCGAGATATCCCTTGTTATTTGTTTGAATTTTCCAATACTCATACTTTTCCTCAAATAGGAATTCCTTTGTTTAATACTTTTTTTTTTTTTGGTCCTGGACATGAAAAGAGAATGGAATGTGCCACATAGCAACCAGTTCTTAAAAGATTTGACTATCGCTTAAAACCTACCATATTCCCCTTGTACCTACAAGAAAATTAGCAATAAGATAGTTTCCGCAAAGGTTTATCTCGCTTAACATGAAGTAGGTGGAGAATAGGTGTTTGTAAAAATAGTTTGTACAAGAGCAGAGAAAGTGATGTGAGTGCAATGCATAAGATTATTTTCTGTAGTATGTTTTGGTCTATCTCTTATGGTTTATCAGTTATACAAAATTGTACAAAATTCCTTCCGAATGAAGACTTCATAAGCTATTCCCTGAAAATTCAAGATATACATTTTATTAATAAACCTCTGAAGGCCTTTACATTCTGAATGATTTTTGTATAATTGGTAAACTGCAAGAGATAGACAAAATCATAATATACAAAAAGTGTACATCTTGCTAAAGCAAATTTATGTCAAATAGAAAGTTTTGTTGGTTTAATCATTTCCGATACATTCTTTGTTATTGTTTTGAATTTTCAAATAGTCTATATTTTTCTCAACTGCAAATCAGTATACATTATTTGCTCCCTGCATTCAAGTAAAGAAAATGGAATTTCAAAGATATCACAGTGACCAAAAAATTTGACCATTGGCTTAGCTTAGTGCCTTCTTATAACTACACTGAAATGTGAAAATGTGTCATGAAAGTTTATCTTGGTTAACAAGAATAACATAGGAAAATAAGCTTTTGTAGGAATACTTTGTAGAAGACAGAATAGAGAAAGCCATGTGACTGCAATGCATGAGATTTTTGCAAGGGTTTTGTTTGTAATGATATTCGTGCAAAGCTGTTGAATTTAATTTCAAAGCCACAAGCATACAGCGGTGTGCTTTTATCTTCCCTTTTGCAACAGCTTATTCCTCGGTGCTTTTGAAATAAACATTTGAATGAAGTTTGCACATGTTGCACTTATTGCATTCATTTCTAGACGTCACTGAATAGAAGAATCAAGGCTGGTTCACAACCACCCGGTAACGGTAACCAGAACGGAAACGAGAACGGGAAGCAAGAAATTTTGATTCACAACAGCCCGGTAACGAGAACGGGAACGCATATCGATCACAAAGTGAAAGTGGATTTTGCGCATTGGGATTTCATTTGTTTTTAACTGACCAATGACATTTTTTCACCTACTTCCAATTTAGCCAAGCCAACGTCAAAATTCGATAGAGTAAACATTATCTAAATGCATATTCATTACATTTCCGATCCCTCTACTTATGCCAAACTTTCATTCCTTTATTTTATGGCATACATTAAAATTGTTTATTCTTTTTTCATTTCCACCGTATTTAGCTGTTCTTTGTAGCTTTTGCCATTGTTTTTTCGGTAATAGCCAGTTTTGAGTTGCATATAAACAAACTACAAATGATCCCTTCACCAGAGGAACCAACGTTGATTTGATTTGCGGGTGTCGGGATGAGGTTAGGAAGCACATTTACTACTAATTCCTTCCAGTTTCATGTTTCCAGCTTGCGACTATAGAGAGCACTAGTAGCTGTTTCATGTCACGGCCGCTTAGAATAACCTCTAGAGTGAAGAGTCTAATATGCACAATAGGGATCTAATATGCCGTGCCCGGGAACGAGAACGAGAAAGTTAAAAGTTGGGCAACTCTTCTTCCCGTTCCCGGGGCCCGGGAAGGCTTCCCGTCGGTTGTGGACACTCCCATTTGAATACATGTATTTCAACTTTCCCGTTCTCGTTCTGGTTACCGTTCTCGTTGGTTGTGAACCAGCCTTCACTATTTATACCAATAATATAATGCATACGGGGTATGACATGGATTTGTAATGGGAAGAGAAAGTGTGTGAGTCTACATCAATTTTTTTATTCTGCTTACCATTAAATATGGGATTGTTTGGTTCAGAGTAGCCAGTATACAAATTAGTATTAATTATTCATCCAAAATTGAAAATTACTACACAGTTTTTGGGTTACAGTCTTATTTACAGAAGACTGTAACCCAAGACAATTATTTTAATTGAACACCTATAGATTTGAACTACCGGATTAAATCAATTCCGTGGCGGTACGAATCTTACAGCTGAAAGTATTGCAAACTCCTGCCAGTGCAGAGCATTGCTATTTACTTAGATGTACAGAGTGATTTTAAATGATGGACCCATTTTATAAAATTCGTATTTATTAAGGCACAAATCCACATGAACAACCTGTATAACAATGAAAAGAGGAAGTTTCAGTTTTTTTCGGCGGGCGGTGATGGTTTTAGAAGCGGTCGGTAGAGTGCTCGCGCAATAGGCCGCCATTGCGTTTCACTGTCAGTACGTAGTGAGATGGCTACTGGAGCACAAGATTTTCTGCGTTATTGAGTTCGCAAAAAGTGAGTCACAAATTGTAGTGCAGCGGGCATTTCGTAGCAAATTCGGTATTGAACCACCAACTAGAAAAATTACAGGCCGACCGCGTGTGTCCGAGGAAGACGGATTGAAGACAGTTTTGTTCGCAGTCCACGTAAGTCTACCCGTAGAGCTAGTAGAGAACTTGGAATACCCCAACCAACTGTATGGAAAGTTCTGAGACGGCGTTTGCTGTACAAGCCCTACTTGTGCAGGCTCTTAAACCTAAAGACAAAGAGAAGCGTCTCGAATTTTGTGGTTATGTGCTAGGAATGATGGATGACGCGTTTCTACAGCGTATCATTTTTAGCGATGAAGCGACTTTCCACCTTAGTGGAAAAGTCAACAGACACAATGTTCGCATATGGGGTTTGCAAAATCCACATTCAACATTGCAACACGAAAGAGACTCACTGAAGGTAAACGTGTTCTGTGCCTTATCCCGTACAAAGGTTTATGGACCATTCTTCTTTGCGGAAAAAACAGTAACTGGAATAACGTATGGCTGTTCCCTCAAATTATGGAAGATTCACAGGACCTCATTTTCCAACAGGATGGAGCTCCGCCCCATTGGCACAGCGATGTACGAGTTTTTTTTTTAATGAATCCCTTCCTCGGCGCTGGATAGATCGCAGGGTAAATGACCTGGCTCTACACTTCTGGCCACCGAGATCTCCTGATCTCAGCCCCATGTGACTATTTATTATGCGGTTATGTTAAGGAAGCTGTTTACGTCCCGCTTCTACCTACAGCTCTGGACGACCTGCGGAACCGTATCACTGCTGCCGTGTACTCAGTAACAGAAGATACGCTTGCTCGTGTGTGGGACGAGTTTGGCTATCGCGTAGATGTTTGCCGTGCAGCAAACGGTGGACACATTGAACATTTAAAATGTATTAAACAAAACTTTGAAAATTCCCCTGTTTATTGGTATAAAGATGGTTCATGTTGGATTTGTACTTTAATAAATACGAATTTTATAAAATGGGTCCATCATTTAAAATCACCCTGTATTTTCTTTAGGCGGATCTACTAAGCATTACCATATTCTAGTCTGTCTCCAGATACCTGTCAGTAAAACCAGTGTAAAAAAAGTCTGATGTGTTACACTCACATGACTTTCTCTACTCTTGTACAAACGATTTTTACAAACGCTTAACTCCATGTGCTTCATGTTAATCGAGATATTAACCTTATTGCTAATTTTCTTGTAGGTGCAAGGGGAATATGGTAGGTTTTAAGCGATAGTCAAATATTTTAAGAGCTGGTTGCTATGTGGAGTATTCGATTCTCTTTGTATGTCCAGGACATAACAAAAATGAATAAAGAATTCCCATTTGAGAAAAAGTATTGGAAAATTTAAGGGAATAACAAGCAATATCTCGAAAATGGTTCACTCAACAAACAAATGTATATGACATAAATTGTGTATTTTAACGCGATCTACATTTTTTGTGTAGTAAAATTTTGTATATCTCTTATAGTTTACCAGTTACGCAAAAGTCGTTCACAATGAAGAATGCTTTTGGAGACATTCCCAGAAAATTCAAGATATACGTTTTGTTTGTCATAAAAATATCTTATATATATGATATTTTAATCAAAATCGTTAGAGCCATTTCTGAGAAAATTAAAATTTTCGAAAAATGTTCCATGTAAAGGGTAATCTGGGGTGAGGGGATTTTCTTGAAAACTTTCGTGTCGCATCTCCGGAAGATACTGAACCTAAATACCAAGTTTGGTGTTTATCCAACTGTTCGTTTCTAAGTTATGCTTAATTTGGATTCAGGGGGTCTCAAATCATGTATTTCCGGTGAAATCTCGGTATCGAATTTTTGGGTGGAATACAATACTTCCCCTACTTACTATACGTAGTAGAGAAAGTAAAAAAAGTAGTTGATGTACAAAGTATTAGCAGCACTAACCTAGTAGTCAAAATGCTGAAATTGGTCTAAACCAACATGAATTGTTAGCAAACCGCAGCGGCAAATTAAAGTCGGATTTTCGTGTGGTAGAAACGTATTAAGGTACACAAAGTATACCGTAAGTTTTCGAAACAAAAGTTAGCAGGAGGTTTAGATGGAGGTGTGCATTGCCATGCAAAACAAAGGCTGCGACTTGCGAGTTGTCTGGGACCGCAGTCAGACCGCGGGTCATGTCACCAACTGACGCAATGCTACCAACTTTCCAAAGAAACAAGTCCCATGCCGCAGAACAGCTGGGCAAAATGGCAAGCTGTTGACAACAGTTATGTGGCAGTAATTGTTTGGGTTTCGGTTGCGGCTTGTGGACCACATGCGGAGCTTTGGCTCCATATATCATAATAGGGCAAAAACAGTAATCAGTGGATGTACATCATGCAGTTTTCTTCTACTTTACTACACTTAGAGAGACATGCTGATATACGTATTTATGCCTGCTTGGTTGCCTTTATGTCAGATTGCGAACGTTAGGAGTTATTCTTCTAAACATAGCGAGAGTAACGGCTCGTGAGTAAACATTTTGAGTGTTCACAAAATTTCGTTGGCTATTTTGCACTTCTGAGGTCCTCGTTGAAAACGCTGAAAAAAGCAAGAAGGAATGGAATAAATTAACATAAGAGTGAGGAAATAAGTAAATGTGATCTCGCCAATACCTGGTGCTCACCTGTCCCTTTTAGGTGTTTTACTTTTATAGGAAAAGTGCGATATAAACATGACAAATGTAAGTGCCAACCTAAATAAGAAGTGAAATCCGCGAAATAAGGAATTTCTGCAAACGTGAATCATTCGAGTTTTAGACGCGCAGATCCCTCGGCTACGCCCTGTCGCCGCTTCGCGCCGCAACTGCTACACTCCTCTCCTAAAAAACATCACTCGGCTACGCTTTGAGGCTGAGTATCTTACCGGCTTTGGCGGCATTAGTTATTCATATTTTTGCCAGCATTGCGTTAGAGCTAGAGAACGACACAGAGTGACATCTGTAGGACATATGAGACATCACTTCCATCGCTGTCGGGTACCCCGGAAGAGCAACTTACCTGTAAATGTGAAATGCTGCATAATAATTATGTTTAAGAACAAATTGATACAACTGCAGTCGCTCCTAACAACACAGTAGTAATACTCATAATATATAATTTGTCTGACGAATGAAAAGATTATTTGCTGTTGTGTACATAACTAAGTACACCGTGTTAGGGCAAGAATGAAGTAATGTGTAAATTAAATTGTAGTTGAGATTAGGCTGATATGGAGAAAGTGCAGAAATTTTCACGCTTATGCACGTTATCTACTTCTGCTACAGTGACTAACTTCTGTCATAGAGTGCGACCATCTAGTGACATTGACGTAAAATTGTAGTGATAGTGAAAAGAGCGTGGAAAAGCTTCGTGCGTTAGTGCACGTATTCAAGTGTGCAGGACCGTATGTATTTGTCCCCATAAGGTAATTATGTCATACCAGCTGCGCATGAGCAGAAGCTTAAACGTGCACAAGTCAAGGTGTGCTAAGAACCCTGTTGCCATGTTTCATCGAGTTTAGAGTAATATCGCGGTAGATTTAAATGCCGTGGATTCTAAATTACCGCAAGGTTAATAGTATTTAAAAGCTTAAAGCGTGCACAAGTCAGGATGGGCTAGGGACCCTGTTGCCACGTTTCATCGAGTTTAGAGTAATATCGCGATAGATTTAAATGCCGTGGATTCTAAATTACCGCATTACGTAAGGTGAATAGCATTCAAGAGCTTCTTAAAACGTGCATAAGTCAGGACCCTGTTGCCATGTTTCATCGAGTTTAGAGGAATAACGCGGTAGATATTAATACCGTAGGTTCTAAATTGTCGCATTTATGTAAGGCTTTCAAGAGCTTCTTAAAACGTGCATAAGTCAAGACCCTGTTGCCATGTTTAATCGAGTTTAGAGTAATATCGCAGTAGATTTAAATGCCGTGGATTCCAAATTACCGCAAAGTTAATAGTATTCAAAAGCTTTTTAAAACGTGCACAAGTCAGGATGTGCTAGGGACCCTGTTGCCATGTTTCATCGAGTTTAGAGGAATAACGCGGTAGATATTAATGCCGTAGGTTCTAAATTGTCACATTGTCGCGGTATCGTTCGTGTTATCTTTTTGCTGAGCGTCTGTTATTGTTTTACTACTTTGAGTTTTGGGTTCTTTGCCCTCCGGCTAGCTATTATTATTTCTCAGTCGAGCATATCTCTTAAATGGTGTGTAAACGGAAAGGATTTATTACTGAAAGATAACACTGATAAAAGAATTTGTTTTTACACTTTTATTGCCGTCACACTTTATTCATTTCACATAATTATTCTTGATACACGCCCGACTGAAACTGTTATATTTTTTATGTTACTATAATCACTTATTTTCTGCACATTATTAATTTGCGTATTTCACATTTATAACTAACTTTACGACGCGAGAGATTCTGTTAAACTGTGCGACGTGTAACCCGCGAATGATTCTGATGAACTGAGCGACGTATAACCTTTGTATGATTCTGTTGGACTGCACGACGTATTACCCGCGAATGCTTCTGTTGGACTGAACGTTACCCGTCTGTTGGCTTCATAATTTATACTCCCTCACCCCGATATGCCTAAACATTATAATAGAGCTGCTATTGGTTACTAAAACGCGCCAACATTAGCGTCTATTTTTATATCCAATCAAAATTATGAACACATATGCTCTAGGGAAGATATTCCCTCCATTCCTAAGAAAAGCGCGCTAATCTGACGTCATTTGCTTGTCTCTTCTAATTAATAAACAACTCACCCCCTCGCTCATTGTTATCCGCTCCTATTGTCAGTTTCAGTGAGGCCGTGTAAACTTATTTCCTAACAATGCTTATAATTAACAAACATCTCAAATCATTGTCATACAATAATGCTTATTTACACTACAATCATTCTGGCATTTACATTGTTGTGATATAAAATACTGCCACAACATTTACGTAAGGTTAATCACATTTAAAAGCTTCTTAAAACGTGCACAAGTCAGGATGTGCTAGCGACCCTGTTGCCATGTTTCATCGAGTTTAGAGGAATAACGCGGAATATATTAATGCCGTAGGATCTAAATTGTCGCATTTACGTAAGGTTAATAGCATTCAAAAGCTTCTTAAAACGTGCACAAAAAGGATCCTGTTGCCACGTTTCATCGAGTTTAGAGGAATGGCGCGATAGATTTAAATGCAGTAGATTTTAAATTACCGCATATACGTAAGATTAATAGCGTTCAAAGAAAGAATAACCAACAAATCCGCATCGTGTCATAAGTTAGGTAGTTTACGTGCTCTTATGCAGTAGCCGCCACAGCAATGCGGATTTATTTGTGGCTAACATCTATTTAAAATTTACCTATGTTATATTATTTTCGAATACAGACTTCTTAGCACCATGAACATTACATCAGCAGCTACACTTTAACTTAATACACAATAATTATTATCAGAGTAGGTTGTTTGCGGTATGCCGTGTTATTAATTGTAATTTACTGCATTTATATGCGTCATTAAAGTTTTCCCAACGTGCTCAAAAGAGAACTTAGCCTCCAGGTCCAGAGTTCCCGTGTTCGTAGTAATTGTTCTTTAGCCAGGGTTATTGCCTATCCTCCCTGGAGCCTGGAAGTATGAATGAGAGTGTGAATTTAATGATTTATAACGAAAACTAAAAATAATATAAACCCAATGATTTACTCAACTTTAAACGAGCAAATATCATTGTCGATGAACAATTGTTACAAAGACAAAAGCTGTTTGACCTGAGATGTAACAACGGCTTATATATGGAGAAAACTAGAGGACTCCCAGTTCTGAAACGTAGGATATCTTGTTGAACAATACGTTTTTACTTTTTCTAACACATACCTATATGAGGTTTTCAGATTTATTGGGCCGTTGTCGCATGGCGTCAATACTTTGAAGCGAGTTTATACAGTGCCTCTAGCAGACGACTAAACAGTTTCGAGGTCAACTTAGTGAAATGGGACTTATATCGTACCTTTCCAGTATTTACATTTGGAACGTCTTTCGCTTGCATCTCGTAAACTCGCAATCTCAGGGTGAATGCTGACAAATAATTGGACGGTTTTTGCGTTGTGACATGAGAATTAATGACCACTGTGAAGTGTTTTATATTACCACTGCAGGCCATTTTATTTCACTACAAAATAGAGCTACTGCACTAATTTGGAAATCGCTCAAATTTAACACGGGAATGAAAACATGTGCCCGATATCTTAACATGGTTATACCAACGCCATCTAAAGTACAGTTTCTGTTGCTGTCACCTGAGGCAGTATTTTTAACACTTAAATGATTTCAGTCTAATTATATAATATATAAATTCAATAACAGCCTGCCTTAAAGCAATATGTGTAAGTAACAAAATATAAAAAGTGTATATTACAGTCATTTTATATGATTATATTATTGTATACATGTAATAAGGTTATGTGAATGTATTACGTAATTTAACAATGTAGGAGCTGTGAGAATAATAGGTTAAAAGTTGCTAACAAAGAGGTAACAATGAGGTAGCCTTGAGGCAATAATGAATTTGAAAGCTTAATGCTACTTGTGATTCTTGGAAGCAATAAATAATTGTTGTGACAGTTTATAAAATAGCCAATCAACAACCAGAGAAAGCTTTAGTTAAATTAAGGTATTCTATTGGACTAGGATTAGACAATCAGAAACTAAAATGAAGCAAAATTTACAAATTCAGAAGTCAGTTGGTTGTAGACAGTGTTCCTAACCGGACGCGAGATGCGTCCTCGAGAAATTTAATACGTATTCGTGTGAGACGAAAATAGTTTGTGTTAAAAACTGCAAATAATTAATGAAAGAATCTCACAGCTTTCTATATCAGTGAAGTGTTATTTAAATTGTGTCAAGGATTAATGAATGTAGTGAAGTAAAAATTATAATCTGTGAAAGCCTATATTCTTAGCCGCACTACTCCCTGCAAAGAAATCCATGACTCTAACAATAATACTGACGCAGCCGAGGCAAACATAAATATATATTTAAAGAAACAGTCAAATTACAAAATTAATATTTTTAAATTTGGGATGAATTTGCTAATTTTCTTGTAGATGCAAAGGGAATTCGTAGGTTTTAAGCGATAGTCAAATATTTTAAGAGCTGGTTGCCATGTGGAGTATTCCATTCTCTTTGCAGTACCAGGACAAAAAAAATGAATAACGAATTTCCATTTGAGAAAAAGTATAAGTATTGGAAAATTTAAGGTTCACTCAACAACAAAAAGTATGACATAAATTGTGTATTTTAACGCGATCTACATTATTTGTGTAGTAAAATTTTGTCTATCTCTTATGGTTTACCAGTTATGCAAAAGTCGTTCACAATGAAGAATACTTTTGGAGACATTCCCAGAAAATTCGAGATATACATTTCATTTGTCATGAAAATATCTTAAACATATGATATTTTAATCAAAATCGTTAGAGCCATTTTTGAGAAAATTAAAATTTGCGAAAAATGTTCTATGTAAAGGGTAATCTGGGGTGGAGGAATTTTCTTGAAAACCTTCGTGTTGCATCTCTGCAAGATACTGAACCTAAATACCAAGTTTGCTGTTTATCCGACTGTTCGTTTCTGAGTTATGCTGTTCAGAGACACACACACACACACACACACACGGACATGTTTCCAAAAATGCTTTTTTTGGATTCAGGGGGTCTCAAAACATGTATTTCCGGTGAAATCTCGGTATCGAATTTTAGGGTGGAATGCAATACTTCCCCTACTTACTATAGGTAGTAGAGAAAGTAAAAATACCCCTTTTACGGGAAACAGCAGCAAATCATGTTGTTTTCATAACTTCATAAGGCGTGCAACATCTCTTCCCATTGCAAAGGAAAGAAATATCGTCTTTAACACTTCTCCAGGTTTACAAGAGCATATCCCTTGGGCGATCTCATAAAGCACTACATTCATGTAGCGAGGTGAAAACAGGGAACTGATGATGACGTCACGGGACGCCCTCCAGGTATCTGGGGCAAGAAAGGAAATTCGTCGTGCAGACGCTGTTCGGCATAATATTTCAGCGTTGACATTGTTGCCATTTTTCTCCGTTTCCTAGTGAAGCGCTGAAGGACTTGTCAGGAACGTGAACTCATATATCAGTAGTTCTCGGAAACGATGAATTGGTCCCGAGGTATTGCATGTCACGAGTCACAAATGCTAGTCACAGACGCTCATTTGTATGCATAACATTTGTACGAACTGGCGAAAGTGCAGTAAAACGGATAGTAAACAGAGTGAAAAATGTTACACTGCCGCCTCACTTTAGAAGCTTATTGGCTCCTGACTTAATAACCTATAGGTAATAAATAGTTACAGACGAAGTATTGCAGTGATGTTCAGGCCAACGAAGTTCTGCTTTGCACTGTTGTTCTAACTTGAATATCACCCGCGTGTTCATGCTTCCAGAAAATCTCCACATTAAAACGGTTCTAGCTGCCAAATTAACGAGATAAGATTCTAATTTTTACGTTCTCTACTACTTAGCTATAGGTAGTATTGTATTCCAAAATTTTGATACTGAGATTTTACCGGAAATACACGTTTTGAGGCAGTAGAATCCCCCAAAAATTAGAAAAAGGGCCGTGTGTGGGTCTGTGAGCAGCATAATTAAAAATTCTGATGTGTTACACTCACATGACTTTCTCTACTCTTGTACAAACTACTTTTACAAACGCTTATTCTCCATATCCTTCATGTTAATCGAGATGTTAATCTTATTGCTAATTTTCTTGTAGGTGCAAGGGGAATTGCTAGGCTTTAAGCGATGGTCAAATATTTGATGAGCTGGTTGCTATGTGGAATATTCCATTCTCTTTGCATTACCAGGACAAAAGAAAAATGAATAACGAATTCGAGAAAAAGTATAAGTATTGGAAAATTTAAGGGAATAACAAGCAATATCTCGAAAATGGTTCACCCAACAAAACAAATGCATATGACATAAATTGTGTATTTTAACGCGGTCTACATTTTTTGTGTAGAAATATTTTGTCTATCTCTTATGGTTTACCAGTTATGCAAAAGTCGTTCACAATAAAGAATACTTTTGGAGACATTCCCAGAAAATTAAAGATATACATTTTATTTGTGATGACAATATCTTAAACGTATGATATTTTAATCAAAATCGTTGGAGCCATTTTTGAGAAAATTAAAATTTTCGAAAAATGTTCCATGTAAAGGTTAATCTGGGGTGGGGGGATTTTCTTGAAAACCTTCGTGTTGCATATCTGGAAGATACTGAACCTAAATACCAAATTTGGTGTTTATCCGACTGTTCGTTTCTGAGTTATGCTGGTAACACACAGACACACACTGACAGATTTCCAAAAATGCTTTTTTTGGAATCAAATAGGTCTCATAACATGTATTTCCGGTGAAATCTCGGTATCGAATTTTTGGGTTGAATGCAATACTTCCCCTACTTACTATACGTAGTAGAGAAAGTAAAAATGCAGACCTTCACATCTTATTTAGAGTAACTTTTCTCTTAGTTCTCATACTATTCACTTGTTTTTCGTAATGTTATTTTGAAGGTCAGCATATAGCTACCGATTAGCTTTTAAACATCTGCTGTCGATTCGGTTTCCTCTACTCCATTGTACTTTTTACGAAGTGTGTATTCTGTAAAGGTTCATTTAAAGCTGTCGTTTCTAACGCTCCCCATTTGGCCTATGACCTTCGGGGGATACCTCATTCCACCAAGCGTTGACGGGATCCTTTCTGAGGTGGAGGCACCCAACGGGCGGAATCCGTTGCTTCCGATGGTAGGGTGATGATGATGGCGGTGGAATGAGAGAACCTACAGCTTTACCGCGGAATCCGAACCATGTTGGGTCATGGGGATACTTCACATGAGGTTTATTTCGAGTTATATGTAGGAGACAAATAAGTGTTTTGTAAGAATAGTGTTAGAAGCTAAATAAAAAGCATCACATCACCGTTGTTTTTCTGGTGGCCATGTAAGAACATGGAATTTTATATCCATCACATACTGACATGCTCTTTAAAATCCGACTATCGCTTTACTACCGTCCCAAAATGAAGGTTTGCCTGGACTAACAAATAGGTAGTAATAAGCTTTTGTAAGAATAGTATGTAAAAGGGTAAGTAGAGAAAGTCGTGTGAATGCAACAAAGTTACTCTAAACACTTATGTAAAAATTCATATTAGATTTGACCGTCTCTAATTAAGGAACCAGGTTGTTATAACTCTGTTCAAATTCAGATTGTTTTGAGATATACGTACATTCCAAATTTCAGGTGTAGTGGTTACCATGCTAGTCTCTAGTTCCCGAGGTCGCGGGTTCAAACCCGGCGGAGGGCGATGGATTTTTTCGGGCGTAAAATTCCTTAGCTTTGCTTCCTTCGGATGGTCTATGAAACCGGGCGTAGATTCCCGTCACACATCCTACACGCCCATTCTCCCATACATCGTAGTCGTGGTGCGGCAAAATCACTTACCACACCAACCAGCTGGTGCACTCTTTGGGCCGTTATGATCATAAGGTGCCAAGGCAGAGAAAGAGTTACCGGTTGCCGAAGGACGCCTTGGGCCCCCGAGACTGAGGTCTGCCAATCCCTCGCATCAAAAGCTCCCCCAAGTTAAGCAGCGTTGGGCTTGGTCACTAGCTGGACGACTGACCATCTAGCTATAACCGCCCTGCTGCCAACTTGGATACCCCCATACCACTACCTAGTTTTCCCATCCTGCTTCGCTGCCATGCCGGCCTGCTTGGCTTGACGACAACACAACGGTCGCCCAAGTTAAGCCGTAATGGGCTTGGTCACCCGCTTGGTCCGCCCAAGTGGGAACACCGACACCCAGCCAATGGTAGCGCAGAAAACTAAACTCCGTCCAAGACAAATAGACAAATATCAAGAGCTTGTGTATAACCTTTAAAAACCTTCTTTATCGCACAGGTAAAGCCACATTTGCTGTACTGTGGTGATTACATTCGTAAGCAAAGTAAAGCCGGTGGCCATAGATTTACGGCATGTAGAAGAACCTCAAGCCTGATAAAGAGACCTCTGAGCAAAATTACCGGACCACAACAGTTAAAGAGCGTCCATAAATTAAAAAAAACTCAATTTCAAATTTGAGAATACACCAGTGAAGCACGGTTAAAGAGATCTAGTTTGTTTACATAACTTGGCTAAGCGTTATGTATACGGCTTATAAAACACTAGCTGACTTTACCCCGAATTGCAAGGGTGGTTTTTTAAACCTCCAATGATTTAATTTCATTTACCCTCCCCTTTCACATTCGTTATGCAATTACTGTACAATGATCTAGAAGACCTTTATGTACGTCATTTTGGCGCTTATGGAAGAGAAGTTCACTAGTTTAGAATGTAAATCAGTACCACATTCGTATTGAGTGTTTATTTCTATTTATGGGTACGAATGTTCAATGAAAAATTTGATGTTACATTCACATAACTTTTTCTACCCTCTGTTGTGTATTTAATAGATATACAAATTGTTTTTCCGAAAGTTTATTTTTATATTACTTCATTTTAATCGAGATAAACCTTTCTAAAAATAGCTACATTACACATTTCGTTGAAATGCAAATAGAAACGTGATAGTCAAATGTTTAAGAACTGGACGCTATACGCTGGTCTTAAAATTAGAACCACGAATAACGGATATCTCGGAAATGGTTGATGCCACAAAAAAGTTATTTCAAATGAATTGTGTGTTTTAAAGAAATCTACATTTTTTGTGTAGTACGTTTTCGTATATGGTTATATAAGATATAACGTTATATAAGATTATACAAAATTCCTTCCGAATAAAGAGGGCTATTCACAGAAAATTCAAGATATACATTTTATTTGTTATGTAAGTATATTTATGTATGGTAGTTTAATCAAAATCGTTTGAGCAATTTTTTAGAAAATCTACATTTTCCAAAATTCTTCACGTAAAGGGTAGTTTTCTTGAAAAATCTTTGTGCCGCATCTTTAGAAGGTACTGAACCTAAATATTAATTTTGGTATTTATGCGACATTTCGTTTTTGAGTTATGCTGTTCACAGACACGCGCGGATGTTTTTTAAAACAGCCACTTTTCTGGGTCCTCAAAACATGTATTTCTGGTGAAATCTCAGTATAGAATTTTTGGGTGAAATTCAATACCTTCTCTACCTACCATATACGTGATACGGAAACTAAAATGATTACGTAACTTCATAGTTTGTCGTCACAGTCATATGTGTCCAATATCAAGGTGTTCCTATACTCCGTAACTCTCGAAAGTTTATGATCCGAATGCCCTTTGTTTTGCTGCGCCTTCTCTTTTTTTTAGTTGAGAAATAATGATTAGCTGTGTGGGTATATTGTATCGAATTAAAAACCATTGTTTTTGCCTTGCATTTACGCGAATTTTTTGTGAAATAATAATGGCATCCTGAATGAAAAGTCAGTCATCTTCGCAAATGTGTTATTATAATAACTGAACACGTAGATTTCTAGTACTCAGCCTTTGTAAATCCTTTTAGTCATTTAGAATTTGAAATTAGAAGCTGTTTTATGGTCTCTGTCCTTTGGTGAGAACAGTAGTTTCCAATTATAGTGCTTACTCTAGGCGTGGCGAAAATGTAAGGTTATCCCGAGTGGGAGAATACGCAAGGTACACAACGCTATTGAGCAGGAGATGTAAAAGAAATGGAAACGGTGACTGGAGCGGCACGGAAGGTCACAATGTAATTGCGAATCACTTTTTGAACACCCCTCATTAACGTAATGTATGTGTTTTTTACTTTGTCTACTACGTATAGTAAGTATATTGCATTCTACTAAAAAATTCGACATCGAGATTTCGCCGGAAATACACGTTTTGAGGCCCCCTGAATCCAAATAAAAGCATTTATTGGTATTTAGGTTCAGTATTTTTCAGAGGTGCGACACGACGATTTTCAAGAAAATCCTCCACTCCAGACTACCCTTTACATGACACTTATCAAAAATTTTGATTTTCTCAAAAATGCCTCTAACGATTTTGATTAAAATATGATATGTTTAAGATACTTTCATGACAAATGAAATGTATATAATTTTCTGGGAATGTCCTCAAAAGTCCCCTTCATTCTGAATGAATTTTGCATAATTGGTAAACTGTAAGAGAAAGACAAAATGTTACTACACAAAAAATGTAGATTTCGTTAAAACACACAATTTATGTCATATGCATTTTATTTCTCGAGTGAACCATATCCCTTGCTATTTCTTTGACTTTTCTAATACTTATACTTTTTCTCAAACAGGAATTCGTTATTTGTTTTTTTACTTTCTCTACAACGTAAAGTAGGGGAAGTATTGTATTCCACCCAAAAATTCGATACCGAGACTTCATCGGAAAAACATGTTTTGAGACCCCCTGAATCCAAAAAAAGCATTTTTGGAAACATGTTCGTTTGTGTGTGTGTGTGTATGTGTGTGTGTGTGTGTCTGTGAACAGCATAACTCAGAAACGAACAGTCGGATAAACACCAAACTTGGTATTTAGGTTCAGTATCTTTCAGAGATGCGTCACGAAGGTTTTCAAGAAAATCCCCCCACCCCAGATACCCTTTACATGGAACATTTTTCGAAAATTTTAATTTTCTCAAAAATGGCTCTAACGATTTAGATTAAAATATCATATGTTTAACATATTTTCATGACAAATGAAATGTATATCTTGAAGTTTCTGGGAATGTCTCCAAAAGTATTCTTCATTGTGAACGGCTTTTGCATAACTGGAAAACCGTAAGAGATAGACAAAATGTTACTACACAAAAAAATGTAGATTTCGTTAAAGCACACAATTTATGTCATATGCAATGTCCTGGACATGGAATACTCCACATAGCAACCAGCTCTTAAAAGATTTGACTATCACTTAAAGCCTACGTATTACCCTTGCACCTACAAGAAAATTAGCAATAAGTTTCTGCAAATGTTTATTTTGATTAACATGAAGCATATGGAGAATAAGCGTTTGTGAAAGTAGTTTGTACAAGAGTAGAGAAAGCCATGTGAGTGTAACACATCAGATTCATTATGGTGGAGTCAATAAGAATTTTTTTAGTGCTCTTCCCTATATGTGAACAATCGTACATTGCCTGATGTGATATATCCTCTACAGGTGTACTATTATGTGGTGGATTCGCCTCGAAATGAAGGCAAGGACTTCTTCGAGATCAACCTGCAGACAGGGGAAGTGTTCACCAAGATTGTGTTTGATCGTGAGAAGCAGGGGGCATATGCCCTCGAAGTGGAAGCACGGGATGGAGCACCCTCAGCGCGGCCCAACAGCAATGGACAGCCCAATTCAGGTAGGACCAAGCAAATTCTCGTTTCTCTGCCTGCATAGTAGAATAAAAAGTGATAACTTAAGTTTTTAGCATTTTAGCTTTGCTCAACCAGAGCAGTCTTCAGTCAAGAGGAGTTGAGGAAACTAACAAAAGCATTCTTAAACCTTCAGTTGAAGTTAAAAGCATCTATCTCGCCAATATTTGTTTTACCAACGTTGGTGACTGTTGAGACAGCTGAAATTTATGCAGCTTACTTGTAGTTGGGTACAAACTTTCCATTAAAGAAAATTGTCTTTAAACTACCTCTGCAGTCTAGCCACAGCATTCTTGCCTCTAATCCCAGAGATCCCGCTTTTCGAAACGCTCTTAGAGTCAGTGTTGGGCTATATAGTGCATGCTTATAAAGAGGTTTACACTCCAAAATAGCATATGCAATTCTCATATAATGGCAATTTATCTTTTGCTATCAAGTTTAGAAACGAAAGCTATTAAAGGATTTTTACAATAGTGTGTGTGTTTTAACAGGATGTAGCCTTTTGCCACGTTACCCAGTAGTGTAAACACAGTAACGTAATTTACAATGAATAACTTAATGAATAACTATGAATAATATTTTTCGAAAATGAATAGGTTGGCATTGTTTAGCAATACTTGAACTTCTTTGTTAGGGATGCAGAATTGTAGCTCGGAAAGTTTGGGTGTCGTTTGTTACTTTCTCTACTACGTATAGTAAGTAGGGGAAGTATTGTATTCCACCCAAAAATTCGATACCGAGATTTCACCGGAAATATATGTTTTGAGACCCCCTGAATCCAAATTTTTACTTTCTCTACTACGTATAGTAAGTAGGGGAAGTATTGCATTCCACCCAAAAATTCGATACCGAGATTTCACCGGAAATACATGTTTTGAGACCTCCTGAATCCAAAAAAAGCATTTTTGGAAACATGTCCGTGTGTGTGTCTGTCTGTGTGTGTGTGTGTGTGTGTGTGTGTGTGTCTGTGAACAGCATAACTCAAAAACGAACAGCCGAATAAACACCAAACTTGGTATTTAGGTTCAGTATCTTCCAGAGATGCGACAAGAAGGTTTTCAAGAAAATCTCCCCACCCCAGATTACCCTTTACATGAAACATTTTTCGAAAATTTTAATTTTCTCAAAAATGGCTGTAACGATTTTGATTAAAATATCATATGTTTAAGATATTTTCATGACAAATGAAATGTATATCTTGAATTTTCTGGGAATGTCTCCAAAAGTATTCTTCATTGTGAACGACTTTTGCATAACTGGTAAACCATAAGAGATAGACAAAAGTTTACTATACAAAAAATGTAGATCGCGTTAAAATACACAATTTATGTACTTTTTCTCAAATGGGAATTCTCTATTCTTTTTTTATCTCCTGGTAATGCAAAGAGAATGGAATAGTGCACATAGCAACCAGTTCTAAAATATTTGACTATTTCTTAAAGTCTACCATATTCCCCTTGCATTTGCAAGAAAATTAGCAATAAGATTAACATCTTGATTAACATGAAGCATAGGGAGAATAAGCGTTTGTAAAAATAGTTTGTACAAGAGTAGAGATAGTCATGTGAGTGTAACACATCAGCTTTTTTTCTGTGGTTTTCTAACCTTTAGTGCTAATCTTTTCTTAACTTGTTGACTCAAAAAGGTTAAAGCAAATGTGGTATACTGATATTAGTCATTAAATGAATGATTCCTAAAACCTGAGGTTAAGAACAGTTTATTCCGGTACCTTTAACCACAGATACAAAGTGTTCAGATACAACTTTTATTTGTCTTCTCTTAGTATTATGTATTAGAAGCTTATGACGTAAGGTAAAATATAGGAATAAGACACACAGTGTTTAAAAGTTAATGATCTCCAAGCTGTGCAATTCGCTGTACTTGCATTCTGTCTGAATGAATTTCCTCTCACGGGTCTTAGTTCACGTCATCCTACACGTGGTGCTGCCATGTGCTCGGCGGAGTGATACATTTAAGTTTTGTTTACTTCTCCTTTCAACTTATAGTGAAAAAGGTATAGTGACAGCTGCTAGAAAAACAGCAAATGGAGAACATAATGTCTCCGTCCATAGTGTTCTTATGCTACTGCACACCTCATCTGCTTTGGTGCGCATTCTGGTTTAATGCTTGAGTTAGAGATATTGCGGCAACTCTCCCAGTGCATAATACGGAGGACTTAATACAGACTGCGTCATTTGAAGGTATTGAAAATGGTCTGTTAAAAAATTACCATTACTTATCCTATTAAAATAAGAGTAATTCAGGAACCAGGGTTAGAGAACCCAGAAGCAGTACGTTTTGAGTAGCTAAATAAAATTACAATCATAGGGGAAATAAATATTAATAACAGAAGGAATAGTATTGAAAAAGACTGGGAAGCGAATGTTACAAAATGTGAAGAAGGGTTAGACAGTGCCATCAGCTCCCGGAAACGGGTGGTTTTCCCCTTCATTGTTAAGTTGAGGCAGTATTTTATATCACAACACTGTGAATGCCAGAGTGATTGTAGTGTAAATTAACATTATTGTATGACAATGATTTTAGATGTTTGTTAGCTATCAGCATTGCTAGGAAATAAGTTTACACGGCCTCACTGAAACTGACAATAGGAGTGGGTAACAATGAAGCGATGGGGTGAGTTGTTTATCACTTAGAAGAGACAAACAAATGACGTCAGGGTAGCGTGACTTTCTTTAGAATTGGAGGGAATGTTTTCCCTAGAGCATATGTGTTTGTAATTATGATTGGCTGATAAAATAGACGCTAATGTTGGCGCGATTTATTAACCAATAGCAGCTCTATTATAATGTTTAGGCATATCGGGGTGAGGGAGTATAAATTCTTGAGCCAAAAGCAAGTATCGCGCAGTTCTAAGATATCTCTCTCGCGAGTTACACGTCAGGCAGTTCTAAGGAAGCATTCATGAGGTACACATTACGCAATTCTACACAATCTCTCGCGTCGTAAAGTTAGTTACAAAATCTGAAGTACGCGACAAATATTACGACAGTAATTATATTCGGAAATATAACAGTATCAGTCAGGCGTGTATCAAGAGTAAATATGTGAAATTAATTAAGTGTGGCGGCAATAAAAGTGTGAAAACAAATTCTTTTATCAGTGTTATCTTTAGCAACAACTCCTTTCCGTATACACGCCCTGCTCAAGAGATATTTGCTCGACTGAGTAATAATAGCTAGCCGGAGGACAAAAAACCCAAAATTCAAAATAATAAAACAATAACAGACGCTCACCAAATAAGATAACATGAACAGATTATTGCGACAAAGTGTCCCGTTAGGTTGCCTGGAACGCAAATGTGCAGAAAAGGGTCAATGTTCGAAAAGCAAGATAGCTTTAGGCATCCAATGAAAGAAGCTAGAAATCAGGTGATAGTGGAATGGGGAGATAGAAAATTTGAAATAGAGAAACAGGCAGTTTAGAAGACACACTTGGTCGCGGTAGTTGCTTGGAGATGGTTCTTAGAAAATGTGTCGGCGGATAGGTGCGATGATATGAAGGTAGCAATAAGGAAATGCGCGTGCGTGTGTCGACGCAATAGCAGGAATCAGATTTTAAAACGGTGACGGGAAATAAACGAGCAGGAAATACAAAAGTCGTATTTACCGCTAACCCGAGATCCAAGATCCATGCAAAATCCCTGAGATAGTAGCGACCTGGGATCCTTCCTGAAAATCCCGCGCCGCCAAATAGCCATGTACCGCCGCAAAGAGGAAAAATACTGCCGCAAATTGGCCGCCCAGCGTGGGTCTAGAATAAAACCGACGGAAATACTACCGCAACCCTAAATTGGATTTAAAGAATTCAAGAGACCAGGACTGCGGATTGTATTTCCGTTTCATAAATATGGATTTACAGAGATTAGCTGATGCTTTTGAGATTGTGGTCACACGAAATCTGAGTAACGTCTACTTAGTTTCATAAAATTCCTTCCATAAGCATATTTCCTGTTAAATATTTGCGGCAATAACCTCTCGCTGCAGAATTAAATATTCGTTTGTGTTGAAACAAGTCCTTCTTGAATCTCCTACGCCGTGATTTTAGCCGCAAACCTTCACGCTAAGTAAGAAATATCGTGTTAGGTTATCACTATTTTCGTCATCGGAAACAGGCGCATGCGCAGAATACCGTCTGCATGGTTTTAGCGCTTACGCTAATTGGAGTAGGTACTATAAAAACTACGAGGGCGGATTGATAAGTTCATGACTTTGACGAAAGATAGCGTTTAAATCGCAGGTTTCTTGTTTGCACCCAGGTCTTACATCTATTCTGAGTATAATCGCAAAAATTCGTCGTCATTTGTTTCTTAGAACATTGTTGAGAGCGTCTAAAATAAGCAGATGTGTGTTGCTTCGTAGAAAATGGAGAAAAGTGAATTTTGAGTTCTGATAAAGCACTACTTTTTGCGTGGTAAGACGGTGAAGGAAACGGAAGAAAAGCTGAACAAGTATTATGAGAATTCTGCTCTATCACATGGCATGGTTCACAAATGGTTCCAGAATTTCGATGTGGCCGTTCGAGCATAAGAGATACCGTGTGCACAGGACGGCCGGCTGAGGTCACAACAATAGAAATAGTGAACAAAGTTCACGATATTGTGTTGGAAGACCGCCGAATGAAAATCCGTGAGATAGCCAAGACCTTAAACATCTCCAGTGAACGGGTGTATAACATTCTGCACGACGTTTTTGGGTATGAGGAAGCTGTCAGCAAGATGGGTACCGCTATCTTTCACCAGGATAATGCACCCGCACACAAGTCAGCCATTGCCATCAGAAAAGTTGTTGAATTGGGCTACGAACTCTTACCTCATCCACCATATTCCCCAGATTTGGCTCCGAGCGACTTTTTCCTCTTCGCAAACCTGAAAAATTGGCTCGTCGGGAAGAAAGTCACGTCCAGTGAACACATCATGACAGAAACAACCTCATATTTTGCAGACTTCGAAAAATCATATTTTTTGGAAGGATTAAAAAAATCTGATGTGTTACACTCACATGACTTTCTCTACTCTTGCACAAACTATTTATACAAACGCTTATT
Source organism: Deroplatys truncata (assembly GCA_030765065.1). NCBI lineage: Eukaryota > Metazoa > Arthropoda > Insecta > Mantodea > Mantidae > Deroplatys > Deroplatys truncata. The sequence continues at coordinate 144,527,190 of CM060985.1, read as the reverse complement.
CTCCATCTACTTCATTTTAATCGAGATAAACATTTGCAGAGTCTATCTTATTGCTAATTTTCTTGTAGATGTAAGGGGAATATATATTTACAAGGGCAATTTGGAAATACAGTAGCCTTTAAGCACATACAAATCTCTTAATAGCTGGTTGCTAGGTGCAGCATCATTCCCTTTCCCACAGATTAATATTCTTTGCATATCCAAGACAAAAAAATGAATAACGAATTCCCATTTGAAAAAATAAGTATTGAAAAATTTAAGGGAATAACAAGTAATATCTCGAAAATGGTTCACTCAACAACAAAAATATATATGACATAAATTGTGTATTTTAACGCGATCTACATTTTTGTGTAGTAAAATTTTGTCTCTCTTATGGTTTACCAGTTATGCAAAAGTCGTTCACAATGAAGAATACTTTTGGAGACATTCCCAGGAAATTCAAGATATACATTTTATTTGTTATAAAAATATCTTAAACATATGATATTTTAATGAAATCGTTAGAGCCATTTTTGAGAAAATTAAAATTTTCGAAAAATCTTCCATGTAAAGGGTAATCTGGGGTGGGGGGATTTTCTTGAAAACCTTCGTGTCGCATCTCTGGAAGATACTGAATCTAAATACCAAGTTTGGTGTTTATCTGACTGTTCGTTTCTGTTTTATGCTGTTCACAGACACACACACACACACACACAGACACACACACGGACATGTTTCCAAAAATGTTTTTTTTTTGGATTCAGGGGGTCTCAAAACATGTATTTCCGGTGAAATCTCGGTATCGAATTTTTGGGTGGAATACAATAATTCCCCTACTTATTATACGTAGTAGAGAAAGTAAAAATTGGAGAAACGTTTGACAACGGTATTGAATTGAAAGGAGACTATGTTGAGAAAAAAATTGTTATTTTTTTAAAAAGTCACTGACTTATCAATCCGCCCTCGTATGTATTGTTGCAAAGTCGCTGCATAAAGTTGTGCCCTCACTAAAGGCAAGAGATTATAACGAATGTTTTCCTCATGAGAAAACATACATAAACAAACTTATGGAAATAAACGTACTATAGGCAAGATGTGATGGGGCCATTGTTCCATTTAGAACATTTCTTGCCTCCTCTCAGCTTTAGTGGGGACACGCTTTTAGAGGCTAGAGTCTTTAACATTATTGACGCGTTTCACGTTCACATATCATTCTGAAGTAAGCTCCACTCTATGCGGTGAAGACAAGCTCACATTTTGTGTACGTAGTTAGCGACTATGTTATCACAGACAGCGAGCAGCTTCTAAAGCAAATAACGCAGAGACAGAGGTTATAAATAAGGCCGGAAGAAGGTAACTTCCATCTCGCAGAATTGTTTTCCGGGTGAATACTTTATCGATTAGGAGGTGGCAGGTGTGTGGCGGTATTAACAATACATGAGTGTGTCAATATTTGGGACGGCGACCATATATCCGAAGCAGAAGACGAATAGTCCCAAGGGCCTTGTAAACTTCACCAGAGAGAATACATTACACCGGTACTACAGCTCAATCAGGAGATGGTGTCTCTGCCTTCCGGCGCAATAATTAATAGCGCTTGAGAAAGTATTTTATTAGCTCCACGTATGGACGCCAATTTTAAGAAGATGGTTTGTTTGTTATTTGCACCACGCTTTGGGCGTCAATTTGTAGTGATTTGTATTGAAGGAGTTGTATTATATTTCAACGGTTGGGGAGCTGAACTTGTAGTAGTTGCAACCACACGTATAATAAACAGTTTCCAGTAGCCTTCGCCCCAAATGTACTTTCCAGTGGCCTTTGCTCCAAGTTTAAAAAAATATTAACTTTGTAATTTCACTGTTTCTTTAAATATTATATATTTATGTTTGCCTCGACTACGTCAGTATTATTTTTAGAGACATGGCTGTCTTGGCAGGGTTATGGTGCGATTAAGAATGTAGGCTAACACAGATTATAATTTTACTTCACTTCTTTTATTAATGCTTGACACGATTTAAATAACATTTCACTGATATAGAGAGAGCTGTGAGATTCTTTAATTAATTACTTGCACTTTTTAACACGTAAACTATTTTTCGTCTCACACGAATACGTATTAAATCTCTCGAGGACACTTTTTGCATCTGGTTAGTAACGCTGTCTGCAACCAACTGAATTGATTTCAACCGCCTAAACTTGCAAATTTCTGTATTTCAAGTCTGTGATTGGCTACTCCTAATCCAATAGGATACCTTCATTTAACTGGTTGACAACTTTTTCTGGTTGTTGATTGGCTATTTCTATAAACTGTCACTAAAATTACATTATTGCTTCCAAGAATCATAAGTAACATTTAAGCTTTCTAATTCATTATTGCCTCAAGGTTACCTCATTGTTAGCAACCTTTAGCCTATTATTCTCACAGCTCCTACATTATTAAATTACGTAATACATTCAAATAACATTATTGAACATGTTTACAATAATATTAATATATACATTGGCTGTAATATACACTTTTTATATATTGTTATATACACATATTGCTTTAAGGCGGGCTGCTATTGAATTTATACTTATACAATTTGACTGAAATCATTTAAGTGTTAAAAAACACTGCCTTACGCTCATATCTACCATTGGCATGCTTTTAGAAATAGCAAGCATTGGCGTTTCAGAAGTCTGTTTAAAAGTTTTCTTATATTGCGTTGCTCCCCTGTTTCGTAGTTAAATGTAACTAAGACCTAACGAAGTGGCTCCGCGGTGGCGTGTGGGGCTCAACTCGTGAGGTCCCGGGTTCGATTCTCATCAGTTGGTAGAAGAATGCGGGGATGGTTCCCCTTTACCATGAATTTCCTGTCCTATCATTTCCTTTCCTCTGTTTTAGGACTGTAGGGCCAGGCGACGGTGGTTGGTATGTTGCGGTAGAAGTGGAATTTGTACTATGAAAATATTGGCACTTGGAGGGACTACTGGAGCTCAGGTTGCGGGCGGCTGGCAATCCCCAAAGTGCTTTCCTAATTTATTTATAGACACAGCATTATATTAACATTTTTTTTTCTGCACAGTGTAGTAACATTGTCTATCTCTTATGGTTCACTTATGCAAAAGTCGTTCACAATGAAGAATACTTTTGGAAATATTCCCAGAAAAGTCAAGAAATACATTTCATTTGTCATGAAAGTATCTTAAATATATGATATTTTAATCAAAATCGTTAGAGCCATTTTTGAGAAAATTAAAATTTTCGAAAAATGTTCCATGTAAAGGGTAATCTGGAGTGAGGGGATTTTCTTGAAAACCTTCGTGACGCATCTCTGGAAGATACTGAACCTAAATACCAAGTTTGGTGTTTATCCGACTGTTCGTTTCTGAGTTATGCTGTTCACAGACAGACACACACACGGATATGTTTCCAAAAATACTTTTTTTTGGATTCAGGAAGTCTCAAAACATGTATTTCCGGTGAAATCTCGGTATCGAATTTTTGGGTGGAATGCAATACTTCCCCTACTTACTATACGTAGTAGAGAAAGTAAAAATTAGCTCGAGAAATGTTCATTACAACAGTGGCGTAGCGTAAGGGTAGACTTTTGAGACTGAGTCTACCTAAATAAATTGCCAAGAAACTAAGTAACTTTTAAGTATATAAATAAAGACATAAAGTGATAAAAAACCGCTGCTTTCCCCCAACGCCCCAACCGCTACTGCTACTTCGTGTTAGATTGTAGTGCTGCGTATTTAGGCAGCTTCGAAATTTCATGATGCGGTAGCAAAGTCGAGCAGATACTGGGATAACTGAGCGAGTGCAAGTCTCGTCAAGAGTGGAGTTATATAGCTTTTCCCACTAAATTTCGACCTCTAGTTATAGGAAGATATGTCTATATTTTGTTGTGCATTAAGGACACAAAGACAGCAGCTGAGAATCAACACGTTCAGTGAGGTGTTTAGTCTCTCTGTACCGGCTCTCTCCAAGGTTCTGAAACAGCAATAGGAGTTGGAGACAACAGTAGGGCAAGGCAGTGTAACATAAACATTTAATTCCTCAGTTATTGGTGAACCAGCACTATGTGCGTGTAGGGCAGTATAGTTTTAATTTTACATAAACCTGTCTATTGTTTTCATTGTGCGTGTTTTATTTATGATTTTAAAAATATGGACAATTCCATCGATTTAATGGATTACTTATTAAAAACTCAATTATGAACTCTATCTTATAAGAAAAGGCGTGAACTTAAAGGCAAAAGACTAATTCCTAAGCTTGGCATCGTCTTCCAGGAAAAGAACCAAAAACGCACATTTCAAACATCCTGGTACAGTAAATTTAATTGGTTAGCTGACAGTTACATTGATAACAAAGTGTGTTGCTTCGTATGTTTGCCTTTTGGCGGGGAAAAGGGATGGGGTATTAAAGGAATATCAAGTATTAAAAACCTTGAAAGAAAAGCTTGCAAAAGAAATCGCCGAGTGGAGCTTATATATAAGAAAATCTAAGTGAGGACCTACATTGTTTTCCAGATTTAAAATCATACAATGTTTTATCAGCATTTTGTAAAGTTACACCTAACGCTATATTTTTACTTTCTCTATTACTTATAGTAAGTAGGGGATGTATTCCACCCAAAAATTCGTGTCTGTGAACAGCATAGCTCAGAAACGAACAGTCGGATAAACACCAAACTTGGTATTTAGGTTCAGTATCTTCCAGAGATGCGACCGGAAGGTTTTCAAGAAAATCCCCCCACCCCAGATTACCCTTTACATGGAACATTTTTAGAAAATTTTAATTTTCTCAAAAATGGCTCCAACGATTTTGATTAAAATATCATATGTTTAAGATATTTTCATGACAAATGAAATGTATATCTTGAATTTTCTGGGAATGTCTCCAAAAGTATTCTTCATTGTGAACGACTTTTGCATAACTGGTAAACCGTAAGTGATAGACAAACTTTTACCACAAAAAATGTAGATCGCGTTAAAATACATAATTTATGTCATATACATTTGTTTTGTTGAGTGAACCATTTTCGAGATATTGCTTGTTATTCCGTTAAATTTTTCAATACTTATTTTCTCAAATTGGAATTCGTTATTCATTTTTTTGTCTTGGATATGCAAAGAGTATTAATCTGTGGCAAAGAGAATGGTGCTGCACCTAGCAACCAGCTATTAAGAGATATGTCTATGCTTAAAGGCTACTGTATTTCTATATTGCCCTTGTAAATATATATTCCCCTTACATCTACAAGAAAATTAGCAATAAGATAGAATCTGCAAATGTTTATCTCGATTAACATGAAGTAGATGGAGAATAAGCGTTTGTAAAACAAATAATAATAATCGAATCGTAACAGAGAATTTACATACACTGATGTATGGGAAATTGTGCATCATTTAAATATTTCTAAATTCAGTTTTTAAAATCCAGTATACCCGGAACACAGTATCAAGCTGCGCTACTGCATTACAACATGAAAACAGCAAACAATTGCGTCCACATTCTAGACAGTAGCCCGTTCACAGATTGAGCTATTCGAGATATTTAAAGCAAATTGAACATAGTATTTCTGTCGCTTTTTACATCCTTTTTGGCATACTCTCAGGCAGTTTTAAGTTTGAACAGGCTTTCCTTCATAAATTTATTGCTGTCGTAATGATGGTCAGGCTTCTGGCAGCTTGTTATCGCTGACGAGGGAAAGAGCGTGAGAGGAAATTAAGTAAATTTAAAGGGAAGTCGTCAAGCATTCCCGTTAAGAGTTCTTATTACATTATTTGCAAAGGAACGAGCAATATTGCAGACATTTCTTTATCTTTGCTTCATGCAATATCGAAGTTAACTGAAAACGTGATGGGAAATGCAATTCATACTCAATGCTTGCCAGCGTATACGAACAAAAATCTTGGTTTGGGATATTTCAGATTAAAAAGGATGATAACAATCAGTAGTGTAGCCAGAAAAATACTAAGGGGAGGGCTCTATTTTTACTTTCTCTACTACGTATAGTAAGTAGGGAAAGTATTGCAATCTATCCAAAAATTCGATACCGAGATTTCACCGGAAACACATGTTTTGAGACCCCCTGGATCCTGTGTGTGTCTGTGAACAGCATAACTCAGAAACCAACGGTCGGATAAACACCAAACTTGGTATTTAGGTTCAGTGTCTTCCAGAGATGCGACACAAAGGTTTTCAAGAAAATCCCCCAACCCCAGATTACCCTTTACATGGAACATTTTTCGAAAATTTTAATTTTCTCAAAAATGGCTCTTACAATTTTTATTAAAATATCACATGTTTAACATACTTTCAGGACAATAAAATGTATATTTTGAATTTTCTGGGAATGTCTCAAAAAGTATTCTTCATTGTGGATGACTTTTGCATAACTGGTAAACCATAATAGATAGGCAAAATTTTACTACACAAAAAATGTAGATCGCGTTAAAATACACAATTTATGTCACATACATTTTTTTAGTTGAGTGAACCATTTTCGAAATATTGCTTGTAATTCCCTTAAATTTTCCAATACTTATACTTTTCTCAAATTCGTTATTCATTTTTACTTTCTCTACTACCTATAGTAAGTAGGGGAAGTATTGTATTCCACCCAAATATTCGTACCGGAAATACATGTTTTGAGACTCCCTGAATAAAAAAGAAGCATTTTTGGAAACATATCCGTGTGTGTGTGTGTGTGTCTGTGAACAGTATAATTCAGAAAGGAACAGTTGGATAAACACCAAACTTGGTATTTAGATTCAGTCTCTTCCAGAGATGTGACGCGAAGGTTTTCAAGAAAATCCCCCCACCCCAGACTACTCTTTACATGGAACATTTTTCGAAAAATGGCTCTAACGATTTTTATTAAAATAACACATGTTTAACATACTTTCATGACATATAAAATTTATATCTTGAATTTTCTGGGAATGTCTCCAAAAGTATTCTTCATTGTGGACGACTTTTGCATAACTGGTAAACCATATGAGATAGACAAAATTTTACTACACAAAAAATGTAGATCGCGTTAAAATACACAATTTGTCACATACATTCTTTTAGTTGAGTGAACCATTTTCGAGATATTGCTTGTTATTCCCTTAAATTTTCCAATACTTATACTTTTTCTCAAATTCGTTATTCATTTTTTACCTTCTCTACTACGTATAGTAAGTAGGGGAAGTATTGTATTCCACCCAAAAATTCGATACCGAGATTTCACCGGAAATACATGTTTTGAGACCCCCTGAATCTTTATTGCGTAATGGACCGTATATATAAAAAAGCATCTGTAGTAATTGTTGGGTTAGCTTTTGTTCTCAGGGATTACCTCAGAGTTGCACAATAGGCAAGGTTGGCAGGTTGTTGTGCCTACCTCCTTAGTGTGGGGGTAATGCAGGCATATCAAAGCAGCCCATTGGTATTAGGGCATATTTGAGCCCCCAGTTGGAGCTGCGGGCTTTATCGGTTGAAATTAGAAACAATCACGAACATCGCCGGATTGTGGTATACAGGGGCAGAGAAAGCCCGAGGTATGGCTTAGGGAGGTAAGAGCTTGTATTTAATCTATTAACCTCAGGGCATTTTATAATAAAGAAGCAAAGTGTGGCAATTCCGAATGTAAAATGAATATCATCGTAAATTTATTACTTTCTCTACTACGTATAGTAAGTAGAGGAAGTATTGCATTCCACCCACAAATTCGATACCGGGATTTCACCAGAAATACATGATTTGAGGCCCCCTGAATCAAAAAATAAGAATTTTAAAAAAAAATCTGATGTGTTACACTCTCATGACTTTCTCTACTCTTGTACAAACTATTTTTACAAACGCTTATTCTCCATCTACTTCATGTTAATCGAGATAAACATTTGCAGAGTCTATCTTATTGCTAATTTTCTTGTAGATGTAAGGGGAATATATATATATATATATATATATATATATATATATTTACAAGGGCAATATAGAAATACAGTAGCCTTTAAGCACACACATATCTCTTAATAGCTGGTTGCTAGGTGCAGCACCATTACCTTTGCCACAGATAAATACTCTTTGCATATCCAAGACAAAAAATGAATAACGAATTCCCATTTGAGAAAATAAGTATTGAAAAATTTAAGGGAATAACAAGTAATATCTCGAAAATGGTTCACTCAACAAAAAAAATGTATATGACATAAATTGTGTATTTTAACGCGATCTACATTTTTTGTGTAGTAAAATTTGTCTATCTCTTATGGTTTACTAGTTATGCAAAACTCGTTCACAATGAAGAATACTTTTGGAGACATTCCCAGGAAATTCAAGATATACATTTTATTTGTCATAAAAATATGTTAAAAATTCATTCATTCATTATCTGTTTACCCTCCTCTTATGTAGGACTTACACCCCCCAGGACTTACAAGCGGGTGCCTGTGGTCAGAAGCCCGTCGAGGAGCAGACGCTCATGGATCAGACAGAGCATCCAGGATGGGTGATCAGCCCGATGCCTGGTATGGGATGAAGGAAGTAGATGAAAGGAAAATGTTGGTGAAATGTATGAAAGGAAAGGTGATGATGGAGCAGTTGGTGGAATGAATGGCGGGGGAAACCGGAGACCCCGGAGAAAACCTGCCCAGACGCCGCTTCGTCCACCACAAATCCCACATGCAGGTCCCTGGGATTGAACCCGGGTCGCCTCGGTGGGAGGCGAGCGGTCTAACCAGTCGGCCACGGCGCCTCCTATGTTAAACATATGATATTTTAATCAAAATCCTTTGCGGCATTTTTGAGAAAATTAAAATTTTCGAAAAATGTTCCATGTAAAGGGTAATCTGGGTAGGGGGTTTTCTTCGTGTTGCATCTCTGGAAGATACTGAACCTAAATACCAAGTTTGGTGTTTATACGACTGTTCGTTTCTGAGTTATGCTGTTCACAGACAGACACACAGACACACACACGGACATGTTTCCAAAAATGATTTTTTTGGATTCAGTGGGTCTCAAAACATGTATTTCCGGTGAAATCTCGGTATCGAATTTTTGGGTGGAATGCAATACTTCTCCTAGTTACTATACGTAGTAGAGAAAGTAAAAAGTCTGTGTGTGTGTCTATAAACAGCATAACTCAAAAGCGAAAAGTCGGATACATACCAAACCTGACCATACGCAATTCACTAGCGTTGAGGGCCCGCAAGCAATTTAGTGACTGCGTTATGGTCGAATAGACAGAGATTTGGTTCTTTAGCCCAGAGGTCCTGAGTTTGATTACCGACTGAGATGGGGAATATTTCTATCCTCCGCAGAATCTGGAAATGCGAGTGTACTTTACGATAAACCTGAATAAAACCTACGCTGGGATAAAGTGTCTCTCCTCTAACCCGGAGGGCACGAGTTAAGAATCGTTGGGCGACTTACCTGGTGTTCTCCCTATCCTCATAGACACGTGTCGGACGACTCGCAGTGTATTCTGGGCTCACTTGAGCACCAAAGCAATCATTTCATTCGCCGTCTCTGTTGAATTGTTTAACGGGACATGAAACGTGCATAACTGCATTTACGCTGTTCTTTTTTGTCCTGGGCGGTAAAAATTGTAATCAGGGCTGTATATTGAGTATTGACCTATTTCTAGGAGCCCCCAGGATAGACGTCGATGATGTACAAACAAGCGTTTTGCACGTGCCATCATCTTCTACCCGCTGCGTTTTCATATTCTCTGTTGACTGCCCAGCCTACAGGAAGAGTCGAAATTATGACCGGAATTTCCAACTCTCTTGAAAGCTTTCAGTTCATTGCGCAGCCTATTTGCATAGCGCTAAACTTGTGTTTGAAATTGGGGTTAATTTCTTCTCTATAGGGAATAAAGAAGAAGGGGATCCATTGTTCTGCTCTGGGTAACGGCGGAAGAGTCATAATCCAGTCGCCAGTGACTGGAATTGGCTTTTTATGGCAGGCTTACCTGCATATATTGATCCGGTATTCAACCGATAGCTTTGTTTACATGCCTCGAGCTTTAATGATCATGCCTCTGTTCCGAGAATGAGGTTATTCTTATTCAACCTACCTACCAGTTTTGTTTTCAATAACGCAAAATAAAATCCATCGTTCGCGTTTCAGAAACGAATAGTGGAAAGAAAAGCAATGAAACTGCACAAACGTGTCTCATTTCTTGTAAAGTATCGTCATTCATCACCATAGCAATGACAATTGATAAAAAAAATCTGATGTGGTACACTCACATGACTTTCTCTACTCTTGTACAAACTATTTTTACAAACGCTTATTTTCCATATGCTTCATGTTAATCGAGATGTGAATCTTATTGCTAATTTTCTTGTAGATGCAAGAGGAATTGGTAGGCTTTAAGCGATAGTCAAATCTTTTAAGAGCTGGTTGCTATGTGGAGCATTCCATTCTCTTTAAGAAAAAGTATAAGTATTGGAAAATTCAAACAAATAACAAGGAATATCTCGGAAATGGCTAACTCTACAAAAAAGGATTTTGACTAAAATATCATATGTTTAAAATACTATGAATTTTCTGGGAATGTCCCCAAAAGTCCTCTTCATTCTGAATGACTTTTGTATAACTGGTAAACTGTAAGAGGTAGACCATAGTTTACTGGACAAAAAATGTAGATCTCGTTAAAACACACAATTTATATCATAACTTTTTTTTGTGGAGTGAACTATTTCCGACTATTTTGTCTCATAGTTATTTAGTAATTCAAACTGGAAGTCATTTTATAGTTACTATTTGGATAAACACTGGTGCAAGAATTAACAACATCGGTTTAGCGAGATCCCCACACTTTTCTATCTTTGAAATGTAGTATAGAATAAAAACGTGTGCCTTTTGTAATATGAATAGATGTGTGTTTTGAAAGCCTTTTCTTTTCAAATTCCTAATTTTAGTGTTTCATTATTGAGCTATTATAGGTACAGTTTTGCTTGAAACTTTTCGTCTTGCATACTTAAAGGGTCTCTGACTTAAGCATTAGTATTATCCAGCTTAATTTTTTGAGTTTTGTACTACAGCCACGCACATACATATGCGGTGAAGTCTGGATATCAATATCATAGTTAAGTACAATAAATCCTTCCTCTGTCTCAATAAGCGGCAAAGAGGTGAATTTTAATGAATTTATAATGAAATTTTCAGGTTTCTTGAACTGTTTCGGCCACGAACAGACAGTCGTTCTCCGTGGCGTAGTTCCAAAGGTCGCGGGTTCAAACCCGGTGAAGGGCGATGGGTCTTTTCGGGCGTAAAAATCCTTAGATGGCTTCCGTAAAGTCGGTTGTCCCGTGTCGTAGATTTACGGCACGTAAAAGAACCTCAAGCCTGATAAAGAGGCCTCTGAGCAAAATTACCGGTCTTTCACGCCCAATATAGAGTGGGACGCTAAGGACCACAGTAGTTAAAGAGCGTCCATAAATAAAACTCAGTTTAATTTAATTTTACGAACTGACAGAGCATCATGCATTTACGTTACAAAACACGAAAGTGTTACAGTTGTGTGTTTCTCCTATCTCTGATGTTTGTGTATTAGACAAGCATGTACCGGCAGTCATATCTAGTTGTTTTTTACGCAAATGCTCCCAGAGCATGTAAACATGAAAAAACACATGTTATTTGCAGTGAAAACAGCATCAGGATATATAGATTTTAATTGGGACAGTGTGGTCCATAGCAGTTTAATGTTTGTTACTATTAGAGCCGGCTGATGGACAATTGTTTTGTTACAACTAAAAAGTAGCGTAGTAACACAAATACTGTACGTTTTTAAGTGCAGTTTAAAATTGCGCGCTTGTTGGATGAACCGCCACAGTCTTTGTTCGTAAGGAATCTTCTTTTCGGTTTTTCGGGATTTTATTGATTGCAGATAATTTTGATTTACAAATGCAGTTTCTTAAAAGGAAAACACTAACGTAAGGCTAGATAAAAATCACGTTCTCTCAATTAGGGAACGGGAGGCTATTAAAAGATAAAGTTTACAAAACAAAACCAGTCATTTTAGATGAACTTAAAAATAACATTCTTCATGAAATTGCTGATATTTCTCAGTGGGAACTGCAGAGTGTAATGTGCAATTTCCTAAGAAGGTGCCAGAAAAGTTGAGAAGATTGTAATTTTCTGCCCCACGTATGGAAAGCGAATTTGAGAAAGATGGTTTGTTACGTTATTTGCACCACGCTTTGGGCGTCAATTTAAATGAGTTGTATTATATTTCAACTGTTGGAGAGCCGAACATGAATAGTTGCAACCGGGTACCCGGTAGCCTTCGCCCCAAATGTTTAAAAATATATTAACTTTGTAATTTGACTGTTTCTTTAAATATTATATATTTATGTTTGCCTCGGCTGCGTCAGTATTTATTTTAGAGACACGTTTCTCTTAGCAGGGTTGTGATGCGACAAGAATGTGGGCTTACACAGATTATAATTTTACTTCACTTTTTTTATTAATGCTTGATACGATTTTAAATAACACTTCACTGATAGGGAGAGCTGTGAGATTCTTTAATTAATTACTTGCACTTTTTAACACGTATAACGTATTTTTTTTGTCTCACTCGAATACGTATTAAATCTCTTGAGGACACTTTTTGTGTCTTGTTAGTAACGCTGTCTACAACCAACTGACTTCTGAATTTGTAAATGTTTCTCTTTTTCAGTTTCTGATTGGCTAATCCTACTCCAATAGAATACCTTCATTTTACTAAAGCTTTTTTTGGTTGTTGATTGGCTATTTTATAAACTGTACTAAAATTACATTATTGTTACTCCAATAATCAGAAGTAGTATTATTAAACTCTCAAACTCATTATTGCCTCAAGGTTACCTCATTGTTAGCAACTTTAAACTTATTATTCTCACAGCTCCTACATTATTAAATTACGTAATACATTCACATAACATTATTGAACATGTTTACAATAATATAAACATAGCAATGACTGTTACATACATTTTACAGATTATTACATACATATATTGCTTCAAGGTGGGCTGTTATTGAATTTACATATTACATAATATGACTGAAATCATTTAAGTATTAAAAATACTGCCTCAAAGTTTGAATAACGAAGAGAGGCAGTTTCCAACTCTCCTTGCTTGATGTACGTGAGTAATTTACTTTTCTTTTAATGTTTATATTATGTGCGTTAGAAATAACTTACGTGAAAAGCCGTACTATATTTACTGCGGACTTCCTGAAACCCGCACCGCCGACACAGCAAGCAGTCTTGCCGGCTGGCCGCACGCCGCGAAACCGGTCCCACCAAGGATGGCTCATCCGATGTTTCAGCTTTGGTTCATTCTTCAAATTCAGTTACAGCTGGAATATATTTAGTGATTCGATTTTGTAAAGCATTTCCAGATTGATTATTAAAATTCTTATTTACTATATTACTATAATTTGGTTTAAGAGACCATTATTTGAATTTCAGTCATCTTAGAGACAATAATAATAGGATTGCGGTAATTCCTACTGATCAAACAAATAAAGGAGGGATAACAGCATAATTATTTTTGAAAGTTCGTATTCAAAAGAAAGATTGTGACCAAGAGGTTTTATTACTTTTAATTTAGGTTTTTTATTTAAATTGTTTATTTTTTATTTGGGTTTAAAAGTTTTATTTTAAGGGTTTAAATAAGTAAAAGTTAGTCCATGAAATCCAGTTGCTACAAAAAAAAAGTTGATCCGAAAATTGAATCTGCAATAGTCAGTAGCAATCAGATTTATTGGCTTTCTCGCTATTTTTGACATTCATTTTCTGTCATAGTGTAGAAAGGGTGGAGAACATAAGTGATGTGTGCATAAACAAGATTGTGATAAGAGGGATAAGTGAAAAAGAGAAACCAATGATGTTTTTAAAATACACAGTTATTTTTTTTTAATATAGAGTCAACTAAAAAATTGAATGTTACAGCCGGGATTTGAACACGGTTCTCCACTCTCCATGCTGTAACGATTAGTTACTGTGACAGTATGCCGGTGGGATAATGAATTCCCCAATGCTCAAGTTGTTTCCTAGATAGACCATTAAGGCACTCACTAGAGATGACAATTTCAATGGCGACCTGCCGCAAGTATTTTAATACTGGTGTTTATGGATTTCTTAAAGTTTTGTTTTTAATTGGTATATATAATTAATTGAAATTAATTATACTTTTTAGAGGCCTTAGTCTGGTCTTGGCAAGTTTTTAATATAGAGTCAACTGAAAAATTCAATGCCACAGCCAGAATTTGAACAAAGTTCTCCCGCTCTCCGTGCTGTTACTCTAACAGTCATGTTTATGAGGCAGTTCCGTAAATAAGTAATAAACGCACGATTTAATACTAATAATGTTGAAGTAGAATATTTGTTGGTAGTTGGAAAATGCTTCATGTTTATCTGCACAACGTATGGGAGCCAATTTGTTGCGGCCACTTCGTGTTATCTATTGCTGGGCGCCTGTTATTTTATTACTACTTTGAATGTTGGGTTCTTTGTCCTCCGGCTAGCTATTATTACTACTCAGTCGAGCATATCTCTTGAACAGGGTGTGTAAACGGAAAGGATTTGTTACTGAAAGATAAAAATTATAAAAGAATTTGTTTTTACACTTTTATTACCGTCACAATTAATTAATTTCACATATTGACTCTTGATACACGCCAGACTGAAACTGTTATATTTTCTAATATCACTATAATCACTTATTTGCTGCACATTATTAATTAGCGTATTTCACATTTATAACAAACTTTACGACGCGAGAGATGCTGTAGAATTGCGCGATGTATAACCTTTGTATGATTCTATTGGACTGAGCGACGTTTACCTCGTGAATTATTTTGTCAAACTGCGCGTTGCCTTTTTTTTTTTTTTTTTTTTATCGGTGTGGCCCCGCCTCCGCCACACCGGGTGACGATCATCCGAAAGGGATCTACATCGTCTCCCCTACCATGCACTAGCTACACTACAGTGATGGAAGGGAAATCGAAGGTAAAGTGGTGTCCGATACCGCCGAAGCAAACCGAAGGTTAGTAGGTGATAACTAAAGAAAGACGCCTGCATACAAGAGAGTACACAGACAGAGTGGGGAACAGGTACTGGTCTTGAAAGATGCCCAGGCCAGGAACCTGTGGTTAGCGGTGGTATTCATGCTCATGCTGATGGAGTTGGTATTAGGTGTCATGCTTAAATTGTTATTGGTGTACATTACCGTTTATTGGAGGTTCAACCGGTGGATGTTGAATTGGTGCATCTTCCTCAGCGTATTGCTGTCGGTCCTGTAACAAATACTGAGTGATTCTGTACAGTGTGAGTGAAATGTACAGTGGGTTGATTATTTACAATGTAACTTTGCGTATGTCTACATTCGCTGCGTAATCTATGACATATATATGTATCTTTATGAAATGTTTTTTTTCTTTGGTTTTCTTTTTCTTCTTTTTTTGTGTTTATTATTTATTTGTGTTTTTTTTGCTTTGTAATTTTTTGTCCTTATCTTACATCCATGTGCCAATCATGTCCTTAGGGTTGTTCCTGGTCCGTCATATCTTGGGGTTGCCCTCTGACCCCGATCCGCCGCGGGAGGGGACGTCATCCTCCCGTGGGCTTTGGGCATTTGTAGTGTAATCATGGTGGGATAAGGTTGTTCAAGTATGCTCTTATTTCTGCATTTTCTTCTATGACGTGTCTGTTTAGTGGAATTGTGCGGTCGAACAGCGACATTGGTCTCTTATGTTTGTCTTTTGATGTGTGGTATTTTCCTAGCTCTCTGATTACGGGGTTGTGGTTTATGTGAGCCTGCTTGTACATGTTGTCTGCTAGTTTTTTAATAAATTCCTCAATTGTGTGCATCTTGGTGTCTACATGCAGCAAGTCCAATGGGACTTGGTCTATTTGGGGGACCTTGGTTATGATTCTGAGGGCTTTATTCTGTAGTGTTTGTAGCTTTCTTATGTGTGTTTTTGCGCAGTGCCCCCATGCTGGAGCAGCGTATGTCATTACGGGCCTAATTAGGCTTTTGTATAGTGTTAGCCCTAGCTGTTGTGACATGGTGCTCTTGCGGTTCATGATGGGGTAGAGGGCGCCTAGTTGCTGGTGCGCTTTTTGCCTAACATCTGTGATGTGTGCCGCAAACGTTAGCTTGGAATCTAGCGTCACTCCTAGATATTTGACTTTGTCGTCCCAGTTGATGGTGTAGCCAAATAGCGTTAATGGTGCTGTTTTGTTACGATGTTTAGTGCGTTTCGTGAACAGTATCGCTCTGGATTTGGTTGCATTTGCTTTAATTCTCCATCTGACTAGCCAGGGCTCCAAGGTTCTGAGCGCTGCCTGCATTTTTCGTCCGATTACCTCAGGTTTCCAGGATTGTGCTGAGATTGCAGTGTCATCCGCGTAGATAGACAGCTGTGTCCCGGTGGTTTTTGGGATGTCATTTATGTAGAGGGAGAAAAGTACCGGCCCAAGAAGACTACCTTGTGGGACTCCGGCCTCAAGTTTGTGTGGCTCAGTGGTTGTTTCTAGCAGTGTAACTGAGAACGTCCTGTTCGTGAGATAATGTGCTATTAGCTTTATCATTGTGTCACAGAAGTTCATCAGCTTGAGTTTGTGTATGAGGCCCGCGTGATAAACGGTGTCGAACGCTCGTTGTATGTCCAGGAATATGACGCCGGTTGATCTATTTTCATTAAAGCCCTTGGTGATGTGTTCCACGTTTCTAGTTAACTGTAAAGTTGTGGAGTGATTTGCCCTGAACCCAAATTGTTCGTTAATCAGTATGCTGTGTTTTTTCATGTGAGCAGTCAAACGTTTTAGAATTACTTTTTCTACTACTTTGCTAGTGGTTTTTAGAAGGCTAATTGGCCTGTAGTTGTTTGGTTCGGCTCTGTTTTTGCCCGGTTTCGGGAACATGAGCACGTTCGCGTGTTTCCAACAGTTTGGGTAGTATCCGTTCTGGAGGCAATAGTTGCTGATATCACTGAGTTGTTGTAGCGCCTTTTGTGTCAGGTGTTTTAGAACCAAGTTTGGTATTTGATCAGGGCCAGGCGCTTTGTGGTCCTGGAGGTGATTGATTATCCATGCAATTCGCCTGTGCAGGTTTTTCTGCACTTGTTGTGTGCTGTGTTTGTTGGAGTCTGCTCCAGTTCGTGTTCTAAGTTTTCGCAGAAAACGTGATCTATTGGGCCGTGGTTTGGCGTGCACGTTTCCTGTAGTGTTTCCGCTAGAATTTTTGCTTTGTCCTCGTCGCTCTCTGCATAGATGTTTTGTTTGTGTGGGATTTTAATTGGGGGTATGTTTATCGGTTGTTTCTTTAGAACTCTAGTTAATTGCCATACTTTGTGGTTGCCCGGTTGTAAGTGTGCGAGTGTGTGATCCCACTGTTGCTGTATCTGTGCATTAGTTCTCGTTCTGATTGTGCTGTTCAAGGTTGCCATGTTCACTCTGTGTACAAGGTTTCTTGTTCGTTGCCACTTTCGCCTTTCGCGGTCGCGTTCTTGGATTAGTGCTAGTACCTCCGGTGGGTAAGTGAGTTCTTGCTTGTTTGGCTGTTTGTACGGGACAGCTTTCTCAGTGGCATTCTGTATTGCCGTTTCCAGGGACTCGGTGGCTCGATCTACCGCTTGGTGACTGTCTAGTGTTATTGTGAGTGGTAGGGCGTTGTCAAGTTGCTCGGCAAAGGTGTCCCAGTTTGCTTTGTGGTAGTTCCTTCGCTTTGGTGGTGGTTTGAAGAAGGGAGGGGCTAGAATTTCTATTTGGACTGCATAGTGGTCAGAGGCCAGTGTTTCTACAATTTTCATCTCATACTCAAAGGCTGTATTTTTAAGTATTGTAATGTCTAGTGTGTTTGCCGCGTGGTTGTGTTGTTGCGGTATGTATGTTGGCTCTTCAGGATGGTCGATTATGTATTCGCTGTTGAGCATATGATCAAAAAGAGCGTTGCCTTCCGCGTTTGCAATGGTGCAGCCCCAAGCTTGGTGCTTCGCGTTTAGGTCCCCTGCTGCTAGGAGTGTGTCTCCTATGTTTAGGATGGACTCGATGTCACTTACCTGTAGTTGCTTTGGGGGGGAGTAGACGCTTACTAAGGTTACCTGGCTGTTGCCTATGTTTATTGATACGGCCGTGGCTTCCATTGAGATCAGCGGGGGTGTGTGTTTTTGAGTGTGTGTAAGGTTCTCCTGCACCAATATCGCTGTTCCCCCGTGTGGCTTCCCGTCGGGTCTGTCGTTCCTGTATATTCTGTATCCTGGTATTTTAAATCTGGCTTTGGGTGTAAGTAGGGTCTCGCTGAGTAACGCTATTGTGATGTTGTTGATGTACAGGTAGTGCTTTAGTTCCTGTATCTTGTGTCGCGCTCCTTGGGCGTTCCAGTAAACTATTTTGTGTGTTGTGTGAGTGGCCATTTTAGCTGTGTGTGTGTGTGTGTGGTGGTTTTTCTTTCTTTCTCTCTTTTTTTTAGTACCTCTTTCTGGGTGTTTTTGGTGGCAGTGGATGCTCTGCTTCAGTTAGACGTGTCACTGTGTCAACTATGGCGGTCATATACGCCGTGAAGGTCACCTGCCCTCTATGGTGGGAGCCTGTGGAGTTGTCTCCGAATGTGCTCGTGTACATTTTCTCCATCAGGGCATATCCCTGCATTAAGCTTCCATTGCCTATGTTGTGCAGGTAGGCCTTCGTTATTTCTGATGCCTTTAGGAAGACGTCGTTGCGGGAGTCTTTGGCAAAGTGCTGGGGGTATAGTTGTTGGTAGTGGGTGATTAGTTGCCCCTGGCTTTCTTTATGCTCTTGTGCTGCCTTCTTTGTGTCAGGGATCTGTGGGTCTGTTTGGATCTCTGCATTCTTCATTTGCGGTGCTGGTTGTATTGCATGTTGCCCCGTTGTGTGGTTCGTGGTAGTGGCTTGTGTTCGCCGTTGGTGTTCATTGAGTAGAGCATTCCTCTGTTCATTTTGTTGAGCATTTCTCTGCTCATTTAGTGGAGCATTCACATTTTGTTGAGCATTTCTCTGCTCGTTTGGTTGAGCTGTTCTATCATGCTGCGTGTGGCGACCTCTGGTCACAGTGGCATATGAGCCCCTTTCCTGAGAGACACGTGCCGTGTGCTGCGGCAGGATGGCACGAGCCGTTGCTTGTCGTGGGTTTGTGGGAAATGCCAGCCTCTGGTATTCTAGGCAGCCCCTCCACCTTGCTCCGTGTCCTGTGGCGTTGCAGAGCCCACATTTTCTTTGTGTTCGGTTGCATTCGCTGTATCCGTGCGGTCCCGCACAGAACGAGCATACCTGTGGTGCCCTGCAGTTCCTTGCAATGTGCCGGAATCGAAGGCACCGGTTGCACTGCTGGGGGCCGCTGGGGGATCTGTACGGCTCTGCTCTGATTCTGAAGTGGAACAGCTCCGTCAGCCTGGTTAGTGCGACGGATTCGTCTGCATCATCGTGTTCCACTAGGTATATGGGTATGTGAGCTTTTTGTTTCTTGGAGTATAGCTTGCTCACTTTTTGTGGCTCAAGCCCTATGCTTGCGAGTTTCGCTTGTAGCTCCGTTGGCTGTATGCTTGGGTGTAGTCCTTTGATTACAACCTTATGGGTTTGAGCGCTTCTTGGATTGGTGATATGAAACGGTACTTTCCGCTGCTGGCAAAACCTCATGAAATTGTTGTAATCCTCGTAGGTGCTGAAGGTAATGCCATATCTTAGGTTTCGTAGAGTGCCTGTGTAGGGGGAAGGGTTGTGTAGCCTGTCGAAGTCATCGGCCAGGCTGGCAAGACTATCTTCGCAGTATTCAGCTATGTAGACTTTTGGTATGCTGCTTCTTGCCTGTGTCATGTATGCTGCCCTGCTGTTTGTGGTGGCAGCTGCTTGCCCTGCTTGGGCGCGCTGGCTGGCTCCTTGTTGGCCCGCGTGGGTGCATTCAGTGCCCCGCTGCTCCGCTTGGTCGCGTGGTTGATCCCCTGGAGCTGTGTGAAGTGCCCCGCTGTTCTGTCTGTTGGAGGGGTGCGGCGAATCTGAGATACTGATAGATTCGTTGCTGCTTGTGGAAGCCGTTTGTCCTATCTGGTCCGTCGCCTTCGATCGGTCCGTTGCTCGGGCACACTTTCCGGTTTCTTGTTGGCCTGCTTGGGCGCTTTCCTGCTGGCCTGTTGGGGAGCGCTGTATGGCATCGTGTTGTCCTGCCTGGGCTCCTTCTTTTGAAGATGATGTCTGTCCTATGGCGCGTTCTGGCTTCTTAGGGCAGGTTTGGGCGTTCGGTGTATTTTTCTGCCCTGCTTGGGCGGGGCGCGTCTGTTCCTCCTTCGCTGCTGGGTCCTCCTCGAGGACAATGTGGAGGGCCTCGCTGTCCTGACTGGTGCAGCTGCTGGCATCATCGTCGGAAAGGTGGGGTGTGTCTGAAACCGTTTGAAGTTTTTCCCTTTCTTTGAATCGCGTAGTGTATCTAGACATTTTTTTTTATTAATGGGCTAGGGTGGTACTTTCGTGTGCCTACAAGGGCGGTGTATTTATTTAATTTGGTCTGTTGACCCTTGCTGCCTTAAGAAAGACTGCTGGGGCAGTTGTGTTGCTCTCACCTTTAAAGGCAGGCGTTGTTCGCTTAGGACCTACTGTAGCTCAGTAAGATACGGCAGTACCTTATTCTGGCAAGGGTTCTTATTTACTAAGCTAACTAAGCAGAAGAAGGAAGAGAGAAGTTTTCAGAAAGCCTATAGATGGGGCCTAACAGGGGAACTTAAATACTAGGATAGAAAGAGGAAGAATAGTAGTAGAGAAAGCGGCAGATAGCGAGTGCTAAAAAGCTCGGTGCAACAGAGGGCCGGACCTATGAGGCGCCGTATGTACCAGTTTTAAGAAAACTGTTGGCTGTGGCCTTGTTGCCCTGCTCGTCTAAGCTGCCAGTTGAGACTTCAGTAGAAGATTCGCTGCCGGTGCTAGCGCGCTGGTTCGCCGAAGCTTCGGGTAGGCTGTAGGTCGGCTCTCTGCGATCCCGTACCTCCCTGCGTTGTTCACCCTTTAGCAGATCTCGAACGAAAGGCCGCGTTACCCGTCTCTGGCACGGAATTTATACTCCCTCACCCCAATATGCCTAAACATTATAACCGAGCTGCTATTGGTTAATAAAACGCGCCAACATTAGCGTCTATTTTTATATCCAATCAAAATTACGAACACATATGCTCTAGGGAAAATATTCCCTCCATTTCTACAGAAAAGCGCGCTAATCTGACGTCATTTGTTTGTCTCTTATAATTGATAAACAACTCACCCCCTTGCTCATTGTTACCCGCTCTTATTGTCAGTTTCAGTGAGGTCGTGTAAACTTATTTCCTAACAATGCTTATAATTAACAAACATCTCAAATCATTGTCATACAATAATGCTTATTTACACTACAATAACTCTGGCATTCAGTGTTGTGATATAAAATACTGCGTCAATGTTAAACGTAAGGTTATATTAATGTGTATTTATAAAGAATCATCATAGTTAAGTGGAATTGCAATAGTTCTACACTGAAAATGAAAGTTCATCAAACATATTCGAATAAGCTGGATTATGATTTAAGATTAAATATCACAGAGCGATCCATCGTAATCATCTTAAATTCCTACGTGCGTGGGTAGATATTTTTGCCTTTATTCAGTGTTTATAACCACAGACAAGATTTTGAAGAAAAACTTATTGACTTTGAAAGTAAAGGGCAATAAATCCATTAGCTATATTTTCTTCTGTCCCGTTACTGGTCTTCCCGTTTACAGTTTGAAGTACTCAACTGTTTCAAATTGGATGAACATGACTCACTTAATGAAATAGATGTTAGAGTACATTTCTTTAAATTTAATGTTAAGTAGTGCAGACTTTAAAATTTCAAACGCTTCATATTCGACTCGTCAACAATTTTGTTACGGAGTTTTCAAGTGACTGGGTAAGCTATAAATCTTGCATCACACTCGCTTTGAGTGGCACTTCTTCAGCAGTTTTCAGTATTTTGGAGGATAGAAATGTAAAGAGTTGAGAAATTTTGAGGCAGAATTTTATATCACAACACTGTAAATGCCAGAGTGATTGTAGTGTAAATTAACATTATTGTATGACAATGATTTGAGATGTTTGTTAATTATAAGCATTGTTAGGAAATAAATTTACACGGCCTCACTGAAACCGACAATAGGAGCGGGTAAGAATGTAGCGAGGGGGTGAGTTGTGTATTAATTAGAAGAGACATGCAAATGACGTCAGAGTAGCGTGCTTTTCTTTAGAAATGGAGGGAATATTTTCCCTAGAGCATATGTGTTCGTAATTTTGATTGGATATAAAAATAGACGCAAATATTGGCGCGCTTTATTAACCAATAGCAGCTCGATTATAATCTTCAGGTATATCGGGGTGAGGAGGTATAAATTCTAAAGCCAGAGACAAGTATTGCCCAGTTTAAGAGAATCATTCACGCGTTACACGTCGCACAGTTTAAGAGAATCATCCACGGGTTACAGGTCGCGCAATTCTACAGAATCTCTCGCGTCGTAAAGCTAGTTATAAAATGCGAAATACGCGAATTAATAATGTTCGGCAAATAAGTGATTATAGTTACATTCGAAAATATAACAGTTTCAGTCGGGCGTGTATCAAGAGTAAATATGTGAAATTAATTAAGTGCGACGGCAATAAAAGTGTAAAAACAAATTCTTTTATCAGTGTTATCTTTAGTAACAACTCCTCTCCGTTTACACACCCTGTTAAAAAATAACATTAGATGTCAAACTAAAATTATTATTAATTAATACATCTTTATACCTCAAGAGATTTGCTCGACTGAGTAATAATAGCTAGCCGGAGGACAAAAAACCCAAAATTCAAAATAGTAAAACAATAACAGGCGCCAGCAAATAAGATAACAAGAACGAAAGATACCGCGACAATTTGTGGAGAATTAATATGAGTTGTTACGTATTTCTAAAAATTTAGAACCATATGTTTTGTCCTTCACTGCAATCTAAATATAACTCTTTCGTGATACTTGACGATGCTTTACTACTTGTGGCTAAAACATTAGTTTTATACTTAAACTACTTCCGGTTTGTACCTCTCATATTCATTAGTCGATGGAGCTAGTTTCTGATATACCGATCGGAAGCTATCTTTCGTTATTGTCTATATTTTATATACAATTACTTAAGACTAATTAAATGTTTGTTGCTTAAAAATAATCCTGTTTTGGATTGGCATAATGTGAAGAAAATGTAATCATATAAAATAAAACAGCTACAATTCTGAAGGTACAGAATAAAAATAAATTTAAGGTATCTCGACCGTTCCGACATTTTGCCCAGAGATTATGTCCCCTCCGTAAAAGGACTGTGCTGAAGAGACGTTGAAACAACCATTTCTATAGAGCACTCTAACTGAAAAAGACTGAACGAAAGTTTTCCTAAACATATGAGCGCAAGTGGTATTATTGAAGGTCTGCTGTATAACTTTCAGCACTCCCGAGAATTCCATCACGAAAACAAATTTAACTTTTGCACCTCTTCTCCGTTTTGGACGTGTAAAAAGTTTGTAAATCTGTTCGCTTACTTGGCTACACCGAATGGTTCACAGAGGGTTTTACATGTGAGGGTCTCGTACAGCTGATTTCAATGAGTTGCTCTGGAAATATAAAATATCTCAAGTCTAGTCACTGTTAAAACTTGTTTCAGAAAAAAAATTGTTAAGTTCTTACCATTAGAGGACCGAGCGAGTTGAATCCGCGGTAACCTGCGATGCTCGCATTTGGGAGGTCCCAGGTTCGATTCTCGTCGACGGCGGTCTCTGATCTTGGATTTTTCATGGTTTTATCTGTTCGGTAAGCAAATGCTGGGATGGCTTCTCACCTTCCTTTCCATAATTTCCTTTCATTTCGTTTGCTTCTCATGTTTCAGTGTTCTTGTAGGTTTCGTGATGTAGGGCGGTGTCCGTCAGATGGCGCGGATACATGCTCAAAGAAAAGAGTATTCCCCATGGACACTGGGGGCTGTTTGGTTGACGAGTCGTTCATCATCCTCCCTGGGTAGCTGCTGTCTTCGAGCCAGGAATTGTTGGGGATTTTCGCGTGTCTCTGTGGACTGTCTGCGTGTAGCCTCCTGTGGTTCTTTCACTTCATCCCTTAATTCTGGGGGTGTTGCCGCAATAGTTCTCATGTAGGGCGCAGTGCACGAGGTGTCTCTGTCCCGATGTGTGTTCTATACTTTATACTATTAGAGGCTGTTGCAGAAACAACACTTAGACTCTGATTTAGTTGTCTAAGTAGGAGAGCTGATCAATAAAGACTGAGACTGATTTTTTTTTCACAGATATTTATTACTCCATTTCAATGTTGACATGATCTTTTTCAAAGTAGTCCCCTCCTACTTGAATGCACTTTTTATAATCCTTGACTAGCCATTCTTTGTCAGGTCTTTGAGAATCGCCTCACTTTTCTTCAACATTGCTTCAGTACTCTCAAATCGAGAACCCCGGAGCTTTGCCTTTAGTGATGGGAATGAAAAGAAATCGGGGGGTAAAATCGGGGCTATAAGGCGGATCGGCACACGTAATGTTGAATTTAGCCAAAAATTCCTGGACTTAATTAGCGACGTGAAGCCGCGCGTTGTCGTAATGAAGTCGCCACTCATTCCGGTGAAGTTCTGGACGTTTCCTTGCAATGTGCTTCCTCAGTATAACCAATAATGACATGTAGTACGCTGCTGTTACAGTAGTTCGAGGGGGAACTGCATGCTGGTAAATCATTCCATTACACCATTCCATACCGAAAAACTAGGCCCACTTTGCTTAGCACAGAAGATTACGAAATCGTGCTATGCATGAACGGAGGTTACTTTCTGGAGAGCCCTCGTAAATTTAATCCAGCTCCGCATATGCTCCGTTTCTCCTAAAAATCTTAAATTTAAGAAGGTCTTTATACACGTTAATGTTAATTTTATGCCGTTTTCAACTAATTTTAAATATATATCGGGATATTATTTTATTCAAAAATATAGCATACGAGTATTAACCTTTCATATATGGTGCCCGGACCAAGCAACATAATAGACGCTCTGCAGTATCTATCATGACTAAAAATGCTTCCTTTTGTAATATATTATGGAAAAGTTACACGAAAAAAGAAATTTAGGGTCGGAGGTTTCTTAATGTATTAGTTACTGAGAAACATCTGCGGATACTAGTCGTACCTTCATAGCTCAAAGAGAAACATCGTTTTAGCTTCTCAAATAAACGCAGCATTACGCGTGCAATGCATACGCTATGCGTATGGTTTAATTATGAATCGTGGGCTTCCAGTGCGCATTGCGTTTACGTGCAAGCTAGAAAGAATACAGTTAATCATTGTTAAGCATGAAAAAGGCCGGTCAAAGGTGCCGCTATTGAAAATGTTGTAGCTAATGCAAGGCCCGCTGTGAATGGCGTGCTGATTACTGTGCTGGGAATATGAAAAGCTTTTTAAACTCTGATTGAAGCGGATGTAAAATTGGTCATGCTCTTCTGATGGTGGGCTTGAATGAAGAAACATCCCCAGGCGAGGTCGAGTTTCCTATCATGCACTCAGAACTGGTCCCCAGGAGAGAAACATAATAGGATTTACAGCGCTCATTTGGTGACAGGAGGGGATGAAATGAATTTGAGAAATGCATTTATATTTGAGCAAACCCAGTTATGACAAGGTCACTAATGTTTTGTTCTAATTAAGGGTCAGTACAACTTTCTTTGCAAGCTCTTAAATTGTAGTAAGTATACAATTCATTTCATGTGAAAGATTCATATAAAGGGAAGACAAAATTTGAACGCAGTACAAAACACACTTTATTTCACATATTTCTGCTCTTTTTGTAAACACAAGCCAGTCTGTTTACATACTAGATATATTATTGACTTTGTTCTTGATAAACCATATAAGTTGTTGAGATGATAAAGATAATAATAATGAAAATAAATTTTAGAGGCATGTGTGTTATTGCATGTGTACTGAGATGATCTTGTGATTGTGGAATAGGATGAATAAACATTATACACCTCAAAAAAGTAAGGATTTAATAAATAAAATAAAAATCTGATGTGTTACACTCACTTGACTTTCTCTGCTCTTGTACAAACTATTTTTACAAACGCTTATTCTCCATATGCTTCATGTTAATGGAGATATCGAGATGTTAATCTTATTGCTAGTTTTCTTGTAGATGCAAGGGCCTTTAAGCGATAGTCAAATATTTTAAGAACTGGTTGCTATGTGGAGTATTCCATTCTCTTTGCATTACCGGGACAAAAAAAAATGAATAACGAATTTGAGAAAAAGTATACGTATTGGAAAATTTAAGGGAATAACAAGCAATATCTCGAAAATGGTTCACTCAATAAAAAAAATGTATGACATAATTGTTTATTTTAACGCCATCTACATTTTTGTGTAGTAAAATTTTGTCTATCTCTTATGGTTTACCAGTTATGCAAAAGCCGTTCACAATGAATACTTTTGGAGACATTCCCAGAAAATTCGAGATATACATTTCATTTGTCATGAAAGTATCAAAATCGTTAGAGCCATTTTTGAGAAAATTAAAATTTTCGAAACATGTTCCATGTAAAGGGTAATCTGGGGTGGGGGGATTTTCTTGAAAACCTTCTTGTCGCATCTCTGGACGATACTGAACCTAAATACCAGGTTTGGTGCTTATCCGACTGTTCGTTTCTGAGTTATGCTGTTCACAGACACATACACACACGGACATGTTTACAAAAATGTTTTTTTTATTCAGGGGGCCTCAAAACATGTATTTCCTGTGAAATTTCGGTATCGAATTTTTGGGTGGAATACAATACTTCCCTAGACCTAATTATGGGAAAATGCGTACATTCTCTTTAACAGCTGAGTGGCGGGATCGTTACTGATAATGAAATAAATCATCAACATTTCATCTTTTTGTTTCTAAAAGGCGTATTTTAGAATTCCCCTTCTCTTTATTTAAACAAGTTTTAGAGGTTTTCCTCTTTAAACAGCAGAATCATAATTGATTGTCTTTGCCTCCTTTTTCCCCCTCCTCGATTTGAATCACTACGTTTAACATCGTTTAAGGTATTTTTGCAGTTCCTATGGGGCCTCTTCGCCCTCATTGTTTATCACTGTATCAATGACAAGCACATCGTCAACGTAATTGAAAATGACTAATGTAGTCATGCCTTACAGTGCTGCCACCTGTGTGGGCGTCTGCGAGTTATTAAACGTCCGCTCGCATAGCGCTGACCTCTAGGGGAAGACCAGTTAATTAATAGTGTTTAAGGTTGATAAAGCACGCGCGGGTTATCAGTTACGCCTGCAATTATGCTTCACTGTAAACATTCATCATAGCCAGATAACAGTATTTGTTTTGCAGTTTTTTATTCTTGCTTCGAATCCTGCCTGATGTAGGAGGGGGAGCATATGACGAATATACGCAACTGTACAAAGAATCTGCATTTCTTAAATTAATCCAGTTTTAACTCCAGATGCTGCAAATGAATTGCATTTTAAATTCCACTTTCCCAAAAACATATTCTCTAGCTTAAGAACTGAGACTGCCTTTTTATCGACTGTAAATACAACGTAACTTGGATTTTTAAAACATAAAATTAAGACCTCCGTAGCGCGAATATTCGTATAGGCGAAAATTTGGAAATGTCACCTAGTAAGTGCCATGGACATGTTATAGACTCTGTGGCAGTAATTTGTATCACAATAATGTAAATGACAGAGTGATTGTAGTGTAAATAAGCATTATTGTATGACAGTGATTTGAGATGTTTGTTAATTATAAGCATTGTTAGGAAATAAGTTTACACGACCTCACTGAAACTGACAATAAGAGCGGGTAACAATGAGCGAGGGGGTGAGTTGTTTATCAATTATTAGAGACAAGCAAATGACGTCAGATTGGCGCGCTTTTCTTATAAATGGCGGGAATTTCATCCTTAGAGCATATGTTTTCGTAATTTTGATTGGATATAAATATAGACGCTAATGTTGGCGCGTTTTATTAACTAATAGCAGCTCGGTTATAATCTTTAGGCATATCGGGGTGTGGGAGTATAAAAAGCTAAAGCCAGAGGCAAGTATTGCCCAGTTTAACAAAATCATCCACGCGTTACACGTCGCTGAGTCCAACAAAATCATTCAGAAGTTAAACGTCGCTTAGTTCATCAGAATCGTTCGCTAGTTACACGTCGCAATTCTACAGAATCTCTCGCGTCTTAAAGTTTGTTATAAATGTGAAACACGCGAATTAATAATGTGCAGTAAATAAGTGATTATAGTGATATTAGAAAATATAACAGTTTCAGTCTAGCGTGTATCAAGAGTCAATATGTGAACTTAATTAATTGTGACGGTAATAAAAGTGTAAAAACAAATTCTTTATCAGTGTTATCTTTGAGTAACAAATCCTTTCCGTTTACACACCCTGTTCAAGAGATGTGCTTGACCGAGAAATAATAGCTAGCCGGAGGACATTGAACCCAAATTTAAAAATAGTAATACAATAACAGGCGCCCAGCAAAAAGATAACACGAAGTGACCGCGACAAATTGGCTTCCATACGTTGTGGAGATAAACATGAAGCATCTTCTAACTATAAAATAAACAAATATCATACTTCAGCTCCAATACAGGGTTACTGAAAAAGAAGGAACAGAGTTTAAATATTTATTTCTAATGAACGACAATAAATGGCGACACATAGGATACATCACTGAATAGAGGAAACTTCAAAATTTTGTTTTATGTGTTCAAAATGAGCACCATTTGTTATGCGAGGATGACCAGTGCTTTTCAGTAAATTTTTTATGACGAGGCGGCTCTTGTTCAACTTATAACGAAATGCACGCTGTAATGAAACAATGGATTCACTAAGCGTAACATAGAAACGAGGCATAAGGAACATTTTCGAAACTTCAAATCCAGGGAAGAAGAAAAATAAGGATACAGGGACATTAAATTGAGGACACAGTATCACTTATCAAGCAGGCCGAAAAACCTATGGAATTAAACATTTGGGAGAAAATATTTCTTTGGAAATTTCGTCCAAGGTTAATGAATTTAGACATCTCTACGGACAAAAATTTGATTACTAAATTTTTAGAACCACCACTAGAGGGACAAAGAGACGTCTGTAACCATCAGAGGAAAGCCAACCAGTTGCAAGCAGCTGACGATGAGGAAGTGATTCCTCGAAACTAGTTCTGAGGTATGGAACCTATTTTAGTGAAATTGTATATTTGCAACCACTTTTATATATTATATTTAATCTTTTCACTATGTCTTCCGATTTAAAAGTAATGGATTCACTCTTTGCATAATGCGTCTTTTGCTGTGACGTCGCCATTTTCTCGTAAACAAACACAGCACCACTGTAGGCACTGAATGGAACTAATAGGTGGGGCTTTTGTCTATTCAATGATGTGTCGTATGTGCGCTATCTATTGTCGTTCATTAGAAATAAATATTTAAAGTCTGTTCCTTCTTTTTTAACTAACCTGTATTTCAATTAGGCTTTGCGGTGACATTAGTGCTTACGTAATATGTTTTACGTAAATTATCAGAACTTAAAGATCTTATATTGTGCTGCTTTTGTTTTGTTTGGTTACATAATTTTAACTGCCCCACGTATGGGAGCCAATTTGCGGCGGTAACTTGTAATATTATTTAATTTGTTGAGCCCCACGTTTGGGCGCCAATTTGAGATAACATTATGGTTGTTTTGTTAGCCCCACGTTTGGGAGCCAATTTGAAGTGGTTATTATTAATGTTATTTATTTAACATTAATTGTAGCCCCACGTTGTGGTAGCCAATTTGCGACGGTTTTACTTATAATGTTTGTGTATGTGTGTTTACTTCACGTGGTGATGCCATTTTGTGACGTAATTCTTTGTTAGGTTTGTAGCTCCATCTGGTGTTAGCAATTTGCGGTAGTATTAGTGTTTGTTTGAAAGAATGCTACTGTTATTTTATTTAATTTTGGTTTACTGTCCTCCGGCTAGCTATTATCCTTTTGGGTCGAGCACTTCTCTTTATACAGGTTGTGTAAACGGAAAGGAATCTTTTATCCAAAGATAACACTGATGAAAGAATTTCATTTATACTTTTATTGTCGAACACTTTCACTATCACATTTACACATTGATCTAGACACTCGCCAAACTGAAACTGTTATAACAACTTCTTACTGATCACTTTTAATTCACTTACTTCAACCTTTTGTATAATTAACTTTACCATAGTTGAGATTTTTCATAACTCTTATACGCGTAACTTGCGAATCGATAGCCGACGTGTAATATTTCTGCTGGACTGAAGGCGACGTGTATCATACAAATATTTTCGACGAACTGACGGGAATGCGACGTGTAGTGTACAAAGAATTTTGATGAACTGACGGGCTGAAGGCGACGTGTAATGTACAAAGAATTTTGATGAACTGGCGGGCTCTACCTCTAACCTAGCTCTTTTATACTCACACACCCCGATATGCCTAAAGATTATAACTGAGCTGCAATTGGCTAATAAAACGCGCCAACATTAGCGTCTATTTTTATATCCAATGAAAATTATGAATACATATACTCTAGGGAAATGTTCCAGAAGCTTCTAAAGGAAAACGCGCCAACATTACGTAACTTCCTCGTTTCCAATAATGATAAACAGCTCACCCCCTCGCTGCATTATTGCACGCTATTATTGTCAGTTTCAATAAGGCATTAAAAACTTACTTCTCAACAATAATTACAATAAACAAATATCTCAAATTAATGTCACACAAAAATGCATATTCATACTATAATCACTCTTTACATTTAAATAATTTGTGATACAAATTACTGCATCAGCTTTAGGAGCACGAGTTAACGCTTTTCACGTCGCAGTTAGGTTCACAGTTGTACTAAACAAAATCCTTGCGTAGACTTTGCAAATTCTACTGCAAACTAATAACGAGCTTGCAACAGGTAAACACACAGATCCTTGGGATACAATAAACGCTTCATGACGAGTTTAGAGATTCTCCGCGTCCTGGAAAGTGGTAATGTAGGATTTTACACCATGAAAACAATTAACGTGAACTTGCAAGACTACAATGATTTGCCGAGTTTACCGAACATCACGCACACGTGTTACAGAGAGAAAAATCTCCAAGAAGCAAACAAATCTTTCCAGGTCAAGATGGATCTTATAGCAGAACTCGCCGAGACTGCGAAGCTCAAGATCTCTAAAACAACCTTGTCTCATCCATCTTACTCTCCCAACTTTGCATCCTGCCCTGTGACTTTCATCTTTTCACGAAAGTGGAAGTAAGAAAAAAGAAAGCGATAAGGAATTGAATAGAATAATCGTCATAGTTATTCTGAATGTCATAAAAGGAGCCCAGAAATGATTAGTGTTACATTCACACGACTTTCTCCACCAACTCTAATTTATTACTCTCTCTACTACGTATAGTAAGTAGGGGAAGTATTGTATTCCACTCAAAAATTCGATACCGAGATTTCACCGGAAATATATCTTTTGACACCCCCTAAATCCAAAAAAAAAATTTTTGGAAACATGTCCGTGTGTCTGTGTGTCTGTGAGCAGCATAACTCAGAAAGGAACAGTCGGATAAACACCAAACTTGGTATTTAGGTTCAGTATCTTCCAGAGTTGCGACACAAAGGTTTTCAAGAAAATCCCCAACTCCAGATTACCCTTTACATGGAACATTTTTCGAACATTTTAATTTTCTCAAAAACGGCTTTAACGATTTTGATTAAAATATCTTAAACATATGATATTTTAATCAAAATCGTTAGAGCCATTTTTGAGAAAATTAAAATTTTTGAGAAATGTTCCATGTAAAGGGTAATCTGGGGTGGGGGATTTTCTTTAAAACCTTTGTGTCGCAACTCTGGAAGATACTGAACCTAAATACCAAGTTTGGTGTTTATCCGAGTGTTCGTTTCTGAGTTATGCTGTTCACAGACACACACACACACACACACACACACACACACACACACACACGGACATGTTTCCAAAAGTGCCTTTTTTGGATTCATAGAAAGTAAAAAGCTTAGCGATAGGTAATTTAGCTGCTGTGTGGATATAAATGCACTGTAATCTCTTTGAATGTTAATGCTAAATAGCTGTGAAACTGCACGATTTGGCCATACTCCATCACCTGGGCGCAGACTGTGGATTTGCATGCAAGCAACGCAACAGTAGGAGATATAAGTGCTTGTTTTAAAGAATGCAATATGCAAACGCGGCACATAGTGGGCCATGATATAATTACACTACAGATGCATGCATCGGTAAAGGCCGAAGGTGAGAGTTGGATTGTAAACTACAAGAGAATACAATCGCCATGTGGTGCATCAGCAAACTGTAGAAACATCTGGTGGCTGAATTTCCTCGCTCCCTCCAGCCGCATTTTCAGTCAGAAATATTTAAAAGTACTGCAGACTTAAAGGTATGCAGAATGGATACTATAATAGCAACAAAATGATCTAACACCATTTTGTGCGTAAAAATAATGGACAACGATTTATTTTAAAATTGTGGTAATATTCTGATAGTGGAGTGCGAAACTAATGTTTTTACTTCCTCTAAATCTTACCGTGCAGGAAAACGCCGAAAAGATCGTGTTCATGCTTTGAGGAACGATGTAGCACAGCCTCTACTTCTGGACCGTTCAAGAAAAGGAGTTGCTTTACAAGACTTTTCAGGCACCGAAATGGGTCCATCGAAATCATCTAATTAGACAGTGTGTTCCAAGATAACTGAAAAAAATCTGATGTGTTACACTCACATGACTTTCTCTACTCTTGTACAAACTATTTTTACAAACGCTTATTCTCCATATACTTCATGTTAATTGAGATGTTAATCTTATTGCTAATTTTCTTGTAGATACAAGGGGAATATGGTAGACTTTAAGCGATAGTCAAATCTTTTAACAGCTGGTTGCTATGTGGCGCATTCCATTCTCTTTGTATGTGCAGGACATAAAAAAAATGAATAACGAATTTGAGAAAAAGCAGAAGTATTGGAAAATTTAAGGGAATAACAAGCAATATCTCGAAAATGGTTCACTCAACAAAAAAATGTATATGACATAAACTGGTAAACCATAAGAGATAGACAAAATTTAACTACCAAAAAATGTAGATCGCTTTAAAATACACAATTTATGTCATATGCATTTTTTTGGTTTGAGCAATTGCTTGTTATTCCCTTAAATTTTCCAATACTTATACTTTTTCACAAATGGGAATTCGTTATTCATTTTTTTTTTCTGGTAATGCAAAGAGAATGGAATACTCCTCATAGCAACCGGCTCTTAAAATATTTGACTATCGCTTAAAACCTACCATATTCCCCTTGCATCTACAAGAAAATTAGCAATAAGATTAACATCTCGACACATCTGTAACACATCAGATTTTTTTATATACCTCTTTCCGTTTACCAATTATAAAAAGTCATTCAGAATGAAGGAGGCTTCATTTGTTATGCAGATATCTTAAACATTAGTATTTTAATTAAAATCGTTACAACCATTTTTGAGAGCACCTAGGGAGGACACTGGACAATGTTTTTCGTTTTTGAGGTATGCCGTTCAGAAACGCAGACAGTACATACACGCGCATCCACGGATCATTCAGGGGACATAAAAACGTGTTTACAGTGAAATGTCCGTATCGAATTGTTGGGTGGAATGGAATACTTCCGCTATTATTATAAGTAAGAAATAGAGAAAGTAAAAATATCGATACCCGAGAGCGCATGCATATACGCGCTCTCGATATCCCAGCGATAAAAGTAAAAATCAGTCTCCTGCATACCATAATGGAGCAATGAAAGTAAAAGGCTTCCAATGTTTATTCAATACAAATTCAATTCGTTGAGTGATACAGACTGATACAGAATATTTTCCAAGAACCGAAAAGTGTGGTTTTCGGAGTATAACGCACACCTTGTATTTTAATAACTGCTCGAATTTTTTACGAATATTTTTCTAAGAAAACTCTTAAAGGGTATATGGGGTTCGTTTGTATGTTTTCCTCGAGGAGCTAATACACTTAATTATCAGGCGGAGAGGATTTGCTGCTCCCACGCCTCGCCTCTTGCTCCAACGCACAACCGGTGTTGTTTACTTCATCCTAAAGAAGTCTTCCACGAAACGATAATGGTTTTATCTTATATTAATTTGGTTGCTGGTGTTGTAGTCGCCTACGTATATCCTTAATAGCAGTTGCAGAAATCTAGCTGAGATTTGAGGCAGCATTTTTAACACTTAAATGATTTCAGTCTAATTATATAATATATAAACTCAATAACAGCCCGCTTTAAAGCAATATGTGCATATAACAATATATAAAAAGTGTATATTACAGTCATTATATATGTTTATATTATTGTATACATGTGTAATAATGTTATGTGAATGTATTACATAATTTAATAATGTAGGAGCTGTGAGAACAATAGGTTAAAAGCTGCTAACAATGAGGTAAAGGCAATAATGAGTAAGAAAGTTTAATAATGCTACTAGTCGTTATTAGAGCAACAATAATGTAAATTTTAAGACAGTTTATAAATAGCCAATCAACAACCAAAAAAAGCTTTAGTTAAATGAAGGTATTCTATTGGAGTAGGATTAGCCAATCAGAAACTGAAATATAGCAAAATTTACAAATTCAGTAGCTTGTAGACAGTGTTCTCGAGATGCGTCCTCGAGAAATTTAATACGTATTCAGTGTGAGACGAAAAATAGTTTACGTGTTAAAAAGTGCAAGTAATTAATAAAAGGAATCTCACAGCTCTCTCTATATCAGTGAAGTGTTATTTAAATCGTGTCAAGGATTAATAAAAAGGAGTGAAGTAAACTGTGTAAGCCTACATTCTTAAGTCGCACCACAACCCTGCTAAGACATTCATGTCTCTAAAAATAAATACTGACGTAGCCGAGGCAAACATAAATATATAACATTTAAAGAAACAGTCAAAATTACAAAGTTAATATTTTTTAAAATTTGGGGCGAAGGCTACCGTAAAGTTTTTACCATACGTGCGGTTGCAGCTACTTCAAGTTCGGCTCCCCAACATAAGAACTACAATACAACTCCTAAAAATGAAGTTTTCAGAATGCAGGTTTTGATTATGTCAGGACGACTAAATAATGCTTTTTAGCTTTGTCGAATCCTTACCAATGGTAGATGCAGCAGCTATTGCACTCTCCAAAAATTGGATGCCAGATTTCACCTAAAATATGCGTTTTATGATCCGCAGAATACTAAAGCTGTTTTAAAAAAAATTGATGTGTTACACTCACATGACTTTCTCTACTCTTATACAAACTATTTTTACAAACCCTTATTCTCCATATGCTTCATGTTAATCGAGATGTTATTCTTATTGCTACTTTTATTGTAGGTGCAATGGGAATATGGTAGGCTTTAAGCGATAGTCAAATATTTTAAGAGTGGTTGCTATGTGGAGTATTCCAATCTCTTTGCATTACCAGGACAAAAAAATGAATAACGAATTTGAGAAAAAGTATAAGTATTGGAAAATTTAAGGGAATAACAAGCAATATCTCGGAAATGGTTCACCCAACAAAAAAAATCTATATGACATAAATTGTGTATTTTAACGCGATCTACATTTTTTTGTGTAGTAAAATTTTGTCTATCTCTTATGGTTTACCAGTTATGCAAAAGTCGTTCACATTGAAGAATACTTTTGGAGACATTCCCAGAAAATTCCAGATATACATTTTATTTGTCATGAAAGTATCTTAAGCATATTATATTTTAATCAAAATCGTTAGAGCCGTTTTGGAGAAAATTAATATTTTCGAGAAATCTCACAATTAAAGGGTAATTCGGGGTGGGGGGATTTTCTTGAAGACCTTCGTGTCGCATCCTTGGAAGATACTAAACCTAAATACCAAGTTTGGTGTTTATCCGACTGTTCGTTTCTGAGTTATGCTCTTCACACACAGACACACGGACGTTTCCAAAAATGCTTTTTTTGAATTCAGGGGATCTCAAAACATGTATTTCCGGTGAAATCTCGGTATTGAATTTTTGGGTGGAATACAATACTTCCCCTACTTACTATACGTAGTAGAGAAAGTAAAAATGTATATGACATAAATTGTGTATTTTAACGCGATCTACGTTTTTTGTGTAATAAAATTTTGTCTATCTCTTATGGTTTACCAGTTATGCAAAAGTCGTTCACAATGAAGAATACTTTAGGAGACATTCCCAGAAAATTCGAGATATACATTTCATTTGTCATGAAAGTATCCTAAACATATGATATTTTAATCAAAATCGTTAAAGCCATTTTTGAGAAATATTCCATGTAAAGGGTAATCTGGGTTGGATGGATTTTCTTGAAAACCTTCGTGTCGCATCTCTGGAAGATAGTGATCCTAAATACCAAGTTTGGTGTTTATCCGACTGTTCGTTTCTGAGTTATGCTGTTCACAGACACACACTGAACAGGCGTTTCAAAACATATATTTCCCGTGAAATCTCGGTATCGAATACGTAGTAGAGAAAGTAAAAAAAGCATTCTTAGAAGAAAGGTCATTGTGTGTGTTTGTGTGTGTGTGTGTGTGTGTGTGTGTGTGTGTGAAGAGCATAACTTAAAAACGAAAAATCGGATAAACACCAAACTTAGCATTTAGGTTCAGTACCATCCAAAGATGGGACATGAAGATTTTCAAAAAGGTCCCCCACCCCAAACTAGCCTTTACATGGAAGATTGTTTCGAAATTTTTTATTTTCTGATAAACGACTCTTAACGATTTTGATTCAAATTTCATATATTGAAGACATTTACATGCCAAATAAAATGTTTAACTTCCATTTTCTGGGAGCGGCTTTTAAGGTCCTCTTCATTCGTTAAAATGTTTATGTCTTGTATAACTACTAAATGTCAAGCGACAGACGAAAACGTACCACACAATACTTGTAGATCTGTTTAAAACACACAGTTTACGTCAAATAAATTTTTTGTGGCATACACGCTTATTAATGGTTCGAATTGTTCATTACTTGGTCATTCTTTTAAAGTCCTGTCAGCATTCAGTTGTATCTCGCGATTTCATGGAAACATATTTGATTTTAAGGCCAGCATAAAGCATCCAGTTCTTAAACATCTGACTATCGCTGCTCTATTTGTATCTATAATGAAATGTGTGTAATGTAACTATTTCTACAAATATTTATTTGGATTAAACGAAGAGATAGAAAAATAAGCTTTAGTAAAGTTAATTTGTATACCACGGTAGAGGGTAGAGAAAACGTGTGTGACTAAAATGATTTTTCTGTTTAGTAAAGTACCTTTAATAAAATTGATACAGTTAAGTTTGTTTACTATTTTCTCTTCTTGAGGAACACATTGTCAAAAACTATTAGATACGCGGAAACGACGCTTTGGCAGTTCTTTCTCACTACTGAAAGAAGAATTCCGCGTGGAGGTTTTGCTATCCCCTTCTCAGGTTTAAATGTAAGCGGTTTTGTTTTTCTTTATTTTATTCCAGAGCACCTAATTATCTAAAATTTTATAAGAAAGTAATTATCATATCACAATTTTGCATGCAGGGATATATTAGATAAAAGCAGAGAAATTTGCACAAATTGTAAACTTGAAATGAATAGTAGTAATTGAGAAAATGGTGCTATGTTCGAGCTATTACGTTAGGTTTATTTATAACCTAGGTTCTGTAAAATCATAATAGTATAGTAAGTGTGAAAGCTGCTAAATGTAATGCGTAACTATTACTAAATGAGTCATAGAAATTGTAGCGGTTTCCCGTCGTCGTTCTTGCCGCTACTTCGTAGGGGTCGTCTTCAGGAACAGATGTCATATCTCAGGGTCGGCGAATCAATCTGAAATTCTGTACTGTGATTATGCCAGGGTAGGATACAGGAGTGGTGGCACCAGGTTATTATGTTGAAAGAACCACTGTTTTCACTTTTCTCACTCCGGCGCGTTTTTATGCTAGAAATCCTGCAAGCTTCTCTTGTTTTCCCTAACACATGCGATTGTTTAACATGTTTTCCCAGAATTATCTCTTGGTCCACTAACATTTACTCCGGCTAATTATTTAATACCTCGGTGCCTTATCACCGTTCTTTAGATTCTCGCGAACTTGAAGTGGTCACTTGATAAATATTAAATCTTTTATAAGCTTGGATAAAAATTATTTCAACGAATACAATTAGCACATTTGTAAAATATTTCACATACATCACTTTATTACATAATCCCGCGGAACTTTGCAAATTTTGTCCTTTTCTGACTCGGAGTACTACGTGTTACCTTAGTGAACAATTATGACAACGCTTACGTTTAAATATATCAACTTACTACTCGTCTCCGGATTTCTGTACATCCAACCACGTCTTCCTATCTTCTCATTGGTTTTAGCAATTATCCTGTATCTTTATTGGCTCTCCGGATTAAAATTCGAAGTATAAACTGTAAGAAAAGACGGTTGCCTACAGCTTCTACTTTCTCTTAAAACTAGGTTCTTCCCCTCGAAGTACAAAGAAATTTTGGATTTTTATCCCCCACGCTCGGAAAAATGCGAAGAACATTTTGAAGCGAAGCTGATATTTCGCCTAAATCTTGCAGATTTTCTCAAGCAATTACACCTTTATTTATTGGACAATATTAATGAAACTTATATATAACATATTTACACTTTTTGACGCGTAGTTTTTGGTGTAGTTTTTAATCCAATTAGTTTAAAATTTTAGAAAACTATTAATTGCGTGTTAAATAATCATTCATAATTCATAAACTATAATTATTTAAGAATTCCTTTTTGTGCAGGTGTAATCAGGCGGAAATATCGCTACAAATCGACGTGTGCATTTTCATTTATGTGGTCCACCTGTCATATTATGAAACCAAAATACATTCATATTTTTAGCAGCTGAGTTAAAATAGAATTAACTACTTTACCATAGAACAGCTCGTTTGAAGTTATTTTCTCAGATTCTCTTGTGCTGAAACATAGCTAGAGTACTTGGATTTGCCATTAACCAAGTTTTCTTTAACTGATTTACTGCAAAACTTCTCTCACAATCTGCTACAAGTTTGGAAGAAGAAAATTGAAGAGCGCTGAAACTCATTCACTATTGGACACCGATGATGTAATTCTTCTACGGCGCTGGTTTAAAAAGCGGCGACAGAAATATGTGAATCCTCTAAAGGGCCCCAAACTCATTATCTCCAATAACGAGGAAAGAGCTTGCCAGAAAGTTGTTATCTTGCGGATGATATATGAAGTGCTGGCCAGAACGAGTTTTGTCTTTATGTTATGGGACTTACAGAAGATGTCTTGAAAGCAGATAATAACCAGGCTTTTAGCTACGTTGGCAGAAACCACTCCGACTTTTTGTGACGAGTTGTCGATGTATCTCGTCCGTACGGCGCCTGATTTGAAGAAATTAGTTCACCCTTAATGCAGAACGGTGTGACGGGTTGTCAAACTCAAAGGAGCGATGTGGTTATTATGAACGTACCGCAACATATGTCTGGAAATATCTCGGACACTTTCGCTCTTCCGCTTTGTTTTAGTTTGTCATGTCTTTTTACTTTCTCTACTACGTATAGTAAGTAGGGTAAGTATTGTATTCCACCCAAAAATTCGATACCGAGATTTCACCGGAAATACATGTTTTGAGACCCCCTGAATCCAAAAAAAGCATTTTTGGAAACATGTCCGTGTGTGTGTCTGTCTGTGAACAGCATAACTCAGAAACGAACAGTCGGATAAACACCAAACTTGGTATTTAGGTTCAGTGTCTTCTAAGGATGCGACACAAAGGTTTTCAAGAAAATCCCCCCACCCCAGAGTACCCTTTACATGGAAGATTTTTTGAAAATTTTAATTTTCTCAAAAATGGCTCTAACGATTTTGATTAAAATATCATATGTTTAAGATATTTTTATGACAAATAAAATGTATATCTTGAATTTCCTGGGAATGTCTCCAAAAGTATTCTCCATTGTGAACGACTTTTGCACAAGTGGTAAACCATAAGAGATAGACAAAATTTTACTACACAAACAATGTAGATCGCGTTAAAATACACAATTTATGTCATATACATTTTTGTTGTTGAGTGAACCATTTTCGAGATATTACTTGTTACTCCCTTAAATTTTTCAATACTTATTTTCTCAAATGGGAATTCGTTATTCATTTCTACTTTCTCTACTACGTATAGTAAGTAGGGGAAGTATTGCATTCCACCCAAAAATTCGATACCGAGATTTCACCGGAAATACTAGTTTTGAGACCTCCTGAATCCAAAAAAAGCATTTTTGGAAACATGTCCGTGTGTGTGTGTGTGTCTGTGAACAGCATAACTCAAAAACTAACAGTCGGATAAACACCTAACTTGGTATTTACGTTCAGTATCTTTCAGAGATGCGACATGAAGATTTTCAAGAGAATCCCCCAACCCCAGACTACCCTTTACATGGAACATTTTTCGAAAATTTTAATTTTCTCAAAAATGGCTCTAACGATTTTGATGAAAATATCATATGTTTAAGATAATGTCATGAGAAATGAAATGTATATCTCGAAATTTCTGGGAATGTCTTCAAAAGTATTCTTCATTATGAACGACTTTTGCATAACTGGTAAACCATAAGAGATACACAAAATTTTACTACACAAAAAATGTAGATCGCGTTAAAATACACAACTTATATCACACACATTTTTTTTGTTGAGTGAACCGTTTTCGAGATATTGCTTGTTATTTCCTTAAATTTTCTAATACTTACACTTTTTCTCAAATTCGTTATTCAGTTTCTTTATGTCCTGGACTTGCAAAGAGAATGGAATGCGCCACATAGCAACCAGCGATAAAATATTTGACTATCGCTTAAAAGCTACCATATTCCCCTTGCATCTACAAGAAAATTACAAATAAGATTGACATCTCGATATCTCGATTAATATGAAGCATATGGAGAATAGGCGTTTGTAAAAATAGATTGTACAAGAGTAGAGAAAGTCATGTGAGTGTAACACATCAGATTTTTTACTTTCTCTACTACGTATAGTAAGTAGGGGAAGTATTGTTTTCCACCCAAAATTTCGATACCTAGATTTCACCGGAAATACATGTTTTGAGACCCCCTGAATCCAAAAAAAGCATTTTTGGAAACATGTCCGTGTGTGTGTCTGTGTGTCTATCTGTGTGTGTGTCTGTGTGTGAACAGCATAACTCAGAAAGGAACAGTCGGATAAACACCAAACTTGGTATTTGGGTTCAGTATCTTCCAAGGATGCGACACGAAGGTTTTCAAGAAAATCCCCCCATCCCGGAGTACCCTTTACATGGAAGATTTTTCGAAAATTTTAATTTTCTCAAAAGTGGCTCTAACGATTTTGATTAAAATATGATATGTTTAAGATATTTTTATGACAAATAAAATGTATATCTTGAATTTGCTGGGAATGTCTCAAAAAGTATTCTTTATTCTGAACGACTTTTACATAACTGGTAAACCATAAGAGATAGACAAAATTTTACTACACAAAAAAATGTAGATCGCGTTAAAATACACAATTTATATCATATACATTTTTTTTGTTGAGTGAACCATTTTCGAGATATTACTTGTTATTCCCTTAAATGTTTCAATACTTTTCTCAAATGGGAATTCGTTATTCATTTTTTTGTTTTCAATATGCAAAGAATATTAATCTGTGGCAAAGCGAATGGTGCTGCACCAAGCAACCAGCTAATAAGAGATATGTATGTGCTTAAAGGCTACTGTATTTGTATATTGCCCTTGTAAATATATATTCCTCTTACATCTACAAGAAAATTAGCAATAAGATAGAGTCTACAAATGTTTATCTCGATTAACATGAAGCATATGAAGAATAAGCGTTTGTATAAATAGTTTGTACAAGAGTAGAGAAAGTCATGTGAGTGTAACACATCAGATTTTTTGTCTTGGTTATGCAAAGAGTATTAATCTGTGGGAAAGGGAATGCTGCTGCACCTAGCAACCAGCTATTAAGAGATATGTATGTGCTTAAAGGCTACTGTATTTCCAAATTGCCCTTGTAAATATATATTCCCCTTACATCTACAAGAAAATTAGCAATAAGATAGATTCTGCAAATGTTTATCTCGATTAACATGAAGTAGATGGAGAATAAGCGTTTGTATAAATAGTTTGTACAAGAGTAGAGAAAGTCATGTGAGTGTAACACATCAGATTTTTATAATTGCTAACCTTTGATCTGTTTGTTATATGTCTAGTCTCATTGCGTGATGTGTTACTTTTCCGTATCGGCTATTATAAGTGCCATCTTCGAATTATATTGATGTTTTACTCGTGTTTGAGAATTACTGCAGTGATGTATATGTCTACGTGAACTTTGAATTATACTGATGCCATAGTTTTTCATGTACTATCGTTATATTCTGCATGTGGCGTTCTTAGTTAGTTACTATGCAGTAGATTACTACAGTTATATTCGTATACTACAGTTTTATTGAGACGCAGAGCCAACCTTACTGCTGGGGCAGTAGCGTCTATAAATAATCCCATCCCATACCATACCATACCAAATATCTCGGACATAATAGCGCTAGTTTTCTTGTTTTTACGATAGTCGAGTAAAGGGTGTTTCACAAATAAGTATCACGTCACTATTTGAAAAGCAAACAATTTTTTCCCAATGTTTATGTAGTAGTTATGACACCAATGCGTTTGCAAATTATGAAAAACTGAAACGTATAGGACATTTCTTTAAACTTTTTTCTGTGATTCTTGACATAAATGTAAAATAAAATATAATGTTTTGGATGATCAACTTTCTAAGAATGCATAGATGAAATTTTTCCAAAAATAAGATAAACTTTTAATTTCTTCAAAGCTTCTAGCAGATCGAACTTTCTACTTCAGTAAACTGTGTGGTTCGGTTTATCTAAGTAATATTTAACTCCCGACACGTGACATTTTAAACCTATCATCTCCAGGTTCTAACACACTGTTCTTGCATTTAGTTTTACTTGCAAATATCTTAAACATATGACATTTTAATCAAAATCGTTAGAGCCATTTTTGAGAAAATTAAAATTCTCGAAAAATGTTCCATGTAAAGGGTAATCTGGGGTGGGGGAT
The DNA here is from genome assembly GCA_030765065.1 of Deroplatys truncata. Classification (NCBI taxonomy): domain Eukaryota; kingdom Metazoa; phylum Arthropoda; class Insecta; order Mantodea; family Mantidae; genus Deroplatys; species Deroplatys truncata. Next base: position 144,484,001 of record CM060985.1, on the reverse strand, counting down.
TTTCTTGAAAACCTTCGTGTCGCATCTCTGGAAGATACTGAACCTAAATACCAAGTTTGGTGTTTATCCGACTGTTGGTTTCTGATTTATGCTGTTTACAGACACACACACGGACATGTTTCCAAAAATGCTTTTTTTTGGATTCAGGGGGTCTCAAAACTTACATTTCCGGTAAATTCTGGTATCAAATGTTTGGGTGGAATACAATAGCTCTCCCCTCTTCATATTTGTGCTGAACGGTCGTCACGAGTAAACAAAGTCTTTTCCAGTTGGGAACGGTATGATGCATTTATTAGAATTTGATATACATTGGAAAAAAACATTCAAAACTAGCAATTCCTACTTTGTTTATAATACATGGTTAACGCAGTGATCTGGGGAGCAATGAAAAATTCGTCATATATGCCGTGAAATTTGCTATGATTATTTCATCGTTTGCGCCATTGTGCATATTTAACATGTAATCAGTGACCCAGGAGACTTGAAGCGGGGAAATTCGATGCTTTCCTAGTGGAAAATTAAATTAGTGTTATCGACACATTCTGTGCTTATTTTAGTTTCTCTACTCTCGCCCTGGGTTTTACATGCGTCCCAGAACTCCTGTACAGGATGTGAAAAGGGCGGGGCACCGTGGCCGAGTGGTTATACCGCTCGCCTGTCAACGAGGCGACCCGGGTTCAAACCCCCATGTCCAGCAATCGAGAACGGGTCGCCCAGGTTACCTGTGCAATATAGAAGGTTTTACAGAATTTGCACAAGCTTCTGGTAATTCTCAATTTGTCTCGGGCGGTGTTTGGCTTCCTGCGCTACCATTGGCTGGATCTCGTGTTCCCACATGAGCGGACTAGCGACCACGTGGTGACCAAGCCCAATACTGTTTAACTTGGGCGACCGCTTGTGTGGACGTGAAGTTAAGCAGGCCGGCATGGCAGCAAGCGTGATGGGAAAACTGGGTAATGGTATAGGGTTATCCAAGTTGGCTGCAGGGCGAGTCGTTGCTAAATGGTCATTCATCCAGCTAGCGACCAGGCCCAATGCTGCTTAACTTGGGGGTGCTTTGGATGTGAGGGATGGGCAGACCTCAGCCTCGGGGGCCCAAGCCGTCCTTCGGCAGCCGGTAACTCTTTCTCCGCCTTGGCGCTTTGTGTTGTGGTGGACAAAGCGGCGTCTGGGCGGGTTTTCTCCGGGTTCTCCGGTTTCTCCCGCCAATCATTCCACCAACTGCTTCATCATCACCTTTCCTTTCATCCATTTCACCATCATTTTGTTTCATCTTCTTCCTTCCTCCCATACCAGGCATCGGGCTGATGACCCATCCTGGATATTCTGTCTAACCCCAGGCACCCTCCTATAAGTCCTGGGGCTGTAAGTCCTACATACGAGGAGCTTAAACAAAGAAAGAAGAAGTGTAAAGGGCGTATGTGACATTAATCTTCCGATATTCAGGGCGAACATTGTACAAATTTAGAGGGGTGTTCATTGCATTCTATTGCCATAAAAATTAATCTAAACTCTTTATTAAAATGCACAAGTGAAATGTATGGCTCGAATTTGTTGAGTAAAAAGTCGTTAACAACTGCGTGGTTTTATGTAGCTGGTAAACCAAAAGCAACCATTCTATAGCGTTAACCAACCTCGAAATATTTGTAATACGTTTTAATTTTATCACATTGTGACAATGTACCAAGTTGTTCACCAGTCCCTTATGGCGATAGGTCGATCTTCCTTCCCGCTGCCTGCTAAATCCAGCACTCTGTTTAACTGTTCCCAAAACTTCAAACTATTGCCTGCTGTTGGAATAAATATGGCTGTACAATAGTAAAAACCTGATGTGTTACACTCACATGACTTTCTCTACTCTTGTACAAACCATTTTTACAAACCCTTATTCTCCATCTACTTCATGTTAGTCAAGATATCGAGATGTTAATCTTATTGCTAATTTTCTTGTAGGCTGTAAGCGATAGTCAAATATTTTAAGAACTGGTTGCTATGTGGCGCATTCTATTCTCTTTGTATGACCAGGACGTAAAAAAAAACGAATAACGAATTCCTATTTGAGAAGTGTAAGTATTGGAAAATTCAAACAAATAACAAAGAATATCTGGGAAATGGTTCACTCGACCAAAAAAAAAGTATACGACATAAATGGTGTGTTTTAACCAGATCCACATTTTCTGTGTAGAAAAATGTCGTCTATCTCTTAGGTTTACCAGTTATGGAATAGTCATTCAGAAAGAAGAGGACTTTTGGGGATATTCCCAGAAAATTCAAGATATACATTTTTTTGTCATGAAAATATCTTTCCCAAGTTGACAATCCTGAAATGTGTTTATAAGGGTCACTCACTTGTTAAACAAAGGTAACACACGCTCAAGCATACCCACATTCACAAAACCGTTATTTCGACATATCGAGAAACGTTGTTGATTAAATATTTCCTGAGTCCATCCCTTAGATTAGAACATGGACATTTTGTACTCATCCAGGAATATACCTTGGTAAAAATATTTTAGTAGATCCTTTGCTTTGTGCAGATGACGTTATAATACAGGATAGCGAAGACAAACTCAAATATCGGTGTTTAAATTATATAAATTAGCAACATATTATAATTTCAAAATATCTATGGACAAAACAAAGACCATGGCATTTAAGGGCAAGTTCCTGGTAAGAACAACGATATTAATAGAAGATAAAGTAGTAGAACACTGAAGTATTTTAAATATTTGGGGAATTACGTGTCATATGAAAAACAAATTCGCATAACATTTGTCGCAGTGCCAGTCTTGATGTACGGAAGCGGATCCATAATAGCAACAAAAGGAAATAAAACGCAAATTCTGACGATTGAAATGAAGTTCCTAAGAAACACCGAATTACAGGTGGAGCCACTAATAGATAAAGTAACGCCACATAACAGAAAATGGTGTCAATATTTGGAAAGGCTTCCCGCAGCAGTCAGATATGCTCCGAAAGGAAAGACAGTTTTGGGGAGACTGAGGAAACAATGGAACACTATAGAGCCTAATCCTTAGAGCGGAAGAAGAAATTGTTCCATCCAGGAATCGCACCTTAAACCATCGCGCAGCAGAGTGTTTTTTTTTTTTGTTTTTTTTTTGTTTTTTGTTTTTTGTTTTTTTTTGGCGTTACGAAACTATTCAGTAGATTTTTTATACTAAATCTGATTAGTAAGTAGACTTTGTTGTACTTTGAAGGATACTGAAAGATTTTGGTAATATTTTGCAATTCGCTCAAAATTAACATTGTCGAATTCTTCGATAACTATATTCACAGCATAAAGAAGGAAAGGACCAATTTATGATAGCCGGAATTTCAATACGCGTGGATGATAAAAAGCCACTGATCACTGCTCCCATTTCCAATTGTGCCCCTGCAACTTAAACCTGTGTTCTTGGCTAAGGCAGCCGGCCCTCGTAGCCGTGGTCACTGGAGAGGTCGCTCCGGCGCTCCGCCAAGCTGAGCGTCGCGGTTTGGAGTCCCGCCACGGGCATGGGTGTTTGTATGTGTGTTGCGGAAATAAGAGGTATGAAAGCAGTAAAACACAGTAGAATAAACTGTGTACAAGGGAACTTTAAAAAAAAACGATTACATAGATAGACAATGAAACAGAGGCCAGAAAAACCTTTAAAAAATCCGACCCTCGTAGCCGTGGCCGCTCCGGCGCTCCGCCAAACTGAGGGTCGCGGGTTCGAGTCCCACCACGGACATGGGTGTTTGTGTGTGTATGTGTGTTGCGGAAATAAGCGGTGTGAAACCAGTAAAACACAGTAGTATAAAGTGAGTACAACAAGGGAACTTAATAAAAAAATAAAAATAGGCACAAAGGTAAAGGTACGAGTGGTAGGAGCCCTCGAAACCGGCACAGAGCACCGCACGCAGACCATTCAGTCCCTTATACTTCTACATGATACCTGAGAGGGGAGAGACCCGAAGGGCAAGCACGGACGGGGTCCCTAATGTCTCCAGATTCAACGCCGCCCGAGGGCAACCGGGTTCCCGATGTAGCACCTGCCCACAGTCCAAGCGAGCGGTCCCTGGACGTGACGTCAGGAAGAAACCTTCACAGAGCGCATAGCCACCGTCCAGTCGCAACGTGCCGAACGCCGTCGCCTGGTCCTACAACCCAGGAACATCATGGGCACAGGCACCCCAGCATTCACCTGCCGACCGGGGAAACTACGAAAACCCATGGGTCAAAGTGGGCACTCACGGGAGTCCCGAATGGGACGCCATCTCGCTCAGTGTTCTTGGTTATCACAAATCAGATTGTGTTATACAAACTGTTGACTGTTGTCTCAGTCTCGTGTCTATGTGCGCTACCTAATTGAAATAATAATGTTAAACACGAGATTCTTAAACAGTGTCGAAAGCGCGTTAGTGATTTATCGTAATCCCCGTAGACACAGTATCTCCTGGTCTATGAAGCGAGGGAGCATTGGCGCCGTGTATGATCCATTTGCGTAAAACACTGTGTAGCCAGGCCGGTATTGGTTAGTTAGTGATTTACTTCAGTCCATAAAACGCTTAACAGGGATGCGGCACTTAATGCTACAAACTGGATGTGGGGGCGTGTTGTTTATAGAGGAGGGGGTGTATGCGTCTGCACCCCTCCCCTCAGCACTTCGTAAATTACTGGCACTGCTGGGCGGAGACAGGGCGGGCTGCATGTACCAGAAAATTTTAAAGTAAAGCAGTAGCTATCATTAGAAACATAAACTCTGTTGTGTTGCTGGGAGTTCCCAGTTCGATCACTCACCAGTCTCTGTCAGAGCATTCTAGTTGCCCGTTGTCCAGGTTGTTTCTTGTAGGATATTCCCTTAATATCCAGAAGTAGCCTCGGAATTCGAATTAAATTTGTTACCATGAAACTGTTACATCTGTTTTGGAAAAACCAAAAACGTCATGCGAATAAGGGTCAGTTTCACCAAACGCAGTAACGTTTACTCTCGAGTAAAACGTGCCTTACTCGCGAGTAAGTCCTTTGAGCGTTTCACCAACAACTTACTCTGGACTAAAGTGCGTATGTGGAGAGTAAATCAGAGAGTAACGTTACTCGACGAAATATTGTGGAATAAAATACAGAGTAACTGATAGCGGCAGTTTACAATGGCTGCAGGATTGATGAAGATGAATTTTTACCCTCCAGAACGACGGCCAAGATGGATTCGTGACAGAACTGAGTGGTTTGTAAATTACGACGGTAGGGATTTTGTTACCAGGTTCCGGTAACTAGTGTGTTGGAGTTTTTTTAGAAGAATACCAATTTGGGCTTCTCTTTCGCTTTTCTTCGTCTGACATGATTCTGTAAAGTTAACACACAAAAATCTGATGTGTTACACTCACATGGCTTTTTCTACCCTTGTACAAACTATTTTTACAAAGGCTTATTCTCAAATGCTTCATGTTAATCGAGATGTTAATCCTGTAGATGCAAGGGAATTGGCTTTAAGCGTTTAAGAGCTGGTTGATATGTGGAGTATTCCATTCTCTTTGCATTACCAGGACAAAAAATGAATAACGAATTTCCATTTGAGAAAAGTACATGTATTGGAAAATTTAAGGGGATAACAAGCAATATCTCGAAAATGGTTTACTCAACAACAAAAAATGTATATGACATAAATTGTGTATTTTAACGCGATCTACATTATTGTGTAGTAAAATTTTGTCTATCTCTTATGGTTTACCAGTTATGCAAAAGTCGTTCACAATGAAGAATACTTTTGGAGACATTCCCAGAAAATTCGAGGTATACATTTCGTTTGTCATGAAAATATCTTAAACATATGATATTTTAATCAAAATCGTTAGAGCCATTTTTGAGAAAATTAACATTTTCGAAAAATGTTCCATGCAAATGGTAATCTACGGTGAGGGTATTTTCTTGAAAACCTTTGTGTCGCATCTCTAGAAGATACTGAACCTAAATACCAAGTTTGGTGTTTATCCAACTGTTCGTTTCTGAGTTAATGCTGTTCACAGACACATACACGGACATTTTTCCAAAAGTGCTTTTTTTGGATTCAGGAGTCCTTAAAACATGTATTTCCGGTGAAATCTCTGTATCGAATGTTTGGGTGGAATACAATACTTCCCCTACTTACTATACGTAGTAGAGAAAGTAACAGGATAATTTCATTATAACGAAAGTTTAAGTTACATTTTTTCGAAAATATTAGCTATTACCATGTATTTCTACTTACCTGTTCTCTCGTTTACTTATTTCTCCGTAGCTTTAACCTCTAAAAACTTTCGTTTACTCGTACTAAATTCCTTAAAATGGCGAAAAAAAAATAACCTGTAAACATTACTCACAAACTATTAGAAACTACACGATCGGCACTTTTCTGGTATAATTATTGGAGTACTAACTCGAGAGTACTTTAACCTCCACACAAGCATGGTGAAACGAATACATGCCACACGGGAGTAACAACCACCGGGTTAATTTTAATCTGAGGTGACTATTCTAGACTTTAATTGCGTTTGGTGAAACCGGTCCTAAGACGGGATTATCGCACGCTTCCAAACGTTCGCTAAGGTTTTGGAGATGCAGAACAAGGTGATTGTTTATATCCATTTAACACAAGCTACCGTCCCACGCCGTGCAAGACGGGCTCGGCGAATTTTTACTTTCGAAAAAGATGGATCAAAGAATTTGCATTAAATTTTCCTTGAAAAACGGAATAAAGTGCAGCACCGCATTCGAAATGTTGATGTGACTTTTGGCGAATCTACTATGAGTAAGACAAGAGTTTACAAGTGAATTGTACCAGAATTGTGGCAAAACCACTCATGGAAATTGCATCACGATAATGCACCCACTCACACCGTAATGCTTGTTCGTGTTTTTTGGCAAAAAACAAAACCGTTATGCTGCCACAGTCACCGTATTCGCCGGACTAGATCCCCTGCGACTTCCTTCTATTCCCGGGGCTGAAGAGAACCATGAAAGGACGACGTTATGCCACCATTTGATGAGACAAAAGCAGAATCGCTGAACACCACAACGAAAAGTGAGTTCCATAAGTGCTTCCAAGATTGGAAAAAGTGCTAGCACACGTGTATTATATCTGAGGGGGGATTAGTTTGAAGGGGACAAAGTTGCTTTCGATTCTTAAAGATGTCGATTCTTTAAGAAAAACAAAAATTCCCGTTACGTTTTGAACACACCTCGCATAATAAAGAGAGAATAACTAGCCTTAGGTTGAAGTAGGTATTTTATTAGCCCCAAGTTTAAAACAAAATTACTTTGTAATTTGACTGCTTCTTTAAATATTATATATTTATGTTTGCCTCGGCTGCGTCAGCATTATTGTTAGAGACACGTTTCTCTTACCAGGGTTGTGGTGTGACTAACAATGTAGGCTTATACAGATTATAATTTTACTTCAATTCTTTTATTAATGCTTTAAATAACACTTCACTGATATGGAGAGCTGTTAGATTCTTTTTATTAATTATTTGCACTTTTTAACACGTAAACTTATTTTTCGTCTCACACGAATACGTATTAAATCTCGAGGACGCATCTCGCATCCGGTTGCAATCACTGTCTGCAGGCAACTTAATTGATTTCAACCGTCTAAACTTGTAAATTTCTGTATTTCAAGTCTCTGATTGGCTAATCCTACTCCAATAGAATACCTTCATTTAACTAAAGCTTTTTCTGGTTGTTGATTGGCTGTTTTTAAACTGTCTCAAAATTTACATTATTGTTGCTCCAATAATGACTAGTAGCATTTAAACTTTCAAATTCATTATTGCCTCAAGGTTACCTCATTGTTACCTCATTGTTAGCAACTTTTAACCTATTATTCTCACAGCTCCTACATTATTAAATTACGTAATATATTCGCATAACATTATTACACATGTATACAATAATACAAACATATGCAATGAATGTAATATACACTTTTATATATTGTTATATACACATATTTCTTTAAGAATGAAATTATTAAGTGTTAGAAACACTGCCTCATGGTTTTGATGATCCTGCGAGCTTTCATTGTCAGAGTGGACAAGGCCTTATGGCTTTAACTTCTGCAAAGATAAATGAATAAAAAAATATATAATGGAACCTGCAGTGGAAATCGATCAGAGAATGAAAAATGCAGAATTAATGGGATTATCGCCTGTCAATCAATGTTTCTTGCTTTCATAATTCCATACTCGAGCATCAGTAAAGCTATAACATAAAACCATAACAGTCATGAACGCTGCGTGATGCATTGAAGCCCATTAATTCTTGTAGTACAACAGCCGCGTATAAATACACAGTAATTGGAAGCTTATAGCTCATTTTATTTCTAGACCGTAGCGCGCGGCTGCAAGAGAATTTTTCTCCATTCGAATCTTCGTGATCCACATACCTACACAGACAGCGTTGGACACAATATTGTGAGTTATAGTCTGGGCGTTATGTAGATTTATGTGGGACAATATTTCCTGCCTTGAACGTCGGTCGGGGAAGGAGAGAGAGAGAGAGCGACTTGCTATGATGTATATCCGGTCGCGTTTGGGTGTGTAACTGCGTACCGCATTCAATTGAAATTTCTATCGATACGGATTCAACGACACAAGTAGAAAACATACAAAGACTGCCAGGAAAAAAGAAAATTATAAGGGGGGGCGGCTTTTATGTGTGTAGTTCAACCTGAAAAAGTAAACTCTTATGTGAAGCAATCACGAGAATTTCCCTATACATTATCACTTCTTTGTACTTGTATGTGCAAAATATTCATATAAAAACTGAGCGAGACAGTTCCATGATAACGTGTGAGGCTCACATACGAGAGCCGTTGATTGCCCACTCTGACCTTTGTTTTTTTCTGGGTTTTTTCCTGATCGGTAGACGAATGCCTACTTCATCTATCATGATATCCTTTCTGTCTTTCCCTTTCATTCCAAAACTCATAATAAATGCTCGAAACGTCTGCTCTTGCTTATATGCACGCCTGTACTCGTCGAATCATGCAATGTCGCACCCTGTCAAAAACTGCGAGATGGTGTTGAATGGTTTCGCAGGCTTCCATGACACGTCGATGAAGCGTTTCTGTATCCGGGATGGCTGCTCCATAAACCAATGATTTAAGATGCCCCAGAGGTCGGGAGGACGTGCAGGCCATGGAACTGGTCCTCCTCTACCTATCCATCGGTCTCTTGGTCTTCCTCGATCAATAGTCCGTGGTGCAACGGTACCTGTCTCAGCAAGGCGACGATAAACAGCGACAAAGGTTGACTCGGTTGTCTTCGGTCTGGAAACTCCATCTGATAGAGCCGTGCAGCCTCGCGTCCATTACCATTCGCGCGACCATAAATAAAAATCATGTCTGCCTGTTCACGAAATGCATATCCAGCCATGGTGGAACGAAACACGTGCAGTTAACTCACTACATGTACACAATTGAAACGTTGATGACAGACTAATGACAAATGACAAACGTAAACAAGTCTCCATGGCAACACCACGACATCTATCGTATGAATGCATAGAGAAATGAAGTTTTGAGGTTGGACCCCGGAGGACGTTGAACTCACACTTTCATTGTGACAGGAATAATGCGAAAACCAAGGATTATGGGACATATGTTCATATGAACTTTTTTCCTTCTTATGGTGTGAGGAACCCATACCCGAAGTTTGTAAAAGTATTTCTGAAACACCCGGTATAAGTAGGGGAAGTATTACATTCCACCCAAAAATTTGATACCGAGATTTCACCGCAAATAACTGCTTTCAGGTGCCTTGGATCCAAATAACAAAAAGTCGAATAATTACCAAACTTGGTATTTGGGTTTAGTATCTTCCAAGGATGTGACAGGGAGTTTTTCAAGAAAATTTCCCTACCCCAGACTACCCTTTACATGGAACATTTCGAAAATGTTTATTTTCACAAAAATGGCTCTAATGATTTTGATTAAAATATCATATGTTTAAGATATTTTCATGGCAGATGAAATGTATATCTTGAATTTTCTGAGAAAGTCCCCAGAGTCCTCTTCATTCTGAATGACTTTCGCTAAAACGCACACTTTATGCCATATACATTTTTTATGGAATTCACCGTTTCCGAGATATTCCTTGTTATTTATTTGTGTTTTCCAATACTTATACTTTTTCTCAAATGGGAATTCGTTATTCGTTTTTTTATGTCCTGGACATGCAAAGAGAATGGAATGCTCCACATAGCAACCAGCTCTTAAAATATTTGATTATCGCTTAAAGCCTAGCAATTCCCCTTGCACCTACAAGAAAATTAGCAATAAGATTAACATCCCGATATCTCGATTAACATGCAGCATATGGAGAATAGGCATTTGTAAAAATAATTTGTACAAGAGTAGAGAAAGTCATATGAGTGTAACACATACGATTTTTGAGTATATTTTGCTTATTTGTATGCGTTGCACCATGTTAATTCTTATGGAACCACACATCACCAAACTGGACCTTCTGGGTACGGATAAGCGAACAGTCATTAATAATACGCTAACACATATATGCCCAGCTCAGGTCAAATCTTGTGATTTAACCAGTTGGTATTTGAGCTCACATGGCAGAGGAAAGTGCGTGTAGTGCGAATAAACTGTTCAAACACAGAAGCAGGAAACAATTAAAAAGTGGCTAAAAACAAACAATACTTCATATATTCAACTCACTATTACAAAAATACCCGACACTTGCATTATTGCATATTACGAAATTAATATCGGATTTTACAGGCGTTTCAGTGAGAAGCGATCAGGGAATATAAACAGACATAATACAACATAGAAGAGGATAAAATGTGGGAACTTGTTTTAACTGCGACAGTGCTGTGGAATTGTGGATAAGCTTGTCATTATTTTGGAGAGTAGTTCTGATTCTGATACGGCAGCTGAGACATCTTCGGAGGATTCGGATTTGGGTGTTGCACTTTTGCCTGAGGATTGTGATTAACGTAAATAAAATGTTCATTGCCGCATACTTTTAAAATCGATTGTTACCTCGGGTTGCATTTTGAACTATGATTCTCACGCAGGGCGCATTTTTATAGATTAAATAGTGTTCAACAAGCACGTGGGAGGGGAACAAGCAGCCATTATGGGCGGGGATTGCGAACTACTTTCGCGCGGATAATACAAAGGGTTTGTTTTCAGTGAAAGGCACTCTGGTTTGGAATGGACAGTAGGACTTCGTGTCAGTATTCTCTGGAGTACGAACTATGTTGGCATGAGGTCGGTTTTGCTCTAAAATACTGCCGTCAGTTTCAGATTTTGTGGTTAGTCTATACACTGTCTGTCTACAGGGGGTCCACCTCGTACGAAAATGAACACGAAAACGTCGCTGAGTCTCTGCTACATTCTTCGTTTCCGTGTGAAGCAACACAGTCTTCACTTTCTGTTAGCGTCAACCGGCCTCGTCCGCCATTTTACTAAACTGAAGCGGTGGCGACACGTGATATTGACAAGTGCTGTCTTCTGTTGAACCATACACAAACTACGGCTACTCGTCACAACATTCCAAAATTGGCAGCCTGCAAATACAATATTTATTAGACAATGGCAATGTATGACATTTCGTGCGCCACCCTGTATGTTGATACATTTTGGTACTGATGTATTTATTTTGCTGTTTGTGTAACTTCTAAAATTTATAATTTCCTTATTTCTATTCTGAAAAATCTGATGAACATTACTAAATTCATGCAATTTGGTAATTACCATTTGCTGTGGGGAACGATACACGTTCCATAAAGGCAGTTATTGCCCATTTATTTTACTCAGCGAAAGCAACAATATTTAAAAATATTCAACAAAAATTCCTCAATTACTTGTAGAAAGGAAATAAAAGCGCTGGAGGTAAATTTATGTTTGTAGGGGTTAGTACAACAGCTGGCTAATGCTTGGTCCGGCACAGCGTAATGACGTCACTAAGATGACGCTAATGAACATGTGATTCCCATCTAGGCTTGTGCAGCCGCAGTAATTACATGTAGTTTTTCTCACTTCAACGAGCGGTCGGGGAATTTTTGTTCCGGAATGTTCCCCGCTCTGAAGCGGACACAGTGGGGATCCACGTCAGAGAGCACGGGATCGAATTTCTTTCGGTTAACAACTCGTTTTCATAAATACAACTGAATGCTTCAAAAAAAGAGGAAGGAGAAAGTTTTATAAATGTAAAGGAGTTGGGAATATGCAAACATTTCTAGTTGTAATTACAGATAATCTAAAGTCACTCAACTCCACGTGAATCATACGTCCCTAGATATCTACAATATATAGGGTCTTTCAGCAAGAGTATCCTATCTTTGAACTTAAATAAAACACATTCTATAAAAGTTAGAGGTTTATTTATTTTTTTATTTTGGAACATAATTAATGTCGTTACTGTGGAAGAGAACATCAGTTAAGTGACCGCCGCGACTTCGTTGGGTTGCGCGTATACCGTTGACCCAATTTTCAATGACAGAAGAACGTAAATTAGGTCCAACTTCACGAATAACACGCGTGATGTTATACATAAGATCATTTACTGTTTCTGGCTTGTTGACATAAACCCTAGGTTTAGCATAACCCCATAAGAAGTAATCCAACGGTGTTAAACCACATGACCTCGGGGAGGGGGCCAGCTAACATCACCACCACGGGAAATGATGAAACCTTTGAACTTCTCCCTCAAAAGATCGATTGTTTGGAGAGCAGTATGGCATGTGGCACCATGTTGCTGGAACCAGATGTTTCTGAGATCCATACCATCCAATCGAGATCAAAAATAGTCCCTTATAAGAGCCCGGTATCTTTCTCAATTGGCAGTTAGTGCTTCTCCATCTTCATCTTGGGGAAAAATACGGACCAATGATTCCACCATACCAAAATCCACACCACACAGTAACCTTTTGGGGATGAAGGGTCGTTCTTGAATCTGCATTAGATTGTGATTGCTCCAATAGCGGCAATTTTGTTTGTTAACACAACCATCCATCCAAAAGTGGGCTTCGTCGCTGAAGATGATTTTTCTACAAAAATCCGGGTCAGTTTCCAATTGCTCCATAGCCCAGTCACCGAATACACGGCGCAACCTATGATCGTTGGGCTTTAGTTCTTGAGTTAACACCATTTTGTAAGCGTGAAACTTCAAGTCCAGATGCAGTTGTGGTCGGTGAAAGTCCCAATTCTTGCTCTCGACGAGCAATTGATTTGTTTCCGTTCTCGCGTACACTCTCACGAACGGCGCCTATGTTTTCCTTGGAGGGCTTACGTCGATTACGTACAGGCGTTCTTTGATCGCTGACAGAACCACTTGTTTCAAATTTATCGATCAAACGCCGTATCGATCTCTCGCAGGGACGATTATGCACACCGTAAACTTCACGCAATACACGGAAGGTTTGGCGAACAAATGATCCATTTTGATAATAAATTTTCACAATTTCTACGCGTTGCTGAATGATGTAACGTTCCATGGCTATTTGTCAATAACAACTGTAACCACATGAAAAAAATGACTGCTGTAACTCAATAACAACGGCATCTATCACATGTTAAAGATAGAACACTCTTGTTGAAAGACCCTATACTTGTGGAAACCTCATATTATAGCCTTATGTAAAAACATCGACATTTGCCATAAAGTATGTTCTTCGATAGCTACACAAACACAAAGAAGCATAGATTTGAAAGTACGATGATACACAAGCACTTGAAAATAGTGACATAGCCTCGAACATCGACGGTTGAAATGTGGTGTTTTGCATTTATTTTAATGTTGGGCCGAAAATCTTAACAAAATTACAATTATGTGTATTAATTAATAATATAATAGGCTATTTTTGGTGCTGTACCTTAATTGTTGCTTGTTCCTTTAAGTGCATTGAGAACACCACAATAAATCGCATGAAAGTTACTAAAAATTTAGATCAGCTAAACTTGTTCGAAAATAATTAATACTATCATACACATTTGTGCAGAAATATCAAAATCCAAGAATAGACAGAAGAAAAGCGGATGAGTGTAAAATTAATATAATTACGAAAAAATAGAATTCAGGAGGATGGGGCTAGAAATCGCTCTGCTCACGACAAAAACGTCTGGTACTGTTTTGAAGTTACTCATTCATATATCTTTGTTCGTACTGTAAAAACTGGCAACAATTATTACTATACGATGATAACTGTTGTGGATAGGGATTGAGTATGTAATACATAACATTTCCAATAACATTTTCAAGTTCTTTCCTAAAAAACAAACGTTAAAAGTGGCATAATGTCGGCGTGCTGCTTGGTCATATGGCGTGACGAGATGGAATCCTGTACTTTCAACGGAGGTCATACTTTCCCAACTTCTGCGGCGTTGTTTCTTTCGAGTTATAAAAGAACTAAGAAAGGATACGAAGGGCGTCATAATAACATGTTTATTCTGTAAGCCCAAGGAGAGTATTCTTTCTATCCTGTAAAAGAGTCTAAAGAATTTTTATAGACGTGTGTTTACATCTTTTTAATTCGCTAAAATCAGAAATTTATGACCTTTGGCGATTATTTATGATCAATAACGCCAAAGTTATGAAATATATAAGTAATTCAGAAATTAATTTAGTACAGATATTCAATAAAAATGCATGTTTTGTGATCCTTGAATAAGGAATTAGAAAATGGGGTCTCTCTCTCTCGCTATGCGTGACAGTAAAACTCCAAAAAAATCGAATAAATATGTTTCAACATGAGGCAGGTGCTATTTAAGGTTGTTGTACTAAATTACCGAGAAAATACCATTCAAACAACTCTTGACACGTAAAAGCTTCGTTATTTTGAGTTCTTCAGATGCGATGGCTTCGGTTTTGATTAAAAAAGCCCGAATTGGCGCGAAAAATAAATGTGCAGTTTCAATTTTCTGTGAAGTCTTCTTCATTTACCTATAGGTGTTGTGATTTACGTGACTGAGAAGTTATGATAGATAGAAAAAAGGACCTTGTACAGAAAAGAAAAATTAGAGCACATTAAAATAAACAATTTGTGTCAAACTTTTCCTTACAAAAAGTATTTTCCGAAGTATTTATATATGTTTATGTTTCCTTGTGTAGACTCTTGGGGTATATTTGCGAATGTGCAATTCCTCCTTTTTCCGCATCAGCTAATTGATTGACTTGTTATATAAACTGTTGTGTTTTTGTTTGCTGATCATGCACATTATAATGAAGCCCGTATTGCCTGATTTGGAACAGTAACTGCGTAAATGATTGTTATGTGGTTATGGTTAATGTAGAATTGATAGAATAAGCAGTTTTTATGATAAACACGGTATATACGGATTAGAAATGCGAAGAGAAAGTCGTATGACTCTTCTGCAGTCAAATACTTAAGCGTTCCTATCCCGGAGAACTCTCTGTAGGAATACATTTTAGTTATTTTTTATTTTCCCAGAAAAAGATTTTTGTTAAAATCCTTCATATTTAAGATATTAGCATGACATCTTGTATAATATACTATGAAATAGAGCTAGACAAAAAACTAACTTCAGAGGAGAATGAATGCTGCTTAGAAATACAGTTCGTGTCAAATAAGGTTTTTTGTGTCATTAGCTATTTTCTAAATACTGGTTGTTATAGCTTTTAGCTCTGACGCAACTATGGGGGATCCTCGAAAATAATATTCTTATTACTTTCTCTACTACGTAGAGTAAGTAAGGGAAGTATTGTATTCCACCCAAAAATTCGATACCGAGATTTCACCGGAAATACATCTTTTGAGACCCCCTGAATCCAAAAAAAGAATTTTTGGAAACATGTCCGTGTGTGTGTGTGTGTGTGTCTGTGAACAGCATAACTCAGAAACGAACAGTCGGATAAACACCAAACTTGGTATTTAGGTTCAGTATCTTCCAAAGATGCGACACGAAGGTTTTCAAGAAAATCCCCCCACCCCAGAGTACCCTTTACATGGAACATTTTTCGAAAATTTTAATTTTCTCAAAAATGCCTCTAACGATTTTGATTAAAATATCATATATTTAAGATATTTTCATGACAAATAAAATGTATATCTTGAATTTCCTGGGAATGTCTCCAAACATATTCTTCATTGTGAACGACTTTTGCATAACCGGTAAACCATAAGAGATGACAAAAGTTTACTACACAAAAAATGTAGATCGCGTTAAAATACACAATTTATGACATATACATTGTTTTTGTTGAGCGAACCATTTTCGAGATATTAATTACTTGTTATTCCCTTAAAATTTTCAATACTTATTTTCTCAAATGGGAATTCGTTATTCATTTTTTTGTCTTGTATATGCAAAGAGTATTAATCTGTGGGAAAGGGAATGGTGCTGCACCTAGCAACCAGCTATTAAGAGATATGTATGTGCTTAAAGGCTACTGTATTTCCAAATTGCCCTTGTAAATATATATTCCCCTTACATCTACAAGAAAATTAGCAATAAGATAGACTCTGCAAATGTTTATCTCGATTAACATAAAGTAGATAGAGAATAAGCGTTTGTATAAATAGTTTGTACAAGAGTAGAGAAAGTCATGTGAGTGTAACACATCAGATATTTTTTTCTAGGAGCTCATTTCTAACAAAAAGCTGCTTGCAATATAAACAGTTATGTTTTGTTTTTGCATCGAGCATGCTACCAGATCCATATAGCTTTATGTGAGATAATTTCTAGGCAAATACTTTGCAGTAACGTATCGCGGATAGAAGAATAGCTTTTTATGTGTGTATTTGAATTTCTAATGGGTAGGGAAAGTAGTGCGTGATACCAGGGGTATTTTAAAACTAAGGTTCGTCTTGTAGTAAAGTAGGAACTTCTAAACATTTTACGATAGTTTACTTTTTACCCAAGTATTCAAACTGAGGCAGTATTTTTAACACTTAAAGCATTTCAGTCAAATTATATAATATGTAAATTCAATAACAGCCCACCTTGAAGCAATATGTGTATGTAATAATTTGTAAAATGTGTATAACAGTCATTGCATATGCTTATATTATTGTATACATGTTTTATAATGTTATGTGAATGTATTACGTAATTTAATAACGTAGGAGCTTTGAGAATAATAAGTTAAAAGTTGCTAACAATGAGGTAACCTTGAGGCAATAATGAGTTTCAGAGTTTAACAATACTACTTGTGATTCTTGGAAGCAATAATATAATTTTAGTGACAGTTTATAAAAAAATAGGCAATCAACAACCAGAAAAAGCTTTAGTTAAATGAAGGTATTCTATTGGAGTAGGATTAGCCAATCATAAACTGAAAAGGAGAAACATTTACAAATTCAGAAGTCAGTTACTAGTAGACCGTGTTCCTAATCGGACGCGTGATACTCCTCGAGAAGTATTATACATATTCGTGTGAGACGAAAAAAATTTTTTACGTGTTAAAAAGTGCAAATAATTAATAAAAAGAATCTCACAGCTCTCTATATCAGTGAAGTGTTATTTAAATACTATCAAGTATTAATAAAAGGAGTGAAGTAAAATTATAATCTGTGTGAGGCTACATTCTTATGTCGCATCACAACCCTGCCAAGATATACATGTCTCTAAAATAAATACTGACGCAGCCGAGACAAACATAAATATTAAATATTTAAACAAACAGTTTAATTAGAAAGTTAATCTTTTTTTAAACTTGGGGCAAAGGCTACCGGAAACTGTTTACCATACGTGCGGTTGCAACTACTACAAGTTTGGCTCCCCAACAGTTGAAATATAATACAACTCCTTCAATACAACAAAATAACGTCTTCAAAACCTTCCACTACTTTTCTATCAGTTACGTGTCAATGTTTTTCGAACATTTGTCTTATCGTAGCATAAGATATTTAGAACCTCGTCATAGAGTTTCGCCACCAGTTAATTTAAGAAATGTGTAGTTGCTTCTGGAGTTAAATGTTTCTGTATTGAAAATGAGCTGTGGGCACATTTGCGGCACATGTACGAAAGATTCTTGAAGGATATAAATAATGAGTCGTCTGTTTTTGTCTATCATCACATTAACTTGCAGATTCACAATTGTTTCTATCCCAGGGAAACAATTGAATTGGCGTTCCCGGCGTCGGGGCCACCGGTCCTCCAGGTTTCGGGGGTTGGGTTAGGGTCAAGAGCCCTGCCCGTAAAACTGTAACGTTCTTCATCCTTTGTGTGTGGGCAACCGTTTTCAGAACCGTTTAACAGTCGCTATTTGAAGGGTAATATAGAACTTCTGAATGCAGATACTCTGATAACAATGAAGCTACAGGCGTACAGCAACCTTGGTGTCAAGCTAGTTGATGACAATGCACTGCTGGGACCCTATTTGGTGGAGAACGATATACACCTGCATGTAATGATTTAAGTTTTACGTAATAAAATGGAAGAGTTTTGAAAGTAGAGAAGACTTAGAGCACATCTTGCTCTTAATCGCCTGGGAAGATACAATGTGTACGAAGTGTAAAAACGAAAAAGAGAGTGAGAAAATCCACTGTAAGAGAGAGAAGCGGATGAGGCTGTAGCTGAGGCAGCAAAACTTTTGTGTTTGTTGTGTAGTGAGGGTATCCGGCCACCCAACAAAGAAAGTATATAGGTTGTGTAGAATTCAATCTAGGCTAGTGGACTGGTATCAAGTATGGTGAGCTTCCGGAAAAGACCGATGGATGTGTTGATGGCAACAAATCCTTGAACTGCCGCCGAAGTGTGTGGTGGACTTGTCAGACCTGTGCGTGTTCAAATTGGAGCTTCTGAGTTGGATGGAATTTAATAACCCAAGTGTTTTCCACTCATTATTGTCTGCCTGTTCTGCATTTTCTTAGATGTTTTACCATAACTATGTACTGAATTAGAATGTATATATTTATTTATTTGGGGTTGCGTTTGAAAGATGTACTATAATAGGGCTCCAACCTGTCAGAAAAACACAACTTTACTTACATTTCAATTTTACTGTGAGGTTATTGTTTCACGAATGAAGCAGTTGTATTGTATTTCAACTTTTGAGGAGCCGAACTTGTAGTAGTTACAACTGCACGTATAGTAAACAATTTCTGGTAGACTTCGCCCCAAATGTATTTTCAGGTGGCCTTTGCCCCAAGTTTAAAAAAATATTAACTTTGTAATTTGACTGTTTCTTTAAATATAATATATTTATGTTTGCCTTGGCTGCGTCAGTATTATTGTTACAGACACGTTTCTCTTAGCAGGGTTGAGGTGTGACTAAGAATGTAGGCTTACACAGATTATAATTTTACTTCACTCCTTTTATTAATGCTTGATACGATTTATATAACTCTTCACTGATATAGAGAGCTGTGAGATTCTTTTATTCATTAATTACACTTTTTAACGCGTAAACTATTTTTTCGTCTCTCACGAATATTTATTCAATTTCTTGAGGACACTTTTTGCGTCTGGTTAGTAACGCTGTCTGCAACCAACTGAACTGATTTTTCTGGTTGTTGATTGGCTATTTTTATAAACTGTCACTAAATTTACATTATTGCTTCCAAGAATCACAAGTAACATTATTAAACCCTCAAACTCATTATTGCCTCAAGGTTACCTCATTGTTAGCAACTTTTAACCTATTATTCTCACAGCTCCTCATTATTAAATTACGTAATACATTCATATAACATTATTGAACATGTATACAATAATATAAGCATATGCAATTACTGTTACATACATTTTTTTATATATTGTTACATACACATATTGCTTTAAGGCGGGCTGGTATTGAATTTACATATTATATAATTAGACTGAAATTATTTAAGTGTTAAAAATACTGCCTCAACTGTTAATAGCCCCTTTTAGAAAACAATGTAACCTTTAAAATCTTCTGCCTTTTTTGTAGCAATAAACAGATGATCACAATTTCCTCTTGTATTCCCTAATTTCTTATTGTAGCGAAGTTTTCATTTTGGAACCTATTTGTTCTTTCTTGGTTAAAACGCTTTGAGGCTACGTCACCATCTCGGAAGTCAGAAGTGGGAGGACCCGTTTGCCATTTCAATATGTAGTAGTATGTCGATTCTGGCCCCACGTTTTGGCAACAATTTGTGGTGGTATTTGACGGTACAGGATTTGTAGGAATGGCCCCAGGTTCGGTACTAGCTCAGGGTTCTTTGCATGGATCTTGGATCTCGGGTTAGTGGTGAATACGACTGTTTTGTTTTCCTACTCGTTTATTTACCGTCACCGTTTTAACATTTGATTCCTGCTATTTCTTCGACACATACACGCGCGCATTTCCTATTTGTTACACTTCATATCATCGCGCCTATCTGCTGCCTTCTAAACTTTTCTGACAACCAGCTCTAAGGAACTACCACAAGCAAGTGTGTATTCTAAAATCTGCTGTTTCTCTATTTCAAACGTTCTATATCTCCCCATTCCACTATCACCTGATTTCTAGCTTCTTTACATTGGAGGTCTAAGGCTATCTGGCTTTTGGCGAACATTGGCCCTTTTCTACATGTCTGCGTTCCAGCAACCTAACGGGACACTTAACAATAGAGGGAATATCCACCCGTTTCCGGCCGCTGATGGCCTTCTCTCTCAACGCTTATTTCCACTTACAGTAACATTCGCTTTCCAGTTTTATTTAACACTATCCTACTGTTATTGATATTTATTCTCCCTATGATCTTAATTTTATTTTACTACTCAAAACATACTGCTTCAAGTATCAACAAACTGCCGCGCTCTTACAGCGGCAATAGTTTTTGAAGAGAACTGTACAGTAAGAATCACTTTCCGTGAGAATTAGAAGTCTTCGATGGTGGAATCCTTTTAGAGGAAAATGTACGACTTAGTAGTGTGAAGCTGGAAAGTTTATTTTCGCCAGGGAAGTCAGAACGACTCTTTGTGCACTAATGAAGTTACTTGTGTGTTTGAAAGTTGGCAAGAATCGGTGCAGTTTCATAATCCGATTGATAAAGTGCTGTTTAACTCGGTTTCAGCCATTACATCGCACTAAAACAGAAAAGTTTGGTAATCGAGTTTCTCTATTGGAATTTGGCTCCAGATACAAGGCGAAGAAAACTTGAATCGCTGTAACATCCGTCCCATTGGCTTCACATAATGTGATTGTCTTATCTTGAGAAGCACCTAGCCATCATTTATCATTGCTGGGCGGAAACTTCGGACGTCAAATTCATCACCCTTGAGTATTAAATTCCACGACAGGGTCACTGCACTAACAAGGATTCCTGCCTTGGTACCACAACTTAGGAATGCCTGAGATGCTTGGCGAGATTACTGCTCTTTGACGCAAGTTTGTGAGAAAGTGTTGGAGACACATTAACAAAGTGATTCATTAACGCACACATGGCCAACTTGTGTCTTCGTCACGACAAGACTTCAGCTAACATAATTTGAGTGAGGTCCAGTTATGTAAATGCAAAAGCATTTTTGGAAACATGTCTGTGTGTGTCTTTGAACAGCATAACTCAGAAAAGAACAGTCGAATAAACACCAAACTTGGTAGTTAGGTTCAGTATCTTCCAGAGACGCGACACGAAGGTTTTCAAGAAAATCCCCCCACCCCAGATTACCCTTTACATGGAATATTTTTCGAAAATTTTAATTTTCTCAAAAATGGCTCTAACGATTTTGATTAAAATATCATATATTTAAGATACTTTCATGACAAATAAAATGTATATCTTGAATTTTCTGGGATTGTCTCCAAACGTACTCTTCATTGTGGACGACTTTTGCATAACTGGTAAACCATAAGAGATAGACAAAATTTTACTGCACAAAAATGTCATTACGTTGTTTTGGTTGAGTGAACTATTACTTTTTCTCAAATGGGAATTCGTTAATCGTTTTTTTATGTCCTGGACATACAAAGAGAATGGAATACGGCACATAGCAACCAGCTCTTACAATATTTGAGTATCGCTTAAAGCCTAGCAATTCCCCTTGCATCTACAAGAAAATTAGCAATAAGATTAACATCTCGATTTACATGAAGTATATGGAGAATAAGCGTTTGTAAAAATAGTTTGTACAAGAGTAGAGAAAGCTTTTGAAATGGTTTCCATTTTCTGTAACAGTTTCACTCAAAAAGGGATCAAAGTCTGGGAAGATAGATATCCTTGCGAGGCCTAGTGGCAGTAATGAAGAAACTTAGTTCTAAAGTGCTTTAAAAGAAGCCAAGCCAAAATGAATTCAGTTCGGACTTAACAGGCTACGCAGCGTTGTTTCTTAGGGAAGTTTCCTTATTAGTTTGGCAAGTGTGAAGACGCGCTCTGTCGTAATTAACTGGAACAGCGAGTAATAAATTTGC
Organism: Deroplatys truncata; assembly: GCA_030765065.1. NCBI lineage: Eukaryota > Metazoa > Arthropoda > Insecta > Mantodea > Mantidae > Deroplatys > Deroplatys truncata. The sequence continues at coordinate 144,461,702 of CM060985.1, read as the reverse complement.
AGCCCTTCTGTTTCCATCAGGAGATGGAGATGTTTATATAAAATGCAATTAACTTAGTAGCGAGAATTGACTTCGGAAGGTCTTGTTCGTCCACCAGCCGCCGCTGCTGGTTGTGAATTTCAATTTGTGCGTCATGAAACCAGGACGCAGCCAGTGTCCTCTCCTTAGTGCACCAGTTTCAAGTTCATGTTGCAAAAGTGGTCCATGTGCCAAACAAACCTATGCCTATGACTTGAAGTGACTATGGAAGGCTAGCCTCTTCCAACGATGCAACATTGATTCATTCCAGGAAATTTTATCATCCCGAAAACGTTCTTTTGTACTGTATTTTCTCAAAGCATGGATCCAATGTTCGTGAATGAAGGAAATGAATGACACATACATGACTCTCTACTCGTGTACAAACTATTTTTACAAACGCTTATTCTCCATATGCTTCTTGTTAATCGAGATATTAATCTTATTGCTAATTTTCTTGTAGGTGCAACGGGAATTGCTAGGCATTAAGCTAGAGTCAAATGTTGTAAGAGCTGGTTGCTATGTGGAGTATTCCATTCTCTTTGTATGTCCAGGACATAAAAAAACGATTAACGAATTCCCATTTGAGAAAAAGTAATGGTTCACTCAACAAAAAAAATGTAATGACATGGATTGTGTATTTTAACGCGATCCACATTTTTTTTGTGGTAAAATTTTGTCTATCTCTTATGGTTTACGAGTTATACAAAAGTGTTCACAATGAAGAATACTTTTGGAGACATTCCCAGAAAATTCAAGATATACATTTTATTTGTCATGAAAATATAGTAAACATATGATATTTTAACCAAAATCGTTAGAGCCATTTTTGAGAAAATTAAACTTTTCGAAAAATGTTCCATGTAAAGGGTAATTTGGGGTGGGAGGATTTTCTAGAAAACCTTCGTGTCGCATCTCTGGAAGATACTGAACCTAAATACCAAGTTTGGTGTTTATCCGACCTTTCGTTTCTGAGTTATCCGTTCACATACACACACAGACGCAGTTTTTGGATTCAGGGGGCCTCAAAACATATATTTTCGTGAAATCTCGGTATCGAATTTTTGAATGGAATACAATACTTCCCCTACTTACTATACGTAGTAGAGAAAGTAAAAAATTCGTTTCTGAATTCAGGCGATGTCAAAACGCGGTTTTGATATAGAATTTTAGAGTGAAAGCTATACTTCTAATTTGCTCGAGCGCTAGAGGAAATAACAGTACATCAAACAGAGCTAAAAGAGCTAGAACCAGGTCTGAGAAAGCTTTTGTAATCATGTTTACAAACTACCTAGAAAGCGTTTTTTTATTCAGCCGTGTCGTAGGAAAGAGTCCAGTTTTTAAAAGAATGACTGAAGCCTATTCTGCTTGTATTTAATCAGCTGAGAGATTTCTTTACGTTGCTATTGGTACTCAAGTTGATTGCCTTACGTGTTACCAACTGCAGTCTATTTTCACACAGAATTACCTAATAAATTAGTCTTTACGCGTTTCCCTGCTGAACGTGTTTGGTTATCTGCGGTTTTTTAATAGCCCGAGTATTGTGTTTGCTCATTAACGGTATAACCTCATTAAGGGTGTTAATTTATTGTCAGCATCTTCCGCTTGGACCCAGAATAGGAGAGTTAACCTAGGACATAAATAACAAGCAAGCACGTTTAGCGAAATTAAAACCCTGTACTGTTACATAGGTAACTTAAGAATGTCGAAGATTAGCAGCCGATGATGTAAAGTTGTGTTAATAAAGGTCTCCTTTAGGTCGTTTTTGCACATTGGTGTACCAGCTGACGAGTCGTCTTGCCCTTTGTTCCTTGCCGACGTTTTCCTAAGTTTAATTAAGACCGACGGTGAACCTGTCTCAGTGAGTAAACTGGGTCACTGCTTTATCCATTGAATACATTTAATAATGACACTATAGTTTTCTGGTGCCCCTTGTAATTTATTGCTAAGCAGTTTTTATGCTACATTCACGCTGCAATCCTATATTTACAAAAGTGGACTTAATTACTTGGTTTTCGCCATTAGGGAAACGAAATCATTCTCAATTGAAGTTAGTACTACTGGTAGTTTGAGACACACTAGCGTATTTACGCGAATCTAATGCGCACCTCATATTTGAAACTTTAAATTATGAAAAAAATCTGATGTGTTACACTCACATGACTTTCCCTACTCTTGTACAAACTATTTTTACAAACGCTTATTCTCCATATGCTTCATGTTAATCGAGATGTTAATCTTATTGCTTTAAGCGATAGTCAGATATTTTAAGAGCTGGTTGCTATGTGCTGTATTCCATTCTCTTTGCATTACCAGGACCAAAAAAAATGAATAACGAATTCCCATTTGAGAAAATAAGTATTGAAAAATTTAAGGGAGTAACAAGCAATATCTCGAAAATGGTTCACTCAACAACAAAAGATTATATGATATAAATTGTGTATTTTACGATCTACATTTTTTGTGTAGTAAAATTTTGTCTATCTCTTATGGTATGCAAAAGTCGTTCACAATGAAGAATACTTTTAGAGAAGACATTCCCAGAAAATTCAAGATATACATTTTGTTTGTCATGAAAATATCTTAAAACATATGATATAATCAAAATCGTTAGAGCCATTTTTGAGAAAATTAAACTTTTCGAAAAATGTTCCATGTAAAGGGTAATCTGGGGTGGGGGTATTTTCTTGAAAATCTTCGTGTCGCATCTCTTGGAAGATACTGAACCTAAATACCAAGTTTGGTGTTACCCGACTGTACGTTTCTGAGTTATGCTGTTCACAGACACACACACACAGACACACACACGGACATGTTTCCAAAAATGGTTTTTTGGATTCAGGGGGTCTCAAAACATGTATTTCCGGTGAAACCTCGGTATGGAATTTTTGGGTGGAATACAATACTTCCCATACTTACTATACGTAGTAGAGGAAGTAAAAAAATCTGATGTGATACATTCACATGACTTTCTCTACCCTCTATTGTTTATTGGTGAAGATGGAAACGATTCTTAAAAAACTTATTTTTCTGTCTATTTAATTTTATTCCAAATAAACATTTGCAGAAATAGCTACATTACACATTTCGTTATAGATACAAAGGAAGCAGCGATAGTCAAATGTTTAAGAACTGGACGCTATACGCAGACCTTAAAATTTCATTGTTTCCATGCAATCGCGAAAAACAACTGATGTTGACAGGACTTGAAAAGTATGACCAAGCAATGAACAATTCGAACGTTAATAATGGATATCTTGGAAATGGCCGTTGCCACAAAAGTTTATTTGAAATAAATTGTGTGTTTTAAACAGATCTACCTTTTTTTTGTGTAGTACGTATGCGTCTTCGTTTAACGTTTACCAGTTGTACAAGATTATAACTGAAATGCTGTAAGTAACCAGATAATACTTTAATCAACTGCTGAAGATGCTCAAAATGGCTACCGCCTGGATATTTCACGTCGAACTCTTGGAAAGAATTCATACTCTGGTGTACAGCGTGTCCGTGGATATTTTTAGGACGTGAATAGCTCACTTTAACAGCTCTCTAATTTTAGGAACATGGTGTGGGCTGGGTGACACCCGGGGTAACGTTGTTGATAGATCTGCGTCTTGCTGAATACTCTAAAAGTATGAAATTACAAAACGGAATAGTAATACCGTAACACTACCGTTGGCTGTAGGCACGGTGAAGGGCTGGTGCATAAGTAACAGGCGATGTAGTACCACTGGAAAACAACACTTAACTAAAAAATCTGATGTGTTACACTCACATGATTTTTTCTACTCTTGTACAAAGTATTTTTACAAACGCTTCTTCACCATATGCTTCATGTTAATCGAGATATTAATCTTATTGCTAATTTTCTTGTAAAGGCAAGGGGCTTTAAGCGACAGTCAAATATTTTAAGAGCTGGTTGCTATGTGCTGTATACCATTCTCTTTGCATTACCAGGACAAAAAATGAATAACGAATTCGCATTTGAGAAAAAGTATAAGTATTGGAAAATTTAAGGGAATAACAGCAATATCTCGAAAATGTTTCACTCAACAACAAAAATGTACATGACATAAATTGTGTATTTTAACGCGATCTAGATTTTTTGTGTAGTAAAAGTTTATCTCTTATGGTTTACCAGTTATGCAAAAGTCGTTCACAATGAAGAATAATTTTGGAGACATTCCCAGACAATTCTAGATATACATTTCATTTGTCATAAAAATATCTTAAACATATGATATTTTAATCAAAATCGTTAGAGCCATTTTTGAGAAAATTAAAAATTTCGAAAAATGTTCCATGTAAAGGGTAATCTGGGGTGGGGGAATTTTCTTGAAAATCTTCCTGTCGCATCTCTGAAAGATACTGAACCTAAATACCAAGTTTGGTGTTTATCCGACTGTTCGTTTCTGAGTTATGCTGTTCACAGACACACACACGGACATGTTTCCAAAAATGCTCTTTTTGGATTCAGGGGGTCTCAAAACATATATTTCCGGTGAAATCTCGGTATCGAATTTTTGGGTGGAATACAATGCTTCCCCTACTTACTGTACGTAGTAGAAGCAAGGTAGGTAACCAAGGTAAAGCGATCCACCCTTCCACGGCTTTAAAATCTTGTTTCGGAATACCAAGAATTCAGTCTCCTCTTTAGCTTTCTTTCGTATAGCGTCACTTGTTACAGGTTGCCCATTCTTCCTTCTTTCACACACAAATTCCAACACTATTTCTTCAACTTCAAGATGTCTTCCTTTACGAGGACCCGTAGATTTCTTCCTGCTAGCTTTAGTAGCAAATAATGACAATTTCTGTTTTCGCCGCAAGCGAACATTGCTTTCTGATACATTGAAACTTCCTTCGTGCCTTTCTGTTACCATTTTTTTTCAACATAAAGGATTAATTTACACTTTAAAGAAGCATCATAAGACGTTCTTCTCTGTTTGCCCTTGCACTTCATATCGTAACTAAAAACGCTCAATAATAATAATAATAATAATAATAATAATAATAATAATAATAATAATAGGCCAATGATAAATGAGCGGCTTGCTTTTTGCGAATTTCCGAATACATGTTAACTCCAGCAATCCATTGTGACGTAATAAACGAAAAATTTGAATGAAGTTACTGGCGTTATTCGGATCGGATTTGCACTCGAATCTAATGCCCCAGCGAATCTAATGTGTACCACGATTTTGACTACTACATTTGGGCAAAAATTTTTGCTTTAGATTCGCGTAAATACGGTATTTATGTAACACTAGTTCACTTATCCGATAGTACGGTTAGCGTTTAAAACTTAAATGACGAATTAATTAATTAATTAATTTCGTATACCTTCCCCCGTTCTTTATGAAACTATTGTATAATGATCTAGATTATCTTTCTGGTTAATCCACTCTTTTACACCTTATAATTGTAATGTGCAAATTGGCTTAGAAATACATTTGGAGAATCAGCCCATCTAAGGCAACAATTTATAATTGGTACAGCGAATTCAAAAGAGATCGGTTCTTCTTAGTGATAAACTGCTGTTACTGATGGAAAATATTGCCGCTGTTCGAACAATGCTTGAAAAAGATCGACGGACATCTTATGAATTTATGTGGAGACATTGGGAATTGGTATGAGGCAAATCCAAAACATTTTACACCAACAGTGACGCCACTTTTCCCAATACATTTCGTCAGTATGAAAGGCGAACGTTAAGAGATTAAAAATCAATGTTAAATCTGTACTACAGCTTCTACAGGGTGATTTATGAAGAACTGACACATTTCTCTTTAATTATATTGTTTGAAGTTCACTCAGTGCCCCAATTTTAGCACCAAATTAAGCTGAATGTTCTGGAGTTTCGATTACCTGTCACAGATGCGCAGATGTTCATGTTTTATTCGTAATTGTTAGTTTTAGTGTCGGCAACTGTTTTAGAGATTTTGTTCTAGTCAACGTGAAAATGAACAACTCTTCCATGTAAAGCAATACTGGATTACGAATTTAATTACAGCTACTCAAAGGGCATACCAGAGAGAATTTGGTGTTCGGAATCCTCCCCAAAGAAACACAATACTGGAATTGGTAAACAAACTGGAAACAATTGGATCTCTGGTGAGTGAAAAAGGCAAAACTCGTTCATCTAGGCTTCCCACGGTTGTTGTTGACGCAAGAGCACGACTGGATCAGTCACCCAAAAAATGATTAAGACGTTTGTTTCAGGAGACAGGGTACAGCTACTCAATGTTCAGAGAGCTGTGAAAAGTGCAGGCCTAAAACCGTATAGGATTACGGTTGTCCATCAGTTACAGGAACCAAATAAAGATAGACAACGAATTATTGTCGCGGTTTCAGGCGTTCATTGTGCAAAATCCTGTCATATTGTCTATCACATGTTCACAGATGAAGCAAAGTTCCATTTATCCGGCTATGTGAACTCAAATAACTCACGCTATTGGGCTAGCAAAAATCCACATGTTATTCATGAAGCACCTGTGTACCGGTTAAAATTGGAGTTTGGTACGCAATATCCGCACACAGAATAGTGGGACCATATTTTTTTAGAGTGTGAACACTGCAGAGTACCGACGGATTTTCATGATGTTTGCTGAGCAAATAGACGATGTAGAGGTGAGTCAAGCATATTTTCAGCAGGACGGAGCTACATGCCATACATCAAATGAATCCATGGCACTAATTCCAAGTTTCTTTAACGACCGGATAATTTTCAGAACCTGTGGCCACCGAGATCTTCGGATTTGACATCGCCGGACTTCTTTCTATGGGGTTACTTAAAAGACAGGGTTTATGCCACACGTTCCCAGACATTGGACGATCTGAAGCACAATATTACACAGGAGATTCAAGCTATTGACAACAGTGACCTCTAACGAGTGACCAGTAACATGGAACGGCGTGTTGAGTTGTGCTTTATGCAGGATGGAGGACATTTTCAACATTTGCTTAAGAAGTAAATAATCTCTCAAAATTACTCTGCATTTCAGATATAATAAGTTGTCGCTAGCATAACTCGTTTTGAGATAATTAAAGAAAAAAATGTGTCAATTTTTCATAATTCAGTCTGTAGTTTGCCGAATTTCCCTCTGTTTTTCATTGAATTAACGGAAAATAGAAAGGAAGGGTGTAGAAGAGGAAATTGTAAGAAAGCTGTATTATTAGCCTGAACTGAGTGTTGCAGTACTTGTTATTATGGCGTGTTGAAATGAATGCAGTTTTGATTGGTACCTTCTGACGATGTTTCACACTACCTATACTATTTTGTTCTTGGACGAAATGGTGTGACGGATAACTCAGGTTGGAGTATAGAACAGGGAGGTAAATATTATGTAAATGAACGTAGGGAGGTGGCGAATCTTCGAGAAAACCTCCAAGTTACTTTACTTTTTTTCGCCCCAGATTGGCTTGGAAGTCACGGCAACCCATAACTCGAAGCAATTCACTTATCGGTAATGTATTGCTTGTATATTCAAATTAGGTGAAGACAAATGAAGTTGCTGCTGGAAACACAAGCAATAAAAATGCGAATCGTTCTTCACAAGGCATACTGGCTCGTCGGAAACTCATTTTGTTCGTCATTTTCTTCAAGAAGGTTAAAGAGGAAATGGGGACGTAGCTCTTATCTCTGCTCTTGTTTTGTAAAGGTCTGACACTGTATTTTGGTGGAACGACTTCAATAAGTTCCTCTTCCCATTGTTATTCTAAAATCAATAGCTTCCTTGTCAACACGGCCTTGTTTTTATTTCTCTCATTTTCCAGTCTTTTATTGTTATCTCGTTTGGTTCTGGTGCAGCTCGTGCGAGAACTTATTATTAATATGTGTTGATGAAAAGCCGTCTGCATCTAGGAATTGGCATGTGATCGAATCATCCAGTTGTCTTATCTTTGTGTGGATGAACAAAATACTACGGAAATATTGTTGCTTCACGTATGGAAAGCCGATTTGAAGTAGGTGTTGTATTGTAGTTCTTATGTTGGGGAGCCGAACTTGAAGTAGTTGCAACCGCACGTATGGTAAAAAGTTTCCGGTAACCTTCGCCCTAAATGTACTTTCCGGTGGCCTTTGCCCCAAATTTAAAAAATAACTACTTTGTAATTTTGACTGTTTCTTTAAATATTATATGTTTATGTTTGCCTCGGCTGCGTCAGTATTTATTTTTAGACATTAATGTCTTAGCAGGGAGTGGTGCGACTGAAGAATGTAGGCTTACACAGATTATAATTTTACTTCACTCCTTTTATTAATGCTTGATACGATTTAAATAACACTTCACTGATACGGAGAATGAGAGAGCTGTGAGATTTTTTTATTAATTACTTGCACTTTTTAACACGTAAACTATTTTCGTCTCACACTGAATACGCATTAAATTTCTCGAGGACGTATCTCGCGTCCGGTTAGGAACACTGTCTAAAACCAACTGACTTCTGAATTTGTAAATTTTGCTATATTTCAATTTCTGATTGGCTATTTATAAACTGTCTCAAAATTTACATTATTGTTGCTCCAATAATGACTAGTAGCATTATTAAACTTTCTTACTCATTATTGCCTCAAGGTTACCTTATTATTAGCAACTTTTAACTTATTATTCTCACAGCTCCTACATTATTAAATTATGTAATACATTCACATAACATTATTACACATGGATACAATAATATAAACACATACAATGACTGTAATATACACTTTTTATGTCTTGTTACATACACATATTGCTATAAGGCGGGCTGTTATTGAATTTATATATTATATAATTAGACTGAAATTATTTAAGTGTTAAAAATACTGCCTCAACATCATGCTTGGTATTTAACTTATAAGTGTAGGTTATCTTATTCAACGGAAGGGAACACCTCGCTCACTTCAACCTACATAGATTTAGGGTCGAATTCATAGTCTTCGCTTATTTCAAGGAAGTCCCTAAGCAGCGATTTTCAATACACAGACGCCGCTCTTTCAGGCGAATAAGGAAATGTTTATTCATGTAAGGAAGGTCCGACCCCCGCTTATATGCAATAAGGAGAACCAACGTCATCTTTTGCATCAACTACCTATAATGGAGGTTAACGATAAAAGCAATTTCGTGGAGTATATGGAATTTCGTAACCAAATTGTACTGCGCATTAATAAACAAATTTGCATGATTTTCAGAATTCACTTGAAACGTATAGAGATGTTGAATTTAAGAAGCGACATCGGTTTACCAAAGCCGCTGGTGTAATAATCTAATGGCTCTGCTAAACAACGTAACAAACAGAGGTTATGTAGTCGCAACGTGAGACACACTTACTTGAAAAGATAATGTATAGAATCTCAATGCTATGACACTATCCATATGTTTTCTGTTCAGATGTTTTCCCATTTATGTTGTACAAAGTCCTTAGGTCCCTAGAAAACGAGATTCCGTTGCAATCATTCAGAATCATTTAATAAAATCCTAAAAATAAAATGCGGAAATATTTCAGCGATAAATAGAGTAGGGGAAAGGTCCCTAATTTGAACCGCCTCTTAAATTGAACCTCTCCGATATTTTCCAAACTGTTCGACAGATGGCACCATAATCCTAGCAGAAGCGTGGCGTGTACAGCTATGAATGCTTGGAGTTGTTGACTTTGCATTCTCAGCTGTAGTTTCAGTTCTATGAAGTTTTGTGTGTTTTTGGTGCTTCAGAAGTAATATTTGACTCATCTAGCTAAGCTTATACGACAAATTAGGTAAGTTTGAGATGATCTATATATATTAAATGTTATGAAGTGTTTATTTAGCAACAATATTCATGCATACGTTATTTCAAGCAGGGTCTCTCCTTGTCGCATAGATGCTAAAGCTTTCAAACTGGCGTGGCTCGTAAATTGAACCACTGTTTGAACCCTATATTGAACTGGTCCAATTTAGGAAACCTATTGAAATTTAGGATTGTTCAACTGTGAGTAGTATATATTGTGAATAAATAGCGATATAATATGCTAAGTTAAAAAAAAATCATGTTAAAAACAGTGGATGACATGAATATGTGAATTGTCTGAAATGATGGACATGATCCAGTGTGTGAGTTGTAGGATATGGCTTCGCCAAAATTGTGCAAAAGTTAATGACAAGACGAAAGTGTTTCATTGTGAAAACTGTGTATAATCTCTATATTTGCAAATAATACCTATTCCAAAACCAAGTCATTGTCAACATATAAAAATTCAAAATGTTCAAGGAAATTGCTATTCTTATCACAATTTTGGACTCTACTTTTGTTGCTGGCAGCATATTTGTTTTGAATGTACAATAAAATATGTGTATTTTGTATTAATAAAAATACTTTTAAACTTAAAAGTATGTGGTTCATTTTAAGACACGGATGGTTGAATTTAAGGACCACGTTCCTAATTTGAACCGATTTACACCATCTCACTTTTTAAATGTTATTTACTTGATAATTGTATTAATTTTAAATTGTGTTGAGGATATTTATAGCGCAAGGATTTGTCACTTTAACGCTTGTATTTCTGAAGATTTTGATTTGACATTATAATTATTATTTACTATTTGGGCGTAAGTGGTTCAATATAGGGACCTTTTCCTACATCTCTGCAGTGCTTTTCTTGATCGAATTGCCTATTTTGCATACTTACCACCACTGTAATGGATTACTTAACAATTCACACGTCTTTAACCTTAATTCGCAAATATACGAAGGTTTACCGATTTCGCGTGTAATACCACTGTTAAAGCCAAACATTGCAAGTTATTGCGTACTTTTGCTTTTCTGATTACTGTTAGATGGTGTAGTAATTGCATTTGTGATTTTTTTCCATGCATGCATATACACGGTACGCATATTGTAAATACTTCTAGCTACTAACACTTTATGCTAGAAAGTAGGTTTTCAGTTTCAGAACAGTCCATGAGTAAATACCACTTAAGGCCAGCTCCCCCACACAGCGCTCTATTGCCTGCATTCTACAATGTATTTGTATCTCAGCACCAACAGTTTTAGTTCGTTTCTTTCCTGCTCGCTGAAATGTTTTCCTTTTGGCATGTTTTCGACCTAACTAATGTTACTATAACTATTACTACTAACTCTTAACTAACTTGATTTTAAACGAAAGTAAATTAATTAATGAATGTATCGTTTTAAACTCGTAAACCACTACCACGTACTCAACAGCTCTTGTGAACAAAACAACGTAAATGAAAATGGCGGTTGGCTATGTGGTGACCTGCATTTTCGTTTACATTCCTTCGCGCATCCGAGTGGCTGTGAAACAGCTGAACCATGTTGCCACATGTGCTTCGGAAATAAGTAAGCGTTTAGGCTGAGCATATAAGTACCGTCTATGTATACCAAGTGGTAATAAGCGTTTCCTTATCAGAAGAAAATACTTATTGTTTAAGTATCTCCTTTTCACATAAGCGACGACTATGAATTCGACCCTTATTGTAGCTAACATCCCAAGGAGGAAGGGATGAAGTAAGGGAACCACAGGAGGCTGCAGGCAGGAGGCAGGCAGGCCACGGAGACCCGTCCTACTGCTGGAGCGGCCTAAAGAGGACGTTTGAACGACCCATCGACCAATCAGCCGTTTAGTGCCCACGGGAAGACTACTCTTTCCTTTGAGCGAGCAGCCGCACCATCTGACCGCCGCTGCCATACGTCACGAAAACTAAAAGCACACCTTGAAATATGAGACGGAATGGAAAGGAAATAACCATATTTCCCTGTTTCCAAGTTACAGGATGTTTACATTTTCTGAAAAATGTATTCTTGTGATATACTTACTTTTTAAAAGATTTTTCATTCGTAAGGTGTGATATATAAAGCATGTTTCCAAGTCACTCTGTCTCTCGTTAGATTCTGCTTTTATCTGCTGTAATCTTAGAATACATTTTGAGTTTATCGATAAAATCAAAACGAGAGTGGTATTTAATTAGGCTATTTTGCAAAAAAAAAAAATATAAATTGTGTAAATGTATACATTGTTATGAGATAAAGCAATATAATAGTTGCCTCACTTCGAAATAGAAGTTCTGCTATTTAAAAAACAAATTACCATCTCGGCAACGAATTAATACGCATAGCAGAGATAACAGATGTCTAACCTCAAACATAAGAGAAGTAATAAAAACTTTATGGAAATAAGCATTTGATATCTTACATTCACATCACCTTCTGTTGCCACTCCACCATAAACAATTCTTACTAAAGCGTATTTTTCTATCTACGTCATATTAATCAACACAATTTTTTCCAGAACTAGTTTCATTTCGCATTTCGTTGTAGGTACATGGGATAGTTAAGTGTTTAAAATTCCGGCCGCTATGTGGTGGCTTTGAAACTCTCATATTCTATACACGACATCGCAAGAAACAATTGTAGCCAATAACGAATATCTTAAAAATGGCTGACGCCATAATGAATTTTTTTCGAAATAAATTGTGTTTTACGGAGATCTACCATTTCTTTTCTTGTGAAGTAAGTTTTATTTTATCTCTTCTGGTTTACCTACACAAAATTGTGCAAAATTCATCGGACTTCACAGGTTATAGAAAATTCTAGATATAAATGTTATTAATTATGTAAATATATTTAAAATATGACATTTTAATCGAATCTTCGTAGCCAAACTATTTTTACAAACCCTTATTCTCCATATGCTTCATGTTAATCGAGATATCGAGATGTTAATCTTATTGCTAATTTTCTTGTAGATGCAAGGGGAATTGCTAGGCTTTAAGCTATAGTCAAATCTTTTAAGAGGTGGTTGCTATGTGAAGTATTCCATTCTCTTTGCATCACCAGGACAAAAAAAATGAATAAGGAATTCCCATTTGAGGAAAAGTATTGGAATATTTAAGGGAATAATAAGCAATATCTCGAAAATGGTTCACTCAACAACAAAAATACATATGACATAAATTGTATATTTTAACGCGATCTACATTTTTTGTGTAGTAAAATTTTGTCTATCTCTTATGGTTTACCAGTTATGTAAAACATCACAATGAAGAATACTTTAGGAGACATGACATTTCATTTGTCATGAAAATATCTTAAACATATGATGTTTTCGAAAAATGTTCCATGTAAAGGGTAATCTGTGTTGGGGGTATTTTCTTGAAAACCTTCGTGTCGCATCTCTGGAAGATACTAAACCTAAATACCAAGTTTGGTGTTTATCCCACTGTTCGTTTCTGAGTTATGCTGTTCACAGTCACACACACACACATGTTTCCAAAAATGCTTTTTTTGGATTCATGGGGTCTCAAAACATGTATTTCCGTGAAATCTCGGTATGGAATTTTTGGGTGGAATACAATACTTCCCCTACTTGCTATACGTAGTAGAGAAAGTAAAAATTGTATTTGAATGCTCCATCAAATCCCTCAAAAAGTGTAGTTTATTTGGGGTGGCTTGGGTTGTCGTTGAAAATATTTACGCCTCCGCCCATCTTTTTGCAACCTCTCGCAGTCCATCGACAGTCCTGCTCCACTTTTGGAGACTGGGTGCAAGAAAGACTCAAAGAGACGTGGATGTTAATGTAAGAGCGATATTATTTGTCGCTCTAAGACCTGCAACATCGTCCCTATACTGCGTGACCCCAACCTCATTTACCGCATGAATCTGGACCAAGTTCTCAGGTAAGGTACTCCTCTCGAGAGAGCTGCCTGGGACGTGCCTCACGTTCAAGAGATAAGGGAGTGCCCCAGTGACCGCAACACCTGTACCGCCCGAACATCACACTCCTTGGAGGATCAGTTTGTAAACCGCCACAACAGGGTTTGGGAATATCTGCGAGAAATGTTTATAGGGGCACGTGAGTTAAAACGCACTGCAGCACTCGAGTGGCCATAACTATTACAGCTATAAATTACAATACAGTAGATTCGTTAGGTATAGCATTTAGCAATGTTATCTTACCTCACATCACTGTTTTATACACCTAATTAGTAGCTTTGGAAGCAAATTACTCCTAGACTCATTTACATTTAGGGATGGATTATAATTAAGAGAAACTCCCAACCTCTGGAGCTCAGCACCGTCCTAGACGATAATGTGCGTTAGCAAGGGAATAGCTGCCCCTTGAAGCAGCATATTTTGAGTAGTAAAATAAAATTAAGATCATAGGGAGAATACATATCAGTAACGGCGTGGATAAAATTAAATAAAATTGGCAAGCGAATGTTACTGTAAGTTGAAATAAGGGTTGAGAGGCAAAGCCATCAGCGGCCGGAAACGGGTGGTTGTTCTCCATTGTTAAGCGTCCCGTTAGGTTGCTGGGAACGCAGGCTAGCAGAAAAGGGTCAATGTTCGCAAAAAGCCAGATAGCCTTAGGCCTCCAATGAAAGAAGCTAGGAATCAGGCGATAGTGGAATGAGGAGATACGAAAGAGAAACGGAAGATTCGAGAATGAACCCTTGGTCGTGAGATTTGAGAATGAACACTTGGTCGTAAGATTTGAGAATGAACACTTGGTCGTGAGATTTGAGAATGAACACTTGGTCCTAAGATTCGAGAATGAACACTTGGTCGTGAGATTTGAGAATGAACACTTGGTTGTGAGATTTGAGAATGAACACTTGGTCCTAAGATTCGAGAATGAACACTTGGTCGTGAGATTTGAGAATGAATACTTGGTCGTGAGATTTGAGAATGGACACTTGGTCGTGAGATTTGAGAATGAACACTTGGTCGTAAGATTTGAGAATGAACACTTGGTCGTAAGATTTGAGAATGAACACTTGGTCGTGAGATTTGAGAATGAACACTTGGTCGTGAGATTTGAGAATGGACACTTGGTCGTGAGATTTGAGAATGAACACTTGGTCGTGAGATTTGAGAATGAACACTTGGTCGTGAGATTTGAGAATGGACACTTGGTCGTGAGATTTGAGAATGAACACTGTCGTGAGATTCGAGAATGAACACTTGTTCGTGAGATTTGAGAATGAACACTTGGTTGTAGTAAGTCTGGGGAGATGCTCGGCAGAAAAGTTTAGAAGACAGCGGATAGGCGCAATGATATGAAGTGTAACAAATAAGAAAGCGCGCGTGTGTGTGTCGAAGTAAATAGCAGGAATCAAATGTTAAAACGGTGACGGTAAAATAAACGAGCAGAAAAACCAACAGTCGTGTTCACCACTAACCCGAGATCCAAGATCCATGCAAAGAACCCTGAGCTAGTACCGAACCCGGGACCTTTCCTAAAAAAATCCAGTACCGTAAATCAGAAGTACTACCGCACATTGGCTGCCAAACGTGGGGCCAGAAAAGAAGGAATCGCACCCTACACCTGTTTCAGCTTTGGTTACGGCAGGGCAGTAGTGTATTTATTAATTCGATTTTGTAAAGCCTTTCCAAGTTGATTATTAAACTTTTTATTAAATTATAGTAATATCTATTGCTATTTTATTCATAATACCTTTAATAAATACAAATTTACGAAGATTACAATATTACCCAATTAATCAAATAATATTTTGATTTATAGTAATAACTGCAATACTTTTAACATGAATTGGAGCTCGCCCGGGGTCCCTAACGATTCCAGCCCTGATGCCGACGCGAGTCTTCAACTCGGGAGTCTCGCCACGAGTCTCGCCACCTAAGCGCCAGGGAGAATCTTTACACAGCTCAACGTACCAATCGCCGTCGCTCAAATCCACCCCAGCATTGTCCTACTGACTTGGGAAAACCACGAAAAAATTCAAGAAGATTAGCCGGCCCGACGAGAATCGAACCCGACACCTCTCGAATTTGAGTCTTACACGTTAGCACGGAATCACCTCACTCGCTTACATTTAAGGAAAACATTTTCTTTAGGAAACTTTTCATTAATAAATGACAAAGAATCGTGCGTTTCATTTCCTTATGTCTAATGTTTCTTCAGGATGTATATTAAATATTGAAGCTCGTAAACTCTGAAAAACAAGTTTTAAATTCTAAGAGGCTAATTAAGAGTTGTAAGATTGTGTGAAATTTTCTCAATATAACCTCTCAAAATAGTTCGCATGCCTAAAATGTTACAAATCCATCGAAACCAACTTGACGTTGAAATCGGCATTTAACAGTTTGAAATGTTAATCCCGTCAGCAGGTTAATAATGATGATCTTCCACACAGGCTGTGTGTTGGACAGGGTTGGGAAGGTAGAATCAAATAGACAACTGAAAATTTTCAGTGCCATAGCCGGGATTTGAAGCACGGATCTTCCGATTTCCGTTCGGTTTCTTCAACCAACTGAGCAACATGCCGGTACTATATTAAATTTTCCAGCTGATTCGAATTTTTCCCGGTAAACCACAAGGAGATCTCAAATTGTTTTGAAATGACATATCCCAATGGCGACTTACAATGTTGTAAGTACTTCATAAAGCACTGTATAGCGTTTTACATAACAATAAGCGCAGTAGCTCAGTCGGTAGAGCAATTGCTTCTGTGCTAGGGGTCCCGAGTTCGTGGGAATTTTTCTCTAGCCAAGATTACTCCCTATGCTCCCGAGAGTTTGGTAGTAAGAGTGTGAGTGTGTGTGCGTGATCTAGTGTTAAAACCCCAACAGTGCTACCCAGCGACAAGAGAATAGGAGTTATCGCCGTTGCCAATAAGCTGCAAAGGAAAAGCGGCCGATAAGACCAATGTAGTTAAAGGAATATAGTTAAATGGAACGAAAAAGAAAACATAATATACCGTGATTTTATTTTCTCTACTCATATAATATGTAGAGACAGTTTTAAAAATTCAATATCGAGATTTCCGCTCCCCAAAAAAAGAATTGTTAGAAAAAGGTGAGCGTGTATTTGAGAGAAAGATATCTTCGGGTAGATATCAAAAGTGATATAAATTCAGCATCTTTTAAAGTTGCGATACAAAGATTTTTAGGAAATTCTGTCCAACACAACTAAACTTTTACATGGTAAAATTTTCGTTATCTTTTATTTTCATAACAACGTTTATAATGATTTTGATTAAAATGTTTTTTATATTCATTTACGAGTCGTTACAACCTATTTTTTAAATAACCGTACGCCACGGGTATTTACAGTTCAACTATAAAGGACAGTGAAAATCATGTGAATGTGTCACATCAGATAGTTCCTATTGTTTGTCCGAATTTTCCAGTATTTCTGCTTTTTGTTTTCATTCTCAACTATGTAAAGAATATTCAAGTTATGAAGTCCAAACCGTTGTCGTACTAGCGTCTGATATGTTTCTATAGCTGCATCAGAATCTTTATTGAAAGCATTTCGGAAAATATTTATTATGATTAACAAGAAGGAAAAACAACTTTTTAACAAATAATTTGCAGTAGGTACAGATATGAAAGTAGAAAGTAAATCAAAGTTGGCACAAAATGTCGTTTGATTGTAACGGATAAGATATATTCATAGTAAATTGTTAATTTTAAATGAAAAATCGTGTTATAAGACTTGGCGTTTCTTAAGATGTTAGCTTCTTATTTCCTAGTACAGCGTCTTCTCAAGTTCAGTCCAAACAAATTACTTTTTTTTTCCCCGGAGGAAAAGGTGTAATTAAAATATACGTGCATTCTGCTTCAGGTACTGGTATTGTAGCAAAACAAACAGTTGAACTCGGCCAAAGAGTAATTAAAGACAAGACCTCCTGCAGCACACGCTGCGAGCAGCGTTTTTCAACTTTTGACATGGTCAAGAAAAATAAGGTACGCTAAATCATGGTAAAAGTTAAATAACTACATAGATACAGCAGTATGGGACCGTCTTATCGCTTCATTATATTAATGTTAAAAGTCAAAAAAGATATTTATGTATAAAGTATCCGCCTCCTGCTGAGAAAATAGTAGACACATAGATCAAGATTAAAAGCTGGAGAAGATTGAAGAGTAATTTAACACTATTTTTCTGAGAAAAAAAATCTGATGTATATAACTCAGCATAACTCAGAAACGAACATTCGGATAAACACCAAACTTGGTATTTAAGTTCAGTATCTTCCAGAGATGCGACACGAAGGTTTTCAAGAAAATCCCCCACCCCCCGATTACCCTTTACATAGAACATTTTTCAAAAATGGCTATTAACGATTTTGATTAAAGTATCATATGTTTCAGATATTTTCATGACAAATAAAATGTATATCTTGAATTTTCTGGGAATGTCTCCAAAAGTATTCTTCATTGTGAACGACTTTTGCATAACTGGTAAATCATAAGAGATAGACAAAATTTCACTATACAAAAAATGTAGATCGCGTTAAAATACACAATTTATGTCATACTTTTTTTTTGTTGAGTGAACCATTTTCGAGATATTGCTTGTTATTCCCTTAATTTTTTCAACAATTATTTCCTCAAATGGGAATTCGTTATTCATTTTTTTTTGTCTTGGATATGCAAAGAGTTATAATCTGTAGCAAAGAGAATGGTGCTGCACCTAGCAACCAGCTTTTAAGAGATATGTCTATGCTTAAAGGCTACTGTATTTCTATATTGGCTTTGCAAATACAAAACAACGGGAACATAGTACGCCTGAAGCGATAGTCAAATATTTTTAGAACTGGTCGCTATGTGTAAAATGTAATTCTCTTTGCATGTCAAAAGATCGTTTCTGCAAATGTTTATCTCGATTAATATGAAATAGATGGAGAATAAGAGTTTGTAAAAATAGGGTGTACAAGAGTAGAGAAAGTCATGTGAGTGTAACACATCAGATTTTTTGGTTTCATTATTTTAGGTAATAATTTGTTCTATATACTAACATTAGTATGTCAAACTAAAGTCATTATCATTTAATACATCTTTATACCCCAAATAATACCCCTGAATTGGCATTCTTCGTATTTTGTATAAAACACAGGTTTATTCAAAAAGAAGGAACAGACTTTAAATATTTATTTCTAATAAACGACAATAGGTGGCGACACATGCGATAGATCACTGACTAGAGAAAAGTTCAAAATTTCCTTGTATTTGTTCAAAATGAGCACCATTTGTTATACGAGGCCGATCACTGCTTTTTTGTTTGCAAACGGAACCATCTTCTAGGAATTTATTGTTATCAATTGGCTCGTTGTTGAACTTACAACGAAATGCACGCTGCAATGAAACAATGGATTCACTCTTTGCATAATGCAGCATACAAAACGTATACTGCGGCGTCGCCATTTTCTCGTAAACAACCTCAGTAGGCACTGAATGGAACTAATACGTGGGGGCTTAAAACTTTGAACTTTCCTCTATTCAATGATATGTCGTATATGTCGCTATCTGTAGTAGTTCATTAAAAATGAATATTTAAAATCCGTTCATTCTTTTTGAATAACTGTATATAAAAACACTGAGTGTATCTGAACAATATTCTTGCTCATTTACGCATGTGACACGAGATTGCTAATTTCTGAGATGAAAATATACATTTTTGTGACAATAAATACCGTTAGAAAGCTTAGGAAAAATAAAACTGAATATTTCATGACATAATGAAATCAACACAGATATAACAAATAATAATCAATATACAAAGCATTACACCAAAATTGTTATACATTAGAGAAGTTTTTCACACACAAGGTAACAAACAAACGTTTGAGCCATTTATTTCGACACATGCTGTGGATATCGGTAGACGACGACACTCACCTCTGAACTCCTCGTCATCAGCATCACAGAGTAAACGTTTCCCTACTGCTCCCGGGGAATCCTGCCCAGTTTCCTATTTCCAGGAGAGGGAGGAATTCCCATTAATTCCCAGCCGCCCGCAAGGGAAGTGCCATCGTTTGCATAACGTACGGCAGGCGGGTCTAAGTCGCTGATAGATGCTTTGAAGACGTTTTTGCTACAAGTGGGTACATATATCCGGATATGCTTACCTCTCAACAGAATTGTTTTCCTTATTCTGTCCTTTGATGTCTCAGTTAACAAGGACCGTTTTATGTTAGTGTGGTCTCAAAGACTTACAGTATGGTCCCACGTAAAATAAACAGTGAATGTGACATTAGCTTAAGGATTTACTTTGGGATGCAATAAAAGTAACAAATAAACTCTTTCAAAACTGACTTTAAATTTTAAAACACTACACATTTCGTTCCTTTGATGGATAGGAATTAAACATTTAGGTTTGTCAGCGTGGCGGTCATCGGGGATCAAACCTGGGACCTCCCAAATGTGGGCTACATACGTGGCAATACAGATAAAGCGTATATTATGAATTTTCTTCAAATAGTTTGTGGATTTCTCTTCATTCTAGTTGCAGTTTTTATGCCTGGAGAATCCCTAAGCTAAAGAAAAAGGCTTAGGACAGCAGGTAGTAAAGCTAATTGTAATATACATTTTCTGACAAATAACTTCTTTTGTAGCATTAGCCGTTTACGAAGTATTTGTTTTTATATGTATGCTTAAGCAGAAATTGATTGAGTTTTATCTATGGACGCTCTTTAACTACTATGGTTCTTAGCGTTCCATTCTATATTGGGCGTGAAAGACCGGTAATTTTGCTCAGAGGCCTCTTTATCAGACTTGAGGTTCTTTTACGTGCTATAAATCTACGACACGGGACCACCGGTTTTACTTCCCTTCCGAAGGAATCCATCGCCCTCCGCCGGGTTTGAACCCGCGACCTTGGGAACTAGAGGCTAGCACGGTACCACTAGTCCACGTTGGCTGAAGTTTATACATCTTTTGTGTAAGTGTTTGCAAAAGCGTTGTTCTTTTTACCTTTTCTAATACGTATAGTAAGTAGGGGAAGTATTGTGTTCCACCCAAAAATTCGATACCGAGATTTCACCGGAAATACATGTTTTGAGACACCCTGAATCCAAAAAAAGCATTTTTGGAAACATGTCCGTGTGTCTGTGAACAGCATAACTCAGAAACGAACTGTCGGATAAACACCAAACTTGGTATTTAGGTTCAGTATCTTCCAGAGATGCGACACGAAGGTTTTCAAGAAAATCCCTCCACCCCAGACTACCCTTTACATGGAACATTTTTCGAAAATTTTAATTTTCTCAAAAACGGTTCTAACGATTTTGATTAAAATATCATATATTTAAAATATTTTCATGTCAAATAAAATGTATATCTTGAATTTTCTGGGAATGTCTCCAAAAGTATTCTTCATTGTGAACGACTTTTGCATAACTGGTAAACCATAAGAGATAGACAACCATAGACAAGAGTGAACCATTTTAGAGATATTGCTTGTTATTCCCTTAAATTTTTCTATACTTATTTTCTCAAATGGGAATTCGTTATTCATTTCTTTGTCTTTGATAAGCAAAGAGTATTAATCTGTGGCAAAGGGAATGGTGCTGCACCTAGCAACCAGCTATTAAGAGATATGTATATGCTTAAAGGCTACTGTATTTCTATATTGCCCTTGTAAATATATATTCCCCTTAAATCTACAAGAAAATTAGCAATAAGATAGAGTCTGCAAATATTTATCTCGATGAACATGAAGTAGATGGAGAATAAGCGTTTATAAAAATAGTTTGTACAAGAGTAGAGAAAGTCATGTGAGTGTAACACATCAATTTTTTTTACAGATGATGTGTGTCAGTACGAGCCGTAATAATGAATTTTACACCAACGTAGAATCCAGGAGTTTACGTGCTAAGATAACGTTCCGTTGTTTAGAACGAAAGCGGATACAATTTCCGTTGCTTTTGTTTTTTCCAAGGGCTGATCTTAACGAACGCTGTGATGTCACGAAGATCCTTCACATTCAGTCTACCCTCCAGTTCTCTTCAAACCACCTCATGCAGAACAGCGTTAAAAGAAAGGGGAATGAAAAGTAGTTAAAGAAAAAAAATGCGTAGCCCATAAACACTCCCGAAGAAGCGGCGTAGTTCTCTCTTTTAATGTGAAAAAATAATAAAGAGCTGTAAGTGAAATGAACAACTTTCTGCTATGAGAGGAAATTTGCTTCTCTCACAAAGAAGATAGAGGGGGTGAGACACGTGTTAGGGCGTCTGGAAGTTTGTTGGAACAATCTCGTTTCTGGGAAATGACATCCAGTTGTGCTAACTTGTGCTTCATCGCCTGGAGGTACTTTCTGACAATTAAACTGCGATTTTCCACCTTTCGTTCCCCTAGCAATTCAGTCAGACTACTTCGAAAGAAAAATCTGACGTGCATAGAGTTTTACCTACTCAATAACGCTTCGCAGTGACTGCATTACTGCGTATAAAACGTTTCTCATTGGGTAATGGTCAGCGAGTTCCATTTTTACTTTCTCTACTACGTGTAGTAAGAAGGGGAGTATTGTATTCCACCCAAAAATTCTATACCGAGATTTCACCGGAAAAGCATTTTTGGAAACATGTGTGTCTGTGAACAGCATAACTCAGAAACGAACAGTCGGATAAAAACCACACATGGTATCTAGGTTCAGTATCTTCCAGAGATGCGACACGAAGGTTTACAAGAAAATCCCCCCACCCCAGATTACCCTATAAATGAAACATTTTTCGAAAATTTTAATTTTCTCAAAAATATCTCTAACAATTTTGATTAAAATATCATATATTTAAGATATTTTCATGACAAATAAAATGTATATCTCGTATTTTCTGGGAATGTCTCCAAAAGTATTCTTCATTGTGAACGACTTTTGCATAACTGGTAAACCATAAGAGATAGACAAAATTTTACTACACAAAAAATGTAGATCGCGTTAAAATACACACTTTATGTCATATACATTTTTTGTTGTTGAGTGAAACATTTTCGAGATATTGCTGGCTATTCCCTTAAACTTTCCAATACTTATACTGTTGCTCAAATTCGTTATTAAATTTTTTTTGTCCTAGTATTGCAAAGAAAATGGAATACTCCACATTGCAACCAGCTCTTAAATATTTGACTATAGCTTAAATACTACCATATTCCCCTTGCATCTACAAGAAAATTAGCAATAAGGTTAACATCTCGATATTTCGATTAGCATGAAGCATATGGAGAATAAGCGTTTGTAAAACTAGCTTGTACAAGAGTTGAGAAAGTCATGTGAGTGTAGCACATCAGACTTTTTTATTTAGGATTATTTCCTACACTCCATAGAATCCCCAGGTATGGATTTAAGAGTGAATGAGTGTTTGAAAATAAGTTAAAAAAACACGAAAGCAGTAAAGTAACCTAAAAATTCATATTCTTTAACGGATTACCCTGCTCTTTATAGGACTTGCACCCCCAAGAATCTATCCATATATCCGGCACCGCCATACGCCACGAAACCTAGAAGCACACCTGTAAGACGAGAAGGAAGCGGAATGAAAGGGAAATGATGGAAAGAAAATCGTGGTATTTGAAAGCCCACCCCACATTCGTCTACCGATCAGGAAAAACCACGAAAAACCTAAGGTCAAATTGGGCGGCCGACGGAAATCGCGCCTAAGACCTTCCGAATGCGAGCCTCACACGTTACTGCGGATCCATTTCTCCCGTTATGGAGGTCTGGTAAGGAGAGATTACAGTCCAGTATATACCCAAGCTAATTCCTTCAGTAGAATAGGATTTACAGCGGAGGGGGACAGAACGCCGACCTACATAGATGTATTGTACCTAAGCCCTGGGAGGAAGGGAAGAGGTGAGAGAAGACAGAGGGTGGCCGGAACAGGAGGCATGGCAAACAGAGGGCAGGGTTCTACTACTTACAGATATAAACTCCCCAGATGGACGCTGGTGCAGCCGGCTCCCCTCCACCTCTGGGCGTACACATCCCCTGGCGGCCCAGAATCCGGAGACCGCCCCCATCTCGGTGGATGAAGGTTTCCACAGAGTATCCTTTTTCCCTGTCATGCATACACCGAGACCTCCCGCCGACACCTGCAACCCTGAAAAAGACCAAGCGGATGAAGGGTGAAGTGAATAGAGGAAGGAGGTGAAATGGAGGGACCAGAAATTCGAGGGGCTTAATGATTCTTCCCAGCATTCGCCTAGCGACCCCGGGAAACCCACGAAAAACCCCAGGAGTCAGGAAGCTCGGCCGCGGTAATAGAGCACGCGTCCTCTCGAATGTGGGCCGCAGACGTTACTCCCCTTTCCTGGCTGTATAAAAGGAAATGGAATCAAGGAATCCAATCTTTAGTTAGAATGCAATACCTCATAAGTGTTAGGTAAGTGCAGGAATAATTATAAGAAAGATTCATCTATGGAATACGTGGGGTTGCAGACCTTAACTAACAAAATAGGAAACCCAGATAACCATAGAATACTTGTGAATATAAAGTAGTTAAGGACTTCTAAAGAGCGTATTCCATCTCCACACTTTGTAGTTGCACTGTTGGGGAGCCAAAACTTGAACTAGTTGCAACCACCTACGATACAAAGTTTCTGGTGGCCTTCGCCCCACTTTAAAAAAAAATCAACTTTGTAATTTTAATCTTTCTTTAAATATTATGTATGTATGTTTGCCTCGGCTGCGTCAGTATTAATTTGCAGAAACACGTATCTCTTTGCAGGGGGTGGTGCGGCTAAATAATGAAGGCTTACACAAATTATAATAGTATTTAACTTCGTTTTATTAATCTTTAACACTTCACTGATATATCCTACTGTAGTGCTGTGAGATTGTTACTTGTACTTTTTAACACATAAACTTTATATTATTCACGCCGTAATGCATTTTTTATGTCTCACACTTAATACGTACCGAGCTAACAAACTGCTCAGGTTTGCTATCTTCTAGCGTCTGACGTTTACCGCTTAAATTTGTTAATTTCTCTATTTCAAGTCTCTGATTGGCTAATCCTGCTCCTATAGAATGCTTTTATTTAACTTAAGCTTTTTCTAGTTGTTGATTGGCTATTTATAAACTGTTTTAAATATTACATTATTGTTTCAAGAATTACTAGTAGCCTTTATTAAACTTTCTAATTCATTATTGCCTCAAGGTTACCTCATTGTTACCTCATTTTAGCAACTTACGGCTTCTATTCTCACAGCTCCTATATTGTTAAATTACTTAATACATTCACATAACATTATTATACATGTACATAATAATATAAACATAATACAATGACTGTTATATATTATTTATACACATATTGCTTTAAGGCGGGCTGTTATTATACTTTATATTACATATTCAGACTGATATCATTTAAATATTAAAAATACTGGCTCATCCCCTGCGGTAGCATACATATTTTCGATATAACTTCACTCGGCACATCTGCTATCTGTTTAACGTTTTGCCTCGCTTGAGTTTGTGGGAGTAAGAAATCACTAGTGAAGTAAGAGCTCTTATCTCTTTATTGCTATTTAATTTGCCTGGTTGTGTTATCTTGCTTTGTTCCCATCCTTTCGGAAAGTTTAGAAAGCATTAATTTCACTAACAAAGTCCCGCATTTTATCTCCGAGGTTCGCAATCCTTGATAAGAAACGTGGTAAATATTTCCCTCACTCTCTCGCTGTTGGATTTATGCTCATGCGCAAATTTGCAAGGACCTCTCGTCCAGTCATTAGGTAGCGTTAATTTCTTAGAGATAAATATTTTAAGTAATGTTAACAAATATTTTGGCAGGATCAAATGGGAGTTATTGTAACTTTAAGGAGGAAACTAATGTAATCTTGGGGAATCTCTAGTATATTATGTAAGTAATTGAAACATCGTCATACAACGCCCAAACTTTCAACCGATTTCATTCCTATTTTACTTTCTCTGCTACGTATAGTAAGTAGGGGAAGTATTGTATTTCACCAAAAATTCGATACCAAGATTTCACCGGAAATACATGTTTTGAGACCCCCTGAATCCAAAAAAAGCATTTTTGGAAACATGTCCGTGTGTGTGTGTGAACAGCATAACTCAGAAACAACAGTCGGATAAACACCAAACTTGGTATTTAGGTTCAGTATCCTCCAGAGATGCGACAAGAAGGTTTTCAAGAAAATCCCCCCACCCCAGATTACTCTTTACATGGAACATTTTTCGAAAATTTTAATTTTCTCAAAAACGGCCCTAACGATTTTGATTAAAATATATGTTTAAAATACTTTCATGACCAATAAAATGTACCTTGAAGTTTCTGGAAATGTTTCCAAAAGTGTTCTTCTTTGTGAACGACTTTTGCATAACTGGTAAACTTACACAATAAATGCAGGTCGCGTTAAAATATACAATTTATGTCATATACTTTTTGTTGTTGTTGAGTGAACCATTTTCAAGATATTGCTTGTTATTCCCTTAAATTTTCCAATACTTTTTCTCAAATGGGAATTCGTTATTCATTTTTTTTTGCCCTTGTAATGCAAAGAGAATGGAATACTCCACATAGCAACCAGCTCTTAAAATATTTGACTATTACTTGCTTAAAGCCTACCAATTCCCCTTGTATCTACAAGAAAATTAGCAATAAGATTAACATGAAGCATATGGAGAATAAGCGTTTGTAAAAATAGTTTGTACCAGAGTAGAGAAAGTCATATGAGTGTAACAAAACAGATTTTTTTTTGTAATGCCTCGTTGAAGTTTAACTAAAGTGAAAATTTTAATTTTTTATTCTTTGTTTTATTATTATGCTAATGCCTTGTGTTTTCATATTTGGCTGTTAGTTTCTTAATATCGGCTTTTAAAAAGCTAACTCCCATTCAAATGACTCCATGCAGTTAGAGTGACATTTCTCAGTTATTTTTTCAGCAATGTTCACTTTTAAAGTGCTTTGATAAGCATAGTTTTATAATTGTTATTGTTGTGCACTTTTTATAAACTATCGTATAGTTCATTTTTCATAATTCGTGCTGGTTCAATTGAAAAATGCATCAATATTCACACAAACCAATTTTTGTAGCATACTATGAAGAAGTATTTTTATTAGCTCCACGTATGGACGCCAATTTGAAGTAGAATGTTTGTTAAAACCTGTTTGCACCACGCTTTGGGCGTCAATTTGAAGTAGGTCGTATTGAAGGAGTTGTATTATATTTCAACTGTTGGGGAACCGAACTTGATATTCGTTGCAACCACACGTATAGTACCCGCTTTCCGGTAGCCTTCGCCGCAAGTGTATTTTGACTGTTTCTTTAAATATTATATATTTATGTTTGCCTCGGCTGCGTCAGTATTTATTTTAGAGACATGATATCTTGGCAGGGTTGTGGTGCGATTTAAGAATGTAGGCTTACACAGATTATAATTTTTCTTCACTCCATTTTATTAAAGCTTGACACGATTTAAATAATACTTCACTGATATGGGGCTGCGAGATTCTTTTATTAATTACTTGTACTTTTTAACAAGTAAACTAATTTTCCGTCTCACACAAATATGTATTAAATCTCTAGAGGACGCATCTCGCATCGGTTACAAACACTGTCTGCAGGCAACTGAAGTGATTTCAACCGCCTAAACTTGTAAATTTCTGTATTTCAGGTCTCCGATTGGCTATTCCTAATCTAATAGAATACCTTCATTTAACTAAAGCTTTTTCTGGTTGTTAATTGGCTATTTTATAAACTGTCACAAAAATTACATTATTGCTTCCAAGAATCACAAGTAGTATTGTTAAACTTTCAAATTCATTATTGCCTCTAGGTTACCTCATTGTTACCTCATTGTTAGCAACTTTTAACCTATTATTCTCACAGCTCCTACATTATTAAATTACGTAGTATATTCATATAACAGTATTACACATAGATACAATATTATAAACATATACAATGATTGTAATATACACTTTTTATGTATTGTTACATACTCATATTGCTTTAAGGCGGGCTGTTATTGAAGTCATATATTATATAATTAGACTGAAATTATTTAAGTGTTAAAAATACTGCCTCAACTAAATGAAATTAATTAATGCTTGCACAATGGTTTCTTTGCGCTATTTTTTAACGGTACAGTACCTACACCGTATGGTACAAGCGAAATTTTCTATTAATGTATCAGGAGTAATGAATAAAATATACGAATATCACAAAAAACGGCATGACATTACCCATTAAAATATTGCGCTTCCATGTTTTTGTGCATATGCAGTAAACAGTTCAAATTAATGAATGCATCGCCTTAAGGAGCTAATTATGAGGAGTGATTATACATTGTTTATAGTGCTTCATAAAGCGCCACGTACCGATACGAGTGCTGAGGTTCTTAAGGCACGGGCCCATCAACGGTAGTCCACAGCACAAATTCCAACAGGACCGTACTCCCTGGGATACTTTTCCAGGATTTCTTAAGTCCCCACAATTGATAAATGCTAGGGAGGTTCCCTAAACCTAGGCCTGAAACGTTTCTTTCCCAAGTTCTCTTTCCCAGCTATTTCATGTGTCAGCAGGCATAGGGATTTCTAAGCTTTAAAGCCAGGATGAAAGGAAATAAAGTTGAACTGTTACTAGACTCTAGGCGAGGATGTCGCAGGTAAAAAACCACGCCCATCCGTCTGTTAGCGTTTGCAGACAGCACATTATTTGTGTTTAAAAAGGTTTGAGTATAGGTAACTTGAAGCAAGTTCTTAAGCATTCGTATGTCTGATCATCAGCGTCTAGTGCCTATAGTGCCAAAAGTTTGGCATTAAACATTATGAAAGAAAAAAAATCGGCACCGTGGCCGAGTGAATAGACTACTCGCCTGTCACCAAAGCGGTCCTTGTTCATTCCTGCATCTTTCTGCTAGGTTATAAAATGGAACGTTACCCACAGGGTTTCCAACCTGATCCGCATTATTATTTCCTAACGGCTACACCAAGACATCCAATTCAAGTACAGTGTCTTCAGTATAAAACCTGACCGCTCTCACGGGGTTTTTCGTCTGGTTATCACGACATGTCACAGCTGGCCGTGCCAGTACTCTGTTTTCGCTTCTTAAATCTGTATTCCTGTAAATATGTACATAAAATATAAGGGTCATTCACCAAAACTGTTGGCACATTTATCCCATTGCTACACTAGCCGGTCGATTCCATCTTTGAAGAAGCTAGTAGGCTGCTGTCGGATCCAGGCCTGAACCCATTCACACACTTCGTCGCCCGTTTTGAATTGATGTCCGCAAATAGCTTGTTTTAGAGGTCCATAAACATGAAAGTCACACGGTGAAAGGTCTGGACTGTACGGTGGATGTTCCAGCGTTTCCCATCGAAACTGCTGCAATGTCGTCTTCACCGCATTGGCAGTGTGTGGGCGGGCATTATCATGCAGGAGAATAATGCCATTGGACAACATGCCTGGGCGTTTCGACTTGATGGCTCGTCTAAGGTTCTGTAAAGTGGCTTGATAACGCTGGGCATTGATGGTGGTTCCCCGTTCCAAGAACTCGACAAGCAGTGGGCCCTTGTGGTCAAAAAAGGACATCATGACCTTACCAGATCTGGTGTGCACGGCCTTTGATTTCTTTGGAGATGGTAAAGTCGCATGTTTCCACTGCTTGCTCTGACGCTTCCTTTCCGTTCAAAAGGTGACACCATGTTTCGTCACCAGTGACAATATGCGACAGAAATCTGTATTCCTCCTCATGATAACGTTGCAGATGACTCAAAGACAGCGCCATTCGAGTATTGCGCTGTTCGGCGGTCAGATGGTGGGGAACCCATTGCGCACAAACTTTTTGAAGTTTCAAGTGTTGATGCATTATGGTGTGAATGGTGCCCACGCTGATACGCAGCAACCGATGGATCTCGTCCATAGTGATACTGCGGTTGCCCAAGACTAGAGCAATCACTTCTGCAATCATTTCAGGTGTGATGACACGATGAGCCTGTCCAGAACGAGCATCGTCTTCCAGTAACTCGAGCCCCTCAAGGAATCTTTAGCGCCATTCCACCACACTTGAACGACACAGATTGTACTCACCATACACAGCCTTCATCTGTCGATACATTTCATGGCCTCCAACTCACTCCGCCGCTAAAAATCGAATCACTCCTCGTTGTTCCTGCTTACTCGCCTGCATGTTTAGTAGTGGACGATAACTTGTGTGACCACCTTCTCTTCGGCGTGAAACCACACTGTTGTTATGCAACGTCAAACGTTGCGCATACTGCAGCTGCCCTACCAAGATGGTGTCACCATACACGCAGTTACGTGTGCCAACTTACGTGTAATGCAAAATTAGACGCACTGACCAGGTTTCATTTGAATGCCCCTTATATAACAAAATGAACTCTTGCCTCATAATAGCGAATGTTTGAAATGCCATCCTTCCGCAGTTAAGCATACTACCGAGTTAACGCATTTAGATTGAAACGATTTAGCTCGGCCGCTGTAATGTTTCGTAAAATAACGTTTAAATACCAATATATTCTTCTAAAGATAACTGCCTTCCCATCTTCGCAAATGAAAGCGAACTACTGACTTTAATGACTATGTGGTAACTGAAGGACAGAAAGCCTGTCGTGAGTGCGGAGTGTGAGAAGTGAGGAAACCTGATGGCATTGGCTCTGACGCTCAACACCGTGCAAGCGGTCAGGTTTTATATCGAAGACCTCTGATTTCTGGGCACAATTACTTTATCTCCATAAGTGATCATAATATTGTGACAGCACCTGTACCGAATTTCAAGACTATAATCTCCTGTATCACGCTCTGATCTTCGAAGACGGCATTTAGAATTCACTCTGTTAGATACGTGAAAAAAATACGTCCAGTGAAAGAGCGTTTAGACACCTCTGTTTATTATTCTGCGTAATGAGGGCGTTGACGTAGTGTTAATATCGGCTGAAGCCTTTTGGCTGTAATCGTCTCCTCATTTTTTAACACTTGAATGATTTAGTCAAATTATATAATATGTAAATTCAATAACAGTCCGCCTTGAGGCAATATGTGTATGTAATAATTTGTAAAATGTATGTAACAGTCATTGCATATGCTTATATTATTGTAAACATGTTCAATAATGTTATGTGAATGCATTACGTAATTTAATAATGTAGGAGCTGTGAGAAAAATAGGTTTAAAGTTGCTAACAATGAGGTAACCTTGAGGCAATAACGAGTAAGGAAGTTTAAATGCTATTAGTCATTATTAGAGCAGCAATAATGTAAATTTTTGAGACAGTTTAAAAAATAGCCAATCAACAACCAGAAAAAGCTTTAGTTAAATGAAGGTATTCTATTAGACTAGGAGTAGCCAATCAGAGACTTGAAATACAGAAATCTACAAATTTAGGCGGCGGAAAACAGTTCAATTGGTTCTAGACAGTGCTCATAACCAGACCCGAGAGTCTGGTTATTTGTGCTATTTAATTTGTGTCAAGGATTAGTAAAAATGAGTGAATTAAAACTTAAAATCTGTGTAAGCCTACATTCTTGTCGCACCACGCCCTGCCAAGACTTCCATGTCTCTAACAATAATACTGACGCAACCGAGGCAAACATAAATATATAATATTTAAAGAAACAGTTTAATTAAAAAGTTAATTTTTTAAAAGCTTGGGGCAAAGGCCACTGGAAAGCAGGTACTATACGTGCGGTTGCAACCAACTTCAAGTTTTCGGCTCCCCAACAGTTGAACTATAATACAACTCCTACTTCAAACTGACTTTCCATACGTGTAACAACGTAAAGAACAATTCTACTTCAAATTGGCGCCCAACGTGAGGCTAAATAAATAAACAACTCCTTTAATGCAAACTACTTCAAATATGCGTCCATACGTGGGACAACAAAATCTTTTCTCAAATTGGCTCCCAAAACGTGGGGAAAATAACAACACAACAAAATAACTTCAAGTGTGGGGTGTGAGGAGCGGGGAAACCTGATGGTATTGGCTCTGACGCACAACACCGTCAAGGGGTCAGGTTTTATACCGAAAACCTCTGATTTCTGGGCACAATTACTTTATCTCCATAAGTGATCATAATATTGTGACAGCACTACAATCTCCTGTATCACGCTCTGATCTTCGAAGACGGCATTTAGTATTCACTCTGTTATATACGTGAAAATAATACGTCCAGCTATTTCGTGGATAAGAGCGTTTAGACACCTCTGTTTATTATTCTGCTTAATGAGGGCGTTGACGTAGTGTTAATATCGGCTGAAGCCTTTCGGCTGTAATCATCTGCTCATTATGCTAATGCTAGCTCATAGCTGTTGGCACTCAATTTCCATCTCACATTTTGTTACGCTCTCATGAACAAAACACTTGACTGCACACTTAATGGAAGAGCCTGACCACGTGGTTTTTCATATATGCCACTGATTATATGGCCCACTGCTGTGGCCTTCATTGATCAAGTATTAATTACGAAGCACCTGTTGGTCTGTCAGCTAAAGCTAAGTTGATCCTTAGATACAATAATGCCAAGCTTATGTTGGATGACAAAGGGGATTATGCCAAGTTTACACCATTGTTACACATTTTGCCCAAGGAACATGAGTTTAAAATCCTCTGCGAAAATAATAAAGCCAATCTGAATACACAGCTGCTTGCGGTGTAGCAGAGCAAATCAAGGCATTAGTAGAGTTCAAAGAAAAAAAATCTGATGTGTTACACTCACATGACTTTCTCTACTCTTGTAAATCTATTTTTACAAACGCCTATTCTCCATATGCTTCATGTTAATCGAGATATAATCTTATTGCTAATTTTCTTGCAGATGCAAGGGGAATATGGTAGGTTATAAGCGATAGTCAAATATTTTAACGCTGGTTGCTATGTGACGCATTCCATTCTCTTTGCATGTCCAGGACATAAAAAAAATGTATAACGAATTTGAGAAAAAGTATAAGTATTGGAAAATTTAAGGGAATAACAAGCAATATCTCGAAAATTGTTCACTCAACAAAAAAAATGTATATGACATAAGTTGTGTATTTTAACGCGATCTACATTTTTTGTGTAGTAAAACCTTGTCTATCTCTTATGGTTTACCAGTTATCCAAAAGTAGTTCGCAATGAAAAATACTTTGGAGACATTCCCAGAAAATTCAAGATATACATTTTATTTGTCATGAAAATATCTTAAACATATGATATTTTAATCAAAATCGTTAGAGCCATTTTTGAGAAAATTAAAATTTTCAAAAATGTTCCATGTAAAGGGTTATCTGGGGAGGGGGGATTTTCTTGAAAACCTTCGTGTCGCATCTCTGGAAGATACTGAACCTAAATACCAAGTTTGGCGTTTTTCCGACTGTTCGTTTCTGAGTTATGCTGTTCACAGACAGTCAGACACACAGAAACACACACGGACATGTTTCCAAAAAGGCTTTTTTTGGATTTAGGGGGTCTCAAAACATGTATTTCCGGTGAAATCTCGGTATCGAATTTTTGGGTGGAATACAATACTTCCCCTACTTACTATACGTAGTAGAGGAAGTAAAAATGAATAAATGTTTGGAAACAGCTTGTAAAATTGGTGTTACTGTTTTTTCTCGGTAGATACAACTTAAATAATCTAGCTGTTTAAATTATCGCACACATTGACTCTTTTCGCTTTAAACCTGTTTTCAGCTTCTTAATATACATATCTCTAAATGTAAATTCATTTGACTGGTGTTGTAAGAATTAAAATAACAATAATAAAAATAATAATATAAAGGGTGGGATCTCACCTTCGATACTTGATGGTATCTAAGTATGTCTAATACTTTTAAATTTGAAGTTTTGCGCTATTGAAAATCGTTACGTTTAACTTCATGCTAGATAAGGAATGAAAGGTGCCGAGACTACGTTATTGCCTCGCACGTGTACCCAAGTAGTTGCTGGACTGTAATTCTTGATAGAACTTGACTGCGTTTCTGTGGTTGAATCAATGTAGCATTCCATAGACCTTTGTGTCTGTACTCGCTGCCAAAAAAGAAAGGGATTGACATTTTGCGGAGAGCGAGAGGCGACGTTGCCGCTTTTCGCGACTACGACGAGATCGCGTTAGAATTATGTGTACGAAGGCGATTGGGTGCACCTACATTGTAGGGCAGGTTATAACTGCAGCAACAGCAGAAGATAAGACATGCAATTCATGTTACTGAAACGGTCGCTCGCCAGGCTCGTTATGCTAATCACGTATTACAATATCGGCAACAAGGTTTTAGCGTCTGTCGTTGCTATGGAAACGTGTTAGTTCTAATTGATCTTTCTATTCGTTTAAAGCTTTCCTCACGTGGTTAGTAAATGTCAATCCCTTTCTTGATTGGCGCTGACTATAAATGAAAACACACAAAACAATGGGGGAAGGAGTAGAGGTACTTGTGTAAATGCAGTGTTAACTGAGCTGTGAATGTAGCTGATTTAGCTGACCCACTAAATCACGTTTCTGCAATAACCTGGTTTGGTGACTCATTGTCAGCCAATACACTTGTCTACTCCGGTGACCAGAATCTGTGAATTCAGCAGAAACAAATTAGAACTAATGACGTGAGATAATGCAGCGCATGGAAATGTTTGTTATTTTAATTGTTTGTGTTTCATGAAAAATATATATGTTAGTTTATATTTTCAAGATTGCAGAATAAAGAATTGCAAGTATTTGTTTTTTGTCTATGTGCTCCAGCACAAAATATAATTACATAAAACGGAAGCAAAGACAATATTATTACTATTTCTCAGTAGGGGTTATACAGGATGAGCCATTTAAGTTGAGACTGTGCAGTATCTCCAAAACTAAGCGTTATAGGAAGAAAGGTCTTTAATAAAAGTTGCTTGATATTATGGGGGAAAGTAAATAACATTAGTCGTGTTTTGTTTGGAGGACATTATGATGGTCATTTTAGGGTCAATTGAAATTTTTAATATGGAAACCTATATTTTGTATGTTGTTTTCTCATTAGAAAATGTGAGGCAGTATTTTATATTACAACACTGTGAATGCCAGATTGATTGTAGTGTAAACTAACATTATTGTATGACAATGATTTTAGATGTTTGTTAGCCATAAGCATAGTTAGGAAATAAGTTTATACGGCCTCACTGAAACTGACAATAGCAGTGGGTAACAATGAACCGATGGGGTGAGTTGTTTATCACTAAGAAGAGACAAACAAATGACGTCAGGGTAGCGTGACTTTCTTTAGAAATGGAGGGAATATCTTTCCTTGAGCATATGTGTTAGTAATTGTGATTGGCTGACAAAACAGACGCTAATGTTGGCGCGATTTGGTAACCAATACTATAATGTTTAGGCATTTCGGGGTGAAGGAGTATAAATTCTCGAGCCATAAGAATGTTTCACGCAGTTCTAAGAAATCTCTCGCGAGGTACACATCATGTAGTTCTATGGAATCATTCACGAGGTACACGTCGCGCAGTGTTGAAGAATCTATCTGAAGTGCACATTATACAGTTAGGAAGAATCTCTCGCGTCGTAAAGTTAGTTACAAAATGTGAAGTACGCGGCAACTAGTACGACAATAATTACATTCGGAAATATAACAGTTTCAGTCAGGCGTGTATAAAGATTAAAGATGTGAACTATTAATTAAGTGTGATGGCAATAAAGGTGTGAAAATAAATTCTTTTATCGGTGTTATCTTTTAGTAACAACTCCTTTCTGTTTACACGCCCTGCTCAGAGATATTTGCTCGAATGAGTAATAATAGCTAGCCGGAGGACAAAGCACCCAAATCTTAAAATAATAAAACATTAACAGGCGCCCAGCAAATAAGATAACACGAGCAGATTACCGCGACAAATGGTTTATAAAAACTGTTATTTTGTGATGAGGAATAAGGAAACAAAATTAAAATGTTGGTTGTCAGTTACAAAACGTGACTTCACCCTCATATACCATCGATGGATGGTGCAACCATTTGCTGTTCGTACACAGCCATTCAGAGTTTTCGTTGTTATTTACGTTGGTATAAGAACAATTATAAAGTGCTTTATACAAATGTTGTTTAGTTTTTTATGAGGTGTGAGAAAACAGCATAAAAAGGTAGGTTCCATTTAAAAAATCTGATGTGTTACACTCACATGACTTTCTCTACTCTTGTACAAACTATTTTTACAAACGTTTATTCTCCATATGCTTCATGTTACTCGAGATATCGAGATGCCAATCTTATTGCTAATTTTCTTGTAAATGCAAGGGGAACATGGTAGGTTATAAGCGATAGTCAAATCTTTTAAGCGCTGGTTGCTATGTGGCGCATTCTATTCTGTTTGCATATCCAGGACATAAAAATTGAATAACGAATTTGAGAAAAAGTATAAGTATTGGAAAATTTAAGGAAATAACAAGCAATATCTCGAAAATGGTTCACTCAACTAAAAAAATGTAGATGACATAAATTGTGTATTTTACCGCGATCTACATTTTTTGTGTAGTAAAATTTTGTCTATCTCTTATGGTTTACCAGTTATGCAAAAGTCGTTCACAATAAAGAATACTTTTGGAGACATTCTCAGGAAATCCAAGATATACATTTTATTTGTCATAAAAATATTTTAAACATATAATATTTTAATAAAAATCGTTAGAGCCATTTTTGAGAAAATTAAAATTTTCGAAAAATCTTCCATGTAAAGGGTAGTCTGGGGTGGAGGGATTTTCTTGAAAATCTTCGTGTCGCATCTCTGGAAGATACTGAACGTAAATACCAAGTTTGGTGTTTATCCGACTGTTAGTTTTTGAGTTATGCTGTTCACAGACACACACACAGACACACACACACACACACACACACACACACAGACACACACACGGACATGTTTCCAAAAATGCTTTTTTTGGATTCAGGAGGTCTCAAAACATGTATTTCCGGTGAAATCTCGGTATCGAATTTTTGGGTGGAATACAATACTTCCCCTACTTACTATACGTAGTAGAGAAAGTAAAAAGTCAAATTGAGCCTGAAATGACTATCGTAACGTCCTCCAAATAAAAAGCATTTACTTTCCCCCATGATATCAAACAACTTTTATTCAATACATTTCTTTCTACAACGCTTAGTTGTAGTCTCAACTTAAATGGTACACCTGTATAACTTGTGAAATTATCAAGTAGAAAAGTTGCTGCCAATTGTTGTAGGTCAAACAGGAACAGTTTCGGAATTAGCATATAATACAAAAATTGGTTACATGCGTTTATACACAGAAAACTACTAATAAGAACATAATTCAGTAAACAAGTTATTACTTTCTCCACTACGTATAGTAAGTAGGGGAAGTATTGTATTCCACCCAAAAATTCGATACCGAGATTTCACCGGAAATACATGTTTTGAGACCCCCTGAATCCAAAAAAAAGCATTTTTGGAAACACGTCCGTGTGCGTGTGTGTGTCTGTGTGTGCGCGCGTCTGTGAACAGCATAACTCAGAAACGAACAGTCGGATAAACACCAACCTTGGTATTTAGGTTCAGTATCTTCCAGAGATGCGACACGAAGGTTTTCAAGAAAATTCCCCCACCACAGATTACCCTTTTCATGTAACATTTTTCGAAAATTTTAATTTTCTCAAAAATGGCTCTAACGATTTTGATTAAAATATTATATGTTTAAGATATTTTCATGACAAATGAACTGTATATCTCGAGTTTTCTGGGAATGTCTCCAAAAGTATTCTTCATTGTGAACGACTTTTGCATAACTGGTAAACCATAAGAGATTGACAAAATTTTACTACACAAAAAATGTAGTACGCGTTAAAATACACAATTTATGTCATATACTTTATTTTGTTGAGTGAATCATTTTCGAGACATTACTTGTTATTCCCTTAAATTTTCCAATAAAATATTTGACTATCGCTTAAAGTCTACCATGTTCCCGTTGCACCTACAAGAAAATTAGCAATAAGATTAACATCTCGATTAACATGAAGCATATGGAGAATCAGCGTTTGTAAGTATAGTTTGTACAAGAGTAGAAAGAGAAAGTCATGTGAGTGTAACACATGAGATATTTTATAGAGAAAATTGCTGTTCTTGTGAATTTTCCTTTACATAAGGAGTGGCATTTATTTTGTTTCTCATGAGCTCATATAAAGGGCTTGCGT
Organism: Deroplatys truncata; assembly: GCA_030765065.1. Classification (NCBI taxonomy): domain Eukaryota; kingdom Metazoa; phylum Arthropoda; class Insecta; order Mantodea; family Mantidae; genus Deroplatys; species Deroplatys truncata. Next base: position 144,423,818 of record CM060985.1, on the reverse strand, counting down.
ATCTTGTAGTCCCATTCTCCTGATTGTGCTTATACACCTATAATATTCATATTGTTGAATATTTATCATTATTAAGAGGAAGATAGAAAACTAAGCATTTCTGTGACAGTTTATGGATTGCCACGAAAAAACGTCTTAAGTCGTGTGATTACTATACATCAAAGTTTTTGTAAATTCAAAAGAACATAAAAACAAAATCTCTTCAACAGTAAATCGAAGTTTGCCCATTTTCTTGCGGAAAACAATACAGAAAAGCGAACTTTACTTACCTTCTATTTGTTAGAAGGAAAATCTTTTACTCCGGAGTTTCAGGGAATACTTCGTTCTGCCTTTTGTTATTTATACGAGACATTAGTGGCAAGTATTTGAAATCGATTCCTCGAGGCAGCCCGCCGTCTCTCAAGTGCTCTGGTAGATTTGTGCACGGGAACAAGAATGCCAAGTGACGTAAGGGGGTCAGCCCCAATGTACCGGAAAATTAAACAACTGCTCTCTTCCTATGACGCAAAACAACATCCCCAATGATGGGGCATCGTAAAATATTTCGGTAATTGCGCTCGGCGGCCGGCACTTTCAACTTGATGACGTTGTATATCTAATGTCACGTGACAACCTTTGGCTTTATCAGTTGATTGCTTTTCGCCAAGTTGATGAACTCTCATTGCAGGATTTGACGTGTAGTTTTGTGTTCGAGGGAAAAGGAGAGTAATTCCGTATTTTGTAGCTATCAACTGTGATGAATTATAAACCAACTAAAATAGAGATGCCTCCACCTCTTAGACGCTGTTTTAAAACAACTTACCTCTACCTTTTCTTGCAGATTTTACGAATGTTCATATAACTGTGATCAAAAAATACGGTTAATGGCTGATTTAATGATTTATTTGCAAGAAAGACGGTACATGTGTGCAGGAACACATCTGATTGTCCTTCTAAATACGAGGGTTGATCAACAAAGACTGAGACTGATTTTTTCCTGTAGCTTCCGTGATAGTTTCGTATCTGTAACATAAATATTTGAAAAGAGCGGGTTTTTATGTATAATGTTGGTAGGCGGCAACACTCTCGTATTGGTAGGTTGGTAGTGATGCTCTATTTTGTAGACCCTAGTGCATTTCGCATACCAGACAATGGAGGTCATGCATTTTTTAAATCGATTATCACCGGTGATGAGTCATGGCTGCATCATTATGATCCTGAAGGAAAACAAGCCAGCACAGTGTGGAAATCGCCAGGTTCTCCAACACCAAAAAAGGCAAAAGTTGTTCCATCTGCACGGAAAGTGATGGTGATCACATTTTTGACTGTAATGGAATGATTTACCAGCATGCAGTTCCCCCTCACATTACTGTTACAGCAGCATACTACACGTCAGTATTGGCTACACTGAGGAAGCACATTGCAAAGAAGCGACCAGAGCTTTCTCGGACTAGGTGGCAACTTCATCATGACAATGCACGTCCTCACGTCGCAAATCAAGTCATGCAGTTTCTGGCTCGATTCAACATTACCTGTGTACCACACTCACCTTATAGCCCCGATCTTGCACCCTGTGACTTTTTTATTCCCATCACTAAAGACAAAGCTTAGGGGTATTCGATTTGAGAACTCTGAAGCAGTGCTCAAGAAAAGTGAGGCGATTCTCAAGGACCTGACAAAGAATGGTCTGCAGCACGTGTTCAAGGACTGGCAGAGACGCTATAAAAAGTGCATTGAAGTAGGAGGGGACTACTTTGTGAAAGATCATGTAAACATTGAATTGGAGTAATAAACATCTGTGAAAAAATATCAGTCTCAGTCTTTGTTGATCAGCTCTCGTATCACCTCATGTGATTATGCAATGCTGAAAGCCCTCAAATACTTGGAGCGAAGACAGCTTATGGGATGCAAAAATTGAAACTGAGCTATATTTATGGATCTAAACTGCTGTGGTCCTTAGCGTCCAATTTTATAGAGACCAGTAATTTTGCTCGAGGTCTCTTTATCTGGCTTGAAGTTCTTTTACGCGCCGTAAATTTACGACACGGGACCACCGGCTTTACTTCCCTTCCGAAGGAAGCCATGCTAAGGATTTTTACGCCCGAAAAAATTCATCGCCCTCTCCGGGTTTGAACCCGCGACCTCGAGAACTAGGGGCTAGTATGGTAACCACTACACCACGACCCCCTATAGGATGTGGATGAGCTCAGCGTTCATATTGCGTTATATGTCGGCAACGTCCGAAAACCTTTATTACTTTCTCTACTACGTATAGTAAGTAGGGGAAGTATTGTATTCCACCCAAAAATTCGATACGGAGATTTCACCGGAAATACATATTTTCATGACAAATGAAATGTATATCTCGAATTTTCTGGGAATGTCTCCAAAAGTATTCTTCATTTTGAACGACTTTTGCTTAACTGGTAAACCATAAGAGATAGACAAAATTTTACTACGCAAAAAATCTAGATCGCTTTAAAGTACACAATTTATGTCATATACATTTTTTTTGTTGAGTGAACCATTTTTGAGATATTGCTTGTTATTCCCTTAAATTTTCCAATACTTATACTTTTTCTCAAATGGGAATTCGTTATTCATTTTTTTTGTTCCTGGTAATGCAAAGAGAATGGAATACTCTACATAGCAACCAACTCTTAAAATATTTGACTATCGCTTAAAGCCTACCATATTTCCCTTGTACCAACAAGAAAATTAGCAATAAGATTAACATCTCAAATAACATGAAGCATTTGGAAAATAAGTGTTTCTTCAAGCACGGGAAGAGTAAATAATCAATGCGGACCAAATCTGGTGAATAAGGTGATGGAGAGCAAGGTATCCTGTGGTCGGTTACTTCTAATTCTCCTCAGGAGATGACCAAGATGTTTACGTGGGTGGCCGCATTGAATGTTGTGGCTTCTGGTAGGCATTCCCTTCAGCATCAAAAAGGCATCAGCATTGTCTTGATGCGCGAATTCTCGCATCTAAACGTTGTGGATTTCTGTGACACTGGGCAACGCCACTCCATGTTTTGTCTTTTTGACCCTGGGTTGTAGTTCAGGTACCATGACTCGCCCGTAGCAATGCATTTATGAAAGGCGGAGTCACTATCCTCCATGAGGATAAAAACTCCATGCTGTCTTGTTTCTGACCAGGAGTCAAGTGCTGTGACACTGTGTAACTATTTTACCTTGGCCTCCACCAACATTCGAACCGTCAGTCGACGATCATCGGTGAAGAGATGGAGAATTTTCTCGGATGTTTTCGCTGGTACAAAACGTCACGGGCTTACCTGGCTGTCGCACGTCTTTCACCTTGTCCCGACGCTGGAAGCCTTGTGCCTCCCGTACACGCACTTGTTTCGATAAAGCAGTGTTTCCATACCCTGACGCAGAATGTGTGTGGCATTCCTCAAGTTTGAAGCAGAATTTCACGTCCGGACATTGCTCCATTTCACCCTTAACGCATCGCTGCAATTCCACAACGCTTGTACACAAACTGCATGTCTGGACAAACACAGGCTTCGCAAACGATGACTGACTGACCTCGGGCTTCATTGACCTGATTGTCAATCAATAGTACTGATTACACCGCACCCAGCAATTCATTCGCGATATTTAGTGAGGTCGTATGACATAATTTTTGTCACTATAGGCGTAGTGGGAATTATCTGACTCTTATTATCCAAACGTGTCTTAAAGTTTTTATGAGAGAAACCATGTGAAACATGGAGGCAATTTCCAAAATATTACTCGCCAGTTTCAACTGAAAGTAGCAATATTAGAGAACAATTCTGCAGTGGCAGCGGAAGTATTGCATTCCACCCAAAAATTCGATAGCGAGATTTCACCGGAAATACATGTTTTGAGACCCCTGAATCCAAAAAAAGCATTTTTGGAAACATGTTCGTGTGTGTGTGAACAGCGTAACTTAGAAACGAAGAGTCGGATAAACACCAAACTTGGCATTTAGGTTCAGTATCTTCTAGAGATGCGACACGAAGGTTTTTTTAAGAAAATCCCCCCACACCAGAGTACCCTTTACATGGAACATTTTTCTAAAATTTTAATTTTCTCAAAAATGGCTCTAACGATTTTCATTAAAATATCATATGTTTAAGATATTTTCATGGCAAATAAAATATATTTCTTGAATTTTCTGGGAATGTCTCCAAAAGTATTCTTCATTGTGAACGACTTTTGCATAACTGGTAAACCATAGGAGATAGACAAAATTTTGCTACACAAAAAATGTAGATCGCGTTAAAATACACAATTTATGTCATATACATTTTTTTGTTGAGTGAACCATTTTCGAGATATTGCTTGTTTTTCCCTTAAATTTTCCAATACTTATACTTTTTCTCAAATTCGTTATTCATTTTGTTTTGTCCTGGTAATGCAAAGAGAATGGAATACTCCACATAGCAACCAGCTCTTAAAACATTTGACTATAGCTTAATGCCTAGCAATTCCCCTTGCATCTACAAGAAAATTAGCAATAAGATTAACTTGAAGCATATGGAGAATAAGCGTTTGTAAAAATAGTTTGTACAAGGCTAGAGAAAGTCATGTTAGTGTAACTCATCAGATTTTTTTAATTAAAACGCGACTTTGAAGACAATCAAAACCATCCATTTTAGTCACTGGGTGGATGATTTAATGCTACATTTTGGAATATTGCAGTTAAAACAGGAAACTAATAAGATGGTTATGAAAAATCGTTCTGTAATGAACTTTCGAGGTAAATTTATGCAAGACGGTGCTTAAGAGATCCAGCTTCCTACACTCTGGTGGTCAGTCGTTCTGCTCGTAACTGTGGAGCCAGCAACACTTCGTCATCCATTTCTGCATTTCCCCACAAATACAGCGCCCAAGAAATCTTGAACAATTAGTGTCCTCCTTGTGAGATATTTATGCGTATAGTAGTCTTAAATTATCTATCAAAATGTAATTGATCTTTCGTGGGTTCGTGTGAAATCTGTACCGCTTCTTTAGTGTGTAAACATGACTATATTTTGTTGAAATACGCTGTGAAACAAATATTGTTCTTAACTTACGTCGATGTCAATTTGACGTACTTACCTGCTGTAATCTGAAAGATTGGGCTGTATTTTCCTAGTTATGTAGTATGGAAAATAGGTATTGAACTTTCTGTTCTCTGTACAGCTTGAAAATACGCAAATTTAAACTTTGTGGAATATATTTTGGTTTGCATTAATGCTAGAGCTAGCTTTCAACATTTGTACAATTAGTTTCAAACCGCATAAAGATAAGAAGCGAGAAAATTAAGTCAGGACGAGTAAAACGCATTTACAGAGCATGCAGATGATTGGCTGGCACCTGTTGTAGGGCTGTTAGGCATAATAATATCCAATATTTTAAGTATTTAACTGGTATCGGTGGGTGAAAAGCAAAAGAATTTAACCGCCGCTTTTTGAATATGCATTTTTACTTTCTCCACTACGTATAGTAAGTAGGGGAAGTATTGTATTCCACCCAAAAATTCGATACCGAGATTTCACCGGGAATACATGTTTTGAGACCCCCTGAATCCAAAAAAAGCATTTTTGAAAACATGTCCGTGTGTGTGTGTCTGTGTGTGTATCTGTGAACAGCATAACTCACAAACGAACAGTCGGATAAACACCAAACTTGGTATTTAGGTTCAGTATCTTCCAGAGATGCAACACAAAGGTTTTCAAGAAAATCCCCCCACCCTATATTACCCTTTACATGGAAGATTTTTCGAAAATTTTAATTTTCTCAAAAATGGCTCTAACGATTTTGATTAAAATATCACATGTTTAAGATATTTTTATGACAAATAAAATGTATATCTTGAATTTCCTGGGAATGTCTCCAAAAGCATTCTTTATTGTGAACGACTTTTGCATAACTCGTAAACCATAAGAGATAGACAAAAGTTTACTACACAAAAAATGTAGATCGCGTTAAAATACACAATTTATGTCATACATTTTTTTGTTGAGTGAACCATTTTCGAGATATTATTATTCCCTTATTATTTTCTCGAATGGGAATTCGTTATTCATTTTTTTTTTGTCTTGGATATGCAAAGAGTATTAATCTGTGGCAAAGGGAATAGTGCTGCACCTAGCAACCAGTTATTAAGAGATATGTATGTGCTTTAAGGCTACTGTATTTCTATATTGCCCTTGTAAATATACATTCCCCTTACATCTACAAGAAAATTAGCAATAAGATAGCGTCTGCAAATGTTTATCTCGATTAACATGAAGTATATGGAGAATAAGCGTTTGCAAAAATAGTTTGTACAAGAGTAGAGAAAGTCATGTGAGTGTAACACATCATATTTTTTTAACGTGGATTAACATCCCAGAAAAACGTCGTAAAGTAACTTCTTCCCTAGCACCACTAAAAGCCAGGTGTATTTTGTCACAATCACCAATCAGTTTATTTAATACCCAACAATGCAGCTTAAAAAGCATACGGTGGTACACAAGTCAAAGTAGCTCTTAAGATAACGATTTCGGGAATTACGCTTACGATGACGGATTAATTTTTGTTTTTACCACTAGGTATATTAAGTAGGGGAGATTTCACCGGAAATACCAAAAAAAGCTCTTTTAGAAAAAAGGTCCGTGTGTCTGTGAACAGCATAATTAAAAAATCAAAAAGTCGGATAAATACCAAACGTGATACTTGAATTTACCATCTTCCAAGGATGCAACTCGAAGAGTTTTAAGAAAATCCTTCCATCTCAATCTAACCTTTACATGGACCATTTTTTGGAAATTTTTATTTCCTCAAAAGCGGCTCTAACGATTCCGATTAAAATATCATATTGTCGGAATCTCTTTTATTTTCACATAATTACAGGGGGTAGAGCATTGTACCGAAATCTAAATCACCACATTAAACTAACACGAGGTCCGACGGGGCAAGCTGATAAAGTTCCTAAATCATCTGGAAACTACCTAAATATTCATAAAATCATCATAGGTCAGGAAGGAAGGAACTACCTACATTAAGAATTCACATAGTATAAGTTTAGATGGTAAGAATATAATATAAATTAAGGATGATACATTTAACCTTCCTGCTTGACGAAGCGCCATGACTAACACACGTCTGCATTGTTCGCTGGTGACGCTAGAAGAGAGCGTCCTGCACGCTAACACAAGATAATACCGGTTTTACTCCCTCTCCTATTACGTCACTACCAGTCTGTATTACCAATTTAAAAAGTTACCATACAATGTTGCCACTCCATATGTTACAATATTACCAACCTCATGCCACAATATCTTTAAGATATTTTCATGGCAAATGAAATGTATGTCTTGAATTTTTTTTAGTGAACCATTTCCGAGATATTCATTGTTATTTGTTTGAATTTTCCAATACTCGTACTTATTCTCAAATGAAAACTCGTTATTCGTTTTTTTTATGTCCTGAATATGCAAAGAAAATGGAATGCTCCACATAGCAACCAGCTCTTAAAAGATTTGACTGTCGCTTAAAGCCTAGCATATTCCCCTTGCACCTAGAGGATAATTAGCAATAAGATAGTTACTGTATATGTTTATCTTGATTAACATGAAGTAGATGGAGAATAAGCGTTTGTAAAAATAGTTTGTACAAGAGTAGAGAAAGTCACCTGAGTGCAACACATCAGATTTTTTAAACAAAATATCACAATTTTCCCCCTCTCTATTTATTTGAGATCGCCTTAACTACGTAGTCATATCGCAATGAATCTATTAGGAGATACCTCTGGCTCAATGTGGGGCAGACAGCCTTCTAAATCTCATCCATGTACCATACCATCTTACTTTGTCACATGTCCAGAGAGGCAACTCTGCTTCTGTGAAGGGCAGGTGGCAGATTCGACACGTGTCTACGGAGAATCACGTTGAATAGGATCTTTCAACAGGAGTGTCCTATCTTTGAACTTAAATAAAACACGTTCTATAAATGATAGAGGTTTATTTATTTTTTATTTTGGAACATAATTAATGTCATTACGTGTGGAAGAGAACATCAGTTAAGTGACTGCTGCGACTTCTCTGGGTTGCGCGTATACGGTTGACCCAATTTTTAATGACAGAAGAACGCAAATTAGGTCCAACTTCACGAGTAACACGCGTGATGTTATTCATAAGATCATTTACGGTTTCTGGCTTTTTGGCATAAACTCAAGATTTAACATAACCCCACAAGAAGTAATCCAACGGTGTTAAATCACATAACTTCGGGGGCCAGTTAACATCACCACCACGGGAAATGATAAAACCTCTGAACTTTCCTTCAAAAGATCGATTGTTTCGAGAGCAGTATGACATGTGGCACCATCTTGCTGGAACCAGATGTTTCTGAGATCCAAACCATCCAATTGAGGCCAACAATAGTCCCTTATAAGAGCCCGTATCTTTCTTCATTGGCAGTTAGAGCTTATTCATCTTCATCTTGGAAAAAATATGGACCAATGATTCCACCATACCAAAATCCACAGCACACATTACCTTTTGGGGATGAAGTGGTCAATCTTGAATCTACATTGGATTGTGATTGCTCCAATATCGGCAATTTTGTTTGTAAACACAACCATCCATCCAAAATTGGGCTTCGTCGCTGAAGATGATTTTTCGACAAAAATCCGAGTAAGCTTCCAAATGCTCCATAGCCCAGCCAGCTAATACACGGCGCGACCTATGGTCGTTGGGCTTTAGTTCTTTAGTTAACATAATTTTATTAGCGTGAAACCTCAAGTCCAAATGCAGAATTCGCCAAGTTGTGGTCGGCGAAAGCCCCAATTCTTGCGCTCGACGAGCAATTGATTTGTTTCCGTTCTCGCGTACACTCTCACGAAAGACGCGTAGTTTTCGTTCGAGCGCTTACGTCGATTACGTGCAGGCGTTCTTTGATCGCTGACAGAACAACTTCTTTCAAATTTATCGATCAAACACCAAATCGTTCTCTCGCAGGGACGATTATGCACACCGTAAACTTCACGCAATACACGGAAGGTTTGGGGAACAGATGATCCATTTTGATAATAAATTTTCACAAATTCTACGCGTTGGTGAATGCTGTAACGTTCTATGGCTATTTGTCAATAACAACTGTAACCACATGAAATAAATGACCGCTGTAACTCAATAACAACGGCAGCTACCACATGTTAAAGATAGAACACTCTTATTGAAGGACCCTTTATTACTTACAACACGCAAATAAGCGATAATAGGTGCGTTCTTTGCTGCGCGTAGCCTATATATAGGCAGCATATCTCCTTGGTCCGCAAGTATCTTCTTCGTGGACATAGCAACACTTCCTACTTCTCAAACTCTCGAGCCTCGTATTTCAGCTTATCATAGCTTTGCTCAAATAAGTGGCTAAAGGAGTGTCACGTGCCCCTGTTATGTAGCATATGCTGTAAGCTGTTTTGAGGCTTGGAAATGGTTATTGGAGCATTAAATTGATGATTTAAAGACCACTTACCCTATGCATGCCCCCATTTTTCATAAATAGAGCGACAGGTCGTACTTTTTTCGCGTCATGTAGCGTTTGTTGCGGTTTCTTGGCCATTTGCGTAGCAGCGACAAGCAAATGGGGTGTGTGCGTGCGCGACATTGCTATCGGCCTCTTGCAAGTGTCTTCCTTCTCTTTCTTCACGTGATAGATGGCGTTGTTGGGCGAGCACTCACAAATCATTGGCGCTAAAGCTCCTTCTGGGACATAGGACTTGTTTACGAAACTTCAGATCGCTTCAACAAAAAGAAATTCAAAACCTTGTCGCATTGAAACGTTAAACGTACATTTACGTTCAGAATCGTTTCACTTTGTAGCGTTTTATGACTGCCCAACCTTTAGAGCTTGGAGATAAAATTAGTGTAATTAAATGTTTTAGTCGAGCACATCCATAAAATAACTAGAGATATTGCTTGTACGCAGTATAAATTTCAGTATATTCAGTAGGAATCGTTAAAAGCTCGTATCAAGGGAATACCTTTTGAAGTTGTGTTCTATTTGAGAATTTGCAAGGCAAAGTTTACTAAAATTAAAATATATCGTCAGTCTTAGCTATACAACTCCTGGAAATAAAACCAACTGTTTTGTTTTAAGGCAACCGAACAGTGAAATCTTGTCCAAAAGTGGTGAAAACCTCGATTTGTAGCTTTTTAGTTTTATATTCTATTTGCACTAATTTCATATTGTGCTTTTAACATTCCAATAGTTGTGATATTTATGAAGTATTCAGAAATATAGTTGTTGCTTCAAGTGTATTTTGCCTGTTTCTGTAATTTTCAAATATCTTTCTCTCCAATACTTTTTCCCTTCATATCTTGCAATATTAAAATTGCTCCACGTGACACAAATCTCAACTAATTTTCCTAAAATTTTCAGCTTTTATCGAGAATTTTGGACAAAGGAACTGGTTTGGACTTGTTTTTTATAATGCATATTGATTGTGCATTTAAGTATTTTATATAATAATTAGTGTAAAAATTAAAAAACATCAATACTTGAGAATTTGTTTTACAGTCAAACTAATCGACATTTCCGAAAAAAAGACCAAATCAGGTTTTTTTATTATGGTTTAATGGTGCAGAAATTAAATTTTGCATCACGAATAGTATTTTGAAAAATTTCAAAATTAGAATCTAAAATTTTAAAAAAATAATTTATTTTTTACTGATGCCCAATTATAGGCTCCAAGTTTGATATTTTATTTGTGGAGAACATACCAATTATCATATAAACTTTTGAAGTTTATAGGTCAACAATTGCACATTTTACTATTTTCACCGATGGGTTGCCTTAAATGTTTGGAGGTTAATGCCACTTAGAAGTCCCATTGGTAGCTTTAAAATCAGCTTTGGCAAAAATAAAATACGGCTGTAAAAGCTTTTACTTCTGCATATTTCTGTGCTTCTTTGAACGTATTGATAATAGCATAGCTTAAAATGAATAAAAAAAATGTTTCGTGTTTGTGAATATAAATGCAAACATGTGCTGTTAATGTCCACGCATGCCTTTCACCGTTTATTCTACGTGGGCCCACTATGTCCTTTACTAAAGACTGTAGCACCGCAGATAGGTAAACCCCGACATTGGTATCCTGTTCATTATGTTCAGTGCTTTAGCCAACGGTACTAAGAATCCGAAATGTGATAGGAATGGCTCCTAAGTGCACGGTATTTCGATATGTCTTCCCATTTCAGTCGAAAATTATTCAGGCGTGAAAGGATTAAGTGGATCACCTTTAAGCTTTCACATAATGGAATAGCTCTTAAAGGTATTTTCCTGAAATATAGGGTTTATCACCAGAATGACATACTTTAATTTGTAGCATATAATAATCCACCCAAAACAAAAAATCTAGTCAAACACTTCTCTACCTCTTACTCTTTATTTTATAGGAGTTCTACGAATTGTTAAAAGTAAAAGTTTATATCACTATTCCAAGCTTATTAACGACGACATAATTCGCCAGAAATGACTTCAATTACCTAAAACTAAAAATATACATTTTGTATTATAATGCATATCAACCGCTTTAAAAATATTTGCTAACATACTCTTTGCATCAGCTCATGATGTACAAAAGGACGGCCACTTTACGTTTTAAAGTTTACTATTTAAAATCTAATAAAATTAAAAGATCACTAGCAAATGTTTCGGAAAATGTTAGTGTTAATCCAAAATAATAGTCAAGTAAATCCACGAGTATTTACTTTTTACGCATAACCGTAACAATGCTGTTAGGTACTTGCATGACTCGGGTTCTTTCACATCAAGTGATTCTTCGTTTCGTTCCAAGAGTATTGGAAGACGATATTCCCCTTCTTTCTCTCTCTTTCAGCTCTGCACACGCGAATTCCTAACTTATTGTTAACAACAATACAAATGCATTACATGTTACTAAAGAGTATTTAAGGTTGTTGTCTTTCACATTTGTATCCCAAGAGTTTAATAGCGTAATTAAATCTGATTGACTGGATAATTTCTAATGGGCGTTGCCCTGTATTGGAACTTGGAAGGACTAAAGTGGGGTCGGTTTTATAGTATCACATCATAGAATACACACAAACACACACACACACACACATATATATATACATATATATATGTATATTGCAACGCAGCACACGCGACGTCACTTTTAAAATTGATTATTAAAATACTCGAGTGATTGTATTAGTAGAAAGGTCTATCAGTTTAGAACTGTATAACTGGCTCCATAATTATTTTTTTCTAGTCTAAAAGAGATCTATATCTTCTCTGTGTTAAGTTTTTGCTGTTTCTTAGGATTTTGCAGCTATATAAAATCCAATGAGAACAAATTGATTTCCGAAGTTATTTCCACAATACACACTTTTTCCATTTCATTATGTCCAACATAACCAAATACAAACAGAGCCTCTATGCTTTTACAAAATAAACCAAAGCACATTCTTATAGGTAAAGAATCATTTACAGTGAGATGCTTCTTTGAAGAGAGTTACCTTACATATCTAAAATATGCAGATATAAGTTATTTATTCAGCTTTTATTTATTATGCATATGGTTCTGGATTCCCCCCTCTCTGTCATTCCTACTCAAGGAACTTCAAGATGTGCATTTTCAATGAAATCGAGTTTTTGGATTGAATTGAAGAAGTTGTTTCGCTTTACGTATGGAAAGTCAATTTAAGTATGAGTTGTATTGTAGTTCAACTGTTGGGGAGCCGAACTTGAAGTAGTTGCAACCGCACGTTTGGTAAAAAGTTTCCGATAGCCTTCGCCCCAAATGTACTTTCCGATGCCCTTCCCCCCCCAAAAGTTTATAAAATATTAACTTTGTTCCTTTAAATATTATATATTTATGTTTGCCTCGGCTGCGTCAGTATTAATTTTAGAGACATGCATTTCTTAACAGGGCGTGATGCGGCTGAATAATGTAGGCTTACACAGATTATAATTTTTTTATTCACTCCTTTTTTTTATTAATTCTTGACACGATTTAAGTCACACTTCACTGATATAGAGAGCTGTGAGATTCTTTTATTAATGACATGCACTTTTTAAACACGTAAACTATTTTCTCACACAAAATACGTATTAAATTTCACGAGAACGCATCTCGCATCTGATTAGCAACACTGTCTGCTAGCAATCCGTCCAGTTATGAGCACCGTCTCCATGCAACTGACTTCTAGATTTTGTAAATTTTGCTATATTTCAATTTCTGATTGGCTAATCCTAGTCCAATAGAATACCTTCATTTAACTAAAGCTTTTCCTGGTTGCTGATTGGCTATTTTATAAACTGTCACAAAAAATTACATTATTGCTTCCAAGAATCACAAGTAGTATTGTTAAACTTTCAAATTCATTATTGCCTCAAGGTTACCTCATTGTTAGCAACTTTTAACCAATTATTCTCACAGCTCCTACATTATTAAATTACGTAATGCATTCACATAGCATTATTGAACATGTGCATATAATATAAACATTTACAATGACTGTAATATACACTTTTTATATATTGTTACATACACATATTGCTTTAAGGCGGGTGTTATTGAATTTACATATTATATAATTAGACTGAATTATTTAAGTGTTTAAAAATACTGCCTCAGAATGCAACACTTCCCTTCTCTATACTAATAAGTGGTAGAGAAAATACAATTTGGGTTACAGAGACGTAACTATACCTGCAGTCGAATGGTCAGCGTGCGGACTCATCAACTCAAAAGCCAAGGGTTCGATTCACGGCAGGGGAGGGTGAACTTTTACCTGATCTATGAAGTCTGAAACCTTGAATGAAATAGCGCTCTCACTCGCTACCGCTCGTTTCATAAACATACTCGCGTCTTAATTACCATCATAGTCATGTTGCATACAATTTGCTACAATTTCAAAAATGTGAGTTTTTTCAAAAAGATCTTACCTTGGTAATTGTGTGTAATTAAATGCTGATCGGATGGCAGGATCATGAGCGTATTTGCGAGTAGTGCAACAAATGGCAGCGTTGTTGAGTCCACGCCTTATTTATTGACTTTTTTGCAGCTACTGAGAAAGTAAGCATATTGAAGCAAATAAAACGAACCCAATTTATTAGAATATTAACATTACAATGAACATAATTTGTTTTATTTTGAGCACATGTTTCATTGTTTATCTGGGGATGGGTCCATATTAGACTGTTGCTTTGAAGGTTTAAAAATCTGATGTGTTACACTCACATGACTTTCTCTACTCTTGTACAAACTATTTTTACAAACGCTTATTCTCCATCTACTTCGTGTTAATCGAGACAAACATTTGCAGACTCTATCTTATTGCTAATTTTCTTGTAGAAGTAAGGGGAAAATATATTTACAAGGGCAATATAGAAAAACAGTAGCCTTTAAGCACATACATATCTCTTAATAGCTGGTTCCTAGGTGCAGCACCATTCCCTTTGACCAGATTAATACTATTTGCATATCCAAGACAAAAAAATGAGAAAGTAAGTAATGAAAAATTTAAGGGAATAACAAGCAATATCTCGAAAATGGTCCACTCAACAAAAAAAATGTATATGATATAAATTGTGTATTTTAACGCGATCTACATTTTTTATTTAGTAAAATTTTGTCTATCTCTTATGGTTTACCAGTTATGCAAAAGTCGTTCACAATGGAGAATGCTTTTGGGGACATTCCCAGAAAATTCAAGATATACATTTTATTTGTCATGAAAATATCTTAAACATATGATATTTTAATCAAAATTGTTAGAGCCATTTTTAAGAAAATTAAACTTTTCGAAAAATCTTCCATGTAAAGGGTAATCTGGGGTGGGGGATATTCTTGAAAACCTTCGTGTCGCATCTCTGGAAGATGCTGAACCTAAATACCAAGTTTGGTGCTTATCCGACTGTTCGTTTCTGAGTTATGCTGTTCACAGACACAGACACACACTCGGACATATTTTCAAAAATGCTTTTTTTGGATTCAGGGGGTCTCAAAACATGTATTTCCGGTGAAATCTCGGTATCGAATTTTTGGGTGGAATACAATACTTCCCTTACTTACTATACGTAGTAGAGAAAGTAAAAAGATGTGCGCGATAGGGAACCTGCGGCCGGCACCGAGTAAGATCATAATGACTCGCTGAAGTATTACGGATGCTATAATACGTACGTTACGTGATTGTGATTGACCAAAATGCATAAGCGAATTAACACCAATAAAGTCAAAGCCACTTATATGGCCAGAGAGTTTCCTGGCAGAACCAAAAATTACATAAAATTAACGACAGTAATTTTGAAGATGTATTTTCTTTTATTAGCTCCAGTATGGACGCCAATTTGAGAGGGTGGTTTGTTACGTTATTTTTTTACCACGCTTTGGGCGTCAGTTTGAAGAAGTTTGTATTGAAGGAGTTGCATTATATTTCAACTGTTGGGGAGCTGAACTTGTAGTAGTTGCAACCTCACTTATGGTAAACAGTTTCCGGTAGCCTTCGCGCCAAATGTACTTTCAGGTGGCCTTTGCCCCAAGTTTTTTTACTGTTTCTTTAAATATTACATATTTAATGTTTGCCTCGGCTGCGTCAGTATTATTGTTAGAGACACGTTTCTCTTAGTAGGGTTGTGATGCGACAAGAATGTAGGCTTACACAGATCATACTTTTACTTCACACTTTTTATTAATGCTTGACACGATTTAAAATACATTATTACATTATTGTTATTCCAATAATCAGAAGTAGTGCTATTAAACTCTCAATTTAATTATTGCCTTGGGATTACCTCATTGTTACCTCATTGTTAGCAACTTTTAACTTATTATTCTCACAACTCCTACATTATTAAATTACGTAATGCATTCACATAACATTATTAAACATGTTTACAATAATGTAAGCGTATGCAGTGATGACTGTTACTACATTTTACAAATTATTACATACACATATTTCTTCAAGGCGGGCTATTATTGAACTTACATATTATATCATTTGACTGAAATCATTTAAGTGCTAAAAATACTGCCTCAATTTTTAAACCCCCAATGTTTAGATATATCCAGCCATTAATTCTTAAGGATGCCCTAAACGCTTCATACTTTAGAAGTGTTGAGCTGATACCCAACATTTAACTAATCTGCTCAAGTTCCCAAGTATTATTTCCAGTAAGACATCAAAAGTTAGTCCGAGAGTTAGTAACATGTAGGCTTTTATAGGTGTGCTTTGAAAACCTCATTAGTGCCACTGAAATGCAACAACGGTGATTATATTACAAGAAAATTAAAAGCGCACCATGAAATAGGCTTAATTGAAAGAGTTCACCTACCAGGCTTTCATTAAGTTGGTTAACGAATCTCCAGAGTAACGTTTAGTGTTACTAGCTATGGTTTACACTAATTTGTGCTTGAATACACGTGTTACTTTATTTTTCATTTGGTTGAATGGAAAATTGCCAACGTTAACAATTATAAAGATAGTAAATTAGTTATTAACCCTACCTTGCATCTTAAAATTCTATGTATGCAATCAAACCGCATTTATTACAAACATGGAAATTCATGAGATAAACACCAGACAAAAGGGTAACATCCATCATCCCAGTGCAAAGCTTTCTTGCTTCCAGAAAGGTGTATATTACGAGACCATAAAAATATTTAATACTCTCCCTAATGATCTTAAGAGAAAAGCTGACATTTTCTATGTCTTTAAAACTGCTGTTAAAGAGTACCTATGCTCAAAAGCATATTATTCTGTACAAGATTATCTGAATGACAAATTATCCTGATGATAATACTTATATAGCTCTGTACGTAGTATTAGTAAATATTAATGACAATTGCCAGTCATATTTGATGCCTGCTCTAGAATTAATGAAGCTATTTAAATGTATGTATATTAAGAACTGACAGTAAATGCTATGCATTACAAATCAAATAGAACAAAATGATGAGACGAACAAAGGTAAAATCCTAGTGAATGTTAATATAACTGTTCTTGCCTATACGTATGTTAACCTTATAATAGTAAGGAGGTATTCAACTCTGTACAAAATTACACTTGATTTGTTTCATTTTGTATATAATATGTCTTTATTTTATTTTAAATGTTCTGTGTACTATGTAATATTTATGTTTATATGTAATTTATGTACATTTCCTTGACATGTTCTATGTTCACAAGCCTTTATGGCTGCTAGTGAACTCACAGAATACAATCTAATCTAATCTAATTAAAAAAAAACCAGAATCAATGGAGATGTATAATTGCTGAGAGTAATTGTTTTAAAGCATAGAAGTGGTATAATGCACATTTCTGGTGTTATTTTTAGGGAGCATATCTCTATGGAATTCTTGTTTATTATGATTACAATGTTATTTTCTGCAATATATGCTTAATATATTTGTTTTATTTTGTTTCAGGTAAGAGCATGAAGTACTTCATTTTCTTGCATGGTGATCAAAGCTGGGGTGAGTTATTTTTCAAACATACATATACTTGTGAAGTTGAGTTGAGTGTGTATAGTAAAAAAGCTTCAGTTTTAAACTTATAAAGGCAAACTGCTTGAACTTAATCAGTTTAAATTTGAATAACAGACGCTTTTCAAGCCCGGCGTGTTTACTGCAAAGTATCCAGGCATCAGAATTTCCAAGCATTGAAGCCAGAACGAGAGGTAATTAGGTTGAATTGTTATCGTACCTTAAGCAGTGACTTCTAGATAACAAACCAGCCCCTCCTTCGTGCACTCTATTGGGATTTGCAGACAGCACGTACGAGACCTATTTTACCTGCCGTCAGTGACCCTTGCAGCTGTTGTTTACTTCTTTGTATTGATAAAGGTTTGAGTGTAGCTAATTTGAAACCAACTGCTTAAGAATTCCTATGCCTGGTCAGTATCAACGTGACGTTGTGTATGGGAACGTTTTTAAGAATTGCATGCCAAACAGTGTAACTTCAACATCCACAGGTAAGGCGTGTCTTGCGTGGATTTATTGATCGATCCGGTTGTAATCTGAAGTATTTCAATATCAGATCTTTCTTTGTATGTGCTGGTAAACGTATAACATTTAAAGTAACTGCTGAAATGTAAAGCTCCATTTTTGTACTGTTAAGTTTTGAAAAAGGTAATTTAGTTGTAGAATGGAGCAATATAAGATTTGCATACGACCTTCGCTGCGCAACTCTACGTGCAAATTAAAATTACTTTTAATACGTGTGGCATATTTTGTTTTTTACACAGCGCTCGAATTTGTAAAGTATCAATAATATTATACTGTTTCTTGAAACTAACAGAGATAACGTTTAGAAAGCGTTTCTTGAAACAAGAGAAATGACGGTTAAAAAGCGAGATGTCAGGTGGTTTGATGTTTTGTTGATTCGCTAGCAGTCCTTTTCAGTAAAATTATTTTCAGCATGTTTTGCCTTACATCATATTGATATCTGGATTTTTGTTTTTGTAAGTGGTTTTAGTGCTATTCTGTCTGCTTCTTCTTTAATTTCACCTGGCTCTTCCATTTAAGTTGCTTCTGAATTCATAATTTCCACCATTTAATCTTTATGTAGATTATACTAGATAAAGAATAACGTTATGGAATAAAGGAGGTGGAAGGCTGCCAGTATAACGAATTGCTGTAAATTGAAGTATGACGATTTGTATTGTGAACAGATAAGTCGAGTGCCATGAGAAAGCAATCGTGTAAAAAGATACAATAAAAAGTAAAACCTAATCAAACCAAGTCGAGTTATTAAACATGTGCAAATACAAAGGGTGATTGAACTTGAAACCAAAGTTGGTCACAATGAAGGTTATCCCTAGTGTGTTAGGTCTACTTTTAGACCATGTTGTTAATAAAACATATTATACAACTACTAAGAAAGTGCCATTTTTATACTCGTATCGAAATTCCAGGCTCGTCTACTACTCGTAAGGAATCACAGTTGTGTAAATACCTAGTTCAATAGTGAAAGAATGTTAAATATCAGCGTTTTTAAAACTACCTCAGAAACATACACCCACCCGTTGTTTTTAAAGGGGTATATAGATTCATATATAATATAATTTCATTCTGGTTCTGCACCAGCGAAAACGGAGGGCTATTTATATTCGAAGGCCATCGATTCACCGAGCATACAAAGGCAAACTGCCGCTTGATAAATGTCAAGTAAAGGCAGTGCGGAGGCAATTAAAAAGGAATAGGTGCTTGATTGTACTAATGTTGGCAATATCGATATCAGATGCACCTGTTGTATACAGGAGGGTCCTGAAATATTGCAGGGCATTAAAACCTCCCTGTACTTGTATTGAACACGTAATTTATGCAATGTACTGCAGGGGTGATAGATTTATGCCCGATCGTTGTCCATACAGCCCTAGGGACACAGGGTCCACTGATTAGCTGTCGTCAATTAGGTAGCTCGAGTTCTGATCCCTGGCCCTCATTATCCGCTGTGGTATTGACCCCTAGGGGCCACCTCCCCCTATTGTGTCCACAGAGTTACAGGTTTTTTATTATCGCGATTGATATTCTAGTTTAGTGCACTTTCTCTGCCATTTTTATTACTTTAGCTACTCAATTAGAGTACTGTAGTCGACCCAAAGACTCTATGCTTTGAGACATTCGTTAAAAAAGAAACACTTTGCGGAAACGCAGTAGTATGTAAACAAAACCTTTTAAAGTAAAAGTGTCCTGCGATTTTTAGTGATATTAACGTTTCAACTTTAAATTTGGTAAAAGAAGAAGAATAAGCTGTGTAAAAAACTATTTACACGTGTCAAATAATGTGATAAAACACCTGGGAAATTGAAATTATTGTGTCGAGTATTGGAGAGGTATTGTATAAGAATTATCATTATCGACAACTCAAAAGGATTAGGGTTAACGTCATGGAAATAGAAGCACAATAGTTCCAATAAACATGCGTCTACAAGCGGGACGTTAACAAGTTAATTGGGAATGTGTGGTTGCAAGCTCCCTCTAACTTCATTTTAAAACGAAGGCACATAATTAATTTAAAATATCTGTTTTGTTTGTTTAATTTTCCATTTAACTTTCACTCATGGCTTCCTTAACAGGGAATTGCACCACTACTTTGTTATATTTCACAATTACTGTACGTTTTTACCCATTAAAGAGATGTTCAAAGTATCGTCCTTGCATCCGGATGCAACGCTGCAGTATTCCTGCAATGAATTTCGAATTATTTCGAACACACCCGGATCATTTCGGAATTGTTGACAAGCATGCAAAATTATCTGCTACAATTCTCCAACCATAATTACGGGAACATTTTACACTGCCGTTGTACAGGTGATCTAGCAGGCCAAATAACGGGTCCGCCTCGACCTATCTATTTTGTACCATGTCTTGCACATTAGATGTATCGCAGTAGCAGAAAAGGTATGTGTATATGAATATTCAGTGCCTTGGCCACAACCGCCTTATATGTGTATCGGCCGACGGCAGTGACCTCAGTATTATGCCACTGCGCAGGACATGTCAAGGGTACGTTTATCAGCTGGGAGCTGTCTCAGTCGTTGCTTTGTCTTCGTGTTGTGAAGTGCTTCGACAATTTGTGTGTTGTGTGTGATTTCCTTAGGAATGTTATTCTCTTATTAGTCCACGGAAATGTCTGCCAACAAATTCACGCTTGAACAACGTATTTTATGTACGATACATATCTGAAAACTCAATCATGTAGACAATTTCAGCAGCAGTTTCTTGGTAATCCATTTCCGGCTAGAGACACTGTAAAATGTTGTTATAACCTATAGTGCTAATCGTTATTTAACTTGTTGACTCATAAAAGGTTAAAGCAAAAGTGGTATACTGATATTAGTCATTAAATGAATGATTTCTAAAACCTGAAGTTAAGAACAGTTTAATCCAGTACCTTTAACCACAGGCGCCGAACTGTTCAGGTACAACTATTATTTGTCTACCCTTAGTATTATATGTTAGAAGTTTAGGATGTAAGGCAAAATATAGGAATAAGACATACAGTGTTTAAAAGCTAATGATCCCCAAGCTGCGCAATATACTGTATTCGCATTCTGTCTGAATCAATTTCCCCTCACGGGTCATAGCTCCCGTCATGCTCCACGTGGTGCTGCCATGTGCTCGGCGGAGTGATACATTTAAGTTTTGTTTACTTCTCCTTTCAGCTTATAGTGAAGAAGGTATAGTGTATGGCATAGCAATACCGGCATTTACGTACACAGAAGTGCTGACGTTGCACATTGCTGGAGCGCTCCCGGCTTTTACTATCTGAACTTCAATCCAAAGATGGGAAGACCTGCTTTGGCTTACCACAACTCATTGTTCCCATTCTCAAAACTTTCAGAGTAACCCTAAGTAATTAAACTCACTATCTCGTGTAAGTGCCGCTTTGTCTGGAAATAAAATGACACTTGCAAAATGACTGTTGATCCAGTGACAAAAGGCCACTAGGACCAAAGTCCGGATCACTGAGACATTGAAGTGGTAAGGGTTCAGTGCTGTGGCTTAGTACACGCACTTGTGTAGCAACTCTCCTCGTCAAAGTTCCTGGAGAGAGATATAATCCTTGCAACAACAGTCCTCAACTTCTGGCGTGGTGCTACAGGTCTACCTACTCCAGACCAAGTGCGAAGCTCCCCTGTACTCGGAGGCACTGATGAACTCTTGTAAATGTTGGACTCCTGGTCTCTTCGATTGGATATGTTTCTTGGTACAGGCGTGCAGCCTCTCGTACATTGATGCTAGCCCTATCGTACATGAAACGCATGCCTTCATACTCTTTGTTGCTTAAAGTTTCATTTTGAATGTAGTGCAGCACAACTGACACTCAAGACAGGTGAAAGTGACTGTTGCTGTTTGAGATTGTACGAGGTGTGATCAAAAGGTTTCCGGAATGGCTTCACAACAATGCTGACGCTGAGATTTCTTTAATTCTTACCCAGACTGTACATGCAGCGTTTCTTCCCGAGAAAAATGAGAGGTCACGTGACTTCCTGTGACCATGCAGTGAAGAGTTAGACGCTCTTAAGTGAACACGTGTTTTGCGTGTGCTGCGATTTTTCCGCGTAGCAAAAATGTCAGATTACGAAGAACAAAGAACGAACATAAAATTTTGCTTTAAACTCGGTAAAACTGCAACAGAAGGCTATGAAATGTTAAGAACAGCTTATAGGGAGGAAGTTATGGGCAAAACTCAAGCATTTGAGTGGTATTCGAAATTTAAAAGTGGTGTGACACCAGTTAAAGATGCAGATCGTTCGGGGCGACCCTGTTCCAGCAAAATTGATGAAAATATCAATAGGTGAGGGAAATGGTCTTAAACGATAGGCGCATTACAAAAAGAGAACCTTCTGACTCATTAGGACTCTCGCACAAAGCCCTTTCTGTTCGCCAGTTTTTGGATCAAAATAGGATGAATACTGTTCACCATCCCGCCTATTCCCCAGATTTGGCACCAGCGGACTTTTTTTCTTTTCCCGAGACTTATATTGCGGCTCCGAGGACACTGATGTCATCCATCGCGAATCGCAGAAGGCACTGAACATGTTGAAAGAAGAGGACTTCCAGAGGTGCTTCCAGCAGTGGCAGAAGCGCTGGGACAAGTGTATCAACTCACAAGGAGACTACTTCGAGGGTGACAGTGCAGATTAGACAAAACAAACTGCTGTGTAGTATTTATGACGTCATTCCGGAAACTTTTTGATCACACCTCGTATACTGTGTACTGCGGTGTGAGTAAAATGCCACATCTCGGTACTGTTCATTTCTGAAAATAAAGGGTACAATCGAACCGCGTCACACAAGGTGTAAGGCATACAATGTTCAAAACAATGAAGTCACTGGCGGCTCGTAGCACACGTTTGCTGGAACTGCTTTATTTATGTTTGCGTCTGCTGTGAGCCCTATAGGTTTACGCCATCAATTATGATGCGTCTTGTATATTTAATTGGCACTAAGAGAAAAGACACAACTTCACTGAGAACGGTTTAAATGAGTAATTCTAATACTTTTTACTTTCTCTACTACGTAGAGTAAGTAGGGGAAGTGCGTGTCTGTGAACAGCATAACTCAGAAACGAACAGTCGGATAAACACCAAACTTGGTATTTAGGTTCAGTATCTTCAAGAGATGCGACACGAAGGTTTTCAAGAAAATCTCCCCACCCCAGACTACCTTTTACATGGAACATTTTTCGAAAATTTTAATTTTCTCAAAAATGGCTCTAACGATTTTGATTAAAATGCCATATGTTTAAGATAATTTCATGACAAATGAAATGTATATCTCGAATTTTCTGGGAATTTCTCCTAAAGTATTCTTCATGTGAACGACTTTTGCATAACTGGTAAACCATAAGAGATAGACAAAATTTTACTACACAAAAAATGTAGATCGCGTTAAAATACACAATTTATGTCATATACATTTTTTGTTTTTGAGTGAACCATTTTCGAGATATTGCTTGTTATTCCCTTAAATTTTTCAATACTTATTTTCTCAAATGGGAATTCGTTATTATTTTTTTTTGTCTTGGATATGCAAAGAGTATTAATCTGTGACAAAGAGAATAGTGCTACACATAGCAACCAGCTATTAAGAGTAATTTCTATGCTTAAACGCTACTGTATTTCTATATTGCCCTTGTAAATAGATATTCCCCTTACCGTACAAGAAAATTAGCAATAAGATAGTGTCTGCAAATGTTTATCTCGATTAACATGAAGTAGATGGAGAATAAGCGTTTGTAAAAATAGTTTTTACAAGACTAGAGAAATCATGTGAGTGTAACACATAAGATTTTTTTCTTTATTTTTAGTTTCCTTTATTTGCCTCCCTCCCAAGATCATTTAGCATCTAAGACAAACTAGGCAGCTTTAACTTTGGGATAAAAAAGTGTTCAACAACAGGGATGCTAACTTGTTTACATTTCGTTCTAATTGTTGGCTTTAGAAACTTTTTATTTTTTCTACTGCATAGGTGTTTAAAGCAGGAGATAAGTGTTAGCGTTTTGCAGCCGTTCGAAGCATTTAAGTTGGTGCAGTGACGATATTTCTGTCTGAGGTAGTGCGGGTTTTAGCTCGAACGTCGCACGAATGACCCTCGGTCAGGACGTTGCTGTGAGGTTGGATGTGACACATTCCCATTTCTTTGTGTCGCGGAAGATGGATTTGTCTGGAATCACGGCGACAGCTGGACAAAGGCACGGTCAACACAACAAATGTATGGGAGACAGGGAAAAGCTTCGATGGGCAGAATGGGAGTAGACTAGTAACGTCAAATGTACGGAGGCGTGGTGATTTGCATGTCTTGACGGACGTTTGTAGATGGATTTGTTTTTGCAGTGATGAGCATTAATTTTCTGGTCCTTAGAGTGAGTATACTCGTTCCATACCAACTGCGTATGTGTCTCCAGAGAAAAAGAGGTTTAGTCTTTATTTGTATTGACTGTTCTGTCTAAAGCAAACGTGGATAAGTCAACCGTCTCTGTTGAAGGAAACAGTATGATGCTTTGTACAATAAATGGAATCATTAATGAAATTTTTTAGATCTACAGTTATGAAACCCACTTACGAGCATTGTATCACTGACTGTTCTGCTTTGCAGTTTAAGTTTTCAGGTTAATATATTATAAATGACACTGCGAAGTACAAAGCAGTACCATGGCTAAAAGGAACAGAACATAACGCATTGTTATGGGCCGGTAAACGTCTCTGTATGTCAGGATACCTTTCGCTCTTGGCAGAAAGTGTTAGAGCGACTCAAAAAATTAAATTCAGTGTTAATTATGGACGTTCTTTCACTACTATGGTTCTTATTGTTCCATTCTATACTGAGTGTGAAAGACCGGAAAGTTTGCTCAGAGACCTCTTTATCATACTTGACGTTCTTTTACGTGCCGTAAATCCACGACACAGGACCACCGGCTTTACTTCCCATCCGAAGGAAGCCATGCTAGGGATTTTTTAGTCCGAAAAAAAGTGCACGCCCTCCGCCGGGTTTGAACACGCCTTCTCAGGAACTAGAGGCTAGCATGGTACCCATAGAACATGGATGTCGACATTAGGTTGTCTCGTTAGTGTGCTGGTGGCTGATACGGAAGCAATGAGATTAGTGCTCTCATGCGATGGAATAGTTCAAAACGTTCGGCATGCAGTTATTCAGTTTTTTACTTTCTCTACTACGTATAGTAAGTCGATACCCAGATTTCACCGTAAATACATGTTTTGAGACCCCCTGAATCCAAAAAAAGCACTTTTTGGAAACATTTCCGTGCATAACTCAGGATCTTTCAGAGATGTGACACGAAGGTTTTCAAGAAAATCCCCCCACCCCAGATTACCCTTTACGTGGAACATTTTTCGAAAATTTTAATTTTCTAAAAAATGGCTAACGATTTTGATTAAAATATCATATGTTTAAGATATTTTCATGACTAATGAAATGTATATCTCGAATTTTCTGGGAATGTCTCCAAAACTATTCTTCATTGTGAACGACTTTTGCATAACTAGTAAACCATAAGAGATAGACAAAATTTTACTGCACAAAAAATGTAGATCGCGTTAAAATACACAATTTATGTCATATACATTTTTTATTGGGTAAACCATTTTCGAGATATTGTTTGTTATTCCCTTAAATTTTCCAATACTTATATTACTTTCTGTACTACGTATACTAAGTAGGGGAAGTATTGTATTCCACCCAAAAATTCGATACCGAGATTTCACCGGAAATATATGTTTTGAGACCCCCTGAATCCAAAAAAAGCATTTTTGGAAACATGTCCGTGTGTGTGTCTGGCTGTGTGTCTGTTTGTGTGTCTGTGTGTGTGTCTGTATGTGAACAGCATAACTCAGAAACGAACAGTCGGATAAACACCAAACTTGGTATTTAGGTTCAGTATCTTCCAAGGATGCGACACGAAGGTTTACAAGAAAATCCACCCACCCCAGATTACACCTTTACAGGGAACATTTTTCGAAAATTTTAATTTTCTCAAAAATGCCTCTAACGATTTTGATTAAAATATCATATGTTTAAGATATTTTCATGACGAATGAAATGCATATCTCGAATTCTCTGGGAATGTCTCCAAAAGTATTCTTCATTGTAAACGACTTTTGCATAACTGGTAAACCATAAGAGATAGACAAAATTTTACTGCACAAAAAATGTAGATCGCGTTAAAATACACAATTTATGTCATATACATTTTGTTATTGGGTAAACCATTTTCGAGATATTGTTTGTTATTCCCTTAAATTTTCCAATACTTATTCTTTTTCTCAACTTCGTTATTTATTTTTTTTGTCCTAGTAATGCAAAGAGAATGGAATACTCCACATAGCAACCAGCTCTTAAAATATTTGACTATCGCTTAAAACCTACCATATTCCCCTTGCATCTACAAGAAAATTAGCAATAAGATTAACATCTCGATTAACATGAAGCATATGGAGAATAAGCGTTTGTAAAAATAGTTTGTATAAGAGTAGAGAAGGCCATGTGAGTGTAACACTTTAGATTTTTTATGGTAGAAGGTGTAAATGAAGCTGCTGACATGAACACCCATCCCTATATGGTAAAATTTGCTACGGCGCTTCCGATTTGAAGTCCTTCGCCATGTCTTCAGGTCTACGGCGGGGGGGGGGGCTCCAAAACTCGCCGATTCGCAAATGACATCAGGACCGAGACATGTTTAAGAATATTTCTCTGCCAATCATGCAATTTTTTCACTTAAGTATACGTCATGCATCGGGCCACTGGAACACTTGTAGGTCATCCGTTCACCACTCTTCACTTCTCTATGTTTAATAAATTCTAAGCAGTGCCTATACCATTGCAGAAACAAACACAAGTTTAACTTTTATTTGGCAATCCAAATAGTGCATCAAAAACTCTTTGAGTTAATGTTTTAACGTTGATGATCTAAACGTTCACGGTTTTTATAATATAAGATTCCCATTTTATGTACATTCTATATTTATACTTGGTAAGGAATCGTTCAAGAATAATTACAAAAAAAATCTGATGTGTAACACTCGCATGACTTTCTGTACTCTTGTACAAACTATTTTTACAAACGCTTATTCTCCATATGCTTCATGTTAATCGAAATGTTAATCTTATTGCTAATTTTCTTGTAGGTGCAAGGTGAATTGGTAGGCTTTAAGCGATAGTCAAATATTTTAAGAGCTGGTTGCTATGTGGAGTATTCCATTCTCTTTGCATTTCCATGACAGAAAAAGTATAAGCATTGGAAAATTTAAGGGAATAACACGCAATATCCAGAAAATGGTTCACTCAGCAATAAAAATGTATATGTCATAAATTGTGTATTTTAACGCGATCTACATTTTTTGTACGGTAAAATTTTGTCTATGTCTTATGGTTTACCAGTTATGCAAAAGTCGTTCACAATGAAGAATACTTTTGGAGACATTCCCAGAAAATTCGAGATATACATTTCATTGTTCATGAAAGTATCTTAAACATATGACATTTTAATCAAAATCGTTAGTCATTTTTGAGAAAATTAAAATCTGGGATAGGGGGATTTTCTTGAAAACCTTCGTGTCGCATCTCTGGAAGATACTCAACCTAAAGTTTGATGTTTATCTGACTGTTCGTTTCTGAGTTGTGCTGTTCGCAGATAAACACACGGATATGTTTCCAAAAATGGTTTATTTTTATTCAGGGGGTCTCAAAACATGTATTTCCGGTGAAATCTCGGTATCGAATTTTTAGGTGGAATACAATACTTCCCCTACTTACTATACGTAGTAGAGAAAGTAATAAACCGAGGTGTGGTTGGGCACTGAGGAGTATGTACATATTCACATACCGCCACGTTTGTTCTGCAGCTACCAGTCCACTCTTTAATAATACGTCTATTGTTATTAAGCATGTTTTATTTTACTATACGCCAAACCTTAACGTGAGTGGTGAACTAAATTTTCAAAAGAATAAACAAGCCATCACTTCCTGTCTTTAAAATGGATCCAATCAAGGGCTTCAAAGTTAGGATCACATAAAGTGTTTTAGAGCATTAATTTATCGCTTAGTGTCATTGAAACGTTGAGCTCTCAGTCCTGCAATTCGGTAATTGGAAATTCCCTAGCTCCATTTATAAACAGGAGAATTATCAAAATTAAAACTCGGAATATTTTGCCATTCACAAGAATGCTCCCCTGCTAGTTGCCTTTTGTATTGAAACTGATGTGCCCTTGGCATATGCCTCTGGAGTGTTTACATGACCAGAAAATATTTGGAAAATGTTGACAATGGGTGTTTTGCCGGAAGGGAGCGGCCCTTTAGGCTAGGCCGCGAGTGACAATCGTGACTCGCCTGTAAGGGTACTAGACAGTTTTACTGGGGGTATTTGCTCTTGCCTTTTGCGTTGTTGGAATGAAGTGTCTGCCATCTCATACATCCAGACTTAAACCCAGGATGAAAGTTATTCACTATTGAAAACTCCCATGCACCGGCACTGAACGTCATAAATATTTTGAAAATAAAAGAATAGATGTGTGTTCAATAGAGAAGTAGCAAAAGCGGCCTTAAGGGCATGTTTCGCTATTGGCGTATTTAAACAATATAAAAGCATTAAATTGCCTTGGCGTTTTATTTATTGCCGTGTGTCCCGTCTTCGTTTAATTTTGAACATACGTATTTTTACTTTCTCTACTAAGCATTTTTGGAAACATGTCTGTGTGTGTGTCTGTGAACAGCATAACTCAGAAACGAACAGTCGGATAAACACCAAACTTGGTATTTAGGTTCAGTATCTTCCAGAGATGCGACACGAAGGTTTTCAAGAAAATCCCCCCACCCCAGATAACCCCTTAAATGGAACATTTTTCGAAAATTTTAGTTTTCTCAAAAATGGCTCTAACGATTTTGATTAAAATATCATGTTTAAGATATTTTCATGACAAATGAAATGTATATCTCGAATTTTCTGGGATTGTCTCCAAAAGTATTCTTCATTGTGAACGACTTTTGCATAACTGGTAAACCATAAGAGATTTCGAGATATTGCTTTTTATTCCCTTAAATTTTTCAACACATACTTTTTTCAAATGGGAATTCGTTATTCATTTTTTTTATGTCCTGGACATACAAATAGAATGGAATGCGCCACATAGCACCCAGCTCTTAAAATATTTGACCATCGCTTAAAGCCTACCATATTCTCCTTGCACCTACAAGAAAATTGGCAATAAGATTCACATCTCGATTAACATGAAGCATATGGAGACTAAGCGTTTGTAAAAGTAGTTTGTACAAGAGTAGAGAAAGTCATGTGAGTGTAACACATCAGATTTTTCATCTCGTTATGTGGAATGGAATCAACAGATCTGTTGCTTTCTGGGAAAGAAAATATTAAGATCGAAATAACGTGCTTTTTACGACAGATCACAGGTCAAATAGAGAGGAAAGCGGTGTTGACAAAAAATTTCTCTGGGAATGGATGACTTTTGCAAGAACACTTCTTTTAAATCGGGATGAAATGAAACTGAAATAACGTTTAAGGCTAGGGGATGGAGTGGTCGACTATTACCCTTCATGGACACTGTGACGTCAGATAAGGGAAGGCTTCCAAAGCCGCTCCCTTAAGTGCTTGCTAACTTAATATTCTGTTTGATTATGAGAACACGATTATGGACGCTAAATTACGATCGGAAGGGCCTAAAACAATGGACTTGCTGTCCTTTGCATTTCACCCGACACGAGTTAATGTTACCTACTCTCATAAAATAGCTTAGGCGTGTTCGGAAACTCAAATTACGTGATCCTATTCTCGAAAGTAGGATTTTGTGAATGTAGTTCCATTCATTTTTACTTTCTCTACTACGTATAGTAAGTGGGGGAAGTATTGTATTCCACCCAAAAATTCGATACCGAGATTTTACCGGGAATACATGTTTTGAGACACCCTGAATCCAAAAAAAGCATTTTTGGAA
Organism: Deroplatys truncata; assembly: GCA_030765065.1. Lineage (NCBI taxonomy): Eukaryota > Metazoa > Arthropoda > Insecta > Mantodea > Mantidae > Deroplatys > Deroplatys truncata. The sequence continues at coordinate 144,393,876 of CM060985.1, read as the reverse complement.
ACATGTCCGTATGTGTATCTGTGTGTGTGTGTGTGTGTGTGTATGTGTGTGTGTGTGTCTGTGTCTGTGAACAGCATAACTCAGAAACGAACAGTCGGATAAACACCAAACTTGGTATTTAGGTTCAGTATCTTCCAGAGATGCGACACAAAGGTTTTCAAGAAACTCCCCCGACCACAGAGTACCCTTTACATGGAACATTTTTCGAAAATTTTAATTTTCTCAAAAATGGCTCTAACGATTTTGATTAAAATATCATATGTTTAAGATATTGTCATGAGAAATGAAATGTATATCTTGAATTTTCTGGGAATGTCTCCAGAAGTATTCTTCATTGTGAACGACTTTTGCATAACTGGTAAACCATAAGAGATAGACCAAAGTTTACTAAACAAAAACTGTAGACTTCGTTATAATACACAATTTATGTCATATACATTTCTTTTGTTGAGTGAACCGTTTTCTAGATATTGCTTGTTATTCCCTTAAATTTTTCAATACTTATACTTTTTCTCAAATTCGTTATTCATTTTTTTATGTCCTGGACATGCAAAGAGAATGTAATGCACCACATAGCAACCAGCGCTTAAAATATTTGACTATCGCTTAAAACCTACCATATTCCCCTTGCATCTACAGGAAATTTAGCAATAAGATTGACATCTCGATATCTCGATTAACATGAAGCATATGGAAAATAAGCGTTTGTAAAATAGTTTGTACAAGAGTAGAGAAAGTCATATGAGTGTAACACATCAGATTTTTTACTTAGAAATGAATTTGAAACCATTAACAACGTTTTATTTTCTCTCATGCTTGGGTACTCTAAGGTAGAAGAAGTATTTATTTATTTCGATCAGCAAATTCCATATCGGATTTACTGAGGCAGGAAGTTCATAGTTTTAAATATGCAAAGCACATAGCTTATGGCGACATTCTGATCAATTGCGTAAACTGTTCTTTCTCATTTACCTATCACCTAAATTGGCAAGATATTGGAAGCGTCTGAGGAGGCTATTTCAAGTCACAAAATCTATTCATAGCATACCATATAAAATACTCCTCCGTGGTGTAGTGGTTACCGCGGTCGTGGGTTTTAAATGCGGCGGAGGGCGATGGATTTTTTCGGGCGTAAAAATACTTAGTCTGGCTTCCTTCGTGTCGTATATAGAATAGGACGCTAAGGGCCACAGCAGGTAAAGAGCGTCCATAAATACAATTCAATTTAAGTTTTACTATACAATATAAATGTACAATTTCGTCGTTTCTAACGCTCCCTATATAGCATATGACCTTCGGGAGATACTGATTCCACAAAGGGATGACTGGACCCATTTCTGGGTCCATTGCCTCCGAAGGTAGGGTAATGAAGAGGATGACGGTGGAATGAGAGGACCTACAGTTTATACCGTGGGCTCTGAACCACGTTGGGCCTTGGGAATGCTTCACATGAGCATGTCAGAGGTGTAGGCGTGTGCCAATGACAAGGGAAAGTTCACAACCCTGGCTTGCGAGCTTTAATAGCGAGAGCATGTTGACTTCTTCAAAAGATTGTTATACTACGTTTAATGTTAAATTTTAAAAATAATATAATTTCATTTCTCGTGTACTTAGAATAGTAATTGAAAAACGTATTGGTTACTTAGCACTGTAGTGGAATTCTGGCTCTCTTGGTTGTCAAAGTTTTTTAAGCAAAATATTGTATGATAGCAATTGAAAATCACAAAGAAGAAAATGGTGTAAAGTGGAGTCGTTTACATTTGGAAAAGAAAAACAAATTTATTTAGAATAGAATTATTTGGTTTTCGGAATTTATAAAATGGAGTATTACATCAGAAAGAAGTATAGCTCAGAGTTTGTAAAATCAATACTAAGCATGGTGTGGCAAAACATGGGAAAAGAAATGTTCTTACATAAAAACTGCAAGATTAATAAAGCTAATATGATTATGAAGTGAAAACGTGATATAAGAAATTATAAACCCATTTGAGACAATTAACACAAAATACATCCTTAAGCATGCGTATATAAGAAGATTAAAACCAAGATTTGTAAATAAATGGAGGTGGTAAAACAAATGAGAAAACTCTGATGTGTTACACTCACATGACTTTCTCTACTCTTGCACAAACTATTTTTACAAACGCTTATTCTCCATATGCTTCATGTTAATCGAGATGTTAATCTTATTGCTAATTTTCTTGTTGATGCAAGAGGAATTGCTAGGCTTTAAGTGATAGTCAAATATTTTAAGAGCTGGTTGCTATGTGGAGTATTCCATTCTCTTTGCATGTCCAGGACATGTATTTTATCGCGATCTACATTTTTTGTGTAGTAATATTTTGTCTATCTCTTATGGTTTACCAGTTATGCAAAAGTCGTTCACAATGAAGAATACTTATAGAGACATTCTCAGAAAATTCGAGATATACATTTCATTTGTCATGAAAATATCTTAAACATATGATATTTTAATCAAAATCGTTAGAGCCATTTTTGAGAAAATTAAAATTTTCGAAAAATGTTCCATGTAAAGGGTAATCTGGGGTGGGGGATTTTCTTGAAAACCTTCGTGTCGCATCTCTGGAAGATACTGAACCTAAATACCAAGTTTGGTGTTTATCCGACTGTTCGTTTCTGAGTTATGCTGTTCACAGACAGACACACGGACATGTTACCAAGAAGTTTTTTTGAATTCAGGGGGTCTCAAAACATATATTTCCGGTGAAATCTCGGTATTGAATTTTTTGGTGGAATACAATACTTCCCCTACTTACTATACGTAGTAGAGAAAGTAAAAATAAAGGATATTTTAATGATATTAAAGATAAATGAAGTGATTGTTGTGTATTGAATAAATCGATACTGAGCAATTAAACATACGAATAACAATTTAACGTAATTTATAATACAATATTGTCTTTATATAGATGTTCGTAGTTATCTCAGGACGTCGTTAAAGAAGATGAAGAGGAAAAGGTTGAAAATACCAGAAAATATTTGTGGAAAACAAAATTGTTTATCATAAAGTTGAATCGAGATTTGCTATTGAACAACTTTAAATTTAGGAGGAGTTGTTTTGTATTTTAATTTTGTCTTTAAATATTATATATATATTTATGTTTGCCTCGACTGCGTCAGTTTTAATGTTTTTCTTAAGGTGTGGTGCGGCTGAAGAATGTAGGCTTACACAAATTATAATTTTTTACTTCACTCCTTTTATTAATCCTTCACACGATTAAATAACACTTCACTGATATAGAGAGCTGTGAGATTATTTATTAACACTTGCACTTTATGTTCTCGCCGTAATGAATTTTCATCTCACACTGAATACGTATTAAACTTCTCTAGGACGCGTCTAGTTAGGAACGCTGTCTACAAGCAACTGAACTGGTTTCTAACGCCTGAATTTGTAAATTTCTGTATTTCAAGGCTCTGATTGGCTAATCCTACTCCAATAGAATACCTTCATTGAACTTAAGTTTTTTTCTGGTTGTTGATTGGCTATTTATATACTGTCTCAAAAATTACATTATTGTTGTTCCAAGAATTACTAGTAGCATTATTACTTTCCAATTCATTATTGCCTTAAGGTTACCTCATTGTTACCTCACTGTTAGCAACTTTTGACCTATATTCTCACAGCTCCAACATTATTAAACATGTACTCCAATGTAATCCTACTCCAATAGAATACCTTCATTGAACTTAAGTTTTTTTCTGGTTGTTGATTGGCTATTTATATACTGTCTCAAAAATTACATTATTGTTGCTCCAAGAACTACTAGTAGCATTATTACTTTTCAATTCATTATTGCCTCAAGGTTACCTCATTGTTACCTCACTGTTAGCAACTTTTGACCTATATTCTCACAGCTCCAACATTATTAAACATGTACATAATAATACGAACATTAATACAATGACTGTTACAAACACATTTTATATTTTTATTTGTACACATATTGCTTTAAGGCAATTATTAAGTTATTTAAGTGTTAAAAATACTGCCTCATTATTGTTTACTAAAGAAATGCATATTTATTTCAGTCCTATCGAAGTTTTTTCAAGAAACTTGAAGGAACAAGCAGCACATATTAAACCTGAAAAATCGTGTGTTCGTTATAATAACGAGATGCTCGCCTTTAATTTAGGTATATTGATTCTAAATCCTATGGACCTCGTATTCATTTGTGCATCCATCTCACCAATTTAACGTTTCGGTTTGTGCTTTCTGTAAACAGATTACTAAATATTCTTTATTCTGATTGTAGTTTTATATAATTGGGAAATGAGAAGAGAGTAACCAAAACTTATTATATGAGACATGTAAAGTTCTTTAAATATAGTCTTATATGAAGTAAAAGTAAGTAAAAGACATTCAGTATTTCCAAAATATTGTGTCTTGTTCTTCATTTTTGCTTTCTCTATTACGTATACTAAGTAGGGGAAATATTGTATACCACCCAAAAATTCGATACCGAGATTTCACCGGAAATTTATCTGTTTTGAGACCCCCTGAATCCAAAAAAGCATTTTTGGAAACATGTCTGTGTGCGTGTGTCTGTGAACAGCATAACTCAGAAACGAACTGTCGGATAAACACCAAACTTAGTATTTAGGTTCAGTATCTTCCAGGTATGCGACACGAAGGTTTTCAATAAATCCCCCACTCCAGATTACCCTTTACATGGAACATTTTTCGAAAATTTTAATTTTCTCAAAAATGGCTCTAACGATTTTGATTAAAACATATGTTTTAAGATATTTATATGAAAAATGAAATGTATATCTCGAATTTTCTAGGATTGACTCCAAAATTATTCTTCATTGTGAACGACTTTTGCATAACTGTAAACCATAAGAGATAGACAAAGTTTTACTACACATAAAATGTAGATCGCGTTAAAATATACAATTTATATCATATACATTTTTTTTCGAGATATTGCTTGCTATTCCTTTAAATTTTCCAATACTTATACTTTTTCTCAAATTCGTTACTCATTTTTTTTGTCCTGGTAATGCAAAGAGAATGGAATGCGCCACATAGCAACCAGCTCTTAAAATATTTGACTATCGCTTAAAGCCTACCATATTCCCCTTGCATCTACAAGAAAATTAGCAATAAGATTAACCTATCGATTAACATGAAGCATTTGGAGAATAAGCGTTTATAAAAAGAGCTTGTACAGGAGTAGAGAAAGTCATGTGAGTGTAACACATCAGATTTTTTACTAAATTTTAAGCACTATGCTTTGAATGTTAAGTGTTGCTTTGTTTATTTTTCTCATGTGCTCAAACAGAATATGTAACACCATGGTAACATTAAATGTAAATTTACTCTACACAAATAAAAGAGCATAGCTTTTTATAGTTCCTAATTGTGGAAACAAAATCTTATGTATATTTCACGGACGGCTATAAACAAAAAAGCTTTTGCATTCTTTGTTTGTAGGTGTCTTGAGCAGAGTGCCTTTGTGGATAGCATACTTAGCTTCAAATCCAGAGGTCCCGGGTTCGATTCCCGGCTGGAGAGTAGGAATTTTTTCTTCAAGTAGGATCATTGCACACCCTCCTTAGAGTCTGGAAGTTGAATGACAGAGGAATGTGCGTGTGAATTTAATATAATAACCAAAAGTACCAACCCAAAGTTTAACACAAATGTAAGCGAGTGAAGAACAATTATTCCAAAGGTAAAAAGGTTGCGATATGACCTTAGATGTTAAAACGGTATATAAATGGAACATAAACAAACGATATTAAGAAACAAATGCTCATGTGAGTGTTACACGTCACATTTTAAATATTTCCCTTTGTTTGGAAGAGGAAGTATTGTATCCCACCCAAAAATTCGATATCTAGGTTTCACCGAAAATACATGTGTTGAGATCCTATCAGGAAAAAAAAACTGATGTGATGTCACTCACATGACTTTCTCTAACCTCTATCATTTATAGTGGGTACACGGACTATTCTTACTCAAACTTATTTTTCTATCTACTACATTTTAATCCAAATAAATCTTTGCAGAAATAGCTACACAACACATTTCGTTACAGATTCAAACGAAACAGCGAGCGATAGTCAAATGTTTTAAGAACTATACTTTAAGGAATGACCAATAAATGAACAATTTGAACCCTTAATAAAGCATATCTCAGAAACGACTTATGGCACAAGAAACTAGTTATAATAAATTGTGTGTACTACATTTTTTGTGTAGAACGTTTTCGTCTGTCGCAAGTTTAACAGCTATATAAGATTATACAAAACTCCCTCCTCTATAGGCTGTTCCGCGAAGATTCAGGATATAAATTTTATTTCTCATGTAAATATCTTTAATGTATGGTAATTTAATCAAAATCATTACAGCCATTTTTCAGAAAATAAAAAATTCGAAATATTTTCCATCTGTGCGTAGTTTGGGTGAGGATATTTTGTTGAAACTTTTCCTGTCGCATTTTTGGAAGATATGGAACTTAAACACCAAGTTTACTATTTATCAGAATTTTCGTTTCCAAAAAATGTTTTATTTGGATTCAGGGCACCGGTATCGAATTTTTGAGTGAGATGCAATACCTCCCTTGCTTACTATTCGTAGTAGAGAAGGTAAAAATTAAAAACTCGTTTTTCTAACAACATTCCCCCAAAAACGTCTATAGACATTTCACCTGGAATACATGTTTTTATGTCCTACAAATAAAGAAGACCACGTTTGGATTAAGGTCCGCGCTGACGTGTCTCTGTGTGATCTATATGAAGCTATAAATAATGTAATTAAGGCTTGAGAACTGCGACACGAATTTTTAACAAGTTTTTCTTAAAGCTATACTTAATATTTCAAATGAATTGTTCAACAATTAACAAATAAGGAGCTGTTTAAATGCTGGAAATAAAGTTTTGAGAAAATATTGCCTACAATACTATGCACAGAAGGTTTTAAAATGGAGAAATAAAGAAACACAATATATATTATAAACGGACGAAATATTAAGGAAATTTGAGGCAGTATTTTTAACACTTAAAAGATTTCAGTCTAATTATATAATATATAAATTCAATAACACCCGCCTTAAAGCAATATGTGCATATTACAGTCATTGTATATGTTTATATTATTGTATCCATGTGTAATAATGTTATGTGAATATATTACGTAATTTAATAATATAGGAGCCTTGAGAATAATAGGTTAAAAGTTGCTAACAATGAGGTAACCTTGAGGCAATAATGAATTTGGAAGCTTAAATGTTACTGTGATTCTCGGAAGCAATAATGTAATTTTGTTGACAGTTTATAAAAATAGCCATCAGAGACTTGAAATACAGAAATTTACAAGTTTAGGCGGTTGAAATCAGTTCAGTTGCCTGCAGATAGTGTTTGTAACCGGATGCGAGATGCATCCTCGAGAGATTTAATACATTTTAATTAATAAAAAAATCTCACAGCTCTCTATATCAGTGAAGTGTTATTTAAATCGTGTCAAGCATTAATAAATGGAGTGAAGTAAAATTATAATCTGTGTAAGCCTACATTCTTCAGTCGCACCACTCCCTGCTAAGAGAAATGTGTCTCTAACAATAATACTGACGCAACCGAGACAAACATAAATATTTAATACTTAAAGAAATAGTCAAATTACAAAGTTAATATTTTTAAAAAAAAAATTGGGACAAAGGCTACCGGGTACCATACGTGCGGTTGCAACTACTTCAAAACAACATCATCAAATTGACGCCCAAAGCGTGATGCAAATAACGTAACAAAACACCTACTTCAAATGTTGATATGATCGAGGTTTTTCACCAAGTTTCACAGATGCATTCCTTGAACAACAGTCGTTGTTGGAGTGTAAAGTTTACAAATGTATCGGTCTCCGATTGTACTCGTAGAATAATTTTGTGTCTACGTCTACATTCGCTTGAACTACACCGAAAGGGGAAATTGAATGCCGGGTCCAATAAGCGATGCTGGTAGATCTCAAAAGCAACAGCATGTATGCATAGCTGCAGTAAACACAAATTACACATTCTGTTCATTAAAAATTCCCTCTGGGACGATCCACAAGCTCGCTGTTTATCAAATTTCTTCCACAAACACAGGCTTGTCAATTACTTCCATCAATCTTCTCGTTTATCTGGCAATTTGCCTTAGTAATTAGACTCCTACATCATGGATATATTTTACCTCTGTTTTTTGTTTGTTCCACAATAAGTACAAAACAAATAAAAATGGTAGCCACAAATCGTTGGCTTTAAACTTTTTTATTCATGTGATTCCCTCGCTGTGTGCCAGTGCTGTCCAGTTGTTGTCAACGATTATCATACGATGTACGAAAACAGAGTAACAAACGACCGAAATGTTATGCAAAAATCTGATGTGTTACACTCACATGACTTTCTCTACTCTTGTACAAACTATTTTTACAAACGCTTATTCTCCATCGATCTTCTGACATGCAAAGAGAATTACATTTTACACATAACGACCAGTTCTAAAAATATTTGACTATCGCTTAAGGCGTACTATGTTTCCCTTGTTTTGTATTTACTAGGGCAATATAGAAATATAGTAGCCTTTAAGCATAGACATATCTCTTAATAGCTGGTTGCTAGGTGCAGCACCATTCTCTTTGCCACAGATTAATACTCTCTACATATCCAAGACAAAAAAATGAATAACGAATTCCCATTTGAGAAAATAAGTATTGAAAAGTTTAAGGGAATAACAAGCAATGTCTCGAAAATAGTTCACTCAACAAAAAAATGTACATGAAATAAATTGTGTATTTTAACGCGATCTACGTTTTTTGAGTAATAACATTCTGTCTATCACTTATGGTTTACCAGTTATGCAAATGTCGTTCACAATGAAGAATACTTTTGGAGACATTCCCAGAAAAATCAAGATATACATTTTATTTGTCATGAAAATATCTTAAACATATGATATTTTAATCAAAATCGTTAGAGCCATTTTTAAGAAAATTAAAGTTTTCGAAAAATGTTCCATGTGAAGGGTAATCTGGTGTGGGGGGATTTTCTTGAAAAGCTTTGTGTAGCATCTCTGGAAGATACTGAACCTAAATACCAAGTTTGGTGTTCATCCGGCTGTTCGTTTCTGAGTTAATGCTGTTCACAGACACACACACGGACATGTTTCCAAAAATGTATTTCTTTGGATTCAGGGGGTCTCAAAACATGTATTTCCGGTGAAATCTCGGTATAAAATTTTTGGTTGGAATGCAATACTTCCCCTACTTACTATACGTAGTAGAGAAAGTAAAAATAGTTCACCGAAATTGTGCGGGAATCCATTTGGTGATTGTTAATGAAAACGTGTTTTACCACATAAAGAGATCTTGCAGCAAACTTGTTCTGATTATCTTAGCACACTAAGTACCAATGGATATGGGTCCGCGATAACGTATGAGGCTTGCATTCGGGAGGTCCTGGTTGGATTTCTGGTGGCCACCCACCCTAATCATAGGTTTTTTTCCTAGTTGACATTGGCGAATGCTGGAGTGGTGTATTTTACCACGGATTTCCGTTCTCCCCCATTTCCTTTCGTGTCATTACCTTTTCATGTTTCAAGTTGACTCCAGGGCTGTAGTTCGGTCCGTTTCGTACAGATAGTGCAGAGGCCCTCAATTTGGAAATTCTTCTCAGCCCTGCTAGAGGGAAGCCTGTCGAGCCTCTACTGCTTGGTCATGTTTCCCCGATCCCACTAGAGGGAGAATAGCAATAGCATGGATCTCATTTCGGGCTCTAAAATTCATTTTACTGGACAAGAAACTCAACCGGAAAATAAAAATCAAAACACTAGATTCCTGCATATTCCCATCACTACTATATGGGTGCCAAACTTGCCAGAGAAAACTGGAGAGGAAGTTGTTAGGATTATCTCTCAAAGACAGAGTGCCCAACACCAGCTTAAGGGAAATAACAAAACTGTAAGATGCATCCCAACGAGCCACCAGTTGGGAATAGAAGTGGGAGGCCACGTAACAAGGCTCCAGAACAACAGAAGGACATACATTTCAACAATGGGACCCCCTACATCGGCAAGAGCCGATAAGGCAGAGATGGAACAAGATGGGATGAAGCTTTCAAGAAAGCAGTAGGGTCACACTGGACTGCAGCAGCTGGAGAGACATCCCAAGAAGACAGAAAGTGCTAAACACAACCATCTAGTGTCCGATGGGAATTAAGGGAAGGAGTGTACGAAGTGAGGAACCCCAAACAAAATCGTAAAGTAATGATCGCAAAGAAGTCAGTGAACAATCGTGCGAAGTGCGGAAGAAATAACGCAACGAGAAACACCACTTACTGCATGAGTGGCCTTAGCCCTTCAGGGACAAATCGGCTTACATTCATTAATATGTAAACATGGTGTAGATCATATGTTGCAAAACTTTGAGACAGGCGACATTCATTGCGCGACGTTACAACTTGCTGTTCTAAAACATTATTAATAAACACAAAACTATGAACGGGAACAACATTAACGCTTGCTGCTGCTCCAGCTCGCGCATATACCCTCCTATAATATAACTCTACTACGTATAGTAAGCAAGGGAAGTATTGTATTCCACGATACCGAGATTTCACCGGAAATACATGTTCTGAGACCCCCTGAATCCAAAAAAAAAAATTTGGAAACATGTCCCTGTGTGTGTGATAAACACCAAACTTGGTATTTAGGTTCAGTATCTTCCAGAGATGCAACACGAAGGTTTTCAAGAAAATCCCCCCACCCCTGATTACCGTTTACATGGATCATTTTTCGAAAATTTTAATTTTCTCAAAAATGGCTCTAACGATTTTGATTAAAATGTCATATGTTTAAGATATTTTCATGACAAATGAAATGTATATCTCGAATTTTCTGGGAATGTCTCCAAAAGTATTCTTCATTGTGAACGAGTTTTGCATAACTGGTAAACCATAAGAGATAGACAAAATTTTACTACACAAAAAATGTAGATCGCGTTAAAATACACAATTTATGTCATATACATTTTGTTTTGTTGAGTGAACCATTTTTGAGATATTGCTTGTTATTCCCTTAAATTTTCCAATACTTTTTCTCAAATAAGAATTCGTTATTCATTTTTTATGTACTGGACATGCAAAGAGAATGGAATGCGCCACATAGCAACCAGCTCTTAAAATATTTGACTATCGCTTAAAACCTAGCAATTCCCCTTGCACCTACAAGAAAATTAGCAATAAGATTAACATCTCGATTAACATGAAGCATATTGAGAATAAACGTTTGTAAAAATAGTTTGTACAGAGTAGAGAAAGTCATGCGAGTGTAGCATATGAGATTTTTTAACCTTGTATGAACATATGAAACATATTAAGGCCCATTTACAAGGGCTTATAAGTGCAGACGCAGCATAAGCGCAAGACTTTGCATCCATATTATTTAATGAAAGCATTCACATAGAGTCACGCAACGCAAGAGTATACAAACCCTAAACTTTATGTTTGCCTTGCGTGCATAGATGAAGAATTCTGCATTTCTTTCTCTTTGCATTACCTGTTATTCAACAGCAGACGATCGCGATGCTAGACTTTACACCGTCTAATGTACATGCATGTTCTCTTCCATTCGGCCTTGCCACACAAATGGTTGTGGTCACCATCTCTCATCTCTCAAGAGGTTATGGTAGTCTCCTTACTGAATCACCCTTTCATGTAATGGATGAACCCAGCATCTACACCTCTATTTCTTTGCTCACAAATCGTAAGGTGCCAAGAGATAATGCACGTTGCATTAATATAACTTGTGTAGCTGTATCATCACATATACAGAGTGTTTCAGAAATACTTTTACAAACTTCGGGTATGGGTTCCTTACACCACAAGAAGGAAAAAAAAGTTCATATGAACAATGTCCCATAATAATTTGTTTTCTCGTTAGGAGGTGTCAACACAGTGGTACACTTATAACACACAAAACTCATAATAAATGCTCAAAATGTCCTCCTCTTGGTTCTATGCATGCCTGTACTCGTCGAATCATGGAATATCGAACCCTGTCAAAAACTCCGCGATGGTGTCGAATGGTTACGCAGGCTTCCAAGACACGTCGATGAAGCGTTTCTGCATCCGGGATGGCTGCTCCATAAACCAATGATTTAAGATGCCCCCAGAGGCAAAAATCCACAGGATTAAGGTCGGGAGAACATGCAGGCCATGGAACTGGTCCTCCTCTGCCTATCCATCGGTCATGGTAGATACCAGTCAGTGCATCTCGAACAATGCGACTAAAATGTGCCGGAGCCCCATCATGTGTAAACCACATTTTTTTTTGTTATTTGCAGGGGCACATCTTCGTGAAGTAAGTCGGGAAGTGTGTTCTGGATAAAGTCCCTGTAGACAGCACCAGTAAGACGTGGTGATAAAACGTATGGACCTACCAGACCGTCACCTACAATGCCAGCCCACACATTCAGACTAAACTGTTGCTGATGTGTAGCCTGAGGTACAGCATGAGGATTACGATCTGCCCATACGTGTACGTTGTGGAAATTAGTAACTTCATCTCTCCCAAACGTTGCCTCGTCTGTAAACAAAACTGACGAGACAAACAATTGATTGGCTTATTGTACTACAAATCATCGGCAAAAGTTACCCCGTGGTGGATAATCGGCAGGCGAAGGGCCCTGTACACGTTGAATATGATATGGATACAGGAGCTGCTCGTGAAGTACCCTCCATGCTGTCACTCTCACACTCTCATTGTGAGAGGAATAACGCGAAAATCAAGGATTATGGGACATATGTTCATATGAACTTTTTTCCTTCTTTTGGTGTGAGGAACCCATACCTGAAGTTTGTAAAAGTATTTCTGAAACATCCGGTATAACTTGCTGCAATTTCCATGCTTGCACAACTATTTTCAATGTTTTGGTCAAACATTCGTGATGTCGCTAACGCTACGAACGGTAGTTGGGTGTTATTGTTCCTTTTTTGTGACCTATGTATTTATAAAATATTGAGTGAACTTTCTTATTTGGTATTCTTGGTTATACTATTCAATTTGAAACTTATGGTCCACTAGGAAGACTTCCGCAACTAGTTTAAGGATCTAGAAGTCCATGCCAACTTCTTGCGTTACGCCTACGGTTGCATTGTGAATGGTCTTCTCTCACACCTTGAGGCAGTATTTTATATCACAACACAGTAAATGCCAGAGTGATTGTAGTGTAAATTAGGATTATTGAATGACAATGACTTGAGATGTTTGTTAATTATAAGCATTGTTAGGAAATAAGTTTACACGGCCTCACTGAAACTGACAATAGGAGCGTGGAGCGAGGGGTTGAGTTGTTTATCAATTAGATGAGACAAACAAATATCGTCAGAGTAGCGTGCCTTTCTTTAGAAATGGAGGGAATATCTTCTCTAGAGCATATGTGTTCGTAATTTTGATTGGCTTATAAAAAAATAGACGCTAATGTTGGCGCGCTTTATTAACCAATAGCAGCTCTGTTATAATGTTTAGGCATATCGGGGTGAGGGAGTATAAATTCTAGAGCCAAAGACAGGTATCACGAGTTACACATCGCGCAGTTATAAGGAAGGAAGCATTCACGAAGTACACGTTACGCAAAACAGAATCTCTCGCGTCGTAAAGTTAGTTACAAAATGTGAAATACGCGAATTAATAGTGCGCGGCAAATAAGTGATTATAGTTACATTCGAAAATATAACAGTTTCAGTCGGGTGTGTATCAAGAGTAATTATGTGAAATTAATAAAGTGTGACGGCAATAAAAGTGTAAAAACAAATTCTTTTATCAGTGTTATCTTTTAGTAACAACTCCTTTCCGTTTACACGCCCTGATCAAGAGATATTTGCTCGAGTGAGTAATAATAGCTAGCCGGAGGACAAAGAACCCAAAATTCAAAATAGTAAAACAATAACAGGTGCTCAGCAAATAAGATAACACGAACGATACTGCGACAACCTGCGCTTGTGCTGCGTTATGTTAGCGCTTACATTTCATTGTGAATGTAGTCTTATTCGTTAGAAAATCTCTCGCGTAACTTCAGTAACTGTTGGAAGTAATCTTGATTTATGTTAAGTATTCAATTATTATATACTAATAATCAATCGCATTTATACCGAACAGCTAAATGTACTAACCGCATTAAATGTTGTAAAATAGCACCCCACTTAGTTAACACTTTTAAACATTTTAGATTTTTCCATCTCTCACACTGTCTCGACCTTACAGGACTAGTATCTTAAACGAAGGGGAAAAGGAAAGGGAAACAGCACGAGAAAGAAGGAATTTCAGTGAAAAAGAGGCGGCGAAATGAAATTCAATTTCTACGCCATTTCGCTCAACTTGACAGTTACACTTATGATGCAATATATTTTGACTACGCAAGCGTACCAAGTGTCATACAGAAATGGTAAATATACATTTGCAGAGGTGGAAGAAATTCTTTTGCTTATTTAACCCACCTCCCCGGCATGCGAAATGAAGGACCGAGTCAGGAGGTTAAGAAAGGAAATAAAAGTGTATGGGTAACATAACCGACGAACAGAATGTACAAGTATCAAAGAAGAGTTTAGTCTTTTGTTTGTATAGAAAGACATGGAAGCCGAAACTTGCCCATGTGATTGAAACAATGAATACCATTATTACAATCCTTACACGTACTCTCTTGTTTGCTTAGTAGTGACGCGGCCGGCTATTAACCGCATCTCTGAAGGTTGCGCCTGCGATGCAAATTGTGGACTAACAAGCAGGGTATCTTTCTGTAGATCATATTTAAAGGCAAAATCTGATGTGTTACACTCACATGACTTTCTCTACTCTTGTACAAACTATTTTTACAAACGCTTATTCTCCATCTACTTCATGTCAATCGAGATGTTAATCTTATTGCTAATTTTCTTGTAGGTGCAAGGGGAATATGGTAGACTTTAAGCGATAGTCAAATATTTTAAGAGCTGGTTGCTATGTGGAGCATTCCATTCTCTTTGCATTACCAGGACAAAAAAAATGAATAACGAATTTGAGAAAAAGTATAAGTATTGAAAAATTTAAGGGAATAACAAGAAATATCTCGAAAATGGTTCACTCAACAAAAAAAATGTATATGACATAAATTGTGTATTTTAACGCGATCTACATTTTTTGTGTAGTAAATTTTTGTCTATCTCTTATGGTTTACCAGTTATGCAAAAGTCGTTCACAATGAAGAATACTTTCGGAGACATTCCCAGAAAATTCGGGATATACATTTCATTTGTCATGAAAATATCTTAAACATGATATTTTAATCAAAATCCTTATAGTCATTTTTGAGAAAATTAAAAGTTTCAAAAAATGTTCCATGTAAAGGGTAATCTGGGGTGGTGGTATTTTCTTGAAAACCTTCTTGTCGCATCTCTGGAAGATACTGAACCTAAATACCAAGTTTGGTGTTCATCCGACTGTTCACAGACACACACGGACGTGTTTGCAAAAATGCTTTTTTTGGATTCAGGCGGCCGCAAAACATGTATTTCCGGTGAAATCTCGGTATCGAATTTTTGAGTGGAATACAATACTTCCCCTTCTTACTATACGTAGTAGAGAAAGTAATAGTTCCCCTCTGATTCACCTTTACTTACGGGAGAAAGGAGTTCGTGTATCAGGAAAATGACAAGGGCTGCTGTGGAAGTAGAGGGCATTTCTGCTCCAAGCCATACTAGTTAATAGTCCTTAGAGCGGGATGTGGCCCGCATTCGGGAGGTCGTGTGCTGATTACCTTAGCCGACTTTCCTGACCCATGGGTTTCTTCGGGAGTTTTCTCGGGTGGCCAGGCAAATGCTGAGAAGGTTTCTCATATCCCCCGAATTTCCTGTCCCCCCGTCTCATCTCCATTCTCATTTCACTTCATCTTTCATGCGTTGGTCTCTAGAGTTGGAAGTGTCGGCGATGGTGTTACGGTGGAGTGTGGCAGGGGAAAAGAATGCTCTTTGTGACTGGCTGACGGGGGTATCCGAACCTCCTTGAGGGGCGTTGGACCCGCTCTGTGCGGCGTGGAGTCCCTTTAGAAAAAGATCTATGTGTGTGTGTCTGTGAACAGCATAACTCAAAAAGGTAAAGTCCGATAATTACCAAACTTGGTGTTTAGGTTCAGTATCTTTCAAAGATGTGACACGAAGATTTTGAAGAAAATGCCTCCCCACCCCAGACTATCTTTTACATGGAACTTTTTCGAACATTTTGAGTTTCTCAAAAGTGTCTCTAACGATTTTATTAAAATATCACACGTTTAACATATTTTTATGGCAAATTAAATGTTTAACTTGAATTTTATGGGAATGTCCCCAAAAGTCCTTTTCATTCTAAATGACTTTCGCATAACTGGTAAGCCGTAAGAGATAGACCAAATCTTAATACACAAAAATGCAAATCTCGTTAAAACAAACAATTTTTTTTCTTTCGAGTGAACCATTTTCAATTCTGCAATGTTTTTTTTTTTCCTCAAATGGGAATTCGGGTTTTTTTTTCTAGACTACAAAGAGGATGTAATGCTCGCATAGCAACCAGCTCTTAAAATATTTGACTATAGCTTAAAGCCTACCAATTCCCCTTGCATCTACAAGAAAATTATCAATAAGATTAACATCTCGATATCTCGATTAACATGAAGCATATGGAGAATAAGCGTTTGTAAAAATAGTTTGTATAAGAGTTGAGAAATTCAGGTGAGTGCAACACATAAGATTTTTTTCTGTAAAACTCATGGGCACCATGTATTAATTAATCCTACAATTTAGTATATTCTAGTTTTGAAATGTGTAGTAACAACAATCGATAATTACTTTTAATGAGAGAAAATTTAAACAATCATCCTTAAAATGCTTCATAACTGAAATAACCACATGGTGGAGTTATAACTTCGAAGAAAAGTGAAGCTTGTCCCGTAAGGGGTATTTCCCCTCTCCCCCCAAAATATATATTGCACATATCGCTATATTTATAAATTTAAATGCCGTTTATATTGGATTAGTGAACGGAGGGGACATTTAGCACTGCGACCCTCAAGTGATATTTTGTACGTACACCCCTGGGAGGAATAGATGAGGAACCGCAGGAAAATTGAGTTTTATTTATGGACGCTCTTTAACTGCTATGGTCCTTAGCGTCCCATTCTATATTTGGACGTGAAAGATCGGTAATTTTGCTCAGAGGCCTCTTTATCAGGCTTGAGGTTCTTTTACGCCCGAAAAAATTCCATCGCCTTCGCCGGGTTTGAACCCGCGACCTTGGGAACTAGAGGCTAGCACGGTACCACTAGTCCACGGAGAACGACAGGAACCGTAGGAGACCCGGGTTGCAGAGCGAGGCCGGCGCAAGTGGGCAAAGACACATAGAGTTCCCCCAACTTCCAGGCTTGACCACCCGGCCACGGGAGGACCCCTCGGAGACTCCTTCCGGTGGGACCGGGGAAACATTTCAAAAGCGCAAACCTCTACACCATCTGCCCGACACCGACCGAACCACAACCCCGGAGAGTCAGTTGTGAATTTTAATGTCTTGCCGGCATGTTGCCATGGTAAGCCAGTTGGTTAGAGCAACCGGGCGAAAACCCGAAAATCCGTGATTCAAATCCCGGCTATGATATTGAATTTTTCAGTCTGATATTTACTTTTCGAGGCTTGTCCTACATACGGATTGTGTGAAAGAACAGTTAATTACCAATGATTGACAGAATAACATTTTGAATTTTTTATTGTTTCGTTTGTACAGCTTCCTTCAACTTATTTGGTAATATGGAGGGCCTTGACTTAAGAAACAACTGATGGTGTTATTGCTCGCTGAACTGTAGGGTTTCCTATCCTTGGTTTTATCACGTGTTACTTTCTCTACTACGTATAGTAAGTAGGGGAAGCATTATATTCCACCCAAAAATTTGATGCCGAGATTTCACCGGAAATATATGTTTTGAGGCCCCCTGAATCCAAAAAAAGCATTTTTGGAAACATGTCCGTGTGTGTGTGTCTGTATTTGAACAGCATAACTCAGAAACGAACAGTCGGATGAACACCAAACTTGGTATTTAGGTTCAGTATCTTCCAGAGATGCGACACGAAGGTTTTCAAGAAAATCTCCCAACCCCAGATTACCCTTTACTTGGAACATTTTTCGAAAATTTTAATTTTCTCAGAAATGGCTCTAACGATTTTGATTAAAATATCATATATTTAAGACACTTTCATGACCAATAAAATGTATATCTTGAATTTTCTGGGAATGTCTCCTAAAGTATTCTTCATTGTGAACGACTTTTCATAACTGATAAACCATAAGAGATAAACAAAATTTTACTACACAGAAATGTAGATTGCGTTAAAATATACAATTTATGTCATATACATTTTTTGTTGTTGAGTGTACCATTTTCGAGATATTGCTTGTTATTTCCTTAAATTTTTCAATGCTTATTTTCTAAAATGGGAATTCGTAAATTTGTTTTGGTCTTGGATATGCAAAGAGCATTAATCTGTGACATAGAGAATGGTGCGGCATCTAGCAACCAGGTATTAAGAGTTATTCTATGCTTAAAGGCTACTGTATTTCTATATTGCCCTTGCAAATACAAAACAAGGAAGCATAGTAGGCCGTAAACGATAGTCAAATATTTTTAGATCTGGTCGCTCTGTGTAAAATGTAATTCTCTTTTCATGTCAAAAGATCGTTTCTGCTAATGTTTATCTGCTTATAATGAAATAGTTGGGGAGTAAGAGTTTGTAAAAATAGTTTGTACAAGAGCAGAGAAAGTCATTAGAGTGTAACACATCAGATTTTGTTTAGACAGCATGGCCTAAAATTAGAACTTCTAACACAGTGAAGACGAGCTAGATACCTTAGATTATTGCACTAATGCATTTTGGTAACATTGTTTTCAAGTCCAATCACATGACACTTACCCTTTATATTTGTACATGTTTAATAACTCGACTTGGTCTGATTAGGTTTTACTTTTCATTGCGTATTTTTACACGATTAATTTCTCATGGCGCTAGCATTATCTGTTCATAATACAAATCGTCATACTTCAATTTATAGCAATTCGTTGTAGAGTTAACCTATACGTTATATTGACAGCCTTTTATCTAGAATAACCTACAGAAAGATTAAATGACGGAAATTATGAATTCAGAAGAAACTGAAATATTATTGATATTTACAAACTTGAGCGCTGTCTAACAATGGTATATGCCACAAGTGTTAAAATGGTTTATTTTGCCTACTTCTACTCCAAAATAAAAACCTACTTTTAACCCTAGTATCATAATATATTATTATAGGTTACTTAAAACTGCTACGATGGGTAGGTAAAGTTGTGAGGGTATTACAAATCAGAATTTTTCAATCTGTGCCCCTTATCTGAAACAGAGGAAATATTGCATTCGACTCAAAATGTTGGATTTTGTATTTTTATTTTTTTAAATTTTACAAAAATGCTCCAGCAATTTATAACTTACGTTGTAATTTAAAGCTGAAATAATGTCGTGGAAAATACATTTTACCCTTTTTATTTTCTCTACTATGTATAGTAAGTAGGGGAAGTATTGTATTCCACCCAAAAATTCGATACCGAGATTTCACCGGAAATACATGTTTTGAGACCCCCTGAATCCAAAAAAAGTATTTTTGGAAACATTTCCTTGTGTGTCTGTGTGTCTGTCTGTGAACAGCATAACTCAGAAACGAACAGCTGGATAAACACCAAACTTGGTATTTAGGTTCAGTATCTTCCAGAGTTTCGACACGAAGGTTTTCAAGAAAATCGCCCCACCCCAGATTATCCTTTACATGGAACATTTTTGGAAAATTTTAATTCTCTCAAAAATGGCTCTAACGATTTTAATTAAAATATCTTATGTTTAAGATATTTTCATGACAAATAAAATGTATATCTTGAATTTTCTGGGAATGTCTCCAAAAGTGTTCTTCATTGTGAACGACTTTTGCATAACTGGTAAACCATAAGAGATAGACAAAATTTTACTACACAAAAAATGTACATCGCGTTAAAATACACAATTTATGTCATATACATTTGTTTTGTTGAGTGAATCATTATCGAGATATTGCTTGTTATTCCCTTAAATTTTTCAATACTTATTTTCTCAAATGGGAATTCGTTATTCATTTTTTTGTCTTGGATATGCAAAGAGTATTAATCTGTGGCAAAGGGAATGGTGCTGCACCTAGCAACCAGCTATTAAGAGATATGTATGTGCTTAAAGGCTACTGTATTTCTATATTGCCCTTGTAAATATATATTCCCCTTACATCTACAAGAAAATTAGCAATAAGATAGACTCTGCAAATGTTTATCTCATTAACATGAAGTAGATGGAGAATAAGCGTTTGTAAAAATAGTTTATACAAGAGTAGAGAAAGTCATGTGAGTGTAACACATCAGATTTTTAAAGTATTTTTGTTGGTGAGAAATTTCAAACAATCTTGTGCAATTTAACATTTCCGAAACTGAAATATTACATTTTGAAATCGTAAGTACATATTCCTCTGGTTCTCGTGTGGCCAACAAGGTTTATTTAAGGAACAAACCGCGTTCTCAGCCCCGTGCACAAACGCGGTATAGTCTGCGGAAAGTAAAACGTAAACATCGACAGCAAAGACACCGCATTGCGTATTTGTTGCACCGTGACCAGTTGGATATAAAGTTCTATAATCCCTAATAAATGGCAGAGTCAAGTTACGAGAATCGTAAAACTCTTTCGAATGCCGCATTTCGTCCGAATTCGTAACTCAGTCGAATTATTGCGCTGCAGCTGGGATTTCTCGTGCCAACAAATAACATGAAAAATCAGTACAACAACCGCATTTGGAAAAACTTTTATACTGTTTTTGCCACAGATTCCTATACCGACATAGTTTATGCTCTTTGATTCTTTATGTTTGGTTGTTTGTCGTAGTTCGTCAATTTGGAAGAAGTTGTTTCAATAGAACCATCTGTGAAAGAAGATTTATACCAATAATATATTACTTTCTGCTACGTATAGCAAGTAGCGGAAGTATTGCATTCCACCCAAAATTTCGATACCGAGATTTCAACGGAAACACATATTTTGAGGCCCCCTAAATCTAACAGAAGCAGTTTTACAAAAAGGTTCGTCTGTGCCTATGAACTCATAACTCAAAAATGAAAACTCGGATAAATAGCAAACTTGGTATTTAATTTCAGCATCTTTGAAAGATGCGATACTAAGATTTTCAAGAAAATCTCCCCACCCCAGACTACACTTTACAGGGAACATTTTACGAAAATTTTGAAAAATATTTTAACGATGTTGATTAAAATATATATTAAGATATTTTCATGACAAATGAAATGTATATGTTGAATTTTCTGGGAATGTCCCCAAAATTCCTCTTCATTCTGAACGGTTTCTGCATAACTGGTAAACCGTAAGAGAAAGACAATTTCTTTCCACACAAAAAATGTAGAGCTCGTTAAAATACACAATTTATGTTATATATAATTGTGGAATGAACCATTTCCGAGATGGTCCTTGTTATTTATTTGAATTTCCCAACACTTATACTTTTTCTCAAATGGGAATCAACCAAAAATCAGTGTTTAGAATGCAATATTAGTTTTAAAAAACGAGTTTAGAGATACGTTTTGAAAATTTACAAAGCAGGTCTCACATGGATGCTTCTACTTGCCCCGTCATCATCCAGATATGCCGTACTACCGATTATTTAACCTGGGCCCACCCCATTCTAATGCACAGACCCACACTCCAACAACAGCATATTTCGGCCGTGAAATAGAGACTGTCTTAACGGCATAGAGCAGTTCGACTCGTACGAAATGACTTGCAATTTGCAGCCGTATATAGGAGGTGCAAAATCAGTCCGCGAGAGCGTCAGTTATAATCAAATTAAAAATCTGTGCTACTTTCAGAAGGAAACAAACATCTATATTAGCATATAATCCCATAATTACACATTTTATGTGAGAAAATCAGGTGCCAAAGTTACAGAAAAAAAAATTCAACAAAACGCTAACTCGGTCATTTTGCTGTTAAAATTACAGAATAAAAATATAACGAAATAGCGACAGCGCCTTTAACAAATTTCAAAGTATTAAAAAGTAAAATAATAATAATAATAATAATAATAATAATAATAATAATAATAATAATAAAATAACGATTATCATGGAAATGGCTCGCGCGAGAAAGAAAGGTGTAATTTGGTTATGTTTTCTAAGAATGAATAAATCGTTTGAACAAATTGAAAACGAAATAAGAGTAATGATTATTGTCACATTAAACTTTAATGACATAATATGACATATGACTTTAATGATATATTTTACGAATAAAAGATAGAATAAGGTCTGGAATATTCTACAACTTTCTTCTATATTTGTATATATAGCTGAATAGCAGAAATGTTGGTAGTATTTAGCACTTATTTGTGTGACTGAAAACGTGAGATAATGAGATAGAAATTCCATAAACTCCTTACGGAAGTAATTTTGAAAATACAGCGGAGATTAGAATTTATTTGTTTAAAGCGCTACAATTAAAGACGTGAACGCGTCCAAAGAGAAATTTAACTATGGATTAGACTGTTGTAATTAAATTAAATTTTTATTGTGTTATATTAAATTGCTTAAATAGATTTATTCGTAAAATAAGCTAATAATGTGAAATCTATTGAATATAATAACAGCGATGCTGAATTTTTTAAAAACTATGTACACTGCCGCCAAAACTTTCCGTACACTCAGAGTATTAGGCAACTTAAATAAACTAATAGGATAGTAAACACAAAGAAGCAAAAATATGGACATGTTTTATTTTGTCATTAAAGTTTAATGGGACAATAATCATTACTTTTATTTCGTTTTCAATTTGTTCCAACGATTAATTCATTCTAAGAAAACATAACCAAATTACACCTTTCTTTCTCGCGCGAGCCATTTCCATGATAAGCGTTATTTTTTATTATTATTTTTTTTACTTTTTAATAATTTGAAATTTTTTAAAGGTGCTGTCGCTATTTCGTTATATTTTTGTTCTGTAGTTTTAACAGCAAAATGGCCGAGTTACCGTTGTGTTGAATTTTTTTTCTGTAACTTTGGCACCTGATTTTCTCACATCAAAATGTCTAATTATGGGATTATATGCTAATATACATGTTTGTTTCCTTCTGAAAGTAGCGCAGATTTTTAATTTGATTATAACTGGCGCTCTCGCGGACTAATTTTGCACCTCCTATATACGGCTGAAAATTACAAGTCATTTCAAACGAGTCGAACTACTCTCTGCCGTTAAGACAGTCTCTATTTCACGGCCGAAATATGCTGTTGTTGGAGTGTGAGTCTGTGGATTAGAATGGGGTGGGCCCAGGTTAAATAATCGGTGGTACAGCATATCTGGATGATGACGGGGCAAGTAGAAGCATCCATGTGAGACCTGCTTTGTAAATTTTCAAAACGTATCTCTAAACTCGTTTTTTAAAACTAATATTTCATTCTAAACACTGATTTTTGGCTGATTCTCATTTTAGAAAAGTATAAGTGTTGGGAAATTCAAATAAATAACAAGGACCATCTCGGAAATGGTTCACTCCACAATTATATATAACATAAATTGTGTATTTTAACGAGCTCTATATTTTTTGTGTGGAAAAAATTTGTCTTTCTCTTACGGTTTACCAGTTATGCAAAAACCATTCAGAATGAAGAGGAATTTTGGGGACATTCCCAGAAGATTCAACATATACATTTCATTTGTCATGAAAATATCTTAAATCTATATTTTAATCAACATCGTTAGAGCATATTTGAAAAAATCAAAGTTTTCGTAAAATGTTCCCTGTAAAGTGTAGTCTGGGGTGGAGAGATTTTCTTGAAAATCTTAGTGTCGCATCTTTCAAAGATGCTGAAATTAAATACCAAGTTTGCTATTTATCCGAGTTTTCATTTTTGAGTTATGAGTTCATAGGCACAGACAAACCTTTTTTTGTGAAACTGCTTCTTTTTGATTTAGGGGGCCTCAAAATATGTATTTCCGGTAAAATCTCGTTATCGAATTTTTGGGTGGAATGCTATACTTCCCCTACTTACTATACGTAGTAGAGAAAGTTATACATTTTGGTATAAATGGTAATTCCTCCATACGCTAAGTTAAACACGGTATCCAAGTGTTTGCCTAAGATGGTTTGAGATATTCACTGTGGTTACGTTTTAAGATATGGAAACAACGCTTTTGCTTTCATTGTCTATATGATTAATGACAATAATTGGACTTTTTAAAGACCTAATCTTTCGGACAGTGTTTTTGATAGTCAGCTGAAAAACTCAATGTCCTAGACGGGATTTGAACACGGTTCTCCCCCTTAACTTAGAGTTGCTTAACTACTTAGTGACTATAACAAAATGCCCGTAAGGCATTAAACTTTCCAAACTATTCAAATTGTTTCCCAGGTAGACCACCAAGGCGAGAGATTTGAGATTATTATCTCTAAGTGAAATACCTGAATCAATTGGGGAATTCAATGCCCTACCGCTATGTTGTCATATTACCTCATTCCGTGTTAAAACCGTGTTCCAATCGCGGCTACGACACTGAATTTTTCAGCTGACTATATAAACAACATTTTAACTGTTTATGTCACAAGCTAGATTTTGCTGAGGCGAATGAAAAGAAACTTTGAACTTGGCAAAGCTTAAACATGTTTCGAGTATTTCATAAAGGACAAAATTGTAAGGTAGTAGTATTGGTCTCAAATTTTATATTGTAATGAAAGGTGCACTTTTGCACATCTTATTTTTTTCCTGCCATATAATATGTAATAGAATCAATAAGACTTCACAGGCTGTATACAGAAAGGTCAAGATATCTCTTTAATTCAGTCATTCAACAATATTAATCAAAATTGTTAGACCCGGTTTGGAGATTGTTATTTTTCCATTAAAACATTGTTTATGGTGAAGAAGGGTAGTGGATCGGCTTCTGAGCAGGCTAGTGGGTCGGTTTTTGAGGAGGAGAGTGTAAGTCAAATGAAACAAAGGCGTTCTTCTCCCCAAGAGTTAAATCTCCTGGAAACCTTTGCCTAGTTGATTTAAATATGAAATTTGGTATTTATCCACTTTTCTTTTTTAAATTATATGTTACAGGACACTTGTACGTACATACGCGAGCCTTCGTTCAACATACCTATTATTATTATTATTATTATTATTATTATTATTATTATTATTATTATTATTATTATTATTAATTGGGTTTAAAATATGCCACCTTTTCTCTAGGAAATGCATTTTATTTTCTCTGCCCTAGCGGCGGAGAGGTATAAGATTTGCAGTGTACAGTTTTGCAGTTAATGTTCTCAAAAATGGCTCTAAAGATTTTGATTAAAATATCATATGTTTAAGATATTCTCATGACAAATGAAATGTACATCTTGAATTTTCTGGGAATGTTTCCAAAAGTATTTTTCATTGTGAACGACTTTTGCATAGCTGGTAAACCATAAGAGATAGACAAAATTTTACTACACAAAAAATGTAGATCGCATTAAAATACACAATTTATGTCATGTACATTTTTTTATTGAGTGAACCATTTCCGAGATATTGTTTGTTATTCCCTTACATTTTCCAATACTTATACTTTTTCTCAAAGTCGCTATTAATGTTTTTTTGTCCTGGTAATGCAAAGAAAAGGGAATACTCCACATAGCAACCAGCTCTTAAAAATATTTGACTATCGCTTAAAACCTTGCATCTACAAGAAAATTAGCAATAAGATTAACATCTCGATATCTCGATTAGCATGATGCATATGGAAAATAAGCGTTTGTTAAAGTAGTTTGTACAAGAGTATAGAAAGACATGTGAGTGTAACACATCAGAATTGCTTTAATAGGAACAGCTTTATAATCAGTGATTACTTATCTTTAAATGTTGAATTATAACTTTAAGAACATTCGTGGTGTATTGTGTAACAGTTATACACTACTTTGACAAAAAAGAATATTCAGTTCTTCATTCATATAATTTTTAATTTTTCTTAAGCAGAATTTGTGAATGCATAAAATAATGCAAGTGGCTTTCTTTAAAATGTTTTTAGCCATGGTTTCCTGCTCAAAGCGGGTCGACACTGCAAAACCAGCCTCTTCTATTCTTTTGTTCTTTCCCGTATTCCTCTTCATCGTCCCAAATGAACAATGTATCTTAATATTTTCTGTCCTCTGGTATCTTTTTATGTACCGAGCTGTTCCCCTCCTCGCTGTTCCTTCCAGTATATAACGTATTTTATCAAGCAGTTTGTCCTCATTTAACGTCCCAATTCATTCCTTTTTCTCTTCTTCATCACTTTCAACATTATTCGTTTTTCGCAATCCCTTTCCCTGTTTAAATTGGCTTCGCTATTTATTTATATTTTCCATTTCACACACCCCATTCTTCCCCACATTCACTCACGCTTCAAATACTTCCAATCGTTTTCTCACTTCGTCGTGATGTCAAAGTTTCCACACTATACATTGCTGTAATATACAAACGCACTTAATGTCTTTCTAGGTTTATTTTTACTTTCTCTACTACGTATAGTAAGTAGGGGAAGTATTGCATTCTACCCAAAAATTCGATACCGAGATTTCATCGGAAATACATGTTTTGAGACCTCCTGAATCAAAAAATTTTTTTTTTTGCAAACATGTCCGTGTGTGTGTCTGTGTGTCTGTCTGTGAACAGCATAACTCAGAAACGAACAGTCGGATAAACACCAAACTTGGTATTTAGGTTCAGTACCTTCCAGAGATGCGACACGAAGGTTTTCAATCCCCCACCTCAGACTACCTTTTACATGGAACATTTTTCGAAAATTTTAATTTTCTCAAAAATGGCTTTAACGATTTTGATTAAAATATCATATGTTTAAGATATTTTCACGAATAATGAAATGTGCATCTCGAATTTTCTGGGAATGTCTCCAAAAGTATTCTTCACTGTGAACGACTTTTGCATAACTGGTAAACCATAAGAGATAGACAAAATTTTACTACACAACAAATGTAGATCGCGTTAAAATACACAATTTATGTCATATACATTTTTGTTGTTGAGTGTACCATTTTCGATATATTGCTTCTTGTTCCCTTAAATTTTCCAATACTTATACTTTTCTCAAATTCGTTATTCATTTTCTTTTGTCCTGGTAATGCAAAGGAATGGAAATCTCCACATAGCAACCAGCTCTTAAACTATTTGACTATCGCTTAAAGCCCACCATATTCGCCTTGCATCTACAAGAAAATCATGTGATAGTAACACAACAGATTTTTTTCAGAGGTTGGCTACAATTGTTACAAATGAAGTACATGTCACAGGTCGTTTCAGTATGCTTGCGCAGGCATATTACAGAGCCATTGGACATAGAAAATTTCTCGCGTCTCTCGCATCGCATGCTCGAAAGTTTCCCCAGATTATGCTTTGATGCGCCATTATGGTCAAACTCCTGAGTTATCTTGAAATGCGCATTACAAAGAAGAGAAATAGTAAAATAGAAATTTAGATTTTTCAATAGAATGGCCTCTTAAAAGGGCTAATAGCTAATGGATCTGTAATTAAGCCATTCCGGCATGAATGAAATACGGACGTTTGTGTTTGCCAGGGATAACTGTTGGTTCTCTTTCACTTAGCTTACGACCACCAGAATCCAAAACCCACACCAGGAAATCGGCTTAATATCGACCGACCATTTCCATGCAACTACCCGTGGTTTCGAGTCCCAGTGTGGATTTGTGCACAGGCTGTAATTCGATATCCATGCCATTAAGCCATATCCTCTGCAGTTAGCACCCTTGGGTGATCATCAACGTCTATTTTAGAGGTTCAGAAGCTGGTTCCCATGCTGTGATAGATCTTCAGAAATTCAATTTCAGATTTGCTGGGATGCATATTGAAAGCATGTTGCGCATTAGCTACCTAAAATGAGCTTCAAAACAATTAATTAATTATACGAGGGGTATTTTAAAAGTAAGGTCCGTTTTGCAATAATGTATAAACTTCAGATGTTTCCGATTCAATACCGAGATCATTTTTGGAAGCATGTCCGTGTGTGTGTCTGTGTGTGTCTGTGAACAGCATAACTCAGAAACGAACAATCGAATAAACACCAAACTTGGTATTTAGGTTCAGTATCTTCCAGAGATGCGACACCAAGGTTTTCAAGAAAATCCCCCCACCCCAGACTACCCTTTACATGGAACATTTTTCGAAAATTTTAATATTCTCAAAATAGGCTCTAACGATTTTGATTAAAATATTGTATGTTCAAGATATTTTCATGACAAATGAAATGTATATCTCGAATTTTCTGGGAATGTCTCCAAAAGTATTCTTCATTGTGAACGACTTTTGCATAACTGGTAAATCATAGGAGATCGACAAAATTTTACTACACAAAAAATGTAGATCGCGTTAAAATACACAATTTATGTGATATACATTTTTACTTTCTCTACTACGTATAGTAAGTAGGGGAAGTATTGCATTCCACCCAAAAATTCGATACCGAGATTTCAGCGGAAATACATGTTTTGAGACCTCCTGAATCCAAAAAAAGCATTTTTGGAAACATGTCCGTGTGTGTGTCTGTGTGTGTGTGTGTGTGTGTGTGTGTGTGTGTTTGTGTGTGTGTATGTGTGTCTGTGAACAGCATAACTCAAAAACGAACAGTCGGATAAGCACCAAACTTGCTATTTAGGTTCAGTATCTTCCAGAGATGCGACACGAAGGTTTTCAAGAAAATCCCCCCACCCCAGACTACCCTTTACATGGAACATTTTTCGAAAATTTTAATTTTCTCAAAAATGGCTCTAACGATTTTGATTAAAATATCGTATGTTTAAGATATTTTCATAACAAATGAAATGTATATCTCGAATTTTCTGGGAATGTCTCCAAAAGTATTCTTTATTGTGAACGACTTTTGCATAACTGGTAAACCATAAGAGATAGACAAAATTTTAATACACGAAAAATGTAGATCGCATTAAAATACACAACTTATGTCATAAACATTTTTTTTGTTGAGTGAACCATTTTCGAGATATTGCTTGTTATTCCCTTAAATTTTTCAATACTTATACTTTTTCTCAAATTCCCCTAGCATCTTCAAGAAAATTAAGAATAAGATTAACATCTCGATTAACATGAAGCATATGGAGAATAAGCGTTTGTAAAAATAGTTTGTACAAGAGTAGAGAAAGTCATGTGAGTGTAACACATCAGATGTTTTACCCAAGTCTTCAAACTTTACACTACTTTCCTACCAGTTATCAATGTTTTTCGAGCATCTGTCTTAGCTCGGTATAAAGTGTTTTAAAACCTTTCCAAAGACTTCTGTTGCCAGTTCTCTTTCTGGAATTAAATTTTTCTGTATTGAAAATAAACTGTCATAATCTTTTAGCTAATATACGCAGTACATTACGAAGGCTTCTTGAAGGACATAAATATGAGTCGTCTGTTTTGGCTAACATCACATTAACTTGCAGGTTATCAGTTGTTTGCTTTCAGCTACTTTGTGATATATATCTGGACTATTAAAATTTATTCTATACCAGAATGACAATTTAATTGATTGCGAATACTGTGTGAAAAGAAAACTTAAATTGTATAGAGTGGAATAAAACATAACTTAACCAAAACAATCAGTAGTTATTATTGTATTTCATAATGGACTCTAACATATCTCGTGTATCTAATGCCTTACATGACTTCATTTAAGTTCCCATAAAAGACTGCTAAATGGCTTTATTAAAAGTGTGTTTGGAAAATTACGACAGCTCTATTCGATTACTTATCTCTTTCAAAATGGCTTCTTCGAGGTTCCTCTTTCACTTTCGGTAAGACGTGTAAGTTGTAAGGTGCAAGAACTGGAGAATAGGGTGGTGACTTCAATGCTCTAATCTATATAGAGATGGGACAAATGTCTGAACCGGCACGGGGACTATGTGGGAAAATAGTGAAAGGTACAAGGAATAACATCTACATGTTTAGTTGGCTATATGTATCTTATGTTACCAGAAAAAATAAGGACAAAGACTTTTTGATTTGCCCTCGTATAACCTAAGGCATTATCAAGATAAAAAATCTGATGTGTTACACTCACATGACCTTCTCTACTCTTGTACAAACTATTTATACAAACGCTTATTCTCCATCTACTTCATGTTAATCGAGATAAACGTTTGCAGACTCTATCTTATTGCAAGTTTTCTTGTAGATGTAAGGGGAATATATATTTACAAGGGCAATTTGGAAATACAGTAACCTTTAAGCACATAATATACCTTAATAGCTGGTTGCTAGGTGCAGCACCATTCTCTTTCCCACAGATTAATACTCTTTGCATATCCGAGACAAAAAAAATGAATAACGAATTCTCATTTGAGAAAATAAGTATTGAAAAATTTAAGGGAATAACAAGCAATATCTCGAAAATGGTTCACTCAACAAAAAAATGTATATATTTTAACGCGATCTACATTTTTTGTGTAGTAAAATTTTGTCTATCTCTTATGGTTTACCAGTTATGCAAAAGTCGTCCACAGTGAAGAATACTTTTGACATTCCCAGAAAATTCAAGATATACATCATTAAAATACCTTAAACATATGATATTTTAATCAAAATTGTTAGAGCCGTTTTTGAGAAAATTAAACTTTTCGAAAAGTCTACCATGTAAAGGGTAATCTGGGGTGGGGGATTTTCTTGAAAACCTTCGTGTTGCATCTCTGGAAGATACTGAACCTAAATACCAAGTTTGGTGTTTATCCGACTGTTTGTTTCTGAGTTATGCTGTTCAGTCACACACACGGATATGTTTCCAAGAATGCTTTTTTTGGATTCAGGGGGTTCAAAACATGTATTTCTGGTGAAATCTCGGTATCGAATTTTTGGGTGGAATACAATATTTCCCCTACTTACTATACGTAGTGGAAAAAGTAAAAAATTGCTGCCAATTGAAGAATGTTAAACAGGAACAATTTTACGCAGGAAACTACTAATATGAATATAACTCAGAGAACAAGCTATCGCCTGTACAGTTTTTTATAAAGTGAGTATCGGTATCGAGTATAGAAAAATAGTGGTATTATCCCATTAGTAATTCTATAACAATGTGTGAATCTTTGCGGGTTTAGGAACGGATGCTTTCTTCTCATGTAAGATACAACGCGTTCTCACAAATCTAGTTTGCTCATCCGCTGTGTGTATGTTCGCAACACACGTGTACGATGCTAGAAATCCATGCACAGTGACGTATACTGTTGTGGCGGCTCAATTACCACACAGAAAGCAGCTACTTAACCATCACGTCTTCAGAGGGCAGCATCTCCCAGACACCGAGCAGTGAGTGACAAGGAACAGCTGTGCCCTTGGGTCGCTAAGCCACCCCTGCGGGAAGCAACACTTAGGCAGAGAGTCGGGACTGGCCTTCTGCCGAAAACAGACGATTGCAAACCGGAACTTAAACTGCTGAGCTTGTTATTTCATAGTTCGTATATTGTTCCTGTATCGTGTACGCGGAGTTAATAAACTTAGTGTTATACATATCTGTGGTGTTTACATTTCAGTTCAACCTTAACCCACACTGTTTTCGCATTAGCTTCAGGAGGTTTTTAAAGATGTGGAAAATCTTAAACGTCTTCATGACTGCCTTTGAAGCCCCTCTAAGTCTTGTGTTTTGCTAATACATGCCCCTATGATCTTGCTACGCCGTTAGATCTTGTGTAGTGGGGCATAAGACGTAATTTCCGCTCGTGACTGTAATCAAGATTCATGCTGGGTATAGTAGGCATAACTCCTGAATCGCGTTCTCACTCCCAAATTGATAATTCTGCCATTTCATAATTCAATCACTGATGCAACAAGAGAAGTCGCTAGTCTGTCGAAATCTGTCACTGGTGTTGTTGCTAAGTGAGAATATATGTATACGTGAACAACAAACCAAATATTTATAAATAATTTCCTTAAGGTTATATTTCAATTACTGTTTTTGTAGCGTTTTTGGTTGCTTATATCTGTATATACAATTGGTTATAGATACACACAAATATTTTTAAAAAAATCTGATGTGTTACACTAACATAACTCTCTCTACTCTTGTACAAACTATTTTTACAAACGCTTATTCTCCATATGCTTCATGTTAATCGAGATGTTAATCTTATTGCTAATTTTCTTGTAGATGCAAGGGGAATATGGTAGTATGTAAGCGGTAGTCAAATATTTTAAGAGCTGGTTGCTATGTGGCGCATTCCACAATCTTTGTATGTCCAGGACATAAAAAAATGAATAACGAATTCCCATTTGAGAAAAAGTATTGGAAAATTTAAGGGAAATACAAGAAATATCTCGAAAATGGTTCACTCAACAACAAAAATGTGTATGACATAAATTGTGTATTTTAACGCGATCTACATTTTTTGTGTAGTCCAATTTTTCTCTTTCTTATGGTTTACCAGTTATGCAATAGTCGTTCCCAGAGACATTCCCAGAAAATTCGAGATATACATTTCATTTGTCATGAAAATATCTTAAACATATGATAATTTAATCAAAATCGTTAGAGCCATTTAGGGGAAAATTAATTTTTTTTAAAAATGTTCCATGTAAAGGGTAATCTGGGGTGGGGGATTTTCTTTGAAAACCTTCGTGTCACATCGCTGGAAGATACTGAACCTAAATACGAAGTTTGGTGTTTATCCGACTGTTCGTTTCTGAGTTATGCTGTTCACAGGCACAGGCGCGCGAGCACACACACACACACACACACACACACACGGACATGTTTCCAAAAATGCCTTATTTGGATTCAGGGGGTCTCAAAACATATATTTCCGGTGAAATCTCGGTATCGAATTTTTGGGTGGAATACGATACTTCCCCTACTTACTATAGGTAGTAGAGAAACTAAAACCGACAAAAAAAAAAAAAAAAAAAAAATAGAAGAAAGGAGTATATATGTATACCTTTGCAAGAAAACACCATACATGAGAAAAAGTGAGTTGGGCGTATTCAAATACAGTATCTTCAATATAAACAACCCATAAAACAACAGTAAACCGTGTTAGGATGCCATCGTTATGCCCTATTATGTTACCTAAGGAAAAGTCAAGAAAGTTAAGTAAATACCACGCATTAGCAATAAGTAAAATGTGACAAATTAGCATATCAGCCTTCGCAAATCTCAGTTGCCTCAGCTGGAATTTACTGTCCTTTTACGTTCTCCCTGCCTGCCAATAGCGTCTAACATGCCCTTAACCTTCCATTAGAGGTGGTAAAGGTTGACGGTGAATATCATTATCTCTCAATTCTTCCCTACCCCTACAGCTTGCCAAAATATACACCAACAACTCTTCCTCGCAAATGGGGCAGATTCTCACACCATTTCATCAGAAACGTTTATCATCCGCCATGCTCCAAGTGTAAGCTACGCGGGTCCCTGTCTAATGAGTTTGGTGCCTGTTTTGATGTATTACTCCACCACATTCGGCAATTTGCTTGTATTCTGTCAATATCACATAGGTATTATATCTTAATCTTTCTCCACACACTCCGCCTATTTCCCTGACCCGCCATTAACTGTAATCCCACCCTATGCTTTCTAAACCTTTCTTTAATGTTAATACTCATATCGAATTTCCTTCTGTTCTCAGCTGTTCAAGGTAGCGGACCACCCTAGTTAGGGTGAACCTTTATTTAGTAAGCGCACTTCTGAATGTGCGAAGAATCGATATTATACACAAAATTTTGCAGGAATCACGTGAAGCAAACTTTGAGACACACTACAACGACATTAATTGGTCAAATCCGAACGGAACGTCACTTCCTTTGATCGGCCCATAAACGTACCCGAGGGCTGTAACCCAAGAGGAAGAAGAATAAAGGCGCAAAGAACTACAATGGATGAACAGTCCCCCCCCCCCCGATGGCTTTTACAGTGGGGATTGTCAGCCGTTTTCTTTAACAATAGAATCGCAGGATAAACTGTCCTATCTTTTTAAACTTCTACCATTGTAAAGAAAACGACACCCTTTTGTGTGCCATTAACTTTCTTTTCAATGTATTTTTACTCTCGCATTCTTCAAAATTATGCCCACAATACACAAATGAAAGAAAGGCCAAAGGAAACATAAACGTTACGTGCTTTTTCTTGAAGGAGTGGATCTCAAACTCTGGGGTACTATCCAAAAGAGAAAACTTCACAGCACAAAAACGGTTCAAATAAGAACTGTAAGGATTTGCTAAAGCAATGTCTATGTTCTTCTGAAATGTAAAGTGATTTGTACCTTTGTCAGATTCTTGTGTCACTAATAGCATTACTTTCATTTTGATGGTACAGTTTATTAGCTGATACTTAAATAATAACTGAATGGCTTTGAATTGTATATTCGCTGTAAATTACAAGCAGCGAAACATTTGCTGCTTTAAAGAAAACAAATAAAATATTAGTATCCTTGTCGTGTTTCTTACCAATTTGTTTTTAACCTGAAAAAGTACTTAAAAAATTACGATGTGTTACACTCACACGACTTCCTCTACCCTTGTACAAACTATTTTTATAAACGCTTATTCTCCATATGCTTATGTTAATCGAGATGTTAATCTTATTGCTAAGTTTCTTGTAGATGCAAGGGGAATTGGTAGGCTTTAAGCGATAGTCAAATCTTTTAAGCGCTGGTTGCTATGTGACGCATTCCATTCTCTTTGCATTACCAGGACAAATCAAAATGAATAACGAATTTCCATTTGAGAAAAAGTATAAGTATTGGAAAATTTAAGGGAATAACAAGCAATATCTCGAAAATGGTTCACTCAACAAAAAACATATTCATAAATTGTGTATTTTAACGCGATCTACATTTTTTGTGCAGTACAATTTTGTCTATCTCTTATGGTTTACCAGTTATGCAAAAGTCGTACACAATGATGAATACTTTTGGAGACATTCCCAGAAAATTGAGATATACATTTCATTTGTCATGAAAATATCTTAAACATATGATATTTTAATCAAAATCGTAGGAGCCATTTTTGAGTAGATTAAATTTTTCGAAAAAAGTTCCATGTAAAGGTAATCTGGGGTGGGGGGATTTTCATGAACGCCTTCATGTCGCATCTCTGGAAGATACTGAACCTAAATATCAAGTTTGGTCTTTATCCGACTGTTCGGACATGTTTCCAAAAATGCTTTTTTTTTATTCAGGGGGACTCAAAGCATATATTTCCAGTGAAATCTCGGTATCGAATTTTTGGGTGGAATACAATGCTTTCCCTACTTACTATAAAACTAATTTGTGCTACCAATAGCATGTCTGCGATATTGTATTGATAGAGCAGAGAAAGATAGTGCAGGTATATGCCTCATATGTTGCTTCTGCCATGTATATTTTGTTTGAAAATTACGTCATATCTGTTACAAGTTGCGATGTGCTGACAGCCAATAAACGCAAAAATAGGTATTCTTGTGGTCTTAAATAGCAATCGCCACGACTGTGTGTTGGACGTTGGTTAATGGGTATTTGGTCTACTGAGTCCGACACAATATCCTTTTTGTAAACCGTTTCGCCGACTTGACCCCGGTCACCGTCAGAGAAAGGAAATTGAAGAGAGGGAGACGTTTTGCAGGCTGGCGCACGGAATATGACGGGATTTCTACCCGAGCAGGCAACAACAGGAAACACTTCCCTCGCCCTCGTCTTGCTATGAAGTTTCGATTATTATTGCAAATATTATAGGCTTTGACAGTGTGCCTATTTTCAACGACTGGTGTTCCACCCGTAATTTTCTTTCAAATCTCCCTTCGATTTCCGACGATCAAATTATGATTTTTACATGTTATATAGGTATAAACACATTGGAAGCATTGTTCCGTGATTAAATATTCAGATACATAAAGTTTGTATGTAAAAATATTATGCTTAAAGAAAAAAATCTGATGTGTTACACTCATATGACTTTCTCTACCCTTTGTACAAACTACAATATCTTGAAAATGGTTCACCCAACAAAAAAAAATGTATATGACATAAATTGTTATTTTAACGCAATCTACATTTTTTATGTAGTAAAATTTTGTCTATCTCTTATGGTTTACCAGTTATGCAAAAGTCGTTCTCAATGAAGAATACTTTTGGAAACATTCCCAGAAAATTCAAGATATACATTTCATTTGTCATAAAAATACCTTAAACATATGATATTTTAATCAAAATCGTTAGAACCACTTTTGAGAAAATTAAAATTTTCGAAAAATGTTCCATGTAACGGGTAATCTCTGGTGGGTGAATTTTCTTGAAAATCTTCTTGTTGTATCTGGAAGATACTGAACCTAAATAGCAAGTTTGGTGTTTATCCGACTGTTCGTTTCTGAGTTATGCTGTTCACAGACACACAGACACACACACACACACACACACACACACACACACACACACACACACCCACAGACATGTTTATAAAATTCTTTTTTTGGATTCAGGGGATCTCAGAACATATATTTTCGGTGAAATCTCGGTATCGAATTTTTGGGTGGAATACAATACTTCCCCTACTTACTATACGTAGCAGAGAAAGTAAAAAACACATTTTATAAGAATACAGTGGAATGGGTTTAAATGCCCCTAAAAACTGCTAAGAGCCTGTCGAAAAGATCAGAAATACTTAACAGCCTCTCGTTTATCTTCATGCGTTTATATAAAAATAATTGCAATACACTTGTATTGATCACGCGACGTACAGAAACCTCGGCTGGGCTTTAGCGAAAGATCTCGAAGTAAAGTGGTGAAACTGATCCGACAAACCGAACAAATGTATCAATCAAAGTCATATCTTTGTCTTGTTATTACACAATACTACTTCACCTTCAAGGGTTGCCGAGTTGTTAAGGTACAGACTCGTGAACCGGAGTTCTGCGGTACAAAGCGTGCCAGGACCCTAACAGTTTTTTTCCAGGTTTTCTACAGTCCTCTTAATTGGCGGTTCCCTTAACTTAGCTAAGGAATGTTTCCTTCCCAAAGTTACTTTCTCAGTAAATTATCATTTAATTTCATGTATCACCAGTGACAACGAATGTAGTAAGAACGGACATTAAACGCTATAAAATAACTGCTACTCCACAAATCAAACAACTGCCTTAGTATTATTTACAGATTAAGTACAGTTCACACGAGAAAGCATTAAAACTTCCCCAATCAGCTTCTATGGGCATATGAAAACCGCATGTAATTGTTCCATCTCATTACAAGTGCGGTTCACCCTCAACATCATGGTGAACGGTTAGTTGGACTCCATGTGCTTAGAAACGTCTTACAGGGCAGGTGTACACAAACTTCCTGGAAAACATCATACCTCATGTGTATGAAGACACTCTACTGAGCATTCGTCAACAAGCTCATTTCTTGCATCATGGTGCTCCTGCACACTTCACACTTGAATCGAAGGTTACCTGATCGATGGATAGGTAGAGGTGGCTCAATTGCTTGGCCACCACTCTCACCTAATTTGAACCCTGTTGATTTCTACTTGTGGGCCCACTTAAAAGCGTTGATGTATTCGTCTCCTGGTCCTGACATGGAATCCCTTCAGAGTCGAATTGTGGCAGGTTGTGAGTAAATACGCAATTGGGGCCATGAGACATTGATGTAGGCCTGTATTTAAGCAGGAGGTGGGAGCTTTGGACATCTTCTGGAAAGAAAACTACCTGCGGTAGGAAATACATTCCGGGGATATCACTGTTTTGAAGGCCATACTTTAGAAACCAAGCATTTCCGGTCACGTGTTATAATGGAGTTCTGTTTTATTGTCTACATATGGGGAATGAATACCTGAATTTATGCCCTCTATTTTTTAAACATTCTGTATAATATTAAAGGTAATGTATGGTGAAAGTCATGTGGATGTAACACATCTATTTTTATTGAACTTATATTAATAGGTTGAAGCTGGTTATCGAGACCCAGGAGAAATAATAATAATAATAATAATAATAATAATAATAATAATAATAATAATAATAATAATATACGATAGAACATAGCGACGAAAATGTGCTGAATCCATATTAGGAATGGGTTTTGTAGGGAAGACAGAGAAACAAAGTTGGTTTCCTCGAAGCAGAGGTATTTTACCTGCGATGGTCAACGAACCTGCATACCGGAAGTCTCGCCTTTATACTTTTGGCTCGGACAGGTCGTTTACAACGGTTTCAAAGCTTAAAAGGGTGAGGAAGTATATGTGCCTTATCTACGATCTAAGAATGTTCGTGGGAAGATTTTAAAACTCAAAATAAGCTGTAAGAAGCAGATGTGAAAGTTGTCAAGTGGGGGTAGCCAATAAAAAAAATCATGAAACAAAATGATAGCCAATCGAAAGATCGCGTATACATCACATGATACGTTTGAATTTAAGACGGAACGAAACTTAAGAAAGGTGGGAGAAAATTCTAGGTTTTGGCGAAAGGCGTGAAATAGGAAAGAAACGCGAGACACATTCGGGTACAAACTAACCATGAGAACGGCCGAGGCACATTCCGGTACAAACTAACCACGAGGACGGTCGACGAAACGAAATTAGAAGAAAATAATCAGAAATTTTATAGTGTAAAAATGAAGTTATGAAATCTAGGCAATTCGAAGGCTAGTCGGAGAAACACATAAGTAGCGACTTCGAAAGTGATAAGAATAACAGTGGTTTCGACGACGAAGGTGGCGGGTTGACCAGATAGGAATCTACGTAACAAAATAAAGATATAACTCAAACTTCTCCGGCAGTATTTTTAATATCATCAAGGCAGTGTCACCACCCCTGAAAAACAAGAACCTCAGCTCTACCAAAAACAAATTCCAAATCCCTGCCATCCAACCATCGAACCCGGGACTCTGAGTCCACTGAAGCAACTGCCAGGAACAACACAGATGCGTCAGAGGTCAGCGTCAAGGTGTTAACAAACACACTTATTTTTGTAGTTTCGTGTAATCTTCCATATACAGGATGTTTCAGAAATACTTTTACAAACTTCGGTATGGATTCTTCACACCAAAAGAAGGAAAAAAGTTCATATGAACATATGTCCCATAATCCTTGGTTTTCACGTTATTCCTGTCACAATGACTGTGTGAGTTCAACGGCCTTCTGGGTCCAACCTCAAAACTTCATTTCTCTATGCATTCATAGAAGGCACATTGTACTACATACGAGTGTTGCGTAGTTTTGCCATGGAGACTTGTTTACGTTTGTCATTTGTCATTAGTCTGTCTTCAACGTGTACATGTAGTGAGTTAACTGCACGTGTTTCATTCCACCATGATTGGATATTCATTTCGTGAACAGGCAGAGATGTTTTTTTATTTATTGTCGCGCGAATGATAATACAAGAGGCTGCACGGCTCTATCAGATGGAGTTTCCAGACCGAAGACAACCTAGTCATCCAACCTTTGTCGCTGTTTATCGTCGCCTTGCTGAGACGGAAACCGTTGCACCACGGACTATTAATCGAGGAAGACCAAGAGTTATTCGTACGCCGGAACGCGAAGACCAAACGTTAAAGTGTGTCGAAGACGATCCAGGTATGAGTACAAGACAATTGGCTGTGGCATCTGGTACATCACACGTGACAGCATGGAGAGATAGGTAGAGGAGGACCAGTTCCATGGCCTGCACGTTCTGCCGGCCTCAATCCTGTGGATTTTTACCTCTGGGGCATCTTAAATCATTGGTTTATGGAGCAGCCATCCCGGATGCAGAAACGCTTCATCGACGTGTCATAGAAGCCTGCGAAACCATTCGACACCATCCCGGAGTTTTTGACAGGGTGCGACATTCCATGATTCGACGAGTACAGGCATGCATAGAAGCAAGAGGAGGACATTTCGAGCATTTATTATGAGTTTTGTGTGCTATAAGTGTACCACTGTGTTGAATACCACCTAAGGAGAAAACAAAGGATTATGGGACATATGTTCATATGAAGTCTTTTCCTTCTTGTGGTGTAAGGAACTCATACCCGAAGTTTCTAACAGTATTTCTGAAACATTCTGTATACGAAAGGGGTCGTTTCCTTTATTTTGTTCGTGCAGCCTGCATTGTGACTTGTATCCCCTCAACTTGCATATTTGCGACATTCCTTCCGAAAATGCCGCACGCCTGAGGTGAAACAATGTTCTCTTCGGTGTTTAAACGTTTACTCAGAAGCCGCTTTGCAACAAGAGACACTGTTTATCTAAAAATCATATTATTCTCAATAAGATCATGTAGGAAATATAAACATTGGCGGGTTGGAAGAGAGAATTTTGTTATCGTCCCTTTTCATTTCCTTCTTCTTCAACGCTATACCAGGCATTGGGCTGATCACCCATCCTGGATATGCTATGATCCAAAAGTTTGCTTGCTTCTCGACAGCCTACTGACCCAAGGCATTGGCTTGTAGGTCCTACAAAGAAGAGGGTGATCCATTAAAGAAGAGAAGAAGAGATAATAGTCTTTCTTGATCTCAAATTTGAACTGTATATATCGATATTCGCATAACTGATAAACGACATTGCTTTTGTATATTTATTTGGTGGTTTTAGCAAGCTACAAACATATATAACACTTTGGTTGAAAATAAATAACGTCGGGTTGAAAGAGTCGAAGCATTTTGAATAAATTGGGGGTAATGCGAATGGACAACGTAATAAATAATGTAGATAATGGATTTTATTACGTTTTCTACAGCATCATGTGCTAAATTAAGTGACCAGATGGTTTTTATTTTCCCTTTAACACGCTTCGGAACCAATATTACATGGCGAGCAGCAGTATTTTGTATCCTCTCATCGCGTTTAAAGCGGTCGTAAGTGAAATTAATCTCGGGGTTTCCGTTTCCCAATTCAAATTTACTGCGCAGTGTGTATCTGGAGTCAGTGCACAAGATAAACGAGGACAGGAAATAAAGAATGTCCTCGAGACTTTTAGAAAAGGGAAGAAGGACCAGATATTTCTCGGTTGGGGTTTCTTGAGGTCATTATCAGCATAATTACTGCAAATACTCTCTCCTTCTTTCTTCCGGGACTTGGGGAACTTTGTGATTACTTCGCCGCAGAGATACCAGCAAGAGGAATAAGTCTGCCTTCAAGCGTCTGTCGTATCGACTTGGAAAAATAACGAAATAAAAAATACATGCCGCTATTAATGCGGACAGGCAAATGTATGAAAGGGGATATATCATACATATTATACATTGTACATATGAAAGGGGAACCATACACATAAGAATTGTATAGCAATAATTTAATTCACTGAGTGTTAAAACATTCAACATGTAACTTTGTACAGAGCTATTTATAAGCAACGGGCGCGCTAGCTACTGGAATTGGAATTCCTGGAACTCATAACGAGTTACGACGCTACATGATGGCGCTGAAGCGCAAGGTTCTGAAACCTCATATTTTCATACATGCTTGAGTAACGCGGCCTGAGGGCCAATGGGAAGCATCGTTACATTTTCAAACGTAGAGGACAGCGTGGGTAAGCCGCCCTTTATAAGACCAGATTTTGCCGAGGGGGCACTCTTACTTATTATCAGTTCAGCGCAACAAGAAGTCACGCCAACGCAAGGTGCTACAGATGCACGTGGATGCATATAAGGGTGGGGATGCCTGTGAAGATAGATAGGCTTCTGATAAATATTCAAGTGGTGGGATAAAGTAAATGGGAAAAGCTAGCCGCCCATATTTATTTGAACAAGGAAATAAACATCAGTTATAAAGGGAAACCTTGCAGTGTATTTTTAACTTGCCTCACCCACTGGAACCTGAGATTAAAGAAACTTAGCAATTAGGTAGGAATGGAATACTCAACTACCGACGAGCATCACTAGCCGAGGAAGAAGAACACTACAAGAGCACGCTGCAAGAGTCGACCAACCATTTCCCGCTACAGGTATATCAATGTTGAAATAGAACTATGTTAACAGTGAAGAGTCAGTTGATAAAATAAATGAGTCAAAATGATATTATGTGTTCACTGTGACAAGTTCTACATTGGAAGAACAAAACGTAACCTCTTAATCCGTCTTAAATAACACCAAAGAAATATTAAATCAGCTGTGTCCCACCATTTTTGGGATATACAACATGAAATTGCTCTAGACATTGAACTATTAAAACCCATACACAACTCTTGGATGCTTGGGAAAAAATATTCATTATTAAAAACAATTCACAAATTTTAAACCTTGTAATTCCGCCATTGGATGACGTCACCCGCCTTCTGGTTCAACGTCAGAAAAAAACAGTCCAAGATGAAGCCCTTCCTGCTTCAAGCTTCACCACACTACAAGAGATGTCGGTACAGTAGCCTTCTGGTTCATCTTCAGCAGTTATGAAAATTACCTCCTAAGGTCCTTCCAATCGTCCACATGGATAGATACATTTTGTGATTTTGGAGCAAGATTTAGTCGTCTCCTGCCGATGATGAGGCCTTGAAGCCTCGAAACGATCGTACATATTTTACCATCATGATGTAAGTGAAGGCTTTTAATGTCATTCGGTTCATTTATTTTATCAGGCAAAGGTATAGTATTATTCTGTAAGTGTTGTTTTGCAATATTGATGACTGTTTACCTAAGACCTTTCATATTTTATAGCAAGATTGACTATTTGCTACATAAACAGTTTCGTTGGATTTTGTACCACAAAATAAATATCACTCTTTCTCTGGAATACTGGTAAAAGCTTCAAAAAATTCTTATGTGTTAAATTGCGAATTAATTTCTCTCCTTAACTTTTCTACAAGCTATTCTTATAAAAGTTTATTACTTTAGCTAGTTCTTGTTAATCAAAATAAACTTTGAACTCACATTTACACATTTCGTCGTATGATACAGTGGGTAAAGCGATAGTAAGGTTTTTAAAGAGTGTCTTCTTTATGATAGCTTTGAAATTCTATGCTCTTTGCATGACCACGAGGAGAAAAACAAAAGAATAAAGAATTCCCAGTTGAGTAAAGTATAAAGAAACATACGCAGCAGACATGTCTAAAAATGCTTCAGGGGCGCTCAAAACTTGTATTTCAGGTGAAATCTCGACACTGACGTTTTGCATAAAATACATTTCCTATACTCAGTGAAAGTAGTAGCAGTGAAAGTTAAAATGTGATGCGTAGCAATCACACGTGTTGCTCTATCAGCCGTCAATTATTTTCATAGTCGTTCTACAAATTATTCAAACAAAAGCTTAGTTCCTATTTACTAGGGTAAATATCCAATATCAACTTGATTTTTATACAGCCGTAAGCCTTTTCAGCCCCCCTCCCACATGCTCCTGTATATCTGTATACATTTGGTAATAGGAAGTATGCAACAAATAAAAATGTTTTATTATAAAGGGTTATTCAAAAAGAAGGAACAGACTTTAAATATTTGTTTCTAATGAACGACACTAGATGGCGACACACGCGATACATCATTAATTAGAAAAAAGCGCAAAGTTTTATTTTATGAGTTCAAAATGAGCACTCTTGCATAATGCAGCACACAAAACGACTTTTCCTGTGGCGTCGCCATTTTCTCGTAAACAAACACAGCGCCGCTGCAGGCACTGAATGGAACTATAGGTGGGGCTTGAAACTTTGAACTTTCTTCTATTCAAGGATGTGTCGTATGTGTCGCTATCTGTTGTCGTTCATTAGAATTAAATATTTAAAGTCTCTTTCTTCTTTTTGAATAACCCTGTATAATAATTTATTGAATGTATGCTAAAATGACATATTGAATAGAGACCGTTTTGCTTGTGTTATATTATCGATGTTTTATTTATTTAGACACTTATGCAATACTTTCTCTAATCTAAATCATAAGTTAAATATAGTTATTTATGTAACTGGCAAAAATAATGATTCGTTTTCTTAAGAGTGAGATGTAAGCGAGATCGTAATTTCAACACAAGTAACGAAATAATACCTTATTACTTAGGCGGTAACCTCTGTGGGAGATCCCGGGTTCAATTCCCGTAGGCCGACCAATCTGACGGTTTTTTTTTTTTACTTTCTCTACTACGTATAGTAAGTAGGGGAAGTATTGTATTCCACCCAAAAATTCGATACCGAAATGTCACCGGAAATACATGTTTTGAGACCCCCTGAATCCAAAAAGACATTTTTGGAAACATGTCTGTGTGTGTGTCTGTGAACAGCATAACTCAGAAACGAACAGTCGGATAAACACTAAACTTTTATTTAGGTTCAGTATCTTCCAGAGATGCGTCACGAAGGTTTTCAAGAAAATCCCCCCACTCCAGATTATCCTTTACATGGAACATTTTTCGAAAATTTTAATTTTCTCAAGAACGGCTCTAACGATTTTGATTAAAATATCATATGTTTAAGATATTTTCATGACAAATGAAATGTATATCTCGAATTTTGTGGGAATGTCTCCATAAGTATTCTTCATTGTGAACGACTTTTGCATAACTGGTAAACCATAAGGGATAGTCAAAATTTTACTACACAAAAAATTTCATATGCATTTTTGTTGTTGAGTGAACCATTTTCGAGATATTGCTTGTTATTCCCTTAAATTTTCGAATCCTTATACTTTTTTCTCAAATTCGTTATTCATTTTTTTTGTCCTGGTAATGCAAAGAAAATGGAATACTCCACATAGCAACCAGCTCTTAAAATATCTGACTATTGATTAAAGCCCACCAATTTCCCCTTGCATCTACAAGAAAATTAGCAA
The DNA here is from genome assembly GCA_030765065.1 of Deroplatys truncata. NCBI lineage: Eukaryota > Metazoa > Arthropoda > Insecta > Mantodea > Mantidae > Deroplatys > Deroplatys truncata. Next base: position 144,349,059 of record CM060985.1, on the reverse strand, counting down.
TAAGATTAACATCTCGATATCTCGATTAACATGATGCATATGGAGAATAAGCATTTGTAAACATAGTTTGTACAAGAGTAGAGAAAGTCCTGTGAGTGTAACTCATCAGATTTTTTTTATGTCGCTATGAAGGTGATTATCAAATATTGCGATATGATATTTTCCAATATTAATATAGTGTGGAACAAAGTGAATTACCTTATAGTAGCATTCGCGTTTTAACGCTCAGCGTGTTTCGCCAGATGATAACTCATTCTGGCGTGAATCGCAAGGAAAATAACAGAAAAATAGACCATAAAAGGAGGAGGTAGTTGGTCCATTCCTTTAACGTACATACAATATTGGTTCAGTATCCAAGAGATGATAGATGATCTCTTTATAAAGCAGTAGAAACAACACGATTTACACTGTTTGCCGAGCACTGTAACTACGCCTCTTTCGAAGAAGGAAAAATATCACGAAGACCAAGAAATAAAGAACGCAAGACATCAAAAATAAAGCGTTACACACGCACACAAGAAAACGTAACAAAAACACCCGAATCACGTAAAGTGAACACAACGGCAGAGCAAAGCAAACAGAATTTTATGTCCGCTTTCGCAAATATTTCTCCTGCTCTTTTACTTTTGTCCAAAAATTCGCAGCGGCTAGTTTCTCAAAGTGAACAAAGTAACATGTCCCATCTCTCGATTATTATACATGTATTAGATTTCGTTTGCTCATAATAAAGCCTATACCGTAGTAACAAAAATGTGGCTGGAAATTTCTCTTGTGATAGATCTGTTCCATAATGTGGAGCTGGTTGTGATAGGGAATATAGTAAGTAGGGGAAGTATTGTATTCCATTCCACCCAAAAATTCCATACCGAGATTTCACCGGAAATACATGTCTTGAGACCCCCTGAATCCAAAAAAAGCATTTTTGGAAACATGTCCATGTGTGTGTGTGTGTGACTGTGAGCAGCACAACTCAGAAACGAACAGTCGGATAAACACCAAACTTGGTATTTAGATTCAGTATCTTCCAGAGATGCGACACGAAGGTTTTAAAGAAAATCCCCCACCCCAGATTACCCTTTACATGGAACATTTTTCGAAAATTTTAATTTTCTCAAAAACGGCTCTAACGATTTTGATTAAAATATCATATGTTTAAGATATTTTTATGACAAATGAAATGTATATCTCGAATTTTCTGGGAATGTCTCCAAAAGTATTCTTCATTGTGAACGACTTTTGCATAACTGGTAAACCATAAGAGATAGACAAAATTTTAATACACAAAAAATGTAGATCGTCTTAAAATACACGTTGAGAGAACCATTTTCGAGATACCGACCATTTTCGTTGCCTTGTATTCCAATGTGGGCTGGAATCCATACTAAAGACACTTGCTTCCCTTGTTTATTGGCTCTAAGAAGTGGTGATTGAATTTCTTGTGTAAGAATATGAGTTGATGACAGATTGTTTATTGCAAGTAGTACAAGTGCATTTTTGAAGCAGCACAGATTATTTGTTTACTTAGAGGAAGTATTGTGTTTGACCCATGTCGAGATTTCACTGGAAATACGTGTCCCGAGATACTCTGAATTAAAAAAGAAAAGTTAAGAGGCAGAAAGAGGACAGTATAACTGAAAAGTGGAAGTTTTACTAAGTATTGGAGTCCATGCTTAGGCACGTAAGGATGCAGGCGAAGATTTTCAAGGAATTCTCCTCTACCCAAACAAGTATGCCTACCTTTGAAAATGGATTCAAGAAGTCTGGAAACGTGTGTACCTAACAGAATCTCGAGATGGAAGTTTTGAGTAAATGCCTTCCTTAATATTGTAATAAGGCAGAGAGAATAATAATAAAGACAGCTTTGACAGCAACAATACTTGAACTCGTGGTCACAGGCGACGTTGCCTCTCTCTTAGGGAGGACACTGAAGTGAAGTATAGCAGCAAGACTTCAGACCGCTAACGAGTACGAAAATGTACGACCAAGCCAATTTTGCCTTCCTCTTATATTAAAATTAGGTGCCTCTTAAAAGGTACTTATGAAATTGGTGGCTTAATTGGATAAAAGCAGATGGATTCATAACGTTAACAACGCTGGAGTGCATTCACTTGTTTCAGCACGATGTAAATCAATTACGAAGTATTTACCGGCAATAAGAGCCTGCCTGCCGCAAGAATCTGCGAGAGGCTTCTCTACGTGAATAAATCCTGGAACTTTTCCAGGAGGCCAGACGTTAATTTCTATTCACCACTTCGCCTCTCAAGCATGAAGCGTTCCAGGTCACGCCTGCGCTGAAATATTGTCCCAGCTCCTTGCTTTCAGCAGTTTCTCATCATTTAATTTGCTAAATGTTTATCACCTGTTCGTTGTTGTTTGACTCTGCTTAGACACTCAAGCATTTGCACCTAGCCTGTCTGGTGGAAGGGGGTATATGTTATGCTTTAAAGTAGACAAAGATCTTGACGATTCTTTGTTTAGTAGTGGTTGATGGCCGTTGTTACTATGAACGGACCCCAGGCGATTGACACTATCAACATATGCAATTGAATTATATTTGGGAAGGAAATATTCCAGGCTTAATACCTCTGCGGCATTTACCAGTTGTGAAGACTGAAGAAAACCTTGAGAAAACCTCAGTCCTGGAAATAACAGAAATAATAAGAAAAATCTGATCTGTTACACTCATGAATTTCTCTACTCTTGTACAAACTATTTTTACAAACGCTTATTCTCTACATGCTCATGTTAATCGAGATGTTAATCATATTGCTAATTTACTTGTAGATGCAAGGGGAATATGGTAGGTTATAAGCGATAGTCAAATATTTTAAGCGCTGGTTGCTATATATGGAGCCGTCTCTTAAGTGATACATGTATCCGTTCTGCCATAATATGTTCTGCTATAAATGACAGTATTTAAGGCTTCGCCATTGATGCCATTTTTACTTTCTCTACTACGTATGCTAAGTAGGGGATGTATTGTATTTCACCAAAAAATTCGATACTGAGATTTCACCGGAAATATATGTTTGGAGACCCCCATTTTTGGAAACATGTCCGTGTGTGTGTGTGTGTGTGTGTGTGTGAGTGTGTGTCTGTCTGTGTGTGAACAGCATAACTCAGAAACGAACAGTCGGATAAACACAAAACTTGGTATTTAGGTTCAGTATCTTCCAGAGATGCGACTCGAAGGTTTTCAAGAAAATCCCCCACCCCAGATTACACTTTACATGGAACTTTTTCGAAAATTTTAATTCTCTCAAAAATGGCTCTTACCATTTTGATTAAAATATCGTATGTTTAAGATATTTTCATGACAAATGCAATGTATATCCCGAATTTTCTGGGAATGTCTCCAAAAGCATTCTTCATTGTGAACGACTTTTGCATAACTGGTAAACCATAAGAGATAGACAAAATTTTACTACACAAAAAATGTAGATCGCGTTAAAATACACAATTTATGTCATGTACATTTTTGTTGTTGAGTGAACCAGTTTCGAGATATTGCTTGTTATTCCCTTCAATTTTTCAATACTTATTTTCTCAAATGGGAATTCGTTATTCATTTTTTTTTGTATTGGATATGCAAAGAGTATTAATCTGTGGCAAAGGGAATGGTGCTGAACCTAGCAACCAGCTATTAAGAGATATGTTTGTGCTTAAAGGCTACTGTATTTCTATATTGCCCTTGTAAATATATTTTCCCCTTACATCTACAAGAAAATTAGCAATAAGATAGAGTCTGCAAATGTTTATCTCGATTAACATGAAGTAGATGGAGAATAAGCGTTTGTAAAAATAGTTTGTACAAGAGTAGAGAAAGTCATGTGAGTGTAAACACATCAGATTTTTTTTTAATGCGAAACTACCGTTTTACTTTCTCCACAACGTATAGTGAATAGGGGAAGTAATGCATTCCACCAAAAAATTCGATACCAAAATTTAACCGAAAATACATGTTTTGAGGCTCCTGAATCCAAAGAAAATCATTTTTAGAAAAAGATCCGTGTGTGTGTCTGTGTAGATGTGTGTCTGTTAACAGCATAACTCAAAAAGGAAAAGTCGGATAAATGCCGAACTTGGTATTTAGGTTCAGTTTCTTTCAAAGATGCGTCACGAAGATTTTCAAGAAAATCTCCCCTACACCAGGCTACCCTTTACATGGAGCAATTTTTATTTTCTCAAAATCGGCTCTAACGATAGTGATTAAAATATCATATGTTTAAGATATTTTTATGGCAAATGAAATGTATATCATGAATTTTCTAGAAATGTCCTCAAAAGTCCACTTTATTCTGAATTATTTTTGCATAACTGGAAATCCGTAAGAGATAGACAAGATGTACTACACAATAAATGTAGAGCTCGTTAAAACACACAATTTATGTCATATATGTATATTTTTTCTGGAGTAAACTATTTCCGAAACATTCCTTTTTATTTATTTGAATTTTCCAATACTTATCCTTTTTCTCAAATGGGAATTCGTTATTGTTTTTTTTTTGCCCCACATAGCAACCAGTTCTTAAAACATTTGACTATCGCTTAAAGCCTACCATATTCCTCTGCCATCTACAAGGAAATTAGCAATAAGATTAACATCTTGAAATCTGGATTAACATGAAGCATATGGAGAATAAGCGTTTTAAAAAATAGTTTGTATAAGACTAGAGGAAGTCATTTCAGTGCAACACAACATCAGATTTTTTTGTTTTTTGTTTTTTCACTCCTCATAAAAAACTAAACCACATTTGTATAAAGCACTTTACAGTTACTCTTGCACCAACGTAAATAACAACGTAAGTTCTGAATGTCTGTGTACGATGGGCACAATGAATTGTTGGACCATCCATTGATGATCATTTAAGGGTGAAGTTACGTTTCGATATTGAGTACCAACATTTTTTACTTTCTCTACTACGTATAGTAAGTAGGGGAAGTATTGTATTCCACCCAAAAATTCGATACCGAGATTTCACCGGAAATATATGTTTTGAAACCCCCTGAATCCAAAAAAAGCATTTTTGGAAACATGTCCGTGTGTGTGTGTGTCTGTCTGTCTGTGTGTCTTTGAACAGCATAACTCAGAAACGAACTGTCGGATAAACACCAAATTTGGTATTTAGGTTCAGTATCTTCCAGAGATGCGACACGAAGGTTTTCAAGAAAATTCCCCCACCCCAGACTACCCTTTACATGGAATATTTTTCGAGAATTTTAATTTTCTCAAAAATGGCTCTAAAGAGTTTGATTAAAATATCGTATGTTTAAGATATTGTCATGACAAATGAAATTATATCTCGAATTTTCTGGGAATGTCTCCAAAAGTATTCTTCATTGTGAACGACTTTTGCAAAACTGGTAAACCATAAGAGATAGACAAAATTTTACTTCACAAAAAATGTACATCGCGTTAAAATACACAATTTATGTCATATAGATTTCTTTTGTTGAGTGAACCATTTTCGAGATATTGCTTGTTTTGTCCTGGTAATGCAAAGAGAATGGAATGCTCCACATAGCAACCAGCACTTAAAATATTTGACTGTCGCTTAAAACCTACCATGTTTTCCTTGCATCTACAAGAAAATTAGCAATAATATTACATCTCGATATCTCGATTAACATGAAGCATATGGAGGATAACCGTTTGTAAAAAATAGTTTGTACAAGAGTAGAGAAAGTCATTTGAGGACAACACATCAGATTTTGTTGTTGTTTTTTCACTCCTCATAAAAAACTAAACAACATTTGTATAAAGCACTTTGCAATTACTCTTGCACAACGTAAATAACAACTAAAATTCTGAATGGTTGTGTACGAAGAGCGCAATGAATGGTCATTTAAGGGTAAAGTTACGTTCCGTAATTGAGTACCAACATTTTTTATTTTGTTCCCTTATTCATCACTAAAAAACAACACCTGCTTTTTATAAACTATTTTCTAATGAGAAAACTACATATAAAATCTAGGTTCCCATTTTAAAAAATTAAATTGACCCTAAAATGACCATAATTTCCTCCAAACGAAACACAACTAATGGCATTTACTTTCCCCCATAATATCAAACAACTTTATTCAAGAAATTTCTTTATACAACGCTTAGTTTCGGAGATATTGTATAGTCTCAACTTAAATGGGCCACCCTGTATATAAAGATACAAAATTGTGTAAGAATCGATTGTAGAAGGCATAAACAAGTATATGGGTAAACAATGTCATGCGAATGTAACGTATCAGACTTTTAATTATCTTTTAATTTTTCTTGTGAATATTATTATATAGTGCACACAAATTAGGTTTCTTAGTCTCCTTTGCTGTTTCTCAAAACCGTTTCCTTGTTTCTGTACAACTTGTTTCTCATACCCGTGGTGCAGTGATGATGAAGGTATCCTCATAATATAGTTTATTTAATTTACACAACAGTCTTTACTTCTCAAAGTTGGAGTTCTGTATTGCAAAGAGACGTAGCTAAAGTTGAAAAAGTGCGATTGAAAAGTCGGGAAGGCGAGGTTAATTAGTATGGAAGTCCCGATAACGAAACGATCGGCACGAAAACAAAAGGGAGAAATGGGCGGCTGAGTTAACAGATAATTAAGATAATGCCTGGGTTGCGAACAGAATTTCCGACTTCGCTTCAAAGGACTGAACACTAGAGGAAGTAATTACAGGCCCTACGTAATAAAACGTTATCTGAACTCTTCTGAATGTCCTGAAAAGAGCAGAGAAGATTAAAAATTGTACTACCGAAGTTCCTCAGTTGGGGATCTATTGCACCTGTATTTTATTTGAACTTTGCGACGAGATGCTGTACTATAGTGAATGCTACACTGGTGTCCCCAGATGTCCCCAGGTTAGAGGCAACTCACAAGTTCAGGGGATTGCTTTTAGGGCAGTATTTATAACACTTAAATAATTTCAGTCTAATTATAAAATAAATAAATTCAATAACAGCCCGCCTTAAAGTAATATGTGTATGTAACAATATATAAAAAGTGTATGTTACAGTCATTGTATATGTTTATATTATTGTACAATGTAATAATGTTATGTGAATGTATTACGTAATTTAATAATGTAGCAGCTGTGAGAATAATAGGTTAAACTTTACTAACAATGAGGTAACCTTGAGGCAATAATAAATTTGAAAGTTCAACAATACTACTTGTGATTCTTGGAAGCAATAATCTAATTTTAGTGACAGTTTATATAAATAGTCAATCAGAGACTTGAAATACAGAAATTTACAAGTTTAGACGGTTGAAATCTATTCAGTTGCCTGCAGACAGTGTTTGTGACCGGATGCGAGATGCGTCCTGAGACGAAAAATAAGTTTACGTGTTAAAAAGTGTAAGTAATTAATAAAAAGAATCTCACAGCTCTCTCTATATCAGTGAAGTGTTATATAAATCGTATCAAGTATTAATAAAAGGAGTGAAGTAAGATTATAATCTGTGTAAGCCTACATTCTTAGCCACACCACAACCCTGCCAAGACATCCATGTTTCTAACAATAATACTGACGCAGCCGAGGCAAACATAAATATATAATATTTAAAGAAACAGTTAAATTACAAAGTTAATATTTTTTTTAAACTTGGGGCAAATGCCACCTGAAAGTACATTTGGGGCGAAGGCTACCGGAAACTGTTTACTATACGTGCGGTTGCAACTACTACAATTTCGGCTCCCCAACAGTTGAAATACGATACAACTCCTTCTAAAATACTGCTTTCTAACGTTGGAGGCCCTGAACTTAATATGGTTTCTTAATTATTTATTGTGTTCCAAGAGTCGCATTACTTTAGCTTCTCATTTATTTTCATATATGTTCAACAATATATCAATAAATTAAATACTAGCCATAATATCATGCAGTGGCCTAGATAAGGAGGTATCCAGGACTATGGACACCCCTGAAACATAAAAAAGGCATCTGATATATTAAACTCTCATGACTTTCTCTACTCCTGTACAAACTATTTTTACAAACGCTTATTCTCCACATACTTCATGTTAATGACTACCTTATTGCTAATTTTCTTGTAGATGCAAGGGGAATATGGTAGGCTTTAAGCGATAGTCAAATATTTTAAGAGCTGGTTGCTATGTGGAGTATTCCATTCTCTTTGTATGTCCAGTACAGAACAACCAATAACGAATTTCTTTTTGAGAAAAAGTACAAGTATTGGAAAATTCAAACAAATAACAAGGAATATCTCGGAAATGGTTCATTCGACAAAAAAAGTATAATGCATAAAGTGTGTGTTTTAACGAGATCTGCATTTTTGTGTAGTAAAATGTTGTGTTTTACGGTTCACAGTTATGTGAGTCATTCAAAATGAAGATGGATTTTGTGGACATTTCCAGAAAATTCATGATATACATTTCATTTAACATGAAAATATCTTAAATATATATTTTAATAAAAATCGTTAAAAGCCATTTTTGAAGAAATCAAAATTTTCGAAAATGTTCCACGTAAAGGGTAGTCTGGGGTGGGGGCATTTTCTTGAAAACCTTTGTGTCGCATCTTTGAGAGATACTGAACCTAAATACCAAATTTTGGTATTTATCCCACTTTTCGCTTTTGAGTTATGCTGATTACAGACAGACACACGGACATGTTTTCAAAAATGGTATTCCGGGCATATCAAAACATGTAGTGTTTGTCTTAAGCACTTTGGGGAGTCGGAGCAGTTTATGAAATCAGACTAAACATCTCTGAAAAAAAATTTATCTACGCCATTGATATTGTCTACTCTGTGCAAGGAACTCCAGAGAGAGAGAGAGAATAATAACACAACACACACTGACGGGAAGGTAAAGCTACTTCTGGCTTTAATTCTGTAACAATAGTTGGTAGCACTACATAAGCACAATTTCAAAGCAAGTGGACCTGTTAATCGCCATAATTGTGTTCGTTGGTGCACAAAACACCGTGAAATAATGAAGAGAAAGCCCAAATGTCCAGGTGGTGCTGTCGGGGGAGAGAGAGGATTTTCAGGTATTGGATTAAATAGAGCATTATTTCTTTTTCAAAAAAGCGTTAGGTCATTAGCTTACATACAGATGCTATAGAACTTTTTAGTACCTCGCCTGAAAAATGGCTCAATTTATTCACTTTAGCATTTAATTTGACAATGATTTGGAGCTTCAATTCACTTGGGGTTGAACCTTCTCAAGCTTTTTCAAATTCACAGACTGGGTTGACGTAGGGACTATTGATCAGCTACCATCCTGGTTTGATTTGACGCCATGTGACTTTAGTATATGATGGACTGTAAAGAATGTAGCGTTTTCCTTGTCGCCAATGTCATTGCATGACGTGTATTAGTGCGGCAGACACTTTGAGCACTTCTTATCTTGAAGCTTGTGTAATAATTATAATCTCGTGACGCTACAGCCCAAGAAAGGCATTGACCTGCCAATCCGACTGCCAACTCACACCCACGTTCATCCAACCGATACGGAGAGGTGATGTGGTCAGCATTACGCATCCCCCAGCCAGAATGTTCGCCTACGTAGTCGGGTCGCTGCCTATCGTAGCTCCTCACTTTCCGCACGATGCTGAGTGGGCACCGGTTTTATATTCGGACTTAAAACGCGCATCCCCTGGGATTGAACCCGGCGCAGGGAACCAGAGCTGCCACGGCGCAGGACTTAGAGATGAACAATTTCCGCAAATAAAAACAATACAAACAAATAATGTGCTTTGTTAGGGCAATTATTTTCTTTAGTGCAGAGTGTATTTCAAGTATACTATTTAAACTTAAGAAATATTCAATTTAAAGGAACATTACCGAATATTTAATGCCACAACTATGTATTTTAATTAACCATAGCAAGCCATACATTTACCTAAAGTAATTTGTTTTCCATCCGTTCCACAGTTCTATGGTGTAACGTTCGCTGAGAAGGAGAATTTCAGAGGTTATTTACAGAAAATACATTTTTGGAATACCTCTGGCGTATGGCATTTTAATCAAGATTCTTTTTCTTTGTTTCATTTATATAGTCATATGGAGGGCTTTGACTTGAGAAAAGACTGGTTGACAGTAGGTTCATTAACGTTGGTTTTTAATCTTTTTTGCATGCCTCCAGACTCTGCGGAGGGTAGGATAATATGCTAATTAAAGAAACAATTTTTGCCAAACGTAGCGGAATTCCGCTATGTTTAGCGAAATTCAGGCCTTCGGAGACATTGCGGCGAAAAACGAAAAAGTAGGAAAATCTAGCGATTTTTGTCAATTTTATTTTTAAAAAATAAATTTATGATTACTACTATAATAAAGCATTACCAATAATATCATAGTTTGAAGTAGATGTATTGCTGCTGTTGGAGAGCGAAACTTGAAGTTGTTTAGACCACGCACTTACGATACAAAGTTTCCGGTGGCCTTCGCCCCACTTTTAAAAAAAATCAACTTTGTATTTTAACGTTTCTTTAAATATTATATATGTATGTTTGCCTCGGCTCCATCAGTATTTTTGCAGAAACACGTATCTCATAGCAGGGGGTGGTGCGGCTAAAGAATGAAAGCTTACACAAATTATAATTTTTACTTCACTCCTTTTATTAATCCTTCACACGATTAAATAACACTTCACTGATGTATCCTACTGTAAAGCTATGGGAATTTTTTATTACTTGCACTTTTTAATACGTAAACTTTATACTATTCTCGCCGTAATAAATTTTTATATCTCACACTGAATATGGATCGAACTTCTCGGGAACGCTGCTTTCTAGCGTCCGGTTGGGTACACTATCATGTAGCGAACTTGCACATTTTACTCTATTTGAAGACTCTGATTGGCTAATCCTACTCCAATAGAATGCTTTTATTTAACTTAAGCTTTTTTCTAGTTGTTGATTGGCTATTTATAAAGTGTTTTAAATATTACATTATTGTTCCAAGAATTACTAGTAGCGTTATTAAACTTTCTAATTTATTGTTGACTCAAGGTTACCTCATTGTTAGCAACTTTCGGCTTCTATTCTCACAGCTCCTACATTGTTAAAATTGCGTAATACATTCACATAATATTATTATACATGTACATAATAAAATAAGCATAATATAATGACTTACATACATATGTTATTACATACACATGTTGCTTTAAGGCGGCTGTTATTATATTTTATACTATATAATTAGACTGATATTATTTAAGTGTTAAGAATACTGCCTCAAGTAAATAATAAAGGGTACTTCACCCTTAAGAAACAAACGGGAATACTGCGGAGAAAGGTAAGAAAGTGAGAAAACTGTTGTTTTGCGATAACAGGATTTTTTCCGAAATGGCTTTAACCAGTTATACAAGATAGTGCAGATCATGTAATGTTATTTTGGGGCCAAAAAGAGGTGATATTTTGAAACGCTCTGAAAGCCAGAGACACATGAAGAATCTAAAAGCTACTGATAGTACAAACATTTCTCAGGTAATGAATAAATTCATTTATTTGCATTTTACTAAGTAATTTACAATGATTAAATACATTTTATCTTATTACCGCCAATAAAATAGGCCTAAATTACCACAGAGTCTATAATAATTTTTATGTGACAAAGTTTGAAATGATGTAACGGAATTTTTTGCCACCTGTAGCGAAATTCAGTGTTCTTGGTTGGCAACACTGGATCACAGGGGCATTGGTATCAAGATTGTTAGGTCCGTTTTTGAGAATATACAAATAACTAAAATATTACCCAGTGTAACGCTTTCATCCTCAGCACGAGCACATCTTACCTGTACGGGCAAAGGACCTTGAAAACTGGGGGGTGGAACTCCAACTAGGGGTTCTTGAGATGAGTGTCTTCGCACAAACGCGTGGAACGCTTCCTTATGTAAAGATAAAAGACTACACCTCTACCCTCAGTGTAATCACGAGGGCTTGATATTTCGCCCAACGCTCCCACAATTTGAAGTTACCGGTCTAAGGTATCAGGTACGTGACCAAACCTCGATATGGCCAGTGAACAATGTCGCGCAATTCCCGGGGCCTCCCTAATCTCAAACCCAGGGGCACTTAGCAGACTGTCACGCGCTTCGAGAAAATGGAAATGCCGTGAAAAGGAAGTTTAACAAAGACTACAGAGACTTCGATTACTGGACGGAATCGATTGCAAGTATCGCGAGGTCGGGGTGAATTTGGCTCGAGTTTTCTGTGATCTGCAAGTGAAAGTGGTTAGGCTTTAAGGTGGATGATGTAACGAATCTAGTGAGTAAATGGATGAGCGTGTAAGACCAGACACATGCTTGAAATATATACTGTTCAGTGTACGTGTTACCACCTGTATGCCCTTCCTAAAGCGAGATAGTGGGTGAGAGAGGGGGGAGGGAGAATATAACATTTAATGTTTAGATCAAACTCTCTTTAAAGCAATGCAAAATTTTGTAAAAATATAAAAATTTTCGAGTTTTTGTTTGTTGCATCTTTTATTATACTTATAACTTCTACCTTGATGATCCACAAATGTCATTTAAATAGTTCTACAAGTAAAACCCGCTTTGAGCTTTAAACTCCATTTTTTAAGTTCCTTTTTTCCCAACCTTTTTTTACTTTTCAAAATGCTCCTTGTACCACAGTTTATAACTTATTAGGTTTTTTCAGGAAAACTTCAGGAGTTAATGTATTTAGCTTTAAATTGCACAGTTAAAACATTAAATAGTTCAGTTAAATTAATTATTTCCCATAATTCAGATTTAAAAAGATGAAAAATTCAATAACATGTGAAAAAGAATCATCTTAAATTAATTAAAATTAATAAATGCCTACACAGCAATTTCTTTATATTTCTGTACTAAGCTCAAATTAAACATTTGGGAGCGACTTGGTAAACCGTAAGGTACAACGATAATTTCGTATTACCAATTCAAAAACTGATTGATTATGAATTAAAAAAATCTGATGTGTTACACTCACATGACTTTCTCAACTCTTGTACAAACTAGTTTTACAAACGCTTATTCTCCATATGCTTCATGTTAATTGAGATATCGAGATGTTAATGTTATTGCTAGTTTTCTTGTAGGCGCAAGGGGAATATGGTAGTATTTAAGCGATAGTCAAATCTTTTAAGAGCTGGTTGCTATGTGGCGCATTCCATTCTCTTTGTATGTCCAGGACATAAAAAAAATCTGATGTGTTACACTCACATGACTTTCTCTACTCTTGTACAATCTAATTTTACAAACGCCTATTCTCCATATGCTTCATGTTAATCGAGATATCGAAATGTCAATCTTATTGGTAATTTTCTTGTAGATGCAAGGGGAATATGGTAGCTTTTAAGCGATAGTCAAATATTTTAACGCTGGTTGCTATGTGGCGCATTCCATTCTCTTTGCATGTCCAGGACATAAAAAAATGAATAACGAATTTGAGAAAAAGTATAAGTATTGCAAAATTTAAGGAAATAACAAGCAATATCTCGAAAACGGTTCACTCAACAAAAGAAATGTATATGACATAAGTTGTGTATTTTAACGCGATCTATATTTTTTGTGTAGTAAAATTTTGTCTATCTCTTATAGTTTACCAGTTATGCAAAAGTCGTTCAGAATGAAGAATACTTTTGGAGACATTCCCAGAAAATTCGAGATATACATTTCATTTCTCATGATATTATCTTAAACATATGATATTTTCATCAAAATCGTTAGAGCCATTTTTGAGAAAATTAAAATTTTCGAAAAATGTTCCATGTAAAGGGTAGTCTGGGGTGGGGGGATTTTCTTGAAAACCTTCGTGTCGCATCTCTGGAAGATACTGAACCTAAATACCAAGTTTGGTGTTTATCCGACTGTTCGTTTTTGAGTTATGCTGTTCACACACACACAGACACACAGACACACACACACACAGACACACACACACACACAGACACACACACGGACATGTTTCCAAAAATGCTTTTTTTGGATTCAGGAGGTCTCAAAACATGTATTTCCGGTGAAATCTCGGTATCGAATTTTTGGGTGGAATGCAATACTTCCCCTACTTACTGTACGTAGTAGAGAAAGTAAAAATTAATAACGAATTTGAGAAAAAGTAAGTATGGAAAATTTAAGGGAATAACAAGCAATATCTCCAAAATGGTTCACTCAACAAAAAAAATGTATATGACATAAATTGTGTATTTTAACGCCTTCTACATTTTTTGTGTAGTAAAAGTTTGTCTATCTCTTATGGTTTACTAGTTATGCAAAAGTCGTTCACAATGAAGAATACTTTTGGAGACATTCCCGGAAAATTCGAGATATACATTTGATTTGTCATGAAAGTATCTTAAACATATGATATTTTAATCAAAATGGTTAGAGCCATTTTTGAGAAAATTAAAATTTTCGAAAAATGTTCCATGTGAAGGGCAATCTGGGGTGGGGGAATTTTCTTGAAAACCATCGTGTCGCATCTCTGGAAGATACTGAACCTAAATACCAAGTTTGGTGTTTATCATACTGTTCGTTTTTGAGTTATGCTGTTCACAGACACACACACACACACACACACACACATACACACACACACACACACACAGAGACACACACACACGGACATGTTTCCAAAAATGCTTTTTACTTTCTCTACTACGTATAGTAAGTAGGGGAAGTATTGCATTCCACCCAAAAATTCGATACCGAGATTTCACCGGAAATACACGTTTTGAGACCTCCTGAATCCAAAAAAAGCATTTTTAGAAACATGTCCGTGTGTGTGTCTGTGTGTCTGTGTGTGTGTGTGTGTCTGTGTGTGTGTCTGTGAACAGCATAACTCAAAAACGAACAATCGGATAAGCACCAAACTTGGTATTTAGGTTCAGTATCTTCCAGAGATGCGACACGAAGGTTTTCAAGAAAATCCCCCCAACCCAGACTACCCTTTACATGGAACATTTTTCGAAAATTTTAATTTTCTCAAAAACGGCTCTAACGATTTTGATTAAAATATCATATGTTTAAGATATTGTCATGACAAATAAAATGTATATCTCGAATTTTCTGGGAATGTCTCCAAAAGTGTTCTTCATTATGAACGACTTTTTCATAACTGGTAAACCATAAGAGATAGACAAAATTTTACTACACAAAAAATGTAGATCGCGTTAAAATACACAAGTTATGTCATATACATTTCTTTTGTTGAGTGAACCGTTTGCGAGATATTGCTTGTTATTCCCTTAAATTTTCCAATACTTATACTTTTTCTCAAATTCGTTATTCATTTTTTTATGTTCTGGACATGCAAAGAGAATGGAATGCCCCACATAGCAACCAGCGATAAAATATTTGACTATCGCTTAAAAGCTACCATATTCCCCTTGCATCTACAAGAAAATTACAAATAAGATTGACATCTCGATATCTCGATTAATATGAAGCATATGGAGAATAGGCGTTTGTAAAAATAGATTGTACAAGAGTAGAGAAAGTCATGTGAGTGTAACACATCAGATTTTTTTGGATTCAGGTAGTCTGAAAACATAATTTTCCGGTGAAATCTCGGTATCGAATTTTTGGTTGGAATAGAATACTTCCCCTACTTACTATACGTAGTAGAGAAAGTAAAAATCGGATAAACACCAAGCTTGGTATTTAGGTTGATTATCTTTCATAGATGGGACACGAAGATTTTCACAAAAATCCCCCAACCCACATTACCCTTTACATGGAACATGTTTCGAAATTTTTTATTTTCTCAAAAGTGGGTCTAACAACTTTGGTTAAAATATCATATGTTTAAGATATTTTCATGACAAATAAACTGTACATCTTGAATTTTCTGAGAATATCTCCAAAGGTCTTTTTCGTTGTGAATTGGCTTTTACATAACTAGTAAATCGTAAGATAAAGACAAAAAATTATTTCATAGAAAATTTACAGTTCCTTAAAACACACAGTTTATGTCCTATACATTTGTTTTTGTGGAGCGAACCATTTCCGAGATATTCCTTGTTATTTGTTTGAATTTTCCAATACTTATACTTTTTCTCATATGGGAATTCGTTATCTATTCTTTTTTATGTCCTGAACATACAAGGAGAATGAAATGCGCCACATAGCAACCAGCTCTTAAAATATTTGACTATAGCTTAAAGCCTACCATATTCCCCTTGCACGCACAAGAAAATTAGCAATAAGATAGCTTCTGCAAATGTTCATCTCGATTAATATGATGTAGATGAGAATAAGCGTTTGTAAAAATAGTTTGTACAAGAGTAGAGAAAGTCATATGAGTGCAAAACATCAGATTTTCTTACTTCATAACACCGCACGTGAAGCAGAAACAAAAGAATTAATAGTTTGGTCACCAGCTGAGTTTACTGGAATACTGAGCTTGTTAACGGGTTCAAGTTGACACACATAGCTGATGTTAACTGAATTTCTATAACATTAAATATTTCACTTATATTTTAATACGTAATGTTTTAAAACACCAGAAAATATTCTTTCAAATTATCACACTTCCAGAGAAGGAAGGGTAACTTAGGAGGAGAGAGTGGGGAAGAGAGAGCGAGAGGGAGGGAGATGAATCTATACTGTTAACAGAGCAACACGGCCAGAGCTACTATTTCGACAAGTTTTTAATAATGATAGCAGGTGAATATTGAGAGAGAGATTCCATGCTACCTCAGCAGGAATAAGTGCAGGATTTACTTGAGTGAGTTAATGAAGGTTGCCCCGTTGCTAGGCAACTTGATGGGTTCATTAGCTCCGTCATTAATTCATATCATTCACCTGTGGGACTTGGAAAGTTAAGCCGAAGTTATAGTGCCAAGATTCCCTCCGGATACCCGCATTCTTTTCTTTTCTTCACCTGTGGAGGAGTTCAACACTACAATTTCACCCGAAATACACGTTTTGAGATCCGCTTAGCCCAAGAAAAGCGTTTAAACGGTCTACGCGCGTGTTTATGAACAAATTGCTCAAAAGCGAAAGGATACATGCCAAATTTCATACTATGAGTCAGACACTATTTCGGATGCGGGTAAGGACTTTTAACAAAATTTTCCCCTTTAACCCCGAAAAACATTTGCGGAGAAAGTGTTTTGTTATTTATTAGCTAAAAATGACAACGATTTTGTCTAAAATATTGCTCCTCGAGTAGCACAGAATATTGAATTTATGGTGAAGTCCTCTTCTTTCTTATCGAATTTTATATAATTCGTGAACCATAAGAGACACACACGAACTTATTATAGAGAAAATGTAGAACTCATTAAAATATATGTTAAATGACTTTTCGTGAAATTAGTCGTTTGTAAGGTTTTTTACTTTCTCTACTACGTATAGTAAGTAGGGGAAGTATTGCATTCCACCCAAAAATTCGATACCGAGATTTCACCGGAAATATACGTTTTGAGACCTCCTGAATCCAAAAAAAGCATTTTTGGAAACATGTCCGTGTGTGTGTCTGTGTGTGTGTGTGTCTGTGAACAGCATAACTCAGAAACGAACAGTCGGATAAGCACCAAACTTGGTATTTAGGTTCAGTATCTTCCAGCGATGCGACACGAAGGTTTTCAAGAAAATCCCATCTCCCCAGACTACCCTTTACATGGAAGATTTTTCGAAAATTTTAATTTTCTCAAAAATGGCTCTAACGATTTTGATGAAAATATCATATGTTTAAGATAATGTCATGAGAAATGAAATGTATATCTCGAATTTTCTGGGAATGTCTCCAAAAGTATTCTTCATTATGAACGACTTTTGCATAACTGGTAAACCATAAGAGATAGACAAAATTTTACTACACAAAAAATGTAGATCGCGTTAAAATACAAAACTTATGTCATATTCATTTCTTTTGTTGAGTGAACCGTTTTAGAGATATTGCTTGTTATTCCCTTAAATTTTCCAATACTTATACTTTTTCTCAAATTCGTTATTAATTTTTTTGTTCTTGTAATGCAAAGAGAATGGAATATTCCACATAGCAACCAGCTCTTTAAAGATTTGACTATCGCTTAAAGCCTACCACATTCCCCTTGCAGCTACAAGAAAATTAGCAATAAGATTAACATCTCGATTAACATGAAGCATATGGAGAATAAGCGTTTGTAAAAATAGTTTGTATAAGAGTAGAGAAAGTCATGTGAGTGTAACACAACAGATATTTTTTTTTACCGTGATTGAGATAGAAGTGGATAGAGGAATCAGTTAATTTTGCACATGTTTAAACTCTCGAAATAGCGTGATATTTGAAGTACATTCTGCTTTTGAGCGAGTGGGCACATAGCGGACCATCTTGATCCCCTTTGGACACAAACAAAGTTGAAATGAATGTACACGCCTCACAGCAGTTTAGCAAACATTCTGTTACTCTGAAAGCCTTCTGTGTTTACTCGACGATAGTGTAGTGTGTATTCCCATGTATCACCGTCAGCTAGAATGTATATGGAAACTGACTTGTACGTTTGTGAGCGAGTGCTTAAAACTTCCACGTGGTCCTAGGTTCTCTTCTCTCCCCAGGCAGTGGTTTTATAAAACTGAGAATTTTTTTTCTTGAAACTTGTCTTGCGAAATGGAAGCTTCCTAATTGTTCCTTAGAGTATATAATCCTCACAGCATATGCGCTGTGATACCATGTATTATAGTGTTATCATATAGAAATGTACAGTAATGAAGAGTATTGGGACACCAGGGCATTGATACGTTCAAAGACAATAGTTCAACCCTGAAAATGCGACTTGCAACACTGAATATTTCGTAACTAATTTAAAGTCATAACATGATTTAACAAACCGTATTTTAATAAGAGCTATATTATTCATTAGCGGAATTTTTGTGCCTTTTATGATGTTCCAATTGTGTAAAATTCCAAAATAATAATGCATTAAGGATGCGACACAATGTATATCATAAACTCTCGAGGTTTTTTATCAAGCTATAATTATTTTTTGTGCTTGCAAAAGCCTTTCTCTAGAGATATGATCATTTAAGACACTCTGAGTCCAGCTATGTATTTCGGAATTACATTTTGTAAGATTGCAAAATACTTTAGACCATTAAACGTCATCTAAATTTAATGGAAGTTGTGCATCCCTAAATAAGCAAGCAACTAATTTACCAACAGAAAATTTCATTTTTCATGACTTTCTCTACTCTTGTACAAACTATTTTTTACAAACGCTTATTCCCCATCTACTTCATGTTAGTGATATAACAATTTTAAGAAACTATCGTATTGTTAATTTTCTTTGCATGTACGGGAAAGAATAACGAATTCCCATTTGAGAAAAAGAATAAGTATTGGAAAATTAAAACAAATAACAAGGAATATCTCGTAAATGGTTCACTCCACAAAAAAATATATGTAACATAAATTGTGAGTTTTAACGAGATCTACATTTTTTTGAAATAAAATTTTGTCTATCTCTTGCTGTTTACCAGTTATGCGTTAGAGAAAATCACAATTTTCGAAAATTTTCTATGTAAAGTAATCCAAGGTGGAAGGATTTTCTTGAAAATGTATGTGTCGCGTATTTCAAAGGTGTACCTAAATATCAAGTTTGATATTTATCCGACTTTTCGTTTTTGAGTTACGCTGTTCACAGACACAGGCGGACCTTTTACTAAAAATGCATTATTTGGATTCAGGGCTTCCTCGGTTCTAATCGAGGAGTGTAAATAAACATGTCAAAATAAAACAAAATTGATGTGTTACACTCACATGACTTTCTCTACTCTTGTACAAACTATGTTTACAAACTCTTATTCTCCATCTATTTCATATTAATCGAGATAAACATTTTCAGAAACGATCTTTTGACATGAAAAGAGAATTACATTTTACACATAGCGACCAGTTCTAAAAATATTTGACTATCGCTTAAGGCGTACTATGTTCTCCTTGTTTTGTATTTGTAAGGGCAATATAAGCACAGAAATGACTCTTAACAGCTGTTTGCTATGTGCAGCACTATTCCCTTTGCCACAGATTAATACTCTTTGCATATCCAAGACAAAAAAATGAATAACGAATTCCCATTTGAAAAAATAAGTATTGAAAAATTTAAGGGATCAACAAGCAATATCTGTAAAATGGTTCACTCAACAACAAAAATGTATATGACATAAATTGTGTATTTTAACGCGATCTACATCTTTTGTGTAGTAAAATTTTGTCTATCTCTTATGGTTTACCAGTTTACTAAAAGACGTTCACATTGAAGAATGTTTTGGAGGTATTCCCAGAAAATTCAAGATATACATTTTATTTGTCATGAAAATATCTTAAACATATGATATTTTAATCAAAATCGTTAAAAGTTTCGAAAAATGTTCTATGTAAAGGGTAATCTGGGGTGGGGGGATTTTCTTGAAAACCCTCGTGTCGCATCTCTGGAAGATACTGAACCTAAATACCAAGTTTGGTGTTTATCCGACTGTTCGTTTCTGACTTATGCTCACAGTTATGTTCACAGACACACACACGGACAAGTTTTCAAAAATGCTTATTTTTGGATTCAGGGGGTCTCACAACATGTATTTCCGGTGAAATCTCGGTATCGAATTTTTGGGTGGAATACAATACTTCCTCTATTTACTATAGGTACGTAGTAGAGAAAGCAAAAAAGGGTTAGAAACATGCGTTGCAATTTTTCAAGGAACTTAATGTTGACAATGGGTTGCCGATTGCTTTCAGACACAGAATTCGTTGAACTGCTCTATTATACACTTAGATGATCAACTTTGCGATGTACCCTCAGGATTTTTGCCTCATAGATGAGCAATTTTAAGTTAGCGTTTGTATTTTAATGGGGCGGTGGTGTTTACTGACCGTGCCGGGAGGACCACCCCGATGCTTACATTAAAAACTTTTGACCCTTTCGCACTAATACGTCTTACTTACACACACTTGTTTGAGTTCACGTTGTACGGTGCGAGTTAAGTAGCTGATGAGGGCTGGATAAAATTAATGAGAGGACGTGAAGTAGCGTTAGTCAAGTGGCGCTATCTCCCCTGCGAATGTGGAAAGAAAAACCTCACGACGTTTTATGGAGCTGAAAGAAAATACTGTATTTATAAAGAAAGATGTGCATCATTGAATCAACTCTTTAGCTAATACATGCGCTAAATCGAGTAGGTTTAAGTAAACGGCGTCAGTTTGTAAATTTATCCTCCTGTACGCGCGAAACAAGTTATGAACTTCTACCTCTGTAGGCATTTGAAGTATGCTTTAACCGAGCGGGATGGCTCAGGCGGTTAAGTCTGTGGCCCGTATTCGGGAGGTCCCGGGGTCAAATCCCGTGGGCCAACCTATCTGAGGTTTTTTCGTGGTTTTCCTCAGTCGCCAAGGTAAATACCGGGTTGGATATTTAATACCACGACCCAAAGTTCCATCTTAAGTCTAAAACAATAGTTAAATGAAAAATAAGTGGTAATAGCGAATGCTATGCCATCTATCTACAGACAATGTAAGCAGTTAAGACTGGAGGCTCCCTAATGCCATATGCACAGCATGAAGCAGGGATTACAGGAATGAGACCTAGAAGGCTAACTGTCCATCACATATCGTTCTAAGAGATATCCACCAACAGATCCGTCGCGATATGACTAAGGAGTTAAAGTGACGTAAAATAAAAATAGAATAAAAAAAAGTATGTTTTATGTCAGATTTGAAACTCGACTGAAATAACTAAAACACTTAGAAATTTACTTGCACAAACTACTCAAATTTTGGATTTTGACCAAGTGCTTTTCTAGATAAGGAAAACTGTTTTATTAGAAAGCATATGTAGAATGTATAATCTAGTGGATTTATTTGTAGATCTGCTAAATATTTGACGCGCGGAAGCCCCTAACAATTCCGGGTTCGAAGACTCCCCACAGCCTAGAGAGAGCGATGAACGACCTGTCGACCAAGCAGTCTTCTAGTGTCCGCGGGGAGCACTCTTTCCTTAGCATGCATCCACGCCATTTGTCCGGCACCGCCATACGCCACGAAATCTAGAACGATGAGAAGGAAACGGAATGAAATGGAAATTATGGAAAGGAAGTCGTGCTAAATGAGAAACCAACCCCAGCATTCGCGTACCGATCAGGGAAAACCACGAAAAACCCGAGGTCAGAGTGGACGGTCGAAGGGAATCGAACCCGCACATCCCGAATGCAAACCTCACATTATGCTCGGTTAGTAAATACCTACTGTGGGGTATAATTTTACCCCATTACAGATATCTACAGTTTGATGGAGTTATAATTATATAAATATTCCCGTTCTTTTTCCTATAAAGCACAATGGATCAAATTGACAGCATTCCTGTTACAGGATCCGACTTGCCGCAGAGCGGTCCCAGCAGCACCAGCTTTGCTCTCACTGATGCACCTTCAAGCACTCGGTTTCATTACTTACTAGCTTTCACTTCCTCTTGTGTGAGCGACCAGTATTTAAAACAGTTCTGATACACGTGCTTGTCAATTGCTTCTGTTTGTTGAAAGTTCGCCAGTTTTTTTACTTTCTCTACTACGTATAGTAAGTAGGGGAAGTATTGTATTCCACCCAAAAATTCGATACCGAGATTTCACCGGAAATACATGTTTTGAGACCCCCTGAATTAAAAAAAAAACATTTTTGGAAACATGTCCGTGTGTGTGTCTGTGAACAGCATAACTCAGAAACGAACAGTCGGATAAACACCAAACTTGGTATTTAGGTTCAGTATCTTCCAGAGATGGGACCCGAAGGTTTTCGAGAAAATCAACCCACTCCAGATTACCCTTTTCATGGAACATTATTCGAAAATTTTAATTTTCTTAAAAAATGGCTTTAACAATTTTGATTAAAATATTGATATATTTTAAGATATTTTCATCACAAATAAAATGTATATCTTAAATTTTCTGGGAATGTCTCCAAAAGTATTCTTCATTGGGAACGACTATGTAGATCGCGTTAAAATACACAATTTATGTCATATACATTTTTTTTGTTCAGTGAGCCATTTTCGAGATATTGCATGTTATTACCTTAAATTTTCAATCTTGTACTTTTTCTCAAATTCGTTATTCATTTTTTTTGTCCTGGTAATGCAAAGAGTATGGAATACTCCACATAGCAACCAGCTCTTAAAATATTTGACTATCGCTTAAAGCCTACCAATTCCACCTGCTTCTACAAGAAATTTAGCAATAAGATTGACATCTCGATATCTCGATTAACATGAAGTAGATGGAGAATAAGCGTTTGTAAAAATAGTTTTTTATTGCACACTTTCGTGTGTAGGCTGAGGTACAGAAGTTTAATCAGATTTTAAAAATTCTGTGTCTGATGATTTCAGTCCCGACTGTCAATGATTTATTCAGCTTTCCAAGCTCGTTTACTGGCAGCGTGTTTAGATAGACTTAACAATTAGTGCCGACTTCCGCGATTTTCGGATAGGGCGGGGATCATTCCGTATTTTCTCAAGAGTCTGAAAGTGGAAATAGGAAAGAGTGTATGACAATTGTTTCCAGTGAAATAAATGTAAATACATATAATGTAAAATCCAAACGTAAACGGGTTAACATTAAGCGATTATTTCTGAAGTATAAAAGTTATATTACGTATTTAATTAAATAACTATAAACGAATTACAATCTGAAAATATCAAACAATAAACAAAAGTTTGAAGGTAAAGAACACATTAGAAACAAGGTTGTAATAAATGATGAGATCGTAGAACAAGTTTCAATATTTAGACACTTGAAATTGAAATTGCGTTTTATTTATAGACGCTCTTTAACTGCTGTGGTCCTTAGCGTCCCATTCTATATTGGGCGTGAAAGACCGGTAATTTTCCTCATAGGCCTCTCTATCAGGCTTGAGGTTCTTTTACGTGCCGTAAATCTATGACACGGAACCACCGGCTTTACTTTCCTTCAAAAGGAAACCATACTAAGGATTTTTACGGCCGAAAAAATCCATCCCCTCCGCCGGCTTTGAACCCGCGACCTCGGGAACTAGAGGCTAGCATGGTAACGACTACACCACGAAGAACGGCATTTAGACACTTCAAATGTGCTAGATAATAAACTCCGTAAATTTAATATCATATGTTTGCAGAATAAGGAGAGTACTTACTATGACATACAAGAAAGGTAGACGTAGATAAAATGTTATAAAACAGTGGCAGTTCCTGTACTTCTGTATTCAGTGAAACGTGGGCCCTAAATAAAAAACAGAAAATAAAAATTCAATCAACAGAAAGGAAATTTGTAGAAACTGTTGCTGGATTCTTCTGGATCGCAGGCACAGCTAGGAAATAAGGGATGAATTGAAAATACAGGGTCATTCAAACAGACTTTAATTATTTATTTCTAATGAACGACAATAGATGGCGACACATGTGATACATCACTGAATAGATAAGAGTTCAAAATGTGTACCATTTGTTATGCGGGGACGACCAGTGCTTTCCCGTTTGCATACACAAACGAATTTCCACGAATTAATTGTATAAATTGTAAATTTTTTATGACGAGGTGGCTCTTTTATGAACTTACAACAAAATGCACGCTGCAATGAAACAATGGATTCACTCTTTGCATAATGTAGTACACAAAACTACTTATACTCTGGTGTCGCCATTTTCTCGTAAACAAGCACAGCGCCGCCAGAACTAATAGATGGGGCTTAAACCTTTGAACTGTCTTTGATGTGTCGTATGTGTCGCTATCTATTGCCGTTCATTAGAAATAACTATTTAAAGTCTGTTCCTTCTTTTTAAATAACCTTGTATTTAAACTCATAGAGAAACGGAATACAGGAGGACATAGGTATAGATGGAGAGACGTGTTTGATTAATGGGGAGGGTACGGATCTTGAACAAAGTCCAAACCTTGAAGAAGAAGAAGATAACTATACATAAATGGAATTATTATTATTGTTATTATTATTACCTTCATAATTATCATTATTAGCCTCCCCTTCTACACTTACGCGTTGTCATTGTTTTAGCTGAATCTTTAGAATTACTGTCCTTTCAGCTACGTTTTAGCTAGGAGTTGGGTGCCTTCCAAACAGGTAGGGGTTTAGCTACTGGAAGGAGGTAGTGTTAGCTTGGTCTGAGGCACCTGAGTGGTAAAGACGCACGACAGAGGAAAGATTGTTTGCTGTTTTCCACTGTACGCATCACGCGCAGCACGAGTTCAGCTTACTGTTTACCAGTTAAAGTTTTACCTAAGAGATAAGATATTCCACCCCCTAGCTATAATGTCGCTGAATAGACAGTAAAGTTATATTGTGCTTTAATAGAAATTTATACAGCTTGATTTTGAATATGTGTTACCTATTTAGCTCTATAATACGATTAATTAAATAGAACTTTTTCTGACGAAAAAATTAACTCGCTTTCAAAAGTATTGCTTTTTATGCTAACGTTCGAGAAGAAATAACATTTTTGCACACAGTTCGAAAGAGAAACGCATCCCAAAAATGTTTCGGTTACGTAAGCTATGGAATTCATGGAGCAAATACGTCGCGAATTTCGGAATACGCAAATATTTTTCCAAGCGAAAACCTTTATTTTCATGTGTTAGAATATCGCCGGGATAGAGCGGCAGCTTCTCCGATAGGCATGTGAAGCGGGCTGCATCAATAATTCTACAAGGCGGCATACCTTTGCATTCATTTCTCCGGAGCAAAACACAGTTTATGCGGAAGCGTTATTATTCTGAAGCTAAAAGTGGCGTAACAACGTAATGATATTCCAACTAATATGTGGCTTGGGATAGAGTCGGAATAACGGTGGATTTGCTCATTTTTTTGTTTGCGAATTATTTTCTCTGCACAGTTATGGTTTTAGTAGACGTCTACAGTAAAGTATCCTGCAAGTTACACCGCGATTAACATTTGAGTGCGTTGCCGGAATAGATAGGTGTGATCTTTCAAAACGTTTTTCTTCAGTGGCGTGGATTCTTTACAATAAGTATTGTAATGAAGTAAGAAGAGGAAAATGTCTACTGACGGTGTATGTGTTCTCCATTACATATGTAATCTTTTACTATCTACTTACCCCAGCTCTTGAATTTGCTTATGACCTTATAGTAATGCGATTTTAGCGGGCATCGCAAGAAGTATCCGGCAATGTACATACATATAAGAAGTATTATTATGAGTCGGGGAAAACAAGTAAAAAAGTCTGATGTGTTACACTCACATGACTTTCTCTACTCCTGTACAAACTACTCTTACAAACGCTTATTCTCCATATGCTTCATGTTAATCGAGATATCCAGATGTTAATCTTATTGCTAATTTTCTTGTAGATGCAAGGGGAATTGCTAGGCTTTAAGCGATAGTCAAATATTTTAAGAGTTGGTTGCTATGTGGCGCATTCCATTCTCTTGGTATGTCCAGGACAAAAAAATAATAAACGAATTTGAGAAAAGGTATAAGTATTGGACGATTTAAGGGAATAACAAGCTATATCTGAAAATGGTTCACCCAACCAAAAAAAATGTATATGACATAAATTGTGTATTTTTACGCGATCTACATTTTTTGTGTAGTAAATGTTTGTCTATCTTTTATGGTTTACCAGTTATGCAAAAGTCGTTCACAATAAAGAATACTTTTGGAGACATTCCCAGAAAATTCGAGATATACATTTCATTTCTCATGAAAATATCTTAAACATATGATATTTTAATTAAAATCGTTAGAGCCATTTTTAAGAAAATTAAAATTTTCCAAAAATGTTCCATGTAAAGGTTAATATGGGGTGGGGGAATTTTGTTGAAAACCTTCGTGTCGCATTTCTGGAAGATACTGAACCTAGTTTGGTGTTTATCCGACGGTTCGTTTCTGAGTTATGCTGTTCACAGACACACACAGACATGTTTCCAAAAATGCGTTCCGGTGAAATCTCGTATCGAATTTTTGGGCGGAATACAGTACTTCCCCTACTTACTATACGTAGTAGAGAAAGTAAAAAATCCCCCAGATGCTTAAAAACTACATCTTCCATTGGTTTTTGAGTTGAGCAAATAGCAATGAATGAATATAAAATCATAATAACTTTATTAATAAAATTGCATTCAAAACTAATTTGTAGATATTCCCTTAAATAATTAAGCACACACTTGGCTCTCGTATTCTTATGCTAAAAAACTCTCATGTTTCACATCATCAAAAAATTCTCAAGTTTCCTCGAAGCCAAAGTAGTTTTCCTACGTTGGTGGTAAATTAAATTTGAGTTTTGTTTATGGACCCTCTTTAACTGCTATAATCCTTAGCGTCCAAGGCCGTATTTAGAGGGGGGTTTCTAGGGATCAAACCCCCCCCAACTTCTGACAGTTTTGTTTATTTAAATTCATAGTAAACCAATATGGGAAAATGTCGTTAGATAACAGTAAGTCTATTGCTAGAAGCACATTTACAAGAAAAAGGTAAACTTAATATTGTTGCCTTACATAGGTAAGGTGACCGTACATCCCGGTTTTTGAAGCAGTCTCCATGTTTTGTGCTGTAAGGTGGAATATGTTCATTCTGGAGAGTTTTTCTTGTCTATATAATATCTCCAAGCAATTTTCTTATCCATATAGCGCCCCTATACTACGAGTAGGTACTGGTAACTGTGTGGGGTACTGTCAAGTTTAGATCTACTTGTGGAAACCCCCCCCGACATTTTTTTCTGGGTACGGGCATGTTGGCGTCCCACTCTATATTGGGCGTGAAAGACCGGTAATTTTGCACAGAGGCCTCTTTATCAGGCTTGAGGTTCTTTTACGTGCCGTAAATCTACTACACGGGACCACCGGCTTTACTTCCCTTCCCAAGGAAGCTGTGGTAACGATTTTTACGCCCGAAAAAATCCATCGCCCTCCGCTGAGTTTGAATCCGCGTCCTCGGGAACTAGAGGCTAGCATGGTAATCACTACACTACGGAGGGCGACTGCGTAGGTGGTAGATAGCAGCATAAGATAATCCAAATCCATTGCATAAAACACATTTACAATAGTAGCATATACCATTGTTTTGTTGTCCCGTTATATTCCTTTTTAACTGCAATGGTCATGTCGACGGCCTTTTACCTTTGGAACATATTGCCCATTTGCAATGGTGTTAACTCGTAAACAATGATCATTGGATTTCTGGTGTGTATACATTAGATTATACACAGATTCACACTTTCATTCATACTTCCAGACTCTGGGGAGGATAGGGAATAATTTTGGCTAGAGAAAAATTGCCATCTTCTAGCCGGGAATCGCACCCAGGTCTCTTAGCACGGCAGCAGGTGCTCTACCAACTAAGCTCTGCGGCCAGCCAGGAATTTGCTGTTGTGTTTTGAAATAATGTGATTACTGCAACGGCAACGCTCCTTGTAATTCGACAACCTGTTATACAACCCTGCGTAGAGAGTGATATAAACCTTACGGGGCTCCCTATTAATCTCACTAGGACATCGATATTCCACAACTTCCAGTCACACGTACTCATAGAAAAATATAAATAGTTCACTCGATATAAACTTAAACCAAAAGGTACACAACAATATTTTATAAACCAATGCTGCGTTAAAAAGTATATATTTAATTAGTCTAGCTTAATTTTACTTTATCTCTCCCGTTCCTAACGTAGAAGTACTATTACGCTCCATGGAAATATGACGAAATTGAGGTTTCTTTGGAAATGCACTTTTTGAATTCCCTTGAAGATATGTATTTTCAGGAAGTGAGGGGGGGGAGAGAGAGAGAATGATTACCACATAAATGGAAGTTGAGATTCAGGTCATTTTTCCACCCCAAGAATTGCTTAAGGGGCAATTATGTGTTATTTTTTATTTTATCAAAAATGGCTCTTAAAACTTGCACCAATAAGTTAAGGGGAAGTATTGTATTCCACCCAAAAATTCGATACCGAGATATCACAGGAAATACATTTTGAGACTTCCTGAATCCAATAAAAGCATTTTTGGTAACATGTCCGTGTGTGTGTCTGTCTGTGAGCAGCATAACTCAGAAACGAACAGTCGGATAAACACCAAACTTGGTATTTAGGTTCAGTATCTTCAAGAAATGCGACACGACGGTTTTCAAGAAAATCCCCCCACCCCAGATTACCCTTTACATGGACCATTTTTCGAAATTTTTAATTTTCTCAAAAATGGCTCTAACGATTTTGATTAAGATATCATATGTTTAAGATATTTTCGTGACAAATAAAATGTATATTTTGAATTTTCTGGGAATGTCTCCAAAAGTATTCTTCATTGTGAACGACTTTTGCATAACTGGTAAACCATAAGAGATAGACAAACTTTTACTACACAAAAAAATGTAGATTGCGTTAAAATACATAATTTATGTCATTTACATTTTAGTTGTTGAGTGAATCATTTTCGAGATATTGCTTGTTATTCCCTTAAATTTTCCAATACTTATACTTATTCTCAAATTCGTTATTCATTTTTTTTGTCCTGGTAATGCAAAGAGAATGGAATACTCCACATAGCAACCAGCTCTTAAAACATTTGACTATCCCTTAAAGCCTACCAATTCCCCTTGCATCTACAAGAAAATTAGCAATATGATTAACATGAAGTATATGGAGAATAAGCGTTTGTAAAAATACTTTGTACAAGAATAGAGAAAGTCATGTGAATGTAACACATCAGCTGTTTTAATAACTGCAGCGGTAGAGATTTTCCAGCTTGTATACTAGACACATGCTATTTAGTGTCATCCGGCAGATCATTATTTTGTATATTAACATTATTACTTGGCTACAAAACCGTTCAGGGTATACTCTTTTGTTAAGTTGTTCAACATTTAAATCCGGTGATGGTGCACTTTGTATTTTTACTGTGCCTAAGTAGTTAACATATTAATGTTGTATTTAAAGAATCACAAAGAATGTTAGAAATCTGTATCAATTTAGTTTAGTTTTCGAACATTTTAAAATGGCGCTATAAAATTTGCAATTAAATTTACTCTGTATAATGTGCTATGGATTTGTGTTGCATTCATATGTGGCTGAACGTAATACTTCACAAATTGTTTTTAAACCTTCGGGTTTATTTTTTGGGAGAATACTAGGTTATGGTTCCCTAAAGAACATTCCTTCCTTAGAATTCCAAAACAACCCTTCAAGAGCCAATGCACTTGGAATCTTTGCATACAATATACATATAACGCACGCAGTCGTGCGGTATATATTACTCACAAACTAGATTACAAAAGAAGTCTGATTACCTGAGAGTTTACCAGCGTAACTACGAAATGGAATTTAGAGTAGATAGGACCTTTTGCACGCTATTTCCTTCACCTGAGCTGGCCAAACAGCAAAACGTGAGCAACTTGCTCGTCGATAGCTTCCAGGTGTTTCTCCAAGCCGATAATGGTACCAGCCGGCTAACCTGGCTACCCTGCGAACTGACGTCACTGAGTACATTATACGTCAAAATTTTCGGCCAACATAGCAACTTCTTAATTCCTTATACCAATTGGATGTAATCAATGACAATGAACTTTGGTGGCTCGACTTCGATTGGCGATTATTTGAAAATAAAGTCGGTAAGGGAACAGGCCTTCAGATGCAGAATTTTTAAGGTTGATACTGGGCACTCATTTTGATACTACCACCGACTTTAATGGGCGACTAAGTACCCAGTTAACATTAGAATTATAATTAACATAATTATTACCAATGGTCCAAAAATAGTATAGTATATACCTGTAACAAAATCTGGGAAATCTCGATTTCGTCTAGTGTTTTCAGACTTTTCCTCGATTGTGTTTATAAACCACTTACTACTTTCATATCGCAATACACAATTATCATTTAAAACTTGCCTAATACAGTTGTATAAATGATTTAGTTGCTTTGAGAAGCCATTTTACATTTCCTACCACGTACATTTTAGGTAGAGAAGGTATTTTATTTCACCCAGAATTCTATATCTAGGTTTCAGTGGCAATACATGCTTTGTTATTGAACTGAGGGAATCTCGAAGCATCTTTAGAAAAGGCTCTCTTTGGCGTGAAATCGAAAAAGAAAATGGATAATTATTGATATCGTAATTATTGACAGGAAATTTAAATAATTAAATAAAGAAATAATAGCAAGATGGAGAAATAATTGCAATAAATAATTTCCGTATATTTAAATCAAAATATAATGTAATTAGCTTGAGTTGAAAAGATTTGTGCAAGTTAATTAGCGAGTCATTGGTAACGGCGTGAGGAGGAAAGCGTTAGCTTAAAGATTATTGGAAGGCAGTTTAGAGTTAAGTTCAGTACGCTTGAACAGTCACGTAGCCAGACATTCTGAAAAAGGAAAGTGAAACGTATTTCTGAGAGTTTAGCCAAGCCTCCATAGCAACAAGATAACAGACGCACACATAAAAATTGTAAGATTGGCTCCGCGCAAGAAGGGATTGGTAGGGAAGTAATATGTAGGCGGGGCTTAAAGTGATATAAGGGTGTGCAATCTAATCAGGGATACATTCTTTCGTGACACTATTTTTTGAGGATTAGTCATTTAATCTGGTGATTACTCGGGTGTTATTTTTAGTACACAGTAACGCGCCTGTGTGAGTAAGATTTAGCGGCTATTGCGAGAGGTTTTGCCGGTAAGAATTTTAGCGACTCACGGCAATTTTCGCTTCCAGTTTTTTTTTATTGAGGGCACAGTTATTTCAAACCATAAAATTGATACTGCAGAAGTTAGTAGGTATAACAACTCAATTGTTATAGTTTAGAGTGCTACGATTCATTATCAGTTTCATTCTTTATAGTCAAATGGCCCGCACCTCGCTCAATAGTTCAAGTATTAAATCACATTAAACTTTTAAACTGTTATCCTTCATATTACACTCACAAATTCCCTGAGAAGGTACTCATAGCTTTACCAATGGAGCAGCTGGCGCACGAGACAACAGAACGAGCTTACCAGAGAATATCAGAAGCAGGTAAAGTATACTGCTTCAAAATTGTCGCATCATCGCGCTGTTTTAAAAAAAATCTGATGTGTTACACTCACATGACTTTCTCTACTCTTGTACAAACTATTTTTACAAACGCTTAATCTCCATATGCTTCATGTTAATCGAGATATCGAGATGTTAATCTTATTGCTAATTTTCTTGTAGGTGCAAGGGGAATATGGTAGCTTTTAAGCGATAGTCAAATATTTTAACGCTGGTTGCTATGTGGCGCATTCCATTCTCTTTGCATGTCCAGGACATAAAAAAATGAATAACGAATTTGAGAAAAAGTATAAGTATTGGAAAATTTAAGGTAATAACAAGCAATATCTCGCAAACGGTTCACTCAACAAAAGAAATGTATATGACATAAATTGTGTATTTTAACGCGATCTACATTTTACGTGTAGTAAACTTTTGTCTATCTCTTATGGTTTACCAGTTATGAAAAAGTCGTTCATAATGAAGAACACTTTTGGAGACATTGCCAGAAAATTCGAGATATACATTTTATTTGTCATGACAATATCTTAAACATATGATAGTTTAATCAAAATCGTTAGAGCCGTTTTTGAGAAAATTAAAATTTTCGAAAAATGTTCCATGTAAAGGGTAGTCTGGGGTGGGGGGATTTTCTTGAAAACCTTCGTGTCGTATCTCTGGAAGATACTGAACCTAAATATCAAGTTTGGTGTTTATCACTGTTCCTTTCTGAGTTATGCTGTCCACAGACACACAGACACACACACAGACAGACACACAGACAGACACACACACGGACATGTTTCCAAAAATGCTCTTTTTGGATTCAGGGGTCTCAAAACATATATTTCCGGTGAAATCTCGGTATCGAATTTTTGGGTGGAATACAATACTTCCCCTACTTACTATACGTAGTAGAGAAAATAAAAAAGAGATAATGTAGTTCCATATCATTATCAAGCTATTAATTCAAGTATATATCTTCTAAGGATGCGATACGAAGATTTTTAAGAAAGTCCCTCCACCCCGTGCAACATTTTTCGTTGCTTTTTGTTTTCTCAAACGTGGCTATAACGATGTGAATGGAAATTCCGTATGTTTAAAATACTTGCATAGCAAATAATGCAGGAGCTGCATTTGCGATTGCAGTTTTGGAAACGTCTGGTTTATAACTGGGTCACACAAGGGTTTCGAGCTACTACCCCAGCTTAAGTGTATATTTCATTCTTGCCGCTTCTGTTAATAGTTAACACATTTGAAACATTTCAGAAGCGAGTATTTAACCACCCGTAGCGAAGAAATGGATAAGATAAAGTAAATATAATATTTTAAGTGTTATAAAAGCACCATTTTATTTTAAAACACGCTTACAAAACAACGCAATAGTTTTAATTCTGAAAGCACCTAGAGCTAGCATAAATAAGCGCTTTGATGCTGTATGTCTATTTGTGGTGGGGGGGGGGGAGTTCTGAGAGCTGCAACCAGACCGCATTGCTTGAAAAACTGAAGAGCATGAAGCTGCACATCAATTTGGCTGCCTAGTGATTGCTGCATTTTGTAAGTAGAGATCTTTACACCAAATGACAGTCCTGTAGCAATCTCTCGGAATTACATAATTGATCGTACTCGGGTTTCATAGTTAAAATTATTGTTAGTTGCTTACAGAACGAAATCGCACGTCGCTTATTCACAGAAATTATGCTTTAAGTTGTTTAACTGTGCAGCATTAGATTGAAACCTGAGAAATTGTTTGTTGCTGCTACGTATGAAAAGTCAGTTTGAAGATGATGTATTAAATTTCAACTGTTGGGGAGCCGAACTTGTAGTAGTTGCAACCGCACGTATAGTAAACAATTTCCGGTACCTTCGCTCCAAATGTACTTTCAGGTGGCCTCTGCCCCAAGTTTAAAAAATCTGATGTGTTACACTCACATGACTTTCTCTACTCTTGTACAAACTATTTATATAAACGCTTATTCTCCATCTACTTCATGTTAATCGAGATAAACATTTGCAGACTCTATCTTATTGCTAATTTTCTTGTAGATGTAAGGGGAATATATATTTACAAAGGCAATATAGAAATACAGTAGCCTTTAAGCACATACATATCTCTTAATAGCTGGTTGCTAGGTGCAGCACCATTCCCTTTGCCACAAATTAATACGCTTTGCATATCCAAGACAAAAAAAATGAATAACGAATTCCCATTCTAGAAAATAAGTATTGAAAAATTTAAGGGAATAACAAGCAATATCTCGAAAAGTTTCACTCAACAAAAAAAATGTATATGACATAAATTATGTATTTTAACGCGATCTACATTTTTTGTGTAGTGAAATTTTGTCTATCTCTTATGGTTTACCAGTTATGCAAAAGTCGTTCACAATGAAGAATACTTTTGGAGACATTCCCAGGAAATTCAAGATATACATTCTATTTGTCATAAAAATATCTTACACATATGATATTTTAATCAAAATCCTTAAAGCCATTTTTGAGAAAATTAAAAGTTTAGAAAAATCTTCCATGTAAAGGGTAATCTGGGGTGGGGGATTTTCTTGAAAACCTTCGTGTCGCATCCTTGGAAGATACTGAACCTAAATACCAATTTTGGTGTTTATCCAATTGTTCGTTTCTGAGTTATGCTGTTCACAGACAGACAGACAGACAGACAGACACACACACACAGACACACAGACACACACACGGACATGTTTCCAAAAATGCTTTTTTTGGATTCAGGGGGTCTCAAAACATGTATTTCCGTTGAAATCTCGGTATCGAATTTTTGGGTGGAATACAATACTTCCCCTACTTACTATACGTAGTAGAGAAAGTAAAAATATTAACTTGGTAACTTGACTGCTTCTTTAAGTATATAATATTTATGTTTGCCTCGGCTGCGTAAGTATTTATTTTAGAGACATGTATATCTTGGCAAGGTTGTGATGCGACAAGAATGTAGGCTCACACAGATAATTTTACTTCACTCCTTTTATTAATGCTTGATACGATTTATATAACACTTTACTGATATAGAGAGCTGTGAGATTCTTTTTATTAATTAATTACACTTTTTAACACGTAAACTTATTTTTCGTCTCACATATATTATATTTCTTGAGGACACTTTTTGCGTCTGGTTACTAACACTTTCTGCAAGCAACTGACTTCTAGATTTGTAAATTTTGCTATATTTCAGTTTCTGATTGGTTAATCCTACTCCAATAGAATACCTTCATTTAACTAAAGCTTTTTATGGTTGTTCATTGGCTATTTTTATAAACTGTCACAAAAATTACATTATTGTTACTCCAAGAATCACAAATAGTACTGTTAAACTTTCCTATTCATTATTGACTTAAGGTTACCTCGTTGTTACCTCATTGTTAGCAACTTTTAACTCATTATTCTCACAGCTCCTACATTATTAAATTACGTAATATATTCACATAACATTATTACACATGAATATAATAATATAAGCATATGCAATGACTGTTACATACATTTTACAAATTATTGCATACACATATTGCTTCAAGGCGGGCTGTTATTGAATTTACATATTATACAATTAGACTGAAATTATTTTAAGTGTTAAAAGTATTCCCTCAAACCTTTATAACATGATTTCATTACTGTAAGCAACTAGCGTTGCGTTTTCTCTTTATGCATTACATTGAACTGCATTTGACGATTCGTTTAGCAGAATAACATTAACGCATTTGTATCCAAAGTATAATATCATTATCAATTTTGCGCAACACTGCTTAGAAAAATGTGCAGTATACACAAATTGTATACCTAAGAAAGGGTCGAAGCCTGTTCTGAAAATTTACGTTGATAGTTTGTAGGCAATGCACACTTCTCCGATTACCGCCCTATTCATCGGCTCTTAATCGAGTAGAACTCATCTGGGCTGATATAAAGCAATGGCTAGCTTGGTAGCACACCCTTTTAAATTAGATGCCATTATTTATGAAGCTTAGCTAACAACATGTTGACGACATTAGCGTGGAAACGTGTGAAAATGCCTGTCAAAAGTTATTAAGTAGGAAGACAAATATATTGAAGAAGAACAACAAGAAGGCCTGTTTGAAAATGTCACAGAATGTTTTGTAATCCAAGGTAGGAAATGTTGTGACAGTGAAGGAGAAGAAGACTGAAGACGATGAAAGGGAAATATCTGAAGAAGATGAAGGGAAAGTCTTGCAGAAGAAAACGACGGTGGTGATATATCTGGTGTAGAGTGTTTATCACACTGATAAAGCCCTGCTGCTTTAAGACAATGCATTCGCGTGAGAAAGTTTGTGTATGATATGTAAATATAAAAGAATGATAGAGCAATCTAATCATAGTGACAATAAACCAGTTATGCAGTGGTGCGGTGTTGTGTGTTTATGTCGTATCAGCGAAGTCCCACGTCTTCCAGCATACAGACAGCTGCCTGTAGGAGTGAAACTGGCGTTAGGCATAGACTCTCTTCAGTGCGCTAGGAAAGTAGGCGAGGCAGTATTTGTAACACTTAAAGGATTTAGTCTAATTATATAATATATAAATTCAATAACAGCCCACCTTAAAGCAATATGTGTATGTAACAATATATAAAAAGTACATATAACAGTCATTGCATATGTTTGTATTATTGTATCTATGTGTAATAATGTAATGAGAATGTATTACGTAATTTAATAATATAGGAGCTGTGAGAATAATAGGTTAAAAGTTGCTAACAATGAGCTAACCTTGAGGCAATAATGAGTTTGAGAGTTTAACAATACTACTAGTGACAGTTTATAAAATAGCCAATCAACAACAAAGAAAACGTTTTAGTTAAATGAAGGTATTCTATTGGAGTAGGATTAGCCAATCAAGAGACTTGAAATACAGAAATTTAC
Source organism: Deroplatys truncata (assembly GCA_030765065.1). Lineage (NCBI taxonomy): Eukaryota > Metazoa > Arthropoda > Insecta > Mantodea > Mantidae > Deroplatys > Deroplatys truncata. The sequence goes on along the minus strand of CM060985.1, from coordinate 144,312,242 downwards.
AAGTTTAGGCGGTTGAAATCAGTTCAGTTGCCTGCAAACAGTGTTCTTAACCAGACGCGAGACACGTCATCAAGAAATTTAATACGTATTCGTGTGAGACGAAAATAGTTTTACGTGTTAAAAAGTGCAAGTAATTAATTAAAGAATCTCACAGCTCTATATCAGTGAAGTGTTATTTAAATCGTGTCAAGCATTAATAAAAGGAGTGAAGTAAAATTATAATCCGTGTAAGCCTACATTCTTGTCACACCACAACCCTGCTAAGAAAAACAGGTAACAAATACTGACGCAGCCGAGGCAAACATAAATATTTAATACTTAAAGAAACAGTAAAAAATACATTTGGGGCGAAGGCTACCAGAAATGTTTACTATACGTGCGGTTGCAACTACTACAAGTTTGGCTCCCCAACAGTTGAAATGCGATACAACTCCTTCTAAAATTAACCTTTCTCATAGGTCACCAGCACAGAACTACTGTCCCTACTGTAATATTGACATTTAACAAACATTTTAAACTGCGACGTTAGCTAACAGCTGTTTACTCTCCTAGTCACCAAATGCATGGAATTGACACTTTAACATAACTGTTTGCTGCAACGTCAGTATAACTAAATATGAACTATAATGTACTGATACATAATAGAAAACATATTGTCACTAAATTACTTTCCTCATTTCCATGCTTAAATCTTGCGGGTAATATATTGTGTAGTTGATAGTATCTTTACGTCATTTGCAACACGCTTTGGGTGTCAATTTGTAGTAGAAGGTTTGGTAGCTGCTACGTATGGAACGTTAGTTTGAAGATGTTGGGGAGCCGAAGTTGAAGTAGTTGCAACCTCACGTATGGTAAAAAGTTTCCGGTAGCCTTCGCCCCAAGTTTAAAAATATTAACTTTGTATTTTGACTGTTTCTTTAAATATTATATATTTATGTTTGTCTCGGCTGCGTCAGTATTATTGTTAGAGACACGTTTCTCTTTGCAGAGTTGTGGTGCGACTGAAGAATGTAGGCTTACACAGATTTTAAGTTTTTTTTAACTCCATTTATTAATGCTTGACACGATTTAAATAACACTTCACTGATGTAGAAAGAGCTGTGAGATTTTTTAAATTAATTACTTGCAATTCTTAACACGTAAACTATTTTGTTTGTCTCACACAAAATACGTATTATACTTCTTGAGGACGTGTCTCGCGTCCAGTTATGAGCACTGTCTACACGCAACTGACATGAATTCCACCGTCTAAATTTGTAAATTTATGTATTTCAAGTCTCTGATTGGCTATTCCTGATCCAATAGAATAATTTTATTTAATTTAAGCTTTTTTCTGGTTGTTGATTGGCTATTTTATAAATTGACATTATTGTTGCTCCAAAAATGACTTGTAGGATTATTACACTTTCTTACTCATTATTGCCTCAAGTTTACCTCATTGTTAGCAACTTTTAACCTATTATTCTCACAGCTCCTACATTATTAATTTACGTAATACATTCACATAACATTATTAAACATGGATACAATAATATAAACATTTACAATGACTGTAATATACACTTTTTATATATAGTTACATACATATTGCTTTAAGGCGGGCTGTTATTAAATTATTCATTATATAATTAGACTGAAATCATTTAAGTGTTAAAAATACTGCCTCAATTGCGCCGATGGCCAGGCTGTCGCCTGACCCGTTTTCCAGGAAATCATTACACCTTTGAGATGCGCGATGGGTTGCTAATTAATTACCTTCTTAATTTGTATTGCGCTGATGAGTATTTCGTTCTCAAAGTCCGTCTGATTTCTATTACTGTGTTTACCAGTATATGTATTCATGTACAGCAAATGGAACCGCGAGCTGCGAGTTATTGGAAATTTCTGGATATAAATCAGTGACGAAAACCTTTTGCTGCAAATCAACCTTTAAACCGCTGCCAATCCCAAACCTGGAGAACGGTTTGATACAAAGAATTTTTAGGCTAATGTGCCTATTAAAATTGGTGAAAATCATTACAAAAGTTTAAAAATTAATCTTTAAAATGTTGAGCATATGTATTTATATCCCAAACTTCCATTGAGCTTCGTTAATTAGACAACAATGCATAGTACTGCTATGCATATTAAAATTATTTAAAACGTCTTTGCTATCGGTATTTTATATTACGTAGAATATGTTTCTTGGCAACTTAAGTGGAAACTTTCAGCAAGGATCTAACCGGACGGAAACTGGGAGATCTGTGGTTTCAAACCCGGCTATAGCATTGAATTTTTCAGTCGTCTGATTCTATCTTTTCGACCTAGATTAGAAAGTGCTGTATTCCAAGCCAGAATTACTCTGTTTCGTATCAAAACTGATGCTTCTAATCCTGCCTTAAAAACGCTCAAAATGTCTGGCTAGAAGTTGTTTCAAGTGAAGCTATTTGACTTTGCTATATTTATTCCTCCATGCTTATATTTATACATGACAGCCAGCTGTTTCAGCTGATTTTTATTACTCTACAGCCTACCTATGTTGTGATGAGGAAGTAGGTATTGCATTCCACCTAAAAAATCGAAAGCGAGTTTTCATTGAAAAGACGTTTTTTGTACCGGAGCATTTTCGACAAAGGTCTCTTTGTGTTTGAGTATGTATGTGTGAGAGAGAGTAGAGAGGGGGATAGCATAACTAAAAACTAACAGGCTGTATATTTAACTTTTGCGTCTTCTCTTTTCACGAAATTTCACCAACGCCTTTATATGAAAGACTTTTGGTTATTTTTTGTTTTCTGAAAAACGACTTTAATGATATTTGTATGAAAATGCCAAATTTTGTGACATCAACATGAAAAATAAACTGACTATTTTGAATTTTCTCGGAATACGCTGTGAGCTCCTCCATAGCTTTAATGAGTAGCTGTATTAGACTGGGAAACCATACAAGATAGGCAAAAACACACTTGAAAAAAAATCTGATGTGTTACACTCACATAACTTTCTCTACTCTTGTACAATCTAATTTTACAAACGCCTATTCTCCATATGCTTCATGTTAATCGAGATATCGAGATGTCAATCTTATTGGTAATTTTCTTGTAGATGCAAGGGGAATATGGTAGCTTTTAAGCGATAGTCAAATATTTTAACGCTGGTTGCTATGTGGCGAATTCCATTCTCTTTGCATGTTCAGGACATAAAAAAATGAATAACGAATTTGAGAAAAAGTATAAGTATTGGAAAATTTAAGGAAATAACAAGCAATATCTCGAAAACGGTTCACTCAACAAAAGAAATGTATATGACATAAGTTGTGTATTTTAACGCGATCTACATTTTTTGTGTAGTAAAATTTTGTCTATCTCTTATGGTTTACCAGTTATGCAAAAGTCGTTCACAATGAAGAATATTTTTGGAGACATTCCCAGAAAATTCGAGATATACATTTTATTTGTCATGACAATATCTTAAACATATGATATTTTAATCAAAATCGTTAGAGCCGTTTTTGAGAAAATTAAAATTTTCGAAAAATGTTCCATGTAAAGGGTAGTCTGGGATGGGGGGATTTTCTTGAAAACCTTCGTGTCGCATCTCTGGAAGATACTGAACCTAAATACCAAGTTTGGTGTTTATCCGACTGTTCGTTTTTGAGTTATGCTGTTCACAGACACACAGACATACAGACAGACACACAGACAGACACACAGACACACAGACACACAGACAGACACACACACGGACATGTTTCCAAAAATGCTTTTTTTGGATTCAGTGATTCTCAAAACATGTATTTCCGGTGAAATCTCGGTATCGAATTTTTGGGTGGAATGCAATACTTCCCCTACTTACTATACGTAGTAGAGAAAGTAAAAAAGTTAGAGCTCATTAAAAATACACATCTTTCCCAAAATAGCTTTTTTCTTAGCGTCAACCGTTTTCGAAGTATTTCATATCACAATACATTTATACGAGGGACCTCCAGAAAGTAAAGAACGATTTGGTATAACTAAATACTAACCAAAGACATCAATACAAAACTTTATTTACAAAGGCACAGTACCTTACTATATTTCTCAATGCAATCCCATTACTGTCAAATCATCTACCCAAAAAGTCCTTTAGTTTGGGAAACAAGCGACTATCCTAAATTCGTTTAAATATTCTGAATTCTTTCATCAACATTTGCGTTCAACTCATCCGTAATGAGTGAATGTTATGTGAAGGTTTATTTAATCGTTTCCTTCCTTGTACCTAAGCCCTCACTTGTCTAAACAGGTAGTTTTTCCTTAAGCCCCATTGATTGACAGCTACGTTTTTAATGCTACTTATTAGCCGGGTCTCTAATGGAAATTGACCATCCGCGCAATACGAATACACCGTAACGGAATAGGTAAACTGCATCAATATTCTGGCCAGTAGCAGCGACTTGAACTAACTCACACACAAACTGATTTACTTAAATTTGGTATACGAAGTTAAAGTACTCGCTATTATACGCATGTAGTTAAATTAAAGCCCATTTCAGGCTAATTTTTACTTCCTCTACTACGTATAGTAAGTAGGGGAAGTATAGTATTCCACCCAAAAATTCGATACCGAGATTTTACCGGAAATACATGTTTTGGAAACATGTCCGTGTGTGCGTGTCTGTGAACAGCATAACTCAGAAACGAACAGTCGGATAAACACCAAACTTGGTATTTAGGTTCAGTATCTTCCAGAGATGCGACACGAAGGGTTTCAAGAAAATCCCCCCACCCCAGAGTACCCTTTACATGGAAGATTTTAATTTTCTCAAAAATGGCTTTAACGATTTTGATTAAAATATCATATGTTTAAGATATTTTTATGACAAATAAAATGTATATCTTGAATTTCCTGGGAATGTTTCCAAAAGTATTCTTTATTGAGAACGACTTTTGCATAACTGGTAAACCATAAGAGATAGACAAACTTTTACTACACAAAAAATGTAGATCGCGTTAAAATACACAATTTATGTCATATACATTTTTGTTGTTGAGTGAACCATTTTCGAGATATTGCTTGTTATTCCCTTAAATTTTCCGATACTTATACTTTTTCTCAAGTGGGAATTCGTTATTCATTTTTTTATGTCCTGGACATGCAAAGAGAATGAAATGCTCCGCATAGCAACCAGCAACTTATAACACAACAAAACGCAAGGGAGTAACAGTTCCCATTTGCGTGAGCCGTGTTTGGACCCTTCGCACTTGCTTCTGCGACTGCGAGGTATCAATAATAACCCTAGATGCAAGATAAGACATCTTGCTGCACGAAATTATGCTCCTCTGGTTTGTGTCATCAAAGCACAGGTCACTCTGATCTGAACACAGTACCTACTGGTATAACACCCATTGTCAACTTGCTTAAATTGGTTATACTGTTCATTCGAGTGAAATTAGTTGGAGGTTGAAAACTTTGTGGTTGCTTTGAAGCGTACCGTGTAGCTGGAATATTTAATTACAACCATTTGCAGTTGGGTATTAATAATCAACCATAAATTTCTGCTCAACTACAGATCCTTCACTCAAACTCCGGCTCTTCCTCATTTCCATTTCCTCTTTGTCTCCGCATGTGAACCATTAATATGGCACGTCATTGGTATCTGCTTCTGTTCCGAGCCTTGTGCCCCTTCACCATTCATTCCTGCATAACTTAACGAGTTGTTTCTTCTCGTCCGGTTTTAGAGCAACATTTTTTCTTCTTCATGATCGAAGAATATCGAAATTTTACCGAAAATACATGTTTTGAGGCCCCCTGAATCCAAATATAGCATTCTTGGAAATATGTCCGAGCGCGCGCGCACGTGTGTGAACAGCGTAACTCAAAAATGAAAAGTCGGATAAATACCAAACTTTGTATTTGATTGGAATTAATTGACCTAATAGTGGTTGATGACCTTCAACGGGAACACTTTTCCTATATCTCCGAAAAAAATTCCCGTTTACTCGCAAAAGTTCATGTTGACTGATTGCCTGTATTTCTCTCGTGATGTCCTTCAATGCCTGAAACGTGTGCAGATTTGATGCGTACACTTTATTCTATAACGTTACCCATAAAAATCCCATGGAGAACGAGGTGGCCACAATCCTCGACTAATTAATCTGTCACCATACACACTTCGCAATTCATGCATAGAATTCGCAGCAATGTGCGCTGTAGTTGAATCCTGCTGAAACCGCCACACAATCTTTCATTTCTTTTAGTTGCGGAAAAAATGTATTTAAAATTGAATTTACGTAAACGAGTGAATCAATTGTGTCAAGAAATATGGGACCGATAATTCTACGCGCGGTCACTGCGCACCAAACCCCAACTTTTGCAGCGTCGTGAGGAACTTCATGAATAACATGGGTAGTCCAGTGTTTATTGTTCCGAATAGAAACGTGATCTTGATGATAAAACCACGCTTCATCAGTGAAGAACGTTAATGGTGCGGTACTACAGCGCTACTCTCTGGCGGCAGGCGCGCTACTCCTCTCCAGTCCAGCCGCCGCGGGACGGTCCGGCTGAACTACGAACGGACGGTATTTATTGGCATCCGTACTTCTTATCGCTTCATTCATCTCCATTCCTCCTCCGTTAGCAATGGTGTACCATCGTTAAATCTTAGGCACTTATTCCATTTTTTTCTCCTCCTAATACTACATCTTTCTGATTCTGAAAATAATTATTCACAAAATTCGTTAGATAAACCTGCAACAGGATGACTAGAAGGGAACGCCTCTCCCTGTTCTACTTTCCTTTTACATATATTCTCTTTTGCAGAGTTTGATAATTGTTCGTTGCAGATCATTTAGCTGGAAAATATTTACAGGTTACTTTCATCGCCTATGGAATGTTTCAGGTACGGTTTCGACATTAAAGGACATGTATCTCTCTCGTGAGTGTTGGACACACTCGTATATACAAGACGTATCTTTTAAAACACTCCTCTTTTTGCTTATCCAGCAAGATGTTTGATTTACATTTCAGCGACTGCTGTTTCTTTATTCACGGTCTGATTGATCGCGTCTCAGAAAGAGAGCGCTTGACACTTGCTTGATTTCCAATTCACATGCAGCTCGCACCACCACTCCTTTTGCCCGGTTGTTGTTACACTTTACCTATTGTACTCTTAAATCGGCTTTACTTTCCTTTGTTAGTAAGTGAGGGCGTAATCCTATTCACTGGAGCAACCTGGAGGTAAAACTGCGGGGATTTTAAGCTTTGAAATTCAAATGTTTAAACGAGCTTCAACACCAAACTGATGTGGTATTCCCACTCTCTTCTACGTCGTTTTATAAACTGCAACGCTGTAGTTCTTTGTGTCAGATAATTATCACCTAAGTTAGAATTCTGTAAACTCTTAGGCTCCCGGTTAGCAACCGATGGTGCGCGGAACCCTAAGGGACCCTCAGGCCTTTTGAGAGTACATATAAGAACATCAATATTGGCGGAAAAGACGAATTCTGTATATTACATTTGTGGATAGAGAAACATATGTGTAAAAAAGTGTATGAAATCATAGAAAACAATATTGTTATTATTATTATTATTTTTACTTTCTCTACTACGTATAGTAAGTAGGGGAAGTATTGTATTCCACCCAAGAATTCGATACCGAGATTTCACCGGAAATATATTTTTTGAGACTCCCTGAATCCAAAAAAAGCATGTTTGGAAACATGTCCGTGTGTGTGTGTGTGTCTGTCTGTGAACAGCATAACTCAGTTACGAACAGTCGGATGAACACCAAACCTGGTATTTAGGTTCAGTATCTTCCAGAGATGTGACACGAAGGTTTTCAAGAAAATCCCCCCACCCCGATTACCCTTTTCATGGAACGTTTTTCGAAAATTTTAATTTTCTCAAAAATGCCTCTAAAAATTTTGATTAAAATATCATATGTTTAAGATATTTTCATGACAAATATGTCTCCAAAAGTATTCTTCATTGTGAACGACTTTTGCATAACTGGTAAACCATAAGAGATAGACATAATTTTGCTACACAAAAAATGTAGATCGTGTTAAAATACACAATTTATGTCATATACATTTTTTTGTTGAGTGAACCATTTTCAAGATATTGCTTGTTATTCCCTTAAATTTTTCAATACTTATTTTCTCAAATGGGAATTCGTTATTCATTTTTTTGTCTTGGATATGCAAAGAGTATTAATGTGTGGCAAAGAGAATGGTGTTGCACATAGGAACCAGCTATTAAGAGATATGTCTGTGCTTATATTGCCCTTGCAAAAAACAAAACAAGGGGAACATAGTACGCCTTAAGCGATAGTCAAATATTTTTAGAACTGGTCGCTATGTGTAAAATGTAATTCTCTTTGCATGTCAAAAGATCGTTTCGGCAAATGTTTATCTCGATTAATATTAAATAGTCGGAGAATAAGAGTTTGTAAAAATAGTTTGTACAAGAGTAGAGAAATTCATGTGAGTGTAACACTTCAGATTTTTATGTTAAATTTCCCAGTCCCAATTTGTTTTCCTTCAAAGCCACTCAAGCTTGATGGGCTGCCTAACTATACATTTTTAAGAAGTTCCCTGTTTCCGAATTTGTAGCTTAGAGTTAATAAAAGTATGCTACATATTAACTATTCTTTTAATGCCAGTTAGCAAGGTTCCAATCTTCGCTTCGGTGCTAACTAATCAATGGTACAGGACTGGTTTTATTTATGGACGCTTTTCAACTACTGTGGTTCTTAGCATCCCATTCTATATTGGGCGTAAAGAACCGGAAATTTTCCAAGGAGACCTCTTTATCAGGCTTGAGGTCTTTTACGAGCCGTAAATCTACGACATGGAACCACCGGCTTTACTTCCCTTCCGAAGGAAGCCATGCTAGGGATTTCTTACGCCTGAAAAAATCCATCGTCCTTTGATCGCTGGGTTAACCCGCCACACCGGGGAGTGTCAAATATAATAGGAGGTGAATGTTAAGTTTTAGTAGTACTATGATAAAACTCCTGTTTTGGTTTTAAAGTAAATAAGAACTTTAAGCAACAAATTTAAGCCACGCTAATATTCAAGAGTTTAAACTACAGAAAAATAGAGAATTTTCCAAAGTTGAAGTTTAGCTAAGGCTAATTTATAAGTGAACGTCCGTTATAAGGGTAATTTAAAGGGTTAAGGCACATGCTCAACCAAAGCTTGCTTCGGTACGTTAAACAAATTCCTAAGTATAACGTTAAGATAAATTTAAAATGCATTGATAAATGCTTTTCAGATTCTTAAGTCAGTTCGTCTTCATACGTGCAGTGGCTAGTTTAAAACTCGCTAATTTTAGGAGGCTCATTTAAATAACCTGTAATTTTGTAGAAATCAATAACTTTTGATAGGTATCTACATATTTTATTTAAACCCATGTATATAAAATTTCAATCTAAACTGCCGTTTGTGAAAATTGCAACACCAACAAGGAAACGCATGAATTCAGTGAATTTAATACCACTGGTTAGGTACATGACAAGTAACAAATGATAAAGTTTTCAAATTTATACATGACCTTTGAGCCTTAATGGTGTAGCCTCCATGCGCTGGAGTTAGAGCTGCTATACGCCGTTGCATTGAATCAAAAAGGTTCTGAATAAGGTCCTGAGGGATTTCCCTCCCTGACGCTGGTTACTGGAGGACCGTGACACACCAGGTGCCGACCAACCATATCCCAGACATGTTCGATGGGCAACATGTCAGGCGAACGTGCAGGCCAGGGAAGCAATGGTACCCGCCGCTCTTCGAAGAAGGCTTGTACATTCCTCGCAATATGTGGCCGGGCATTGTCCTGTTGAAATGTGGCATTTGGAGATGCCTGAAACAGAAGTTGAAGTTGAATTTAGAAGTTGACATACCGGAGATCGAACTTTATTCGTATGAATCGTATTTTTACGGTTCATATTAATAAATCCTTCGATGGAAATGTTGGTTGAGTTCGTTTGTTTTTAATTTAATTCTTTATTTGTTAATCTGCAAATAATTAAACGTGGTTTGGAACAGCACACAAAAAATATCTTTTAGTTAAAATAACTAAACCCTTTGACCTCGTTTTATATATTAAAGTAAAGCACACTTCAGTAGTGAAATTTAATTAGTGCCTCGTAACATTTCAATGACTAACTGTTAGATAGGTTATTGTTTCACGTATGGAAAGGCCGATTTGAAGTAGGAGTTGTATTGTATTTCGATTGTTGGGGAGCCGAACTGTAGCAGCTGCAAACGCACGTATAGTAAACAGCTTCCGGTAGCCCTCGCCCCAAATGTACTTTTAGGTGGCCTTTGCCCCAAGTTTAAAAAATATTAACTTTGTAATTCAACTGTTTCTTTAAATATTATATATTTATGTTTGCCTCGGCTGCGTCAGTATTATTGTTAGAGACACGTTTCTCTTAGCAGGATTGTGGTGCAACTTAAGAATGTAGGCATACACAAATTATAATTTTACTTCACTCCTTTTATTAATACTTCATACGATTGAAATAACACTTCACTGATAGAGAGCTCTGAGATTCTTTTATTAATTACTTGTACTTTTTTGACACGTAAAACTATTTTCGTCTCACACGAATACATATTAAATTTTTTGAGGACACTTTTTGCGTCTGGTTAGGAACACTGTTTGCAGGCAACTGAACTGATTTCAACCGCCTAAACCTGTAAATTTCTGTATTTCAAGTCCCTGATTGGCTATTCCTAATCCAATAGAATACCTTCATTTAACTAAAGTTTTTTCTGGTTGTTGATTGGCTATTGTTTATAAACTGTCATTTTTATTATATTATTGCTTCCAAGAATCGCAAGTAACATTATTAAACTCTCAAACTCATTATTGCCTCAAGGTTACCTCATTGTTAGCAACTTTTAACCTATTATTCTCACAGCTCCTACATTATTAAATTACGAAATATATTCACATAACATTATTACACATGGATAAATAATATACAATAATATAAACATATATAATGACTGTAATATGCAATTTTTATATGTTGTTAAATACACATATTACTTTAAGGCGGGCAGTTATTGAATTTATATTACATAACTAGACCGAAATCATTTAAGTGTTAAAAATACTACCTTAAATGTAATATTCGGACGATGCTGTTTTTTTAGAGATTTCGTTTTTGTAGTTTCTGGTCCATAAACATATTGATTTCTATTAGTTGTTCCTTTGTGTGTTTCTGGCACTTATACAACTACATAAAGGTATCATTTTCATACAAATATAATGGTTAACAGAATGGCTGAAAAGAAACCAACGGTTTTTTACATGTAGTAAACGCAGTAACTTCCTCTGTGGTCTGGTGGTTAGCATACTAACCTCCAAATCCAGAGGGGTTCGAGTCCAAGGGTAAAAATCTGATGTGTTACGCTCACATGACTTTCTATACTCTTGTATAAACTATTTTTACAAACGCTTATTCTCGTCTAATTCATGTTAATCGAGATAAACATTCACAGAAACTTATTACTTATTCCTATATCTTATTGCTAATTTTCTTGTAGATGCAAGGGGAATATGGTAGGCTTTAAGCGATAGTCAAATGTTTTAAGCGCTGGTTGCTATGTGGAGCACTCCATTCTCTTTGTATATCCAGGACATAAAAAAACGAATAACGAATTTCCATTTGAGAAAAAGTACATGTATTGGAAAATTCAAGCAAATAACAATGAATAGTTCGGAAATGATTCAGTCTACATAAAGAAATATTTATGATATAAATTGTGTGTTTTAACGAAACCTACATTTTTGTGTAAGAAAATGTTATCTATCTCTTACGGTCTGCCAGTTACGCAAAAGTCATTCAGAAAGAAGAGGACTTTTGGGGATATTCCCAGAAAATTCAAGGTATACATTTCATTTGCCTTGAGAATATCTCTAACATATAATATTTTAATAAACATCCTCAGAGCCATTTTTGAGAAAATAAAAAATTTCGAAAAAGTTCCATCTAAAGGGTAGTCTGGGGCGAGGGTATTTTCTTAAAAATATTAGTGTCGCATCTTTGAAAGATACCGAACCTAAATACCAAGTTTGGTATTTATCCGACTTTTCGTTTTTCAGTTATGCTGTTCACAGACACACATCCACACAAACACACACATCGACCGTTTTCTAAAAATATAATGTGTTACATTCACATGACTTTCTCTACTCTTGTACAAACTATTTTTAAAAACGCTTATACTCCTTATGCTTCATGTTAATCGAGATATCGAGATGTTAATCTTATTGCTAATTTTCTTGTAGAAGCAAGGCGAATTGGTAGGCTTTAAGCTATAGCCAATATTTTAAATATTTGCATTAGCAGGACAAAAAAAAACGAATTTCCATTTGATAAAAAATATAAGTATTGGAAAATTTATGGGAATAACAAGCAATATCTCGAAAATGGTTCTCAACATAAAAAAATCTATATGACGTAAATTGTGTATTTTAAGATCTACATTTTTTGTGTAGTAACATTTTGTGTATCTCTTATGGTTTACCAGTTATGCAAAAGTCGTTCACATTTTAGAATACTTTTGGAGACATTCCTAGAAATTCGAGATATACATTTCATTTGTCATGAAAATATCTTAAACATATGATATTTTAATCAAAATCGTTAGAGCCATTTATGAGAAAATTAAAATTTTCGAAAAAGTTCCATGTAAAGGGTAATCTGGGTTGGGGGATTTTCTTGAAAACCTTCGTGTCTCATCTCTGGAAGATACTGAACCTAAATACCAAGTTTGATGTTTATCTGACTGTTCGTTTCTGAGTTATGCTGTTCGCAGACACACACACGGACATGTTTCCAAAAATGCTTTTTTTTTTTTTTTTGATTCAGGGGGTCTCAAATTATATATTTCCGGTGAAATCTCGGTATCGAATTTTTGGGTGGAATACAATACTTCCCCTACTTGCTATACGTAGTAGAGAAAGTAAAAAACCTAAGTGACCTTTTTCTTTTTGTTTAAGTTTAGCTATCTACTACGTGATATCGCAGTTGAGATGTTCGATGGTTCAATTTATGGACATTACACTACAAATGTTTGTATTCATCCGTACCTGAACAATTTATTCTCCTTTGTTTCAGCTTGTCACAATTTCTAGACGTTCTTGTGCGCCAGTTTACGAGTCGCTATCCGCATAACGTAAGCACAGAACATTTCAAATGTGGTTTATACGGGTACAAAATTAAGGGTAGTTTATGTAGAGGGTCTGTTAAAACCTTAGGTCTTTTACAGATTATTGTTACAATTTTGCCACATTGAAGGCAGCAGAAATTTACCCCTATGCGTACCTTGATGTTTACCACTATTTCTGAGTTCAGCGCACATTTCGCCTCTGCTTGTTTCACGAGTACTTCCATTATCAAGCAAATAACTGATCTAGAACGACCATTTCCCTTTTACCGGCTACCGCTGCTCTTGTGCGCCATTCGGGATGGACAAGTGTAATCTCTCCGTCACAGCTGTGGGACGCCCTTCAACAGGATTTGCGGGGATATCATCATCTCTTACATTGTCTTCCCTCATCGCTCAGGGAGATTATAGCAAAACGCGGCCTGTGGATGTATTTCATTTGATGTCTCACAGTACACGAAGTGTACTGCATTCAGGCTTCCTTCCTGGGTTGTACATCCCTCAAAAAATAGTTACTAGCGCATTTATATTTATTATTATCATTAACACCTGTAGAATACTGAAATAAAGAGTATTTATCCATTAAAATCCTTTTTACTTTCTCTACTACGTATAGTAAATAGGGGAAGTACTGCATTCCACCCAAAAATTCGATACCGAGATTTCACCGGAAATATATGTTTTGAGACCCCTTGAATCCAAAAAAAGCCTTTTTGTAAACATGTCCATGTGTGTATCTGTGAACAGCATAACTCAGAAACGAACAGTCGGATAAACACCAAACTTGGTATTTAGCTTCAGTATCTTCCAGAGATGGGACACGAAGGTTTTCAAGAAAATCCCATTGTGAACGACTTTTGCATAACTGGTAAACCATAAGAGATGACTGAATTGTTCTACACAAAAATATATATCGCGTTAAAATACACAATTTATGTTATTCTCAACTATTGTTGAGTGAACTGTTTTTGAGATTACTGTTTTTTATTCCCTTAAATTTTCCAATACTTTTTCTCAAATTGGAATTCGTTATTCATTTTTTTATGTACTGGACATACAAAGAGAATGGAATGCGCCACATAGCAACCAGCTCTTAAAAGATTTTGCTCTCGCTTAAATCATACCATATTCCCCTTGCATCTACAAGAAAATTAGCAATAAGATTGATATCTCGATTAACATGAAGCATATGGAGAATAAGCGTTTGTAAAAATAGTTTGTACAAGAGTAGGGAAACTCATTTGAGGTAACACATCAGATTTTTTTTATCGCTTTTGTCTCCCAACCTTGACGTGCAAATGGAACGCCGCTGATGTTGGTAATGACAAGTGTAGCCCCTCCCTGTTCCAGCGTGAGCTGCTCTGTTCCTCGAGCATAATTTTATCCTCTGGATTGGCAGAGTACTTTTCCTGCCTCAAAATATGTCCGAGCTGCCAAAGAGTAAGGTTACACTCATTATATTCTCACTAGTACGGTACCGTTCATTGAAATTAGGCGTAAAAATATAATAAAATAAAAACTTAGAAACAAACGGACACAACTTTTTGTCTTCGTCTTCATGTAGCTGATGAAAGTTCTCATAGAAATGCCATAGCGTCGTTCAGTGTAACCACACATGCAAATCGTTATTCACGCTTTCCTCTATGAGGCCGAATTATGTCGTATTTGTCTGGAGTTTCCTTTTATACAAATCGTAGGGATACGCTTTTATAGAGGCGGTATCCAAACCACCCCTTCATTTCTCATTGAGTATAACATCGTTCATTGGTTCATTTTTGTGTCTCTGGGTTGAATTTCATGTCAGTCACATGCAGAACTGTTATCGGTTGGGTGATGTCGTAGGTTGGTTACCTGAAGGTGCAAACCTTACGGAGGGAAACGCTGAGGGACTATTTTAATACCTGAATAATTTCAATTGTATTTTTATAATTAATAAATTCAATAGCAGCCCGTCTTAAAACAATATGTATGTAATAATTATTTGAATTCTATGCAACAGTCTTTGCATATGTTTATTTTTATTGTAAACGTGTTTTATTAATGTTATGTGAATACATTATATACTTTAATAATGCAAGAGCTGTGAGAATAATAAGTTTTTAGTTGCTAACAATGAGGTAATAATGAGGTAACCTTGTGGCAATAATGAGTTTAAGAGTTTGAAAAGTTACTAGTCATGATTATATCAAAGATAAGGTAAATTCAGTTACAGTTTAAAATTAGCCAATCAATAGTAAGGAAAAAGGTTAAGTGAAATGCAGATATTCTATTGGACTAGAATTAGCACCCAGAGACTTGAAATACCGAAGCTTACGATTTTAACCGTTGAGAGTTACTCAGTTACTGACAAGCCTTGGTAGTGAACAGATGTAAGATGTGTTCTCTACGAGTGAATCGTAAAATATATATACGCGCTAAGTGAAAGTAATGAGGATTCTAACATTTCATAAAAAGTGTAGTTCTTTATAAAAATGTGCAAAAATTAATAAAGGAAGTGAATTTAAAAACTTAAATTCTGTGATGTCTACAATCATTGTCGCACCGCACCCTAATTAAGAGATACGTGACTCTACAAATAAGACTGACGCAGCCGAGGCAAATTCAAACATAAATAATATATAGAAGCAGTGTTAATAACAAAGTTAAATCTTATAGTGTAAAACTTGGAGTGTAATAACAAAAACACATTTTGAAATCAGCTTCTCATACGTAGCAGCATATTGGGTAATAACAATAACTATTACGTAATCAACAAATTCTAACCGACTCCCAAAGCGTGTTGCAAACTCCTTAAAGCAAAACTAATATTACGTAAATAATTTACGAAAGCATAACCTTCTTCAAGTTTACGTAAATAAAAAAAATAGTAACGTAAACAACAACTTCTTCAACCCACTATTACGATTTAGGGAATGGGCCACGTTTTATACACATTAGCGTACATTCGCCATTAAGGTGAACAATTAGCCAGCCAGGGTAAAAGGGAAGGAAAGCCAGCGCGGAAGAATACATGTCAGAGGAGTAAGGTTATAAGAAACAGGGTTTATTTTATGTTCTTCGTACCCAAGTTATCAACAAAATCCTGATAGCGTCTTTGTTGAAGTGTTTTCAGTTCTGTTGATGCACATCCCTTTGACTTCGCCTCTGTACACATTACTTAGGTGCTTGTTTCTAAGTGCAGTGTTTTCCTTATCTCTTCTATTGTCATCGCGCCGGATAAGGGGCGTTTTCCGATGCGCATCGAATAAACAGCTGTGATGGAACGATCATCCGCCCTAGCCGTAAAGAAGCACGGAATTTGCCTTTGTGTCTGAGGCCAGATATCGGCTCCATTTTCTCAATCATTTCGACCCCTCACCCCGTTTTACTCTCGGCCTTCCTTCTTTAAAAATCTCATTCCCAAATAGTATTCTCGCGCTCTCTTTCTTGTCTTTCCAGTTCATTTCTTTCACCCCGTTTTTTCTGTTATTTTCCACCCCTTAGCCTTTAGCCAAATGAAAACGCCCTGTGCGGGAGAATTTCTTTGATGTTGCGATTTTTTTTTCTCTCGACCTCCGTGTTGGTGTTCTTTTTATTCCGAGCTGCAAAGTGGCACAATTACACGTTCAAACCATTACCGGAATGTGAAGCGATGGCTTAAGATTCTCATTTAATTCGATGTCAAAAGAAAATTCAAGTACCTGATTTTCTTCACGGTAAAGACTTGGTTCCGTGTATGCTCGATGGCGGTTAGAGAGGCTAAACCGGATGACATTCTTCATGCTGTGTAGTAAATCGTTTCTTTCCAAACTGAAAACAATGTGGATTAATGCTTTCCCGTTCCAAGTATACCAAAATATACTATAAAAAATCTCACGTGTTACACTCCCATGAATTTATGTACTCTTCTGCAAACAATTTCTACAAACGCTTATTCTCCATCTACTTCATGTTAATCGAGATGTTAATCTTATTGCTAATTTTCTTGTAGGTGCAAGGGGAATATGGTAGGTTTCAAGCGATAGTCATATGTTTTAAGAGCTGGTTGCTATGTGGAGCATTCCATTCTCTTTGCATGTCCAGGAAATAAAAACGAATAACGAATTCCCATTTGAGAAAAAGTATGTGTTGGAAAATTCAAACAAATAACAAGGAGTATCTCGGAAATAGTTTGCTCTATAAAAAATGTATATGACATAAATTGTGTGTTTTAAAGAGATCAACTTTTTTTTCAGTAAAAGTTCGTCTATCTCTTTCGGTTTACCAAGTCATTCAGAATGAAGAGACAGTTTAGGGACATTCCCAGAAAATTCAAGTTATTCATTTCATTTCTCATGAAAATATCTTAAATATATTATATTTCAATCTAACTCGTTAGAGCCATTTTTGAGAAAATTAACATTTTCGAAAAATTTTCCATATAAAGGGTAGTATGGGGTGGAGGAATTTTCTTGAAAACCTTCGTGTCACATTTTTGAAAGATACTGAACCTAAATACCAATTCATATTAATCGAGATAAACATTTGCAGAAACGATCTTTTGACATGCAAAGAGAATTACATTTTACACATGGCGACCAATTCTAAAAATATTTGACTATCGCTTAAAGCGTACTATGTTCCCCTTGTTTTGTATTTGCAAGGGCAATATGGAAATACAGTAGCCTTTAAGCATAGACATATCTCTTAATAGCTGGTTGCTAGGTGCAGCACCATTCTCTTTGCCACTCTTTGCATATCTAAGACAAAAAAATGAATAACGAATTCCCATTTGAGAAAATATGTATTGAGAAATTTAAGGGAATAACAAGCAATATCTCGAAAATGGTTCACTGAACAAAAAAAAATGTATGTGACATAAATTGTGTATTTTAACGCGATCTACACTTCTTGTGTAGTATCGTCTATCTATCTCTTATGGTTTACCAGTTATGCAAAAGTCGTTCACAATGAAGAATGCTTTTGGAGACATTCCCAGAAAATTCAAGATATACATTTCATTTGTCATGAAAATATCTTAAACATATGATATTTTAATCAAAGTCGTTAGAGCCATTTTTGAGAAAATTAAAATTTTCGAATAACGTTCCATGTAAAGGGTAATCTGGGATGGGGGATTTTCTTGATAACCTTCGTGTCGTATCTCTGGAAGATACTGAACCTAAATACCAAGTTTGGTGTTTATTGAACTATTCGTTTCTGAGTTATGCTGTTCACAGACACACACGGACATGTTTCCAAAAATGCATTTTTTTGGATTCAGGGGGTCTCAAAACATGCATTTCCGGTGAATACTCGGTATCGAATTTTTGGGTGGAATACAATACTTCCTCTACTTACTATACGTAGTAGAGAAACTAAAAATGCAGTTATATTGTCAATTTTATCAGAAAATGATATCCAACGTTTATGACTACTTTAAAACGGATGTGACAATCTCATGTCACAGACTTATTGATTCTTGTGGTACACATTTTCAGCACAGTGATGACCCTATCATTTGCTATTGTCGTTTAACCAACTTAACTGTTATATTTAGGGATATTTTGGACAGGTATCAATGGGGATACCTAGAACGTTAATACGAAGGCTTTTTAACACAGAAACCAAACTGAAATAAAGGTCTCTCTTATGGTTTGTTTCAATTATTTCTGTTTCATGGGAATGAATACAAACCTTCATTTTGTGCTTTTCCCAAGGAAGGGCGGCATGCTTCCTTTTCTGGGGAGTTTAACCAAGCGTGCAAGTAGTAAGGGCTTCTTGCTTCTTACAACAAAAGCTGTGATCATAAGCTTTTATGAAAGGGAATGCTAAAAGTCGACTAGGAAAACAGAAGCGCAGATCTGCGGTTAATGACATAGGGGTCAATAAAAGGCAGTGTAGCCTCTGGACCATATTTCACTGCTAGAGGAGCTTCCTTGGGATTTTCGTTTGATCTTAAGCCAGCGTTTTCAGACGCGTTCTAGTGCGCAGATGTCTTCCTGCGATTTTCTTGAACCTTCGTACACTTTGTAGCAAATTCAGTCTGGGGTATAAGACTACTTCAATTGTTTTATTTATTTAGAGAATCTAAAGAGTTCACAGTACCACTGGAAATTAGGGAATTGAGGAATCTGAACTTGAGAGAGAGAGAGAGAGAGAGAGAGAGGAGGGAGAACACGAAGTCCAAAATCTAAAAGTAGGTGAATACCAAATCTCGTATGTGTCTCCGAAAGCCTTTAAGGATGCAAGGCAAAAATGTTCATTGAATTTCCCTCACCCTAAATAATCATCCACAGGAAAATGTTTAGTGCGTTATTTTCTCATATGTGCCTATAATGATTTTAATTAAAATAGCATAAACTTAACACACACTCGAGGATAGACTGTATATTATGAGTGATATGTTGAAAGCCTGTAAAATGCTCTCGCCTGGATCCCATCACATGTTGGCTTCGCCGGAAATGAATTAGCGGATTCCATGGTTAAAAGAGCTACACTACGTGATCAAAAGTATCCGGACACCTGGCTGAAAATGACGTACAAGTTCGTGGCGCCCTCCATCGGTAATGTTGGAAGTCAATATGGTGTTGGCCCATCCTTAGCCTTGATGACAGCGTTCACTTTCGCAGGCATAGTTTCAATCAGGTGCTGGAAGGTTTCTTGGGGAATGGCAGCCCATTCTTCATGGAGTGCGGAACTGAGGAGAGGTATCGATGTAGGTCGGTGAGGCCTGGCACGAAGTCGGCGTTCCAAAACATCCCAAAAGTGTTCTATAAGATTCAAGTCAGGACTCTGTGCAGGCCAGTCCATTACAGGGATGTTATTGTCGTGTAACCACTCCGCCACAGCCCGTGTAGTATGAACAGGTACTCGATCGTGTTGAAAGATGCAATTGCCATCCCCGAATTGCTCTTCAACAGTAGGAAGCAAGAAGGTCTTAAAATATCAATATAGGTCTGCGCTGTGATCGTGCCACGCAAAGAATCAAGGGATGCAAACCCCCTCTAGGAAAAACACGACCACACCACCTACTCCGAATTTCACTGTTGGCACTACACACGCTGGCAGATGACGTTCACCGGGCATTCGCCATACCCACAACCTGCCATCGGATCACCACATTGTGTACCGTGATTCGTCACTCCACAGAACGTTTTGCCACTGTTCAATTGTGTAATGTTGACGCTCCTTACACCAAGCGAGGAGTCGTTTGGCATTTTCCTGCGTGATGTGCGGCTTATGAACAGCCGCTCGTCCATGGAATCCAGGGTTTCTCACCTCACGCCTAACTGTCATAGTACTTGGACTGGACCCTGATGCTGTTTGAAATTCCTGTGTGACCTGATGTGGATAGATGTCTGCCTATTACGCTTTACTACCCACTTTAAATGTCGGCGGTCTCTGTTAGTCAACAGACGAGGTCGGCCTGTACGCTTTTGTGCTGTACATGTCCCTTCACGTTTCCACTTCACTATCACATCAGAAACAGTGGACCTAGGGATGTTTAGGAGTGTGGAAATCTCGCGTACAGACTTCTGACACAAGTGACACCCAATCACCTGACCACGTTCGAAGTCCGTGTGTTCCACGGAGCGTCCCATTCTGCTGTTTCACGATGTCTTATGACTACTGCGGTCGCGCATAATGAGTACCAGGCTCTAGGTGGCAGCACAATGTACCTAACATGAAAAACGTATGTTAGTGTGGGTGTCCGGATACTTTTGATTACATAGTGTATTTTTCAAAAACTCCGTTGATTATTCGACCAAAATTCCTGACCTGAATTTAACATCATACCTCAACAATAGTAAACTTTCTTCTTCCGAGAGCAAACTTCACACAGGAGTAACGAAATTAAACCTTTTCTTTACAATACCATGAAACGCCAAGATCAAATCATAGCTACAAGCATTCGCGAAGGCCACTCAGGACATACTCATATCCATCTCATAACTAAAGTGAAACACCGAAATGTCTCTTCTGCTCTGCTACCTTGACAATAGAACACATAGACACAAAATGCTAACAAATCGACCGCAAGAGGAAAAGATTTGGAATCCCGTCGAACTCCATAAAGCAATCGGAAGCTCGTTTCTATTTGAAGACCTTCCTCATTGATATTGGAATACTAAATAAACTCTAAATCACGCACCATTAAATATCACTTGTTGTTACTGTCTCACTGATCAATTGTACTGTCAGTCATCAAAGTATTACTATGTAATTCACTCAATGTTATTCTCAATGTATCCAAAACAATTATGTAACGATAAATGTATAACATGCTACTTACTGTAATATTAGGGGAAAGGTCCCTAATTTGAACCGCCTCTTATATTGAACCACTCCGATATTTTCTTAAGTATTCGACAGATGTCACCATAATCCTAGCAGAAGCGCGGCGTGTACAGCTGTGAATGCTTGGAGTTGTTGAGTTTGCATTCTGAGCTGTGGTTTCAGTTGTATGAAGTGTTGTGTGTTTTTGGTGCTTCAGAGGTAATATTTGACTCATCTAGCTAAGTTTATACGACCAATTAGGCAAGTTTGAGATGATCTATATATATTACATGTTAAGAAGTGTTTATTTAGCAACAATATTCATGCATACGTTCTTTCAAGCAGCGTCCCTCCTAGTCACATAGGTGCTAAAGCTTCCAAAATGGCGTGGCTCGTAAATTGAACCACTGTTTGAAGCCTATATTGAACTGGTCCAATTTAGGAAACCTATTGAAGTTCTAGGATTGTTCAACTGTGAATAGTATATCTTGTGAATAAATAGCGATATAATATGTTAAGTTAAAGAAATTGTTTTATTACATTTGTTAGAAAAGGCTATGAATTCGGTATTAGAATTTAATGTAAGACTTTTTTAAACATATATAAATGGTTTTATTCAGTTTGCGAAAAATGAACTAAAACAACCTTTTTAAATGGAATGACAGTTACTTTTTACTTTCTCTACTACGTACAGTAAATAGGGCAAGTATTGTATTCCACCCAAAAATTCGATACCGAGATTTCACCGGAAATACATGTTTTGAGACCCCCTGAATCCAAAAAAAGCATTTTTGGAAACATGTCTGTGTCTGTCTGTCTGTCTCTGTGTGTCTGTGTGTCTGTCTGTGAACAGCATAACTCAGAAACGAACAGTCGGATAAACACCAAACTTGGTATCTTCCAGAGATGCGACACGAAGGTCTTCAAGAAAATCCCCCCACCCCAGAGTACCCTTTACATGGAAGATTTTTCGAAAATTTTAATTTTCTCAAAAATGGCTCTAATGATTTTGATTAAAATATCATATGTTTAAGATATTTTCATGACAAATAAAATGTATATCTTGAATTTTCTGGGAATGTCTCCAAAAGTATTCTTCATTGTGGACGACTTTTGCATAACTGGTAAACCATAAGAGATAGACAAAATTTTACTACACAAAAAATGTAGATCGCGTTAAAATACACAACTTATGTCATATACATTTTTTGTTGAGTTAACTATTTTCGAGATATTGCTTGTTATTCCGTTACATTTTTCAATACTTATTTTCTCAAATGGGAATTCGTTATTCATTTTTTTTTGTCTTGGATATGCAAAGAGTATTAATCTGTGGCAAAGGGAATGGTGCTGCACCTAGCAACCAGCTATTAAGAGATATGTATATGCTTAAAGGCTACTGTATTTCTATATTGCCCTTGTAAATATATATTCCCCTTACATCTACAAGAAAATTAGCAATAAGATAGAATCTGCAAATGTTTATCTCGATTAACATGAAGTAGATGGAGAATAAGCGTTTGTAAAAATAGTTCGTACAAGAGTAGAGAAAGTCATGTGAGTGTAACACATCAGATTTTTTAATTTATTTTAAATTGCTTTAACTCACAAAGGTCTATTCGCGACTCTTACCTTAATACAGGTGGTTCAACATTAATAGATTTCTAGGAATATACATGCATAATTTATTTGTTAATAAACAGATAAAGCTTTTCTTATGTGAACAATACAATTACATTACAATTGTTTTAAATTTCATTATACAGTTGTATATTTTGTAATAACATTATAATATTTTTATAAACTGTTGAATCATTAAGACAGATAATATTATTTGGGATGTTATATATTTTCCTGTGTGGGTTATAACGTTGGCATTGTGTGAGTACATAGGAAACATTCATTGGAGTTTTGCATGTTCAACACTGCGGCTGAGTTTCTTTGGTGACCAGATACGAGTGTGTTATCTTTGTATGTACAATTCTTAACTTGATGTTTCCTGTTTAAGTTTCTAAAAATACATTTGTTGTTTGAAGATCCTATTACAGTAAGTACTTGTTTCCATGATTTTGAGACCATTTTTCCCCACGAAGTAATGATTTTGTTTCGTATGTATTGGGCTAAGCCTGAATGGCTTATCATCTCTGCATTAAATGTTGCTTTTTGAATGGCCGCTTTGGTGGCTTCTTCCGCTCTCTCATTGGTCGTATTTGTTGGTGCGATGGAATCCAAAACAATATCACTTGTTTTCCTTGTTCCATTGCATGATTATATGACCTGTATTTCTTGGATAAGTTTGTTTTCTGTGTGTATATTTTGAGTGGCTAAGATAGCACTTTTTGAGACAGAAAAAATTATGTAAGGCTATTTATGGGGTTAGGTGGCGCCGTGGCCGAGTGGTTAGACCGCTCGCCTCTCACCGAGGCGGCCCGGGTTCAATCCCAGGGACCTGCATGTGGGATTTGTGGGGGACGAAGGGCGGGTTTTCTCCGGGTTCTCCGGTTTCCCCCGCCATTCATTCCACCCACTACTCCATTATCACCTTTCCTTTTATCCATTTCACCATCATTTCATTTCATCTACTACCTTCCTCCCATACCAGGCCTCGGGCTGATCACCCATTCTGGATATTCTGTCTGATCCATGAGTGTCTGCTCCTCGACGGGCCTCTGACCCCAGGCATCCGCTTGTAAGTCCTGGGGGGTGTAAGTCCTACATAAGAGGAGGGTAAACAGATAGTGAATGAATGAATATTTATGGGGTTCTGTAATGTATGAATATGCCTGTTTCAGAGCGTATAACTCACTAGAATAAATTGAGAAGTAATCAGGGAGCCTTTCTATATAAATTCCATTTGGTAGAACGGCTGAACGTCCTACTCCATGTTGAGTTTTTGAACTATGTGTAAATATTTTTTCATAGTCGTACCAGGTTCCAGAAATTTCGTTAAAGAGTTGTTGATAAACAGCGGTGGTAGTCTGTTCTGTTTTTTTCTAGGTTCCAAAGAAGAGTTTCATGATTTTAAATTGTTGGCATCTTAGGTAAATTTATTTGTATTTTCTTTAAGTAATATTCAATACGAATATGAAATGGAAATGACTTTAATGAGCGTTTAATTTGCTTTGTTTGAGATTTTGTTACAGGTCATTTCGGTGTAACCCAGATAGAAACATCTTATATGTCTAAGATTTTAGCTTAAATACAGGCTTTGAATACATAAAAAAATCTGATGTGTTACACTCACATGACTTTCTCTACTCTTGTACAAACTATTTGTACAAACACTTATTCTCCATATGCTCCATGTTAATCGAGA
Source organism: Deroplatys truncata (assembly GCA_030765065.1). Classification (NCBI taxonomy): domain Eukaryota; kingdom Metazoa; phylum Arthropoda; class Insecta; order Mantodea; family Mantidae; genus Deroplatys; species Deroplatys truncata. Next base: position 144,287,552 of record CM060985.1, on the reverse strand, counting down.
TATGGAGATGTCAATCTTATAGCTAATTTTCTTGTAGATGCAAGGGGAATATGGTAGGTTTTAAGCGATAGTCAAATCTTTTAAGCGCTGGTTGCTATGTGGCGCATTCCATTCTCTTTGCATGTCCAGGACATAAGAAAAATGAATAACGTATTTGAGAAAAAGTATAGGTATTGGAAAATTTAAGCCAATAACAAGCAATATCTCGAAAACGGTTCACTCAACAAAAAAAAAAGTATATGATATAAATTGTGTATTTTAACGCGATCTACATTTTTTGTGGAGTAAAAGTTTGTCTATCTCTTATGGTTAACCAGTTATGCAAAAGTCGTTCACAATGAAGACTACTTTTGTAGACATTCCCAGGAAATTCGAGATATACATTTAATTTCTCATGACGATATCTTAAATATATGATATTTTAATCAAAATCGTTAGAGCCATTTTTGAGAAAATTAAAATTTTCGAAAAATGTTACATGTAAAGGGTAGTCTGGGGTGGGGGGATTTTCTTGAAAACCTTCGTATCGCATCTCTGGAAGATACTGAACCTAAACACTAAGTTTGGTGTTTATCCCACTGTTCGTTTCTAAGTTATGCTGTTCACAGTCAGATAGACACACACACGGACATGTTTCCAAAAATGCTTTTTTTGGATTCAAGGGATCTCAAAACATGTATTTCCGGTGAAATCTTGGTATCGAATTTTTGGGTGGAATACAATACTTCCCCTACTTACTATACGTAGTAGAGAAAGTAAAAATTAGTATTCTAAGGAAAGGGTCCTTGTGTGTGTGTGTGCGTGTGCGTGCGCGTGTGCGTGCGCGTGCGCGTGTGTGTGTGTGCGAGCGAGCGAGCGCGTACATCCCTTTCTTAATTAAAAAACAGGAAACTCGGATGAATACCAAACTTCGTATTTAAGTCCAGCATCTTTCAAGAATGTAACATCAAGATTTTCACCATACTACCGTTTACAGGAAGAGTTTTTTTTATGTTTTTTGTTCTAAAAATGCTTCTAACAGTTTTGATAACACAGTATTGTGGTGCAGCCAGGAATAATAAATTGTATCTTTGTAATTTTCTGTCCTCTTTATTCTGATTGAATTTTGTAACTGAAAAGTTATAAAAATAGACGACTTTTTGTAGGAAAGTGTAGAGCTCGTTAAAATATGCAAATTGAATCAGCTATAGCTTTTACGTAGCGATAGCCGTTGTTGCATATTTACATTTCCTGAGATAAATATGTTATTCGACGGGGCATTTGAAATCTTAGGGTCTAGTTTTCGTTTACTTCGTAGGAGTTTACTACTATATTTCTGACTCCTCATGCTTTTGTTTGCAATGTTGAAAGCTGTTTGCATAATAATTGCTTACTCTGAAATGATTCCTAGGCAAATTGCATTTACATAACGTATAGTTACAGGTTATAAAACGGAATTAATTGAGTTTTTATTTATGGATACTCTTTAGCATCTGTGGTCCTTAGCTTCGCATTCTATTTTGGGCTTGAAAGACTTGTGATTTTGTTCAGAGGCGTTTTATCAGGCTTGAGGTTCTTTTTGTGGGGGTATTTCGGTTGTTGATTGTGGGCCCCACGTTAGGGCGGCAATTTGCGGTGGTACTTCTTCTATTTGACGGCACAGGATTTGTAGGATTGGTCCCGGGTTCGGTACTAGCTCAGGGTTCTTTGCATGGATCTTGGATCTCGGGTTAGTGGTGAATAAGAATGTTTTGTTTTTCTGCTCGTTTATTTACCGTCGCCGTTTTAACGTTTGATTCCTGCTATTACTTCGACACACACGCGCGCATTTCCTATTTGTTACACTTCATATCAATGCACCTACCCGCCGACACTTTTCTGACAAACATCTCCAAGGAACTACCACAACCAAGTGTGTATTCTAAACTTTTCTGTTTCTCTGTTTCAATCGTTCTATATCTCCCCATTCCACTATCACCTGATTTCTAGCTTCTTCCATCGGAGGCCTAAGGCTATCTGGCTTTAGGCGAACATTGACCCTTTTCTACATCTCTGCGTTCCAGCAACCTAACGGGAAACTTAACAATAGAGGGAAAAATCACTCTTTTCCGGCCGCTGATGGCCTTGTCTCTCTCAACCCTTCGACAAATTTACAGCCACACTTGCTTTCCAGTTTTATTTAACATTATCCTTACTGTTATTGATATTTATTCTCCCTCTGATCGTAATTTTATTTAGGTACTAAAAACGCACTGCTTCATTTTATATGCCGTAAATCTACGATACGGGACTACTGACTTTACTTCCTTTCTGAAGGAAGCTATGTTAAGGATTTTTACGCTCAAAAAAAAACATCGCCCTCCGCTGGGCTTGAACCCGCGACCGGAACTAGAGGGCCAGCATGGTAACCATTACACCACGGAGGGTGACTATACAACGGAGGGGGACACCTCGCACACTACGACCTACATCGATTTATTATGACTACCACTCCTAAGAGGATGGAATGAACTGAAGGAAACACAGGAGGCAACAAGCCGTAGGCAGATAGGCACAGAGATGCGCGGTAGTCAGTTCTAGGCTAGGAGGCTCTTTGTAATGCTATAGTTGTCTAGAGTGGGTGAGGAACGGCCCGTCGGCTAAACAGCCTCTGCGGTGTCCACGGGAAATACTTTTTCCTTTGAACAAACACCGCGCCATCTGTTCAGCACCGCCATACAAGCACACCTGGAAGGAGATGATGGAAAGGAAATCATGGTAAATGAGGGGTCAGGGTGGGCGTTAAACGGGCGGTCAGGTTACCGCGGAGTCAACTCGCTTGGTTTGTGAATAACGAAATATGGATAGAAAAATCACGTTTTATATGAATGCCGGAATAATGTTATTTGAATTTATAATACGAGGGCTGATCAACAAAGACTGAACACTTTTTATAGTGTCTCTGGCAGTCCTTGAACACGTGCTGCAGACCATTCTTTGTCAGGTCCTTGAGAATCGCCTCACTTTTCTTGAGCACTGCTTCAGAGTTCTCAAATTGAATACCGCTAAGCTTTGCCTTTAGTGATGGGAATAAAAAAAGTCACAGGGTGCAAGATCGGGGCTATAAGGTGGATGTGGTACACAGGTAATGTTAAATTGAGACAGAAACTGCATGACTTGATTTGCGACGTGAGGCCGTGCATTGTCATGATGACGTCGCCACCCAGTCCGAGAATGCTCTGGTCGTTTCTTTGCAATGTGCTTCCTCAGTGTAGCCAATACTGACGTGTAGTATACTGCTGTAACAGTAGTGTGAGGGGGAACTGCATGTTGGTAAATCATTCTATTACAGTCAAAAAATGTGATTACCATCACTTTTCCTGCAGATGGAACAACTTTTGCCTTTTTTGGTGTTGGAGAACCTGGCGATTTCCACACTGTGCTGGCTTGTTTTCATTTAGGATCATAATGATGCAGCCATGACTCATCACCGGTGATAATCGATTTAAAAAATGCATCACCTCATTGTCTGGTATGCGAAATGCACGTAGGGTCTACAAAATAGAGCATTACTACCAACCTACCAATACGAGAGTGCTGCCGCCTACCAACATTATACATAAAAACCCGCTCTTTTCAAATATTTATGTTACAGATACGAAACTATCACGGAAGCTACAGGAAAAAATCAGTCTCAGTCTTTGTTGATCAGCCCTCATAGATATAGAAAATAGTATGAGTGTATCGCATCCGATGTTTTAAATTCGAAGACTTCTTTGCTCTTAATCATGCTTTATAGTATTTCTTATAAAAGAGAAAAATTGTCACTCCGTAGATGTTATTTACAGTTACCCTTAGGGCATATATTTGAGCAAGACTGGAATTTTCGGACTTGCAGATTCAGATTTGTGTACACGTCTTACGTTAAAGTCTAACTTTTATATTTACTTGCGTTACATTAATAATTCATCGTGGATGATGCTTTAATGTCCTGCTAGAGGGTACTCAAAGCATTACTGTGGCCACTGACATCAGGCTCGCAGAGACAAAAGTGCATACACAGCGTGCCTGCAATATTTTCCACCACGAGACCGCACACCGCAGTTAATCCGTAGTACAAGAGGCCATTGAAACAAGGGCAAGGTCTATTAAACAGAGCCCGGTGGGAAATTTAAGATCGCAGCGACACGCATTAAATGCTCCATTATATTTCAAAGCGTCTCGTTAAGCAGGTTAAACCTTATCGCGGCGACCTCTAGTGAATTTTTGAACTTCCTTTCACGTTAAAGTTTTCCTTTCGGCCGTCTTGGGAAAAATTATAAACTGGTGGAGAAACCTGTGCTTCATAAGAAAATGTTCTTATATGGCAATGTGTACTGTATAGACAAATTCCAACAGTAACACATTTAATTAATTTTATCTAATCACCACTCTACTGTGGTTATAAAACTGATTTCGTGAAATCATTTCGGACTTCAGATCTTGAAATCCTTAGACTTTTCGATAATTACTTTCTCTACTACGTATAGTAAGTAGGGGAAATATTGTATTCCACCCAAAAATTCGATACCGAGATTTCACCGGAAATATATGCTTTGAGGCTCCCGGAATCCAAAAAAAGCATTTTTGGAAACATGGCCGTGTATGTGTCTGTCTGTGTGACTGTGAACAGCATAACTCAGAAACGAGCAGTCGGATAAACACCAAACTTGGTATTTAGGTTCAGTATCTTCCAGAGATGCGACACGAAGGCTTTCAAGAAAATCCCCCACCCCAAATTACCCTTTACATGGATCATTTTTCGAAAATTAATTTTCTCAAAAATGGCTCCAACGATTTTGATTAAAATATCATATGTTTAATATATTTTCATGACAAATAAAATGTATATCTCGAATTTTCTGGGAATGTCTCCAAAAGTATTCTTCATTGTGAACGACTTTTGCATAACTGGTAAACCATAAGAGATAGACAAAATTATAGACAGATTATCCTTTGCATGGAACATTTTTCAAAAATGTCCATATTCTCTTAAATTTTCCAATACTTATACTTTTTTCAAAAATTCGTTATTAATTCTTTTGTCCTGGTAATGCAAAGAGAATGGAATACTCCACGTAGCAGCCAGCTCTAAAATATTTGACTGTCCCTTAAAGCCTAGCAATTCCCCTTGCATCTACAAGAAAAATAGCAATAAGATTAACATCTCGATTAACATGAAGCATATGGAGAATAACCGTTTGTAAAAATAGTTTGTACTAGAGTAGTGAATGTTACACATCAGATTTTTTTATAGAGAAGTGCCTGAAGATATACCAAGAATAACGATCTTTGAATTTCTTTAGGAGTTTCGACGTGTAAATATATAGCTCTTTCATTCCTTGTTCGTCTCAGCTTTAATGTACGGAGAGAAGAGGTTTTTATGTGTATCAAGTATACCAACATGAGTAGAAGATGGTGCAAAAGTAAAACACAGTGTGTACAAGTGTTGTTCACGGTTACAGTGAAAGAAATGGCAACATGGAGAATAGTACCTTCTGTTTGGCAACATATAAAGCAGAGGGAATGTTTTCATATGTGTAGGACGGCGGAATTTTTGCAAGTTTCCATTCAGCAGGGTTAACAAGCGCCGCAAATCCGAGAGTAAAGGCCACTGGGCACAAAAGTACTGTAGAAGTAACCGAAGCACTTTATTTTCCGTGGAAATGAATCATGGAATGTTCAGCCAAGAGATAAATAGCGTGGCTTCCCTGAAAAGAAGAATAATAAACGAGGGAAGTAGTTTTTCTTGCTCACGTGACGTTTTTGAGGTTTTTAATGCTGAATGTGAAATCCCCCCGCACAAAGAAAGGGTTTGTTGCCGCTCTTTTCATGAAAATTGCGGTGGAAACCACTGTTGTATGAAACTTTCTGGTGCTTCGAGACCTCGGGCTCTAGGACCACAAAGCGCCGCTTTGGGGGGGGGCACAGTCATTTTGTTTTCCGGCTTCCGTGGTGTTTACGTGTGAAAAACAGTTCCTGGACCATGTGCTCATGTTTTAGAGCATACATTATGTAGTTTTTATTATTTGTCACACTTGAAAAATATCGGAACATTCTTTTTTTATACTTTATAAATCAAGAAACTGTAGGATCTGTAAATGTGACATTAGTTAGGTTCCACTTAAGTGCTGTAATTACCTTAAATACTTCCTTTTTTTGGAAAATTTCGGTTTGGCGGTATTAAGAAGTATACTCGGAATGTAAAACTGTGCTAAATGTTGCAATTTTCTTGCTTTAGTTGAACGAAATGTATAATGTATGTGTATGTATTGCTGTATGCACTCAAGAACAGCTTAACCTACTACCACGAAACTTGCTACAGCAGAGGTGGGCAGAAATCAGTTTTTCGCCGACAACACAACACAACCCATACAAGAAACCCGGAAGTGGGGCATTGCTGCGAGGGAAGGAGGGTGTTATGGTTATAAACCTCCTACAGTGAAGTTTATAGCAGTTTATTACTTTCTCTACTACGTATAGTAAGTAGGGGAAGTATTGTATTCCACCCAAAAATTCGATTCCGAGATTTCATCGGAAATATATGTTTTGAGACCCCGTGAATAAAAATAATCTGATATGTTACACTCACATGACATTCTCTACTCTTGTACAAACTATTTTTACAAACGCTATTCTCCATATGCTTCATGTTAATCCAGATATCGAGATGTTAATCGTATTGCTAATAAGGGGAATTGGTAGGCTTTAAGCGATAGTTAAATGTTTTAAGAGCTGGTTGCTATGTGGTTCTCTTTGATTTACCAGGACAAAAAAAAAAGATGAATAACGAATTCCCATTTGAGAAAAAGTATAAGAATTGGAAAATTTAAGGGAATAACAAGCAATATCCGAAAACGGTTCACTCAACAAAAAAAATGTATATGACACACACACTGACATTTTTCCAAAAATGCTTTTTTTTTTTTTTGATTCCGGGAGTCTCAAAACATATATTTCCGGTGATATCTCGGTATGGAATTTTTTGGTGGAGTACAATACTTCACCTACTTATTATACGTAGTAGAGAAAGTAATAAACGATAGTGAATACAGAAATTAATATGAATGTAACGCAAAAGAGTGTGTTTTTTCATAACATTTCCATATTAACATTTTATGAGTGCTGTTGTGCATTTAAAAAATCTTATTACTTAGCTTATATTTGAGAAGAAATGCTATTTGAAACAAAAGAACACCTCCCTAATAGAATGAACACTGCTGACACTTAACGCAGTTCTTACCTTTTCTATCTTGTCTCATTACGTGGTGCAGTGAGGTCTTATAAATTGTATGGCTTCCCTGACAGTTGACTGCGAACCCTCATGTAGTCAAAAAGGGAACAAATCTCTGCTGTTGAGTGATGCTGAAAAGAATATGTTGAATATATTCTGAGTACAAACTTGAAGCTCGCAACACATAAACAATACCTAGTCTGCCAACTCGGATACTGCACAACAAACTCTCAGATTTAATTGCCCCCTAAGGGGAGGTGACGAGTTGAAGTTGGTACAAAGGCTCGAGCAGGTGGGGTGCCTTTGGAAACAATTCAGCTCGTCAAATTGATAAATGGTAGCCAGGCGAAACCTTATTCCTGTACGTGGGGTTCACGTTACCGGTCTTACCAGTGGTAACGGGGAAAAGTAGGTAGTTGTAATTAATCGGACCACGAAAGTTTTAGGTCTGCAGCAGCAATTTTCTTTAATGTATTTTCAACTAAAAATTTATTGAGTATTTTATACAAGTGTTTCGGAATGTCTGTGTTCCTCATTCAGGAGGTCCCGTGTTTAAACCTCGAAAGCGATTAATCTCGGCGAAGGATTTTTTTCACAGTTTTCTTCGGTCGCTAGGCGAATGCTAGGTTGGATAGTTTGATCCACGAGTTTTTCATTCATCCCTTTCATTACTACATTTCATCTCTTTCTTCACCACCATACCAGGCATTGGTCTGATCACCTATCCTGAATATGCTATGATCCAGAGTTTTCTTGTTCCTCGACAGGCTACCGACCCAAACTATTGGCTTGTAAGTCCTTGGGGTGTAAATTCTACAAACAGGATGGTGATCCGAAGTCGTTTTCACTAAAACAAATGTTTCCTCATATACAAGCTACATGCGTGACTATACGTACACAATAAATAATAATAAAAAAAACAATCTGATGTGCTGCACTAACATGGCTTTCTCTACTGTTATACAAGCTATTTTTAAAAACGCTTATTCTCCATCTACTTCATGTTAATAGAGATAACCATTTGTAGAAACTATCTTACTGTTAATTTTCTTGTAGGTGCAAGGGGAATACGGTAGGCTTTAAGCGATAGTCAAATATTTTAAGAGCTGGTTGCTTTGTGGAGCATTCCATTCTCTTTGTATTTCCAGGACAGAAAAACGAATAACGAATTCCCATTTGAGAAAATGTATGTTTAGGAAAACTCAAACAAATAACCAGGAAAGTCTCGGAAATGGTTCACTCCACAAAAAATGTATGGGATATAAATTATGTGTTTTAACGAGATCTACATTTTTTGTTCAGTAAAAGTTTGTCTATCTCTTACGGTTTATCACTTATGCAAAATTCATTAAGAATAAAGACGGCTTTTGTGGACATTCTCAAAAAATTCAAGATATACTTTTTATTTACACTGAAAGTGTCTTAAACATATGATATTTTAATGAAAATCGTTAAAGCCATTTTTGGGAAAATCAAAATTTTAGAAGAATGTTCCATGTAAAGGGTAGCCTGGGGTGGGGGCATTTTCTTAAAAATATCGTGTCGCATCTTTGAAAAATACTGAATCTAAAACCAAGTCACAGTCACACAGGCATACACAAGGACCCTTTTCTAAAAATGCTTCTTATTTTTGACACAGGGAGCCTCAAAACATGTATTTCCGGTGAAATCTCGGTATCGATTTTTTGGGTGCAATGCAATACTTATCCTACTTAATATACGTAAAGTAACTAACTGCACTAGTGGTAGTGCTTTCCAAATGAGAATTGAGCACACATGTAGAATTCCTTTAATAAATATATGTAGAAATAATTTGGTTTTTGAAGTTTCAGTCACTGTTTTAGCATTCTCTACCAACTAAGCACCTAGTAAGAATGCATTTCACCCAAAAATTCGAAACTTCGATTTCATCGGAATAAAAAGAAAAAGATCCACGTGAGTGGTGTTTGGGTGTATGTGTGCGTGTGTGTGTGTGTGCGCGCGCGCGCCCTCAAACTACTCCTTGCAACAAACGTTTTTTATTTATTATTTTCTCAAAAATGTTTCCAATGATTTGGAATAAAATTCATATATTCTAGATATTTACGTGACAAATAAAATGTGTATCTTGATTTTTCCTCTTCATTTGGAAGGAATTTTATGTAATTCTATATAACTTGTAAACATTAAGAGAGAGACAAAAGCTTATTAAATATATTTTAAGTTCACACATTGTGTATTCGTTTCTATAGTTCGAATTTTTCAATACCTGTTTCTCGCGATTTCATGGAAAGAGTATGGTGTAATATCAAAGCCAGCGTACAGGGGCCCACTTTCAAACCTTTGACTATCGCTTCGGTCTTGTGGATGCCACCTTGTAACTACAATGAAATGTGTAATGAAATACTTCTGCAAAGTAGTTTATCTCTATTGTCTTGATGTAGATGGAAAGGTAATGATTTCTAGGAATAGTTTGTAACAGCTGTATAAAAATAAACGTGCGAGTGTAGCACATCAGATCCTTTACGACATTTTTGGAAAGTATCACAGGTAAAGTGATTTTAAGCGTCGCTAAATTGTAAATTACCACATTTTGCAACACTGTGCCAAGTATGGTGACCGTTCGTTCTTGTATTTAGCTATGATGTCATCATAGATTTATTTGCATAGAGTACTAAGTGTGTGTGTGTGTGTCTGTCTGTCTGTGTGTCTGTCTGTGAATAGCGTAACTCAGAATTGAACAGTCGGATAAACACCAAACTTGGTATTTAGGTTCAGTATCTTCCAGAGGTGCGACACGAAGGTTTTCAAGAAAATCCCCCCACCCTAGTGTACCCTTTACATGTAACATTTTTCGAAAATTTTAATTTTCTCAAAAATGGCTCTAACGCTTTTGATTAAAATATCATATGCTTAATATATTATCATGACAAATTAAATTTATATCTTGAATTTTCTGAGAATATCCCCAAAAGTATTCTTCATTGTGAACGACTTTTGCATAATTGGTTAAACCATAAGAGATGGACAAAATTTTACTACACAAAAAAAGTAGATCGCGTTAAAATACACATTTTAACATTTTTTTTGTTGAGTGAACCATTTTCGAGATATTGCTTGTTATTCCCTTAAATTTTCCAACACTTTACTTCTTCTCAAATGGAAATTCGTTATTCATTTTTTTTGGTCCTGGTAATGCAAAGAGAATGGAATACTCCACATAGCAACCAGCTCTTAAAATATTTGACTATCGCTTAAAGCCTAGCAATTCCCCTTGCATCTACAAGAAAATTAGCAATAAGACTAACATCTCGATTAACATGAAGCATATGGAGAATAAGCGTTTGTAAAAATAGTTTGTACCAGAGTAGAGAAAGTAATGTGAGTGTAACACATCAGATTTTTTTAATATAACTTCTCTTCACTTAAATGTCTAAGGTGGGAGGGTGTTATGGCATTCGGCTGAAAAATGCGATATGCAAATGTCACTGGAAATACTTGTCTTGGTGTACGCCAATTAAAAGAGAGGGGGGGAGAGAGAGAAAAAAAAATGAAAGAATGGAATCCTTGTCGTTTTTAATTTTATTTTCTCAGAAATAGTTGTAACCTTATTGTTAAAATAATGTAACTTGAGATTCGTATAATGAATAACATTTACATCGTGACTTTTAATTGTAAATAGGCCGTAGAATATTCTTCACTCTTAGAACTGGAAAACCATTCTCTGTAGAAAAAAAGTAGATTTAAGATATATATTTGCGGTTTTTTCAGTGCTTTCCCTCATCCTCCACCAAATCTAAGTTCTATTGACCCCGGGGTTATTTGGGTTTCATTTCACCAGTTTCGTTCATTCATTGTCCGATAATGGAGTTAAACTTAAATAAAGAAAGAACAGAAACAGGACTATAGGTATATTATAACATGACAAACACGCACTCACTCTCATTCTATCTGGAATTTTTATATATATATATATATATATATATATAAAGCACTGTTTTACAGACCCCATGTATTCGACCCTGGTTACTTGAAGTCGTTCCCGAGGTCGCGGGTTCAAACCCGGCGGTGGCCGATGAATCTTTTTCGGGCGTAAAACTCCTTAGCAAGACTTCCTTCGGAAGGGAAGTAAAGCCGGTGGTCCCGTGTGGTAGATTTAAGGCACGTAAAAGAACCTCAAGCCTGATACAGAGGCCTCTGAGCAAACTTATCGGTCTTTTACCCCAATATAGAATGGGACGCTAAGAACCAGTGTAGTTAAACAGCGTCCTTAAATAAAAATTCAATTTATTTTCTGGCTACTTGAAACGCGAAATATGAGTGTACGAAGTTCTCAGACCAACGGATTTTCTTCTAAAGACATGCGTCACTTTATGAAGTACGAATAAAAAGACCTGTGAATGACACGCAAGAAGTAAGGTAGGCGTGTCTTTCTCATGTACGTTGAGTCACGGACAGAAATTCTCAACTCTTATAAAAATACAAAATTACCTCACGCTACCGTTCAGTCAAAAAGCTAAAAAAAACTCCTTCCCACGTATTTAGGGCAAAAGTGACACATCTCTAAATCTTGGAGTATATGAAATCACCTGCATTTGCGGCAAACCGAAAAGACGTAGTCTAGAAGCCACTCGAAGAATAGAACACATAAGAAAATTAATCTTAACCAGAAGAAAAATCAGTTGTTGCATATCATGCAAATAAAACAGACCACCACTTGGATGAAATATAAATTCTGTCCGTTTGCGACAACTATGCCCACAGAATGTCTGGGAAAAGGTGTTGAAACATTTGAAAATTAAAACGGCTTAATTTGCCATAACGGAATATGACAATTCCGTAAGTCCGAAAGCCTTCTCCAATACCTATGCTTATAATAGGAACGCCGGGTTTGTTGACAGCTGTTAGCCCTTAAATGACCATATCTACCGAAATCCTTCCAAGACGGGTTTCTTTGTTCGTGTGTCGGAAGTTTAATGTTACGGTGATATTGCATGTTTGAAAGGATCAGGAATGGGCGTGTCTAAATGGGTACTTTCAATTTTTGACCAATTACTTCCACCGCAGCTGAAAGATAAATAAATGTGGCTTCATAGTTGGCACCTAAGTATTAATATGGGACTGGTAGTAGGATTTGTTCCCTTTTGTGATGATTTATCGGAACAAGAATTCATCTACCCGCATAGACTCAGTCGCTTCCGAGACCGTCAACGTAGTCTACGTTTCCTGTCTAAACCGCTTCTCCAGGAGCCACAGCAACTCTTCGGTATCTCAACTGTCAGCTTCTATAGCGTTGTTATTCGTGTAGTATCGCCGGTTTATAACTAGTGGCAAGCCGAATTACTCAACTGAGGCCCCCAAGAGTTTCGTCCTGTTGATTTTCTCGGAGGCAGACCGAAACCATGCACTGCAAGGAGACATCCGGCTTGACAGAATTCATTTCTCAACTCAACTAAGCCGGAACGCGCGTGTCTGCTGTCGCTTCACACACTACCGCGGTGCCACTTCTATAATGCCGATTACCTGAAGGTAGTGTCCGCAGTACAACCTGGTCTTCCGACTCCAGTTTTGTGTTACATGCAATAATGCAACCTTTGCTTGAGGCACGCATACTATCTGGACTCTGTGGTTCTTCCACCCAATCAGTCTCCGCCCCGCCGCCATGCTGAAAGCGCAGCTTTCACAGTACCTTGAGAGGCATTGGAAGCCCTTCTCTTCGAACTTCTCAATCTCGCACAAGTCACAGCAATGGAGGACTCCATTATCACCCTACCACCCTTCTGCAGGTCTTATAGCGCCAAACCAAAAGCAACTACGCATCCACTAACACTCTAAACTCTCGGGTTGGTATCGCGAACTGAGAAGTATTTCACTTCAGTGATAAACCTCCCGAGGTACAGTGCTTCTGAACGTGTATACTTTATTAGTAAATATAGCACTACGTAATCGGTCCCCTCATCCGATCCTAGTCATTCACTGTGATGGCAAGCTGATTCACGATCAAGCTTGCCTTCCAGTCCTCACAGTTCTCCTATTCTTTCCGCATTGCTACGGAAAGAATTAAAACCTAGGTTATAACGAGAGACTAAGACCTCGTTAATGACCTCAGCAGATGAATACACACTGCTAACTAAGATAACTCGACATCGGCCTGGAAGCCTTCACAGTCATCCGTAAAGTTCTGTAGCTTTCGGACAATTATATGCTTGTACCATTCTCTAAAAGTATTTTGAAATGGCCTGCTAACGTTATTTTATTTCTCTATTCCACTCAAAACTTCTATATAAAGGTTCAACCGGATATAAAGTTTTAAGTTCCCGAACCCCCACCACCGAAAAAAAACGTACGTCTAGAAATTGGTGCCCTAGTCTGCCCCCCCCTCTGTCTGTGAACAATATACCTAAATAAATGGCAAGGAGTCAATTAAACTTCGCATTTAAGTTCACCATATTTCCAGTTTGCAAGGAGAAGTTTTTCACGAAATTTTCCCTCCCTCCCAATCTAGTGTTCTTCTGTGGGGATATCGTCAAATGGGACTGAACAATGGCGGCCGTTTACAAATGTGGAGTACATCGAGATGCTTCTAATTTACGTGGGAGACAAAAGGAATGCACAGGTCCTCAACATTGGATCCAGCATCTCGCAACAGGACGAAACCCTCTCTTCACTCATCACCGCCGTCAACACTGCCAACACCGAACACCAACACCGCCGTCTTGCCGCCCTAGAAGCCGCCTTCCAGGACCTTCACGCCAACACCACCGCCTTCTCATCTGCATTGCAAATCCATCGCCTGCCTGCCGCAGACGTTAACACCGCCAGCTCCATCAGACTGTCTGGAGGGGCTTAAGCTCACACTGACAGGCCTCACGGAACTCGTGAAAGCCCTGATCACTACGACGGCCGAATGGACTCCGGTACTCTCGGACCTGAGGAGTGGTCAGGAAAAACTTCGCCTTCACATGATATCACAACAAAGCCAAAGGATATATGCTACTACACCCTACAGACAAAACTAAGCGCACCTCTCGGGGTCACTCAACCATACCCGAATTTTACACAATAAAGTCGAATGAAATCCCTTATTCTTTCCCGATCCACTCCCCGGGGGGCAGTCAGGGCCCTGGCACGGTCATGGCTGTTTCCCGGTCACCTTCCTTCACCCACTGCAGCGCAATAAGCTGGCAGCTACCTTCCGCACTCTCGGGGGTGCTATGCGGAACCCCACCACCTTTCCTCACTTCTCCTTTCAATTCCTCTCCATCAACTCTCCTGCCTACTCCCGTCACTATCCCCCCCAAAAAAGGAATGCAAGAGATGCTTGCCGGTTCTATCAACAACGTTTTCCCAACCGGCGTCACCCAACCAACTCCTTGTTTCCAGGACTGAAGAGGCATTCAAGTAAAACAGACAGTTTATTCTAATAAATGCCCCTGTGAACGTCCGCAGACACTCTGTACACTATAGTTTGATTTATTTTCAATCGTTCAACATCACATAATCAGGTGATGCACAAAGTCTACTTGCAGTATTTCGGTTTTCTTTTTTATCTCTTTCGTATCTTTTGTGATCCGCACTGACTGCATCCTTCATATTTCAGAGACCCTAGTAGGTAAACTAAGCATTTCTTGGCAACATTTTATGACGTGGGACCTTTCTACTTACCACCAAGCCTTGTACTAGTCGGCCACGATATGAGTGCGTGCGGTGGAAAGAGGAACAAAACAGTTACGGAACAAGTGAGCGGAGCATCGGAAGGACAGTCAGGTAAACAAAAATCTGCAGTTCTCAGTTGCATTTACTACGAGGGTGAAGCACTAAATAGACACTAAATCATGTACTGTGGAAAAATGCAGGTCTCATTCAAATATGGAATTTTCTGTAGCATTAGCTGTTTATCGAGATATTTCCTGTTGCTCATCTGAATGTTCCGGTGTTTTAAGCGTTAATGTCCATTCTTTTGTTTCAATGATTACATAATATTCTACATGTTTTAAGAGGACAGCCATAAAAAAAATTCTGAAATGTTGCACTCACATGACTTTCTCTACTCTTGTACAAACTATCTTATTGATAATTTTCTTGTAGGTGCAAGGGGAATTGGTAGGTTTTAAGCGATAGTCAAATATTTTAAGAGCTGGTTGCTATGTGGAGTATTCCATTCTCTTTGCATGTCCAGGACAAAAAACGAATAAAGGATTCCCATTTGAGAAAAATATAAGTATTGGAAAATTCAAGCAAATAACAAGGAATATCTCGGAAATGGTTTACTCCACAAAAAAGTGTATATGACATAAATTGTGTGTTTTAACAAGATCTACAATTTTTGTGTAATAAAATTTTGTCTATCTCTTACAGTTTTCCAGTTATGCAAAAGTCAATCTATAGTACTTTTGAGGACATTCCCAGAAAATTCACGATATACATTTCATTTGAAATAAAAGTATCTTAAACATATGCTATTTTAATTAAAATCGTTAGAGCTATTTTTGAGAAAATCAAAATTTTCGAAAACGTTTCCATTTAAAGGGTAGTCAGGGGTGTCACATCTCTGAAAGACACTGAACCTAAATACCAAGTTTGGTATTTATCCGACTTTTCGTTTTTGAGTTACACACGGACCTTTTTCTAAAAATGCTTTTTTTTTGGATTCGTATTACCGGTGAAATCTCGGTATGAATTTTTGGATGGAATGGATAGTTTATCATGTGCATCCTCTAGTTTTCCTAGCAGTTTATTTCCGCAAAACAAATTCATAGTTTCTCCAAAAGTTTATTGTAGCAAGGCTAGGCGATTCAGCGAGTCAGTATTCAAATAATGGAGCAGGATTTAAAGTTTTGAAATCTGCTGCCGTTGCTCTGAGTTTCCTGTTTGTGTTCCTTTTCTTTGAAAACGTAGATTGTATGTTTATCGCGTTGGGACTGTATTCCCGCAAGGTATACATACGAACTTCCCCTCGCTAAATGGCTAAGGGGAGAGGGGTGAATTGGGGTGCGTCAACACACATCAGTCGCAGTTAGCAGTCCAATCGTATCAGCTGACATTATTACTGTTGATACGGGAATGACCAAAGTAATCGGATAACAATTATCGCTAATGTGATTTCAATGTATGTATGCACACGACTGTTACTGCTAAGCCCTGTTATTTCATTTATCTTTTTTAATGCCTCGCTCTCTCCCATAATGACAAAAAACAGGTACACGCAGCAAAAAAGTAATCAGACTGTTGCACGAGAACGGTAAAAGGTATTAACTTTGCCACTTTTTATCTTCGAAAACTGCCGTTCACTAAGTTAGTTTGCAAATTAATACAATTTAATTGTTTTTACGTTTAGAAAGCCATTACACCCACGTTTCCGTTCCTGTTCCTGTCTTTCTCCATTAAAGTCTGTGTGCATTGCAAAATTTCCCCCTGTCTGTGTTTTTACAAGATTTAAATAGAAATATTTTATAATCCTATACAGGGCAGAAATTTCCCGTAGAAAACTCAACAGATATCAATATGAAGCACAGCTCTTGTTGGAGTACGGATTCCCCGGTGTGCTTCCAGTGTGTAGTTTTCAGGCGAGGTCGCAATACTCTATCTCACACAAGAACGATCCTTTTGTAAACAACCGGGCTTTGCTGACTATAGTTCGTAAGAAAGGAAACTTCAATTGAATTTTCGCAAGATGTGTTTATTGTTAGAGCTATGAAGACCTTAGTGGTGGACTGTTGTATCTTTGATTTTCAGTAAATGATTCCTATACTTGATAATCCTATTTTATGAAGAAAACAATATCATTTTATGTTTAAGAGTTTCATAACGGTTTAACATTATAATTAGATATTAAATTGTCGCATTTTTGCTTTCTCTATCACGTACATATTAGGTAGAGAACGTATTGCATACCATCCAAAAATTCGGTACCCAGATTTCACCGGAAATACATGTTTTGGAATCCCCTGAGTAAACAAAATACATTTTTAGAAAAAGGCCCGTGTGTGTGTGTGTGTGTGTGTGTGTGAACAGCGTAACTCAAAAACACTTGGTATTTAAGTTCAGTACCTACCTACGAAGATTTTCAAGAAAATCCCCCCCATCCTCATTTACCAACATTTTTCGCAACTTTTAATTTTTAAAAAAATCGCTCTAATGATTTTGATTAAAATATCATATATTAAAGATACGCTATGTGATCAAAAGTATCCGAACACCCCCACAAACACACGTTTTTCATCTTAGGTGCGTTGTGCTGCCACCTACTGCCTGGTACTCAATACCCGCGACCTCAGTAGTCATTAGACGTGAAACAGCCGAATGGGACGCTCACGGACTTTGAACGTGGTCAGGTGACTGGGTGTCACTTGTGTCAAGTCTGTACGCGAGATTTCCACACTCCTAAACATCCCTAGGTCCACTGTTTCTGATGTGATAGTGAAGTGGAAACGTGAAGGCACATGTGCAGCACAAACGCGTACAGGCCGACCTTGTCTGTTGACTGACAGAGACCGCCGACATTTGAAGAGGGTCGTAAAGAGTAATAAGCACACATCTATCCAGACCATCACACAGGAATTCCAAACTGCATCAGGATCCACTCCAAGTACTATCACAGTTAGGCGTGAGGTGAGAAACCTTGGATTCTATCGTCGAGCGGCTACTCACAAGCCACATCACGCAGGAAAACGCCAAACGACGCCTCGCTTGGTGTAAGGAGCGTCAACATTACACGATTGAACAATGGCAAAACGTTGTGTGGAGTGACGAATCGCGGTACACAATGTGGCGATCCGATGGCAGGGTGTGGGTAAGGCGAATGCCCGGTGAACGTCATCTGCCAGCGTGTGTAGTACCAATAGTGAAATTCGGAGGTGGTGGTGTTATGGTTTGGTCGTGTTTTTCCTGGAGAGGGCTTGCATCCCTTGTTGTTTTGCGTGGCACGATCACAGCGCAGACCTAAATTGATATTTTAAGCACCTTCTTGCTTCCCACTGTTGAAGAGCAATTCGTGGATGGCGATTGCATCTTTCAACACAATCGAACACCTGTTCATACTCCACGGGCTGTGGCGGAGTGGTTACATGACAATAATATCCCTGTATGGATTGGCCTGCACAGAGTCCTGACTTGAATCCTATAGAACATCTTTGGGATGTTTTGGAACGCCGACTTCGTGCCAGGCCTCACCGACCTACATCGATACCTCTCCTCAGTTCCGCACTCCGCGAACAATGGGCTGCCATTCCCCAAAAAACCTTCCAGCACCTGATTGAAAGTATGCCTGCGAGAGTGAACCCTGTCATCAAGGCTAAGGGTGGGCCAACACCATATTGACTTCCAGCATTACCGATGGAGGGCGCCACGACCTTGTACGTCATTTTCAGGCAGGTGTCCGGATACTTTTGATCACGTAGTGTATTTACTGACAAAATGTACATCTTAATCTTCTGGGAATAGCCTGTGGAGTAGTCTTCATTAGGAAGGAATTTTGTATAATCTTGTATAACTGGTAAACATTAAGCAGTAGACGTAAAGGTACCATACAAAAAATGTAATCTCTTTTAGACACCAATTTACTTAAGCCTCATAGTATTTTTGGTATATATTTCGCCCATCCATTCTGTTTTGAACGTACGAATTCAAGAATGTTTTTTAAAAGTGGACATTAAGAGTTGTTTCTCTAATAATACGCATATAAAGTTACTGTCAAAGTATCCTGTTTGTTTAGACGTTTTTTCTCACTTCTTCCGTTAAAGGCTTCTTCTTCTGCTTTTCCCCTTCTCGTCTTTTCCTCCTTTGCGCGCACATGAAATCCTGGCTATAGCCATCTGTGACTATGTACCACACTACTAGGAATATTTCCACAAATGTTGCTAACCATGAAGGCAAACCTTTAAATGAATGTCCCTATCTATGTTATGCTTTTAAAACAAGGAAATATACAATATTTGCCAATATTGTACAATACTTGGCTAGACTCTGAGTAATTAAATTTTTTGATCCAAAATGTAATTAATCAACGTAGCTAAAATCCTCCGCATATCGCACAGCTTTTATTTGATGTATTTATTTATTTTTTGTATTTGGTTCATCATTTTAATTTGTATCCGAAATATAGCTTAAAAAGTTTGATGTGTTGCACTCACATATTTTCTCTACTCTTGTATAAAGTATTTTTACAAACGCTTATTCTCCATATGCTTTAAGTTAATCGAGATGTTAATCTTATTGCTAATTTTCACGTAAGTGCAAGGGGAATATAATAGACATTAAGTGACAGTCAAATCTTTTAAGAGCTGGTTGCTATGTGGGGCATTCCATTCTCTTTGCATGTCCAGTAGATAAAAAAATCTGATGTGTTACACTCACATGACTTTCTCTACTCTTGTACAAACTATTTTTACAAACGCTTAATCTCCATATGCCTCATGTTAATCGAGATATCGAGATGTCAATCTTATTGATAATTTTCTTGTAGATGCAAGGGGAACATGGTAGGCTTTAAGCGACAGTCAAATATTTTAACGCTGGTTGCTATGTGGCGCATTCCATTCTTTTTGCATGTCCAGGACATAAAAAAATCTGATGTGTTACACTCACATGACTTTCTCTACTCTTGTACAATCTATTTTTACAAACGCCTATTCTCCATATGCTTCATGTTAATCGAGATATCGAGATATCAATCTTATTGGTAATTTTCTTGTAGATGCAAGGGAAATATGGTAGCTTTTAAGCGATAGTCAAATATTTTAACGCTGGTTGCTATGTGGCGCATTCCATTCTCTTTGAATATCCAGGACAAAAAAAATGAATAACGAATTTGAGAAAAAGTATAAGTATTGGAAAATTTAAGGGAATAACAAGCAATATCTCGAAAACGGTTCACTCAACAAAAGAAATGTATATAAAATAAGTTGTGTATTTTAACGAGATCAACATTTTTTGTGTAGTAAAATTTTGTCTATCTCTTATGGTTTACCAGTTATGCAAAAGTCGTTCACAATGAAGAATACTTTTGGAGACATTCCCAGAAAATTCGAGATATACATTTCATTTCTCATGGCATTATCTTAAACATATGATATTTTAAACAAAATCGTTAGAGCCATTTTTGAGAAAATTAAAATTTTCGAAAAATGTTCCATGTAAAGGGTAGTCTGGGGTGGGGGGATTTTCTTGAAAACCTTCGTGTCGCATCTCTGGAAGATACTGAACCTAAATACCAAGTTTGGTGTTTATCCGACTGTTCGTTTTTGAGTTATGCTGTTCACACACACACAGACACACACACAGACACACACACACACACACACAGACACACAGACACACACACGGACATGTTTCCAAAAATGCTTTTTTTGGATTCAGGAGGTCTCAAATCATGTATTTCCGGTGAAATCTCGGTATCGAATTTTTGGGTGGAATGCAATACTTCCCCTACTTACTATACGTAGTAGAGAAAGTAAAAATGAATAACGAATTTGAGAAAAAGTATAAGTATTGGAAAATTTAAGGTAATAACAAGCAATATCTCGCAAACGGTTCACTCAACAAAAGAAATGTATATGACATAAATTGTGTATTTTAACGCGATCTACATTTTGCGTGTAGTAAACTTTTGTCTATCTCTTATGGTTTACCAGTTATGAAAAAGTCGTTCATAATGAAGAACACTTTTGGAGACATTGCCAGAAAATTCGAGATATACATTTTATTTGTCATGACAATATCTTAAACATATGATAGTTTAATCAAAATCGTTAGAGCCGTTTTTGAGATAATTAAAATTTTCGAAAAATGTTCCATGTAAAGGGTAGTCTGGGGTGGGGGGATTTTCTTGAAAACCTTCGTGTCGCATCTCTGGAAGATACTGAACCTAAATACCAAGTTTGGTGTTTATCCCACTGATCGTTTCTGAGTTATGCTGTTCTCAGACACACAGACACACACACAGAGACACAGACAGAAACACACACGGACATGTTTCCAAAAATGCTCTTTTTGGATTCAGGGGGTCTCAAAACATATATTTCCGGTGAAATCTCGGTATCAAATTTTTGGGTGGAATGCAATACTTCCCCTACTTACTATACGTAGTAGAGAAAGTAAAAATGAATAACAAATTCCCATTTGAGAAAAAGTAAAGTATAGGAAAATTTAAGGGAATAACAAGCAATATCTCGAAAATGGTTCACTCAAAAAAAATGTATATGACACAAATTGTGTATTTTAACGCGATCTATATTTTTTGTGTAGTTAATTTTTGTCTATCTCTTATGGTTTACCAGTTATGGAAAAGTCGTTCACAATGAAGAATGCTTTTGGAGACATTCCCAGATAATTCAAGATATACATTTTATTTTTCATGAAAGTATCTTAAATATATGGTATTTTAATCAAAATCGTTAGAGCCATTACTGAGAAAATTAAAATTTTGTAAAATGTTCCATGTAAAGGTTAATCTGGGTGGGGTGATTTTTTTCGAAAACCATCATGTCGCATCTCTGGAAGATACTAAACCTAAACACCAAGTTTGGTGTTTATCCGACTGTTGGTTTCTGATTTATGCTGTTCATATACACACACACACGGATATGTTTCCAAAAATGCTTTTTTGGGATTCAGGGTGTCTGAAAACATATATTTCCGGTGAAATCTCGGTATCGAATTTTTGGGTGGAATACAATACTTCCCCTACCTACTATACGTAGTAGAGAAGGTAAAAAAATGAAAACAGCGCTGTCAGAATATGTAGGATACTTCCGCTTCCGTTGATGCCGTTACCGCCGCTTTGGGAGGCATTTTACCAACCTCCGCGGTCGTGCAAATAGCAGGGAGTTTGTAGCGTTCTGCCTTTGTTGTTCGACCAAACAGTGGCGTGTGTTAACTGCAGCTCACGCGATATATGCAAATATTTCGAAGGTGCATCGAGGTAGAATTGTGGGTACGTGGGAAGGCAATTTGCCATTTGAAGACATTGCTAGGGCAATTACATGCAGCATTCGTATGGACAGATTATTAAAATAGTCTAGTAAATGTGTCCTCTTTAAGAGTAAAAAGTACAATTTACTTCAGTTTTACTTTGTAATTACTGTCATTAAAAATATTGTTTATGGAGTTTTTTGACTGTTTAGCTCCCTTTAACCGTTTAGATCTAATCGGACGATGAATGAAAGATGCTCAAATAAGCCCGGGGTCCACAGAGCTTAAAGTTACCCGTCCTTTCGATAAGGGAAAATCCCGGAAAAACCTTAGCCGGTTAACTCGCTCTAATCGATATTCAAACTTGGAACCTCAGGAATGTGAACTACTCTACTACTATTTGGAGAAATTCTACAAAGTAGTGATTTATTTGGTTGTGTATTCGGATTGGACAGATGACTCCAATATTTAAGTATGTTACCCTTCTGTATGTTGGGCTTACGCCCTCTAAGACTTATGATTCCAATAATGTCTGGTAAAAGTGTCTTTTTTGAGATCAAAACATGTAGTGTATTTCAGTTTTACATTGCATTAAAATATTTTTTTTCGAGGAGATATTGAGCAAAACAGGGTTTTATTTGTTACATTTATTTACTTACCTATATTTAAACATGGTTATTACGAGGGCTGATCAATAAAGACTGAGACTGATTTATTTTCACAGATATTTATTACTCCATTTCAATGTTGACATGATCTTCTTCAAAGCAGTCCCCTCATAACTGAATGCACTTTTTATAGCGTCTCTGCCAGTCCTCGAAACACATGGTGTAGGCCATTCTTTGTCAGGTCTTTGAGAATCGCCTCACCTTTCTTTAGCACTGCTTCAGTGCTCTCAAATCGAATGCCCCGGAGCTTTGCCTTTAGTAATGGGAATAAAAAGACATCACAGGGGGTAAGACCGGGGCTTTAAGGCGGATGCGGCACACAGGTAATGTTGAATTTAGCCAAAAATTCCTGGACTTGATTTGCGACGTGAGGCCGCGCGTTGCCGTGATGAAGTCGCCACCCATTCCGATGATGTTCTGGACGTTTCCTTGTAATGTGCTTCCTCAGTGTAGCCAATACTGACGTGTAGTAGCTGCTGTAACAGTAGTGTGAGGGGGGAACTGCATGCTGGTAAATCATTGCATTCCGAAACACCAGCCCACCTTGCTTATCACAGAGGACTCGCCCTTCTTTGAAGTCCTTGAACCACCTAAACACCGTTGCACGAGGTAGTGCATCTTCACCGTATGCTTGCTTCAGCTTTTCGAAAGCTTCAAGGCTGTATGATTTAAACGAAAATAAAATTTTATTGCGCTGTATTGCTCCTCTCGTGTCACCTCCATTTTGTGGTATCCGAAATTCAAGTAGGGTCAACAATATACAGCATTACTACCAGCCTACCGTTACGAGAGTGCTGTCGCTTATGGACATTATACACGAAACCCTGCTCTTTTCAAGTATTCGTGGTAGAGACATAAAACTATCAAGGAAACTACAGAAAAAAATCAGTCTCAGTCTTTATTGATCATCCCTCGTATAAGTAATGACGAGTAAATCTATTGCTTTAAGTTATATACAGATAGGTACACACACCTCCTCCTTGCTATATACATCCCAACTGTGCCTCCCAAAGCTGCGGGGACGGCATAAATGGAAGCGAGTGTACAAGCACAATATATCTATATTTCACCAAATTTTTAGTATGTCATGACGATAAAATTTCATAAATTTCTCAGATGAAAAATTACACAGGTTTTTATAAATTACAGCCTTTCCTCATTAGAGGAAACGAAATTAGTATTGTGACTGGGCACGTGAATTTCGTTATCTGGCAAAAATGTTCAGTTCAGTAGACGCATAAAATGTGTACACGCGATTTTAACAGGCACGACACGGAAGCAATTAAAAGGTTTTTCTGACAGTCAGCATCGCTTTGGTAAACTGACTGTAGCCACGTGATTAATGCTGTTAAAATAAATACACACTGGGACGCGGTATCAGGTAGAGGTGTTGGATTTCAGGTGACAAGCGCGTTTAAAATCTGACCACAGGCGATGAGATCTGTCACCTGTCCATACACTCGACATTAACGGCGCGGATGAAACGCGCTATTGTGCTGGCTGCGGCTATCAGACAGAATGCCAAACACAAGTCAACTAAAGAGCCATTTAAATCACGATAAGAAGCCATTGGTTTACCAACGATGATAAAAATACACAAGGGTTTATTTTCATACAAAAGTTCCAGGGAGTTTTAAAGGATTTGACTTTCTCTACCCGGTAGCGTTCATTACTTACTCTACTACGTAAACAAGGGAAGCATTGCATTCCACCCAAAAATTCGATATCGAGCTTTCACCGGAAATACATGTTTTGAGGCCCCCTGAATTTTACCGCGTGTTTATCCTGAATCTTAGTTTTTAGGTTCAGTACATTCCAAGGATGCAACACGAAGATTTTCAAGAAAATCCCCCCACCCTAAACTACCTTTTACATGAAAGAGTTTTTCAAACTTATTTTCTAAAAATTTGCTATAACTATTTTGATTAAAATATCATACATTAATGATATTTACATGACAAATAAAGTGCATATCTTGAATTTTCTGGGAATAGCCTTTGAAGCCCTCTTCATTTGGAAGGCATTTTGTATAATCGTGTATAAATGGTAAACGTTAAGCGATAGATGAAAACGTACTTAACAAGAAATGTAGATCTCTTTGAAACAAATAGTTTATTTCATTTCCGAGCCTTTTCCGAGATGTCCGTTATTAATGCTTCGGATTATCCGATACTTAGCCATTCTTTTAAAGTCATGCCGACATTCAGCTGTTTCTCGCGATTGTATGGAAACAGTATGGAATATTAAGGTCAGTATATAGCGTCCAGTTCTTAAACATATGACTATCTCTGTTCCCTTTGTAGCTATAAAACGAAATGTGTAATGTAGCTACTTCTATGAGGGTTTATTTCGATTAAAATGAAGTAGATAGGAAAATAAACTTTCATAATATAAACGATAGAGGGAAGAGGTCATGGAATGTAGCACATCAGATATCTTTTTACTTTCTCTACTACATATAGTAAGTAAGGGAAGTATTGTATTCCACCCAAAAATTCGATACCGAGATTTCACCGGAAATACATGTTTTGAGACCCCCTGAATCCAAAAAAAAGCAGTTTTGGAAATATGTCCGTGTGTATGTCTGTGAACAGCATAACTCAGAAACGAACAGTCGGATAAACACCAAACTTCGTATTTAGGTTCAGTATCTTCCAGAGATGCGACACGAAGGTTTTCAAGAAAATCCTCCCACTCTAGATTACCCTTTACATGGAACATTTTTCGAAATTTTTAATTTTCTCAAAAATGACTCGATTTTGATTAAAATATCATATGTTTAAGATAAGAGATAGACAAAATTTTACTACACAAAAATGTAGATCGCGTTAAAATACACAATTTATGTCATATACATTTTTTTTGTTGATTGAACCATTTTCGAGATATTGCTTGTTATTCCCTTAAATTTTTCAATACTTATTTTCTCAAATGGTAATTCGTTATTATTTGTCTTGGCAATGCAAAGAGTATTAATCTGTGGCAAAGAGAATGGTGCTGCACCTAGCAACCAACTATTAAGAGATATGTATATGTTTAAAGGCTACTGTATTTCTATATTGCCCTTGTAAATATATATTCCCTTACATCTACAAGAAAATTAGCAATAAGATAGAGTCTGCAAATGTTTATCTCGATTAACATGAAGTAGATGGACAATAAGCGTTTGTAAAAATAGTTTGTGCAAGAGTAGAGAAAGTCATGTGAGTGTAACACATCGGATTTTCTAAGCTTCATAACATGTATTGCCGGTGAAATCACGTTATCGAATTTTTGGGTGGAATGCAACACCTTCTCTACCTAATATGTACTGGTAGAGAAGGTAAAAATGGAGCTATACATCACAATTAACTAGAAGGAGCTACAAGAAGAAGCATTGGAAAGAATAGCTTATAGAGGCTATATAAAACTAAGGATACTGGTTAGAGAAAGTTATGTGAATGTAACACATCAGACTTTTTATGTGGCAACAAACCAAGCTTGCATTGATAAAAGTGAACACGAAGCGCAGGTTTTACAGCTACTTCCATTGAGGCAATTCCTACATCACGCAGCCATGTGTAACTCAAGTTCGATGAGAGACGCTAGAGGGCGTGGCATTTCTCATCAGCTCTTTGCCTACACAGGCCTCAAGTCCCATTTCTTAGGCGAGAGATTTACGTGATCGCTTTTCAGCCCAAATGCGATGTCATCCACCTCCTTCCTTCGCTCTGAAATTTTATACGAGCCGGAGCTCTAAAACCGTGTGATTTATTGTGTGAAAACTTCAACCTCAAGGTTAAGTCTGTCTGGCTTCAGTTTTCAGTTATCAGCACTGGTTCAGGCACTACTTTCAAGGGAAACTGTTAAACAATTCTAATATAATAATAATAATAATAATAATAAATTCTGAAAATTAATCAACCTATTTTATTAGGCGGAGGGAAATTACAGCTAGATTGACTAGCATGCAGATGGCCTAGCAGATTGAACTATTAAAAGAAATTGAAGAGAAAATCGGTCTCCAGATATCCTTCGAAAAAACTGAATACATTTCGTGCAATAATGCAGCACCAGAATACATGGAAACAAAATACGGAAAAATCTGATGTCTTACGTTCACATGACCTCCTCTAGCTTCTATGGCTTATTGGTGGGTACACAAATTATTCTTACGGGCATTTATTTTCCTATCTACTTCATTTTAATTAAGGTAAACACTTCACATGACCTTCTCTACTTTCTAAGCTTATTAGCGGGTACACAATTTTTTCTTACGAACGTTTATTATCCTATCTACTTAATTTTAATTAAGACAAACCTTTCTGGAATAGCGGCATTACACAATTTCTATAGAAAAAAGGGTATAGCAATAGTCCAATGCTTTAGAACTGGACGCTGGCCTTAAAATTCCATACTCTTTCCATGGCATCCTGAGAAACGATTGGAAATTGACACGACTTTAAAAGAATGACTAAGTATTGTGCAATTCGAACCACAATAATGGATATTTCGGAAATGTCTGATGCTATAAAAAATTGGAATAAATTGTGTGTGTTAATGAGATCTACATTTTTTGTGTAGCGCCTAGGTTTTGGTCTATAGCTTAACGTTTACCAGTTATGCAAGATTATATATATATATATATATATATATATATATATATATATATATGTTTCCTTCCAGATGAAGACGAATTCACAAGCTATTCCCAGAAAATTCAAGATATATATTTTATTTGTCATGTAAATATCTTTAATATATACTATTTTAATCAAAATCGTCAGAGCCGTTCTTCAGAAAATCCAAAAAAAATTGAAAAATGTACCATTTAAAGGGTATTTGGAGCGGAACGATTTTTTTGAAAATCTTCGTGTCGCATCTTTGGAATATACTGAACTTAAATACCAAGATTGGTATTTATCCGACTTTTCGCTTTTGATTTATGCTATTCACACACACATGTCATGTTCCCAAAAATGCTTTATTTGGATTCAGGGCGCTCAAAACATGTATTTCCGGTGAAATTTCAATATCGAATCTTTGGGTGGAATTCAATACTTCCCTATTTACTATACGTATTGAAAGAAGTAAAAAAGAATGCAAAATTATGAGAAAAATTTTAGGTCCACAATTAAGCCTTAGAAGTAAAAATGAAGTGAAGATATATACAGACATTCGGTGACATAGAAAACGAAGGCTGAATACAACAACGAATAACCTGCAGAAAACCATACATAATAGAAGCAACAGGCTGGAATATACCAAAAATCACATAAATGATGATTACGACTTCTGGAAAAATGTCAATTTTACCGATGAAAGTAAATTTAACATATTTGTACCCAAAGGAAGAGTAAGGATATGGCGACAGAAAAATTGTGAATTGGAAATGCAAATCTACAGCCACTGTTAAACATGGTGGAGAATCTTGGGGGAGTGAGTGAGGGTGTACGAGTGCGAATGGTGTAGGCGATCTGTGTTTTATTGATGGAACATGCACCACAGACTTTATGTCAACATACTGAAGTCACATCTTCCACAGAGTGCTGACAGTCTAAACGTTATACGTATTTTCCAGTGCTCCACGAATTTTTACTTTCGAAAAAGATGGATCAAAGAATTTGCATTAAATTTTGCTTGAAAAACGGAATAAAGTGCAGCACTGCATTCGATATGTTGACTGTGGCTTTTGGCGAATCTACTATGAGTAAGACAAGAGTTTACGAGTGGTTTAAATGTTTCAAAGAGGATCGAGAATACATTGAAGACGACCGCCGTGGGCGCCCTAGCACATCAATTACTGAGACAATGTGGATGAAGCAAAGAAAATCTGGAAAATCGCCGAATCACCATCGGGGAGGTTGTTGATGATGTCAGCATATCATTTGGCTCATGCCAAGCAATTTTATGGGGTGTTTTGGCCATGAAACGTGTAGCAACAAAGTTTGTTCCGAAATTTTTGACATCGCTCAGGAATTACTGAATGAAGCCTAAGCTATCCAGAACTTCTAAAGAAGGTATATGGGTATTACGTCGAAACTAAGGCCCAAACGTCCCTATGGAAACTGCCTGAAGAGCCAATACCAAAACAAATTCGACAAGTTCGGTCACATGTGAAGGTTGTTCTCACTGCTTTCTTCGATTACAATGGGATAGTGCATCAGGAGTTCCTGCCTTATGGTCGTAAGGTCAGTGAGGAATACTACTGGAAGTTAAGCGCCGTTTGCGTGATGCAATTCGAAGAAAACTAGCAATCCTGGCAAAACAAATCCTGGAAATTGCATCACGACAATGCACCCGCCTCAATACTTGTTCGTGACTTTTTGGCAGAAAACAAAACCGTTATGCTGCCTCAGCCACCGTATTCAGCGGACATGGGCTCCTGCGACTACTTTCTATTCCCGAGGCTGAGGAGAACCATGTAAGGACGACGTTTTGCCACCATTGATGAGGTAAAAGAGAATCGTTGAAGGAATTGCTGAACACCATAACGAAAAGCTTCCAGGATTGGAAAAAGCGCTGGCACAACTGTGTTATATCTGAGGGGGGTAACTTTGAAGGGGACAAAGTTATGTTGATTATATAAAAATTCTTTAAGTACGTTTTGATCACACCTCGTATGGCATATTGTTGAAGAAATCTACGAAAACACAAGATCACAACAAGAATGATCTTAAGGAGCTATCAATGGAGGAGTTAGAGAAAAGTACTAGAGAAACTACAGAAAATCTTGTGAAGTCAATGCCAGAATGTTGCATGTGAGATCATAGAGGAAAGGTGGGCTCACCAAGTATTAAAAATCTGATGTGTTACACTCACATGACTTTCTCTACTCTTGTGTAAACTATTTTTACAAACGCTTATTCTCCATCTACTTCATGTTAATCGAGATAAACATTTGCAGAGTCTTATCTTATTGCTAATTTTCTTGTAGATGTAAGGGGAGTATATATTTGCAAGGGCAATATAGAAATACAGTAGCCTTTAAGCACATACATATCTCTTAATAGCTGGTTGCTAGTTGCAGCACCATTCCCTTTGCCACAGATAAATACTCTTTGCTTATACAAGACAAAAAAATGAATAACGAATTTCCATTTGAGAAAATTAGTATTGAAAAATTTATGGGAATAACAAGCAATATCTCGAAAAGGGTTCACTCAACAACAAAAAATGTATATGACATAAATCGTGTATTTTAACGTGGTCTACATTTTTTGTGTAGTAAAATTTTGTCTATCTCTTATGGTTTACCAGTTATGCAAAAGTCGTTCACAATGAAGAATACTTTTGGAGACATTCCCAGAAAATTCAAGATATACATTTTATTTGTCATAAAAATATCTTAAACATATGATATTTTAATCAAAATCGTTAGAGCCATTTTTGAGAAAATTAAAATTTTCGAAAAATCTTCCATGTAAAGGGTAATCTGGGGTGGGGGGATTTTCTTGAAAACCTTCGTGTCGCATCTCTGGAAGATACTGAACCTAAATACCAAGTTTGGTGTTTATCCGACTGTTCGTTTCTGAGTTATGCTGTTCACAGACAGACAGACAGACACACAGACACACACACGGACATGTTTCCAAAAATGCTTTTTTTGCATTTAGGGGTCTCAAAACATGTATTTCCGGTGAAATCTCGGTATCGAATTTTTGGGCGGAATACAATACTTCCCCTACTTACTATACGTAGTAGAGAAAGTGAAAATATATACCCATAAGCTAAAACAGTAGTTTATGTGCTGGAGATGAATATATTTTTGAAGTTAAAAGAGATCATTGTGGAAACAATGTTTTATTAACAAATAATGTACTCTTAGGACATAATAATCAAGTCCAGCTTTATTCTTTAATTTTCTAACCTTTATTTGCTTTTAAACTTAACAAGACTAATTAGACGACTACTTTTTTGAGTGACCGTAAGTACAGGAATCTATCTGTTTCTTAGTATAACCTTCTCAAAGAGCAGAAGGCGACCCAGTGCGGAGCCTTTCCTAGAGAAAAAAAATACATTTTCATGTACAGCAAACTTTAACGACTACAACTATAATAGTAGTGGATGTTTGTTTGTCTTTTAAATGTTGGTAGCTATGAAAGTCTAAAATAATATTTCTGGAAAAGTAGGAGTTATGCTCTGTTTACTAGTAGTAACGCTTTTTACCCTTTTAAAGGTTTACGTATTCAAAGTTAAAAGTGCGCATGTCATAGCATATGCAAGAGGAAGTTTGTTCAACTAAAGTGGTTTAATTAAGACACTGTTTACATATACTTAACTTTCATTTAACGTACTGTTCTCAGCTCTGCAAACACCCATTTGTAGTACTTGGGGACTGGCAATAGCAATTAGGGATCTCAGGAGCCTGTAATGAAAGCTTTACATGTTCATTCATATGAATTTATATACCCACTATCGTTTCTTTTTATTTATTCTTAGAAAAGCGTATTTTACTGTCTACTTCGTGTTAATTGAGATAAACGTTTGCGTGACAGCATGAGAAGCAAATGGCCGTAACTTAACACTTCATAAACGGTATAATAAAGGGTTGGAAAATCCACAACAGTAACAACTGAGGCAGAATTTTTAACACTTAAATGATTTTAGTCAAATTATATAATATCTAATTCAATAACAGCCCGCCTTAAAGCAATATGTATGTAACAATATATAAAAAGTGTATATTACAGTCATTGTATATATTTATATTATTGTACACATGTAACAATGTTATGTGAATGTATTACTAATTTAATAATGTAGGAGCTGTGAGAATAATAGGTTAAAAGTTGCTAACAATGAGGTAACCTTGAAAAAATAATGAGTAAGAAAGTGTAATAATGCTACTAGTCATTATTCGAGCAACAATTATGTAATTTTTGTGACAGTTTATAAAATAGCTAATCAACAACCAGAAAAAGATTAAGTTAAATGAAATTATTCTATTGGACAAGAAATAGCCAATCAGAGACTTGAAATACAGAAATTTACAAATTTAGGCGCTAGAAATCAAGTCAGTTGCTTGTAGACAGTGCTCATAACAGGACGCGTTGCTAGCAGACAGTGTTACTAATCAGACGTGAGATGTGTCCTCGAGAAATGTAAGTCGTATTTTGTGTGAGAAAAATAGTTTACGTTTTTAAAAAGTGCAAGTATTTAATAAAAGAATCTCACAGCTCTCTATATCAGTGAAGTGTTATTAAAATCGTGTCAAGAATTAATAAAACAGGATGAATTAAAAATTATAATCTGTGTAAGCCTACATTCTTCAGCCGCATCACCTCCCTGCTAAGAAATCCATGTCTAACAATAATACTGACGCAGCCGAGGCAAACAGAAATATATATGTTTAAAGAAACAGTCAAATTACAAAGTTAATATTTTTTAAATTTTTGGACGAAGGCTACCGGGTACCATACGTGCGGTTGCAACCACTTCAAGTTCGGCGCCCCAACAGTTGAACTACAATACACCTCCTACTACAAAATAACTGCGTCAAATTGGCGCCCAACGTGGGACAGAAACTAACTTCTTCACAACCAATATGTCGTAAATAGCTAACACCACAAACAAATTTATATAAGTTGCATGTTGTAAGGAGATTACAGTTTTTGTGGAGTAAGTTTTTAATAACTTGACTGGCTTACGGTGAAGGAAGGCCGCGTCAGGTTTGATAAAATTGCCGACGTTTGGCCCTTCGTGTTGAGCGTTTCTTCTGGGCACAGCTTGCGCTTATATTTATACTGACAAAATGCAGCCCTTCCTACTCGTGTTTCCTAATTGGCTGGTAGTTAGCCACTAATTTTATGTTTTGTGACCAGTGTTTTCCATGCTGCATTAAGGGGTTTTCCACCATCTCTATTCAATAAACTTTAATGTTTAAAATGTTTGTACACTTTCCCATACTATTCGTGCGAGAAGCGGTCACATACAGCTAAGACCTCATTATTGTTGTCAAAATCGATACGGTGGCCTGTTTTATAAACATGTTCAGCCAATGCTGATTTTTCGGGCTGTCCGTGTTTTAAAAATCTGATATGTTCGTTGGGTCGAGTTAATATTATCCTTCCTGTCTGGCCTACGTATGACCCGCCGCAATCACATGTGATTTTGTATACACCTGAGATGATACACACAAAAATTCGATACCGAAATTTCACCGGAAATACATGTTTTGAGACCCCCCTGAATCCAATAAAAGCATTTTTGGAAACATGTCCGTGTGAGTGTGTGTGTGTGTGTGTGTGTGTGTGTGTGTGTGTGTGTGTCTGTGAACAGCATAACTCAGACACGAACAGTTGGATAAACAACAAACTTGGTATTTAGGTTCAGTATCGTCCAAAGATGCGACACGAAGGTTTTCAAGAAAATCCCCCCACCCCACATTACCCTTTACATGGAACTTTTTTCGAAAATGTTAATTTTCTCAAAAATGGCTCTAACGATTTTGATTAAAATATCATATGTTTAAGATATTTTTACGACAAATGAAATGTATATCTTGAATTTTCTGGGAATGTTTCCAAAAGTATTCTTAATTGTGAATTGTGAACGACTTTTGCATAACTGGTAACCCATAAGAGAGAGACAAAATTTTACTACACAAAAAATGTAGATCGCGTTAAAATACACAATTTATGTCATATACATTTTTGTTGTTGAGTGAAACATTTTCGAGATATTGCTTATTATTCCCTTAAATTTTCAAGTACTTATACTTTTTCTCAAATTCGTTTTTCAATTTTTTTTCTCCTGGTAATGGAAAGAGAATGGAATGCGTCGCATAGCAACCAGCTCTTAAAATATTTGACTATCGCTTAAAAGCTACCATATTCCCCTTGCAACTACAAGAAAATTAGCAATAAGATTAAAATCAGATTTTTTCAATGGTTCTAGACTAGGATAGGATTGAACTAGATACGGAAGGTGACACCTTGCACCTAGTGATACTGTCTGCATTCAAGTAATAAAATCCATGGCCACTAAAACTGGCTGCTTTGCTTAGTCATTGCATAATTAGCACACCTTCGAATATGTAGCGTATTATGTTGATTATTTGAACGTGTAGCACCTCATAGTTACTCAAGCGAAACCGTCTGGTTTTACACGATCTGTCGGATGTTTTGATATTCTAGGAGGCTTCTCATGCGAAATGTGTCCCATTCGAGCGTGAGTAACGGCCTGCAAAATAAACAAATGTAATCGAACCCGGCGCCGTGACACATATCTGTTTGTGTTAGCTTGAAACGGATCGTCATTCCACAAAGCGAAACGATTTCCTGTTGAGGAATTTCCCACTGTTTGGCATATTTATATGATCATAGTTCCTTTTCATTTTTATTGGAGTCTGGTAATAATGTAAAATTCTTGGCAACATATCTAGTATAAGCAAACCCAGCGAGATGGACTCGCAGTAACGTCTGAGATTCACATTCGGGAGATCCCGGGTTTGATTCCCGTCGTTTTTAGTGGTGTTTCCTGGCCGATAGGGGAATACTAGGGTAGTTAAATTAAACTGAATTTTATTTATTAGCGTCCCATCCTATATTGGGCGTGAAAGACCGGAAATTTTGCTCAGAATCCAGGCTTGAGGTTCTTTTACGTGCCGCAAATCTGCAACACGGGACCACCGGCTTTACTTCCCTTCCGAAGGAAGCCATGCTAAGGATTTTTACGCGCGGGTTTGAACCCGAGACGTCGGGAACTATAGGATAGCGTGATTCGCTAGACCCCGTAGGAGGACTACTGGGGTAGTTAATCATTACCACGATTTCCTTTCCATTATTTCCCCTTCATACCCTTTCCGTATCATCTTTCACGTATACTTCTAGGTTTCGTGGCGTTTGGCCGTGCCGGACAGATAACGCGGATGCTCGCTGAAAGGAAAGAGAGACTGCTTGGTCGTCGGGTCGTTCATCGTCCTTTCTAGGCAGCTCTAGCAGTGTGCGGGAACTCTTAAGGACTTCCGCGCGCCTCTGTGATATGTCTGCCTGCATCCTGTGGCCTCCTTCAATTCAACCCTTCCTCCTCGAGGGTGGTAGCCACAATAGTTCTATGTAGATTCCAGTGCGCGAGGTGTAACCCTCCGCTGTACTAAAACATATAGTATAAGCAAACAAACCGGTTTACATATCCAGAGAAATTTTCCACATAGCAACAGATGCCTGGCGTAGGAGTGTTATACAAACAGATCTGATAATTTTATATTAATTTAATCGAGCTTAACTAATGGTGCTTCTTCAGTTGTCATAATATTTCAGTCTGGGAATAAATGTCTTATAACAGTAAACACGAGTTTAAAAGCGACATTAAATTGTATTCGGTAAGTGAATAAACATTTGGAGAAAGTGCGATTTTACTTACTGCTTTTGTAATGTATAGCAGCGACATCAGTTTTTGTTCTTGACAGCTGAACACTTGAGGTTATATCACCCAATACGGGCAAGCGCATGAATTTTCGCTGCATGATCGAATCGAAGCAAAGGCGATTGGAATAAAGCAAATGGACGTAGGAGGGAAAGAATGACTCATGATTTTTACTTTCTCTACTACGTAGAGTAAGTAGGGGAAGTATTGTATTCCACCCAAAAATTCGATACCGAGATTTCACCAGAAATATGTGTTCTGAGGCACCCTGAATCCAAAAAAAAGCATTTTGGAAACATGTCCGTGTGTGTGTGTGTGTGTGTGTGTGTCTGTGAAGAGCATAACTCAGAAACGAACAGTCGGATAAACACCAAACTTGGTATTTAGGTTCAGTATCTTCCAGAGACGCAACACGAAGGTTTTCAAGAAAATCCCCCACCCCAGATTACCCTTTACATGGAACATTTTTCGAAAATTTTAATTTTCTCAAAAATGGCTCTAACGATTTTAATTAAAATATCATATATTTAAGATATTTTCATGGCAAATAAAATGTATATCTTGAATTTTCTGGGAATGTCTCCAAAAGTATTCTTCATTGTGAACGACTTTTGCATAACTGGTAAACCATAAGAGATAGACAAAATTATACTACACAAAAAATGTAGATCGCGTTAAAATACACAATTTATGTCATATACATTTTTAGTTGAGTGAACCATTTTCGACATATTGCTTGTTATTCCCTTACATTTTTCAATACTTATTTTCTCAAATAGGAATTCGTTATTCATTTTTTGTGGGAATGGTGCTGCACATAGCAACCAGCTATTAAGATATATGTCTGTGCTTATATTGCCTTTGCAAATACAAAACAAGGGGAACATAGTAGGCCATAAGCGATAGTCAAAT
Organism: Deroplatys truncata; assembly: GCA_030765065.1. Taxonomy (NCBI): domain Eukaryota; kingdom Metazoa; phylum Arthropoda; class Insecta; order Mantodea; family Mantidae; genus Deroplatys; species Deroplatys truncata. The sequence continues at coordinate 144,251,504 of CM060985.1, read as the reverse complement.
ATTTTTAGAACAGGTCGCTATGGGTAAAATTTAATTCTGTTTGCATGTCAAAAGATCGTTTCTGCAAATGTTTATCTCGGTTAATATGAAATAGATGGAGAATAAGAGTTTGTAAAAATAGTTTGTACAAGAATAGAGAAAGTCATGTGAGCGTAGCACTTCAGATTTTTAAGTAGTTATGTTATTGATTACCAGTATAATTCACATTGTCCCTCCTCAAACTAGTAACGAGGTCGAAAGACGCGCTTATGTAATAACCTTTCAGTACTTCGGAAATAAGTTCAAGCCATGAAGACAGGGTAATTTGATGTCACTGTATATTATGTTAATTCTTGAAGTACGCGGTTGGCTGCACTTGTAATTAATAAATGATATGAGGCTGACAGCGAGTTGGGTGGAAATTGTCAACGAATAGCAATCCTTTGATGTATCTCATAAAGGTACAGTTAGGTCATGTTTGATTAGCGTGTTATGCGACGGTTGAATGAAAAATAAAGATATACTTCGGTATTGGATTATGGCCGGTATTAGTATACACAAGTAACACACGCATGCACTGCAAAACGTTTGTTGGTTTCAAAACATCATTACATTTAATAAAGAGCAAATGACAAGGTACTTTAGATATTTTCATGAATATATGGCATACTTTGTCACTTTTGTTCCATATTACTGACTAGCAGAAGTCCCGTCGCATGCATCTCACCTGTGGCATCATGGGAACGTTGGTTGTGTTATCCTACCGCTGCCAACATTTGAAATCCCAATATAGCTGAAAATACAATTGAGGACCCTAATCTGCAAGGCATATCCGAGGGATTGAGAGCCCTCAGCCTCAACGTGTAGCCGAGGAATCTGCACGTCTAAAACTCGACTGATTTACCTTGGCAACAATTCCTTTCAAAAGTCTCCAAAAACCCCCCAAAAAGACTGTATAAGAACGGTCACGTAAACGGGTGGGTGGGCATTACGTTACCGCGGAGCAGCATCCACTACACCAAAACGTTACTCATTAAGTAAGGATTACCCTGCATAGCCAAACATCCCCGATTTCGTAAGCAAAAGGCCTCTATTTTTGGAACATAATCCAATATCGAAGTAGTACCAAAAATAATTATAGGGAACATTCCGTTTCAATATGAAGTATATGACTGTATCTATTCTTTTGCTTATTTTTTATCCTAACAGTTAAACTATTTTTAAAATATCAATGTTTTCAATGTATTCAAACCATCCCAAATATAAAGACATGCCTTGTTGAAAATTTATAAAATATTGCACGACGTGTTTTAATTATGATAATTGTCGCGGTAATCTGTTCGTGTTATCTTATTTGCTGGGCGCCTGTTATTGTTTTATTATTTTAAGATTTGGGTGTTTTGTCCTCCGGCCAGCTATTATCACTCAGTTGAGCAAATATCTCTGAGCAGGGCGTGAAAACGGAAAGGAGTTGTTACTAAAAGATAACACTGATAAAAGAATTTATTTTCACGATTTTATTGCCGTCACACTTAATTAATAGTTCATATCTTTAATCTTTATACACGCCTGACTGAAACTGTTATATTTACGAATGTAATTACTGTCGTATTAGTTGCCACATACTTCACATTTTGTAACTAACTTTACGACGCGAGAGATTCTTCCAAACTGTATGATGTCACTTCGCGATAGGTTCTTCAAGACTGCGAGACGTGTAGCTCGCGAATGATTCTTTAGAACTGCGTGAAACATGCTTGTAGCTCGAGAATATATACACCTTCACCTCGAAATGCCTAAACATTATAATAGAGCTGCTATTGGTTACCAAATCGCGCCAACAGCGTTTGTTTTGTCAGCCAAACACTACTGCTAACACATATCCTCAAGGGAAGATATTCCCTCCATTTCTAAAGAAAGGCACGCTACCCTGACGTCATTTGTTTGTCTCTTCTTAGTGATAAACAACTCACCCCATCGGTTCATGTTACCCACTTCTATTGAGTTTCAGTGAGGCCGTCTAACTTATTTCCTAACAATGCTTATGGCTAACAAACATCTAAAATCATTGCCATACAATAATATTAATTTACACTACAATCACTGTGGCATTCACAGTGTTGTGATATAAAATACTGCCTCATAATGAAGAACGGACAATAAGGAATGTGATGAGAGACGATTAACGGCGGCCAATTCGTGCAAAGAACTGCAGGATACCCACTACTGACCATCATTGGAATAAAGATATTCTCAGAGACCTTAAAATTGAACTTATCGTGCTTTATCTACAGCAAAACAGACTCCAATAGAAGCACCACATAAAAAGCAGGAATCGTATCAGATGCCTTAAACAAAATTTGTCATTTGTTCCAAAAGGACGAAGAAATTTAGGAAGACCTAATAGTGCCTGTAATATCTTCTAGGATCTAATACATGAATGAAGATATTGTCTTCAGAAACTGTTATCACACTTTTTTTTAAATAAAGAGAGTTGAAGGCTGTTACACCACATCACTAAAATGTTCTTACTTGAACGCGTTTCGGGAGACGGTTTGCTTCCATCATCAGCATGTTTTCAACTGATTTTGCGAGTTATTGTCTGGGGAATGTTTGTGGCTAGTGGTGTTTCTGGTGCTGGGCTGATGAACCTCCAAAGGCTGCTGGGTGGCGGCAATTCGAAATTCATTAGGTAATTCCTGTGTTTGACGATATGTATTTTTTCCCAGATGTCCAATTCATTGCTGCTGTTGATCGGTTTTAAGAGTTTTTGTGTTCGGAGTGATATCATGGTTTGAAGACCAGAAATGATGTGCTACTGCTGATTTATCTGGCTGCTTTTGGTAAATGCATCTCTTATTTCAAGATTTCTTTTGGCTCTTCCTATGTATACCAGGTTACAGACATTACAAAAAATTTGATATATCGTTGGGGGTAGGATCTTTTGTTTTGTTGCATAGTAGTTTCTGTATATTGTGGTTATTCTGTGGAGACAGGGTGATGTTGTATTTCTTGAAAATCCTTTGAAATTTATGATGTGTCCAAGAGTGATAAGTGAATTTCCTATATGCTTGTGGTTTTTTGTGGTAAAGTAGTCGTTTGTTGGATGTTTTTCTGTCTTTCAAACTTCTTTATCTTCTTATCTATTGTTTTTTTATGGTATCCATTCATAGTTGCTATGTGGATAATGTGTTGGTATTCTTTCTGGTATTCCTCTTTCTCCAATGGTATAGGTACTAACCTGTTTGAATACTATTTAAAATTGCATGTTTGTGGCTTGTAAGATTGTAGCTATTGTTTTTAATATAATATTATTTCTGATGATCCTGATGTCTAGGTAAGGTAATTGGCCATTTCCTTCTTTTTCTATTGTGAATTTAATAGATCTTTTTTATAAATTCAATAATTTCAAAGCATCTTCTGAAAGTTTTCTTGGAACAATAGCAACAATATCATCTACGTACCTATACCAGATTTTGAATAGATGTGTGAAAGATTTAGTAATATGGCATTCAAAACGGCTCATATATAGTTCTGCTAAAAATGTTGAAATTATCACACTGTTGCTGTTTTTTGTGAGGTTTGCTTATCTGCTTTCTGGAGAACATTACTTCCAGGCAAGTTTACAGCTTCCATTTCCAAAATATTTTTTCCTTGCACTATGTGGGGATTCTCAAAAAAGAAGCCGCCACTGAAAATTCACCCCACCTTCAACGATTAGAAAAACCTCACGTTGGTTAACCACGTCGATATGGAAATCCGATTTAGGTAATTCAGAGGAACAAAGTCATACTACTGTAACTTCATTGCCGTTCCGATGTCCTTATAATTGACCAGAGGGGCTACGAAAAATTGGAAATTCCCGACCCACACACTGCGGCAATGAATGCTCTTCGTTTAAATTTGAAATCGATGGGGCATAAGGTAATATCTACTTAACCTCGGTCAGCGTATCCCGTTAAAAAAAAAACCCTTAATACTACGAACGATAGTGCACTTCACATTCCTCTAGCTGAGGTTGAGAGCACAAATGCAAAGTTCTGTTTCGGGCAAACAAAAAATATGCTTCCATATGGCAGCGAGTGAAAAATAAAAACAATTCAGTGAATACAGCAAATCGAATAAGTTCATTTTTCCGTTATGGCCTCTGTGAAGGAAGAAAACAACTGCATGCTTTTATAAAAAAATCTGTGTTACACTCACATGACTTTCTCTACTCTTGTACAAACTATTTATACAAACGCTTATTCTCCATCTACTTCATGTTAATCGAGATAAACATTTGCATCTTATTGCTAATTTTCTTGTAGATGCAAGGGGAATATATATTTACAAGGGAAATATAGAAATAGTAGCCTTTAAGCATAGACATTACTCTTAATAGCTGGTTGTTATGTGCAGCACATTCTCTTTGCCACAGATTAATACTCTTTGCATATCCAAGGCGAAAAAATGAATAACGAATTCCTATTTGGGAAAATAAGTATTGAAATATTTAAGGGAATAACAAGCACTATCTCGAAAATGGTTCTCTCAACAAAAAAATGTATATGAAATAAATTGTGTATTTTAACGCGATCTCATTTCTTGTGTAGTAAAATTTTGTCTATCTCTTATAGTTTACCAGCTATGCAAAAGTCGTTCACAATGAATGAATACTTTTGGAGACATTCCCAGAAAATTCCAGATATACATTTCATTTGTCATGAAAATATCTTAAACATATATTTTAATCAAAATCGTTAGAGCCATTTTTGAGAAAATTAAAATTTTCGAAAAATGTTCCATGTAAAGGGTAATCTGGTGTGGGGGGATTTTCTTGTAAACCTTCGTGTCGCATCTCGAAGATACTGAACCTAAATACCAAGTTTGGTGTTTATCCGACTTCGTTTCTGAGTTATGCTGTTCACAGACACACACACACACAGGCATGTTTCCAAAAATGCTTTTTTGGGTTTCAGGGGGTCTCAAAACATGTATTTCCGGTGAAATCTCGGTATCGAATTTTTGGTATTGTTAGTAGTAGTGATTGGCTGACAAAACAGACGCTAAAGTGGGCGCAATTTGGTAACCAATAGGATCTCTATTATAATGTTTAGGCAATTCGGGATGAAGGAGTATATATTCTCGATCCATAAGCAAGTTTCGCGCAGTTTTGAAGAGTCTCTCACGAGGTGCACGTCACGTAGTCCTGAAGAATCTCTCGCGAGGTACACGTCGCAAAGTTAAGTTACAAAATGTGAAGTACGCAAAGTAATTGGTACGCGGCAACTAAAACGACAGTAGTTACATTCGGAAATATCACAGTTTCAGTCAGGCGTGTATAAATATTAAATATGTGAATTATTAATTAACTGTGACGGCAATAAAAGTGTAAAAACAAATTATTTTATCAGTGTTGTCTTTTAGCAACAACTCCTTTCCGTTTACATGCCCTGCTTAGAGACACTTGCTCGACTGACTTGTAATAGCTAGCCGGAGGACAAAGAACCCAAATTTAAAATAATAAAACAAGAGGCGCTGGACAAATAAGATAACACTATCCATTGAGAACTGCGACAATAGGTATAGTACAATTTAAATACTTTCCCCCAAGAATGAGCAAACGGAATTTAAAATTTTGTTGCGTCACATTCGCTTGCCTTTCTCTACCATTACAACCTCGTATGGGCCGTTATGTATTATAGTATTGTACGCACGACACGGAAAACAAAACACAACTCTGTTTCTCTCTATTTACTTTACGTGACTTTAAATACGTGGTCATAGATCTGTTAGAAGATAGCTGTTGGATCGGTGTGTGGCAGACAGCCTTCTAGTTCACTTCCCTGTTCCATATTACCCTTCGTCGTCAGGTGTCCACAGAGGTCTTATGCTAGGCAGCTGTACCTCTGCTTCTACACGTGCTGGGCAGATGGTGTTAGGGTTCCGTTTAGTCTACTGTTGTCATTAACTGTGGGTAGATGGCAAAGTATTCGCTATTACCATCTATTTTCATTGTTACTGTTGTTTTAGACTTAAGGTGAAAATTTTGGTCCTGATAATAAATATCCACGAAAAAAATTCAGTCAGATTGTTCGGTCCACGGAATTTGAATCTGGGATCTTCCGAATTCGGGCCGAAGACGTTATCTTCTGAGCCATCCCGTTCCTTTATAACACAACTTCTGTTGTAAATCTGTTTTTGTTACTAACGAACCCATGGAGAAAACGTAAAAGTCGTGTAATATATTTTTTCGTCGGCTCAATATGATCTTACTCAGCGGCGCTCGCAGCTCCCCTGTCGCCCATACCTTTTAACACCTTGAAAGTAAAGGTTACGCTTCTGGTTTACTGCGGAAATAGTTTTTTTTACAACCGTAGCTTGATACTGCAGAAGTTAGCCGGTGTAATAATTCAGTTGCTACAATTTCAACTGTTAATTTCATAATCAGTATATTTATTCATCTCAAACGGTCGGCAGCTCACTTCAGTCGCTCAAATATTGGTTTACAATAAATTTGTCGGTCAATTTAAACTGGTGTTGTATTTCACAATACGCCCAGGCATACCTTAGGAAAAGTACTTATAGCTCTACCACTGGAGCAGCCGGCAGCAGAATCAGCAGCAGATAATATGGGCAACGAAAAAAGGTGGCGACTACATTCCTGCTTCAAATTGTCGCACCATCCTCGGGTCATGTTATTGCTTCAATGGCAAGGAATTAAAATGTGTCTTCACAACTATAAATGCTTTCATTTAGTCTCAATTTAGTCTCAAATTTTAGTCTGTTTCATCCGGCTACAGAGAATTTACTAAACAAAATATACGTGCGTTGCCTAGTGGTAATGCCAAACAAAAACTATTGTATTCCACCTAAAGTTATCATTTATACTACCTTTTGTTACTTTCTCTACTACGTATAGTAAGTAGGGGAAGTATTGTATTCCACCCAAAAATTCGATACCGAGATTTCACCGGAAATATACGTTTTGAGACCCCCTGATTCCAAAAAAATCATTTTTGGAAACATGTCCGTGGGTGTGTGTGTGTGTGTGTGTGTGTGTGTCTGTGAACAGCATAACTCAGAAACGAACAGTCGGATAAACACCAAACTTGGTATTTAGGTTCAGTATCTTCCAGAGATGCGACACGATGGTTTTCAATATAATCTCCCCACCACAGATTACCCTTTACATGGAACATTTTTCGAAAATTTTAATTATCTCAAAAATGGCTCTAACGATTTTGATTAAAATATTATATGTTTAAGATATTTTCATGACAAATAAAATGTATATCTTGAATTTTCTGGGAATGTCTCCAAAAGTATTCTTCATTGTGAACGACTTTTGCATAACTGGTAAACCATAAGAGATAGACAAAATTTTACTACACAAAAAATGTAGATAGCGTTAAAATACGCAATTTATGTCATATACATTTTTTGTTGTTGAGTGAACCATTTTCGAGATATTGCTTGTTATTCCCTTAAATTTTCCAACAATTATACTTTTTCTCAAATTCGTTATTCATTTTTTTATGTCCTGGACATGCAAAGAGAATGGAATGCGCCACATAGTAACCAGCGCTTAAAATATTTGACTATCGTTTAAATACTACCATATTTCCCTTGCACCTACAAGAAAATTAGCAATATGATTAACATCTGGATTAGCATGAAGCATATGGAGAATAAGCATTTGTAAAAATAGTTTGTACAAGAGTAGAGAAAGTCATGTGGGTGTAACGCATCAGATCTTTTCGTAAAGTTTCATATTTGTTTTATTTTATTTTCATAAATCGCTGAATTAATTACATAATCTGTAATTGTAGAGTTTGAGAAATTTTAGAACACAGACATTCAGTGATCGTTTAGCTTACTTCTAATGGAAAAGGTACAAGATTGAGTAGCACGTACAGTCTATAATCTGTGGCACGACAGCTCTGAGTCGACCAAACCGACTGCCGACCTTACGCTCACGATACCGGCACTGCAGATCGCTAGCTATTGTAAGTACTCAAATTCCTCACAATGCTGAGTGGATACCCGTTCTATACATGTGCTCAAAAACCTGTACCCACATGGCTGGGAAACGTAATAATACGATCCAACCCATAACGCCACCGCGCGGGATAGAATAATACACAGGTGCATAGTCTTCTATTGAACCAATGAAGTGCCGCTATGCTCACACAGTCACTGTGACGTAACTGTCTACCTCACATAATGGCCTCCAGATGTATTGACTTCCGTTTCCCTTACAAGTATAGTCCCCATTTTCCCAGTTCAGAAGACATCCTCTTTGGAAGGCGGGTAAAGGAAACAGATGAATAACGGCTGTTATCTTCCTACCTGCCCCTTCGCTTGATTAATATCCTCGCACGTCTCTCTGTCCTTGCCATTAGCACCCACTGTGCGGGCACATATTCGACTGAAACAAGAGATAATTCAATTACAGTGCCCTCCCCTTACGTATTGAGGATTTAAGAAGGATGTATTGTTGTATTGATACAATCCCTATTCGTTTGCTATCGTTGCAAGACTTCGCAACAATGTATGGGTGTCCAGAGCGGGTAGGGATTAACATTTAATTGTTTTACAAACAGTAACTTTGCACGTGCTCCGCGGAGGAAAAAGGACATGCCTTTATCAACTAAGTTTCTTTTTTTTCTTCTTTTCTCTCTTCTGATTATCGGAGAAATTCGGCACTGATCCAGTTAGGATACTGTACGTATGCCACCACAAGGGGTGCCCTCGGGTGAGAGGAGACACCGGGCGGCCGGAACCAAGAGTGACGACACAGCAATGGCAGGGTCCCTACAGTTTCCAGTCGGATCCCGCCCCATACAGAGGGTCCAACATCTGAACAGCAGCTTTAGTGACATCTAGTGAGTGTTGAAGGTGTATTGGAATATGCATTATGGAGGTATTGCGGAAAATTTAATGTACTCTTTCCGAGTAGTAGTATTCCTCATTCGTAATTTAACGTTCGAAATGTCATTTAAGATGGATACAATAATTATTTCCAATCTTGCAAATTAAACAGAACAGCAGGTGCAAAGGTTATTACACCCACTTACCTTTGTTTTCTGTAGTAAGTATAAATCATTGGAAGTGTCATAATTTTTAAAAATGCTTACTTGGGAGATAATGGAACTGCATCTATCTACATCTAAATATAGGATCAAAGTAGAAAATAGGACAGTTTTAACAGTGAAGAAGTGGAATGATAAAATAAATGAGTCGAATGATATTAAAAGCCTTCACTTACATCATGATGGTAAAATCTGGACGATCGTTTCGAGAGTTCAAGGTCTCATCTTCTGCAGTTGGAGACGACTGACTCTCGTTCCACGATACAAAATTTATCTGACCCATGTGGACGATTGGAAGGACCTCAGGTGGTAGTTTTTATAACTACTGAAGGTGAACCAGATGGCTACATTACCGACATCTCTGTTAGTGTAGTGGAACTAGGAGTAGGAAAACGTCCATTTTGGTCTGTTTTCTTCTGAAGGTGAACCAGAACATTATCAGCAGTGTCCCACCATTTTTGGAATGCACGACATGAAATTGGTCAAGACATTGAACTATTAAAACCCATACATAATGCATCTATGTTGGATGCTTGGGAAAAAAATAAATAAAAAAATATGTATTATAAAAAATAATTTACATGTTATAAATTTTGAAATTCCGCGTTTGATGACGTCACCCGTCTTCTGGTTCACCTTCAGTAGTTATAAAAACTACCACCTGAGGTCCTTCCAATCGTCCACATGGGTGAGATACAATTTGGGTTCCGGAGTGAAACCAGTCGTCTCCAACTGCAGAAGATGAGACTTTGAAGTCTCGAAACGATCGTCCAGATTTTACCATCATGATGTAAGTGAAGGCTTTTAATATCATTCGACTCATTTATTTTATCATTACATATAGGATGTATATAAATATATCTTACAAGATTCGCTAATAGAGCTCCGCGGTAGCGCAGTGGTTGCGTTTCAAGCTCTCGTTCGATTCCCGGCTCTGGGGTGGCGATTTTAAGTCGTGGTTCGGAGTCCTCGGTAAAAGCTGTACTCTTCTCATTCAACCGCCATCTTCATCATGATCTTACCATCGGAGGTAACGGGTCCAGTCATTGCTTGGTGGAATGATCATAGGCCATATATGGGGAGCGTTAGAGACGACCAGACTCTATGATAAGTTGATGGTCCCATGTGAGAGTATATTATTAATAAAGTCGAATCCAGAAACGCCTTGTTTAAGTGTTAAGGTATCTGAAATGTGGAAGAGGACATAAGCAGTATTGACCATAAAAGATACGAATGAAGTAAAAAAGAAAGCTGAAATACTGCAAGTAAACATATATCTTTTAATAGACCTCTGAAATTGCTCAAAATGGCGTGTCCAGGAATGTCCATATATAGGGATGAATGTTAGGATGTAGACTGCCTTTTTCGTTTAAACGTCTATGCAATCTTGGGAATATGGTTTGGGCTAGGTGACTTCTGTTGGAGTAATGTAATTGATAGAGCCGGCAAGCTTTCTTTTGGACTTCCATTGTTCATTTCCACCTGACAATAGCCACACAATGTGATTTGAATTTCTCTTTTACCGAGGTTTTATTTTCAAGAGATGATATTAGAATGCAATTCTAATGGTGATACTAAGACTTAAAGATAAATTGCTTTATTTATAACTTTGAAGGGTATTACAACACTAAACGGAATAATACCATTAACACTTCCGTTGGCTGGTCTTGTGCATCACGTAACAGCTGATACAGGACTGTTTAACTAATGAATGCTTGTCGCAAAGTCCACTGTTTGTTTACCTACGGTCTCATCCCTCTTCCCGTTTCGGAGGTTCTAGCGCTAAACAAAGAGTTTCTGGACATGGGTTTAGGAACAAAATGCATATGATCTACCTACCACCGTGCCTTGTAATATACATTTCTTTACCTTGCATACCCAACACCATAGTTACCTGTTGTCCAACGTTTTTGAGAAAGGGTATTTTATGGTGTTTGAACTGCTAAATTATTCATAAGAATTTGTATTTAATTTTAAAGAGTAAGTGATAACAGAGTATGTATTTCTGAACTATTTTAAAACAGCCTAAATATGAGTGTGTCTACAATTTGTTTCTGAAAAGGTACAAAAAGCTTTTAATGTTTATTTTTGAAGCATACCTTAATGTCTGATTAAGTTTGTTTATGATAATACTTTCACTTTCTGTCATTTCTATAATTCCATCGTATTGTGAACTCTGCTGAGTGTGTAAGTATATTTTGGGCTTAAGTAAATTCTCAAATGAATGACTATTATAAAATAGAAACATTAAGTGCTTTAAATTTATAGCTTCACACTCATCCTGAATCGTTAAGTTTGGAATTTTTGCTTTGTAAAGGCTATGTCCAAATCCTGTCGCTTACATTTCTATTGCTAGTAGTTCTCCTCCATACAATAGGTAGGTTTTATGTATGTTTTATATGTATTATTAAGGAGGTCCATGTTTCCACCCCATTTTATTCCTGCTAATCGTTTTAAAATGTTCTTTTTGTTGATTTTATTCGTTACATTGTTTACATATTCTTTCATTAATAGTTTTTTTTTATTTGATTCTATCCCTAGACACGTTGTTGTAGTTGCTTCTTTTAGTTTTTTGTTGTTGATTTGCAGATATATATTTTCCATTTTATGCTGCATTGTGAATAGTTATATTGAGCTTTTCTTGTATTTATTTTCATATTGTTATTATTAGTCAACTGTTCTAGGAACAGTATACAAGAGACTTAAATGTAAACTAGAAATTTCACAAAATAATTCACTAAGAATAATAACAGGAGCTGTAAAAACAAAACCAATTACAGTACTACAAAGCTTCACAAAAAACATGGCTATAGAATTGGAACATGAGTTGAAAGCAATTACTCTAACAAGTCAATAGAAACAGATACAAGTGGTACCACACAGCAGATACTATAAGTAATTTAAAAACTCAAATAAGCTTCAGAACATATATTAATAACTTAAACTACAAGAATATAATTACAACAAATATAATTGCAACAGAGGAAACGAGTCCAATAGAATACATTGATATATAATATCAGAATGGCCTGATATATATAATACACAAACAAAACAATATACCAGATGAAATGAGAGCTATAGCAATAGCTATGGAAAATGAAAGATACCCAGAAAAAGAATGGCTCCGAATATATACAGATGGATCCCTCATAAATAAAAAAAAATTCTGGTGCAGGAGAATACTGTAAACATTTTGCACTGTATTTAACATTAGATGAAACGTCAAACCACTATGATGGAGAACTAATAGCTATAAAAGCAGCATTACAGAACATTTTATATAGACCATACATAAAACAAAAAATATTCATCTTATCAGACTCAAATTCGGCCATAGATGGAATAGTAAATTACAATAATAAAGCAATAAGAAATATTAAAGAAATAAGAAGCCTAATTAAAGCAGATGATACTAGAAATCATGTCACTCTACAATGGATCCCAGCTTATGTCGGACTTTTGGGCAATGAACTTGCGAATCAATTAGCAAAGAAAGGTGCATTACAACAAATAAACCCTGTAGATAAATTAAAAGATAAAGGTTATAAGAATATTAAAGATAGAGTTGATATACAAAAAATGCCAAGGAAGACTACAGTGGCCTTATTTAGGATGGCAATTGGCCACGATTGCCTCGCAGAACACCTCTACAAGATAGGATGCCTACCTACACCCGTGGATTCTGTGAAGATGTCATCCTGAACAAACAGCATCTCGCCAAATGCAAAGGCCTTAAAAGTGATAACTTACAGACTTTATATTGGGAAGCCAAAGGGAAAATGACGCAGATCAATTAATCCCCAGTGCTATTGGTGAACAACAACAACAACAACAACATTTCTATTGCTCAAGTTGAAAGACTAAGCTACTAATCTGTAAGTTGGTATAATTATCGGGACCAGCACAATGGTGGCGATGTAATATCCTGAGTATTTTATAATGCATTCTTGCTGTTTGCAACCATGTTCTACAAAGCAAGTAAAACTCTTTAAGGCAATACGCTGCCAAGAGTATATTAAGAATTTTGCATTTATTAGCAAGATACATTTTCTCGAAAACTTGAAATACTCTTGGAGTATCTTAATTCACAAAATTAAACTAACATCGTGGTAAAACACTCAGCTTAGGTTCGGCTGGTTAGTTCAGTTTGTGGCGCCAAGATCACAACACTAGTGAAGTTCGTCCTGGGGATTACTGTCTGTCCCATAACTTAATGGTAAGTTCTACCTACTAGTAGCGGAGAACAGAATTTGTCTCGGAGCCACGCTCGTAATTGGTTAAACCAGTGAGCTTATATCAATCTCAACCGAATAACTATACTTGGGTCCCGCAGGATAGGCTTTAAGAAGGCTTTAAAGAAATAATTATGCCGCCATGCCTCTCAAGCACTGGAAACTAAGTGTCTGTAATTTTGAATAATATTAATAATAATCTACTTTCAAAGATTAGGTATTGTAATGAGCTGTTCTGGGCTCTATCATCCATTCACTTATTACGAGGTTTACCCAAATCTCTCCAGTAAGTAGGAGAAGCAATATCTAGAAAATGGTTCACTCAACAAAAAAAATGTTTATGACATAAATTGTGAATTTTAACGCGATCTCATTTCTTATGCAGTAAAATTTTGTCTATCTCTTATAGTTTACCAGTTATGCAAAAGTCGTTCACAATGAAGAATACTTTTGGAGACATTCCCAGAAAATTCGAGATATACATTTCATTTGCCATGAAAATATCTTAAACATATGATATTTTAATCAAAATCGTTAGATCCATTTTTCAGAAAATTTAAATTTTCGAAAAATGTTCCATGTAAAGGGTAATCTGGGGTTGGGGGATTTTCTTGAAAACCTTCGTGTCGCATCTCTGGCAGACACTGAACCTAAATACCAAGTTTGGTGTTTATCCGACTGTTCGTTTCGGAGTTATGCTGTTCACAGACAGACACACACACGGACATGTTTCCAAAAATGCTTTTTTTGGATTTGGGGGGTCTCAAAACATGTATTTCCGGTGAAATCTCGGTATCGAGTTTTTGGGTGAGAAAGTAAAAATGGAGAAAGCAAAATTCCAAAATGATTTCTCCGTATCTGGTTAATTCAGCATTAATTCCATCCAGCCCATCCATTGGGCTACAGAATTATTATGAGTTTCTATAACTAAACTTTCTTTACTGTTCAAATCATACCAAAATTTCTGTATTGTTGTATGCATTGGTTTTCTGTTTGCGATACCTTTCTCCGTTTTATTTATGTTTCATAAGTTTAAACGCTATATTCTGTTTCCCATGAATGCTATGTTCAACATTAATAATGAATCTTTCCCGGAAATCATCATGATATATTTTTATTCGATTTCTTTTTGTTTTATTTCCTTTGTGTTTTATGTATTTCCCAGTCTTCTTTCGTGTTTGTAAACAGGCGTTATAAGCAGTTTTTACTTTCTCTACTACGTATAGTAAGTAGGGGAAGTATTGCATTCCACCCAAAAATTCGATACCGAGATTTCACCGGAAATACATGTTTTGAGACCTCCTGAATCCAAAAAAAGCATTTTTGGAAACATGTCCGTGTGTGTGTCTCTGTGTGTGTGTGTGTCTGTGTGTGTGTGTGTGTGTCTGTGTGTGTGTGTGTGTGTGTGTCTGTGAACAGCATAACTCAAAAACGAACAGTCGGATAAACACCAAACTTGGTATTTAGGTTCAGTATCTTCCAGAGATGCAACACGAAGGTTTTCAAGAAAATCCCCCCACCCCAGACTACCCTTTACATGGAACATTTTTCGAAAATTTTAATTTTCTCAAAAATGGCTCTAACGATTTTGATGAAAATATCATATGTTTAAGATAATGTCATGAGAAAAAAAATGTATATCTCGAATTTTCTGGGAATGTCTCCAAAAGTATTATTCATTGTGAACGACTTTTGCATAACTGGTAAACCATAAGAGATAGACAAAATTTTACTACACAAAAAATGTAGATCTCGGTAAAATACACAACTTATGTCATATACATTTCTTTTGTTGAGTGAACCGTTTTCGAGATATTGCTTGTTATTCCCTTAAATTTTCCAATACTTATATTTTTTCTCAAATTCGTTATTCATTGTTTTACTTTCTCTACTGCGTATAGTAAGTAGGGGAAGTATTGCATTCCACCCAAAAATTCGATACCGAGATTTCACCGGAAATACATGTTTTGAGACCTCCTGAATCCAAAAAAAGCATTTTTGGAAACATGTCCGTGTGTGTGTCTGTGTGTGTGTGTGTGTGTCTGTGTGTGTGTGTGTGTGTGTCTGTGTGTGTGTGTGTGTCTGTGAACAGCATAACTCAAAAACGAACAGTCGGATAAGCACCAAACTTGGTATTTAGGTTCAGTATCTTCCAGAGATGCGACACGAAGGTTTTCAAGAAAATCCCCCCACCCCAGACTACCCTTTACATGGAAGATTTTTCGAAAATTTTAATTTTCTCAAAAATGGCTCTAACGATTTTGATGAAAATATCATGTGTTTAAGATAATGTCATGAGAAATGAAATGTATATCTCGAATTTTCTGGGAATGTCTCCAAAAGTATTCTTCATTGTGAACGACTTTTGCATAACGGGTAAACCATAAGAGATAGACAAAATTTTACTACACAAAAAATGTAGATCGCGTTAAAATACACAACTTATGTCATATACATTTCTTTTGTTGAGTGAACCGTTTTCGAGATATTGCTTGTTATTTCCTTAAATTTTACAATACTTATACTTTTTCTCACATTCGTTATTCATTTTTTTTATGTCCTGGACATGCAAAGAGAATGGAATGCGCCACATAGCAACCAGCGTTAAAATATTTGACTATCGCTTAAAAGCTACCATATTTCCCTTGCATCTACAAGAAAATTACCAATAAGATTGACATCTCGATATCTCGATTAACATGAAGCATATGGAGAATAGGCGTTTGTAAAATTAGATTGTACAAGAGTAGAGAAAGTCATGTGAGTGTAACACATCAGATTTTTATGTCCTGGACTTGCAAAGAGAATGGAATGCGCCGCATAGCAACCAGCGTTAAGATATTTGACCATCGCTTAAAAGCTACCATATTCCCCTTGCATCTACAAGAAAATTAGCAATAAGATTGACATCTCGATATCTCGATTAACATAAAGCATATGGAGAATAGGCGTTTGTAAAAATAGATTGTACAAGAGTAGAGAAAGTCATGTGAGTGTAACACATCAGATTTTTTTTAATATTATTGTCTATTTTTCGTATTTATAGACCCCTTTCGGGATTAATGTTTTACTTTTTCCTACTACCTCATTAGCTATTTTCGACATTGCTGATTTTAACCTTTCCCATTGTTCTTCAGTATTATCTTTAGTTTCAACCATTTACAGTTTGCGTGTGAGTCTTTGTTGATACAAATTTCTTATCCTTTCTTCCTGTAGAAAATTAACTTTAAATTTTAAATTTGGCTTTGGGTTTTCCTTACATTTGTTTGTTTTCTCCATCTTGCCTATATTTAAGTCTTTGAAATTAAGGAAGTGATTAAACTTCCTCTAAATAAATGGGTAACTCGAATTTGTGAACTTATTTTTTATTGGGTATTATATAATCAATTACTCAACGTGAGCCTGTAGCGTTCAGGTATATTTGTTTATGTATTTCTTTCTAAAGAAAAGTATTTGTAATTTTTAAGTGATTAAATGCAGCAAAATCTCTTACTGTTTTGCCATTTTCATTTAAAGGTAGTTCACCAAATGTGCCTACTACTGCATTTACTACTGGTACATGTCATATTCTTGCATTCAAGTCTCCTTATATTAACATGTTTTATTATATTTATTTACTTGTTTTCCTTTTTCAGGTGTTTATACTCCTATAACGCATAAATGTCCTTTATCGATTCTAAACGTAGCAATTACCAATCCGTTCATTTATGTAGTCATAAGAATTTATCTTTTCCGTTTCTCATTTATAAGGATACTTAATCCACTCACTGCTCATTGCGTTTGATCTATTCCACTGTAAATTAATGAGTAATTATTTAAACCTTTTGTTCCTCTCAGTTTCTTCTGCATTTATGTTATTACAGCAATATTTATATTTCGTTGTTTTAAATTTTCTATAATCTCTGAATCCTTTTGTATATAAAACCTCCTCTTATACATAAAATGTCTTTAGCACTGACTCGTTGTCTTTATCGTGGCCATCCCCCCCAGTCCGGGATACCGGGTTTTAAATCAGAGTACCTTCTCCTAGTAGATTGCCGACCAAGGCTTGAAAGATCTACCTCCCCTGATCTAGTCGGTTTTATGGCGCCGAAAACGCGTCAGACGCACCTTCGCCTTCATAAAAGCAGCTCCACCTCGTGCAGGTGGGTGATAGAGGTTTAATGGGAAGAGGCTATAAATCGCAAGCTATTCAGGCATTTTGCAGCTTGCAGGAGTTCATTCCTACAAACACCTTAGCAATTCCCATCATAATCATGTATTTTTCTAAGCATAAAAATAAAGACGAAAGAAATAAAGTTGAACTGTTATTGGATTTTAGGAAGAACGTTGCGGATAACAAACCACCCCGCATCCCTCGTACAGTTTCTGGCATTGCAGGCAGACTCAATGACCTTTAGCCGCTGTTTTTTGCTCTGTGTGTTGGCATATGGTTTGAATGTAGATAATTTGAAACCAACTGCTTAACAATTCCTATGCCGATGATAAATAGCAATAATAGACTATGTCTAACAAATAGGTAACTTATCAACCGTTTTTAATCTTCTGTTTATAATAATCTCGTGCGGCCTCAGCCTACTCGACTGTCGGTGTCATGCATACACATGGCATAGATGGACGATCTTCTAAGCAATACGGGAAGGATATACGGCCAGCATTACGCATCCCCAGCCGGAAAGTGGCCGGGATCTCTGTCCCAGGTCCTCAATTTCCTTACCTTGACCAGTGAGCATCTTATATGCAGAACAAATCCACACCCACATGAGTGGAATCGAATGTATTCCATCACCGGAAACTAGACCTTCACGCTCTAGCCAACTGCGCCACGGCGCAACCATACTCTATTTATACTAATAATAAAACCTTCCTCATTGGTTTTCTGGTAGCTTTCGAGCTGATGTTAATGTGTATATTAGCCCATTTAGAAGCCAAAAATAGCAGTTTTATAATTTCCGTTTATATTATACAGAATGTTTCAGAAATACTTTTACAAGCTTCGAGTATGGGTTCCTTACACCACAATAAGGAAAAAAAGTTCATATGAACATATGTCCCATAATCCTTTGTTTTCTCGTTAGGAGGTGTTCAACACAGTGGTACACTTATAACACACAAAACTCATAAGAAATGCTCGAAATGTCCTCTTCTTACTTCTATGCATGCCTGTACTCGTCGAATCATGGAATGTCGCACCCTGTCAAAAACTCCGGGATGGTGTCGAATGGTTTCGCAGGCTTCCATGACACGTCGACGAAGCGTTTCTGCATCCGGGATGGCTGCTCCATAAACCAATGATTTAAGATGCCCCCAGAGGTAAAAATCCACAGGATTGAGGTCGGGAGAACGTGCAGGCCATGGAACTGGTCCTCCTCTGCCTATCCATCGGTCATGGTAGATTCATGTTCACGAAATGAATATCCAGCCATGGTGGAACGAAACACGTGCAGTTAACTCACTACATGTACACAATTGAAACGTTGAAGACAGACAAATGACAAACGCAAACAAGTCTCCATGGCAACACTTCGACATCTACCGTATGTAGTACAATGGGTCAACGTCTTCTATGAATGCATAGAGAAATGAAGTTTTGAGTTTGGACCCCGAGGGCCATTGAACCCACACTTTCATTGTGACAGGAATAACGCGAAAACCAAGGATTATGGGACATATGTTCAGTATGAACCTTTTTCCTACTTTTGGTGAGAGGAACCCATACACGAAGCTTGTAAAAGTATTTCTGAAACACCCGATATATGTAGCCATAACCTTGTAACACTCGATAATGACTAAATTGATTGCTATGGAGTAAGATCTACTTAGAGAATAGACTAATAAAATCTTATTCCTTTCCCAATGAGGGGTTATAAAGTTAATGAAGGGAAAAATGAAAATGTGTCTTTCATTATTGGTTTTTACGTATTAGAAATAATTTTACTAAAAGGTTTCGTTATTTGCAAAATTTCTTTAAGAAGACTATTTAATTTTTGTTTTTGATTTGCTAGAACTTAACAAATGGTATGTCTCTACCTCCCTTAATGTTAAATGAAATCTTTTATCATCATTGTGAGGGATTAAAACTTGCAGAAATTTACAGTTTCACGAGATTATAGTTGTAACTTCTACATTGCGATCAGTAGGACAAATTTATTGCTTATTTTAAAAACACCACATGAACGCAAATGTGTTTAGGAGAATGGGTGGCTAAATGCAGTGGAACACGAAAAAAATTCCTAGTTATAATATCAAGTGTAAGTATTATTGAAGCCTTTGGAGTATCATGTTAAAATCTGCTAATTCTTTCATTTATTTTTGCTGTGTTCACTGTTGGAATAAGACATTCGAACAATTTACTTGATACGGGGATGTTGATTATGTCTCGCACGTCAAGGTGTATACGTTAATTATACGCAGCCGACGTTAATTTCAGGGCTGGTTTGCATCTTAGCATCAAATTATCGCATCAAGTGACGCTGCAGGGCATGCGGCATACGTTTGTCCTTTGTCTTGAGTACACCGTAGCGTGTAGCATGATGGGCAGAATTTGGCCAACAGCGGACCATATAGTGTTCGCTTTGGTACCTATGGAGATGTATATTATAACGTGTTTAACGTGCGTATACTCCACGGCTACTGATGACCTTTACATTCGCATTCAAAGTCAAGTTTAACATAAATCGAAAAATCTCGGCCACTTTATGGACCAAAATGTTCTTAGAATAAAAAATCTGATCTGTTGCACTCACATGACTTTCTCTACTCTTGTACAAACTATTTTTGCAAACGCTTATTCTCCATATGCTTCACGTTAATCAAGATGTTAATCTTATTGCTAATTTTCTTGTAGATGCAAGGGGATATGGTAGTATTTAAGCGATAGTCACATCTTTTAAGACCTGGTTGCTATGTGGCGCATTCCATTTCCTTTGCATGTCCAGGACATAAAAAAAATGAATAACGTATTTGAGAAGTATAAGTAATGAAAAATTTAAGCAATAACAAGCAATATCTCGAAAATGGTTCACTCAACAAAAAAAATGTATATGACATAAACTGTGTATTTTAACGCGATCTACATTGTTTGTGTAATAAAATTTTGTCTATATCTTATGGTTTACCAGTTATGCAAAAGTCGTTCACAATGAATACTTTTGGAGACATTCCCAGAACATTCAAGATATACATTTTATTTGTCATGAAAATATATTAAACATATTTTAATCAAAATCGTTAGAGCCATTTTTGAGAAAATTACAATTTTTAAAAGAGATGCTCCATGTAAAGGGTGGGGGGATTTTCTTGAAAACCTTCGTGTCGCATCTCTGGAAGATAGTGAACCTAAATACCAAGTTTGGTGTTTATCCGACTGTTCGTTTCTGAGTTATGCTGTTCACAGACACACACACGGACATGTTTTCAAAAATGCTTTTTTTGGATTCAGGGGGTCTCAAAACATGTATTTCCGGTGAAATCTCGGTATCGAATCTTTGGGTGGTATACAATACTTCTCCTACTTACTATACGTAGTAGAGAAAGTAAAAAGAACGAATAACGAATTCCCATTTGAGGAAAAGTATAAGTATTGGAAAATTCAAACAAATAAAAAGGAATATCTTGGAAATGGGTCACTCAAAAAAGAAAATCATGTGCTACTTCTAACGATTTACGAGTTACGCAAGGGACATTCAGAATTAAGAAAACTTTGGGGGACATTCCCAGAAAATTCGAGATATACATTTCATTTGTCATGAAAATATCTTAAACATATCATATTTTAATCAAAATCGTTAGAGCCATTTTTGAGAAAATTAAAATTTTCGAAAAATGTTCCATGTAAAGTGTAGTCTGGGGTGGGGGATTTTCTTGAAAATCTTCGTGTGGCATCCTTGAAAGATTCTGAACCTAAATACCAAGCTCTAAAAAGCTTTTTTTTTTAATCGGGGGTCTCAAAACATGTATTTCCGGTGAAATCTCGGTATCGAATTTCTTAGTGAAATATAAAGTAAATGGAAGTAAAACGAGAGCACAAAAATTGAAGCTATAAGCTCTTATTTTGTAATTAATGCGTCTGTAACCTTAATGAATGGACGATATTCTGTTGTTATTAAACCATATGTAAACCTTTTAGCAAAAGACATAACAAAGAGGAGAGTGAGTTTGAGATAATTCAGGAAATATTGATGAAAAGAAAAAGAGCGGAGCGAAATAGTGTAAACAGCTTCACAAGTCTGTATTTTGTAATATTGCTTGTATGTTTTGATAAAGCAACTCCGTATAATGGGAACAGTTGAGTAACGCAAACTGTGTTATGCGGAGCTGCTGTTAGGGGAGTCATGATAAGATGCAAACAAGAGAGTGGTTTTACTTACAACCTATGCCAAATTACAAGATACCTCAGCACCAATTAATTGTTCTTTACCAAAAGGGTAGAATCAAATTGAAAAATTCAGTCACCGGGGAGGAGCCACAGGAGGCTACAGGTCGAAGACAGTGAGGTTACAGACAGACGCGGACGTCCCTAACAGTTGTGCACGGGAACTTTGCTTTGAACAAGCATTCGCGGCATCTCTCCAGCACCGCCATACTCCACGAAACCTAAAAGCACATCTGAAAGATGTAGCAGTACTTTTAACACTTAAATAATTTCAGTCTAATTATATAATATTTAATTTCAATAACAGCTCGCCTTGAAGTAATATGTGTAGGTATGTAATAATTTGTAAAATGTATGTAACAGTCATTGCATATGCTTATATTATTGTATCCATGTGTAATAATGTTATGTGGATGTATTACGTAATTTAATAATGTAGGAGCTGTGAGAATAATAGGTTAAAAGTTGCTAACAATGAGGTAACCTTGAGGCAATAATGAATTTGAAAGTTTAACAATACTACTTGTGATTCTTGGAAGCAATAATGTAATTTTAGTGACAGTTTATAAAAATAGCCAATCAATAATCAGAAAAAGCTTTAGTTAAATGAAGGTATTCTATTGGATTAGAAATAGCCAATCAGAGACTTGAAATACAGAAATTTACAAGTTTAGGGGGTTGAAATCAATTCAGTTGCCTGCAGACAGTGTTTGTAACCGGATGCGAGATGCGTCCGCGAGAGATTTAATACGTATTCGTGTGAGACGAAAAATAAGTTTACGTGTTAAAAAGTGCTAATAATTAATAAAAGAATCTCACAGCTCTATATCAGTGAAGTGTTATTTAAATCGTATCAAGCATTAATAAAAGGAGTGAAGTAAAATGATAATCTGTGTAAACCTACATTCTTAGTCCACAACACTGCCAAGACCTCCATGTCTCTAACAATAATACTGACGCACTCGAGGCAAACATAAATATACAATATTTAAAGAAACAGTTAAATTATAAAGTTAATATTTGTTTAAACTTGGGGCAAAGGCCACCTGAAAGTACATTTGGGGCGAAGGCTACCGGAAACTGTTTACTATACGTGCGGTTGCAACTACTACAGGTTCGACTCCCCAACAGTTGAAATATAATACAACTCCTTCAATACAAACTACTTCAAATTGACGCCCAATGCGTGATGCAAACAGGTTACAATACAAACCACCTTCTCTCAAAGATGAGACGAAAACGGGATTAAGGGGAAATGATGGAAGGGAAGTCTTGGTAGATGAGAAACTACCCCTGTATTCCCCTACCAGCGAGGCAAAACCACGTAAAACCAAAGGTCAGAGTGGGCAGTGATCGAAACGAGGACCTCCGGAATGCGAGTCTCACACGTTACGGCGGAGCCATCTCGCCCGATATCATTATGCAAGTATGGTTTTCCATAGAACTTTTATAATTCACTTCGGTACTATTTAATTTTACGGTACATGGAACTGTAAATCACCACGGTGATAGAAGGAAGTATCACCTCTGAACTGTGACCCACCTCAGGCCATAAATAAAAAGAAAATGGTATCTTTGCCTTTTCTGTCTGGTAAATACATAAGCCGATAGCTGAGGAGAAGTGCGGCTTTGGCTTCGTTCCCAACTTTTCCATTTCATTAATTACCAGACAAGAGAAGAGAACCTAGCTAACAACCTTTAAGCCTATTACGGTTCGCAAAAAATACTTCAGGGGCAAAACAAAATAACACAAAGCAAAAATAGCAAATCCCTACGTTTCGTTAATTAAACCGATACACAGGCAAAAGTTGGCGGTTCTGATTGTGTTCGTCTGGTGTCATCAAGTATGTAAACGGATGATGAGCGTTTAACAAGCTAACGATGTTGATATCCCAGAACATAAAAACTTCCAATACAGCAACCACTGGCGTTGGTTTCAAAAAGTCGTCTTTGTGTTCTTTGCAGATGAGCGTCTAGCAGAAAACCGCGTGGATACTTGAGCTAGAATTTAATAAAACAGTAAGTATACGAGGAATCGAATTAGATTCTTTAAATCTCTTAGCGTGGTAGCCCAATTAGAATCGTAATTTCGCCAGTAAAAGCCCTTTTGAAGCTTCGTGAATCTATTCTAGACGCAAGGTGAGGTCATGTTGATACATTGACGTTTCGAGAGCGTGCATCTCTCCCATCTTCAGGATGCTGAATGACCGATGAGGTGAAATGGCTTATATATAAAACCGCCTGCGCGGTGTTTTTCCTGGTACGCAGGGCCTAACATTCGAGCCCCTCCCGATGGGGAGCTGTTCCGATTGGGTTGGACTCGGCGAGGCAGTGGTTCCCAATACCCATGGGAGATTGAGTAGGCTTGGCTGGCTTGTCCGCCCAGGCGGGGTTGTGAGACGCCCCGATGTTCTCCGGCACCAACCATGAGTGAGACTGGGTAGACGGCATGCTAGATTGCCGTTGTCTCCACCGTGGTTAACGGTAGGCGTATCCACTTCCATCCTCGCGTAACGACTCAAGGTATTAGCCTCATGGCCTCATGGCTCTTGCCCTGGTAGACCTTCGTTCAAATCGGTTCCAAAGAAGGTGAGACAGTTCCATTTGTAGGCAAGGTCAGGGCATCAGTTTTTTGGAATGTGTGTGGAATCATTCTGATTGATTATCTTCAAAAAGGAAAGGCAATCAATGGCGAGTATTATGCAAACTTATTGCAGCGCTTGAATGATGAAATCATTGCTGCGAAAACGGCAGCATTTAGTGGAAAAGAAACACATCCATTATCGCCATGGCCAAAATCAATGAGTTAAAGTTCGAATTGCTTCATCATGCACCATATTCGCCAGACTTAGCCCCCTCTGATTGTTTTCTATTTCTAAAATAGAAGAAATAGCTTGGTGCTAAAAGATTTGCCAACAGTGAAGAGCTGGAGTCTGCAGTTGATGGCTATTTTGCAGATGGTTCTCAGTATAAACAGGGTATCGAAGCTATTGAACGCTGCTGGGGAAAGTGTATCGAGCTGAAAGGAGACAATGTAGAGAAATAGAGGTGTTCCTTCCCAATTTTTGTTTTTTGTTTTAGTTTACTTTGTTAGGACGGACACTTCTGGAACAGCCCTCATATTTAAGATATTTATATAACAAATAAAATGAATATCTTGAATTTTCTGGGAATATCCTGTGAAGTCCTTTTCATTCAGAAGGAATTTTGTATAATCTATAACTGGTAAACGTTAAGTAAAAAAGTCGGAGGGGGGGAAGTAGATCTCTTAAAAAACACACAATTTATTTCAAATAACTTCCTTTGAATCATGAGCCATTTCCGAGATATCGTTTATTGATGGTTCAATTTTTTTAAAGTTCCATTTATACCCCGCCTTTTAACTACAGTGGTCTCATCGGCGGCGTTTCATTTGGAACTTATTGCCTCTTGACAATGGTGTTAACTCGTGTAACTCTTGTTGTTGGGTTTCTTGCACTTTTAGTTTTTTAATCATTAGATCATACACACATTCCACTTCCAGACTTTGGGGAGCATATGGATTAATCTTGGAGATAGAAAAATTCCCACTCCCAGCCTGGAATCGAACCCGGGACCCCTAGCACAGCAGGCAGTTGCTCTACCGACAGCTACGGGAGCAGCCTGGCTCAAATTGTTCAATACTTAGCTATTGCTTTAAAGTCCCGTCGTTTTTCAATTTTCTCGTGTTGTCATGGTAAGAATATGCAATTTTAAGGCCAGCGTATAGCATGCAGTTCTAAAACATTTGACTATCGGTATTCCTTTGAATCGATAACGAAATGTGTAATGCGACTATTTCCGGAAAGGTTTAAAATAAGCTTTCGTAAGAATAATTTGTATAAAATAAATAATAATCCTGTGGCGCTACACCCCGCGAAGGGCCTGGCCTGCCAACCCGACTGCCTGCCTCACGCCCACGTGCGTACAGCAGAGGTGGACGATCATCCAAACGATACGAAAATGTTATGGGGTCATCATCACGCATCACCCAGCCGAAAAATTGGCTCGCGAGGCCAGAACCGCTACCTATCGCAGCTCCTCACTGTCCTCACGATGCTGAGTGGGCACCGGTCCTATACCCGGTACCTAAAATCCGCACTACCATGACCGAGAACCGAAGCAGAACGCTCCAGCCCACTGCGCCACGTCGCAGGACAAGAATAATTTGTATGCCCACTAATACGCTGTAGAGGGTAGAGAAACTCATGTGAATGTAACACATCAGAACTGTTTTTATTATATTTTATTTTTGCAGCACTAAATTTGCCCTGTTTGTAAGATTGTAGGTAAAAAATCTGATGTGTTACACTCACATGACTTTCTCTACTCTTGTACAAACTATTTTTCTCTTTGCATTACCAGGACAAAATAAAAAAAAATGAATAACGAATCTCTATTTGAGAAAAAGTATAAGTATTCGAAAATTTAAGGGAATAACAAGCAATATCTTGAAAATGGTTCACTCAACAACAAAAAATATATATGACATAAATTGTGTATTTTAACGCGATCTCATTTTTTTGTGTTGTAAAATTTTGTCTATCTCTTATAGTTTACTAGTTATGCAAAAGTCGTTCACAATGAAGAATACTTTTGGAGTCATTCCCAGAAAATTCGAGATATGCATTTTATTTGTCATGAAAGTATCTTAAACATATGATATTTTAATCAAAATCGTTAGGACCATTTTTAGGAAAATTAAAATTTTCGAAAAATGTTCCATGTAAAGGGTAATCTGGGGTGGGGGGATTTTCTTGAAAACCTTCGTGTCGCATCTCTGGAAGATACTGAACCTAAATACAAAGTTTGGTCTTTATCAGACTGTTCGTTTGGGTGGAATACATTACTGCCCCTACTTACTAAACGTAGTAGAGAAAGTAAAAATATAAACAAAATATTAGTTATAAAAACTTTCAAGTTCTTGCATGAAATCTTTCTGAGAAAATGCTTCGTTTGTTTCTTTATTCAGGAACTGTTACCTAAAATATTACTGCTGATAGATAATTAGCAACTGTACGGAGCTCTTATACCATTCCCATGCACATTATTGATTCTACCAGCTCCCTGTTTAGAGGCGAAATGCACCCCGCACCTAGCCATTGTGCGATGGAAGTCTGGCTACCACACAGTCTTGCCTTTACGAACCTTAATTTTATCGAGATATATTTGTTTGTATTCCGTAAAAGAGTTTCCAGGACAACAGATAAAGTCTGCAATTAAATTCACTACAGTATACCTTGTGAGTGAGAGAATTTGCCTTCTAATTCATTGATTACATACATCTGTATGCAGCACTTTCATATTTCACCAGTTTAAATATTTATCAAACTAGCGCAAATATTGCTGTTCTTTATTTAGCGAATGATCCATACATCAGTTTTTTTTCCTCGCTAGAGAATAGATAAAAAACGAGAAATGTAACGGATGCAAACATAGAGAACTAAACAAACTGCTTGCCATTTGTGAACATATTTACCATACTCGTGCTCATATCTAGTAGTTCGTACGCCTAATGTACTCGGCATGTGTTTACTTTTCTATGCATTGACTACACGTCTATTTTGTGTTAGCATTTTCTTAACAATGGGCTTTACGGTTATCAACCACAGTGCCATATAATATCATAGAGAGAACTCATGCGGAAACTAGATTAACCCAGTGTTACCAAATGCTACTCGAAGGTTAATAATTGCATCGATTGTACGAAAAGGGGTTGGGTCTGTAGCTTTTTCAAAACTGGTATTGCTTCGTTGCTGCCAAAGAGACATTTATAAAATCACTATCTGGCTTACACGGTTAGCTTTTTAAACTCAAATGAAGAATTAATTAAATTTATTCACTTCGTCCTTGCTGTATGTAATTATTGTACAATGATCTAGAACATTTTTTGGCGAATCCTCCCCATATCTTGCAATTTATTACAGCCCCGACTATTCCCACTGTGTTGCTCTGACGAAAAAGTGGCTGTAAGAAATGTGTTGACATCAACAATTCTAGCGCTATCTGAGAAAAATCTGATGTGTTACACTCACATACTTTCTCTACTCTTGTACAAACTATTTTTACAAGCTCTTATTCTCCATCTGTTTCATATTAATCGAGATAAACATTTGCAGAAACGATCCTTTGACTATCGCTTAAGGCCTACTATGTTCCCCTAGCCTTTAAGCATAGACATATCTCTTAATAGCTGGTTGCTAGGTGCAGCACCATTCTCTTTACCACAGATTAATACTCTTTGCATATCCAAGACAAAAAAATTAATAACGAATTCTATTTGAAAAAAAAGTTGGAAAATTTAAGGGAATAACAAGGAATATCGCGAAAATGGTTCACTCAATAAAAAAATGTATAGGACATAAATTGTGTATTTTAACGCGATCTACAGTTTTTGTGTAGCAAAATTTTGTCTATCTCTTATGGTTTACCAGTTATGCAAAAATCGTTCACAATGAAGAATATGAGAAAATAAAAATTTCCAAAAATGTTCCATGTAAAGGGTAATCTGGGTTGGGGGATTTTCTTGAAAACCTTCGTGTGGCATCTCTGGAAAATACTGAACCTAAATACCAAGATTGGTGTTTATCCGACTGTTCGTTTCTGATTTATGCTGTTCACAGACACACACACAGACATGTTTCCAAAAATGCTTTTTTTTTTGATTCAGAGGGTCTCAAAACATATATTTCCGGTGAAATCTCGGTATCGAATTTTTGGGTGGAATACAATACTTCCCCTACTTACTATACGTAGTGGAGAAAGTAAAGATAGAGTGTGCATGAGAAATGTTTTTGAATGTCCAGCAAAGCAGCTCACAAGAAACCTGGACTGCAGTACAAGGCTCTAAAACAGAAGTAAATTGAGAAGAATCTAAAGAAGTTATATATCTGATAATCGCGGCGGGGAGCTGTTTGTTGTCGGCACTTTAGCGGAATATCCTGCTGCTCCAGATGAAAGGATCAAGCCCGAGGATAGGACGATACAGTATACTAGTTCAGCGGCGGCGAATATATATGCAAATCTTATGATGAGATGGAGCCACCACAAAAGAATTCCGGCGGTTGGTCCGGAGAAGAGAGAGGATAAAGAGATTACTTAACGGAGAGAGAGAGGGGGAAAAAGAAAACTACTTTCTGAGGAACCATATTGCTGCACGATCAACAAAACGTAACCACTTTCTCCGTTACAAGTGAACTGGGAGACTTCCGTAACAGGCAGCAGTGGGGCTTCTTAAAGATCTACTATTGGAACGGGTCAGTTTCCCTTCTGTATCAATCATAAACGTCTTTTATCCGGGATGTTGCTCCGAGTTCATAACTACTCTGCATTCACTCTTAGGTTGATCCGCGTCAAAACAAACCCCAAGTGACCAGTGCACCGCTATAATGTATCCTTCCTCCATTCGCACTAGAAATACTGTTACATTTTCATACCATGTGGCCAGTACAAGCGGCACCTAGTGCAAAAAATAACAGAGTCCTTATTTCGATAACTGAAACGGTGACTAGCATATTCTATTAAGAGTTAAAGATGATAGGATTGATAGTTGCAACAAAACAAACGTTTGCACATATAATAATAGTTAATTCTAAAATAAATGAGCGAAACATAAGGTAACAGGTATGCGATAACCTAATTTATTCGCTCTCTGGAAGCAGCACTTTATATTAACTGTTGGCGGGTCATTTTAAAAAAGAAATGGTGCACTGTTACACGAATTGCATTCTTTTCAAAATCACTACATTCCTGCATCGCGTGCTTTCCCCTCCCCTGGGTGTAACCACCTTTCTCGATTCAGATTTTTCTGCACAAGCACTGTTTATACTTGTACTCGAAACACCGGTGAACTCAGAAGTTAATTTCGCCATTTCTTTCGCGGAAAGTGTTGGATATTTCTCACATAACTTATAATAGAGATTCAACACTATTGTTTTTTCACCACTAGTCAATGGTATGCGCGGCTAATGCTTTACGTAATTCGACGAAAGCACAAGAGCAAATTCATCGTCCTCCATGATACTAAACACAACTGCTGGTTTCTGGCTGTAAACAATATTCTGCGCATACCCGGATGTCAGGTGACTCATACAAATTGCGTCATGGGACTTGTAGCTCTGTTTTACGGTATAAATCAGCGTTAAATGAAACCTTAAGTATTTGTATAGAATATTATACTATTTAAGGATAAATTCATTCTAAAATTTAGAGATTAGCATGGGACTACTTTCCTGGGCGCATTGCTACCGTGATGCACCACGGTGCACTGACCATGTGGGTTTGTTTTGCCGTGGATCAACCTAAGAGTGAATATAGTTTACATGAAGTTGACATCCTTGGTAAGGGTGTTACGTGATAACCCTTTCCAATAAACTCTTTCCTATCAGGGTTGATGTTGCCAGTAGGCGGTTATACACGATACATCTTACGAGTATCATTTGAGGCAGTATGTTTAACTCTTAAAGCATATCAGTCTAATTATATAATATAAAATATAATAACAGCTCGCCTAAAAGCAATATGTATGTAATAATATATAAAATGCACGCAACAGTCATTGTATCATGTTTATATTATTATGTACATGTATAATAATGTTATGGTAATGTATTACATAATTTAACAATGTAGGAGCTGTGAGAATAGAGGCAGAAAGTTGCTAATAATGAGGTAACCTTGAGGCAATAATGAATTAGAAAGTTTAATAAAGGCTACTCGTAATTCTTGGAACAATAATGTAATATTTAAAACAGTTTATAAATAGCCAATCAACAACTAGAAAAAGCCTAAGTTAAATAAAAGTATTCTATTGAAGTTAAGTTAGCCAATCAGAGACATTGAGATTCATTACGGTGAAAGTAATATAAAGTTTACGTGTTAAAAAGTAATTAACAATCTCACAGCTCTACACTATGATATATCAGTTAAGTGTTATTTAATCGTGTGAAAGATTAATAAAAAGGAGTGAAGTAAAAATAATAATAATTTGTGTAAACCTTCATTCTTTAGTCACACCACCCCTGCTAAGAGATACATGTTTCTACAAATTACTACTGACGCAGCCGAGGCATACATATATAATATTTAAATAAACATTAAAATACAAAGTTGATTTTTAAAAGTGGGGCGAAGGCCACCGAAAAAGTAAAACGTTAGGGCGAAGGCTCTAGCGTTTTGGATTGCGCTACTTTGTTGTATTACTCTTACCTCTGTGTCGTAGGGTAGTCAGGAAGCACTTATGGACGTCGCATCTCAGGGTAAACTGTCGGCGAGTCGGTTTGAAATTCCCTATCGTTATTGTCAGGGTAGGATTGCGGGAGGGTGACACTAGGATATTATTCTTGAAGAAAACGTTTTCACTTCCTCACTAAAACGCGTATTCCTGCCGGAAAACCTGCAAGATTCTTGTTCTTTTTTTACCCCGTACGGTTTTTATATAAGAATATTTTCATCTTTTGGTCCACTAACATTTTGCTCCGGCTAATTATTTATTATTTAAGACGCTCTATCACCGTTCTTTTGATTCCCGCGAGCTTGAATTCATTACTTGCGGCGTGTTAAGTTATTTATTATCTTAGATAAAATAATTTCAAAGACAATCTAACTCTATATAATTATTTCACACGTATTACTTTATGATTGCATTGTGGTGCGGCACTTCGTAAATTTTGGAACTTTTATCCTTTTTCTTTCTATTTTTGACTCAACAAGATGTGTGTTTCCTTACCGGAGAATCATGACAGACTGTCCCAAAACCACGCTCCCATTTCCATATCTCAACGACTGCTCTCCTCAAAATTTTATACATGTCACTGCGTATTCCTATGTTTCTATTGGTTCTCTCACTTATTCTTTACGTTTATTGGTTCCCTGGTTGAAAATTTAAAGCTTAACTGTAGGAAATGTCCGTTGCCTCATAGCGTCTGTTTGCTTGAAAACTTGTCTCGCACCCACGAATTACGAAAGAAGGTTTCGATTTTTATGGCACCACGCTCGGAAAACATAATGGAAGCTACTCTTATTCTTGCCTAAATCTTGCAGATTTTCTCATGCAATTACGCCTTTATTTATTTTACAATATTATGGAAACTTAAAAAATATTTACAGCTTATGAAGGGCTTTCGATTGATACAATTTTTAATCCTATGGCTTTAAAATAGTGGAAATTTAATAAATTGAATATTAATTAATTATTAATAATTCCTAAAATATAATTGTTATAGAGCTCCTTTTTATGTGTTCTTAATCGGTGGAAATATCGCCACAAGGCCACCGGAAAAGTGAATCTTGGGGCGAAGGCCACCGTAAGGTTTGTATCGTACGTGGCGTTACAACCTTCTCCACATATAGTTATTAAACATCCATAAAGAGAGATTAAAGTATTGCATGCTCTAATATCAGGCTTGTACAAAACATTTTCATGTTTACATCAAAGGCTTATCCATTAATTTGCACTATTTTATCTTTTCAGGTGAGTGCTAGATGCAAGTTTGGCAGCAAATGTTCTGTAAGTAGCCACTAACTTTTGGTTATTATTATAACCTTCTAGGTACTTTACGGTATTATAACATTCATAAGTTGAACATCACTTTTGCAATATGAATAAACCAAAGCAAGCCAAGTTAGTAAACAAGCGAAGAATGCTGTAGAGATTATTGAACAAATTCTGCTTATTTCTATCCAGATCATTTTATAGTAAACAAGTGCTTTAGTAATATAAATTCTATAGACAAAACCTGTTTACTTGCGTCACATTTAATGGCACCGATTGACAAAAATTGGGCAAAATTGATAACAAAATACAATTAGTATATTTTTTAAATTTGTTATAATATCCAGTCCTCTAGGAACGTTATCGTGTAAATATTTTTGTTATCAGAGTAAAAATGAGAGTTACGTGACGATTTAAACAACCTGATCAAAGGATGTGGTTGCGCATTTCAGCTTTTTCTTATACTTCATACACTTCCTAAACAATTTCTATGTGTTTTCGAAAACTTTTTTGCACAGGTTTCAAGCAATTTCCAAATGTGTGTTTTAAGTAATAATGTACACTATTTAATAAGAAATACACAAGCACAATTTCATGCCAGTTTATGTGAGTAAATTTTCCGGTGCGTTTTTCGATACCTCGATACTCTCGATACTTGGTAGTATCGAAGTATATCTAACTTCGATACTTTTAAATTTTGCATTAATGAAGGTTGTTGCGTTTAGCGTTTTGCAAGATGAGAAATGAAAGGAGTCGAGACTTCGCTTCACTTCCCTAGAATATGTTCCCAAAGAGTTGCTGGATTATAGTTCTTGATAGACCTTGACTGTGGGTGAATCAAAGCAACATTCTGTAACATGCAGCGTTAACTGAGTTGTGAATGAAGCTGGTTTACTGACGCACTAAATCACGTTTCTGCAATAGAATGGCTTAGTGACTAGGAGCAGAAACAAATCAGAACTTACTACTGTCCATTCCAAACCAGAGTGCCTTTCACTGAAAACAAACTCTTTGTATTATCCGCGCGAAACTAGTTCGCAATCCCCGCCCCTAATGACTGCTTCTTCCCCTCTGACGTGCTTGTTGAACACTATTTAATCTATAAAAACACCCTGTGTGAGAATCAGAGTTCAAAATGCAACCTGAAGTAACAAGCGATTTTATAAGTATGCGGCAATGAACATTTTACTTACGTTAATCACAATCATCGGGCAAAAGTGCAACACCCAAATCCGAATCCTCCGAAGATGACTGAGCTGCCATATCAGAATCAGAACTACTCTCCAAAATAATGACAAGCTTATCCACAATTCCACAGCACACTCGCACTTAAAACAGGTTCCCACATTTTATCCTCTTCTATGTTGTATTATGTCTGTTTATATTCCCTGCTCGCTTTCGTTACACTTCTCACTGAAACGCCTGTAAAACCCAATATTAGTTTCGTAATATGCACTAATGCAAGGGTCGTGTATTTTTCTAATAGTGAGTTGAATATATCAAATATTGTTTGTTTTTCGCTACTTTATAACTGTTTCCCGCATTTGTGTTTGAACAGTTTATTCGCACTACACGCACTTTCCACTTTCACGAGAACTCAAATACCAACTGACTAAATCACAAGATTTGACCTGGGCAGAGCACACGTGTGACTGCGTATTATAAATGCCTGTTCGCTTATCATATTTCCTGTGTTACGCAAAGTGTTTATTCGATACTCAGATAGCACCTCTGGGAATTCATTGCTGCATTTCTTGTATATGCAAGAGAATGGCAATCATGCATACAGTTGGTATTAACAAGCAAGGTACTCTCGGCGTTAGCGCAACAGCAGACGAAATTCATATTTTGTAATCTCTTAACAGTTGGTATATATCCATTACCTTTAACGATGAGTTCTTATGATAACCACAATAAAATGTGCAGTTGTATACCTTTCCTGCTCTTAATATTTCATAATACAATACATGTATTAAGGAACTATTTACTTTGGCGTAAGAGTATATTCTTGGGTTCGTGACAAACAGGAGCACGTGCCTTTGTTTACATCAGTGGGAACTCTGGTTTGGAATGGACAGTACGTGAGATAATACAGGGGATGGAAATATTTATTCTTTCCTACTATCTGTTGGTTTGTATTTACGCAAGTCCAACTCGGGCTACGAGCCTCGCTCACAGGTATATCATACCATTAATTTCCATAGTGTAGATAGAAAATTGTCTAAAATAAAGTAGTAGTGGTAGTGGAAGTGGTAGTCGTCGTCGTCTTGACTAACAATAGGGGATATATAACCTATCAAGATAAAAAAATCTGATGTGTTACACTCACATGACTTTCTCTACTCTTGTACAAACTATTTTTACAAATGCCTATTCTCCATATGCCTCATGTTAATCGAAATGTCAATCTTATTGCTAATTTTCTTGTAGGTGCAAGGGGAATATGGTAGGTTTTAAGCGATAGTCAAATACTTTAAGAGCTGGTAGCTATGTGGCGCATTCCATTCTCTTTGCATTACCAGGACAAAAAAAATGAATAACGAATTTGAGAAACGGTATAAGCATTGGAAAATTTAACGGAATAACAGCAATATCTCGAAAATGGTTCACTCAACCAAAAAAATGTGTATGACATAAATGGTGTATTTTAACGCGATCTACATTTTTTTTGTAAATTTTGTCTATCTCTTATGGTTTACCAGTTATGCAAAAGTCGTTCACAACGAAGAATACATTTGGAGACATTCCCAGAAAATTCGAGATATACATTTCATTTTTCTGAGAACATCTTAAACATATGATATTTTAATCAAAATCGTTAGAGCCATTTTTGAGAAAATTAAAATTTTCGAAAAATGTTCCATGTAAAGGGTAATTTGGGTTGGGGATGTTCTTGAAAACCTTCGTGTCGCATCTCTGGAAGATACTGAACCTAAATACCAAGTTTGGTGTTTATCCGACTGTTCGTTTCTGAGTTATGTTGTTCACAGACACACACACACACACACACACACACGGACATGTTTCCAAAAATGCTTTTTTTTGGATTCAGGGGGTCTCAAAACATGTATTTCAGGTGAAATCTCGATATCCAATTTTTGGATGGAATACAATACTTCCCCTAATTACTATACGTAGTAGAGAAAGTAAAAATTGCTGCAATTGGAAACTGCACGCACAGAAAACTTTTAATAAGAGCATAATTCAGTAAACATATGCCTTTACAGTATTTTATCATGTGATTAAGGAGTTTCGAGATTTAGTGGTATCTTCACATCAATATTTTCTCAATATATGCTAACCAAAATTGCTATGTAGTTATTAATATAAGGCAAATATAATAACCTACCAAACTCACCCAAGTTTGATACCTATATACGTTTTGTAAAAGCCGAAATTGGCAATAGTACAAAAAATAATATTTTAAAGCCAACTAATTTAAAAGTATATTTCTTAGAAAACTTATTTTCAAGCTCAGTAAGGAAAATAAATATGAAATGCTATTTAAAATTTATGAGTATTGCATCGTAGGAAGCCCTTTTTGTAAAATAACTTAAATTTGAATTTTAAAATACATAATCTAGGAACGACTTTACACATATGCACCAACTTTGCAATTACACTTCTTTACACAGAAACAAAACGTAAAATATCTGATGTTTTAAACTCACATGACTTTCTCTACTCTTGTACAAACTATTTATACAAACGCTTATTCTCCATATGCTTCATGTTAATCGAGATAAACATTTGCAGAGTCAATCTTATTGCTAATTTTCTTGTAGATGTAAGGGGAATATATATTTACAAGGGCAATTTGGAAATACAGTAAGCCTTTAAGCACATACATATCTCTTAATAACTGGTTGCTAGGTGCAGCACCATTCCCTTTGCCACAGATTAATACTCTTTGCATATCCAAGACAAAAAAAATGAATAACAAATTCCCATTCGAGAAAATAAGTATTGAAAAATTTAAGGAAATAACAAGTAATATCTCGAAAATGGTTCACTCAACAAAAAAAAATGTATATGACATAAATTATGTATTTTAACGCGATCTACATTTTTTGTGTAGTGAAATTTTGTCTATCTCTTATGGTTTACCAGTTATGCAAAAGTCGTTCACAATGAAGAATACTTTTGGAGACATTCCCAGGAAATTCAAGATATACATTTTATTTGTCATAAAAATATCTTAAAGATATGATATTTTAATCAAAATCGTTAAAGCCATTTTTTAGAAAATTAAAATTTTCGAAAAATGTTCCATGTAAAGAGAAATCTGGAGTGGGGGGATTTTCTTGAAAACCTTCGTGTCGGATCCTTGGAAGATACTGAACCTAAATACCAAGTTTGATGTTTATCCGACTGTTCGTTTCTGAGTAATGCTGTTCACAGACACACACACACATGTATCCAGAAATGCTTTTTTTGGATTCAGGGGTCTCAAAACATGTATTTCCGGTGAAATCTCGGTATCGAATTTTTGGGTGGAATACAATACTTCCCCTATTTACTATACGTAGTAGAGAAAGTAAAAATGTGATGTCTCTACCTTCTATCGTTTATTATGACTACACAAACTATTCTTATTAAATCCTATTTTTCTGTTTACTATATTTTAATCCAAATAAACCTTTGCAGAAATAGTTACCTTATACATTTTCTTAGAAACTCAAAGAGAAGGCTATACGCTGGCCTTAAAATTCCATACTGTTCCCATACAATCGCGAGAAACAATTGGATATTGACAGGACTTAAAGAGGATGGCCCAGAAATAAACAATTCGAGCCTTTTAATAAGGGATATCTCAGAAATAGCTTATGCCACAAAATATCTATTGGAAATAATTCGTGTTTTAAAGAGATCTGCATTTACGTATCGCTTGATGCTTACCAGTTATGCAAGATTATACAAATTTCGTATGCTATTTGCGAAATTTCAAGATATATATTTTATTTGTCAAGTAAATATATTTTAGATATTTTTTAGAAAACCAAAAATTTAGAAAAACGTTCCACGTAAACGGTAATTTACCGTAGGGGAATTTTCTTGAAAACCTTCGTATTGCATTTTTGGAAGATACTCCGAGTTTTTATTTTTGACTTATGCTCCTCTCAGGCGCACATATACACGGACATATTTCTAAAAATTTTGGATTCAGAAGGCTTCAAAATATGTATTCCCGATGAAATCTGGGTATTGAAGTTTTGGGTGGAATGTAATACTTTATATACCTACTAGGTGTACTTTGGATAATGGAAAATTCACTAATTGGTCCGCTTAAAAATTTGCATATTCAGTCTTTCGCTGTTTTAATAGATGACCCCGCAATGAGCGTAGTGTGCCTAACAGTTTCAACATTACATAAGTGTATATTTATTTATTAAAATTCGACATAGGTATTATACAAAATCTTGTAGGGCTTCAAGAATTGAAAGTGTTTACGGATACATCTCAACTCGACCGTAAAAAAAGGTCGCTGTATCTCAAGTTCCTGTTGTTTTACACTAAATAGAAATTACCGTGTTTACCAGCTGCTAATAGAACGTAAAATGGAACTTTGCATTTCGGTATTCCCCACACTACGTGCTTCCCAGCATTCCCCAGGAGTGGCTGTGTACAACTGAATAGTGCTTCACAATAATACATAACAGTATTTGTCACGTTACCTCGCATTTGGGTATTTTGTGCATTCTAAATCCTTACACAAAAATGAAATTTATGGTAGGATTATTTATGTAGCATAATATAATTTTCAGAGCCTTCGAAATCCAATACAGAGCGAGGAAAAAAAAAAAAAACACTACTACCTTCATATGTTTACATTACCGTATAATGGACGGCATGTCGGCTACATTTTCAATATAAAATCCAATATTTAATCAAAATAATGCAATTTCCTAATGCCATGGAGCTAAATATATTACCCAGCTACTACAGGCGCCATTTTCTTATTCATACCGAAATTCCATGTGCAACAACTCCCAATCATAAGAAAATGTCTTACTTTCTTTAGCGGTGGTTGAATACGTAGGTTGGAATTTTAATATTAACATTACAAGAATGATACATGTTTGGAATTTCTACAACCGCTCATTGGTCTCATCAACATTTTCAATAACCCGTTGCCAGAAATGTTGAAGTCGTAGGGTCCCTGTTGAAGTCCTGTTATGTTGACGTTCCTGTTGGAGCGATTTTTTAATATTTATTTATTTATTTTAAGTCGCATTAACCCACAAAGGTCTATTCGCGACTCTTACATTAATACAGTGGTGGTTGAACATTAATAGATTTCTAGGAATATACATACATAATATCATTTGGTAATAAACACATAAGGTTTTCTTATGTGAACAATACAATTAAAGAACAGTTGTATATTTTGTAAGAACGTTTTATACATTGTTGAATCATTAAGACAGCTAATATTATTTGGGATGTTATATATTTTCCTGTGTGGGATATAACGTTGACATTCTGCGAGTACATAGGAAACTGTCATTGGAGTTTTGCATGTTGAACACTGCAGCTGAGTTTCTATGGTGATCATATAGAGGTGTGCCATTTTTGTATGTACAATTCTTGAGCGGGTAATGATAACTTGATGTTTCCTGTTTAAGTTTGTAAAAATACATTTGTTGCTTGAATATCGTATTACAGATCCTGATTTTGAGACCATTTTTACTTTCTCCACTACGTATAGTAAGTAGGGGAAATATTGTATTCCACCCAAAAATTCGATACCGAGATTTCACCGGAAAGACATGTTTTGAGACCCCCTGAATCCAAAAAACTGCATTTTTGGAAACATGTCCGTGTGTGTGTCTGTGAACAGCATAACTCAGAAACGAACAGTCGGATAAACACCAAACTTGGTATTTAGGTTCATTATCTTCCAGAGATGCGGCACAAAGGTTTTCAAGAAAATCCCCCACCCCAGATTACCCTTCACATGAAACATTTTTCGAAAATTTTAATTTTCTCAAAAATGGCTCTAACGATTTTGATTAAAATATCATATGTTTAATACATAATGTATATCTCAAATTTTCTAGGAATGTTTGTGAACGACTTTTGCATAACTGGTAAACCATAAGAGATAGACAAACTTTTACTGCACAAAAATGTAGACCGCGTTAAAATACAATATTTATGTCATATACATTTTTTTTGTTGGGTGTACCATTCTCGAGATATTGCTTGTTATTCCCTTAATATATTTTTTTCTCAAATTCGTTATTCATTTTTTTTGTCCTGGTAATGCAAAGAGAATGGAATACTCCACATAGCAACCAGGTGTTAAAATATTTGACTATCGCTTAAAGCCTACCATATTCCCCTTGCATCTACAAGAAAATTAGCAATAAGATTAACATCTCGATTAACATGAAGCATATGGAGAATAAGCATTTGTAAAAATAGTTTGTACAAGAGTAGAGAAAGTCATGTGAGTGTAACACATCAGATTATTTTAGTGGCTAAGATAGCACATTTTGAGTCAGAAAAAAGTATTTATAATTGTTTATGGGATTCTGTAATATATGAAAATGCTTGTTTCAGAGCATATAACTCAATACTATAAATTTAGAAGTAATCAGGGAGGTTTCAGGTTTAGATGATAATTACAGGATCTGTCTGGTGAATATGGTGGATGGAAAAGCACTTTCCAACCCTAGCGACGATACAGATTAGTTACAGGTTGTGCCACGTGCGTCCGAACACTGTTTTGCAAAATGATGTAAAGAATTCCGAAAAAAAATGTCGCCGCAACGCTGGTCTGAGATGATGCTCCAAAAATGGCAGAAATACTGTGCAATAATATTCTGTCCTTGCGTTACGGTATGGATTAGGATAATGCCATCATAGTCGCATACAAGAAACATCATAACTTTCACATTTCTACTCCTCGCCACTGTTCTATATAGTAAGCAAGTTTCCCCTCATGCCTCAACGAGACCTGCATGACATTGTCTTGCTGTATGACCACGAGAACATTCAATTGTCAGCCAACTTCGTTGTTCTTGTTTTGTGAACATGAGAAAAAACAACACACAACAGTTTAGATCGGTAGGACATACAGATCTATCTTCTACTCGCCACAGCCCATGCACTTTGAGTCTATAGGGAGAGTCAATGTATTGGGTGATGGGTAAGACAGGCAAATACATGCTAAACGTGAGAATAATTACTTCCCTCTGATGTGACTTTCACAGCAGTGTTGCCATATTAAAGTTTCTATCCATGTAACATGTCATGCTTAGGCGTTTGTGGATTGGAAGGAACATATACCTGACTAGAAAGTAGAAAATCATTATCGTCATACTTTGTTCAGTACTTTAGCAAATCATTTTGTTTTGAACTGGTGACTAAATCTATCTGTGACAGTACCCCGTTTACTTTTGATCCTTCAGTGGGAAAGTAAAGCCGGTGGTCCCGTGTCGTAGATTTACGTCACGTAAAAGAACCTCAAGTCTCTGAGCAAAATTACCGGTCTTTCACGCCCAATATAGAATGGGACGCTAAGGACCACAGCAGTTAAAGAGCGTCCATAAATAAAACTCAATTTAATTTGTGGAATTAATTGTTCTTTCACACAAGCTGTGTGTTGGAAAGGGTTGGGAAGGCAGAATCAGATGATTGAAAACTTCATTACCATAGCCGGGATTTGAACCACGAATCCCCCGGTCTTTGTCCGGTTGCTCTAGCCACTGAGTTACCATGGCAACATGCCAACACGACATTAAATTCTCCAGCTGACTGGCTTTTTTCCCGGTAAACCACAAGGAGATCTCAAATCGTATTGAGATGTCATACCCCGATGGCGACTTACATTCTTTGTAAGTACTTTAAATCCCGGGCTTTATAGTTACAACCACTACTAGGTCAATTAATGGAATTAATTGTTCTTTCACACAAGCCGTGTGTTGGACAGCGTTGGAAAGGTAGAATCAGATGACTGAAAAATTCAATGACATAGCCGGAATTTTAATTTTTGTTTACTTTTGAAATGCCTGCATCAGCCTATACATACGTTCCGGAAGTGAAGGAGCACAAAGCATTCTCTCTTGCCATTGGTCGAATTGCTTAGCTTGTTGCTTAACGTTTAGCAGCATACTTAATTAAATACCACGCTCCAGAATCATCAGGGACTGCCTCTGTGATCTGGTGATTAGCATTGTAGCTTCCAAATTCGGAGGTCCCGGGTTCGATTCCCGGCTGGAGGATGGAAATTTTTGTTTAGCATTCCTCATTAGAATCTAGAAGTATGAGTGTGAGTGTAATGTGTGTGTGTGTGAATTTAATGTTTATAAAGAATAAATAACCAATAAAGATGTATATAAACCAAAAGTAAATAAATCATTAACACGAGTAAATATCATTGCCGATGAAGAATTGTTCCAAAGGCCGCTGATATATACAGGATTATTCAAAAAGAAGGAACAGACTTTAAATATTTATTTCTAATAAACGACAATAGAGGGCGACACATGCGATACATCATTGAATAGAGCAAAGTTTCAAATTTGATTTCACGTGTTCAAAATGAGCACCATTTGTTATGCGAGGACGACCAGTACTTTTCCGTTTGCATACGCAACCATCTTCTACAAATTTATTGTATCTCATTGTAATTTTTTTATGACGGCGGCTCGTTGTTGAACTTATAACGAAATGCACGCTGCAATGATGCAATGGATTCACTCTTTGCATACTGCAGCACACAAAACTTTTCTTGTGGCGTCGCCTTTTTCTCGTAAACAAACCCAGCGCCGCTGTAGGCACTGAATGGAACTAATATGTAGGGGCTTAAAACTTTGAGCTTTCCTCTATTCAATGATGTGTCGCTATCTATTGTCGTTTATTAAAAATGAACATTTAAAATCTGTTCCTTCTTTTTGAGTAACCCTGTAAATGGGGAAAAAGATAGATACGTACTTGGTTTTAATCTTAAATTATTCAGTTTTTGAGGAAGGTTCTCAGATTAATATGGAATTAGGGAATACAAAATTAGGGAATAAGTCACATGCAAAATAAGGAAACAATACTGAGCTGTTTGTATCTTAGTAATAGACCCCTGAGAACAACAATGATAATTAAAATATAGTATGTTTGAGATATTGATATGAGGAATAGAATGTATATCTTCGATTTTCTGTAAATAATCTTTCTTTCAGCTTCGTTCTCATGGAATGGGAAATTGAGAAATGAAAAAAGACCACACGAAAAATGTATAAGCCATTAATATATCGAATAGCATTTTTCGTAACATAGTCACTGCCGAAATATTCGCTTGAGGCCATATGAGATGCATTTTCTCTGAAGCGTAACGTGAACAAAGCAGACACTGGAACATTAGTTGAACCAGTATCTCGCAACAAGACAGAGTACCACAGAGCGCCCTAGTTGTGTACATACATACGTTCTGTAACCGTTGCTGGTAAGCTTTTTTTCGCTTCGTTCAGGACGTTAAATCAGTGAACTAGAACCAAACGTATTTGCTTGTAAAACAAGTGAAAAGGTACTACTTCGACAAGGAAATCCTCTTCTTTGTTTCCGATGGCTGAGCGCGTGTATGTATGTCTCTTCGTCCGATATTGGATTCGCACCGCTCCGCCGCCGATATTTTTATATTTACCGGGGCTTGAGAGTCATTCCGTGCCAGTAAAATCTCGGAAAAGTAATAAAAAAATCTTCTCCTTGCATGTAAAATTCACTACTCGTTTTTCTTCATCTTCTGAGATTATTGCGCACACATTCTATCCCTTAGTAGTTTAGGCTTGTCTATTGATTTGCAAACGTGGCTATTGAATTAAGTAGACATAAAACTGGCTTTGGGTAGACTTTTCACGAGAAATTTATCACTTCTCAAAATGAAGTCATTGCTTAATGTACCTGTCTTCAGACAGGTCGTCCTCCGTGGCGTAGTGGTTATCATGTTCTCTAGTTCCCAAAGTCACAGGTTCAAATCCGGCAAGGCGTAAAAATCCTTAGCATGACTTTCTTCGGAAGGGATGTAAAGCGGTGGTCCCGTAGATTTAAGGTACGTAAAAGAACCTCAAGCCTGATAAAGAGGCCTCTGAGCAAAATTATCGGTCCCTCACACCCAATATAGAATGGGACGCTAAGGACCACAGTAATTAAAGAGCGTCCATAAATAAAACTCACTTTAATTTTTTCCACACATAAAATATCTCTGGAAAACGCCCAAAAATATGTTGTTCCAGTTCAATATATAAACGTTTAAAGAGCAATTGGCAACTCGGCTTTCTATGAATGGTTGAATAAAATTTACTCAATACATATATGGCATTAGTGATTAGGAATCGTTTGGTTTTGGTATGTTTTCGTTCTAGTTGAATCCCTCACAAATCATACCCAATGCTCCCACATTTAGTGTATACCAGGTTGTCTAAAGCGGCGCCCGCGGGCGCCCAAGTGCCGCTGAATTATTTTTCCGACGCCCGTCATTATTTAATGTTGATTTATAGTACGATTTATTAAGATTAATATTCCAAGGAATGTGATGTTACATGATTTGGCATGTACGTATATGCATTGTCCGCCGGACACATTATTGCTTTGTAACATGACATTGTTGGGCATAATTATTTCATCCGGCGCAGCATCTCTCCCCACCTTTTAGTCAGGGATGGAGAGAGGAAACGGGGGAGGGGGGCAAGTAGCGTGAGGGAGTCTTGTAAGTGTCCTCAGGCGAGTGGTTGTATGTAAGCATGCGTGTTTTCGTGTGTCTGTGGAGCATCTCCCTCCAATGTTTACCTGTAATCTGTTGTGAACGATGTAGTGACACCAAGGTAACTATATAATAAACCACAGTAAATGTGGAATTAAGTGTATTTTCTTATGAATATCCCACGCCTACTTTAAATTTGTGCAGCTAAGTTCCTGGTCCTCTCGTTGCCACTGCAGTTACGCTCCTCAATGTTTATGCCGGGGTAACTAAATTTAATATGTAGTTGCAAAACCTTTTGGCCTCATCCCGGTATATAACAATATTGTTTTTTACTAGGGATGGGGCCTCGATACTCGGTGATATCGAAGTATGCCCAATAATTTGAGGTAAACCATGATGCTTTTTAAATTTTGCGTTATTGAAACTTGTTGTGCTTAATTTTATAATAGATAAGGAATGAAAGGAATGGAGACTTTACGTTATTGTCTCGCACATGCCCCCAAAG
Organism: Deroplatys truncata; assembly: GCA_030765065.1. Lineage (NCBI taxonomy): Eukaryota > Metazoa > Arthropoda > Insecta > Mantodea > Mantidae > Deroplatys > Deroplatys truncata. The sequence goes on along the minus strand of CM060985.1, from coordinate 144,207,126 downwards.
AGTTGCTGGATTATAGTTCTTGATAGATCTTGACTGCGTGTCCTCTTGCCTAAATGAAAATATGCAAAACAATGGAGGAAGGGGTAAAGGTACTCTTCTAACATGCAGTGTTAACTGAGTTGTGAATGAAGCTGATTTAGCTAATATAGTAAATCGCGTTTCTGCAATAGCCTACTTGGTAAGTCATTCCCACCCATTACATTTACCTATTCTGGTGATCAAAATCTCTGAATCTATAGAAACAAATCAGAACTTAAGAGGGTTTTTTATTATTTATTTATGGACGCTCTTTAACTGCTGTGGTCCTTAGCGTCCCATTCTATATTGGGCGTGAAAGACCGGTAATTTTGCTCAGAGACCTCCTTATGAGACTTGAGGTTCTTATACGTGCCGTAAATCTATGACACAGGACCACTGGCTCTACTTCCCTTCCGAAGGAAGCCATGCTAAGGAGTTTTACACACGAAAAAATTCATCGCCCTCCGCCGGGTTTGAGGACGAAGAGAACTATGACGTGAGACAATATAGCGCAGCGAAATATTTGTTATTTTAGTTGAGTTTCATATAAAATGGATCAACATTAGTTTATTTTTTCAAGATTTTCAGAATAAAAAAGAATTGTTAGTATTGTGTTTCTATCGATAGAAAATTGTTTACAAGAAAGCTTTCAGGACAAAAGGAATTTACATGAAAAGGGAAACAAGGAAATTATTGTTTTTATATTATTATTAAACCTTGTAGGGAGATATAACCTATAGCATTATCAAGATAAAAATCTGATGTGTTACACTCACATGACTTTATCCACTCTTGTACAAACTATTTTTACAAACGCTTATTCTCCATGTGCTTCATGTTAATCGAGATAAATATTTGCAGACTCTATCTTATTGCTAATTTTCTTGTAGATGTAAAGGTAATATATATTTACAAGGACAATATAGAAATACAGTAGCCTTTAAACCTAGACATTACTCTTAATAGCTGGTTGCTATGTGCAGCACCATTCTCTTTGCCAAGATTAATACTCTTTGCATATACAAGACAAAAAAAATGAATAACGAATTCCCATTTGAGAAAAAGTATTGACAAATTTAAGGGAATAACAAGCAATATCTCGAAAATAGTTCACTCAACAAAAAAATGTATATGACATAAATTGTGTATTTTAACGGGATCTACATTTTTTGTGTAGTAAAATTTTGTCTATCTCTTATGGTTTACCAGTTATGCAAAAGTCGTTCACAATGAAGAATACTTTTGGAGACATTCCCAGAAAATTCAAGATATACATTTTATTTGTCATGAAAATACTCGTATCTTAAACATATGATATTTTAATCAAAATCGTTTGAGCCACTTTTGAGAAAATTAAAATTTTCGAAAAATGTTGCATGTAAAGAGTAATCTGGGGTGGGGGGATCTTCTTGAAAACCTTCGTGTCACATCTCTGGAAAATACTGAACCTAAATACCAAGTTTGGTGTTTATCCGACTGTTCGTTTCTGAGTTATGCTGTTCACAGACACACAGACACACACACACGGACATGTTTCCAAAAATGCTTCTTTTTGGATTCAGGGGGTCTCAAAACATGTATTTCCGATGAAATCTCGGTATCGAATTTTTGGGTGGAATACAATACTTCCCCTACTTAATACACGTAATAGAGAAAGTAAAAATCTCTGCCAGTTGTAGAGTGTCGAACAAATACAATTTCGGAATTAGCATACCATACAAAATTGGTTACATACGTTTGTACGCAGAAAATACTAATAAGAGCATAATGCAGTGAACAAGCCATAGAATTTATAATGTGAGTATCGTATCGGTGCAAAAAAATTATTATCGTTATCGAGTATCGAGAAACGCCTGTTTACATAACCCTCCTAGAGCCTTTGTTGGCTAAAAGCCCACGTGTTTTTAAAGAAGCTAAACACATAAGGAATGTTTATCTATTTATTTTTCTAATCATAATAGCCATAAGCCCAATTACAAGGTTCATTACAAGAGTATAGTAGCATACAATAATTTATAAATCTACTTATACAGAAGAAACAAACAAAAGTTATAAATTTCAATAAAAGTTCCGAAGAAGAGGAACGAAATAAGAAAAAATAATAAGGAATAAAAACAACTAGAAAAGTAAAGAAAAAGGGAAGGTGGAATGGCAATTATACAATTATTTCTAATTTAAATATTTGTATTAATCTACGAAAAAATGATTATTGTCTATTGCATTTTTGAACTGATTTTCAGATATTTTGTAAATATCTACATCGAAATAACGAAGTGAAATATACAATTGGGTTTAATGCGAATTCTTATGGATTCTTATTTGGTACATAAGATATTTGCGTTAATATTAATATCATCAGTAATATAATGTTATACTTTATACAGAAATATTAATTCCCCAATGTTTCTTCTGAAATTTAAATATATGTAAGAGGGTTTCGTAATTTGTGTACGTAGAATAACATCCAATTCTTTTAAATAGTACATATTATAACATTTTTGATTGGACTGTTTCTATTAAGTTCACATACATTGCGGTCTTAGGATTCCAAATAATAAGATGCATATTCGAGATTTTGTCTAACAAACGAGTTGTAAAGTCGAACTAATATTACTTTCTCTACTACGTATAGTAAGTAGGGGAAGTATTGCATTCCACCCAAAAATTCGATACCGGGATTTCACCGGAAATACATGTTTTGAGACCCCCTGAATCCAAAAAAAGCATTTTTGTAAACTCGTCCGTGTGTGTGTCTGTGTGTGTCTGTGAACAGCATAACTCACAAACGAACAGTCGGATAAACACCAAACTTGATATTTAGGTTCAGTACCTTTCAAGGATGCGACACGAAGGGTTTCAAGAAAATCCCCCTTCCCCAGACTACCCTTTAGATGGAACATTTTTCGAAAATTTTAATTTTCTCAAAAATGGCTCTAACGATTTTGATTAAAATATGATATGTTTAAGATATTTTTATGAGAAATAAAATGTATATCTCGAATTTTCTGGGAATGTCTCCAAAAGTGTTCTTCATTGTGAACGACTTTTGCATAACTGATAAACTCAAATTCGTTATTCATTTTTTTTCGTCCTGGTAATACAAAGAGAATGGAATACTCTACATAGCAACCAGCTCTTAAAAGCAATAAGATTAACATCTCGATATCTCGATTAACATGAAGCATATGGAGAATAACCGTTTGTAAAAATAGGTTGTACAAGAGTAGAGAAAGTCATGTGAGTGTAACACATCAGATTTTTTTTACTTTAAATGTATACGAATTCCTAATAATGAAGCGATTTTGTTATAATTCATTCAATGTGTCTGTTAAATCTGAGATTTGTTGCAAAATGTACCCCTAAATCTTTATTTCAACTACTTCAAGGATAGTGTCGTATTAATGTTATACAGATATTTAAAGGGATTTTTACTTCTGGTAAAGGACATTTTTACACATTTACAAATATTAAATGGAAGTTTGTTCGTTTTACGCCATATATATATATAAAGAATCTATGAGGGTCATTCAAATGAAACCCGATCATTTGTGTAAAGTAACAGTAACGATTTTATTAACTCAAAAATAGTCACCAAAACTGTTGACACATTTATCCCATTGCGACACTAGCCGGTCAATTCCATCTTTGAAGAAGCTAGTAGGCTGCTGTCGGATCCAGGCGTGAACCCATTCACACACTTCGTCGTCCGTTGTGAATCATGTCCGCGAATAGCTTGTTTTAGATGTCCATAAACATGAAAGTCACACGGTGAAAGGTCTGTACTGTACGGTGGATGTTCCAGCGTTTCCCATCAAAACTGCTGCAATGTCGTCTTCACCGTAGTGGCAGTGTGTGGGCGGGCATTATCATGCAGGAGAATAATGCCATTGGACAACATGCCTGGGCGTTTCGACTTGATGTTTCTCTAAAGTGGCTTAATAACCTTGGGCATTAATGGTGATTCCCCGTTCCAGGAACTCGACAAGCAGTGGGCCCTTGTGGTCAAAAAAGGACACCATGACTTTACCAGAACTGGTGTGCACAGCCTTTGATTTCTTTGGAGGTGGTGAACTCGCATGTTTCCACTGCTTGCTCTGACGCTTGCATTCCGGTTCAAAACGGTGACACCATGTTTCGTCACCAGTGACAATATGCTACATAAAGCCGTATTTCTCCTTATGATAACGTTGTAGATGACTCAAAGACAGCGTCATTCGAGTATTGCGCTGTTCTGTGGTCAGTTTGTGGAGAACCCATTGCGCACAAACTTTTCGAAATTTCAAGTATATATGCATTATGGTGTGAATGTTGCCCACGCTAATACCCAGTAACCTATGGATGTCGTCCACATTGATTCTGTGGTTTCCCAAGTCTAAAGCATTCACTTGCGCAATCATTTCAGATGTGATGACACGATGAGCCTGTCCAGGACGAGCATCGTCTTCCAGTAACTCGCGTCCTTCAAGGAATCTTTTGCACCATTCCACCACACTTGAACGACACAGACTGTACTCACCGTACACAGCCTTCAACCGTCGATACATTTCACGGCCTCCAACTCCCTCCGCTGTTAAAAATAGAATCACTCCTCGTTGTTCCTGCTTACTCGCCTTCATGTTTAGTAGTGGACGATAACTTGTGTGACCACCCTCTCTTCGGCGTGAAACCACACTGTCGCTATGCAACGTCAAACGTTGCGCACGCTGCAGTCGCTCTACTAATAGTTGGTGCCACCATACACGCAGTTACGTGGTGCCACCTTACGTGTAATGCAAAGTTAGACGCACTGACCATTTGAATGCCCCTTATAGATCATGTTGAAGTTCTTAACAATTTTAAAACCATTGATACTTTTGTATAATTTAACATCATCAGCAAACATTATTATTTTGAAATGTTTAACGACACTAGGTAGATCATTTATAAAACACAAAAATAACAAAGGTCCTAAATTAGAACCTTGTGAGATCCCTGAATTAACACTAAACTGGTTGACATGCAATTTTTTTAATACACTACCTGTAGTTTTTTATTCATTATTATTATTATTATTATTATTATTATTATTATTATTATTATTATTATTAGGGGTGGCGCTGTGGCCGAGTGGTTAGACTGCTCGCCTCCCACCGAGGCGGCCCGGGTTCAATCCCAGGGACCTGCATGTGGGATTTGTGGTGGACGAAGCGGCGTCTGGGCGGGTTTTCTCCGGGTTCTCCGGTTTCCCCCGCTATTCATTCCACCAACTCTTCCATCATCACTTTTCCTTTCATCCATTTCACCAACATTTGGTTTCATCTACTTCCTTCATCCTATACCAGACGGGCCTCTGACCCCAGGCACCCACTTGTAAGTCCTGGGGGGTGTAAGTCCTACATAAGAGGAGGATAAACAGATAATGAATGAATTATTGTTAGCATTATTATTACTATTAATTATTATTATTATTATTATTATTACTGTGATAATGCTGGTCGCGTCCATAGCACCAGTATCTCTAGCAGCATATAGCCAACAAAAATGAACGCGCCTGATGTTCAGCGCACAGCATACATTTACCCTATTTATGTAGTTTTTCTCTGTGCTTGAGTTTTTGATTGAGGCCCGTTTTTGACGTCGTTTCATTACAGAGTGAATGAAACGGCTCGATAATCGCTTGGAAAGAAAGCGAAGCGGGTTGCCTGTCAGTGTCCTGTAAAGGGTTACAACTCGATTAAATCCATTCAGCTAATGGGTTCAAGTGGAGGGGGGTTGGGGTGAGCAGACTTGGCAAACTGCTGACAGGTAGTTCCGACGTAGTACAAAAAGTCTGCAATTTATAGAGCCGATACACAACCGTATGTTAACACTTTGAGACTTGTAGTGCTGTAAAGTGTTGTATTTATAAACTGGAGTTGTTGAAAAATATACATAGATAGTGGTGATATACTTTCCTATCTGTCCTTCTATTCCCAGATAGGATATGCGACAAGATCAATGGGATTTTACCCGGGGAATTCCTAAACTTCGAAAAGATGAATCTTAGGCCCGTTTTCGTGCCGGGCTTACCTGCACCATCACAAGACATCCCTTACATTCATGTCTAATAAGATTAATAATAAAAACAAATTTATAAGAAAAGATGCCACATGCAGCACACGTATTTTATTTATGAAACCTACATCGATCTATCAAAATTTATCGTGTATGTTCTTTAGAGCACTATATTTTATGTACGAGGGCTGATCAACAAAGACTGATACCGATTTTTTTCACAGATGTTTATTACTCCAATTTGATGTTTACATGATCTTTTTCAAAGTAGTCCCCTCCTACTTCAATGCACTTTTTATATCGTCTCTGCCAGTCCTTGGACACGTGCTGCAGACCATTCTTTGTCAGATCCTTGAGAATCGCCTCACTTTTCTTGAGCACTGCTTCAGAGTTCTCAAATCGAATAACCCTAAGCTTTGCCTTTAGTGATGGGAATAAAAAAATGTCACAGGGTGCAAAATCGGGGCTATAAGGTGGATGCGGTACACAGGTAATGTTGAATCGAGCCAGAAACTGCATGATTTGATTTGCGACGTGAGGCCATGCATTGTCATGATGAAGTCGCCACCCAGTCCGAGAAAACTCTGGTCGTTTCTTTGCAATGTGCTTCCTCAGTGTAGCCAATACTGACGTGTAGTATGCAGCTGTAACAGTAGTGTGAGGGGGAACTGCATGGTGGTAAATCATTCCATTACAGTCAAAACATTTGATCACCATCACTTTCCCTGCAAATGGAACAACTTTTGCCTTTTTTGGTGTTGGAGAACCTGGCGATTTCCACACTGTGCTGGCTTACTTTCCTTCAGGAGCATAATGATGCAGCCATGACTCATCACCGGTGATAATCGATTTAAAAAATGCATCACCTCCATTGTCTGGTATGCGAAATGCACGTAGGGTCTACAAAATAGAGCATTACTACCAACCTACCAATACGAGTGTGCTGCCGCCTAATAACATTATACATAAAAACCCGCTCTCTTCAAACATTTATGTTACAGATACGAAACTCTCACAGAAGCTACAGGAAAAATCAGTCTCAGTCTTTGTTGATAAGCCCTCGAATTTAATATAATGAAGAAGTTGATTTGTTACGTTATTTGACCACGCTTTGAGCGTCAATTTGAAGTAGTTAGTATTGTAGTTCAACTGTTGGGGAGCTGAACTTGTGGTAGTTGCAACAGCATGTATAGTAAGCAGTTTCCAGTAGCCTTCGGCCCAAATGTATTTTTAGGTGTCCTTTGCCCCAAGTTTAAAAAATATTAGCTTTGTAATTAAACTCTTTCTTGAAGTATTAAATAATTATGTTTGCCTCGGCTGCGTCAGTATTATTGTTAGAGACATGGAAGTCTTGGCAGGGGTGATGCGACAAGAATGTAGGCTTACAAGATTTTAAGTTTTACTTCAGTCCTTTTTTTGATCCTTGACACAAAATTAAATAGCACTTCACTCCTATCCAGAGCTGTGAGATTCTTTTATTTAATACTTGCAGCATTTAATACATATACTATTTTCGTCTCACACGAATACGTATTTAATTTCTCGAGGACGCATCATGCATCCGGTTGCTATCACTGTCTGCAGGCAACTGACTAGATTTCAACCGTCTAAACTTGTAAATTGCTGTATTTCAAGTCTCTGGTTGGCTATTTTTACTCCAATAGAATACCTGCATTTAATTAAAGCTTTTTCTGTTGTTGATTGGCTAGTTTTTATAAACTGTCACTAAAATAACTTTAATGCTTCCAAGAATCACAAATAACATTTAAACTCTCAAACTCATTATTGCCTCAAGGTTACCTCATTGTAGCAACGTTTAACTTATTATTCTCACAGTTCCTACATTATTAAATTACGTAATATATTCACATAACATTATTACACATGGATACAATAATATGAGCATATACAATGTCTGTTACATACATTTTACAAATTATTACATACACATATTGCTTCAAGGCTGGCTGTTATTGAGTTGACATATTATATAATTTGACTAAAATTACTTTTAGTATTAAAAATACTGCCTCACTAATCGTCTGAGAATGTCAAGGATATATGATTTAAACTGATGCACAATTAAATTTGTGAAGTTATAAAAAGAGGTTCAGGAACGGCGTAGACATTTTTCTTCCGTCAGATCAAAACACCATTTTCACAGCAGTATTATTGTTTTTATAACGAAGTATTTGCTATAATAAATACGGGTAAATTAATTTTGCAGACGCCACCATGAAACGGTAGAAACATAGCTGCAGTTAATAAAATTGCAATACTAATAAAATGAAATCTGTTGGGAAAAAACAGCCAGAACATAACCTATAATAAATTTGTTCTTTCTGCATATTAAACATTAACAATTTTCTCTCCGTTAATTTGAGAGAGCTAGAGTTTTTATTCAGTTTTTTAGCTGTGCTGGTTAATATATATATATATATATATATATATATATCTTACACACACACACACACACATACACACACAAAGAAACCTATGTCTAAAATAGATTTAAGATTTTATAGTTATTATTCATGGATAAAAATTATTGGAGTATTTCCTTAGAGAAACTATATTTTGTGAAGACAGGTATAATTGCATGTAAGAAAAATGTCGATATGTACAAGTCGTATACATAATATTGCAATCCTACAACACGAATTTCATTTTTCAATGTATTTAATGATGGAAACCTAATTTTAAAATATATTTAACTCTAAACGATGGCGTCCTCTGTGGTCTGGAGGTACCGTAGTTCTGGAAGTCGCGGGTTCAAACTCGGCAAAGGGCGTTGGGGTTTTTCGAGCGTGAAAGTTTGATAGGCTTCTGAGCAAAATTTCCGGTCTTTCACGCCCAATATGGAATGGGACGCTAAGGACCATACTAGTTAAAGAGCGTCCATAAATAAAACTCAGTTTATATAACTCTAAACCAGGTAAGCACCTTCACTATAGTATATGTAAAGAAATTAATTGTTCTTCCATACACGCCTGTGTTGTCCTGTTATTTCGGCATGATAAAGGTGTGAGCTTCCCTTGATGTCCAGAATCCTACCACAGAAAAAATAGTCTACGCTGGTAACCTGTTGCAGCAAACACAGCGTGAAGGTTTGTCCTGAATACGCTCTGTTTGAACACACCCCTTTTGCTGACTCATGTCTGTTACAGCTGTACAAGCAACACTGACTTGGCGAGTATCAGTGATTCGATTGACGTAGCCCTATGGCATTTCGGAAATTATTGTAAAAGTGTCCTGTGGTACGTTGCCGCCTATTGAGGCAGTATTTTTAACACTTAACTGATTTCAGTGTAATTATATAATACATAAAATCAAGAATAATAGGTTAAAAGTTGCTAACAATGAGGCCATAATGAATTTGAAAGTTTAATGCTACTTGTGAGTCTTGGAAGCCATAATGTAATAAAAGTGACAGTTTATAAAATAGCCAATCAACAACCAGAAAAAGCTTTAGTTAACTGAAGCTATTATATTGCAGTAGGATTAGTCAATCAGAAACTCAAATATAGAAAAATTTACAACTCTAGAAGTCAGTTGCTTGTAGACAGCGCTAATAACTAGACGCGCTGGTTGTAGACAGTGTTCCTAACCGGACGCGAGATGCGTCCTCGAGAAATTTAATAGGTATTCGTGTGAGCAGAAAATAGTTTTACGTGTTAAAAAGTGCAAGTAATTAATAAAAGAGTTTCACAGCTCTCTATACCAGTGAAGTGTTATTTAAATCGTGTCAAGCATTAATAAAATGAGTGAAGTAAAATTATAATCTGTGTAAGCCTACATTCTTCAGCCGCACCACGCCTTGCAAAGAAATCCACGTCTCTAACAATAATACTGGCGCAGTCGAGGCTAACATAAATTTATAATATTTAAAGAAACAGTCAAATTACAAACTTAATATTTTTAAATTTGGAACGAAGGCTACAGGAAACGTTTTACCATACTTGCGTTTGCATCTTTGTCTGTGTTGTGCATACCGATGGCAGGCAGTGACGAGATGATGAACTGTGAGGTTGGATCTGCAGAGGTCGCACATAGGAGGAAATGTTTGTACTTTATAAAAGTATGTCCAATACGTAGTCGAGTTAATACAACTTGGTCTTTGCGGTTGAAATGATAGTGTTGCAGTTTGGACTCTGAAATATAGATATCGTGTAACTTGCTTCTAGATGTTTGTTTCCATTGATTAATGCAAGTCTTTTTGATAAAGTCCGTGTATTGGAAAATCTAAGGGAATAACAAGCAATATCTCGAAAATGGTTCCCTCAACAACGAAAACGTATATGACATAAATTTTGTATTTTAACGCTTTCTACATTTTTTGTGTAGTAAAAGTTTGTCTATCTCTTATAGTTTACCAGTTATGCAAAAGTCGTTCACAATGAAGAATACTTTTGAAGACATTCCCGGAAAATTCGAGATATACATCTCATTTGTCATGAAAATATCTTAAACATATGATATTTTAATCAAAATCGATAAAGCCATTTTTGAGAAAATTAAAATTTTCGAAAAATGTTCCATGTAAAGGGTAATCTGGGGTGGGGGAATTTACTTGAAAACCTTCGTGTCGCATCTCTGTAAGATACTGAACCTAAATACCAAGTTTGGTGTTTATTCGACTGTTCATTTCTGAGTTATGCTGTTCACAGACACGCACACACACACGGACATGCTTCCAAACATGCTTTTTTTGGATTCAGGGGGTCTCAAAACATGTATTTCCGGTGAAATCTCGGTATCGAATTTCTGGGTGGAATACAATACTTCCCCTACTTACTATACGTAGTAGAGAAAGTAAAAATGTGTTGTTATACCGTATATCTATGAATAGAGAGTTTTTCAGAGATAAGGCGGGAGGAATAATTTTATAAGGCTGAGTAGCAGTGATGTGTGTGCACGTAGCAGATGATCCATTGTCTCCGCCTACTCATTACCGCTCAAATAGAATTACCCCGCTAGCGGCGGCTATGAGAAGAACTTCTCAGCATACCAATGGGTCTTTCCCTTCGTTCCGAGTTCCTTCCACGTCTGTCTTTTGTTCTGGTCGCCTAGCGCGCGAGCCGCCAGCCTTATGTTAATGCGAAACCGCTAATTTGCATAAACGGCCACTAGGTGAAGCTGGAGTGTGCTGTTTTTATGTGGATTGGAGGATTTTCGGCTCTTCACAGTAGATCAGTCTGAATGACGTCATTCTCAGTTTGCAAGCTAGGATGTTGTATACAGAAAAAAAAATTGAGTTGGTAGCGACAGGTCATCGATATCACATTCACATTACTTTCGCTGCCAAATTTCATTTCATAATGGCTGTAGCAGTTACTCATATAATTACCTATCCAGCTAATTACTGTGTATTATAACGTCCGCACAAAATATTGTAATTTTGTTCATTTTTCACTTTATTTTACTTTCTCTACTACGTACAGTAAGTAGGGAAAGTATTGCATTCCACCCAAAACTTCGATACCGAGATTTCACCGGAAATATATGTTTTGAGACCCCCTGAATCCAAAAAAAAGCATTTTTGGAAACATGTCCTTGTGTGTGTGTGTGTGTGTGTGAACCGCATAACTCAGAAACGAACAGTCGGATAAACACCAAACTTGGTATTTAGGTTCAGTATCTTCCAGAGATGCGACACGAAGGATTTCAGGAAAATCCCCCACCCCAGATTACCCTTTACTTGGAACATTTTTCGAAAATTTTAATTTTCTCAAAAATGGCTCTAACGATTTTGATTAAAATATCATATGTTTAAGATATTTTCATGACAAATGAAATGTATATCTCGAATTTGCTGGGAATGTCTCCAAAAGTATTCATCATTGTGAACGACTTTTGCATAACTGGTAAACCATAAGAGATAGACAAACTTTTACTACCTTGTAATTCCTTTAAATCTTCCAATACTTATACATTTTCTCAAATTCGTTATTCATTTTTTTGTCCTGGACATGCGAAGAGAATGGAATGCGCCACATAGCAACCAGTTCTTAAAATATTTGACTATAGCTTAAAGCCTACCATATTCCCCTTGCACCTACAAGATAATTAGCAATAAGATTGACATCTCGATATCTCGATTAACATGAAGCATATGGAGAATAAGCGTTTAAAAATAGTTTGTACATGAGTAGAGAAAGTCATGTGAGTGTAACACGTCAGATTTTTCTAGTGTGACCTAGTTCAGTTTCACTGTGACTTCACTTTTCTAAGTCCTGCGGCATGAGCGTGGTGATAGGGTTGCCGGCCACGGAGTGCGCCCTGGATGGATTTCACTCATGGGGTGAACAATTTACGTCCCGGTGAGAAAAGCATCGTGAGAAAAGTGAGGAGCTGCAATAGGCAGCGGTCTAGACGTCGTGAGCCAACTTTCAGGCTAGGAGATGCCTGATGCCGGACACATCACCTCCCCTTATCGATTGGACGATCGCCCACCTCTGTCGTGGGCGAGAGACCGTCATTCGGGTTGGCTGATCCAGGCCCTTTGCGGGCTGCAGCGCCACAGGATTTAATTTCACTTCTCTAGTGTGACGTACTTCAGCATTCTCTGTCACTTTAGTTTTCTTGTGTGGCCCAGTTCAGTTTCATTGTCACTTAACTTCTCTAGCGCGTAGCGTTATAATGAATAACGCTTGAAACAGCCTCTTGTTTCATCCAGTCACTCCTTAAATGTTGAACACTGGAAACAACTTGTCCCGATAGTCGCACTATCACTTCTTCGTACAACGCACTTAATAATCGCACTTTACGTCGCATCAACATCAACAACTCACTAACTCTTTGAATGTCGCAGCACTCTCGCCGATATATACCCACAGCAGATTATAGAGTTCGCGGGAGGAAGGGGAAGAAATATCAATAATTATCTGGTTGCGTCTCGAAACTTTCCTGGTATTTACGTCGAAGAGAGTGTCGCCCTCCTTATCCCTTCAACCAACCAGTTAGACGGCGCTGAAGGACACGCTATATGCTCGGCCCACAGCAGCTACGTCACAACATGTTTCAGTTATTTGTGGCATACTTTGTTAGTCGTAAGAGGCTTACACCAGAGTCACCTGTTACCAGAACAAGTTGATATACTAGCCGTGGGCTCGCAAGAAATTAATGGGCATTTCGCATTTCAAAGTGTTCTACCTGAATGTTGAGAGAATTTATAGGTCCATCCAGCATTTCAAAAATGCCAAATGATACGAAAAAGCTTTTGACTCAATTTTAATAATACATATATATATATATATATATATATATATATATATAAGGTTTCACGAGTATATTAAATTCAAAGCGACCAAAATCTATCACGCATTATACAGAAAATTCAAGAAATACGCTTTGTCATGCCAGTATAACGTAATTTGATTTAGAAATATGTTTCTTTATCGATTAAAAGGTTGGATAAAAGTGGTACTGATGTTTTGAAGATGTCTGACATTTCTACTTTTTTCTTCTGGCCTTTGAATTCACGGAAATCTCAACTGAATGTTTATGGCAATTGAGGTTAAAAAACAATGCATTCCTTTCTACGTTACTTTTCAGAATACTATTCAGACATTAAATGTTTGTGTTGATCTGTTTTATACTATTTCTATACACTTGGAGTCGGTGAAATGTTCCAGAAAATTTCAATTTTTCTTAACTGCTTTCTCTATTTTGTGCTACAGGTTCAGTCAGGCCTTCTGTGAATTTATTGTGATTCTTTTAGGAAATATACACTTGATTTTTTTAACAAGATGAATTTCGTATTTGTGGTATGATTTTATATGAATATTTACCTTTTATTCTATGTGGAAACGCCAAGTATAAACATCATAATTATGCATTGAGTTGTCTTTTCGCCGCTATGTCACATTTACATAAATCTCTACAATTTCATTTTGATATCTGGTTATTTTTTCCACTTCATCAGAGCAGTTTAGTTTGTGTTACTGCCTCTGTTTTATTTTCTCGAAAAATAGAAAGCCTTGTTTAACTTCAGAAGCTGACTTAAGTTTTCATTAATATTTTCCGATCGGATAATTATTACACTTAATTACGAAAAAGCGGAAGTCCCTTGTTAGGAGTCGAATTGCTGTCTGAAATAAGCTGTTAGCTGTGGTATGAATAGGATCTCTACTGGCTTTTGGGCTTGGATGATATGGGCATAATGTAAACAAATGTTACCGCAGCATTTCTGAGGTAGAAGTGTTGTATAAATGTCACAAGCATATTACTTTATAAGCAAAATTCAGATAAATATTTCACTATTTAAGCTATTATCTTCTCCGAAGTGATTCGAACTAAATTCATGAAACTTTGTATCTTTCTTCATAAAAGAGGCACACATTTTTGCACAACACATTATTGACACACAATATTCTTTTCTGGCATTCTTGAAAGGACCTTTTTTACTTTCTCTACTACGTATAGTAAGTAGTGGAAGTATTGTATTCCACCTAAAATTCGATACCGAGATTTCGCCGGAAATATATGTTTTGAGAACCCCCGAATCCAAAAAAAGCATTTTTGGAAACATGACCTGTGTGTCAGTCTGTCTGTCTGTCTGTGTGTGTGTCTGTCTGTCTGTCGTCTGTGAACAGCATAACTCAGAAACGAACAGTCGGATAAACACCAAACTTGGTATTTAGGTTCAGTATCTTCCAGAGATGCGACACGAAGGTTTTAAAGAAAATCCCCCCACCCCAGACTACCCTTTACATGGAACATTTTTCGAAAATTTTAATTTTCTCAAAAATGGCTCTAACGATTTTAATTAAGATATCGTACGTTTAAGATATTTTCATGACAAATGAAATGTATATCTCGAATTTTCTGGGAATGTTTCCAAAAGTATTCTTCATTGTGAACGACTTTTGCATAACTGGTAAACCAGAAGAGATAGACAAAATTTTAGTACACAAAAAATGTAGATCGCGTTAAAATACACAATTTATGTCTTACACATTTTTTTTGTTGAGTAAACCATTTTCGAGATATTGCTTGTTATTCCCTTAAATGTTTCAATATTTATTTTCTCAAATGGGAATTCGTTATTCATTTTATTGTCTTGGATATGCAAAGAGTATTAATCTGTGGAAAAGAGAATGGTGCTGAACATAGCAACGAGCTATTAAGAGTAATGTCTATGCTTAAAGGCTACTGTGTTTCTATATTCCCCTTACATCTACAAGAAACTTAGCAATAAGATAGTGTCTGGAAATGTTTATCTCGATTAACATGAAGTAGATAGAGAATAAGCGTTTGTATAAATAGTTTATACAAGAGTAGAGAAAGTCATGTGAGTGTAACACATCAGTTTTTTTTACAGTAAGATGTCGATAATGAAATTAAAAGTGGTTTTAAATTACTATGGAAAAGCTCTGTACTGGGAGTTAAACTTGTGCACCTATAATAACCTGGTAAAGATGTATAGGATGTTTCTCTGAGAAATTGTACCTAAAATTGCAATTTAATAGAATAAAAGTTGCAGAATGAACACCTATAATTTAGGTTTACTATAATATACAAAAGTCACTACGGTTTCATTACAGATTGAGCGCAACTTTATAATTATTATTCATAAACCTTGGGAGGTATAAGCGATTTGGTAAGACACTACATTTATACCTAAGTCTGATACAAAATCGTGATTAATTGCAGTTTGTTGTAATCTGTTTGTACATTTTAATATCTTCTAATTGGCATTGATAAAAAAAGAATGGCTGTGTTATGTGCAAAGAATAGAGAAGCGCAAATAAAAACAGTTCCTGAAAGTTTACTTTATTTAGTGCTATATATTATCATTAAACAGTTCAGATTACTATCTGATATAGGAATACGACCCAAGCATTTCCTTTCATCCGTTTACTTTGACGTTATCCGCGCGAAAGGAATAATGTGTGCAATTTAACATTTACTTCAAAGAGAATTTTTTGTTTGAATCTGTTTGTATAAGAATAAAAGCAGGATGCTACGGGTATTACAAAAAAAATCTGATGTGTTATACTCACATGAACTTTCTGTACACTTGTACAAACTATTTTTACAAACGCTTATTCTCCATATGCTTCATGTTGATCGAGATGTTAATCTTATTGCTAATTTTCTTGTAAATGCAAGGTGAATTGGTAGGCTTTAAGCGATAGTCAAATATTTTAAGAGCTGGTTGCTATGTGGAGCATTCCATTCTTTTTGCATGTTCAGGACATAAAAAATCTGAATAACGAATTTGAGAAAAAGTATAAGTATTGGAAAATTTAAGGGAATGACAAGCAATATCTCGAAAATGGTTCACTCAACAAAAAAATGTATATGACATAAATTGTGTACTTTAAGGCGATCTACATTTTTTATGTAGTAAAATGCTGTCTATCTCTTATGGTTTACCAGTTATGCAAAAGTCGTTCACAATGAAGAACACTGTTTGAGACATTCCCAGAAAATTCGAGATATACATTTCATTTGTCATGAAAAAATCTTAAACCTATGATATTTTAATCAAAATCGTTAGAGCCATTTTTGAGAAAATTAAAATTTTCGAAAAAAGTTTCATGTAAAGGAACATAGTTTGGTGTTTATCCGACTGTTCGTTTCTGATTTATGTTGTTCACAGACAGACACACACACGGATGTTTCCAAAAATGACTTTTTTGGATTCAGGGGGTCTCAAAAGATATATTTCCGGTGAAATATGGGTATCGAAATTTTGGGAAGTAGAGAAAGTAACAATTGAGTTTTATTTATGGACGCTCTTCAACTGCTGTGATCCTTAGCGCCCCATTCTATGTTGGACGGGAAAGATGGGTAATTTTGCTCATAGGCCTCTTTATCAGGCTTGAAGTCCTTTTACGTGCCTTAAATCTACGACACGGGGCTTTACTTCCCTTTCGAAGGAAGCCATGCTAAGGATGTTTACGCCCGAAAAAATCCATCGCCCTCCGCCGGGTTTGAACCCGCGACCTCGGTAACTAGAGGCTAGCACGGTAACCACTACACAACGATACGAGTATTTGATGTAGGTGGTTTGTTACGTATTTGCATCACGCTTTGAGCGTCAATTTGATGATGTTGTATTGAAGGAGTTGTATTATATTTCAACTGTTGGGGAGCCGAACTTGAAGTTTGTTTGCAACCGCACGTATGGTACCCGGTTTCTGGTAGCCTTCGCCCTAAGTGTACTTTCAGATGGCCTTATCCCCAAGTTTTAAAAGTATTAACTTTGTAATTTGAGTGTTTAAGTATTAAATAGTTACGTTTGCCTCGGCTGCATCAGTATTATTGTTAGAGACACGTTTCTCTTGGCAGGGTTGTGGTGCGACTAAGAGTGTAGACTTACGCAGATTATAATTTTACTTTACTCCTTTTATTAATGCTTGATACGATTTAAATAACACTTCACTGATATATATATATATATATATATATATATATATATAGAGAGAGAGAGAGAGAGAGAGAGAGAGAGCTGTAAGATGTTTTTATTAAATACTTGCACTTTTTAATACGTAAACTATTTTTGTCTCACACGAATACGTATTATACTTCTCGAGGACGTGTCTCGCGTCCGGTTAGGAACACGGTTTGCAGGCAACTGAACTGATTTCAACCGCCTAAACTTGTAAATTTCTGTATTTCAAGTCTCTGATTGCCTATTCCTAATCCAATAGAATACCTTCTTTTAACTAATGACACTTTTATTACATTTTTTCTTCCAAGAATCACAAGTAACATTATTAAACTCTCAAACTCATTATTGCCTCAAGGTTACCTCATTGTTAGCAACTTTTAACCTATTATTTTCACAGCTCCTACATTATTAAATTACGTAATATATTCACATAACATTATTACACATGGATACAATAATACAAGCATATACTATGACTGTAGTATACACTTTTTATATATTGTTAAATACACATTACTTTAAGGCGGGCTGTATTGAATTTATATATTCTATAGTTAGACTGAAATTATTTAAGTGTTAAAAATATTGCCTCATATTACGATTCCTCTGTTCAAAATAAAAGATAAGTTCTTCGTACATCCTCTCTTAAATGATTACCATACCGATTCTGTTGACCGTGCAGGCAGGCCGCCACTGTTGTTCGGTGGTACCTCCCCCTTTTGCACGCACACACTGGGTAAGCGAGTAGCTTCATACACCAGAGCATTCGATTGGTGGCTAGAATTCATCTGAGTGGATAACGTCAAAGGGATACCTTGTCTCTAAATATCGAAACCACTGGAAATAGATGACAAGGAGATCATAATGGAGATTAACCGTAGTCATAGCACACAAGAGAGATCCCATCAGTTTACAAACTTATGCACGTAGCTATTAACATCCTTTGAATCACTCTACTGACGAACAGACTGAAAGACATCATTCTCGATTCCTACCACACCTTTCTTTTCCTTGATGCATACAGATCACCTTTTTTCCATCAGCGGTTCACCACCCACATCATTAATCAACCTTAACAGAAAATAAATGAAGTCTTTGTGTTTGTACCTGTTGAAAGAGTAGGCATTTGTGTTTGAATACCCCGTTTTTTCTCTCGCTTTAGAATTAATGACGTGGCATTTGTCATCTTCTGTGCGCTTAATTGAAAAAGAACAATTGCTAGTCGTGTCTTGTCTCTCCTTGGGGAGATTGATGCGCTGGTCGCGTGGCAGTTGTTCTCTCGCCTGAATCAGGGATCCAATTTTATGTTCTCTCTGGGAAGGAAACAGGGTTGCTAGAAAAACGTCAGAAAAAGCTGCGTTAACTTCATTTTCGCCATTACGGTGCTCTAGCGCTTCGTAGACGAGGCAATTTTCAAGGCAATATTACCACCTGCACTCTTGGAAGTGATTTCTGACGTTTTTTCTCACGCTCGAAGTCATTCGGCTAGCGGTCAGAACATCGTTCTGGATGGAGTAATGAGCATTTACAGGCCCCAAGGGAAACATGCTGCAATACCATCTTATGGAATAACAATCACATGACTTTCTCCTCCCATTAATAGTTCACAAGTATCTCTTTCCCCTTCTACCTCACCTTAATCAAAATTAGGCAATATGGATTGCGTTACATGCAAGTTGTAGTAACAGCTTTCAAATGATTATATCACTTTTTTTCCTTTTTGTAAGGAGATTGTACGGAAAAGAAGAGGTGGAAGAGAAATTGCATAGATGCTGCTGAAAAACTTGAAATCCCACAGAAGGCGTTCTGCGTAGACCGAAAGAGGTATACACTTTTGAGACGGAACCGCGCAGGTTCGCTGGGTGCGAGAAATTCGAGGATGGTTCATTATATAATGCCCCTCTGTTTCTTTTCCTTTCAGAATATGCTCATATTTTTATATGTGCCGCCTTTAACATCCAAGGTCATATTGGAGCCTTTATCTTTGTAAGAAATTGCTAATCGGCAACGATGTTCACTCGTTTACTCTTGTGTATCTTTGGGTTTTCTTTTAAACATTAAATGCACGTACACACTTACACTCTCTCTCATATTTCAGACTCTCATAGGATGGAGAATAACCCTGGTTAAAGAAAAATGTCCATTCCTCAGCCGGGAATCGAACCCGGGACCTATGGAACTATTTGGTGGCAGTATAATTCAATATTTTGTCTCCACACACTGTTTTCTACAAAGTCGCTATCAACTTGTACAGCCATACACCAGCTTGAAACAAGTACTTGAATTTCATGCCGGTGCGAGCTCTTATCCTGCTCATGCAGCCATTTCTGACTACACCAGCCATACTGTCCTCATTCTCAAAACGAATTCCACGCAAAGCATCCTTCAGGTTTGAGGGTGCCAGCGCAATCGAAACCAATTTGTTTGGTGTTCTAGTGGCTTCTCAGAGTTTTATAAGGACGTGCATTGTCATGCTAGAGCAACATCTCTGCGGCATTCTTGTCAGGCCTAACACACCGAGAACTCTTCTTGAGACTATTCAGGTGTTAGGCATCTAAGATGACGATCTGAGTATCCAAGAACACATCAGCAAATTGGATTGCGTGTGCTGCCTTATTTTCCATAAAGCTTAAATCTGGAACCTCTTTGGATCTATGAGAGAAGTTTTCCATGCAGTGAGGAAGTGGTTACGTGAACAGGACAAGAACTGGTACCGGCAAGAAATGTACTTGTTCCACATGAAAGGGGATATATTATACATATATAGAAATTGTACATATGAAAGGGGAACCATACATATATGAATTGTACAGTAATAATATAATTCACTAACATGTTAAAATATTCAACATCTAACATTTGTACAGAGCTGATTGTAAGAAACGGGCGAGCTAGCAAAATTCCAGGAAAGCATAAAGAGCGTACCTTTCTCCAAGCCAACAGGCAAACGGTAACGGTACGGAGAAATAGAAAGAGACAGATAGAGAAAAGAAAGAGACGGAGATATGGAACTGGCTTCACAACGCTCCAAGATGACGCTTAAGCGCACAGATCTGAAGAAATACATTCTCATACACGTTAACGTAACGCGGTCTGAGGACCAATAGGAAACGTCGTTACATTTTAAACGCAGAGGTGAGCGTCTCCTCCCGTATATAAGGGCAGGCAAGGCCTCAGAGCCCACTCTCTCTCTCTCTCTCTCTAACTGATCTTCAAGAATTCCGTCGACACGAGGTGCTACAGATGCAGCTGGGTGCACAAGGGTGGGAGTGCGTGTGCAGATAGCTAGGCTCCTGACTAATTTAAAGTGGTGGGATTGTAATAATAAGGGGAAAAGCTAGCCGCCCATAATTGTTCCAACTATGAATAAACTTCATTGATTAAGGGAAACTTGCAGTATATTTTTTAACCGAGGAAGAACACTGCAGAAGACCACAACAACCCAAGGATCGACGATTTCGCGCTACAAATAGCGCACAGAACCGTTTCCTGCTACAAATGTCGCCCAACGACTATTTACCGCTACACACACCTGGCGTAATGTCATACACGTTGGTGGAGGCTTGTGGAAAATAGTTTGCAAAGTAGAAAGATTGCTTTAAGCTGTCTCCAAATTTGAAGGAATTTTATGGAATATTTTCTGAGAGAAAAAACATGTGGGGGAATCATACGTTTTACATAATGAACCTCTACCAGAGAAACGCTATATACAACTATTCGACTACTAACCGTAATTCTGGTGATTGGCGAGTTCACACACATTTGCTTCACCCCCTTGAGGATATGCTAGTGCCCCCGTGACAGCTGAACTCCAGCGTATTACCTGCAAAGATCTCACGATCTTCGCCAATCACATTAATTTAGTTTAGAAGCGGCTAATGAGATGCAAGGAGTCGAATAAGGTGACGTAACTGAATTACCCACCACCTCGTTAGTTAAGGCTCCATGTGTTTACTCAGGAAGTTGGTCCCGAAGCCTCATTATGGCCGAGGTTCGATAACAAGCCCTCCTCTAACGAGTATCTCGCGGTTCCTAAAGAAATCTGAATGTCAGATGAGACGCAGAAAAACTTTTCCTTGTGTTCAGTTTCATTTATCTAAAGCAAGAAAGTTATATATCACATTTCACATCTCTTCTTCATCGCTCCCTTTTTAGCAGTTTTTTTCAACGTGTTTCGTATTCCAACAGCTGTTGCTTTCCATGTTTAATTGCGTTATAGATTCAGATATCTTGCAATCGATAAGATCTACCAGGCCTGTCTGCCAGTTTCTGTGCATATCAGCATTAAAGAAAACTTGAGACTGGGTCTCTGGGAAACAGATATCAAAGATAATGAGCATTTTAACATTAGTTTAAAAACCTTATGGCAAATATGCACTGCACAGTTTAAAACTTATCTTGAAATTTATGGAATTTGTATAAAGTAATCACAAATAACCATGGTCGGTTTAGACGGTCATATGACACGCCTCAAAAGCAACACAGGCTAATTATAATATATAATGTATTACATTCACAACACTTTCTCTACCATCTATAATTTATTATTGCTGATACAAAATGTTCTTACAAAACTTTGTTTTTCTACCTACTTCATTTTAATCCAAATAATCCTTTGCAGAAATAGCTACATTACAGATTTCGTTAAGATACAAAGGGCACAGCGATAGTCAAATGTTTAAGAACAGGACGTTATACTCTGGCCATAAAAATTCCATACTGTTTCCATGAAATCGCGAGAAACAACTTAATATCGAAAAGACTTAAAATAATGGGTATTGAACAATCGAACATTAATAATAGATATCTGGTAATGGTTGATGCCACAAAACGTTATTTGAAATAAATTTGTTTTAAAGAGATCTAGGTATATTTTTGTGTAATACGTTTTTGTTTATCTCCTAAGGTTTAGTAGTGATATAAAATAAAACAAAATTGCTTCTGAATGAAGAAAACATCGTGGGGTATTCCCAGAAAATTCCAGATATGAATTAAATATATAGTATATAAATATAGAGCCATTTTTGAGAAAATAAAATATTTCGAAAAAACTTCTGTAAAATCTGATTTGTTGCACTAACATGACATTCTCTACTCTTGTACAAACTATTTTTACAAGCACTTATTCTTCATCTGCTTCATGTTAATCGAGACATCGAGGGCTTTAAGCGATAGTCAAATATTTTAAGAGCTGGTTGCTATGTGGAGCATTCCATTCTCTTTGTATGTCCAGGACATAAAAAACGAATAACGAATTCCTATTTGACAAAAAGTGTAAGTATTGGAAAATTCAAACAAATAATAAGGAATATCTCGGATATGGCCAACTCAAAAAAAACTGTAGGTATATGAAATAAACCGTGTGTTTTAACGAGATCTACATTTCCTATGTAGAAACATTTTGTCTATCTCTTACGGTTTACCCGTTATACAAAAGAAGTTCAGAAAGAAAAGGACTTTTAGGGACATTCCAAGAAAATTCAAAATATACATTTTGTTTCTCATGAAAATATCTTAAACATGATATTTTAATCAAAATCGTTAGAGCCATTTTTGAAAATTTTCAATACTCTTCCATGTAAAACGTAGTTTGGAGTGGGGGGGAATTCTTCTGAAAATCTTCGTGTCGCGTCTTTGAAACTTACTGAACCTATATACCAAGTTTGGTATTTATCCGACTTTTGTTTTTGAGTTATGCTGTTCACAGACACACACACTGACCTTTTTCTAGAAATGTTTTGAGACCCCCTAAATCCAAAAAAAGTATTTTTGGAAACATGTCCGTGTGTGCGTGTGTTTGTGTGTGTGTCTGTGAACAGCACAACTCAGAAACGAACAGTCGGATAAACACCAAACTTGCTATTTAGGTTCAGTATCTTCCAGAGATGCGACACGAAGGTTTTCAAGAAAATCCCCGCACCCCAGATTACCCTTTACATGGAACATTTTTCGAAAATTTTAATGTTCTCAAAAATGGCTATAACGATTTTGATTAAAATATCATATATTTAAGATATTTTTATGACAAATAAAATGTATATCTAGAATTTTCTGGGAATGTCTCCAAAAGTATTCTTCATTGTGAACGACTTTTACATAACTGGTAAACCATAAGAGATAGACAAGGTTTTACTACACAAAAAATGTAGATCGCGTTAAAATACACAATTTATGTCATATACATTTTTGTTGTTGGGTGAACCATTTTCGAGATATTGCTTGTTATTCCCTTAAAGTTTCCAATACTTGTACTTTTTCTCAAATTCGTTATTCATTTTTTTTGTCCTGGTAATGCAAAGAGAATGGAGTACGCCACATAGCAACCAGCTCTTGAAATATTTGACTATCGCTTAAAGCCTACCAATTCCCCTTGCACCTAAAAGAAAATTAGCAATAAGATTAACATCTCGATTAACATGAAGCATATGGAGAATAAGCGTTTGTAAAAATAGTTTGTACAAGAGTAGAGAAAGTCATGTGAGTGTAACACATCAGATTTTTCCTCTTCTGTACAGCTCAAGGTTGAATCACAGAGCGGTTACTGTAAAAACATCTCCTTCAAAGCATGCAATAAGAAGCCTTGAGGAAACCCAAAATGCTATGTAGTAAGGAACAGGAGCACAGAAAATGTTTCCAATGCAAATGAGTTGTTCCCAGGGAATTAATGGAAATACTCCCACGGTCTAGATCCGCGATTAAGTCCTGCCTCATCCCAAAACCTTGAACCATTCGGATTCAGGAGACATCTTCAGGTTACCATGGCAACAGCGCACTTTCGCTTAGAAGGGCATTTAAATGCTTTAATACTGCAGTACATCGGTCTACTTTCCATTAAACGTAAGCGAGAGCACTTTGAAGGATCCTAAAAATTGAAGGAGGTCCATTCTTCGACATCTAAAAGCTTTTTAGTGCCCTAAAAACCCAACAAATGAACTCTTATACGACTTTCTCTGCAGGTTACCATGAGAATCTATGGACCATTCGTATAAAAGACGTTATGTTTTTCTAAGCACGTTAAGTTTTCGCGATCTGTATCTGTATTTAAAGGATTACCGGTAGATAATATGTATTTCTGGGTTTTAGTGAGGCTTTTAGGCCATAAGAAGTGAACTTTACAAACCCAGTTTTGCCAACTTAAATGAATTGTCATTTTTGACGATTGCAAGTAGAATGTTTGGCTTCTATATATTTTAAATGTCTAGAAATGCCTTCGCGCACTGGAGACGAGAGTCAATTGTTTGTAATTGGATCATTATTAACCACGAGCTCGTGAGAAATGAGGGTAACTAGCGTTTGAAAATACTTCAGTCTGAGATATTGATAAATGATAAACGGGACGTAACTATTTTGTACTTTAAACATATCTGTTTATAAAATGACCAGGCATGAACTCGTTAGAAAGAGAATTGTCACTATGTTTATTTTGTTCCATTTAGCATCTGTCGGTGGCTTTGACATTAGAACGGTAGGTTTTGGAGGGGGCGGCGCCGTAGCCGAGTGGTTGGACCGCTCGCCTCTCACCGGTCCGGGTTCAATCCTAGGGACTTGCATGTGGGATTTGTGGTGGACAGAGCGGCGTCTGGACAGGTTTTCTCCGGGTTCTCCGGTTTCCCCCGCCAACTGCTCCATCATCGCCTTTCCTTTCATCCATTCCACCATCATTTCGTTTCATCTACTTCCTTCCTCCCATACCAGGCATCGGGCTGATCACCCATCCTGGATATTCTGTCTGATCCATGAGTGTCTGCTTGTCGATGGGCCTCTGACCTGTAACTCCTGGGGTGTAAGTTCTACATACGAGGAGGTTAAACAGAGAAAGAAGAAGAAGGTTTTAGAGGGAGTAGAACTAACTGCCGAGGGGTCTTAGCCCCTCCAACTACAAGATCTTCTGTGCCTGATCCCCTTACAGGGTGTCCCTAGGAGGGAAGGGCGAGGTGAGGGAAGACAGAGGGAGGCGGACTAGGAGACACGACAGGGCAGAGGGCCTCCTGCGAGCTTACACATCCCATTGGGGGGCTCAGAACACGGGGATCGCCCCCATTCCGGGATACACAGGGTTACATAGAGCATCCTTTTCTCCTGCCACGCACACCTAGACTCCCGCCGACACTTTCAAACCTGAAACAGTGCAAACAAATGAAAGGTGAAGTGCAGGGATGTAATGAAGCTTCCCAGCATTCACCTAGTGGCCCGGGGAAATCCCCCAAAAAACCCCATGGGTCAGGAAGCTTGGCTACTGGAATCGAAGCCACAACTTCTCGAATGAGAGCCACAGACGTTACCACCTGAGCCATCCCGCACTATTGTCTTACTCAATAGCAGTGATATTCAGTTGTTTACTTTAGGATCTTATTGTTGGATTTAAATACCCTAGGCTTGAACTTCGATTCACGCACTTTCGCTGAACTCTAGACTCTGAAACCTGGAGCCTTTGGAAGTTTATATACTAGCTACTAGACCACAGAAACAGATAGTGGCAGTTAGCGTTTCAAAATCAATTGGACTTGAAGTACGGGAACGTGCGAAAATTCGAAAATGTTTAATGGTTAAGACATAAATTTCTCTTAACGGGATGCACACTGTTCCTATAGTAAATGCTTGTTTATGTTATAGTTTCTCGATTGCAGCAGATTTAATGAGGAAAATAAATTCACAGGCTGTTTACAGAAAACTTATGACATATATTTTATTGTATTCCAAGAGGCACGGAAAAATCACGAAATAAAATTCAGTACTTCAGAAGCTAGCTAAAAACATTTGTCAGGCTGTGGTAGATGTGTGGAGTATTTTTGCCACCTTCAGGTTTCCCTTGAATTTTCGAAACTTTGTCCCCATTCGCAAATTGTCGCTTTTATTCATGAAAAAATAAACAATGTATGCATTTATCAATTAAAAATACAATAAATTACAAGCAACTTGAGTGATTTTTACTTTCTCTACCACGTATAGTAAGTAGGGGAAGTATTGAATTCCACCCAAAATTTCGATACCGAGATTTCACTGGAAATACATGTTTTGAGACCCCCTGAATCCAAAAAAAAGCATTTTTGGAAACATGTCCGTGTGTGTATGTGTGTGTGTGTGTGTGTCTGTGAACAGCATAACTCAGAAACGAACAGTCGGATAAACACCAAACTTGGTATTTATGTTCAGTATCTTCTAGAGATGCAACACGAAGGTTTTCAAGAAAATTCCCCCACCCCAGATTACCCTTTACAGGGAACATTTTTCGAAAATTTTAATTTTCTCAAAAATGGCTTTAACGATTTTGATTAAAATATCATATGTTTAAAATATTTTCATGATAAATGAAATGTATATCTCGAATTTTCTGGGAATGTCTCCAAAAGTATTCTTCGTTGTGAACGACTTTTGCATAACTGGTAAACCATAAGAGATAGACAAAATTTTACTACACAAAAAATGTAGATCGCGTTAAAATACACAATTTATGTCACATACATTTTTGTTGTTGAGTGAACCATTTTCGAGATATTGCTTGTTTTTTGTTTTTTTTGGCAATTCCCCTTACATCTACAGGAAAATTAGCAATAAGATTGACATCTCGATATCTCGATTAACATGAAGCATATGGAGAATAAGCGTTTGTAAAGATAGTTTCTACAAGAGTAGAGAAACTCATGCGAGTGTAACACATCAGATTTTTTGTACATGGACACTAGCAACACTATCAATAAATGTGGCACAAAAAAAACCTCACAAGATTGAGTTCTTTTCGGTTCAGTCAGCAGCTTTCAGCAGAAGCAGCAATGACTGTCTTCAGTTTTAGTTGGAACCTCATCGAGCGTTGTAAAGGGTCGTTAAAGATTTTCTTGAAAATCTTCATGTCGCATCTTTGGAAGATACTGAACTTAGGACTTTTGGTGTTTATCCTAGCTTCGATTTTGAGTTATGCTGTTCACAGAGAGACACGCACACACGAACATTGTTCTAAAAATGTTTATTTGGGATTCGGGGGCCTAAAACATGTACTTCCGGTGAGATCTCGATATCGAATTTTTGGGTGGAATTTACCTACCTTCCCTACCTACTAGGAATGTGGTACAGAATGTAAAAATGTCTGTGTAATTGTAGTGGAGTCATCTTTTGCATTTCTAAAAGGTGTCTGATTTAAATACGGAGCTCGGAGTGCATCCATACACGCTTGTACTGTGTACTTCTAATTGCTATTTTTAGATTCAGTGATCTCAGAAATGCATTTCCTGAATATTTAGATTAAGTTTCGAAAGCTGTAGAGAAGGTAAGTTATATCATAGGTGTAATTAGGGCTGAGAGTTGCAGTGCTTTCCCAGGCTGACCGTGTGAGGCAGCTCCGGCACGGGATGCTGGAAGCTATGAATGATTCAAGCATCAAGCTTCCCCGCCAGAAAACAATAGTACCAACCTGCTGCCTTGCTACCGCCACCGTTAATAATGCTACGTTGAATAGAACGATAAATCTCTCACTTACCTGCTTCCTTTTGTATCTGGTTACTGCTTTCAAAATATGCAATTTTGTTTCATTAGCACCAATCCTGCTGATATGTGGCTGCAAACACATTGGTCGTAATTCAACATTTCGCACTGTTTATGTGGAATATCTTCAGTGTATATTTCACATAAATATTGCTCTGCTCCTTGAATTATTTCTTGTTTCAAACACGCTGGTTCTCCCGTAGAACACGTTATTTTGGGAAATTTAATGTTTAGCCGTTAAAGGGTTGTATTCCATAGGTGTATATAAAGACATCTTTTAGAGACACCCTTGCCTTTGAACATTATTCGATTGTCTTCTGCTTTGCCCTTCTTTAAAATTGTAAACTTCAAGCTCATGATTGAAAAGTGCTGCCAAATAGTGTTGTTATTGGCATCTGGGTGTGAAAGCGTTCCTTTGCTTTGCATCACTCGAGACGACAAGCGGGCAGGCGTCATGGCAGAATGTTCGAGAACTGTTTTCTTCGCTTATTCTCTTGGTATTAACATTTAATTAAATTTTCAGCACGATAATATTGAAGTTTATTTTTTACTAAATTATTCAATGAAGATTCTGCCACAATGTTTTAAATGTGGATTCTAATTTTATTTTAAATGTTATCTATCTAAGCTATCGCAGATAAGTTCATGCTACGGTGATATAACAGATAATACAAAAATGCTAGACCCATTTTCTATACTTGAGGCAGTATTTTTGACACTTGAATAATTTCAATTAAATTATATAATATGTAATTTCAATAACAGCCCACCTTGAAGCAATATGTATGTAACAGTCATTGAATATGCTTATATTATTGTAAACATGTTTAATAATTATGTGTGAATGCATTATGTAGTTTAATAATGTAAGAGCTGTGAGAATAATAAGTTTAAAGTTGCTAACAATGAGGTAACAATAAGGTAACCTTGAGGCAATAATGAGTTTCAGAGTTTAAATGTTACTAGCCATGATTAGAGCAACGATAATGTAAATTTTGTGACAGTTTAAAATTAGCCAATCAACAGCCAGAAAAAGCTTTAATTAAATGCAGGTATTCTATTGGACTAGGATTAGCCAATCAGAGACTTGAAATACAGAAGCTTACGGGTTTTGACGGTTGAAATATGTTCAGTTCCCTGCAGACCTTGGTAGTGACCGTGTGGAAGATGTGTTCTCTAAAGAAATATTACGTATTCGTGTGAATCGTAAAATATGTATACCCATTAACAAAGTGCAAGTATTAAAGAATCTCACAGCTCGTAATATCAGTGTAGTGTCAAGGATAAATAAAAAGAAGTGAATTTAAACTTAAAACCTGTGTAACCTACATTCTTGTCGCACCACACCCTGTCTAAGAGATACGTGACTATAAAACAATACTGAAGCAGCCGAGGCAAAAACAAACATAAATAATATCTATAGAATCAGTTTAATAACAAAAGTTAATAATATTTTTTGAACTTTGAGTGTAACAACAAAAATACATCTTTAAAATCGGTTTCTCATACGTAACAGCTTATTACGTAACAAACAAATCTTCTACAAATTAATGCCTAAAGCATGGTGAAAACTTCAACAGAACACTTTTTCAAATTGGTTTTCCAAGTGTGGAAATAAATAAATAAACAGGTTGAAGAACAATAACTATTTCAAGTTGGCTCCCATACGTGGGGCATATATCTACTTCATACTTCAAACTTCAAGTGCCCCAGAGGATACAAATTTTTAACTAATTGGTAAAGCAGGCTTTATGGCTTCTACAACAAATTTAATAAGATGTTCGATTCCTACAGCCATACAATAAGATGTATTCTTTCTCAAAGAAATGTAACACGTTTTAACATTACAATGTAAATGAAACACTTTTACAAATTTGTCCTCAAGATTAGTTCCTCTTGCCAATTTACGTGCGTTGCAAAGTTTTACAATTGTATACAAGAAATTATTATTCTCGCGCTATTCCACAGTTCGAAGTTAAATCGGCACACGCTCTAATGTTAAATTTTGAGAAGTACGTACAAAGATGTTTCGAATCAAATTTTGAAAAGGCCGAGATTTTAGCGTGTGCCTAATATCGCTCCCCTATACCTGACTTTAAGGCTTCTCTTCTTCACGGCGATGACTATATTACTTGTCCTCTTGATGTCCGAGGTGACTCGAGCCTTCCCCTCACGTGAAAGTGACGTCAGCAGTCACACCGCTACTCCTATAGCTCTCTACGCTGGCATATTCTGCCGAGAGTTTTCTACAGGAACGCAGCCGATAATACAGGGAGTTGTTGCTGCTGATACTTCCTTCAAGGTAGACAGAAGGAATCCACCACATATAACGTTCAGCATGGCAAACGCGTTCCGAAACCCAAACTAGCATAGCTATGTCAATGAAGCTGATGCCAACCTGGCACAAATTATAGTTTTAAAAGTTTAGAACTTTATAATATCATTCTTAAGTCAATTTAAGGACAGCGAAAGAAGGAAAGTTTAGTGCTTAACACTGTTTCATATTCAAAATTTAAATTTCTAATCGTAACTACTCTTGTGATAAATGACACCGAAAAGTTAGTGAAGAATATAGAAATACTGTAAACAAGAAAAATTGTTCAAATGGCATTAATACTTAGTGGCATATTTCAATTTTAATTGCTAATCGGTTCTGTCGTTTCTGAGTTTTAAATACGTCATTTATAAACAAAGCAGATGAAATATGCTTTCCTAAAGTTAGTTCGCCTTTTGTGTCAGGCGGAGGGGGAAACCTCGCGCGACCGCGCCTTCTTAAATAGATCCATTGCCGCCACCACCCCCCAGGAGGAAGGGGTGAAGTGAAGGAACCACACCACAGAAGGCGATGAACGACCTGTCGACCAAGCAGCCCTCTAGTGCCCAAGGGAAGTACTCTTTTCTTTGAGCAAGCATCCGCGCCATCTGTCCGGCACCGCCATACGCCACGAAACCTAGAACGCACCTGAGAAAGAAGTGGAATCAAAGGGAAATGGTGTAAAGGAAATCGTGGAGAAACCACCCCAGTATTGGTGTACCTACCAGGTAAAACCATGAAAAACCCAAGGCAGTCGACGGGAATCGAAACCGGGACATTCTGAATGCGAGCCTCGGGGATTACCGTAGAGCCATTTTGCTCTGTTTGATTTTGCTAACTCGTAAACCAACCCACCGCAAACAGCCGCCCAGATATAACAGTAATCCAGCCTTCGTAGTGTTAAATTTACTCTAGACAGAAATCCGTTTTGAATCTTGCCTTTTATACCCGTCATTCATCCAGACCTTAAATGGAAATGATGGAAACAGTTGCACCAGTGGCAATCCAGATGAGGTTTTCATCCATATGAATATGTATCAGCAGAAATGGCCGTCCTAACTGATTTAATGGCGGCGAGTAACGTATGATGATATGCAACAAGAATCTCTCTGCCGCGTAATGTCCTGACTTTATCAATAAAGTTGACGGTGGAGGGAGCAGGGCAATGAGAAGAGGCAAATGTGATCCAAGCGGGTTGGCTACTCCTATTTAACATTGCAAAGCTAAGAGTAAATGTTTTTTTGTTTCAATGGCAATTGCGATGCTGAACTGTTATCTACGAGGTATTTCTTTTCTCTGTTTCTATTCTTTAATTTCCTTGTTTTAAATGGTGACCGTTAACATCGATTTCCCACTAATAATAATACTAATAATATACAAAGTATCTTTATTGATTTCAAATTATTGAGGTTATTACACAAGTATTTAATTATATGGTTCATTGACCATACATGCATATTTAAGATACAAGGTATGGTAGCAAAATAAACAACAGAAAAAGAAAAGAAAACAAAAAGAACAAGAAAAAGGAAAATAGAGATAAATTACCTTTGAATAACTGAACAAATTTGACCTAGCTTCGGGCACTTTAGCCAAGAAACTGCCCATGTTTGCCAGTTCCTGTGGTCTGCCAGTAGCTCCCAACGTGCCAGTCTCTTTCTTGACGGACTTAAGAATTTTTTTTTGAGTTTAATTGTTCGCTGGTTCTCCCAATGTGCACATTCCGCCAAAATATGTACCCAGTCCTCATCCAAATCACAGAATGGGCAGATTCTCCTGCCAGAATCGTCAGTCATTTTCTGTGCCCTCCAGCCCCCCGTGCCATTCCTGATATTTCCTTTCTTCCTAAGTTAAGTATATATGCCTCTTTACCCCAATTCTATTTTATTTCATTTGCTAGACTTAGAGAAGGTTTCATTTTACAATCCGATTCTATTTCCTGTTGGTTGAAGTCTCTTAGTCTTCTTCTGACTCCTTTCCATGTGTTTTTGTCATTTGTTTCAGCTCTTAGCCATACTGACCCCATTCCTATTCTTCTCAAACCCCTTTCCAAATCAGCTGCCCAAAACTTAGGAGACAGGTTTTTTCGCCGGTATTTATAACATTTGTATCGTAGTGTGGAGTTATCGTCCTGTATCAGCCTCAGCCAGTACTTCACTGCTCTTATTTTACAGTTTATTGTGTCTTCATAACATCCCACCTCCCTCAATACCCCCGAATTTGACCCCCGAATACCCCCTTGTGAAACTCCAAGAACTCTTTTCCAAAATTCTACCTGTGTTTTATTTACATGCTCTGCTGTTTCCCAACCCCACATTTCACTTTCGTATAACAAAACCGGCCTTAATAAAGTAATGCTCCTTTTATGGGACAAAATAGCAATTATTAAGTATAACTAATCTCCAGAATGGCTAATAGGAGAGAGAAAAGAAAATGAACCAAAGAGAACGGTTTGTTTTGTTTGCAAGAAGCATTTAAATTTTGCTGATGTAATCGCTTTTTCAGAGTGAATGGAAATAACTGGAAATATGAAATGAATGCGTAAGAGGGCTTAGAAATCTAACGCTACATCGCACTCAACCAAAGGTCTGAAGGGGAGTGACGGAAAAACCCATGCAGTTTCATGCAAATTGAATAGGATTCAGAATTGTAGGGTCATGGTGGTTAATTCAGATGCTAAGTAGAAAAAAGAGCAAATAAATGGGCAGTTTTTATACACTCACATGACTTTCTCTACTCTTGTACAAACTATTTTTACAAACGCTTATTCTCCATATGCTTCATGTTAATCGAGATGTTAATCTTATTGTTAATTTTCTTGTAGATGCAAGGGGAATATGGTAGGCTTTAAGTGATAGTCAAATATTTTAAGAGCTGGTTGCTCTGTGGAGTATTCTATTCTCTTTGTATTACCAGGACAAAAAAATTAATAACGAATTTCAGAAAAAGTATAAGTATTGGAAAATTTAAGGGAATAACAAGCAATGTCTATATGTCATATATTGTGTATTTTAACGCGATCTACATTTTTTGTGTAGTAAAATTTTGTCTATCTCTTATGGTTTACCAGTTATGCAAAAGTCGTTCACAATGAAGAATACTTTTGGAGACATTCCCAGAAAATTCGAGATATACATTTCATTCGTTATGAAAATATCTTAAAAATATGATATTTAAATCAAAATCGTTAGAGCCATTTTTGAGAAAATTAAAGTTTTCGAAAAAAGCCCCATGTAAAGAGTAATCTGAGTTATGCTGTTCACAGACAGACACACACACACACGGACGTGTTTCTAAAAATTCTTTTTTTGGATTCAGGGGGTCTCAAAACATATATTTCCGGTGAAATCTCGGTATCGAATTTTTGGGTGGAATACAATACTTCCCATA
Source organism: Deroplatys truncata (assembly GCA_030765065.1). Taxonomy (NCBI): domain Eukaryota; kingdom Metazoa; phylum Arthropoda; class Insecta; order Mantodea; family Mantidae; genus Deroplatys; species Deroplatys truncata. Next base: position 144,173,494 of record CM060985.1, on the reverse strand, counting down.
CTTCCTATACGTAGAAGAGAAAGTAAAAAGAATAGTCAAACGAACACCAAACTTGGTATTTAAGTCCAATATCTTCCAAAGATGCGACACAAAGATTTTCAAGAAAATTTCCCCATCCCATTCCAAACTACTCTTTATAAAAACTTTTTCGAAAATTTTAATTTTCTAAATAATGTCTCTAACGATTTTTATTAAAATAAATATATTAAAGATGACAAATAAAATGTTTATCGTGAATTTTCTATGAGTAGTCTATGAGGTCCTCTTTATTTGGAGGGAATTTTGTATAATCTTGTATAACTAGTAAACGTTAAGCGATAGACGAACATGTACCTCACAAAAAAGGTCTCTTTATAACACACAATTTAATTCAAATAATTTTTTGCATAGGCCATTTATGAGATATCTGTTATTAAAGGCTCGAATTATTGTTCATTACTTGGTCGTTCTCTTAGAAATCCTGTCAATCTCGCGATTGCATGGAGACAGTAAGTATGCAATTTTAAGTCAGCATGTAGCATCCAGTTTTTAAACATTTGACTATCGCTGTTCCCTCCGTATCTGAGATGAAATGTGTAATGTAGCTGCTTCTGGAAATGTTTGTTTGGATTAAAATATAGTAGAAAATTAAGCTTTAGTAAGAATAGTCTATACACCCACTAATAAAAATAATAAAGATAGAGGGTACAGAACGTCATATGAATGTATTACATTAAGTTTTTCTTTTTCCTTTTACAGTTTTGTGAAAATACACATTCAGAATAATGGTTATAACACCATAATACTCCAAAGTGCTAATGCATGTCCAAGACTACTGCTTTCAAACACATTAAATGCATTTATATACCATGATTATATGCAGCACAAAAAAGTTTACTAAAATTATCTAATGTTGGGATAAACGGACACAATATGGACTTGGTACAGAGAATATCTAAAGATAACTGCCCATTGTCATAAGATTACAAATCAGTATGTAAAATGTATTAGCTCTGAACATAGAGATGGACACTGGCGACATTCAGTTTAGGTTCGGTCACCTTGTCTGACTACACACTTCCCTTTATATAAGGGGCATTCAAATGAAACCATCTATTGGTAGAGCGACTACAGCGTGCGCAACGTTTGACGTTGCATAGCGACAGTGTGGTTTCACGCCGAAGAGAAGGTGGTCACACAAGTTATCGTCCACTACTGAACATAAAGGCGAGTAAGCAGGAACAGCGAGGAGTGATTCGATTTTTAACGGCGGAGGGAGTTGGAGGCCGTGAAATGTATCGACGGATGAAGGCTGTGTGCGGTGAGTACAGTCTGTATCGTTCAAGTGTGGTGGAATGGCGCAAGAGATTCCTTGAGGGGCACGAGTTACTACTCGTCCTGAACAGGCTCATTGTGTCATCACACCTGAAATGATTGCGCAAGTGAATGATTAGTCTTGGACAACTACAGAATCACCATGGACAAGATCTATCGGTTACTGGGTATCAGCGTGGGCACCATTCACCATAATGCATAAACACTTGAAATTTCGAAAAGTTTGTGCGCAATGGGTTCCCCACCAACTGACCTCCGAACAGCGCAGTCTTTGAATCATCTGCAACGTTATCATGAGGAGGAATACGGCTTTTTGTCGCATATTGTCACTGGTGACGAAGCATGGTGTCACCATTTTGAACCGGAAAGCAAGCTTCAGAGCAAGGAGTGGAAACATGCGACTTCACCACCTCCAAAGAAATCAAAGGCCATGCGCACTAGTTCTGGTAAGGTCATGATGTCCTTTTTTGAACACAAGGGCCCACTGCTTGTCGAGTTCCTGGAACGGGGAACCACCATCAATGCCCAGCGTTATCAGGCCACTTTACAGAACCTTAGACGAGCCATCAAGTCGAAACGCCCAAGCATGTTGTCCGATGGTGTTATTCTCCTGCTTGATAATGCCCGCCCACACACTGCCAATGCGGTGAAGACGACATTGCAGCAGTTTCGATGGGAAACGCTGGAACATCTACGGTACAGTCCAGACCTTTCACCGTGTGACTTTCATGTTTATGGACCTCTAAAACAAGCTATTCGCGGACATCGATTCACAACGGACGACGAAGTGTGTGAATGGGTCCAGGCCTAGATCTGAAAGCAGCCTACTAGCTTCTTCAAAGATGGAATCGACCGGCTAGTGTCGCAATGGGATAAATGTGCCAACAGTTTTGGTGACTATTTTTGAGTTAATAAAATCGTTACCGTTACTTTACACAAGTGACCGTGAATGGCCCTTATACCTTTCAGTAAACTACTTTCTTCAGCATAGGCTAAGTTGCAGGCGACACAAGTACAAACCAGAATTTGCAGCATTCAGTCTAGATAAACAAATTGCAGGAACGTAGTGCTGACTATGTCTCGTTCTTATTTATTATTTTTTTTTTCAGTACTTAGCGGATGTGTAGCTTGAATTTCGTCATACTTCTACTCTAATGAAGTTTTTGCTTCATTTGAATTTTCCACATCGATGTCGCAGGAAAACTCACCTGTAACGCAGAGATAGAGGGAGCCAGCTGCTATTATTTCTTACTTCTCCCCTTTTGACACACATTCATCTCGACGTGCTTATCTGTACCCCACTTGCACACTGGGGCGGACAGATTCAAACCATGAATTAGATAAAGTGACAAGTCTTTCCAAGGCGCGCGCTCTCCTGCTATCTTTTTAAAACTTTCTAACGCGGTCTGCTGAGCGTCTTGTTCTTTTAAAATTCTAAAGAAAGGCTCCAGAAGTCATCGTGATTATTTCTTTTTCTTAGAGTAATTTATTCGACCTTCATCGTAAAGATTTATGTGGCACTATATTATCTTCTTTAACTCTCTGTTTTACTTGCAATTATTAGCTTAACCTTCTGGCACATGGGAAATGAAGCCGTTCCTCTTTTATCTTTGCTAGAAGGTATTCATACCACACACACAAGGAAAAAATAACCAAACTTCTCAGCTCTGTAGGATCCTTATTTGCTCTGGATATACTTATCTCTCCATGATTGAAGCAAAGAGGTACATAAAAAAAATCTGATGACTTTCTCTACTCTTGTACAAACTATTTTTACAAACCCTGTTCTCCATATGCTTCATGTTAATCGAGATGTTAATCTTATTGCTAATTTTCTTGTAGGTGCCAGGGGATTGGTAGACTTTAAGCGATAGTCAAATATTATAAGAGCTGGTTGCTATGTGGCGCATTCCATTCTCTTTGCATGTCCAGTGCGTAAAAAAATGAATAACGAATTCCCATTTGAGAAAAAGTATTGGAAAATTTAAGGGAATAACAAGCAATATCTCGAAAATGGTTCACTCAAAAAAAAATGTATATGTCATAAATTGTGTATTTTAACGCGATCTACATTTTTTTTAGTAAAATTTTGTCTTATCTTTTATGCTTCCAAAGATGGATTTTCAAGAATATCCCCCATCCCAGACTACCTTTACATAGAACATTTTCGTAAATTACTCCACGTGGGGAAGATATTCTGATGAACTTTGACTGGCTAAAGTTAGATATGAATGGATTCCTGCTGGATGGAGTGGGGGTAGCGGCGAACTCTACCCTAACCAATGATGTATGTCACATTGATTGAAGCAATGTTTGGTATTTATGCGACTTTTCGTTTTTGAGTTATGCTGTTCACAGACACACAAGCCGATACACAAACAGACCTTTTTTCTGAATGTGCTTTTTTTGGATTCCGGGTGCCTCTAAACATGTATATTTCTGGTGAAATCTCGATATCGAATTTCTGGGTAGAATACAATACTTCTCGTACTTACTAAAGTTATTTTTTCACATCTCCGGAAGCAGAGAAGAATAAATAAATAGTTTGTTTTAAGGTATAACGTGTATGATCTTTTGTATCAGAGGATATCAGCTTTATAACGTCGTTGAAATTAGTATATTTGCTATTCTGTGTCATTTGGTAAATAAATATGTTTCATATTCCATCTCTCCTGTCAGACTTCATTGAGTTGCAACGCTGTGTTTATATGTTTTCCAGGACAACCCAAGACCGTCTAAAAAAATTACGACCTTACTGTGCAGTAGAAAATAGAAGTCACATCAGATATTTTAGATTTGCATAATGTACGCAATTACAGAAAGCCCCCCAAAAGTCCCTTTCATGTTTTTCACTTTGCTCCTAGAATCCGCGAAAGCGGCCCCATTTCTCGTCAAAGCCTCTAAAAGGATGTATAGGCTATTAGATTCTTTTGATCGCGTCAAAAAGGGGCTCTTTTGCACGTCTCTTTCTTTTTGCGGCGGGTAAAAAACGTTAGCAATAAAATTATAGAAAATGGACACCATTCGTGCGACTGTTGTGTTTAAAAGCATTGGCAAGTCTTTTTTCTTCTCTCTCTTTTGTGTTTGTTTTCCTTTTATGGGGTGTGTTCTATTAGGCGCACTGCTTTTTTCTCTTCACAGTGTACTTGATAAGAAAGGCGACTTTTTCTTTACAGTTGGCTTTCAATTTAATATTGCAAAAGGGGTTTTTATAATGGCCTGCTTTTTAATGAAATTTTGAAATGAATATGTAACAAATCTTAGACGGGTACAGTTAGGGAAAAATGTACTTTAATTGCGTTATTCTCTTTTTTGTTTATTTTTTATTGAATACGTCTGCAGATTCTGTTGCAAATGAAGGTGCCAGCCTTGAGCGACGCTTTTCTGGCATTTGGGTCACACCTACAATCTCTAAATTGGCTGGCTCCGTATCTCAATCGGTAGAACACCTGCCTATTGGTATATGTATAGAAGGTTCATTCGGAATGAAAAGGACTTCACAAGATATTTGTCGAAAATTCAAGATATGCATTTCATTAGTCGTGGAGATATATCAACATATGTTGTTTTAATAACAGTAACGAAAAATCTGACGTGTTACACTCACATGACTTTCTCTACTCTTGTACAAACTATTTTTACAAACGCTTATTCTCCATATGCTTCATGTTAATCGAGATGTTAATCTTATTGCTAATTTTCTTGTAGGTGCAAGGGGAATGTGGTAGGCTTTAAGCGATAGTCAAAATTTTTAAGAGCTGGTTGCTATGTGGAGTTTTCCATTCTCTTTGCATTTCCAGGACATAAAAAATGAATAACGAATTCCAATTTGAGAAAAAGTATAAGTATTGGAAAATTTAAGGGAATAACAAGCAATATTTCGAAAATGGTTCACTCAATAAAAATTTTAACGCGATCAACATTTTTTGTGCAGTAATATTTTGTCTATCTCTTATAGTTTACCAGTTGTGCAAAAGTCGTTCACAATTAAGAATACTTTTGTAGACATTCCCAGAAAATTCAAGATATACATTTTATTTGTCATGAAAGTATCTTAAGTATGCGATATTTTAATCAAAATCGTTAGAGCCATTTCTGAGAAAATTAAGATTTTCGAAAAATGTTCGATGTAAAGGGTAATCTGGCGTGGGGGGATTTTCTTGAAAACCTTTGTGTCGCATCTCTGGAAGATACTTTTTTTGGATTCAGGGGGCCTCAAAGCATATATTTCCGGTGAAATCTCGGCATCGAATATTTGGGTGGAGTACAATACTTCCCCTAATTACTATTCGTAGTAGAGAAAGTAAAAATTTTTCAATTTTGTTGAAAATTTTCGTGTCGCATCTTTAGGAGATGTTGAACTTTCATACTAATTATGGTATTATCCGACTTAAGCTGTAGACACACGCGCGCAAACTTTACTTTATAATAAACATTTTTTGGGTCAGGGAATCTCAAATTATGTGTTTCTGGTGAAATTTAGATACCCAATATTTTACTGAAATACTATACTTTGTTTACCTATAACAGATATGTGGCGTTAAGGTATTTGGATAGAAATTGGTTTCTCCTTCGACAGTGTTGATGCATGAAACTCAAGCTATTTTTAGAAGCTCTTGAAACAGTTATTTAAAATATACTTGATGTTAAGTAGTAGTGCTTCCCCTAGGTATGTTTGGCGAGTATTCTGAGGGCAGGAGTGGAAGCATTTTCTGCTACACCAGGTGGGACCACTAGACTGCTGTAGTGCATATGGCAATTGAGTTTGTGTTTACAAGCCCCCTCATGTCATGTGGTAGCTGTAACCGGCTCTTGAACTGCCCCTCCACACACTCTGACATAGAGAGTCCGTGGTCATTGGAAAGGTTCTGAGGTTCTGGCCGAAACATTTCGAGAGTGCACTTCATTCGATGGGTTCTTTAGCTTATTGTTTGTTCTTTATGTGTACCAGCTCTTATTGACGGTCTGTGCGGGAGATGAAAAAACTAAACTCATAATAACATTAAACAAATCTGATGTGATAGATTTACATGACTTTCTCTACCCTCTATCCAAACTATTCTTACTAAAGCTATATTTTCATTATATTTTAACCCAAATAAACCGTTGCAGAAATAGCTGTTTACATTACACATAACGTTTAAGAACTGGTCACTATACGCTGACCTTAAAATTCCTTGTTGTTTCCATGCAGCCACCAGAAACAACTGAAAACCTATGAAGCTAAAAACGAATGACAAAGTATTGAATGAATCGGGCCATTAATGACGGATATCTCGGAAATGGCTAATGTCAAAGGAAAAACTATTTCTAGTAAATTCTATGTTTTATAGAGGTCTTTACTTTTATGTAGTACGTTTTTGTCTATCACTTAACGTCTACCAGTTATTCAAGATTATACAAAATTCTTTCGTAACGAAGAGGACTTCACAGGCTATAAAATTAAGAATATACATTTTATTTTATGTAAATATTGTTACTCAATGGTGTCTTAATCAAAATGTGAGAGTCATATCTTAGAAAATAAATATTTTCGAAAAATATCTTATGTAAAGCCTATTTTGGGGCGGGGCGATTTTCTTGAAAATCTTCATGTAGCATATTTGGAAGGTATTGAAAATAAATACAAAGTTTGGTATTTATATCACATTTCGTGTTTTAGTTATGCAGTTCAAAGACACGCACACACGGACCTTTTTCTAAAAATCTTATGTGTTACACTCACATGACTTTCCCTACTGTTGTGCAAACTATTTTTACTAACGCTTATTCTCCATATGCTTCATGTTAATCGAAATGTTAATCTTATTGCTAATTTTCTTGTAGATGCAAGGTGAATATAGCAGGCTTTAAGCGATAGTCAAATATTTTAAGAGCTGGTTACTATGTGGAGTATTCCATTCTCTTTGCATTGCCTAACAAAAAAAATGAATAACGAATTTCACAAAAAGTATAAGTATTGGAAATTTTAAGGGAATAACAAGCAATATCTCGAAAATGGTTCACCCAACAAAAAAAAGTATATGACATAAATTGTGTATTTTAACGCGATCTACAGTTTTTGTGTAGTAAAAATTTATCTTTCTCTTATGGTTTACCAGTTGTGCAAAAGTCGTTCACAATGAAGAATACTTTTGGACGCATTCCCAGAAAGTTAGATATATACATTTCATTTGTTATGAAAATATCTTAAGCATATGCTATTTAAATCAAATGGTTAGAGCCATTTTTGGGAAAATTAAAATTTTCGAAAAATGTTCCATGTAAATGGTAATCTGGGGTGGGGGTATTTTCTTGAAAACCTTCGTGTCGCATCTCTGGAAGATACTGAACCTAAATACCAAGTTTACGGTTTATCTGACTGTTCGTTTCTGAGTTATGTTGTTCACAGGCAGGCAGACAGACAGACACACACACACACACGGACATGTTTCCGAAAACGCTTTTTTTTATTCAGGAGGTCTCAAAACATATATTTCTGGTGAAATCTCGGTATCGAATTTTTGGGTGGAATACAATACTTCCCCTACTTACTATACGTAGTAGAGAAAGTAAAAAGTGCCTACAGTACACACCGATGTGCTATATCAGCAAAAATCAATAACAGGAACATTCCTCAAAAAGAACACATCTTTATTCTCGTCACGGTCAGCTTGGAAACATCAAAAAATGGAAGAATCGAAATTTGTATTTAATTCTATAATACAGATATTAAATCTTCACATTTTACTACACAAAAAATGTAGATCGCGTTAAAATACACGATATATGTCATATACACTTTTTTTGTTGAGTGCACCATTTTCGAGATATTGCTTGTTATTCCCTTAAATTTTTCAATACTTATTTTCTCAAATGGGAATTCGTTATTAATTTTTTTGTCTTGGATATGCAAAGAGTATTAATCTGTGGCAAAGAGAATGGTGCTGCACCTAGCAATCAGCTATTAGATATGTCTATGCTTAAGGGCTACTGTATTTCTATATTGCCCTTACAAATACAAAACAAGCGGAACATAGTACGCCTTAAGTGATAGTCAAATATTTTTAGAACTGGTCGCTATGTGTAAAATGTAATTCTCTTTGCATGTCAAAAGATCGTTTCTGGAAATGTTTATCTCGATTAATATGAAATAGATGGAGAATAAGAGTTTGTAAAAATAGTTTCTACATCAGATTTTTTTCAAGTATTTTCGATTTAAAACTGTATAATTAGCATCGGTACGAGCTTAATGCTTGAATTCTACTCGGAAATCTCTAGAGCATAATTAATTACATTCCACGAAACGTCGAGCATATCGCGCTGTAAACTGGTTCTTGGGAGGTAGTTAATTAACGAACGGAAACAGACTACCTATTAGTAAGACATCGGCTCAGCTGTATTTTGAACGACGAACATTTCGTCTTTTAACGAAATCGAGAATACTAATATGCATTTTCCTAAAAAGCAAGGAGGTAAAATGGTGAAAGAATGAAAAAATGTATTGCTTAGTTCTCAAGTTTTCTTGTGGGATAATGGCTTCCGCAAAGGTCGAAAACGGATCCCATTCGTTTAGCCCTTCAGCATTAATTTGGAACTAGAAACTTCGTAATGTTAAAAAAAAACTAACTTTTACCTCGTTATACACAGGGAAAATACTGCTAGACAATCCACTTTCTGAGCTTGAATGCTGTATTCTGTTCCGTTGTTATGGTTACTGATTTGAATCTAAGAGGGCTTGGAATGGTAGATCGTAGTATGGTGTGGCGGGAAACGGCCGTTGGGCGATATTTGTAGCTGGAAATCGATGATCCTTGGGTCGTTGTTGCCTGTTGCAGTGTTCTTCTTCCTCGCTATTGGTGCCCGTCGGTTGTTGAGTATTCCATTCCTAGCTATATTTAATTATTGAATCTCAGGTTCTAGTGGGAGAGGCAAGTTAAAAATATACTGCGAGTTTCCCTTAATGAAGTTTATTTCACACTTTGAATAGTTATAGGCGGCTAGTTTTTACCATTATTATAATAATCCCACCCTTTAAATTAGTCAGGAGCCTAGCTATATTCACACTCACCCCAACCTTGTTCACCCATGTACATCTGTAGCACCTCGTGTTGACGTGACTTCTCGATGAGTTAGAATAAGAGCGAGCTCTGAGGCTTTGTCTGCCCTTATATACGGGAGCCTAGTGACGTTCACTTCCGCGTTTAAAAATGTAACGACGTTTCCTATTGGCCCTCAGGCCGCGTTACCCTGACATATATGAGAATGTGTGGCTTCAGAATTCTGCTAGCCTGCCCGTGTCTTACAATCAGCTCTGTACAAATGTTAGATGTTGAATATTTTAACATGTTAGTAAATTAAATTATTACTGTACAATTCTTATATGTTTAGTTCCCCTTTCCTATGTACAATTCCTCTATATATGTATAATATATCCCCTTTCAATGGTTACTGATGAGTATAAATGTATTTAATTATTTTGTGCTTATTTGGAGATGGGGGGTTTTGTCCGTGTGTGACAGATTGCCTTAGTTAGATAGTCGCCTTCCTGTAGCACCTTTTTGATTTATATTTCCTTTATTATGTGTATAATTTTTGGTCTTGCTATTGAATTGTGCAATCCGGTATTAAGATAAAGCAGTAGACGGGGATTTGAACGTTGAGCGCGCCACAGACTGATTATCTCGCACGATATTAGAGCCCTGAGTGAGTTTTAGCAACTTTACCTATAACAGCAGTTTTCTCAAGATTACATTTTGTATATATGTGCCGCTCAATATATAGGGTGATCCGTTTGAGATGTCAGAAAAGTAAAACGTTATATACAGGATAGACCATTCAAGTTGAGATGGTACAGTATCTCCCAAACTAAGCGTTGTAGAAAGAAATATTTTTATAAAAGTTACTTAATATTATGAGGGAAATTGTGGTGTTTTGTTTGGAGGACGTTTTGGTGGTTATTTTAGGGTCATTATTATATAGTACCCTAAGATGTTTCCATCCATATTCACTAAAAGCATGCTCTGATACAGGTAATTACGAAGCCCATCTCTAGTTTGCTGTCATGATGTCTGAGAGGCAGGAAGTGGACGATCAGTGGTATATCGATGGATGTCCATGGACAAAGCCACATTTCATATGAGTGGCCGAGTTAACAAGCATGACGACATTATTTGGGAACCCGAGAACCCACACGTCTCATACGACACATTTCACATACCATGCAACACACTGAGCTGCTGTTGTTGTCATGACCACCATTTTGTCTAATACGCACACTAGCTCTGCCATGCTATTCGGATGAAGTCTTAAACATCACTCTTTGTTAACTTCCACCCTTTCCGCTTATATTTCATCAAACTGCTCAGAGATGTGTGCATTATACTCTTATATAGGTGAAAGGTCCCTATATTGAACCACTTGAGCCTAATTAGTAAATAATAATTATATTTTCAAATCAAAATTTTCAGAAACACAAGCCTTAAAGTGACAAACTCCTTGCGCTATAAACATCAACACAATTTAAAATTAATCTACATCTACAAGAAAATCAGCAATAAGTTTAAAATCTCAATATTTCGATTAACATGAAGTATATGGAGAACAAGCGTTTGTAAATATAGTTTGTACAAGAGTAGAGAAAGTCATGTGTATGTAACACATCATAATATTTTCTTTCCAAAGCTCAGATTACATTTTCCCTAAACATATCTTTTCCGCAATAAATAAATGTCATTAAATATACTAAATATACAACATGTACTAAAATACTCTGAACGTAGATAAACTATTGTAGACAACACGTGACAAATTAGGTTTAGTAACTAGCCCTCTAAATAACTATTACAAATAACTAGAAGTCACCTACACACTGCTCGAAGTAAAACACGCTGGGATACTGTTACTCGATGTTTTTAATGTAGATAGTAGATCTATTTATGGCATCGCCGTGACTTCGTGAGCTACCATGTGGTACTATCCCCCCTCACTCTTCCGAAGAGTAGAGCACCTCGCAAACTTTTTCTCGTTAGAGGCGTCCAGTAGGAACACAATCGGGCTAAATTAACTTTGGCCAGTTAGAGCCTTCAAAATCCTTTTTTAAATCGACAATAGTTCAGGTAATACGTACAGGATGGTGAATTGGTATAGCTGCTTGTAAAATTCAGTGCCACGGTCGGGACTGAAACCACAGATCCACGCCTCTCCGCTGGACTACCACGTCGATACTAGAATCTCGCCATGGTAGCTCGGCACGGAGAGGCGAAGATCCGTGGTTCTACTTAGCATTGAGTTTTTCACCCGTGATTCGACTTTTCAACTCAGTGCCTATACACACCTACTGTGAAATAACAATTATGTTTGACATGGCAGATTTAACACGAAGAAGCAGTAGACCGTGTGTATACGAAACCAGCCCCTTGGCAAGTACACAAGGGTGCTGAGCACGTCATATCCGGTAGTACAGCAACAGGTTGATGTGCGAGAATTATTAATGGAGTCGGAACATGAAACACACGTGATCGGAGTCCTAGACGAGATGGGCCTCCTGAGGGAATAACGATGTCCTGGATTTGTAATCCAACACGATTCAAGGGAACGTCACCATCTCAAAGTAACGGTCTCGTGTGTGCATGCTTTATGTTCGGTGTGGTGTAAATGTTGTATCCAAGCAATGTTAAATTCACCTTATAAAATACATTTGGTGCATTTGCTGTTGATGAGCACCATCTAGCTTGTTTGTCTGTGCGCGTATCAGAACCCACGTATCCTTGTGCATATAAATTTGAAATCTTTTAGGATTAGGAACCTTTTAAAATTTTATTTTTGAGAGTTGAACCCTTATACAGGCTGTATTCTAAATGATAAACCGAACGATTGAAATACACAACAATAGAATAAAAAATCTGATGTGATACATTCACATGCCTTTCTCTACCCTCTATCGTTTATTGGTGGGTATACTTACTATTCCTACTACAGCTTATTTTTATGTCTACTACATTTTAATCCAAATAAATATTTGCAGAAATAGCTGCATTATACATTTCGTTATAGGTAGAAAGAGAACAGCAATAGTCAGATGTTTAAGAGCTGGACGCTGTACGCTGGCCTTAAGATTCCATACTGTTTCCAGACGTCGTGAGAAAAAACGTCCATTTATACAACGTTTGAGCAGCTTGGACGAAGTCAAGAAAACATGATTTTTCGCTCCCTGGCGGCTCGAAATTCTAATACTATGACTTATCGGAAACTTGCTTTTCTTGGTATATATAGGTGTTGACAGGACTTTAAGATAATGATCAAGAAATGAACAATTCTAACTTGAACTTCTTGTCAAAATCAGGAACTGTAAGAATGGGAGAGGTAGTTAACGATAATTTCAATGCATCAAACGCCCGCCGATGCTCCGGTAACTATTTGAACTTTGTCCCTTTTCCCCTTAAAATAATAACGGAATCTCAGAAAGCTTATGCTATAAAAACAACTTATTTGAAATAAATTGTGTTTTAAATGTATCTACGTCTTTTGTGTAGTGCGTTTTCGTCTATGGCTTAACGTTTACTGGTTATATAAGATTATACAAAATTTCTTTGAAATGAAGTGGACTTCATAGGCTATTCCCAGAAAATTCAAGAAATGCATTTCATTTGTCATGCAAATATCTTTAACATATGGTATTCTAATAAAAAAAATTAAATCAAGTGTTATTTATGGACGCTCATTAAATGTTGTGGTCCTTAGCGTCCCATTCTATATTGAGCGTTAAAACAGGTAATTTTGCTCAGAGGCCTCTTTATCAGGCTTGAGGTTCTTTTACCTGCCGTAAATCTACGACACGGGACCACCGGCTTCCCTTCCGAAGGAAGCCATGCTAAGGAGTTTTACGCCCGAAAAAAATCCAACGCTCTCCACCGGGTTTGAACCGCGAACTCGGGAGGTAGAGGCTATCATGGTAACCATAAATCACGGAGGACGACAAATCTTCCAAATAAAGGATAGTCTGAGGTAAAGAAATTTTCTTGAAAATCTTCGTGTCGCATCTTTGGAAGATACTGGACCTAAATATCAATTTTGGTAGTTATCAGAGTTTTGCTTTTTAAGTTCTGCTGTTCACAGACTCACATGAACCTTGTTCTAAAAATTATTTTTGCTTTCTCTACTACGTATAGTGAGCAGGGGAAGTATTGTATTCCGTCCAAAAATTCGATAGCGAGATTTCACCGGAAATACATGTTTTAAGACCCCCTGAATCCAAAAAAAACATTTTTGGAAACATGTGTGTGTGTGTGTGTGTGTGTTGTGTGTCTGTGAACAGTGTAACTCAGAAACGAACAGTCGGATAAACACCAAACTTGGTATTTAGGTTCAGTATCTTCCAGAGATGCGACACGGAGGTTTTCAAGAAAATCCCCCACCCCAGATTACCCTTTACATGGAAAATGTTTCGAAAATTTTAATTTTCTCAAAAATGGCTGTAACGATTTTGACTAAAATATTATATGTTTAAGATATTTTCATGACAAATGAAATGTATATCTCAAATTTTCTGGGAATGTCTCCAAAAGTATTCTTCATTGTGAACGACTTGCATAACTGGTAAACCATAAGAGATAGACAAAATTTTACTACACAAAAAATGTAGATTGCCTTAAAATACACAATTTATATCATATACTTATTTTTGTTGAGTGAACCATTTTTGAGATATTGCTTGTTATTCCCTTAAACTTTCCAATACTTATAGTTTTTCCCAAATGGGAATTCGTTATTCACTTTTTTTTTGTCCTGGTAATGCAAAGAGAATGGAATACTCCACATAGCAACCAGCACTTAAAATATTTGACTATCGCTTAAAACCTACCATTTCCCCTTGCATCCACATGAAAATTAGCAATAAGATTAACATCTCGATTAACATGAAGCATATGGAGAATAAGCATTTGTAAAAGTAGCTTGTACAAGAGTAGAGAAAGTCATGTGAATGTAAGACATCAGATATTTTTATTGCTTTGAACTTGTGATTATGGGTATCTATATGTGTATATATGTATATAATATATTTATAATATATATACATATAAAATATATCGCATGACAGTTAAAAAATAAATTAAACTATCTAAGATTTTAAGCATCACTTTTGTTTCTATATAGCCTACTTTAAAAGGCTTAAGTTTACGCTATAAATCTGAGGTTGATTGAATTTGAAGCAAATTTGTTTAAGCATTTCAAATTTGATATAAATACGTACAAAATTTAGTGCAGTTTTTGTAAAGAACGTCCTAAACATGTAGATTATTTCCCAGATTATCCATACTAGGAGGAGTAGGCGTAGGACTAGGTACGGAGGTGGATTTAGTACTTCGACCTAAAAGATCGTTTGTGCCTAAGCCCTTGAGGGGACCCCTAAGGGGACCCCATTCCGGGGACGAGCAGTTACATAGAGCCATGCGCCGAGCCTCTCGCCGACACTTTCAACGTTGAAACAACAAAGTAGATGGAAGGTGAAGTGAAGTAAGAATGGAGGTGAAATTGAGAAACAGGAAATTCGGGGGATGTAATTAACCTTCCCAGCATTCGCCTAGCGACCCCCGAAAAAAATCAAGGGTCAAGAAGATTGGCCCCGGGAATCGAACCCACAACGTTTTGAATGCGGCCACAGACGTTACCACCTGAGCCATTCCGCTCGGTAACCATACTAAATTTGACAACCACATTTCTCAAGGCACAAAACGAGCATCTTGATTTTAACATTGTGTTTATACGTTTTAGCCTAATATCACATTTTCTTGTGGACAAAATACCAAGATTTCACTAAGCCATCAATTATTAATCTTAGAATATTTGATGTACCGCAGTAATGGTCTAAATACTTGTGTATCACTTAGCTTTATAATACACGATCCAAAGAAGACGCACTAAAATACCTTAGACGAGGCGCGGTGCCTAATTATAAATGAAAACGAATACACACGTGGAGTTTTAGTCTCTTCTCGTTTTTCAGTTAGCATATTACATGCCATGCCTTGTCTTTCTTTCTTGTCTCTTGTTTTTGGAAGGCCATGGGACAAACAAGTTGAAACAATATCCCCGCCTGACATTAATGCAAATGAAGAAGAGTGCTCTAGCAGATGCAAATGTAAGCTTTGGCGTAACAGTTGGCAGCGCTGTCTCACTGTGGGAATTTTATATCACCCTTATTGCGTAAGTGAAATTCCTGTAAAGGAGATTTCAGGAGGAACATTTTTCTCTTTTTAAATAGTTTTGTGTATGCAAGACAAAAACAATATGGCAAGTAACCTGAAATAACTGCCGACGCATGACTTACTTTTCAACGGTGTCCCTTTTAAAGGGTGCTTCATCTGCCATTGGGTCTTTTTACTTTCTCTAGTGCGTATAGTAAGTAGGGAACTATTGCAATCCACCCAAAAATTCGATATTGAGATTTCACCAGAAATATATGTTTTGAGGCCACCTAAATTTAAAAGTAGAAAAAGTGGCTCAAACGATTTTGATTAAAGTGTCATATATTAAAGATATTTACGTCACAAATAAAATGTATATCTTGAATTTTCTGGGAATAGCCTTTGAAGTCCTCTTCATTCGGAAGGAATTTTGTAATAGTAAACCTTAAGTGATAGAATAAAACGTACTACACAAGAAATGTAGATATTTAAAAAAAAAACCAATTTATAATCAATAAGTTATTTTGTAGCATCAGCCTTTTCCGAGGCATCCGTTATCAATGGTTCGAATTGTTCAATACTTAGGCTTAAGTTCTTTGGATTTTTAGTTGTTTCTCGCGTTGCCATGGAAAGACTATGGAATTTTAAAGCCAGTGTGTAGCGTTCCGTTAGGTGTTTCCTTTGTATCTGTAACGAAATGGTAATACAGCTATTTTTGCAAAGGCTTATCTCATTTAAATTGAAGTAGACAGGAAAATGAATGTTCGTATGAATTTTTACTTTCTCTACTACATATAGTAAGTAGGGGAAGTATTGCATTCCACTCAAAAATTTGGTACCGAGATTTCACCGGAAATACATGTTTTGAGGCCTCCTGAATCCAAAATAAAAGTATTTTTGGAAACATGTCCTTGTGTGTGAACAGCATAACTCAGAAACGAACAGTCGGATAAACACCAAACTTGCTATTTAGGTTCAGTATCTTCCAGAGATGCGACACGAAGGTTTTCAAGAAAATCCATCCACCCCAGATTACCCTTTACATGGAACATTTTTCGAAAATACTAATTTTCTCAAAAATGGCTAACGAATTTGAATAAAATACCATAAGTATAAATTTAAGACATCTTTCTGGGAATTTCTCCAAAAGTATTCTTCATTGTGAAGGATTTTTGCATAACTGGTAAACCATAAGAGAATAGAAAAAAGTTTACTACACAAAAAAATGTAGATCGCGTTAAAATACACAGTTTATATCTTACACATTTTTTTGTTGAGTGAACCATTTTCGAGATATTGCTTGTTATTCCCTTAAATTTTTCAATACTTATACTTTTTCTCAAATGGGAATTCGTTATTCATTTTTTGTCTTGGGTATACAAAGTGTATTAATCTGTGGCAAAGAGAATGGAGCTGCGCATAGCAACCATCTATTAAGAGATATATCTATACTTAATTGAATAAGAGTTTCTGAAAATAGTTTGTACAAGAACAGAGGAAGTCATGAGTGTAACACATCAGATTTTTGTATACCTACTAATAAACGACAGACGGTAGAGAAAGTCATGTGAATGTAACATCTAGGGTGGGAAATCCTATCATTTCGAAATGAGGCAACACTTTTTTTCCTGACCTCTCCAAGCCTTGCACACACATTTCCACTTGGGTATTGCTTACATCCTGTATTCAAGTTGTTTTATAAAAGTGGGCGTTGCCTCAGCCTTTTGAGCGTTACAAATGCAGATATTTGCCATGAATAGCGTGAAGCGGTAACATAATCAGCAAACTTTCTGAAGTCTGTAGAATCCTATGAAGTTGCAATGGTTATACGTCATAGTATTAACATGTTTTCTTTAAATACTCTGCAAGTGAGTTTATCCAACAATCCTCAGCGAGTTTAATATTAAAGCCGCAGAGAACTAATCCATCTCTGGAATCTCTAAACGCTACTTCAGCGTCAAAGAGCACTCTGATTCACAAAGGGGGTAGATCGAAGTTCAAACCGTCCTTTGTTAATAGAAGTTCTCAATCACAGTTTGGCGAAACGCCTCGCTACATCCAAGGAACACAGGATTCAAGAAGCCAGCTGACTTTTACAGAAACTCGCGCTTGCCTATCTGATAAAGATCTGAGCCTCTATGTGCTTTCTACAGATATTGCAACTGTCTCTTAGATAGGAATACCAAGAGGATACAGCAGTAGCTGTCTTCAAAGGGTAAAAGACTGATACATGACGTTCCCTATTCTCTATCGTTTAATATTGAATATATAAGTTATTACGAAAGCTTTTTTGTCTATCAAGATAAACGTTTGTAGAAATAAGTACATTTCGTTGGAGCACAAAAGCAACAGTAGGCTCCGTAGTTCAGTCGATAGAGCAACTGCCTGCTGTGCTAGGGTCCCGGGTTCGATTCCCGGCTGCGGGTGGGAATTTTTTTTCTAGCCAAGATTAATCCCTAACCTCCCCAGAGTCTGGAAGTATGAATGAGAGGGTGAATGTGTGTATTATCTAACGATAAAAAAGATGCAAAAAAACCCAACGACAACAGTTACACAAATTAAATTAACAGCATTGCCAATAGGCAATAAGTTCCAAACGAAAAAAAAAAAAAGGACTGGACACTATATGCCTTAAGACTCCATACAAAGTAATGTATGAACCATTAATGAGGCGTATCTGGGAAATGGTTTGTGCCACAAAAAAAGTTGTTTGAAATAAATTGTGAGGTCTACATTCTTTGTGTAGGTTTTCGTTATCGTTTAACAAACACTAGTTATACCGAGATTTCGCCAGAAATACAGATTTTGAGACCCCTGAATAAAAAGGCGTTTTTAGAAAAATATCTGTGTGTCTTTGAACAGCATAAGTCGAATAAATACCAAACTTGGTTATTTAGGTTCTGTATCTTTCAAAGATGCGATAACGAAGAATTTCAAGAAAATTACCCCACCCCAATGGTTACCCTTACATTGTGCATTTTTCGAAAATTTTTATTTTCTCAAAAATGGCTATACCTATTTTGAGTAAAATATCATATGTTTATGATATTATTATGGCAAATTAAATGTATATCTCCTCTTCATACTGAATGACTTTTGCATAAATGGTAAACTGTAAGAGATAGATACAATTTTTACTGCACAAAAAATGTAGATCTCGTTAAAACACACAATTTATGTCATATACATTTTGTGTGGAATGAACCATTTCCGAGATATACCTTGTTATTTGTTTGAATTTTTGAATACTTCTTCTCAAATGGGAATTCGTTATTGGTTTTTTTTTGTCCTGGTAATACAAAGAGAATGGAATGCGCCACATAGCAACCAGCGTTAAAATATTTGACTATCGCTTAAAGTCTGCCATATTCCCCTTGCTCCTAAAAGAAAATTAGCAGTAAGATAGTTTCTGCAAATGTTTATCTGGATTAACATGAAATAGGTGGAGAATAAGCGTTTGTAAAAATAGTTTGTACAAGCCCTCAGGGGCTCACCTTGGTGAATACGGGACTGGCGACCCCGAGGTACCTGAGTCACCAGCGTCTGGGGGTATAACCAGTCCACCCTGTCTCCTGGGGTCAGAAATAAGGAGACCTGGTCCTCCAGGTTGGGGGTTAAGCATGGGGCTCTCAAGCCCACTTGTTCAAACTATGTTATGACCTGGAAAAATGAAAGAAGTGGCAAATAACTCTTAAGGTATTGGCTGGACAGTAGTCTTGCAAGAAAAACGTTGGACTGGAAAAGGAAGAATAGATAAACAGGATTACACATTATTGTATTGTGGATCAACTGAGCCTGGACTACACAAGCTAGGATTTATTATCGCAAAGGGAATAAAGAAGAGCCTAATAGAGTTGGACCGAGTTAATGAAGAATTTTGTAAAATAGACTTAAGGTCCAATTTCGGAATGTGACTATACTTTCCGTGTACGCATCTGTGGAGGAAAGCACGAGTTGACAGGGAAGAGTTTTCGTGAGAGTTTGGAAAGAGAGTGTGGTGAAGGAGTTAAGGATACGTTGACGTTCTTGGATGATTTTGGTGCTGGAGTGGCGGGGTGGCAAGTGTTACATGAACTAGGTGTCTAGGTTGGTGCCTTGCATGGACAGTTTGTGATTGGAATTAATTGGATTATTAAGGAAGGAAGTTTCTCATGTGTTATTGTTTTTTATAACTGTGTAGAATTGCTTTGTACGTTTACGTTTGCTGAGGCAGTATTTTTAACACTTAAATAATTTCAGTGAAGTTATATAATATGTAAATTCAATAACAGCCCGCCTTGAAGCAATATCTGTATGTAATAATTTGTAAAATGTATGTAACAGTCATTGCATATGCTTATATTATTGTAAACATGTTCAATAATGTTATGTGAATATATTACGTAATTTAATAATGTAGGAGCTGTGAGAAATAGGTTTAAAGTTGCTAACAATGAGGTAACCTTGAGGCAATAATGAGTAAGGAAGTTTAATAATACTACTAGTCATTATGAGAGCAACAATAATGTAAAGTTTGAGATAGTTTAAAAAATAGCTAATCAACAACCAGAAAATGCTTTAGTTAAATGAAGGTATTTTATTGGACTAGGATTAGCCAATCAGAGACTTGAAATACAGAAATTTACAGGTTTGGGTGGTTGAAATCTATTCAGTTGGTTCCAGACAGCGTTACTAAGCAGACGCAAAACGTGTCCTCAAGAAATTTTATACGTATTTTTGTGAGACGTGAATAGTGTGTTAAAAAGTGCAAGTTAATCTCACAGCTCTCTTTATCAGTGAAGTGTCAAGGATTAACAAAAAGGAGTGAATTAAAACTTAAAATCTGTGTAAGCCTACATTCTTGTGCACCAAAACCCTGCTAAGAGAAACGTGTCTCTAACAAATACTGACGCAGCCGAGGCAAACATAAATATATAATATTTAAAGAAACAGTCAAATTACAAAGCTAATATTTTTAAACTTGGGGCAAAGGCTACCGGAAAGCGGGTACTATACGTGCGATTGCAACGAATTTCAAGTTCGGCTCCCCAACAGTTGAAATATAATACAACTCCTTCAATACTTAGCAATACAAACTACTTCAAATTAGCTTCCCATACGTGGGGAAAATAATAAATAAAAGTCAATACGACCCACTTCAAATTGACGCCCAAAGCGTGGTGCAAATAATAACGACGTGACAACAATAATACTTCAAATTGACGTCCATACGTGGTGCAAACAACGTAAAGAAAACCGCAACTTCAAACTGTCATTCATACGTAGCAGCAACTACCTACTTCATTGCCATATTCTGTGACATTTCCATTACTTAATTTTTTATTTCTATTTTTGTAATTCTGGTGTTTCTCTCTTTGAATGCTCTGACTGTATTCGTTTTGCACCAGAATGTGATTATCTATATAACCAGAGCTGCTTCTGTAATCTGAGTTGCTTAACTTGTACTTGTTTTATTACTTTCTCTACTACGTATAGTAAGTAGAAGTATAGTATTCCACCCAAAAATTCAATACCGAGATTTCACCGCAAATACATGTTTTGAGACCCCCTGAATCCAAAAAAAGCATTTTTAGAAACATGTCCGTGTGCGTGGCTGGCTGTCTGTCAGTCTGTCTGTGTGTGTCTGTGAACAGCATAACTCAGAAACGAACAGTCGGATAAACACCAAACTTGGTATTTAGGTTCAGTATCTTCCAGCGATGCGACACGAGGGTTATCAAGAAAATCTCCCCACCCCAGATTACCCTTTACATGGAACATTTTTCGAAAATTTTAATTTTCTAAAAAAATGGCTCTAACGATTTTGATTAAAATATCATATGTTTAAGATATTTTCATGACAAATAAAATGTATATCTCGAATTTCCTGGGAATGTCTCCAAAAGTATTCTTCATTGTGAACAACTTTTGCATAACTGGTAAACCATAAGAGATAGACAAAATTTTGCTACACAAAAATATAGATCGCGTTAAAATACACATTTATGTCATATTACATTCTTTTTGTTGAGTGAACCATTTTCGAGATATTGCTTGTTATTCCCTTAGATTTTCCAATACTTATACTTTTTCTCAAATGGAAATTCGTTATTCATTTTTTTTGGTCCTGGTAAGCAAAGAGAATGGAATGCTGCACATAGCAACCAGCGCTTAAAATATTTGACTATCGCTTCAAACCTACAATATTCCCCTTGCATCTACAATAAAATTAGCAATAGATTGACATCTCGATTAACATGAAGCATATGGAGAATAAGCGTTTGTAAAAATAGTTTGTACAAGAGTAGAGAAAATCATGTGAGTGTAACACATCAGATATTTTTTATCGTATTGATGTACTGATTTGAATAAATTAAAGCCTGAGGGTGGCGCTGATGTACAAAAGTAGAGAAAGTCATTTGAGTGTAATACATCAGGATTGTTTTACAGAATTTTCCGTAACGTTTTATTAACTATTTCTTAGTATGAAATAATGGATTGAAAATATGAGCTAAGAATGTAACCGACAAAAGTACTCTATTTTTTAATAGCGATAAAAAATGTAAGCAAATTATTTTAGTAACATTTGCTTCCGTTCTCAATGGTTTTAAAGAATAACACGCAAGTGTACGATATTTTGTATGTTCCAGCAATGGTGCTACAAAAGTAAAGGCAAATACTTGCTGACTAGGGACTATTTATGCCGCTGTACTATTCATCCTGAATACATGGAATTTTATTCCTGTAATAATGCATTAAAAGGCGCTATATTATACAAGACTATAATGGTAGTAATTAAGACACGAGTTTCATAATTTTCATACGAGCATCTTAATTATCATAATCAATTTGCATACGACTGGTTTTGGTCGACCACATTGTAATTTCAACACTTTTGAGTTTTTACAAAACAATCTTACCTTTAAATTGTGCTTAATTAAATGCTGATCGGATGGCAGGATCTTGAGCGCGTATGCGAGTAGGGTATTTATTGAGTTTTTGCAGGTAATGTGAAATCAACACATATTGAACCAACAAAAGTGAACTCCGTTTATTAGAACATTACAATTATAATGAACAGAATTTATTTTATTTTAAATACACAAATTTTGTTGTTTATTTGAGGAATAGATTCCAGTTTGAAGGTTTAAAAGGTATGGACGATAGGGGAGCTGCCCGCTCCGTCGAGTAAGATGATAGTGAGCCGCTGAAGTATGGATGCCATAATAGTTGTTACATCACGTGTAATCAGCGTGTTATAGTGTGGTCAACCAAAAAATTACTAATACATTTCTCTAAGATATTTGGTAGATGTTTACTTTCTCTAGTACGTATAGTAAGTAGGGGAAGTATTGTATTCCACCCAAAAATTCGATACCGAGATTTCACCGGAAATATATGTTTTGAGACCCCCTGAATCCAAAAAAAGCATTTTTGGAAACATGTCCGTGTGTGCGTGTCTGTGAACAGCATAACTCAGAAACGAACAGTTGGATATTGCCATTTTCGAGATATTGCTTCTTATTCCCTTAAATTTTTCAATACTTATTTTCTCAAATGGGAATTCGTTATTCATTTTTTGTCTTGGATATGCAAAGAGTTATAATCTGTGGCAAAGGGAATTGTGCTGCACTTAGCAACCGGCTATTAAGAGATATGTATATGCTTAAAGGCTATTGTATTTCTATATTGCCCTTGTAAATACAAAACAAGGGAAACTTATTAGCGATAGTTAAATATTTTTAGAACTGGTCGCTATGTGTAAAATGCAATTCTCTCTGTATGTCAAAAGGTCGTTTCTGCAAATGTTTATCTCGATTAATATGAAATAGATGGAGAATAAGAGTTTGTGAAAATAGTTTCTACAGGAGTAGACAAAGTCATGTGAGTGTTACACATAAGAATTTTATGTTATTGTATATTTATATAATTGTAAAATGATCTAATTAAAGAAGACTGTCGTTACTGGTTCAAAGTTATAGACGGGAGGAAGTTTTTAAAATTTGCTAGAGAAACTAGTCGAGAGCTGAAATTAGCTCTGCGCTGCCACAAGACAGGTAATCGCTAACGGCGAATTAGGTCTGGGGTAACAGAATGAGGTTCGCTGTAATAATACCTTTTGGATGCATGCTTCTGCACTCATCATCGGATTATCGAGCGTTACACTAGACTACCGTCACTACCATGACATTTGCTGCCTGTTGCACGTACCTACGTAATACTAAACCTGTTTTTACTATCAGCTTAGAAACGCGAATGCGAAATAACGTTTCACCGATGGATTGGATAGTCAGTTTAATCCGGTTTATGAGCAAGATCAGCTAATGCGGATATTGATAGTAAAACGTAAGGATGGATATACGATTTCATTCGAGGAATTGTATTTAAACACGCCCACGGCGTGAAAAGTGCACAGCAGACGTTTCATCACTTTAATTTGCCCTAATCTGATAAATACGGCGTGGTTCATTACGAAGAACATTGACACGCTTCGCTATTTCGTCTGTCACGCGACAGAGACGCAAAATTTTCTACTTCAACCTTGTTGCTTTAATTTTTGATTACCGCTTTACTTCACTCGAATGTTGTAGTAGTTAGGAAATTATAAGCAAGAAAAGCTTGATAATTAATTACTCTTTTACACAAGGCATGTTTAGGTCAAGATTGGAAAGGTAAATTCAGACTGAAAAACTCAATGTCATAGCCGGGATATGAACCACGGATGCTCTAATCGGCTCAGCTACCATGGCAACATGCCAGCACGCCAATAAATTCCCCAACTAACTCGCATTTTTCCGGTAAACCACAAGGAGATCTTTAATTATTTTGCGAGTCATGGAATTTAATGTCAGCCATAGTAGCTCAGTGTGTTAGGGGAACCGGAAGATCCCTGGTTCCAATCCCGGCTATGGCATTGCATTTTTCAGTCTGATTCTACCTTTCAAAGAAAAAACCTACTTTAAAACATGTGCTCTACTTTCCCTCTCCCTTTACTAGTATACCGTGATTATTGGCAGGAAGATATAATAAACTACACAATTAAATCATAATAAGAAATTAAGAAATAAATAATTTCTGTATATTAAATTGAGAAAGTTATTGTTTCACGTATGGAAAAGCCGATTTAAAGTAGGAGTTGTAATGTATTTCAACTGTTGGGGAGCTGAACTGTCACTAAGATTACAATATTGCTTCCAAGAATCACAAGTAGTATGTTAAACTTTCAAATTCATTATTGCCTCAAGGTTACCTCATTGTAGTAACATTTTACCTATTTCTCACAGCTCCTACATTATTAAATTACGTAATACATTCACATAACATTATTACACATGTATACAATAATATGAACATATACAATGATTGTAATATACACTTTTTACTTTCTCTACTACGTACAGTAAGTAGAGGAAGTATTGTATTCCATCCAAAAATTCGATACCGAGATTTCACCGGAAATATATGTTTTGAGACCCCCTGAATCCAGAAAAAGCAGTTTTGGAAACATGTCCTTGTGTGTGTGTGTCTGTGTGTGTGTGTGTGTGTGTGTGTGTGTGTGTGTGTGTGTCTGTGAACAGCATAACTCAGAAACAAACAGTCGGATAAACACCAAACTTGGTATTTAGGTTCAGTATCTTCCAGAGATGCGACACGAAGGTTTTCAAGAAAATCCCCCCACCCCAGACTACCCTTTACATGGAAAATTTTTCGAAAATTTTAATTTTCACAAAAATGGCTCTAACGATTTGGATTAAAATATCATATGTTTAAGATATTCTCATGAGAAATAAAATGTATATCTTGAATTTTCTGGGAATGTCTCCAAAAGTATTCTTCATTGTGAACGACTTTTGCATAACTGGTAAACCATAAGAGATAGACAAAATTTTACTACACCAAAAATGTAGATCGCGTTCAAATACACAATTTATGTCATATACATTTTTTGTTGAGTGAACATATTTTCGAGATATTGCTAGTTGTTCCCTTAAATTTTCCAATACTTATACTTTTTCTCAAATTCGTAATTTCCTTTTTTTTATGTCCTGGACATGCAAAGAGATTGGAATGCGCCACATAGCAACCAGCGCTTAAAAATTTGACTATCGCTTAAAACCTACCATATTCCTCTTGCATCTACAAGAAAATTATCAATAAGATTGACATTTCGATATCTCGATTAACATGAAGCATATGGAGAATAAGCGTTTATAAAAATAGTTTGTACAAGGTTAGAGAAAGTCATGTGAGTGTAACACATCAGATTTTTATATATTGTTATATACACATATTGCTTTAAGGCGGGCTGTTATTGAATTTATATATTATATAATTAGACTGAAATTATTTTAGTGTTAAAAACACTGCCTCAAATTCAATATATAATGTAATAAGCGTGAGTTAGAAAGTTGTCCCTAAAGAAAAAGGCAATTAACAAGCCATATAAGGAAGATAGTAGTAACAGGCAAGTATAGAACACATTTTTTTTAAGATTCTTGAAATGTAGTCAGTATTTAATTCATTACGCTTGAAAAGTCAGTTTGGCACAATTCTGTTACTTAGAAATTGAAAGTTACGGCTTAACAACAAGGTAACGGATGCAGATGTAGGTTTTTAAGATTGGCGCGCGTAAGGAATAACATTGGGAGTGGTAGCTATATGCAGGCAGAGCTTAACTTAAGAAACGTTCGTGCGTTCTAAATTAGACACACCTTCGTGCAAACTTTCGTGATATATTCCAGAGATTTTTTGACTCTTGCCCGTAATTGTCAAGATGTGTAGCACATATAACCGCTCCGACCTTAGAAGGATATAGCGGCTATTGAGAGCGTCTGTCCTACCAACATTCCTGCGACTTATGATAACTGACGCTTCGCTTAGTTATTGTTATAGAAGTAATTAATTTGCATTTTCAGCAGTTGCGACTCTTTAAAAACTGAACATTATAGTCAACATTAAAAAAGTTATCAGATAACTAAATTGTGTTATCCTTTCACAACACGCTTATGCATACCCTGAGATAAAGAACTCTTAGCTATACCATTAGAGCAGCTGGCGCAAGTGACAACGCAGAACAAGTTACGAGATTACATCTGAAAATTTATCAACAGAGCAGATAATTTAAATGTTATAGATATTTGACTCGGAGCGGCATCAAAGTTGTTGCATAGAAAACGGCTTCACTAGTTCTATTTCAAACATGTAAAGGTACTCAAATGTTCCCATTGCACTTCTCTTCTGCTTAAACGATGGGATTTTGATACCCCGAAGCACGATAACATCCACTTTTGCACGATCATGTCTTTTTCTACCCTTCCCGATGATGAGTAGATTTTAAAACGTGCTAGAACCAAATTCCAGTTGGAAATTTTGACCACAAGTGCCTGGATACCTTAATATTTTACTCGTTTCAACAAAATTGCAATACTAAGATTAATTTCTCATTTAAAATAATTTTTCCTTTAGCTGTTTTTAAATTTTCATACTTGCTGCGAAATAGTTTAGGAATCAATTTTTTACGGCAAGTCCACGAAAGATTCTTGTTTATAATGCATTACGTGATCAAAAGTATCCGGAAACCTGGCTGAAAATGACGTACAAGATCGTGGCGCCCGCCATCGGTATTACTGGAAGTCAATATGGTTGGCCCACACTTAGTCTTGATGATAGCGTTCACTCTCGCAGGCATACTTTCAATCAGGTGCTGGAAGGTTTCTTGGGGAATGGCAGCCCATTCTTCACGGAGTGTGGAACTGAGGAGAGGTATCGATGTAGGTCGGTGAGGCCTGGCACGAAGTCGGCGTTCCAAAACATCCCAAAGGTGTTCTATCGGATTCAAGTCAGGACTCTGTGCAGGCCAGTCCATTACAGGGATGTTATTGTCATGTAACCACTCCGCCACAGCCCGTGCAGTATGAACGGTGCTCAATCGTGTTGAAAGATGCAATCACCATCCCCGAATTACTCTTCAACATTGGAAAGCAAGTAGGTGCTTAAAATATCAATGTAGGTCTGCGCTGTGATCGTGCCACGCAAAACAACAAGGGGTGCAAGCCCCCTCCAGGAAAAACACCACCACACCATAACACCACCACCTCCGAATTTCATTGTTGGCACTACACACGCTGGCAGATGACGTTCCCCGGGCATTCGCCATACCCACACCCAGCCATCGAATCGCACCTTGTGTAACGGGATTTGTCACTCCACACAACGTTTTGCCACTCTTCAATCGTGTAATGTTGACGCTCCTTACACCAAGCGAGGCGTCGTTTGGCATTTTCCTGCGTGATGTGTGGCTTATGAGCAGCCGCTCGACCATGGAATCCAAGGTTTCTCACCTCACGCCTAACTGTCATAGTACTTGGAGTGGATCCTGATGCAGTTTTGAATTCCGGTGTGATGGTTTGGATAGATATCTGCCTATTACTCTTTACACCCTCTTCAAAAGTCGGCGGTCTCTGTCAGTCAACAGACGATTGTACGCTTTTGTGCTGTACATGTCCCTTTACGTTTCCACTTCTCTATCAGATCAGAAACAGTGGACATAGGGATGTTTAGGAGTGTGTAAATTTCGCGTACAGACTTATGACGCAAGTGACACCCAATCACCTGACCACGTTCGAAGTCCGTGAGTTCCACGGAACGTGCCATTCTGCTGTTTCACGATGTCTAATGACTCTTGAGGTCGCGGATAATGAGTACCAGGCAGTAGGTGGCAACACAATGCACCTAAGATGATAAACGTGTGTTTGTGGGGTGTCCGGATACTTTTGATCACATAGTGTACATCTAATGTACTATAAAATATGTCATCATGCAACCCAGTTCTTACCTCCTTTTTTTGAAATCCCTCCCCAGTTGTGATATTATTTACCTTCTGCATATTTACCGCAAAAAGCCAAGTGTTTTTGACTTTCTATGATGTAATTGGCAGCTGAGTTACGGACCTCGCCCTCGGTCTTGCTTGCAGCCAGAGTAAACACACTGAGAGGCATAACTCGAGTTTCTTTGCGTTCTTATAATCGAAACTACGAGGTGAGGTGAATTAAAATAGGTATTATTTCTATTATTATTATTATTACTACTATTATTATTATTATTATTATTATTATTATTTAGAATTCGAAATTTGACTAGAGTTCCAAATCGTCACCCAATTTAACCCTTAAGTAGTCGCGTAGGGGTCAAAATGACCCCACTGTTAATACTTCTAGTGATATTTATTTGATGCTGTTGGTCACACTGTTCTATCTCTGTATATTCCCTGAATTGTATTGTCGTCCTGCTGCAATTATTGCAGACAATGTGACTCCACTCGTTTCCAAATACAGACGTGTTTTTTTGTCTGGGGGTCAATTTGTACCAGTAGTGTAACTTAAAAATCACTCTGTAAAGTGCATTGAAGAAATGAAAAATATTAAATATCAAAATAATGAAGTTTAGAACTTCAGTGTTAAAATAAATTTCATTTCAGTCATGTCTTTTTATGTTTATTTTAGAAGTAGTATCTATGTATTTGTTAGCATGTATGCCATTTATATCAATTTTGCTATGTAATTTGTTTTGGTGTATTTATTGGTATTTATTACTCACAAAATTAGGATTGTTTCCTGAATTTTATTTAAGAATGTGTAATAATATAAGCGTATGTGAATGCCTTGACAAAGTACCGAAAATAATTAGAGATATTACCAATAAATACCTGGGGTCTATAATGACCACACGCGACTGTTTATGTCAAAAAAGTTCTTGCGACTACTTAAGGGTTAAACAAATTATAGAGGCTTATTTGTACAACTTCTGTAAAATGAACGAAGGCTGTTTGAATTGGTACTTAAAATTCCTTTCTTATTCTAGCGTACCCCGCCCCCTCTGTTTTCTGAAAAAGCTTTGGCTCGAGTAATTAATTTCACAAATAAGTTATCGAGATACAAATCGTGCTAGAACACAACGGTGATTTGTATGAAAGAATCCTCTTACGATGGAAATAAGCTTAATTTCTGAGTGCTGATATTTACTTGCAAACGTATACAGTTGGCATTAAATGATGTATTGAAGAATGGTGAAATATAGGCATTATGAGAGAACATTTTCGAGCGTCTTGTCATTGACGGTTTGTCTGTCCACATACACTGTATGCAAGATTACGTAAAGGCAACATAAACGTGAATTTTTACCTTCTCTACTATGTAATGTAAGTAGCGGAAATATTGCACTCCACCCAAAAATTCGATACCGAGATTTCACCGGAAATACATGTTTTGCGGATCCCTGAATCCAAAAAAAGTCAGTTTTGAAAAGCATCTGTATTCATGTATATATTGAATTTTTTTGCGAACAGCCTTTGAAGTCCTCTTCAGTCGGTAGAACTTTAAGCGATAGACAAAACATACTACACAAAACTTTTAGATTTTTTTAAAACACACCTTTTATTTCAAATTATAGTTTTGTGACGTCAGTCATTTCCAAGATATCCGTTACTAATGGTTCGAATTGTTCAATACTTGTGCATTCTTATAAACTCCTGTCGATTTTCAGTTGTTTCTCGCGAAGTAATGGAAAAAGTATGAAGTTCTAAGGCCAGCATTTAGCGTTCAGTTATAAAATATTTGACAATTGCTGTTTCCTTGTATCTATAAAGAAACGTATAATGCAGCTATCTCCGGAAAGGCTGAGATTTCACCGGAAATACATGTTTTAAAACCCCCTGAATCCAAAAAAACGTGCGTGTCTCTGTGTGTGTGTATGTCCGTGAACAGCATAACTCAGAAACGAGCAGTCGAATAAACACCAAACTTGGTAATTAGGTTCAGTATCTTCCAGAGATGCGACACGAAGGTTTTCAATTAAATCCCCTACCCCAGATTACCCTTTACATGGAACATTTTTCGAAAATTTTAATTTTCTCAAAAATGGCTCTAACGATCTTTATTAAAATATCATATGTTTAAGATATTTTCATGACAAATGAAATGTATATCTCGAATTTTCTGGGAGTGTCTCCAAAAGTATTCTTCATTGTGAACGACTTTTGTATAACTGGTAAACCATAAGAGATAGACAAAGTTTTGCTACACAATAAATGTAGATCGCGTTAAAATACACAATTTATGTCATACACATTTTTTTGTTGAGTGAACCATTTTCGAGATATTGCTTGTTATTATCTTAAATTTTTCAATACTTTTTGTCAACTGAGTATTCGTTATTCATTTTTTTATGTCCTGGACATACAAAGAGAATGGAATGCGTCACATAGCAACCAGCTCTTAAAATATTTGACTATCTTTTAAATACTACAATATTCCCCTTGTATCTACAAGAAAATTGGCAATAAGATTAACATCTCGATTAAAATGAAGCATATGGAGAATAAGCGTTTGTAAAAATAGTTTGTAAAAGGGTAAAGAAAGTCATGTGAGTGTAACACATCAGATTTTTTCAGTGATTCTTACTTTTCTCTCTTTGAAGAAGGAATTTTCCAATCGTTGAAGCAAAAATCCATTGGAGCTAGGAGCCCAGGGGCTGTTTGTGAGGAAGTGGAATATCAAGTTGGTTAACAAGAAGCTGTAGTTGGGACAAGAAAGAGAAATGCAAATGAGACAGACGGTCCTGTAACCACAAGACTCCGTAAATCACGCTCCGCACCGCAAACTTACTTACCAAGATGGATTATGAAGGACCATGGCTAGTATCAGCACATGTTGGGAATTCTGCAAGTGCCAGTGTACATGCTATGCGAGTATCGTCTGAGCGCGCAGTCTGCTATCGATTCTGGTCTGGTTTTCACAGTTGACGGAGATTTCCTTCAGTAAGGTTTAAGTTTGAGACATTAAAGTGACGAAAGGAATTCAAGCAACGAAAATAAATCTCAACAGAGAAGAGAAAAGTGCCCATATAAACCAATCTGCCTGCTTTTACTTTATTAGAGGAAGTATTGCATTCAATAGCAACATTTAATGTCGAGCTTTCACTGAAAATATACACTATGCGATCAAAAGTATCCGGACACCCCTAAGACATACGTTTTTCATCTTAGATGCTTTGTGCCGCCACCTACTGCCTGGTACTCATTATCCGCGACCTCAGTAGTCATATATCGTGAAACAGCAGAATGGGACGCTCCGTGGAACTTACAGACTTCGAACGTAATCAGGTGATTGGGTGTCACTTGTGTTAGAAGTCTGTAAGCGAGATTTCCACACTCCTAAACATCCCTAGGTCCACTTTTGCTGATGTGATAGTGAAGTGGAAAAGTGAAGGGACATGTACAGTACAAAAGCGTACAGGCCGACCTCGTCTGTTGACTGACAGAGACCGCCTACATTTGAAGAGGGTCGTAAAGAGTAATAGACATCTATCCAGACTATCACACAGGAATTCCAAACTGCATCAGGATCCACTCCATGTACTATAACAGGCGTGAGGTGAGAAACCTTGGATTCTATGGTCGAGCGGCTGCTCATAAGCTACACATCACGCAGGAAAATGCCAAACGACGATTCGCTTGGTGTAAGGAGCGTCAAAATTACACGATTGAACAGTGGCAAAACCTTGTGTGGAGTGACGAATCACGGTACACAATGTGGCGATCCGATGGCAGGGTGTGGGTATGGCGAATGCCCGGTGAACGTCATCTGCCAACGTGTGTAGTGCCAACAGTGAAATTCGGAGGTGGTGGTGTTATGGTGTGGTCGTGCTTTTCCTGGAGGGGTCTTGCACCCCTTGTTGTTTTGCGTGGCATGATCACAACGCAGACTTACATTGATATTTTAAGCACCTTCCTGCTTCCCACTGTTGAAGAGCTATTCGGGGATTGCGATTGCATCTTTCAACACGATCGAGCACCTACTCATACTGCACGGGCTGTGGTTACACGACAATAACATCCCTGTAAAGGTGTGGCCTGCACAGAGTCCTGACTTGAATCCTATAGAACATCTTTGGGATGTTTCGGAACGGCAACTTCGTGCCAGGCCTCACCGACCTACATCGATACCTCTCCTTAGTTCCGCACTCCGTGAAGAATGGGCTGCCATTCCCCAAGAAACCTTCCAGCACCTGATTGAAAGTATGCCTGCGAGAGTAAACGCTGTCATCAAGGCTACGGGTGGGCCAACACCATATTGACTTCCAGCATTACCGATGGAGGGCGCTACGAACTTGTGCGTGATTTTCAGCCAGGTGTCCGGATACTTTTGATCAGGTAGTGTATATCTCTCAGCATGCTCGGAATATGGCGAAATTTACTAGCATCCAATCTGAAAACAACAGGCAAAATGGAACTTTACGCCTGAATAGTTATTTTCCATAATTGAGGGTTCACTAACATCACAAGAAACACCAGGATAATGACTCATTGTAGAGATGAGGTAATTTAACTGAGGTAGACGCCTCACGCGCTGCACAGATATATTGAAGCTACCACCCCCCAGGAGGAAGGGTTGAGGTGAAACAACACAAGAGGATACAGATCTAGAGGCGCGCAGAAGCTCCTAACATTTCCAAGTTCGCAGACTGTCCCACTACTGGGCCGCCGAAAGAGGGCGAAAAACGACCCGCCTCTGTGGTCACGGGGAACACTCTTTCCATTGGGCACTTATCCGCGCCGGCTTTCCGGTACCGCCATACGCCACGAAATCTAGAAGCAGATCTGAAAGATAAGAAGGAAACGGAGTGAAAGATTATTGAAAGAAAGGTAGAGAAGAAACCATCCCTGCATTCGCCTAGAGACCCCGAGTAAACTAGAAAAGTCCATGGCACACGTTACCGCGGCACTACCTCGCTCGATGTAAACTCATTGTAATCAAAAGTATAGATGATACAACAATATTTATTAAGTTTCACATTTACGTTTTCTAAATCATTGCGCACTTAGGCAGCGATCGATAGAAGATTTTGTTTACCGTAATTGAATTTCAACGCGACATTCAGATACACTAAGTATATCCGGACACCTGGCTGAAAATGACGTACAAGTTCGTGGTGCCCTCCATCGGTAATGCTGGAAGTCAATATGGTGTTGGCCCACCCTTAGCCTTTATGACAGCGTTCACTCTCGCAGGCATACTTTCAATCAGGTGTTGCAAGGTTTCTTGGGGAATGGCAGTCCCTTCTTCACGGAGTGCGGAAGTGAGGAGAGGTATCGATGTAGGTCGGTGAGGGCTGGCACGAAGTCGGCGTTCCAAAACATCCCAAAGGTGTTCTGTAGGATTCAAGTCAGGACTCTGTGCAGGCTAGTCCATTACAGGGATGTTATTATCGTGTAACCACCTCGCCACAGCCCGTGCAGTACGAACAGGTGCTCGATCGTGTTGAAAGATGCAATCGTCACCCCCGAATTGCTCTTCAACAGTGGGAAGCAAGAAGTGCTTAAAATATCAATGTAGTTCTGCTCTGTGATCGTGCCGCAAAAAAAAAAACAAGGGTTGCAAGCGCCCTCCAGGAAAAGCACGACCACACATAACACCACCACCTCCGAATTTCACTGTTGGCACTACACACGCTGGCAGATGACGTTCACCGGCCATTCGCCATACCCACACCCTGCCACCGTGATCCGTCACTCCACACAATGTTTTGCCACTGTTCAACCGAGTAATGTTTACGCTCCTTACACCAAGCGAGGCGTCGTTTGTTATTTTCCTGCGTGATGTGTGGCTTATGAGCAGTCGCTCGACCATGGAATCCAAAGTTTCTCATCTCACGCCTAACTGCCATAGTACTTGGAGTGGGTCCTGATGCAGTTTGGAATTCCTGTGTGTTGGTCTGGATAGATGTCTGCCTATTACTCTTTACGACCTTCTTCAAATGTCGGCGGTCTCTGTCAGTTAACAAACGAGGTCGGCCTGTACGCTTTTGTGCTGTACATGTCCCTTCACGTTTCCACTTCACTATCACATCTGAAACCGTGGACCTAGGGATGTTTGGGAGTGTGGAAATCTCGCGTACAGACTTCTGACACAAGTGACACCCAATCACCTGACCACGTTCGAAGTCCGTGAGTTCCATTGAGCGTTCCATTCTGCTGTTTCACGATGTTTAATGACTACTGAGGTCGCGGATAATGAGTACCAGGCAGTAGGTGGCAGCACAAGGCATCTAAGATGTTTTTGGAGGTGTCCGGAGACTTTTGATCATATAGTGTATCTGTGTTATCTTGTAATGAGCTTCGTCTGCCTGGTTGTTTAACCATATTTAATTAGAATAATGTAATATTGACATAACGAGGGACATGCTATGTGCCATTTTCCCTTGCTTGTATCGAAATCCGGACATAGCCCATTCCTCGGTTTTAAACAGCCCACTTTTAAGAATTGTAGCACGAATATTACTGTGAAACAATTGTAGTAAACATTTAATTACACACGACTAATTTAATTATTCTAAAATTGACAAAGAAGAAGAAGAACGTATGAGACGACGCGAAAAGATATTTGTGAAATTACCCAAAACAAATTTAATTATTCAATAAATGTAAATATCCTTAGCTTAATAATGTTAAAGTGATTTAACATGTAGTTAAGTATTATGTTGTTATATTAGAAATATTAGACTTGAAAAGTAACATAGGAAACGAGATTCTACCCTTTGTCACGGAGAATCAATCCGACAACATAATAAGGTGGCTTAAATGATAAATCTATGTGATACACTCGCATGATTTTCTCCACAATTGCACAAACTACTTTTGCAAATGCTTATTCTCCATCTACTTCATGTTAATCGAGCTAAACCTTTGTAGAAACCTTGTTGTTAATTTTCTTGTAGGTGCAAGGGGAATATAGTAGGCTTTAAACGATAATCAAATATTTAAAGAGCTGGTTGCTATATGGAGCGTTCCATTCTCTTGAATATCAAACCCTCATGTGACAAAAACTATAAGTATTGGAAAATTCAAACAATCAACAAGGAATATCTCGGAAATGGGCCACTCAACAAAAAAATGGATATTTCATAAATTGTGTGTTTTAAAAGGCTCTACATGTTTTGTGCAGTAAGGTATACCATTTATGCGAAAGTCATTCAGAGTGAGGAGGACTTTAAGGGACATTCCCAGAAAATTCAAGATATATATTTCATTTACCATGAAGATATCTTAAGCATATGATATTTTAATCAAAATCCTTAGAGCCATTTTTGAGAAAATAAAAATGCTCGAAAAATTTTCAATGTAAAAGGTAGTCTGAGTTGGAGGGAATTTTTTGAAAATCTTCGTGTTGCATCCTTGGAGGCTAGTAAACTCAAGTACCAATTTTCGTATTTAGCAGACTTTTGAGTTATGCTGTTCAAAGACTGACTGACTGACAGATAGGCACATATACGGACATGTTTCCAAAAATGCTTTATTTGGATTCAGGGCACCTCAAAACATGTATTTCCGGTGAAATATCTATATAGAATTTTTAGGTGGAATGCAATACTTCCCCTACTTACTATACTAACAGAGAAGGTAAAAAGAGTTGACAATTGTTTAAATAAAATTATTATTATGAATTTGCTCTAGAACATATTCTCAACAAAATACAGTGCTTGAAAATAAATAAAACATTAATAGAAAGGAAACTTAATTAATAATTCTGAACTCTGTAAAAACGAAGTATCGAAGCCTGAGAAAGATAAGTCATGAGGGAAAGATATGAACAGATATTATGTTGTCGTCCTCTGTGATGTAATGGTTACCATGTAATTATTACCTCTACTTCACGAGGTTCAAACCCGGTGGAGGCGATGAACTTTTTCGGGCGTAAAATCCTTAGCGTGGCTACCTTCGGAAGGGAAGTAAATTCCGTGGTGGTGTGTTATAATTTACGGCGTGTAAAAGAACCTCAAGCCCGATAATGAGGCGGCTGAGCGAAATTTCCAGTCTTTCACGGGACGCTAAAGACCACAGCAGTTAAAGAGCGTCCATAAATAAATAAAAAATCTGATGTATTACACTCGCATGGCTTTCTCTACTCTTGTGCAAACTATTTTTACAAACGTTTATTCTCCATATGCTTCATGTTAATCGAGATGTTAATATTATTGCTAATTTTCTTGTAGCTGCAAGGGGAATGTGGTAGGTTTTAAGCGATAGTAAAATATTTTAAGAGCTGGTTGCTATGTGGCGCATTCCATTCTCTTTGTATGTCCAGGACATAAAAAAAATCTGATGTGTTACACTCACATGACTTTCTCTACTCTTGTACAAACTATTTTTACAAACGCTTATTCTCCATATCCTTCATGTTAATCGAGATGCTAAACTTATTGCTAATTTTCTTGTAGATGCAATTGGAATTGGTAGGCTTTAAGCGATAGGCAATTTTTTTAAGAGCTGGTTGCTGTGTGGAGTATTCCATTCTCTTTGTATGTCCAGGACATAAAAAAAATCTGATGGTTACACTCACATGACTTTCTCTACTCTTGTACAAACTATTCTTACAAACGCTTATTCTCCATATGCGTCATGTTAATCGAGATATCGACATGTCAATCTTGTTGCTAGTTTTCTTGTAGATACAAGGGAAATATGGTAGGTTTTAAGCGATAGTCAAATTTTTAAGCGCTGGTTGCTATGTGGAGTATTCCATTCTATTTGTATGTCCAGGACATAAAAAAAAATCTGATGGTTACACTCACATGACTTTCTCTACTCTTGTACAAA
Source organism: Deroplatys truncata (assembly GCA_030765065.1). NCBI lineage: Eukaryota > Metazoa > Arthropoda > Insecta > Mantodea > Mantidae > Deroplatys > Deroplatys truncata. The sequence continues at coordinate 144,136,384 of CM060985.1, read as the reverse complement.
CTATTCTTACAAACGCTTATTCTCCATATGCGTCATGTTAATCGAGATATCGAGATGTCAATCTTGTTGCTAGTTTTCTTGTAGATGCAAGGGAAATATGGTAGGTTTTAAGCGATAGTCAAATTTTTAAGCGCTGGTTGCTATGTGGCGCATTTCAATCTCTTTGCATGTCCAGGACATAAAAAAAATGAATAACGAATTTGAGAAAAAGTATAAGTATTGGAAAATTTAAGGGAATGACAAGCAATATCTTGAAAACGGTTCACTCAACAAAAACAATGTATATGACATAAATTGTGTATTTTAACGCGATCTACATTTTTTGTGTAGTAAAATTTTGTCTATCTTATGGTTTATCAGTTATGCAAAAGTCGTTCACAATGAAGATACTTTTGCAGACATTCCCAGAAAATTCAAGATATACATTTTACTTGTCATAAAAATATCTTAATCATATGATATTTTAATCAAAATCGTTGGAGCCATTTTTGAGAAAATTAAACTTTTCGAAAAATATTCCATGTAAAGGGTAATCTGGGGTGGGAGGATTTTCTTTAAAACCTTCGTGTCGCATCTCTGGAAGATACTGAACCCAAATATCAGGTTTGGTGTTTATCCGACTGTTCGTTTCTGAGTTATGCTGTTCACAGACCCACACACGGACATGTTTTCAAAAATGCTTTTTTTAGATTCAGGGGGTCTCAAAACATGTATTTCCGGTGAAATCTCGGTATCGAATTTTTGAGTGGAATACTATACTTCCCCTACTTACTATACGTAGTAGAGAAAGTAAAAATGAATAACGAATTCCCAGTTGAGAAAAAGTATTGGAAAATTTAAGTGAATAAGAAGCAATATCTCGAAAATGATTCACTCAACAAAAAAATGTATATGACATAAATTGTGTATTTTAACGTGATCTACATTTTTGTGTAGTATAATTTTCTCTGTCTCTTATGGTTTACCGATTTTGCAAAAGTCGTTCACAATGAATACTTTTGGAGACATTCCCAGAAAATTCAAGATACACATTTTATTTGTCATGAAAATATTTTAAACATATGATATTTTACTCAAAATCGTTAGAGCCATTTTTGAGAAAATGTTCCATGTAAAGGGTAATCTGGGGTGGGAGGATTTTATTGAAAACGTTCGTGTCGCATCCTTGGAAGATACTGAACATAAATAGCAAGTTTGGTGTTTATCCGACTGTTCGTTTCTGAGTTATGCTGTTCACAGACACACACACGGACATGTTTCCAAAAATGCCGTTTGTTGATTCAGGTGGTCTTAGAACATGTATTTCCGGTGAAATCTCGGTATCGAATTTTTGGGTGGAATACAATACTTCCCCTACTTATTATACATAGTAGAGAAAGTAATAAAAAGTTCACATAGTTATATAGCCACCCCTGCATCCTGAGAACAAAAACTGTACAGATATACCAAACCACCATTGTATTCCATCCCAGAATGCATAATGTTCTTTGGCAGTTGCATAAATAACTATTTAATAAACGTGTGTGTTGCGTGAGCTCGCGCGAACCATTGATTTGTGGAATTTATGTTTTAAGTATAATATTTCCTTTAACGTTCATAATGCAATATTTGAATGAAACAGTTATCAAATGGAACATACATATCTCGTATGTACTTGCATAATGTAACCGTCATGGGATTTGTCATTGTGTACCTTTATATCTGTGTTTGTTATGGTAAGCAAGGTTTGCCAAGAGTTGTTCTTTACGAGTAAAGTGGGAGTTTAAGGTTGGCAATCTCCACTTTGGGAACAATTGGACCGGATTCAAAAATAATGGTGCCTGGTGACGGCGCTCCGACTCTAAACCAATCGATGGCCCCCTTGACCTGCCAGCCCAACTTCTCACTGAGGGTAAAGTTTAGGGTCGCAGTGTATCCCATTACCTACTGATCCTTAACACTTCTTGCTGAAAAAGTCTCTGTTTAAAGTAGTTCAACTTCAGGAATGAAACACTTTCTGGGAAGGATGACGCGTTTGAAAGGTTTCGCAAAGATGTACCAGTCAGTACGAATTGTCATTAGTAATTGATACTTTAATCCGCGTTTATGATTAATCTATCAGTAGTTATGATTTTGTTCATTTGTAAATATACTAGGTTTTGACTTGGCAAACGAAGTGCTTACATACGAGGGGCACTATTTATATTTTGAGCCTTGGCAACCCTGAATGTTGTAGGTGCCATCTGACGTTTCCAATGGAAATTTTGACATTATTGACCATAATCTACTTCAAACATTTTGTCAATAGAGCGTCATTTGTTTTGTTTAACTAACTTGAAAATTGTGTGTCAACAAAAACATGGAATTAACTAGTGAAAATGTTCGTGCAATGATTTATTACGACTTTCGATGTGGATTATCGAGACTAGAGGGCATAGATCAACTAACTTCCACGTTTGGCGACGAAGCTCCATCCTTTGCCTCTGTGAAACGCTGGTACAACGAATTTAATCGTGGCCGCCGTTCGCTCACTGATGAAGTTCGTGAAGGTCGTTCAAAATTAGTTGTTGTGCCAGAAAACATTGATGCTGTGCAAAAACCAATAATGAAAGATCGTCATGCGACATATTGTGAGATTGAGGCAGCCCTAGGCATTAGTCCCACCAGCATATATAAAATATTTCATGATTATTTAGCCGCGAAAAAGGTTTGCTCTCGTTGGATCCCACATATATTGATGCAATCTCAAAAAGATGCTCGTGTCGATTGGTGTACAAAAATGCTCAAGAAATACAATGGCGGTGCCTCAAAAGACGTATATAAGATTGTAACAGGTGACGAACCATGGATCTATGCGTATGAGCCGGAACGTAAACAGCAGTCGACTCTATGGGTGTTTCAAGATGAAGCAAATCCAACAAAAGTTGTTCGCATCGAAGCATTTCGAAGCAAATGGTCGTCTGTTTTTTTTTTTTTTTTAGCAAAACAGGCCATGTGGCAACAGTGCCTTTAGAGGAACGTAAAACGGTCAATATCGAATGGTACACAACCATTTGTTTGCCGGAAGTCTTCGGTGAAGTAAGGAAAACCAACAACTCTCGTCTAACAACAGAGTATTTGAAGGTTCGAAAAATCGAATTGATGGGTCATCCGCCATACAGTCCTGATTTGGCACCCAAAGACTTCTTTTTGTTCCCGAACATCAAGAATAAATTGCGTGGACTACGATTTTCATTGGCAGAAGAAGCCGTTGATGCTTTCAAAAACCATGTTTTGGAGGTGTCTCAAGAAGACTGGAATAAACGCTTTGACAAATGGTTCACACAGATGCAAACGTGTATTGCTCATAAAGGAGAATATTTTTGAAAAATAATAAAGCAGTTTTCAATCTGAAATTACTTTTTTTTTACTCATTAGGCTAAAAATATAAATAGTGCTCCTCGTACCAAAGTTTCGTAGATGATCAAGTTTTCGGTTTTCCATTCATTGTGTGTGTTGGTTGCATCTTGCTTGCGTAGCAGATCGATCTTCTGAGAGCAAGTGTTTAGTTTTTGGTCGTGTTTGTTCCTGAGGTGATCTGTGAGGAAACTTGGCAGGTATGTGGCGGAGACCGCCATCGGAACTCTTAAGTCTTTGCGTTCGAGCATCGATAAGCTGTGTGTATGTATGTGTTGTGCCTGAATTAATACGGGGTGTGTTAATAAGCTGAGATGACACTGCTGTCGAGTGATGTTTAAAGTCGGGGGTGCATCTTGTAAAACTGATTTCCTAATTTTTGCAAACGTTTTAATTTTTACTTTCTTTACCACGTACATAGCATATAGAGAAGATATTGTTTTCCATTTAAAAAGGATATTTACAAAAGGAATCGTGTGTAGGTGTGTCTGCGTGTCTGTCTAGTTGCGTGTGCGTGGTGAGTCTGTGAACAGCATAACTCTTCTTGTTTTCTTCTTTCTGTGTTTAACCTCTTCTTATGTAGGACTTACACCCCCTATGACTTACAGTCGGGTGCCTGGTGTCAGAGGTCCGTCGAGGAGCAGACACTCATGGATCAGACAGAATACCTGGTATGGGAAGAAGGAAGTAGATGAAACGAAATGATGGTGAAATGGATGAAAGGAATGGTGATGGTGGAGCAGTTGGTGGAATGAATGGCGGGGGAAACCGGAGTACCCGGAGAAAACCCGCCCGACGCCGCTTTGTCCACCACAAATCCCACATGCGGGACCCTGGGATTGAACCCGGGCCGCCTCGGTGAAAGGCGAGCGGTCTAACCACTCGGCCACGGCGCCGCCGAAGACCATAACTCAAAAACGAAAAATCCGATAAATACCAAACTTGGTTATATGAGCTGAAACTTTCCTGGCGTTGTGAATACTTTAGATTTTCTCGTAGAAAATCTAGATTCTGCCAAACTTGGTATTTAAGTTCAGTATCTTCATTGGTTAAAATACCACAAATTCAAGATATTTACATGACAAATAAAATGTATATCTTGCATTTCTGGAAATAGCACGTAAAGCTTTCTTTATTCGGAAGGAATTTTGTATAATCTTGTTTAACTGCGATAGACGAAAGCGCACTACACAAAAGAATGTATATCTCTTTAAAATACAAATTTATTTAAATAAATCACTTTTTTAGGGCGAAACACTTTCCGAGATATTCATTTTTAATGCTTCTAATTCTTCAATCCTTTCTCGCGATTGCATGGAAGTTGTAAGGAATTTTAAGGCCAGCATATAGCGTCCAGTTCTTAAACATTTGACTATCACTGTTCTCTTTGTGTCTAAAACAAAATGTGTAATGTAGCTATTTCTGTAAAGGTTTATCTCGATTAAACTGAAGTGGATAAGAATATAAACTTTCGTAAGAAAAATTTGTATAGGCACTAATAAGCGATAGAGGATGGAGAAAGTCATGTGAATGTAACACATCAGATTGTTATTCAAAGAGTCCTTAGCTAGTGCTAAATATTTCTAAAAAGTTATGTAAGTGCGTTAGTTAAAAAAATAAAACAAACATAAAAAGATACGCGATATACGAGTATAGTTTTATTTAAGCTGATCGGCAAACCATTTTAAGGGTATTCTGTTTTAGCAGATGTGACAGCGGATCTGTTAAACTGAAAAAGCTCGGGCATAACTGTCGTTAGATACTTGGAATGTAATATATACAGGGATATTCCCGTTGCACGTATAGATTCGAGATATTATGTATTTTATATATTTGCGATTTTAGGATTACTTTCTAAAGTAGTGTAGTAAAATATTTTACCGATGTTAGCGAATGTTACTTGAAAAAAGTATACCCTATGCATTCCTTTAAGTATAACTATGTTAAAAATAAATTTCCATTATACTTCAGCTATGTGTCTTAAACAGACTTTTAATATCGGTGCTCAAAATTACAATAGATATAACCTATTAGATTTACAATTTGTTTTTCATTTTACTTTCTCCACTGCGTATAGTAAGTAGGGGAAGTATTGCATTCCACCCAAAAATTCGATACCGAGATTTCACCTAAAATATATATTTTGAAACACCCTGAATCAAAAAAAGCATTTTTGGAAACATGTCCGTGTGTGTGTGTGCGTGTGTGTGTGTGTCTGTGAACAGCATAACTCAGAAACGAACAGTCGGATAAACACAAAACTTGGTATTTAGGTTCAGTATCTTCCAGAGATGCGACACGAAGGTTTTCAAGAAAATCCCACCACCCCAGATTGCCGTTTATGTGGAACATTTTTTGAAATTTTTAATTTTCTCAAAAATGGCTATAACGATTTTGATTAAATTATCAGATGTTTAAGATATTTTCGTGACAAATAAAATGTATATCTTGAATTTCCTGGGAATGTCTCCAAAAGTATTCTTTATTGTGAACGACTTTTGCATAACTGGTAAACCATAAGAGATACACATCAGATTTTTTTTATGTCCTGGACATGCAAAGAGAATGGAATGCGCCACATAGCAACCAGCGCTTAGAGCCTACCAATTCCCCTTGCACCTACAAGAAAATTAGCAATAAGATTAACATCTCGATATCTCGATTAACATGAAGCATATGGAGAATAAGCGTTTGTAAAAATATTTTGTACAAGAGTAGAGAAAATCATGTGAGTGTAACACATGAGATTTTTTAAAAGGGCCTCGTAATATTAATGAGCTGTGAGCACATGATTTTATGACAAAGACAGTTTTGTTCCCCGCCTTAGTGATTCGTGAATAAAAGCAGTTTCCTATCTATAGCGTATACACCACTTCACACAAGGTCGAATTACGCGCCAGTCCCCCCCTCCCTATTTCTCCATTTTCTGACGCGTGATACCCGAGCAAACACAACACAAAAAAGATCATTAGTCTTTGTCCTCAATTTATAGTCAATGACGTCTGAGCTGTCAACATAGGGTATCAATGATGAATAAATAAATAAATTAATTACCTCTTCTGTGTTTATACACTCAATTTGTATTCGGCGGCTATCTGATTCAAATCCATCACTGTGTGGCGTGCAGTTGTCGAAAATAGAGCTATATGTACTCCATAGAGTATTAGGTTTCGATCAGTGGCCACTAGTGATTGAAATTGCTGGCGAAAATTACACAGGATGGGATAAAAGAAGAAGAAAAAATCTTATGTACAAACTATTTTTACAAACGCTTATTCTCCATATGCTTCATGTTAATCGAGATGTTACTCTTATTGCTAATTTTCTTGTAGATGTAAGGAGAATTGGTAGGCTTTAAGCGATAGTCAAATATTTTAAGAGCTGGTTGCTATGTGGAGTATTCCATTCTCTTTGCATTACCAGGACAAAAAAAGATGAACAACGAATTCTCATTTGAAAAAAAGGATAAGTATTGGAACATTTAAGGGAATAACAAGCAATATCTCGATAATGGTTCACTCAACAACAAAAATGTACATGACATAAAATGTGTATTTTAACGCGATCTACTATTTTGGTGTAGTAAAATTTTGTCTATCTCTTATGGTTTACCAGTTATGCACAAGTCGTTCACAATGAAGAATACTTTTGGACACATTCCCAGAAAATTCGAGATATGCATTTCATTTATCATAAAAATATCTTAAACATAGGATATTTTAATCAAAATCGTTATAGACATGTTTGAGAAAATTAAAATTTTCAATAAATGTTCCGTATAAAGGGTAATCTGGGTTGGGGGATTTTCTTGAAAACCTTCGTGTCGCATCTCTGGAAGATACTGAACCTAAATACTAAGTTTGGTGTTTATCCGACTGTTTGTTTCTGAGTTATGCTGTTCACAGACAGACAAACACGAACATGTTTGCAAAAAATGCTTTTTTTGGATTCAGGGGGCCTCAGAACATATATTTCCGGAGAAATCTCGGTATTGAATTTTTATACGTAGTAGAGAAAGTAAAAAGATTTTAACATTGTTGTTCTCTTTGAGATATCCAGAATTTATTCTCAACATTATTACCATCCACAAAGCAGTGCTGCTGTTAAATGTTTGCACAACCTCTTCGGATGCATCTAGTGCACCGTTTTATAATATTCGAATCAGGTGCGCTGGAAGAGGGAGAATTTTACTGACCTAAGCATAAGAAAACTGCTTTTTAAATAAGAATTTTCTACATAAGAAAATTGAAATTCATAAGAAACAAGGGCTGAATCAAAGACACGAAAGCCAGACTTGGTTCGTTCGGAATGAAGTTACACAGTGAGCTTGACATACTCATTTTTCAGGGTCTATCCATCACCAAGCACAGAAGTTCTTTCACCATCTTCGCTAAGTTCCAGGTGCTCACAGCTTCCCACCAGGATCTGGTGGAGTCGCCTGCCAGAGAATCTTTTACTTTAAATCCTGTACAGTTTGCTCCAAATGAATTCGCTTCATCCACATGACAGACCAGTGGTCTGATGTCGGCAGTGAGGGGGCCGAAGGGGTTGGCCTCAACATCTAGCTAGTGCCATTATCGACTTTCTTTTTTTTGTTTGTTTCTTGTTGTTTCTTGTATTGTATTCTTTTTTTGCGCATCCAGAAGGTAAGTTTCCTATTTTTTAAAAAAACAAAGGAAATACAATTACATGAAAAACTTTATTGGCAACGGGTACAGCAATATTTAGCTATTTTTCAACTTAGTCACCAAAAAAACGGAGACACGTCATATCATGGGACCAACTTTTGTATCCCTCTATCGTAGAAGTCTGCCGCGGGAATGGAACCAGCGTGTGACAGCCGTTTTCATCTCTTCGTCGTTCTCAAAACGCTGACCGCATGACGGGAATTTCTTGAGGTGCAAGAAAAAATGGAAATCGCTGGGAGAAAGATCGGGACTGAATGGTGGATGATAAAGCAGCTCTCAGCCGAACTCCTTCAGAGCAGTTACTGTGCGCCGAGCCGTATGTGGACGAGTATTGTCATGGAGGAGCAAACACCTGTAAGCATTTCACGCCTCTTGTTTTGAATGGCACGTTGTAATTTCCGCAGTGTTTCACAGTAACGGTCAGCATTCACTATTTCACCTCTGGACAGGAAGTCAATGAGCAGAATGCCCTTCCTGTCGCAGAACACCGTGCACATCATATTCTACACCGATGTAGTCTGTTTGTTTTGACCGAAATTCACTGCGATACCAATGCATTGATTGCTGCTTCGTTTCCGGGACGACCCTGTCGAGGAACTCGTCACTATTATCATGATACCGCTGCAGAAATGTCAGTGCTGCTCCTAAGCTTTTCGTTTTGTGCTCGGGTGTCGGGTTTTTCAGCACCCACCTGTCATACTTTTCCTGAACGGTGCTTGGTGACAATTTCATGCAGCAAGAATCGCGATATCTCCGGAAAATGGCTGCTGAGCTCCGTGATCGTGAAGCAACGGTTCTCCACGTTGCGCTGGCACACCAGCTCAACAAGGTCATCATTGATGAGGGACAATCGCCCAGTGCGCTCTCCATCGGGCCGACATACCAGTAGAGCAGCGTATACACAGTATGCTGCATATACCTCAGTATGCTGATGACGTGCTGCTATACTACACAGACAGACACCCCCACAGAGCCTTCAACCCAATTAAGCGACACTTCCGCCTCATCCAAGAGTGTTGTAGGCGTTGGCGATTGTCCATCAACTCGGAGAAAAGCCACGCCATTCTGTTTACACAGCGCCGCTTCCCCGCCAACTTCCCCTCATTTACCTACCTCCGACGTAGGATAGAGTGGACAAATTCCATCTCCTATTTGGGTGTTCAGTTAGATAGGCGTCTAACTTTCCGGGGTCACATCGCGGATCTCTCACGTCGGGACATGGCGGCTACGGCCTCCTTGTACCCCATCCTGGGATCCGTGATGTCGATACCGCTTAAGTTGCGTCTCTTCAGAGCACTTATAACCCCCGCCCTACTCTACGCTTGTGAGATCTGGGCCATGGCCGCAGACTCCAGTCTGCTCCGACTGCAGTGGGTACAGAATAGGAGCCTTCGAGCAATCTATTCTGTATGCCGCAGTTTCCCCGTGAGACTACTCCACGAAGCCTCATCTCTTCCATACCTGGAAGATGAAATCAGGCGCCGGGCTAGAAAACTATACGACCAGTTGCCATTCCATCGGAGTGCCCTCGTTCGGTCTCTAGGGGACTATAGCCCCAGAGAACGCCGCTTGAGGCGTCACCGGGTTCCCGCATGGCATGCGGGCACCCCCGGTAACAAAGGAGTTACTCCAACCAGCAGCAAAAGCTGAACTCCTTATAGTCCTACCATAAGTTGCTTGGTAAGTTCAAAATTTATCCAAAACAATTTCGATAACATCATCCACCAGCGGTGCACTAGGGCCGTTGTACCCTGACCTGCAGTCGTCGAGGAGCTCAATGCTACCTCCTATCACCCCCACAACCTCAGTTTCAACCGCCATCCTGCAAAACCCTTTCCTACCTACCAGTGGTTAAACCCTAGCTAGGGTAGGTACACTTGATAACACTTCTTCGGGCTGCCCTCAGCCTGCCAACATGCTTCGGGCTCTTCATCGTGGATACTTTGACGGCCTTCCTAAAACTACCTACACCAGCGACACCCCATCTGTTTGCTCATGATGTTCGGCCCATATGCCTGACAGAGCTGGCGATGAATTTCGATCGGCGCTATGTTTTGTGCAGTAAGGAACTTTATCACTGATGGAACCTTGCAGAGAATAAGAGCCGACATTTCGGGCCACTGCTGCCGCGCTACTGGCACCAGACGGGACCTGACCGGCCGGCATATGATTGATACATCATAGATCTGTTACGCATGTGCAATTTTCCCGCCTAAATACGTTTACTTTAAAGGAAACAAAATCGGGAAGCTTACTTTCTGAATGCGTCTCTCATTTTCAGTCAAATCTGTATACCGTCATGGCGCTGATCGATTTAATAAATAAATAAATAAGAAAGAACAGTAGTCCCCTCCCGAAGATTGAAACTCTATGCTGAATTAATTTAAAACTGGTTTTGTGAATCATGACTTCAAATGTTTCCCTAAAAATCTTTGTGCAAACACGAATGGTTTCTTCCAAAACTTTATGCATCAGAACTAAGGTCAGAAACTATACATAGACGAAAAACGTCAATATAGAGTGCAGTAAAAGGTATTTAGTATCAAAACACTATCCTCGGCGACAGGGTTTGCTTTTCAGGCTAATGACTAAACAGCTCTATATTCAACTACAAATCTCCCACTTGAGCTTTTACAAGACATATATTGTTAATTACATGTTTTTACCAAGTGAAGTATGTATTATGAGTTCGTGAAACGAGCCCATTCTACATAGAAGACCTAAGAGGGAGGTATTAAAGCAAAGGTGACCGCCTGTCGCGGAGGAAAGTGTATCAATAATAATCGCCAGAAACCCAACCGTACATAATACTGCTGTAGTTACCATCAAAATCTTCATGTAATAACTGCAGAAACTGAGTATCATAATTGGGATGTTCCTACCTTGCAGAAAATGGAATTTTAATCTTTTATATCACAGAATGTTACGACTCCTCTTAAACCGATCGAGATTAGAGATGAACATTTCATGAAATAATTCACTTTAGAGCCGTTTAAGAAGTTTTCTCTTACTGGATAAACACTTTCCGAAAGATACCCTGACCCACTCGAATAAAAATACTGCAGAAGACATCGTTATGTGCAGCAGAGATAAGCAAACTCAATGAGGTCAACTTCAAACACAAAATTGTGTAGCGAAACACCTCTTGAGGTACCTACTTGACCTCCCTTATTCTGCCCCAAGGATTCGGTTTAATGTATTCCAAAACATCTACCCTACAGCCCTGAGAGAAGCTGCAAATGGCGCGAACGATCCTCTTGCGTCTTCCTTTAGTGGAAGGGGGAACGCTCCAAGTGTTTGGAACATAAAAGATTCCGTGAAATCAAGAACCAGCATTTCCTTACCAGACAAAGGTAGAGTGCGAAATAGTTTTGTAGATTTCCTGTGCATAGAAATGTTTCTTAGAGTCGCATGCAAAATGTATATAGGGCTTCACTTGTTAGCACCTAACAAAGTTGAGTTTATAGGAGAAGGTGTGAACAAGGAGTAATAAGGTTATCAGGGTTCATTACCCACAGCAGGAGTATTCCTAAAACTAAAATTAATTTTCTGAAGTGTTACCAAAACAGAAAACTGAGGCAGTATTTTTAACACTTAAATAATTTCAGTCTAATTATATAATATGTAAATTCAATAACAGCCCGCCTTAAAGCAATATGTGTATGTAATAATTTGTAAAATGTATGTGACAGTCATTGCATATGCTTATACTATTATATCCATGTGTAATAACGTTATGTGAATATACTACGTAATTTAATAATGTAGGAACTGTGACAATAATAAGTTAAAAGTTGCTAACAATGAGGTAACCTTGAGTCAATAATGAGTAAGAAAGTTTAACAGTACTACTTGTGATTCTTGGAGTAACAATAATGTAATTTTAGTGACAGTTTATAAAATAGTCAATCAGAAACTGAAAAGGAGAAACATTTACAAATTCAAAAGTCAGTTTCCTGCGGACAGTGTTTGTAACTTGATGCGTGATGCGTCCTCGAGAGATTTAATGCGTATTCGTGTGAGACGAAAAATAAGTTTACGTGTTAAAAAGTACAAGTAATTAGTAAAAGAATCTCACAGCTCTCTATATCAGTGAAGTGTTATTTAAAATCGTATCAAGCATTAATAAAAGGAGTGAAGTAAAATTATAATCTGTGTAAGCCTACATTCTTGTCGCATCACACCCTACTAAGAGAAACGTGTCTCTTACAATAATACTGACGCAGCTGAGGCAAACATAAGTATATAATATTCAAAGAAAAATAAAAATGCATTTGGGGCAAAGACTACCGGAAACCGCGTAGCATACGTGCGGTTGGAAACAAACTACTACAAGTTTGGCTCCCCAACAGTTGAACTATAATACAACTCCTATAACAAACTACTTCTTCAAATTGACGCCCAAAGCGTGGTGCAAACTCCTACAACAAAATAAGTATTTTAAAACTGATATTTTCATCTGTTTCTTTGTACCCCTTTATCCTCTCCTAGTATGTATAGTTTCATACCACAGTTTCATACCATAGTTACCATAGTTTCATACCTTTTCAATGATAGATCAGATATAGAGTAACATACATACATATATTTAGGTGAATACTGGATGTAGATCGTAATCCTTCTAGTTCTCTTATTGGTGTATTTAACATTTCCAGATATAAGACACTTTGCCCCTAGAGGTATAAATTAGCAATAATTGATAGCAATTAACTATTAGAACGATATCACTATTTCTAGATACTCTATGATTTTTGAACATCAACTCGATATTCGATATTCACTTTATAAAATACTGTAAAAGCGATATGTTTTTCTCTGAGTTACCTTTTCTAGTAGTTTTCTGCGTATAAACGATGTAACCATTTTTACTTTCTCTACTATGTATAGTAAGTAGGGGAAGTATTGTATTCCACCCAAAAATTCGATACCGAGATTTCACCAGAAATATATGTTTTGAGAGGTTCAGTATCTTCCAGAGATGCGACACGAAGGTTTTCAAGAAAATCTCCCCCCCCCCAGATTACCCTTTACATGGAACATTTTTCGAAAATTTTAATTTTCTCAAAAATGGCTATAATGATTTTGATTAAAATATCATACGTTTAAGATATTTTTATGTCAAATGAAATGTATATCTCGAATTTTCTGAGAATGTCTCCAAAAGTATTCTTAATTGTGAACGACTTTTGCATAACTGGTAAACCATAAGGGATAAACAAAATTTTACTACACAAAAAATCTAGATGGTGTTAAAATACACAATTTATGTCATATACATTTTTTTGTTGTTGAGTGAACCATTTTGGAGATATTGCTTGTTATTGGCTTAAATTTTCCAATACTTTTTCTCAAATGCGAATTCGTTATTCATTTTTTTATGTACTGGACATACAAAGAGAATGGAGTGCGCCACATAGCAACCAGCTATTAAAATATTTGACTATCGCTTAAATACTACAATATTCCCCTTGCACCTACAAGAAAATTAGCAATAAGATCAACATCTCGTTTAACATGAAGCATATGGAGAATAAGCGTTAATATAATTTTGCTTCCCTTTTTATGCAACTGTATTTTGTGCCGAAAACTTTCTTACAGATGATTTTCTATTCATGTTATGGAAATTAGTCGTACATTATACCTGTAAGCTACGCTGTGACTCGAGTTTGACTTCCATAAACACAAACTAACAGTTGGAAGGAAATAATAAATGTTTCCAGGCGATGTATTATCTCACTCTTAATTTGATTTGTTTCTGCTGGATTTACAGATTCTCGTTACCGCGTTAGATAAGTGTATTGGCTGAGTGCGATTTACCAAACCAGACTATTGCAGAAACGTGATTTAGTGCGTCAACTAAATCAGCTTCATTCACAACTCAGTTACTGCTGCATGTTAGAAGAGTACCTCTAACCGATGCATGCTTTCATTTAGACACCAGAGTCTATGAAATGTGCATTGATTTACCCACAGGGCGCGCAGTCAAGGTCTATCTAGAACTATAGTTCGGCAACACTTGGGAACAAGTGCGAGGCAATAACGTGAAGTCTAGCCTAAGGTTAAAGGCAACAAATTTCAATAGCGGAAAGCTTAAAAATTTAAAAGTATCGAAGGTTAATCTCAAAGTATTAGAACATACTTCGATACCTCCACTATCGAAGTATCGACTGTATGGAGGTCCCATCCCTAATAGCAATGATTAAAGAATTGATTTTCATGCCACTTAAACTTACATTTGGCTTTATTACCATTACATCTTTCTCAACGAAGTTTTTAATAAGCTACTAGTCAGGGTTTTTTGTACAATTTTATATGGCTAAGTTTTCAAATGAAATCTCATGGAAATTAGTGTTTTATTCTGTTGTGTTTATTCCATCTGTTTAGTATCGCGTTAGTTGCTAAAATAAAACTATTAATTATTCTGTGTCGTCTTCTTAGCGCGGTAGTAGGCAGCTGCTTACCAAATGGGAGTCCCGGGTTTGATTCCCGTACCGGCGTGGGGAGTTTCTCCTACTGGGAGACCTGGCCCAGGGTGCATATGGCCTCGTTAGGTCCCTGAGGGGCCAATTGAAGAGCTATTTATTTGAAACGTAGCAGCTTTAGGTAAAGGAGGCCGCATATACCGTCATGCACCCTGCTCATGACGCGTATTGTAGGCAGAGATGAAGGACGGAGCGGCCGGGGGGTAGTCCCTAGCCCCTTTTTTTTTTTAGAACCATATATAGACTTGGAAACTTGTGGAGGAATATAGTATTCAAGAAAATTCATACGGCAGGCGTTTAAAGCTACAGAAATTAACTTTCATTGCAAACACTAAGTAAGTTACCATGTCATTCATGGCCTGTAAATTCAGTCCTAAACAAGAATGCGATTCCAAAATGTCGATCGAAAACTTTTCAGGATAGTTCTATGGCGGCTGGGATTTCTAAAGTACAAGAAATATTGCGACTGAAAGATGAAGGGTGGATGTATTATCATCGTGCTCATTACGTTAACATCGGTGCCTCAAACGCTACATATCTCTTCACACGTTTCGTTCTGACCTAATGCAAAGATGTGGACTGGATTATTAAGAAGTAGTAGTAGTAGTAGTAGAGAGAGAGAGAGAGAGAGAGAGAGAGAGAGAGAGAGAAGGAGCAATTGTTTACTCCGACTCGCGCGTAGCTGTCAACGGTAAAAGCGTGTAGCTATGTCTAAGGAACGAAAATCATTGGAGGAAGATTAAATGCGGTGACCCGAGCTCTAAGCGGGCGGTAACAAAGAAAACGGCCAATGTTAACCTTATAAGCGGGTTGGCTGAGGTGATTGCTTCTAAGACTCGCATTCAGAAGGTCTTGGTTCCGATTCCCGTTGGACCGGCCATCCTTACCTCTGATTTCCTCGTGCTTTTCCAACTCGGCAGGTAATGCAGGGCCTGGCGCAATACACGGTTGCGTGCAGAGTATGCGGTCGATGTCCTTTAAGGAGAGAACATGCCTGTGCGGATAGAGGGGACATCGAAGTGGCATGTGGTTATGTTCAACCTGGAAACGTTAGGGACTCAACAGCGTTGCGCCTGCAGCGCTTAATCTTTTCCTGCTGTAGGTTTAGTGGATGTAATATGGCTGGCTTTGGCCGCAGCGTTGAAATCTTCTTCCGCTTCTGAATCCCTAACCCAATGAGCGCAGTGATAATAGCCAGAGAAGCTAAAGAACCATTTAGCAACCAAAGCAGTGTAACTAGATAGTGCGAAGCAATAAAACATTGTAGTGATGCTCAAAGCTTCGTAACAGTAGTTAGCAATCGGCAAGTCATTTAGAAAATATTCTATTTTACTTTTTCTACCTGGATATGTTATAAATAAAATTATGCTTGACTGCTGAATGTGAGAACATTTCTTTATTCTTCTAACTCACACTGAACATTACATCCAGTCATAAAAACTTGCGGCTGTATACACGATTGTATCAAGAGGTACTTTTAGCAGGCAGATTTCGCTCGTTCTCTTGCACACGCTGTTGTGTATGTCAGAGCATTTTCAAGTTAAAGCTCGCATTTCTACTCCTTCAGCGCGATACAAAACCCCGTAATGGAATAACAAGTGGGGCACACATTAATGTTATAAGTTTGGCTTGTCAGTTGTGAAGTGTTCTACGTGGTAATAAAAAAGGCATTTAGGGCCATTTTTCTCTCATAAACCAGCAGAAGAGACAAGCAGGTTGTTGTAATTCTGGGCTCAACATTTTTTCTAATTGGCTTCTGAATCCTTCCTCCGCCAGAGGTCTCCCGTGTCTAGGTTCCCATTTAAATTTAAAATGCTGTACACGGATGCCGTGACCGTCGCTGGAGTGGCAAGTAATTTGCATTTAAAATCGCATATTAAAATCGACGTCGAGAGGCATCGCTCTCATGTATCGAAACAACAGTCACAAGTCTACTAATTGTTGACAAACATGGCACAGTGGGGATTATTGTTACCTTTAATACATATTGGTAACACTATTATTTATTGTTTTCCTTTATATTAACAATGATTAAAGTTAAGAATAGATATGATACAATTAAAATTGTAATTATACGGCTACGGCGGGAAATTTTTCTTTACACTGAAGTTGTTATTTTGTTGTATTGTTATTTGCCCCACACTTTGGGAGCCAATTTGAGAAAGGAGTTTGTAACTTCACGTATGGAAAGCCGATTTGAAGTAGGAATTGTATTGTAGTTCAACTGTTGGGGAGCCGAACTTGAAGCAGTGTCAACCGCACGTATGGTACCCGGTAGCCTTCGCCCCAATGTTTAAAAATATTAACTTTGTAATTTTTACTGTTTCTTTAAATATTCTATATTTATGTTTGCCTCGGCTGCGTCAGTATTATTGTTAGATACATGGATTTCTTTGCACGGCGTGGTGCGGCTGAAGAATGCAGGCTTACACAGATTTTAATTTTTAATTCACCCCTTTTTATTAATCCTTGACACGATTTAAATAACACTTGACTAATTTAGGGAGCTGTAAGATTCTTTTATTAAATACTTGCATTTTTTAAACTCGTAAACTATTTTTGTCTCACACTGAATAGTATTAAATTTCTCGAGGACGCATTTCGCGTCTGGTTAGGAACGCTGTTTACAAACAACGCGTCCAGTTATGAGCGCTGTTTACAAACAACTGACTTGATTTCTACCGCCTAAATTTGTAAATTTCTGTATTTCAGTTTCTGATTGGCTAATCCAAGTCCAATAGAATACCTTCATCTAACTAAAGCTTTTTCAGGTTGTTGATTGGCTATTTATAAATTTATAAACTATTTATAAACTAAACACTAAATTACATTATTGCTTCCAAAAATCACAAGTAGTATTTTTAAACTTTCTAATTCATTATTGCCTAAAGGCTACCTCATTGTTAGCAACTTTTAACCTATTATACTCACAGCCCCTACATTATTAAATTATGTATACATTCACATAACATTATTACATGTGTACAGTAATATAAACATATACAATGACTGTAATATACACTTTTTATATGTTGCTACATATACATATTGCTTTAAGGTGGGCTGTTATTACATTTTATATGAAAGTGCGAATAGGATTGTGTTTTCTAATAAAAATCAATAAAAACTAACAGTTGGGGAAAAAAACCTACAGTCCAATGAGTTAGAATACCATGAGTTGATTCTAAAGCCAAAGCCCCCAAAATGACCATAGAAGTTTAAGGATATGTTACATTCACATGATTTTCTCTACCCTCTATCTTTAATTAGTGGGTATACAAATTGTTCTTACTCAAGCTTACTTTTCTATCTACTACATTAAAATCCAAATAAACCTTTGCAGAAATAGCCATATTACATAGATACAAAGGGAATAGCGATAGTCAAATGTTTAAGAACTGGACGCTATATTCTGGCCTTAAAATTTCATACTGTTTCCATGTAATCGCGAGAAACAACTGAATGTTGAGAGGACTTTAAGAGAACGACCAAGAAATGAACATCGAACCTTTAATAACGAATATCTCAGAAACAGTAATACCACGAAAAAAACTTATTTTAAATTAATTGTGTGTTTTAAAGAGATCTACATTTTTACTTTCTCTACTACGTATAGTAAGTAGGGGAAGTATTGTATTCCACCCAAAAATTCGATACCGAGATTTCACCACAAATAGATGTTTTGAGATCCCCTGAATCCAAAAAAAAAGCATTTTTGGAAACATGTCCCTGTGTGTGTGTGTGCGTGTCTGTGAACAGCATAACTCAGAAACGAACAGTCGGATAAACACCAAACTTGGTATTTAGGTTCAGTATCTTCCAGAGATGCGACACGAAGGTTTTCAAGAAAATCCCTCCATCCCAGAGTACCCTTTACATGGAAGATTTTTCGAAAATTTTAATTTTCTCAAAAATGGCTCTAACGATTTTGATTAAAATATCATATGTTTAAAATATTTTTATGACAAATAAAATTATATTTTGAATTTTCTGGGAATGTCTCCTAAAGTATTTTTCATTGTGAACGACTTTTGCATAACTGGTAAACCATAAGAGATAGACAAAAGTTTACTACACAAAAAATGTAGATCGCGTTAAAATACACAATTTATGTCATTTACATTTTTTTTTTGTTGAGTGAACCATTTTCGAGATATTGCTTTTTATTCCCTTAAATTTTTCAATACGTATTTTCTAAAATGGTAATTCGTTATTCATTTTTTTGTCTTGGATATGCAAAGAGTATTAATCTGTGGCAAAGAGAATGATGCTGCACCTAGCAACCAGCTATTAAGAGATATGTATATGCTTAAAGGCTACTGTATTTCTATATTGCCCTTGTAAATATATAATCCCCTTGCATCTACAAGAAAATTAGCAATAAGATAGACTCTGCAAATGTTTATCTCGATTAATATGAAGTAGATGGAGAATAAGCGTTTGTAAAAATAGTTTGTACAAGAGTAGAGAAAGCCATGTGAGTGTAACACATCAGATTTTAAATACCATTTCATTCGCCCTAGTATATCCCAAAAAGGGCTTATTTCTTCCTGTTTTCCATTTCCTGAAAGGCTACCTCACGAGGAAAGGTCTACAGAGGAGTGTTTACTTGGGTAGCAGCAATTTGGGCTCTCTGGTTTAAGGAATAAGCACTCAAGATGCCGAAACACGACTCTGCTTCAGGCAAAACGTGACATCCATCCCAAACAGGCCAGCCTGGAATCAAATTCCGCATTCTGCAACAGAAATCAATCAGGTCCGTCAGCAACTCTTTCACTCCGCTTAATAGGTTTACTTTGGCGAGGGAGTAACCGGTAGTGTCTTGTACAGTCTCGAAATTTAATGAGGTACACTCTTACGCAAGAATGTTGGTTCTACAGTTACTACTTGAACAGTTGAAGCTTTGGTTGATGTACATAGTCATATTTATCTGGCAGCTTTTTTAAGTTTAGTCTCTCACAGAATTTCTAGAACCTTTCTAGATTTGATTCATTGTTTGCTTGGAGGATTCCTTAGGTTTACATTTCTATTATCAACTTAACTTGAGTTAAAATGCGCTAACACGTCACCATTTCGTTAAAATTTTAACACTGAATTAAACAAAGGATTTTTAACAAGTACACTATGTGATCAAAAGTATCCGGAAACCCCAGAAACATACGTTTTTCATCTTAGGTGCATTGTGCTGCCACCTACTGCATGGTACTCATTAACCGCGACCTCAGTAGTCATTAGACATCGTGAAACAGTAGAATGGGACGCCCTGGAACTCACGGTCTTCGAACGTGGACAGGTGATTGAGTGTCTCTTATATCAGAAGTCTGTACGCGAGATTTCCACGCACCTAAACATCCCTAGGTCCACTGTTTCTGATGTGATAGTGAAGTGGAAACGTGAAGGGACATGCACCACACAAAAGTGTACAGGCCGACCTCGTCTGTTGACTGACAGAGACCACCGATATTTGAAGAGGATCGTAAAGACTAATAGGAGGACATCTATCCAGAACGTCACACAGGAATGCCAAACTGCATCAGGATCCACTCCAAGTACTATGACAGGCGTGTGGTGAGAAACCTTGTATTCCATGGTCGAGCTGCTGCTCATAAGCCATGTATCACGTAGGAAAATGCCAAAAGACGCCTCGCTTAGCATAAGGACCGTCAACATTACACGATTGGAAAGTGGAAAACGTTGTGTGGAGTGACGAATCACGGTACACAATGTGGCGATCCGATGGCAGGGTGTGGGTATGGCGAATGCCCGGTGAACGTCATCTGCCAGCGTGTATAGTGCCATCAGTGAAATTCGGAGGTGGTGGTGTTATGGTGTGGTCGTGTTTTTCCTGGAGGGTCTTGCACCCCTTGTTGTTTTGCATGGCACGATCACAGCGCAGACCTACATTGATGTTTTAAGCTCCTTCTTGCTTCCCACTGTTGAAGAGCAATTCGGGGATGGCGATTGCATCTTTCAACACGATCGAGCACCTGTTCATACTGCACGGGCTATGGCGGAATGGTTTACACGACAATAACATCCCTGTAATGGATTGGCCTGCACAGAGTCCTGACTTGAATCCTATAGATCACCTTTGGGATGTTTTGGAACGCCGACTTCGTGCCAGCGTCACCGACTTACATCGATACCTCTCCTCAGTTCCGCACTCCGTGAACAATGGGCTACCATTGCCCAAGAAAGCTTCCAGCACCCGATTGAGGGCATGCCTGCGAGAGTGAACGCTGTCATCAAGGCTAAGGGTGGGCCAACACCATATTGACTTCCAGCATTACCGATGGAGGGCGCCACGAACTTGTACGTCATTTTCAGCCAGGTGTCCGGATACTTTTGATCACGTAGTGTATATTAAAGTTTTAAATAAAGCTTTATACGTCTGAAGAAGAGCAGAACTTTCTTGAATTTTGGTGAAGTATTTAATGTTGTGGATAGATCTTCAGTGATACCATAGAGCTGTCGTTCTGTGGTATACCGTTCTTGTTCCGTGAAAATATGTTTGATAGTAAGGTGAGAATGAGGGAAGATGCATGTCCAATTTGTAGTCTTGTGATGATGATTTGCTCTTTTCTCTTTAGGGAGCGTATGGGACAAGAACTACTGATGTCATCTTTCCTTACTGCGTTCAACTTGTCTGATAGTTTTTGGTTCCATGTCTCCATTTTTCTCTGAATTTCCTAGAAAAGTGTTTTATGACGTCACATAATGTACTGGATTATCTGTAAGTTGAGTTGCTTCCTTGGCTGCTCTGTCTGCTTTTTCATTGCCTTTGATGCCACAATGTGATGGAAACCAAGTAAAAAGGATGTCCTTATTTTTTGCAAAAGCTTGGTGATGAAGAGTTTGAGTTTTCTGGAGTAACTGTAAATCATTCGAGCGGTCTCTAAGACTTTAGAGAGTGCATAGTGAATCAGCAAGTGTAAGGAAGTTGCTGTGGCTGGATTGCGTTATGTACATCAAAGCTTACTTAATGGCATAAAGCTCGCAGGAAAATACAGAATACGATCAGGAAGCTTTAATATAGTTGTGTTATCAAGGTTTATCACTGAACACTCACTCTTGTTTTCTGTTTTGGATCCATTTGTGTAGATGAATTTAGGGTTTGAATGAATACTTTGTATTTCTTGGGAGTCTAGTCTGTATATAGATGTATGTGTGGAGGATTTGGATACTTTGTAACATACAACTTAACTTTGGGAAGAGATATTCTCCATGGTGGTAGGTAATTCGTGAAACATCCGTGGCATTGTCAGAGGAAATTCTGTGCCAAGTTCTTCGGTGTGTCAAAGCGGCTTAAAAATATTTTTTAAAGAAAATCTACGTTTTAAGTATTTGCAACAATTATTCAAGCCACCTACTGAGCAAATTCAGAATGATGAAGTGGTAACATGTTAACGCACTCGATTTTAACTCAAGTTAAGTTGATATTAGAAATGTAAGCCTAAGCAATTCTCCAAGCAAAAACTGAATCAAGTCTACCAAGGTTTTAGAAAACGTATGAGAGACTAAACTTTAAAAATTGCCAGATCAGTATAGCTTTATGTACATCATCCAAAGTCTCAACTTTAAAAGACTATTGATTATGCTACCTTTGCACAGTCAAAATACTACGGCCCTTCAAAATACTTTCAGTGAGCACTGAAGCAAAGTTTGGTGTGCGGTATAGATCTGTACAGCCTGCAGTGCGCTGGATGTCCCTAACAGTTTTTAGCTCTCGGACCGTTCCAGCTGATCGCGTGTCTCTGTCATCTTATGTCGACGATCTGTTGTCTTCTGAAGTAATTTTTGGTAATAACTGTAGAACGCAAGGTTCTTGTGTAAGAGTGTAATATTTAGAACGTAGATTTTGGTACAGTTCATGATTACTCGGCAAACAAATGTGTGAACGACAGTACAGAGAGAGTGCATGTAAACCGATGTGTAGATCTGAAGAAGAGTACGTCGACCTAGGGAGATTGTTCAGATGGTAGGTAGTCTTGAAACTCGCGTGTACTGGCCATTGTTTCCCTCAGTTTCTATTCAAATAACGGATTAATTAATCAATACCGCGACCCAACGTTTCACACATAGAACTAAATAAATACAAATGGCGACAACGCAACTAATGGAGCTATCAAAAAGATACCTATACAGGTGCTACAGGAAGGCTACTGCGCAACTAAGACCATCTATTCAGCATCACAATGGCTATGCATACATTACAAGAACAACCAACGGTTCACGTTTTCAGAGTCTACGTTGCTTCAAAACTCAATACTAACAAATGTACTAGTCAGCGACTCGGGAGTTTAGCTCTGTCCTTGTGGTTGACGTAAGCGATGTATTGTTCTTCCCTCTCGCTCTATTGTCTCACACCCTGTTCCAAATGTACTTATATGCTTTCTTTCCCGGAACAATAAATATTACGCGAAGTAGCATCAGTAGTACATTATATTACTGCATCAAACAATACAATTATGAACATACTTCCAATAAGTAAACCTGTAAAACCTGCATACATGTAAACCACTATATTTATGGCCATATACACGTGAAACATTATTTGGACTGCACCTGTTGACAATCGTTTTGAACTGCTGGTGTTAGGTTATTTGCATCGCAGGCAAGAAGCTCCCTAGTCCACTGCACGCTTGCAGTTCAAGGACAAAGCCAATTAGGGACATCTGTCAGTAACTTCCTCAAGCAGACAGTAACAAGAAGGCGAATACCAACTAAGGCTAGCTGTTTGGCACACAGGTTGCGAACCTACGTAACCGTCGCGAAATGAGCAAGAAGTTAAAGCAACGTCATAAAATAAAAGACGATCGACTTTATTTCGCATTTCTAGGAAAGAAATTGATAATGGGAAGTGAGAACATTTTCAAGAAAGCTTGTCAGTAGATCAGATTTTTAACTACGCTACAAGAAAGTAGGTTCCACACCAATTTAGCTCCCCATGAGTAATAAAAGCTGAGTGCAGGCATGCACTAATTCTGAAGCCAGAAACGCTTGGCGATGCGTATATCAACAGAAAGAGTGTTTCTTTTGTTGGTGTTCAAGCAATGTTCCATTCCGAAGAAGTGTTTACAAGCGTATGTGCGACTTGGTCTGGCTTTTTGGCCAGCCATATATTCTAATTCTAACACTTAGGAAACACCACCAGAACAAGTTGGAAAGGCAATGTTGCGTCCCACTCCCACTGCAGTTTAAGAATTCTTGCGCAACCTTTATGTGAACCCTTTTGTCTATGCCAGAAAAGCGTTTAATTCATGGGTTCATCCACATCAGGGGTTCCCAACTTTTTGACTCGCGTAACCCTTTTTACTTCATCTACTACGTATAGTATCGCATTCCACCAAAAAATTCGATACACAAATTTCACCGGAAATACATGTTTTGAATCTTTCAAAGATGCTGCACGAAGATTTTCAAGAATAACCCCATCCCATATAACCCTTTACATGAAAGATTTTTCGAAAATTTTGATTTGCACAAAAATGGTTCGAACAATTTTGATTAATATATCATATATTTAAGATATTTTCATGACAAAATGTATATCTTGAATTTTCTGGGAATGTCCCCAAAAGTCCTCTTCTCTCTGAATGCCTTTTCTATAACTGGTAAACCGTAAGAGATAGGAAAACGTTTTCGGTGCAAAAAATGTAGATCTCGTTAAAACACACAATTTATGTCATATATTTTTTACTTTCTCTACTACATATAGTAAGTGGGGGAAGTATTGTATTCCACCCAAAAATTCGCTACACAGATTTCACCGGAAATACATGTTTTGAGACCCCCTGAATCCAAAAAAAGCATTTTTGTAAACATGTCCGTGAGTGTGTCTGTGTGTCTGTGAACAGCATAACTCAGAAACGAACAGTCAGATAAACACCAAACTTGGTATTTAGGTTCAGTATCTTCCAGAGATGCGACACGAAGGTTTTCAGGAAAATCCCCCCACCCCAGATTACCCTTTACTTGGAACATTTATCGAAAATTTTAATTTTCCCAAAAATGGCTCTAACGATTTTGATTAAAATATCATATGTTTACGATATTTTCATGACAAATGAAATGTATATCTCGAATTTTCTGGGAATGTCTCCAAAAGTATTCTTCATTGTGAACGACTTTTGCCTAACTGGTAAAGCATAAGAGATAGACAAAATTTTACTACACAAAAAATGTAGATCGCGTTAAAATACACAATTTATGTCATATACATTTTTACTTTCTCTACTACGTATAGTAAGTAGAGGAAGTATTGCATTCCACCCAAAAATTCGATACCGAGATTTCACCGGAAATACATGTTTTGAGACCTCCTGAATCCAAAAAAAGCATTTTTGGAAACATGTCCGTGTGTGTGTCTGTGTGTGTGTGTGTGTGTCTGTGTGTGTGTGTGTGTCTGTGAACAGCATAACTCAAAAACGAACAGTCGGATAAACACCAAACTTGGTATTTAGGTTCAGTATCTTCCAGAGATGCGACACGAAGGTTTTCAAGAAAATCCCCCCACCCCAGACTACCCTTTACATGGAACATTTTTCGAAAATTTTAATTTTCTCAAAAATGGCTCTAACGATTTTGATTAAAATATCATATGTTTAAGATAATGTCATGAGAAATGAAATGTATATCTCGAATTTTCTGGGAATGTCTCCAAAAGTATTCTTCATTATGAACGACTTTTGCATAACTGATAAACCATAAGAGATAGACAAAATTTTACTACACAAAAAATGTAGATCGGGTTAAAATACACAACTTATATCATATACATTTTTTTTGTTGAGTGAACCGTTTTCGAGATATTGCTTGTTATTTCCTTAAATTTTCCAATACTTATACTTTTTCTCAAATGCGTTATTCATTTTTTTATGTCCTGGACATGCAAAGAGAATGGAATGCGCCACATAGCAACCAGCGATAAAATATTTGACTATCGCTTAAAAGCTACCATATTCCCCTTGCATCTACAAGAAAATTAGCAATAAGATTGACATCTCGATATCTCGATTAACATGAAGCATATGGAGAATAAGCGTTTGTAAAATTAGGTTGTACAAGAGTAGAGAAAGTCATGTGAGTGTAGCACATCAGATTTTTGTTGTTGAGTGAACCATTTTTCAGATATTGATTGTTATTCCCTTAAATTTTCCAATACTTATAGTTTTCTCAAATTCGTTATTCTTTTTTACTTTCTCTACTACGTATAGTAAGTAGGGGAAGTATTGCATTCCACCCAAAAATTCGATACCGAGATTTCACCGGAAATACATGTTTTGAGACCTCCTGAATCCAAAAAAAGCATTTTTGGAAACATGTCCGTGTGTGTGTCTGTGTGTGTGTGTCTGTGTGTGTGTGTGTCTGTGTGTGTGTGTGTGTGTGTGTCTGTGTGTGTGTCTGTGAACAGCATAACTCAAAAACGAACAGTCGGATAAACACCAAACTTGGTATTTAGGTTCAGTATCTTCCAGAGATGCGACACGAAGGTTTTCAAGAAAATCCCCCCACCCCAGGATACCCTTTACATGGAAGATTTTTCGAAAATTTTAATTTTCTCAAAAATGGCTCTAACGATTTTGATTGAAATATCATATGTTTAAGATAATGTCATGAGAAATGAAATGTATATCTCGAATTTTCTGGGAATGTCTCCAAAAGTATTCTTCATTCTGAACGACTTTTGCATAACTGGTAAACTATAAGAGATAGACAAAATTTTACTACACAAAAAATGTAGATCGCGTTAAAATACACAACTTATGTCATATACATTTCTTTTGTTGAGTGAACCGTTTTCGAGATATTGCTTGTTATTTCCTTAAATTTTCCAATAGTTATACTTTTTCTCAAATTCGTTATTCATTTTTTTATGTCCTGGACATGCAAAGAGAATGTAATGCGCCACATAGCAACCAGCGTTAAAATATTTGACTATCGCTTAAAAGCTACCATATTCCCCTTGCATCTACAAGAAAATTACCAATAAGGTTGACATCTCGATATCTCAATTAACATGAAGCATATGGAAAATAGGCGTTTGTAAAAATAGATTGTATAGAGTAGAGAAAGTCATGTGAGTGTAACACATCAGATTTTTTTTGTCCGGACATGCAAAGAGAATGGAATACTCCACATATCAACCAGCTCTTAAAATATTTGACTATCGCTTAAAGCCTACCATATTCCCCTTGCACCTACAAGAAAATTAGCAATACGATAGTTCCTGCAAATTTTTATATCGATTAATATGAAGCAGACGGAGAATAAGTTTTGTAAAATAGTTTTTACAAGAGTAGAGACAGTTATGTTAGTGTAACACGTCAGAATTTTTAGAATCTATTTCTACGGCGAAGATATATAGGTCTATCGGGTAATTTTAAGTTGTAAGTCGTAGGGTAGGCGCTACCATATACGTCCTACTTTTTGTTTCTTATTCTTCAATTCAGTTGTTATTTCTTTCATTTTCCTGCCGCGGCTGTGGAGCCCCTGGGAAGCGCTAAGCTAAATTAATCTAAACGTCATGTTCACGTAATCTTATAGATTAAACTTCAAGGCTAGTTTAAATTTTCAAGCTAAAATTCCGTACAGGTTACTCTTTATTTCCTTACGCCAGTTTAGTCCTGTCTCTTGCACCAACTATAAAGCTAAGAGGTCTTTTCCATTTACGTATCAGTTGATATTGTAATATTAAAGAGATTCATAATGTACGTTTCCGTTCAGCTTTGTACGGCAACTCGCTCTCCTTGCCGCCGTTTTCTTGCCTAAGCCTCATATTAACTGAACAAGGTGCCGCGACGTGTGCGACTCGCGTTAGGGAGGTCCCGCGTTCAATACCCGGTGATGGCCCATTCTGACCCATTGATTTTTTGTGGTTTACCCAGGTCGAGTGGCGAACTCTGGGGTGGTTCGTCTTCTACTATGACTTTGCTGCCCCTCATCTTCCTTGTCATCTGCTTCAGGGTGAGGCAGTATTTTTAACACTTAAATAATTTAAGTCAAATTATATATGTAAATTCAATAACAGCCCGCCTTGAAGCAATATTGTGGCATGTGCACAGATGATAATAAGGTTAAGACGCCTTCTGGACACCGAAGCACGGCAGTTTGTCTGTGAGTAGGGGCGAATCAGGGGAAACAGTGTCAAGGAGGGGATAGCGTTACTGACGCCCGAGTTGGCGTGGCTTCTTGTATCATTCAGTGAGTAGGCTTCGAGTGAGACAGACGGGAAACTGCTAAAACACGATGTCCTCGTCGGCAGGCAATGGGCAAAGATATGTGAGTATTTAATTTCATTTAATAAACGGTGTTCCATCCATATCTTGAAATCTTAGTTATGGTAGAATAGAATCCTTTCCTCTCCCTTAAGCCAGGCATTGTATTGGTATAGCAATTATTTTGGGATTTAACTTTAGCTGCGTCCTCGTCGTTGCCTCGTAATTTCAAGTTCTTTGTTTGATTTAACGATCCCTCTCGCAAGCGAGTAGCTCCCCTCTGTAGTTGAAAATTAATATAAAGTGAGGCATACGACAATATGTGTATGTAATAATTTGTAAAATGTATTTAACAGTCATTGCATATGCTTATATTATTGTATACATGTGTAATAATGTTATGTGATTCTCTTGCGTAATTTAATAATGTAGTTGCTGTGAGAATAATAAGTTAAACGTTGCTAACAAAGAGGCAACCTTAAGGCAATAATGAGTTTGAGAGCTTAAATGTTACTTATGATTCTTGGAAGCATTAATGTCATTTTAGTGACTGTTTATAAAAAATCTTTAGTTAATTGCAGGTATTCTATTGGAGTAAAAATAGCCAATCAGAAACTTGAAATACAGAAATTTACAAGTTTAGACGGTTGAAATCTTGTCAGTTGCCTGCAGACAGTGATAGTAACCGGATGCATGATGCGTCCTCGAGAAATTAAATACGTCTTTGTGTGAGACGAAAATAGTATATGTATTAAAAAGTGCAAGTATTAAATAAAAGAATCTCACAGTTCTCGATATCAGTGAAGTGCTATTTAATTTGTGTCAATGATTAATAAAAAGAAGTCATTTAAAACTTAAAATCTGCGTAAGCCTACATTCTTGTCGCATCACGCCCTGCCAAGATATTGCTGTCTCTAAAATAATACTGATGCAGCCGAGGAAAACATAAATATTTAAAGAAACAGTTTATTTACAAAGTTACTATTTTTTTAAACTTGGGGCAAAGGCTACCGGAAACTGTTTACTATACGTGCGGTTGCAACGAATTTTAAATTCGGCTCCCCAATAGTTGAACTATAATACAACTACTTCAAATTGACGCCCAAAGCGTGGTGCAAACTCCTACAACAAATAATACATCATCTTCAAACTGTCTTTCCAAACATAGCAGCAATAAACTATCTTTTCAAATCGGCTTTTCATACGTAGCAGCAAACAACGTAATAAAAACATACTTCTTCAAGGGTTGTAGGACCAGGCGATAGTATTCGGCGGGTTGCGGCTGGGCGGTGGATGTGTACTTTGTAGAGGTTCCTTCCCTGGCGTCGCTACGGAACGGTCAGTTAGGAACCACCTGCGGACCCCATTCAGGGGACCCCCGGGAGTTAGTTGCTTGTGGGTGGGCCAGGGTGGCATCGGATGCGGTCGATCTGGAAACATTAGGGACCCCGTCCGTGTTTGCGCGCGTTGACACCCGCATGCGGTCTCCTATTGGTTCTCTCCCCTTATCCCTCCCTCCCAGGGGACACGGTAGAAACAAAAAAGGCTGTTGTGGCCTTCTTGCTGTGCTCTGCCCTGTTTCGGGGAGCCGTTACCTTAAGCTTCACATTAATTACGAGGTCTTTTCGCGACTGTATATGCATATGCTCTTGGAAGCAGAGTTACTAGTAAGCCATTCCATAATATTCCAACAAGTGAGAGCGCCAGTAAGTGGGAAACACACCTTATTTGTCACTTTAGGCACATACTCCGAACACAATACAACTGCTGGTCACAACACACAACTAAACGGCGCTGTTCCATTTTCACTGTCCACTTTTCAGTCACATCTTGACTAACAGAACTGCCTGAACTCAACTCCCGGGCAAGAGGAGTCCCTTATATAGGCGCGCATACAAAGCAAAACTTTCCAGAGGCAGAACCTACTCGAAACGCCCCAAAGGAATCCTCTGGAGCGGTGAAAGGGCACACAATGGCTATTGTTTCCGCGTACCTATTGTTCTCGAGAGAACTGATCATTACCCCATCCGGGCCAGCTAAATAAACTGGGAGGCGTTGCACTGCCTTTTCATAGATAATTCCCGCGCGCGGTCACAATATGATCTTTACTGGTGTAGGTGTAATAGTTTTCCAAACGGAGAAATAATGATAAGGGTAGCGGCAATCATTCAGGGACAGACTCGTAAACGCTTCAATTGCTCCAGGATCGTCCTCTCGGACAGGGTTTGCTTCCAGGTATTCTGCGTTCCTCATAACTGATAAATGCCTGGGAGATACCCTAAAATAAGGCCTGGAACATTTAATACCCAGATTTCCTTTCCCAGTTAGAATTTCATGTATTATATCAGCAGTATCCACTGCCAGTGGCACCGCACTAGTAAGATTGGGCATAAAACACTACTAAAAAGATAAAAAAAAGCAGAAACAAAATTATTTGTTATGCTTGGAATATGTAAGAGC
This sequence comes from Deroplatys truncata, assembly GCA_030765065.1. NCBI lineage: Eukaryota > Metazoa > Arthropoda > Insecta > Mantodea > Mantidae > Deroplatys > Deroplatys truncata. Next base: position 144,106,162 of record CM060985.1, on the reverse strand, counting down.
GCCAGCTGCATAATGAACTTATTGTCTACTAACAATAAACTATTGTTATGAGATGCAGTGAAATAGCTTTTGTTGCAGACTAATATCTCTACAGACACGGTAGGATATCCTCATTGTTAATAGTGGAACAGAGCAACCATTGTTATAGCATTTCCGAATTTAATTACATCATGCATCCGGCTTAATGTGCTCGAGCATCGTTCATATAAGGTGGTTCTCCACTGCAGGAGTGTTCGTTTTCTGGAACACCACATTATAGTCGTTTAACTACCAATATACGAATCTGATTTACCATAGAGATGGGCGCTGTGTGTGTTTGAATTAATTTTGATAAAATATATATATATATATATATATATATATATATATATATATATATATAGTAAGTAGGGGAAGTATTGTACTCCACCCAAAAATTCGATACCGAGATTTCACAGGAAATACATGTTTTGAGACCTCCCTGAATCCAAAAAAAAAACATCTTTGGAAATATTTCTGTAAACAGCATAACTCAGAAGCGAACAGTCGGATAAACACCAAACATGGTATTTAAGTTCAGTATCTTCCAGAGATGCGACACGAAGGTTTCCAAGAAAATACCCCCACCCCAGATTACCCTTTACATGGAACATTTTTCGAACATTTTAATTTTCCCAAAAATGGTTCTAAGGATTTTGATTAAAATATCATATGTTTAAGATATTTTCATGACAAATAAAATGTATATCTTGTATTTTCTGGGAATGTCTCCAAAAGTATTCTTCATTGTGAACGACTTTTGCATAACTGGTAAACCATAACAAAAAATCTGATGTGTTACACTCACATGACTTTCTCTACTCTTGTACAATCTATTTTTACAAACGCCTATTCTCCATATGCTTCATATTAATCGAGATATCGAGATGTCAATCTTATTTGTAATTTTCTTGTAGATGCAAGGGGAATATAGTAGCTTTTAAGCGATAGTCAAATATTTTATCGCTGGTTGCTATGTGGTGCATTCCATTCTCTGCATGTCCAGGACATAAAAAAATGAATAACGAATTTGAGAAAAAGTATAAGTATTGGAAAATTTAAGGAAATAACAAGCAATATCTCGAAAACGGTTCACTCAACAAAAAAAATGTATATGATATAAGTTGTGTATTTTAACGCGATCTACATTTTTTGTGTAGTAAAATTTTGTCTATCTCTTATGGTTTACCAGTTATGCAAAAATCGTTCATAATGAAGAATACTTTTGGAGACATTCCCAGAAATTTCGAGATATACATTTCATTTCTCATGACATTATCTTAAACATATGATATTTTCATCAAAATCGTTAGAGCCATTTTTGAGAAAATTAAAATTTTCGAAAAATGTTCCATGTAAAGGGTAGTCTGGGGTGGGGGGATTTTCTTGAAAATCTTCGTGTCGCATCTCTGGAAGATACTGAACGTAAATACCAAGTTTGGTGTTTTTCCGACTGTTAGTTTTTGAGTTATGCTGTTCACAGACACACACACACACACACACACACACAGACACATAGGCACACACACACACACAGACACACACACGGACATGTTTCCAAAAATGCTTTTTTTGGATTCAGGTGGTCTCAAAACATGTATTTCCGGTGAAATCTCGGTATCGAATTTTTGGGTGGAATGCAATACTTCCCCTACTTACTATACGTAGTAGAGAAAGTAAAAATGTAGATCCCGTTAAAATACACAATTTATGTCATATACATTTTTTTGTTGAGTGAACCATTTCCGAGATATTGCTTGTTATTCCCTTAAATTTTCCAATACTTTTTCTCAAATGGGAATTCGTTATTCATTTTTATGTCCTGGTAATACAAAGAAAATGGAATACTTCACATAGCAACTAGCTCTTAAAAGATTTGACTATCGCTTAAAGCCTACCAATTCCCCTTGCATCTACAAGAAAATTAACAATAAGATTAACATCTCGATTAACATGAAGCATATGGAGAATAAGCGTTTGTAAAAATAGTTCGTACAAGAGTAGAGAAGTGTAACACATCAGATTTTTCTTATCACAATTCATGTTCACTGCAATTTGAAGTATTGTGTAATAAAATTTGCTGTACTAAACAAATGTGAATAATTTTGTAAACACTAGACACAAAAACGCAGTTTTCAAAAATTATAAGACTAATAAAATGAAAAAAACACATAACATCGCCAGATTATTCAAAATGCAATCTTGTCTGCTCTTTCTACATATGTATTAAACATTGGAGATGAATATTTTTTGGAGTCACTGTATATTTGGTATCTTGGGAAGGGAAAAGCACTAGCTAAAGGTAAAAACCTTGACAATAAGGTAAATGAATGATCTGGATCCGGTAGTTGAATGTTCTAAATCATTTTATATAATTTTTTTCCTTTTAGGTTAGGTTCTTTTTAAATTAGAATTTACTCTATTAAGCTGGTAGTCTTATTTTAATATGAACTGTTGCCTTTTTGGGAGTTGCTTGTGTATTTACTTAATGTAAAAATACTATATTTGTTAGTGGTAGAGGCCCTTTATTTCAAATTCTGTTCTTTCGACTGGGGTTTGTACCTGGTTGGCAAGCAAATTACACTAGTACATGTTATCATTTGACTGTGTACCTTTTAAGTCATTCGTCTTTTTGGTCGGTCATGATATCGTTATTTGGAATGATTTATTGCCTTGCATATTGCTCTTGTTTTGTTTTCTTTCGGCAACCTTAAACACTTCCCTCCCAAAAAGGGACCTCATCAATCATAAATAATGTCATTTCTTTCTCACCGCATTACACTGCGTATAGTTGACATGAAGTCACTCCATTAGCAGCATGTTGTTTTCGCTTAATTAAACCAAGTAATGTTGCATAAAGGATTTAGGGATAGCAGTATTGGTTCCGTGCCACGAAATGGTCCAGGGAAAAGTTATGCATAATCAATTTCCTCCAGGGTTTTAAGTATAATTTTACCTAAAACTGGCTTTCTCTACCCTTTATCGTTTATTAGTGGGTGTATAAACCTTTGCAGAAGTAGCTGCATTACATATTTCGTTATAAATACAAAGAGAATAGCGATAGTCAAATGTTTAAGAACTGGAGGATATACGTTGGCCTTAAAATACCATACTGTTGCCATGCAATCGCGAGAAACAACTGAATGTTGACAGGCCTTCAAGAAATGAACAATTCGGACCATTAATAACGTATATCTCAGAATGGCTTATGTTACAAATATAAAACGTATTTGAACTAAATTGTGTGTTTTTAAGAGACCTGCATTTTGCATGTAGTGCATTTTCGCCTATCGCTTAGTGTTTACCAGTTATAAAAGATTATACAAAATTCCCTCAGAATGAAGTGGATCTCACAAGCTTTTGCAGGAAATTCAGTATATACCTTTAATTTTTCATGTAAATATCTTTAATAAATGATACTTAATCAAAATCCTTAGCCATTTTTTAGAAAATCAAAAATGTCTAAAAACCTTCTATGAAAAGGATTGTTTGGGGTGGCGAATTTTTCTTGAAAATCTTCTTGTCGCATCTTTGAAAGGCACTGAACCTAAATACCAAGTTTGGTGTTTTTTTGACTTTTTGTTTATGGGATATACTGTTCACATACACATGAACATTTTTCTAAAAATGCTTTTTTTTGGATTCAGGGGCCTCAAAACATGTATTTACGGTGAAATCTCGATATCAGTTTAGGAAGATATTTTTTTCATTGCTTAAAAAAAGCTTAAGATTGTGCATATTGTTGAGGAAAATATTAAGTTGACACTTTAAAAACATTTCTCACTGAAAGAGAATTAAGCAACCTGAAAAAAACAAAAATTTGATACCGAGATTTCACTCAAAATATATGTTTTGAGGCTCCTGAACCCAAAAACACTTTTAGAAAAAAATACAATATGTGAGTGTGTCTGTGAACAGCATAAATGAAAAACGAAAAGTCGGAAATTTTCCGTAATATGTACAATTTTTTCGAAAATGGCTGTAACGATTTTGATTAAAATATCATATGTTTAAGATATTTTTATGACAAATGAAATGTATATCTTGAATTTTATGAGAATAGCCTCTGAAGCTTCTTCAGTCCGAATGAATTTCGCCTAAGAGTTAGGCAAAAGCTTACTGCATAAAAATATAGATCTCGTTAAAACATGCAGTTTATCTGAAATAACATTTTTGATGGTGTTAACCAGTTCCAAGATATTCTTGTTTTTGCCTTTGAATTTTCACATCGTGTAGCGGAGATAAATATGGTTTTCGTGGTGTGGGGTTTCTGAGAAGAATTTGTTTTACCAGCTGCTCAGGTAGAGGATTAATGGTTGAATATGAGATCTTATCTCAGGGAGTGTGGATAGGAGGTTACTACACTCGCATTTCTCCTTCACTGGCCCGTTTATTGTGATGATCCACACTGCGTTCCTCTTACCGAATCCCCGTCACACAAGACTTGATTCCGCCTATCATTCCTAGCTCTCATTTACGTGCCTCCCCCTTTCTATTTCCCTTCTTATGGTGAAAACTATAAAGTTATTATTTTCGTCGACCGGAATTTATTCATTTCTAGACGCCTTTCCGCACACTAACTTGACACTAACTTTCACATATATTCTGCCTCGACGCTTGACATGAAGTCTCACCCACAGTTCGACACGAAGTGATCCATGTTACCCACGTCTCAAACTCCTCTGCAACCTAGATAATTTTTCTATTCGCCGCCTATTTTCTAGTTTCGTTCCTCCTTTTTACTATTCACGTGACTTTTCTAACTTCTCATTGGTCATTTTTCTAAGTTTTACGCCGCTTCTAATTGGTTTGCTATATTTTAAAGTTGACCTTCACCGCGTCTAAAATTTCCGCCTGATTACCTTTTCTGTGCGGTTGACTGCATCTGACTTCCCGTCGGTTGTATTCGTTTCCTGTGGGTTTCACAAATTCTATGTAGCTTAAGTGCTCGCTAATGTCTTCGCCTGTTTGTTCGTAAACATTTCCCATTTTTACAGTTTTCGCTAGTCTCTTCGCTCTGAAATACACGGTTTCATACATTTTATTTTCATCTCTTTTATTTAATTTAAGTTCATTTTATTTATTAGTGTCTGTTCTTTACTTAATCTCCGTGGTTATGATTTTATTCCCCCTTTCCTAGTCCTTCATATTATCTTTATTTTTCCTTCTTATTATTATTTCCATCATTATTATGATTAGGTATTATTATTATTATTATTATTATTATTATTATTATTATTATTATTATTCTTTCTCTTCGAGCGGATCTTATCACTTCAATCCTTATACTTTTTTTAAGAGAAAAGTCACTTCATATTTTCCTTTGTTTCTTTTCTCCTTGGCATTGCAAAGAGAACGGAATTACAAAGCCATTACGTTGCGACCCTTCTTAAAAGATTTGACTTTAGCTTAAAGCCTACCGCAGTCTCCTAATTCTCTTGCAAGGAAATATGCAATAAGACAATCTCTGCAGATGTTTATCTGGATAAACATGAAGTAGATGGAAGAATAAGCTCTTTTAATAATAGTTTGTTAAAGAATAGATAGAGACAGTCGTGTGAATGTAGAACATGAGAGAACCTTTAAATATTTCACCATTTAACGCAGCAGCGCTCGGAAACGCTTAGTGTCATGTTTTGTATTCTGGATAAGATTTTCAAACTTTTTTGTTGTAATTGAATTCATAATACCTTGAGAAATACTTATTGCTCGAAAATTTTAATTTTCTCAAAAATGGCTCTAACGATTTTGATTAAAATATCATATGTTTAAGATAATTTCATGACAAATGAAATGTATATAGAATTTTCTGGGAATGTCTCCAAAAGTATTCGTCATTGTGAACGACTTTTGCATAACTGGTAAACCATAAGAGATAGACAAAATTTTACTACACAAAAAATGTAGATCGCGTTAAAATACACATTTTTTTGTTGTTGGGTGAACCATTTTCGAGATATTGCCTGTTATTCCTTTAAATTTTCCAATACTTATACTTTTCTCAAATTCGTTATCCATTTTTTTGTCCTAGTAATGCAAAGAGAATGGAGTACTCCACATAGCAAGCACCTCTTAAAATATTTGACTATCACTTAAAGCCTACCAATTCCCCTTGCATTTACAAGAAAATTAGCAATAAGATTAACATCTCGATTAACGTGAAGCATATGGAGAATGAGCGTTTGTGAAAATAGTTCTACAAGAGTAGAGAAAGTCATGTGAGTGTAACACATCAGATTTTTATTCTCCCTTTCTACATGCCAGCCGGTTTTACATACATAGAACATTTATAAAAAAATATTCAGTAATTTAAAAATATGCCAAGTGAAGGTAAAAGTTTTTCACTATAATGCATTTATAAAGTGTTTAACATGACATAATTTTTAACTTAAAAATTGCCATTAATTTAATACACCTGGGACTAATAATCATTAAATATACGTACAGCAATTTCCCGGATTATTTATAAAACGTTACCTCTAAAAATAATGGCGCGATTCGTTTAAAATTTTCTGCTGTTATTATTGACAATGAATTAAAAAAAGATCTTTAAATAAGTATGTATCTAAGTTCAGTATGAGGGTTCCTTAAAATATTGTTTGTGTGCTTGTTTACAGGTCGATAGCAAGGCTATTATTCCATTTATTGCACAAAAGTGTCCAACTCTTGGGTTTTGGCTTACTTTTTATTTGTAAATTTCTCTGTGTAAGGAATACGGTATCGAATGTGAGAAATGTTCAAGAATATCGTTTTGAGATACTTGTTTACCCAACCTTGAGGCAGTATTTTTAACACTTAAATGATTTCGGTCAAATTATATAATAAAAAATATAATAACAGTCCGCCTTAAAGCAATATGTGTATGTAACAATATATAAAAAGTGTATATTATAGTCATTGTAAATGTTTATATTATAGTATACATGTAATAATGTTATCTAAATGTATTACGTAATTTAATAATGTAGGAGCTGTGAGAATAATAGTTTAAAAGTTGCTAACAATGAGGTAACCTTGAGGCAATAATGGGTAAGAATTTTTAATAATGCTACTAGTCATTATTGGAGCAACAATAATGTAAATTTAGTTACAGTTTATAAAATAGCCAATCAACAACCAGAAAAAGTTTTTTTTAAATAAAAGTAATCTATTGGATTAGGAATAGGCAATCAGAGACTTGAAATACAGAAATTTATAAATGTGGCGGTAGAAATCAAGTCAGTTGCTTGTAAGACAGCGCTCATAACTGGACGTTTTGGTTGTAGACAGTGTTCCGGTCGCTAGATACGTCCTCGAGAAGTTTAATACGTATTCGTGTGAGACGAAAATAGTTTACGTGTTAAAAAGTGCAAGTAATTAACAAAAGAATCACACATTCTATATCAGTGAAGTGTTATTTAAATCGTGTCAAGCATTAATAAAAGGAATGAAATAAATTTATATCTAATCTGTGTAAGCCTACATTCTTCAGTCGCACCATGCTCTGCTAAAACATTCATGTCTCTAAAAATAAATACTGACGCAGCCGAGTCAAACATAAATATACAGTATTTAAAGAAACAGTCAAAATTACAAAGTTAAAATATTTTTAAACACTTTTGGGGCGAAGGCTACCGGAAAGCGGGTACTATACGAGCTGTTGCAACGAACTTCAAGTTGAACTAAAATACATCCTACTTCAAATCGGCTTTCCATACGTAAAGCAACAACCTACTTCAAATTGACGCCCAAAGCGTGGGGCCAATAACTTAATAACAATACAACATACAAACATCTCAAATTGACGCCCAAAGCGTGACGCAAATAACGTAAATATATTATCTTCTTGAACCTCTATCGCTTTGTGAGGCCATGTGAATTGTGTAAAACAAAAGAAAGACTAAAAACTGTATGTTTTCGTTAGCACAGAAATGGAATTCGAAGGAAGACAAAAAACTGACAGTGACGAATTGCAGAGATGTGTTTGGTGGAATGTCGAGTGTTGCTTCTGACTAAAGCGAGAGGGGAATGTATTTTTTAAGCCCTCTGTCTGTCTCTCTTGTAATGCAAAGAAGCTAATTTAATCACTTGTTTGAACGCGATCTTCAAGGAGTTGGTAATTACTTTTAGGTTTCTGGAGCAAACAAATAAATCTAAGTGGTTCAACATCGAAGTTTGGGTTGTTAGCAGTAATACCTCGTAATATGATATACCTAAACTTAGCCAGACTCGAACAAATCTAAAGACTGTATGTAGTCGGGTATTGCATTAGAATCATATACACAGTATTACGGAAGAACGAGCGAAGGGGAGCCTTTATCTCAAATAAATTTCTTCGTGGCATTAACCGTTTCCAAAGTATTCGCTGCATTTGAAAATGACCTAATCTATTCTTTATTACTTTCTCTACTACGTATAGTAAGTAGGGGAAGTATTGCATTCCACCCAAAAATTCGATACCGAGATTTCACCGGAAATACATGTTTTGAGACCTCCTGAATCAAAAAAAAGCATTTTTGGAAACATGTCCGTGTGTGTGTGTGTGTCTGTGTGTCTGTGTGTGTGTGTCTGTGAACAGCATAACTCAAAAACGAACCGTCGGATAAACACCAAACTTGGTATTTAGGTTCAGTATCTTCCAGAGATGCGACACGAAGGTTTTCAAGAAAATCCCCCCACCCCAGACTACCCTTTACATGGAACATTTTTCGAAAATTTTAATTTTCTCAAAAATGGCTCTAACGATTTTGTTTAAAATATCATATGTTTAAGATAATGTCATGAGAAATGAAATGTATATCTCGAATTTTCTGGGAATGTCTCCAAAAGTATTCTTCATTGTGAACGACTTTTGCATAACTAGTAAACCATAAGAGATAGACAAAATTTTACTACACAAAAAATGTAGATCTCGTTAAAATACACAACTTATGTCATATACATTTCTTTTGTTGTGTGAACCGTTTTCGAGATATTGCTTGTTATTCCCTTAAATTTTCCAATACTTATACTTTTTCTCAAATTCGTTATTCATTTTTTTATGTCCTGGACTTGCAAAGAGAATGGAATGCGACACATAGCAACCAGCGTTAAAATATTTGACCATCGCTTAAAAGCTACCATATTCCCCTTGCATCTACAAGAAAATTAGCAATAAGATTGACATCTCGATATCTCGATTAACATAAAGCATATGGAGAATAGGCGTTTGTAAAAATAGATTGTACAAGAGTAGAGAAAGTCATGTGAGTGTAACACATCAGATTTTTTTTTCTACCAGTTGTCGTATCTATAAGATAGAGGAAGTATTGCATTCCATTAAGAAATTCGATGTCGAGATTTCATGGGAATATTGGTTTTGAGGGCTCCTGAATAAAAAGCTTAATTTTTAATCTACTTCATTTTAATCGAGATAATCGTTGCCTAATGGAAAACGAATATCGATATTCAAATGTTTAATAACTGAATGCATTATGCTGATCTCAAGATATCATGCCCTTTCCGTGCAATTGCGAGAAACAACTAAATGTCTGCAGGAATTTAAAAGAATGACAAAGGATTGAGCAATTCGATCCAAACGGCTTATGCCAAAAAAAAAGGTTGTTTGAAATATATTGTGAGTTTTAAAGAGATCTACAATTTTTACGTGGGGCATTTTCGTCTATCGCATAATGATTACTAGTTATAGAAGATTATACAAACTTCGTTCCGAATGAAGCGGACTTCACGGGCTATTTCCGAGAAATTCTAGATATGTATTTTATTTGTCATTAAAAGACATTTTAAGAAAATAAAAATTGGTTCCATGTAAAGGGTAGTTTGGGGTGTTTGGCTCTTCTTTAAAACCTTTGTGTCGCATCTTTGGAAGATAATGAACTCAAATACCATATCTGGTGTTTATTGGAATTTTCGTTTTTTAGTTGTGTTGTCAAAGACACGCTCACACCTTTTTCTAAAAATGTTGTTTTGGATTTAGCGGCCTCAAAACGTGTATTTTCCTATGAAATTTCGACATTGAACTTCTGGGGGAAATACAATAGTTCCTTTACTTACGCTAAGAACTAGTAGAGAAAGTAAACATCTGATGTGCTACACTCACATGGCTTTGTCTACTCTTGTACAAACTATTTTTACAAACGTTTATTCTCCATATGCTTCATGTTAATCGAGATATTGGGATGTCAGTCTTATTGCTAATTTTCTTGTAGATGCAAGGGGAATATGGTAGGCTTTAAGCGATAGTCAAATATTTTAAGAGCTGGTTGCTATGTATTTGGAAAATTTAAGGCAATAACAAGCAATATCTCGAAAATGCTTCACTCTACAAAAAAAATGTATACGACATAAATTGTGTATTTTAACGCGATCTACATTTTTAGTGTAGTAAAATTTTGTCTATCTCTTATGGTTTACCAGTTATACAAAAGTCGTTCACAATGAAGAACACTTTTGGAGACATTCCCAGAAAATTCGAGATATATATTTCATTTGTCATGAAAATATCTTAAACATATGATATTTTAATCAAAATCGTTAGAGCAATTTTTGAGAAAATTAAAATTTTCGAAAAATGTTCCATGTAAAGGGTAGTCTGGGGTGGGGGGTAGTTTGCTGTTTATCCGACTGTTCGTTTCTGAGTTATGCTGTTAACAGACAGACAGACACACACACACGGACATGTTTCCAAAAATGCTTTTTTTGGATTCAGGGGGTCTCAAAACATGTATTTCCGGTGAAATCTCGGTATCGAATTTTTGGGTGGAATACAATACTTCCCCTGCTTACTATACGTAGTAGAGAAAGTAAAAAGGGGGAGCATATTTAAAATGTTCCTCCAAAAAGCTCTTAAAAATCATTACAATAGCGAAGGAAGAGTGATTCTATACACATTCTGATATGAAGCTCATTTTGTTTCGGCTATGCCAAGCCTTTCTTCCTACATAAATCCATGGGAAGGGTTCGCTATGTTTAGGGGGCAGTTTAATTAGAATGCTCTGACTATAAATTCAGCGGAGTGTCGAAGAAGCGACATCTCGCCTTCCTCACGTGACTGCGATATTAATTGTGTGTGTTGGGGACGTAGGACAAACCCTTCTGATGCATATTCATCGACTGGAGGCCTGTCCCCGGTGGGTCGATGTTCATCTAAAAATTAATCGTGTTGGTTTGCGATACACAGTGCCGTTTATTTGTTTCGGCAAGCCAGCAACAATAACATCAACTTCGCTTTCCAATATCGCAAACACAATTCAAAGGCTGCTTAAAAATTTACGGAGGTCCATGCAAAATGACTGATAGCAGAACGTGCACGGTCAAGCACTTGGATTGCCAGATCAATGTTCGAAGTCAAGCTCTCGTAGATGCTATTTTCTGTGTTGCTCGGCTATGGTACGAGAAGTAGGGGAAGTATTGCAGTTCTTCCAAAACATTGGATACTGAGATTTAAACACAAATACACCTTCTGAGTTTCCCTGGATCCAAAACCTATTTTTAGAAAAAGATCCTTGAGAGTGTGTGTGTGTGTGAGAGAGAGAGAGAACTCAAAAGGAAATGTGGGTTAAATACGAATCCTACATCTTCCAAGGATGCAGCACGAACACTTTGTTGTCGTCCTCCGTGGTGTAGTGGTTACCTCTATTTCCCGAGGTCGAGGGTTCAAACCCGGAGGTGGGCGATGGGTTTTTTTCGGGCGTAAAAATCCTTAGCATGGCTTCCTTCTGAAGGAAAGTAAAGGCGGTGGCCCCGTGTCGTAGATTTACAGCACGTAAAAGAACCTCAAGCCTGATAAAGAGGCCTCTGAGCAAAATTACCGGTCTTTCACGCCCAATATAGAATGGGGCGCTAAGAACCACAGCAATTAAAGAGCATCCATTATAAACAAACCAAAAAAAAAACGAAAATTTTGTAGAAAGTCATCACCTCCCCAAACTATCCTTTACTTATATAATTTTTTTTTATATTTTCTCAATAATAGCTCTAACACTTTTGATTAAAATACCATTACGTTTAAGGTATTTGTATGAAAAATTAGATGCATGTCTTAATTATCTGAGAACGGCTATGAAGTCCATATCAAAAAATCTGATGTGTTACACTCACATGACTTTCTCTACTCTTGTACAAACTATTTTTACAAACGCTTATTCTCCGTATGCTTCTTGTAGATGCAAGGGGAATTGCTAGGCTTTAAGCCATAGTCAAATATTTTAAGAGCTGGTTGCCATGTGGAATATTCCATTCTCTTTGTATTACCAGGACAAAAAAAAATAATAACGAATTTGAGAAAATGTATAAGTATTGGAAAATTTAAGGGAATAACAAGCAACATCTCGGAAATGGTTCACTCAACAAAAAAAATGTATATGACATAAATTGTGTATTTTAACGCGATCTACATTTTTTGTATGGTATAATTCTGTCTATCTCTTATGGTTTACCAGTTATGCAAAAGTCGTTCACAATGAAGAATACTTTTGGAGACATTCCCAGAAAATTCGAGATATACATTTCATTTATCATGAGAATATCTTAAACATATGATATTTTAATCAAAATCGTTAGAGCTATTTTTGAGAGAATTAAAATTTTCGAAAAATGTTCCATGTAAAGGGTAATCTGGGGTGAAGGGATTTTCTTGAAAACCTTCGTGTCTCATCTCTGGAAGATACTGAACCTAAATACCAAGTTTGGTGTTTATCCGAATGTTCGTTTCTGAGTTATGCTGTTCGTAGACACACACACGGACATGTTTCTAAAACTGCTTTTTTTTGGATTCAGGGGGTCTCAAAACATGTATTTCCGGTGAAATCTCGGTATCGAATTTTTGGGTGGAATACAATACTTCCCCTACTTATTATACGTAGTAGAGAAAGTAAAAATGGAGTACTTAACTTTATCACCAGACCTAAAACTATATGATGGGTGTCGAGAAACAATTCCCAGAGAATGTGTGCTACAAAGTACCGATGCCGTCAATAATCCAGAATTGGTTTTTACATGTTGCCCATTGTAAGACAAGATACTCTAATGCGAAAAGGTTCCCTGGTACTTTAGAGCTAAATTAATTTATTCCATTAACTAACAATGCAATAACAACCAGCTGGTAGCGTTCAGTTGAGCCTGAAGCGGGGGGAAATGCGCATTTAAATTGTGGTTAAGTTGCCTCCCATAGGATAAGATTGTGAGTTCGAATGTTGCCCAACTGTATGCAAAATTTAAGTTCTATGTGAGCAAGCTAGTGCAACTAAAGTGCTGTGAACAGTTGACAAGCATCCAATGACTGCTATTGCTGCTACTCTCCAGCCGCGCCGCACAGCATTCTCGCTATGCACCGCTTTCCAAGTGATTTCATTTAATAACTATACAGGATCCTATCTTTATGTTACGTAAATATATACAAAAAACTACAAGAAATTTATTTATATTTTAATAGAAACTTTAACCTGGGAGTTAATAGGGATATATAGTTTTTAAATGTTTGCATTTTAAAAACTGATGTAAGTAGTTAATTATATCAATTATAATAAATATAAGTAAAAGATTACATATTAAGCTTTGCATTGCACCTTATGACATAATTTTATCGCTTATCGCCTGTGAGGTATTCTAATTTAATGGCTTTTCACAAGTTGAATTGCGCAATATGTTTTAAAATATTGAAATTTTAAAAAAAATAAGAATTTAAAAAATAATTCAATTTGTTTGTGTAATCCATGGACAAAATTTGAAGTGAATCGTGGACTTGATGGTCAGATTTTGTGAAAATTTGTGCGACTTGACGTGGAATTACTTATATGGGTTCTATTGCTTCATATATCTCTGCAGTATACAAAATAAATCCGAAATATGATAGCAATGTGGTAAATACCTTGAAAAATCAAACGATAGGTGCACTGCTAATACTGTGCTAGTCATTTTTCACCCATTTTGATTAATTTCGCGTACTCTTCTCTCGTGTATGGATTTTCACATTCAATTAGCGTTAATAATACAGGTAATATAAATAAAACTAATTAAATGAGGCTTGCTTTGTTTGAGTGCTGCATGTTCAGCCTCAGGGCGATATCTCCGGGCACAGTGTAGTCAGTGTAGGGTTTGGAGCTACGTTGTCTTTTAATTGCTTCACTGACTCTGCACTCTTTACTTCCTGGAGTATTTATACATTTGTACCCAATACTCTTTATACGAGGGCTGATCAATAAAGACTGAGACTGATTTTTTTTCCACAGATATTTATTACTCCATTTCAATGTTGACATGATCTTTTTCAAAGTAGTCCCCTCCTAACTGAATGCACTTTTTATAGCGTCTCTGCCAGTCCTCGAACACATGGTGCAGGCCATTCTTTGTCAGGTCTTTGAGAATCGCCTCACTTTTCTTTAGCACTGCTTCAGTGCTCTCAAATCGAATGCCCCGGAGGTTTGCCTTTAGTAATGGGAATAAAAAGAAATCAAGTGGGTAAGACCGCGGCTCTAAGGCGGATGCGGCACACAGGTAATGTTGAATTTAGCCAAAAACTCCTGGACTTGATTTGCGACGTGAGGCCGCGCGTTGTCGTGATGAAGTCGCCACCCATTCCGATGATGTTCTGGACGTTTCCTTGTAATGTGTAGCCAATACTACTGTAACAGTAGTGTGAGGGGGGGAACTGCATGCTGGTAAATCATTCCATTCCGAAACACTAGGCCCACCTTGCTTAGCACAGAGGACTCGCCCTTCTTTGAAGTCCTTTTGCTTCAGCTTTTCCAAAGTTTCAGAGGCTGTATGATTTAAACGAAAACAAAATTTTATTGCTCCTCTCGTGTCGAGTGGTATGCGAAATTCAAGTAGGGTCAACAATATACAGCATTACTACCAACTTACCGATACAAGAGTGCTGCCTTCTATGGACATTATACATGAAACCCTGCTCTTTTCAAATATTCATGGTAGAGACAGGAAACTCTCAAGAAAGCTACAGGAAAAAATCAGTCTCAGTCTTTATTGATCAGCCCTCGTACTTTCGACGTACTGTGGGTGTGTGAGTGTGCGCGCATGTTGTGTGTGTGTTTGTCAAAATGGTTGCAATGATTTACGAAATATATTTTTGGAGATGAGTAACTTAACTGCATAGACCTCAAAAAAAATAGTATTCAACAAACTTAAAAATATTATTAATCAAAGCATCGTTTATAAATTAAATAAATTTTAAAAATTTTAAATCGAAGATTTCTCTCTGGGAACCGTGGACTTCATTAAACGGTTTAACCTTAAGGCAAGTATCCCTGGCATAAGCTTGGCTATAATAAGCTTTGTTTTTCTAACTCAAACACAAAATTATTATTTCAATATCCCTGGAGGATCTCCTCAGAAATGTTAATTTCACAGCTCTTAGTCCTGGACGAGGTACAACGTGAATATTCAATACTGAAGTTGGTGATAATTTTACTGTGAAGAAT
The DNA here is from genome assembly GCA_030765065.1 of Deroplatys truncata. Lineage (NCBI taxonomy): Eukaryota > Metazoa > Arthropoda > Insecta > Mantodea > Mantidae > Deroplatys > Deroplatys truncata. Next base: position 144,090,728 of record CM060985.1, on the reverse strand, counting down.
TCTCAATCTGTAAAGGGTAGAAAACGTGCTGTTGAATCAAGTCAGTCAAGTGACGGCTTCTCTCTAACAGTGTACACAGCTAAAGAGCAAAAACTCATCTGAACATGTAGGCATTACACGTTCAAAGCAAAGTGTTACATTTTTGCGACAACGTATTTCCCTGTGTGGAACTAGGGAGGGTATCGCGTAAATAGAGAAACGCTTAGACTGTCTGGGAAATTTTATTTAATTAACTAGTTTAGTTTACGGCGGCAGTTTACAAGAGAAAAACCAACTTTAAAAGGTCTCGTTAATCTTCTCAGAAACGATTATGTCATTATCTAGCAAAGCTCAGGCCTCGAGCTTTTGCTTTGATTTTGTTTGTTTGTTACGTATAGTAAGTAGGTAAATATTGTATTCCACCCAAAAATTCTATACTGAGATTTCAACGGAAATATAGGTTTTGAGATCCCCTGAATCAAAAAAAAGCACTTTTGGAAACATGTCCGTGTGTGTGTCTGTGAACAGCATAACTCAGAAACGAACAGTCGGATAAACACAAAACTTCGTATTTAGGTTCATATCTTCCAGAGATGCGACACGAAGGTTTTGAAGAAAATCCATCCACCCCAGATTACCCTTTACATGGAACATTTTTCAAAAATTTTAATTTTCCCAAAAATGGGTCCAACGATTTTTATTAAAATATCTTATGTTTAAGATATTTTAATGACAAATGAAATGTATATCTCGAATTTTCTGGGAATGTCTCCAAAAGTATTCTTCATTGTGAACGACTTTTGCATAACTGGTAAACCATAAGACACAGACAAACTCTTACTACACAAAAAATGTAGATCGCGTTAAAATACACAATTTATGTCGTATATTTTTTTTTTGTTGAGTGAACCATTTTCGAGATGTTGCTTGTTATTCCCTTAAATTTTCCAATACTTATACGTTTTCTCAAATTGTTATTCATTTTTTTGCGCTGGTAATGCAAAGAGAATGGAATACTCCACATAGCAACCAGCTCTTAAAATATTTGACTATCGCTTAAAGCCTACCAATTCCCCTTGCATCTACAAGAAAATTAGCAGTAAGATTAACATCTCGACATCTCGATTAACATGAAGCATAAGGAGAATAAGCGTTTGTAAAAATAGTTTTTACAAGAGTGGAGAAAGTCATGTGAGTGTAACACATCAGATTTTTTGTAGAGGTGACGACATGCTAAGCGGAGAGGTTGTAGTTTGCCCACCAGCGAATGCTTCTTGTCACGATGTTTTGTTTACTTCTCCCTTCAGCTTATAGTAAAAAAGGTATAGGTACTTGATCTCATCGTCGTACATCCCTTGCGGTTGAAACTGGCACTTAACTTTTTGGTAATCGCCTTATCCCACAGGAATGTCTATAACAACTTCGATTAAGCTTATCTCTATCGATAGAATGACGTCAAGGGGACAAATTTGTTTTCATTCCATTGAAAGCATTTTATAACTCATTTGTGAACTATTAATTATGGGTTACAACGTTGCTATTAAAACAGCAATTTTATGTTCTTCATTTATTCTATTTTTAAAAATTAGAAATTGCTTGTTTTCTCAACATTAATTCATATAAGTTAACATTATAAAGGAGTGTGATAAGATGTAATTATGTACGCCCTTCTGTTATAAAAGTTTAAAAGCACTGATTTATATCTCTCTTTTGTTTTCAGGTAAGTCTGTATGGCCAAGTATAATGTTTGTAGGATCCTGGAATAGCGCTGCATCTGCCGGTAAGTAATGATAATGAGGTGAAGGGTTGAGGGTCAGGTCAGTTCAACTCCTTCCCTTAATTCTTCCGCCATTTCTGGTTTGGTGCCAGGACTTCTCAGCAGCTTTGTGGTACGTTAGCTGGGGTCCCGTTAATTTGTGCCATGTCTCTAGCGCCGCGCCGGTCCGATAGCTTCTTTCATCTGTTCTAATCTTTTGTTCCGCTTTCGAAATATTGCGCTCAGCATTTTGTAGCTTTCGTATTACATTACATTTACAATTAACGCCGCAGCTTTCATTACACAAGACCTATATTTTTATAAGACCCCTATAAGTATGAAATTAACAAAAGTAAAAGCGTTATAAAATTTTAACAATAATGGCAAAAAAGTGTTACTTTTTGTCCCTTAGGATATAGGTTTTACAACACATTGAGAATATACCAAAATAAATTGTTATCTACGAGGGTGGTCTGAAAAGTTTCCGGCCTCAAAATGAAGATGGCAGCATTCGTAAATAAAAGCTAGTGAATTTCGTTGTTCATCTGTTGAGAGTTACTCACCAAAGTTTCAGCCATTTTGAACGCTCAGTTGTTATGTAACAGTCGTTTGAATGAGGTGATGTGAGTGTTTATATGAAAATGGACAAAATCGAGTATCAAGCTGTCATTAAATATTTGTTTTTGAAAGGCAATACACCTACGCAAATCAAAGATGAGTTGGATTCTGTGTATGGGGACTCTGCACCATCATTTACCACAGTGAAATTTTGGGCAGCTGAATTTAAACGTGGCCGTAAGAGCTTGGGAGACGATGAACGCTCGGGACGTCCAAAAATTCCAACTACGAAAACATCGCCAATGTTCACCAAATGGTGCTAGACGACCGCCGAATTAAACTGAGAGAGATAGCAGAGGCTATGAACATGTCAAAAGAACGTGTTTGTCAAATATTAAATCAACATTTAGACATGAGAAAGCTGTCCGCGCGTTGGGTGCCGCGTTTGCTCACGTTTGACCAAAAACGTGTTCGAATGAACATTTCCAACACTCTGTTGGCGCAGTTTAGGCGCAATAAATCCGAGTTTTGCGCCGATTAATTACTGTAGATGAAACTTGGATACACCATTATACGCCCGAAACAAATATGCAGTCCAAACAGTTGACTGCAAAGGGGGAACCGGCTCCAAAAAAAGCAAAAACTGTTTTTTCGACTGGGAAAGCGATGGCGACTGTTTTTTGGAATAGTCATGGAGTTACTTTAATCGATTATCTTCAAAAAGGAAAAACCATTACAGGAGCATACTACGCATCATTACTTGACAAGCTGAAGGCAGAACTTGCGGAAAAACGGCCATATTTGCAGAAAAAGAAAATCCTGTTTCACCAAGCCAACACCGTCTCACACCTCAGCGGTTGCAATGGCGAAAATCCACGAATTACGGTTTAAACTGCTTGACCATCCGCCTTGCTCACCATATCTAGCCCCAAGCGATTCTTTTTGTTCCCTCATCTGAAAATTGCGCTCGGAGGACAGAGATTTTCGTCAAATGAAGAGGCAATCATTTTCGTGAACAATTATTTTGCAGAGAAAAACACTGAGTACTATTTGGATGGGTTACAGAGATGGGAGCATCGCTGGGAGAAGTGTGTAGAGTTACAAGGAGACTATGTTAAAAATAAAATAAATAAATTCTGAAAAAGTGTGTTGTATCTTTATTAGGTCGAAACTTTCAGACCACCCTCGTATATCACACCAATCTTTACGTGACCTATGCCCAACAACTTTTAACCAGGATTCAGATATTTTCAGGACATAAACAGTTTTATACAGGATAGAAGTGACATAAAACATAAGCTGCGTTTTATTTCTTCTCTTGATTTACTTTTTACAACGAAGCATTACATGTATTGACTGCCCTTCTGGTCGAGTGGTCAGCATTCTGGGGTTCGTTGGCTGTGGCGGAGAATGTTTTGTTTGTAATCGAAATCAATCCCTATTCCTCCACAGAGTCTGGAAATTTGATTGTGGGAATGAATGTCAATGTGTTTAATATTAAACATTAGCAAAACCTACAGTTCAAAGTCTAAACACAATGAATTGTTTCTCAAGTCAAACCCGCCCGACATGACCATAGATGTTTAAGGGGGCTACACAAATGAAGTAATTAAACAGAATTACATGTATTGTGTGAGGGGCACTATTTATATTTTGAGCCTAATAATTAAAACAAAGAAATTTCTGATTGAAAACTGCTTTATTGTTCTTCAAAGTATTCTCCTTTATGATCAATACACTTTTGCATCCGTTTGAACCATTTGTCAAAACATTTATTCCAGTCTTCTTGAGACACCTCCAAAACATGGTTTTGAAGGCATCAACGGCTTCTTCTGCCAACGAAAATCGTTGTCCACGCAATTTATTCTTGATGTTCGGGAACGAAAAGAATTCATTAGGTGCCAAATCAGGACTGTATGGCGGATGGCACATCAATTCGATTTTTTGAGCCTTCAAATACTCTGTTGTTAGACGAGATGTGTGAGCGCTCGCATTGTCTTAATGAAGAACGATCCTACGGTTCTGGTTGGTTTTCCTTACTTCACCGAAGATTTCCGGCAAGCAAATGGTTGCGTACCATTCCGCATTGACCGTTTTACGTTCCTCTAAAGGCACTGTTGCCACATGGCCAGTTTTGCTGAAAAAGCAGGCGACCATTTGCTTCGAAGTGCTTCGAGTGCGAACAACTTTTGTTGGATTTGCTTCATCTTGAAACACCCATACAGTCGACTGCTGTTTACGTTCCGGTTCATACGTATAGATCCACGATTCGTCACCTGTTACAATCTTATATACGTCTTTTTTTGAGGCACCGCCATTTATTTCTTGAGAATTTTTGTACACCAATCGACACGAGCATCTTTTTGAGATTGCGTCAAATTATGTGGGACCCAACGAGATCAAACCTTTTTCACGACTAAATAATCATGCAATATTTTATATATGCTGGTGGAACTAATGCTTAGGGTTACCTCAATCCCACAATATGTCGCATACGATCTTTCATTATTAGGTTGTGCACAGCATCAATGTTTTCTGGCACACCAACTGGACCTTCACGAACTTCATCATTGAGCGAACGGCGGTCACGATTAAATTCGTTATACCAGCGTTTCACAGTGGCAAAGGATGGAGCTTCGTCGCCAAATGTGGAAGTTAGTTGATCGATGCACTCTCGTCTTGATAATCTACGTCGAAAGGCGTAATAAATCCTTGCACGAACATTTTCACGAGTGAATTCCATGTTTTTGTTGACACACAATTTTCAAGTTAGTGTAAACAAAACAAATGACTCTCTATTGTCAAAATGTTTGAAGTAGATTATGGTCAAAAATGTCAAACTTTCCATTGGAAACGTCAGATGGCACCTACAACATTCAGGGTTGCCAGGGCTCAAAATATAAATAGTGCCCCTCGTAGCTATTTATATATTCACTGTAGGAAATTGAAATGAACATTTAGAATATAAGCAAAGGCAAAAGAACTGTTTTCAAATAAATTTAAGGAGATACTCAAGAAAGTGTTCTCGAATACTTTCAAATGGTTTCCAGAAATTAAAGGAAGTTTTTAAACACTCCAAGGCTGGGCATTTTCAAAACGAAATGGTGACAAGCTGCTTTCTTTATGTTCTTATTTTTAAAGTTAAAGTAAATGAAATGCTAAAGTATTTGCCACTTAGTAAATGCTTCAAGTGCAGCATATGAACGTTAAACGGTTTTCTGTTATTTTCTTCGTTTCCTGCTAACTCAAATCTTATTTTGATAGTAGGCCTTATTTACTCGCCTTTAAGGTGCAAATACCTGAATTTCTGCCTGCTGAAACCTTCCTCTCAATTTATTTACAACGTAAAGAAGTACATTACTCAGATATTCGTTCTGTACGTCTAATAAAGAAATTACTTATAGTTACAGTTTATTATTCACTATGCGGAATTATCACAGTTGCAGTGTCGCTTATTCCTAATAGACTTTAATTAAAAACATGCACGTTTCCTTAAGTTGCGATTTTTACTTTCTTTACTACGTATAGTAAGTAGGGGAAGTATTGTATTCCACACAAAAATTCCATACCGAGATTTCACCGGAAATACATGTTTTGAGATCCCCTGAATCTAAAAAAAGCATTTTTGGAAACATGTCTGTCTGTCTGTGAACAGCATAACTTAGAAAAGAACAGTCGAATAAACACCAAACTTGATATTTAGGTTCAGTATCTTCCAGAGATGCGACACGAAGGTTTTCAAGAAAATCACCCCACCCCATATTACCGTTTACATGAAACATTTTTAGAAATTTTTAATTTTCCCAAAAGTGACTCTAACGATTTTCTTTAAAATATCATATGTTTAAGATATTTTCATGACAAATGAAATGTATATCTCGAATTTTCTGGGAATGTCTCCAAAAGTATTCTTCATTGTGAACGACTTTTGCATAACTGGTAAACCAGAAGAGATAGACAAATTTTACTACATAAAAAATGTAGATCGCGTTAAAATAAGCAATTTATGTCATATACATTTTTTTTGAGTTAACCATTTTCGAGATATTGCTTGTTATTCCTTTAAATTTTCCAATACTTTTTCTCAAATGGGAATTCGTTATTCATTTTTTTATGTCCTGGACATACAAAGAGAATGGAATGCTCCACATAGCAACCAGCTCTTAAAACATTTGACTATCACTTAAAGCCTACCAATTCCCTTTGCACCTACAAGAAAGTTAGCAATAAGATTAACATCTCGATTAACATGAAGCATATGGAAAATAAGCGTTTGTAAATATAGTTTGTACAAGAGTAGAGAAAGTCATGTGAGTGTAACACATCAGAATTTTTTTCTAGCCCCCTTTAACTTCCATGTTCATATTAGGGGCTTTGACTTGAGAAACGTTGACTGTGAGTTCTTAACCTTGTTTTTTACTTTCTCTACCACGTACCAAGTAGGTAGAGAAGATATTGCATTCCACACAAAACTTCGATGTCGCCGGAAATACATGTTTTGAATTCCCTGAATAGAATAAAGAAAGAATTTTTAGAAAATGGTCCGTGTCTGTGAACAGTATAACTCAGAAACGAAACGTCGGATAAATACGAAACTTGGTATTTAAGTTTAGTACCTTCCAAAAATTTAACCTGAAGATTTTCAAGAAAATAACCCACCAAACAACCCTTTACGTAGAACTTTTTCAGAATTTTCTATTTCCTAAGAAAATGGCTCTAACGATTTTTATTAAAATACCATATATTAAAGATATTTACATTGCAACTAAAATGTATATCTTGAATTTTCTGATGATAGTCTGTGACTATTCCTTCACTCGGAGCAAATATTTTATAATCTTGTATAACTGGTGAACGTTAAGGGATGAACGAAAACGTACTACACAGAACATGTAGATCTCTTAAAAAAAATAATTAATTTCAAATAACTTTTTTGTGCCATAAGCCATTTCCGAGATATCCGTTATTAATGTTTCAAATTGTTTAATACTTAGCGATTCTTTTAGTCCTGTTGATTTTCAGTTGTTTCTCGCGATGTCATAGAAACCGTGGAATTTTAAGGCCAACGTATAGCGTCCAGTTTTAAAACATTTGACTATCGCTATTCCCTTGGCATCTATAACGAAATGTGTAATGCAGGTATTTCTGCAAAAGAAATCTCGATTAAAATGAGTAAACAGCAAAATAAACTTTCGTATGAGTAATTTGTATACCCACTAATAAGTCATAGAGAGTAGAAAAGGGTCATGTGAATGTAACGCATCAGATTTTTAGAAAGAGGTCCGTGTATGTGTGTGTGTTACTGTGAATAGCATAATTCAAAATTGAAAAGTCGGTTAAAAACGAAACTTCAACATCTTCCAAGGATGCGAGACAGATTTTGAAGAAAATCCCTCCTCATCTCAAACTACCTTTTACATGGAACATTTTTACTTTCTCTACTACGTATAGTAAGTAGGGGAAGTATCGTATTCCACCCAAAAATTCGATACCGAGATTTCACCGGAAATACATGTTTTGAGACTCTATGAATCCAAAAAAAGCATTTTTGGAAACATGTCCGTGTGTGTTTGTGTGTCTGAACAGCATAACTCAAAAACGAACAGTCAATTAAACACCAAACTTGGTATTTAGGTTCAGCATCTTCCAGAGATGGGACACGAAAGTTTTCAAGAAAATCCCCCCACCCTAGATTACCTTTTACATAGAAAATTTTTCGAAAATTTTAATTTTCTCAAAAGTGGCTCTAACGATTTTGATTAAAATATCATATGTTTAAGATATTTTCATGACAAATGAAATGTATATCTCGAATTTTCTGGGAATGTCTCCAAAAATATTCATTATTGCGAACGACTTTTACATAACTGGTAAACCATAAGAGATAGACAAATGTTTACTACACAAAAAATATAGATCGCTTTAAAATACACAGTTTATGTCATATACATTTTTGTTGTTGAGTGAACCATTTTTGAGATATTGCTTGTTATTCCCTTAAATTTTCCAATACTTATACTTTTTCTCAAATTCGTTATTCATTTCTTTTGTCCTGGTAATGCAGAAAATGGAATACTCCACATAGCAACCATCTCTTAAACGCTTATAGCCAATTCCCCTTGCATCTACAGGAAAATTAGCAATAAGATTAACATCTGGATATCTCGATTAACATGAAACATATGGAGAATAAGCGTTTGTAAAAATAGTTTGTACAAGAGTAGAGAAAGTCATGTGAGTGTAATACCAGATTTTTTTAATCATTTTAACATGAAACACTCACATTCTCTCCCTCATAAATACCTTCAGACTACATGAGGGTAGGAAAGGATCCTAATTAAAGAGAAATTATTCCATCCCAGCAGGGAAATGAACCTGGGTTAAGAAGCGTAAACGTTGACCACTCAACCACAGAGAAAGTCTTGGGGTTTTTATTGAAATATAGGTCATTAGATGATCGTTTCGTCGGTTGGTCACATGGTCCTATATTGTACTCATAATTTGTGGTGGGTTTGCTTATGGTGACGATAAATAATCTTGGTCTTCTTGTTGGTGCGTTAGCATGTTTCGAGAAGTTTCTTGGCTGAGTAGTTTTTGTTCAAAAGAAGCCGGTATCAGTAGCAAGTTTAAAGAGAATACAAAAACAAGGTAAGGTGTGTTTGAGGGCAAAGTTTTAACTCGTTTAACCGTGTGCGCCCATACAAGCTTACCTGTCACAGTAATGGTGGCTTTTTGTTATCCTCGCAGAAATTTTAATTAGGAATGTAAGCTGGCCTAAGCCGCGCCGTTAACAAGAGCCCTTGTGCAAGCATGTTGCGGCTCTAAGCTTCCGAGATTAGCAGAACTCAATTAAAAAGAAAAGTACCCACTCAACTCCTTCATTTGCATGATAAGTGGGGACAACACCGTGACCCAGATAAATATTCACCTTGATTTCCCACTAATATAACACTTTGGCAAGCTAAACCATACACAGAAGCGTATGAAACTTATCGTCCAAGAAAGAGCTTTTGCTAGGGTAGTACTTAATTATATTCATAATTAAGCTGTAACAATTTTTGTCTTGTAATTTAAGGTATAATAGAACCTATGTTAACCACAACAAAGGGGCCAAAGGCGGTTTCGGATAACCAACGTTTCGGATAAAAATAAAAATGTAATTTTAAGGGTTTAAGGTGACAGCAAATGAAGATAATGTTAAAGTAATAAACGCAAGTTACTCTATTTACCCCATCGCCCCCCAAAAGGAAGTTCCTTAGTGCGTACAATACTCTGGCAAGGATTTTTAGAAAGAGCAACGTACGAGGGCTGATCAACAAAGACTGAAACTGATTTTTTCCTGTAGCTTCCGTGGTAGTTTCGTATCTGTAACATAAACATTTGAAAAGAGCGGGTTATTGTATAATTTTGGTAGGCGGTAGCAGTCTAGTATTGGTAGGTTGGTAGTAATGCTCTATTTTATAGACCCTACGTGCATTTCGCATACCAGACAATGGAGGTGATGCATTTTTTAAATCGATTATCACCGGTGATGAGTCATGGCTGCATCATTATGATCCTGAAGGAAAACAAGCCAGCACAGTGTGGAAATCGCCAGGTTCTCCAACACCAAAAAAGGCAAAAGTTGTTCCATCTGCAGGGAAAGTGATGGTGATCACATTTTTTGACTGTAATGGAATGATTTACCAGCATGCAGTTCCCCTCACACTACTGTTACAGCAGCATACTACACGTCAGTATTGGCTACACTGAGGAAGCACATTGCAAAGAAACGACCAGAGCTTTCTCGGACTGGGTGGCGACTTCATCATGACAATGCGCGGCCTCACGTCGCAAATCAAGTCATGCAGTATCTGGCTCGTTTCAACATTACCCGTGTACCACATCCATCTTATAGCTCCGATCTTGCACCCTGTGACTCTTTTTTATTCCCATCACTAAAGGCAAAGCTTAGGCGTATTCGATTTGAGAACTCTGAAGCAGTGCTCAAGAAAAGTGAGGCGATTCTCAAGGACCTGACAAAGAATGGTCTGCAGCACGTGTTCAAGGACTGGCAGAGACGGTATAAAAAGTGCATTGAAGTAGGAGGGGACTACTTTGAAAAAGCTCATGTAAACATTGAACTGGAGTAATAAACATCTGTGAAAAAAAATCAGTCTCAGTCTTTGTTAAACAGCCCTCATAGATTCACTTCCTTCTTATTAGTTTAGGTACTTGGCAGCAAGTGGGAAATCCCTTCATGAAAAAGTGGCGGAATGGTCTACATCTCGCTGTCCACAGTACTATATTCTCCACCAAGAATACTTAAACTGTATTAGTGACAGTCTGCCGCTGGGGCCGTAAATGATTGATTTACAGCTAACAAAGGAGGAGGCAGCCTGGCATTAACGAAAGAGCCGAAACAGTTAAGGCCAGAGGCAACGCATTCCATTATGCATCCCCTTTCTCATTCCTAAGTTAACAAACGATGTTTTTTCAATTCAAACAATATTTATTTAATTCAAAAAATATTTATTTTTTCGGTCGTTTCGGTTAAACATGTTTCGTATAACAGAGGTTCTAGTGTACGTGTATATGTTTACTTTGTATGTTACCTTTTCACTCAATAAAGGATGGATTGATGAATTTGAAGCTGGATGGAAACATGCGTTCCACTTAGAGAAGGAGCCTAATAACATCTTAATTTATTTTCCCAAAGGGAAGCGGGCGTTATAATTTGACCATAGGAAGTAAAATTCTTATTGTCTTATGTTATTACAGAGTTTTCCGAAAAAGTTACATAAAAAAGTTTTTACGCAGACTTTTTATTATCAGTTTTGTTATTTAGATGAAAACTTAATGAGATATACCATATTTTCGTTGTGATTCCGTTGTTTAATAAGTTCTAATTTCCATTTACTCAGAAAAAAAATCTGATGTGTTAAACTCATATGACTTTCTCTACTCTTGTACAAACTATTTTTACAAACGCTTATTTTCCATATGCTTCATGTTAATCGAGATATCGAGATGTTAATCTCATTGCTAATTTTCTTGTAGATGCAAGGGGAATTGGTAGGCTTTAAGCGATAGTCAAGTCTTTTAAGAGCTGGTTGCTATGTGGCGCATTCCATTCTCTTTGCATGTCCAGGTCATAAAAAAAAATTAATAACGAATTTGAGAAAAAGTATAAGTATTGGAAAATTTAAGGGAATAACAAGCAATATCTCGAAAACGGTTCACTCAACAAAAAAAGTATATAACATAAATTGTGTATTTTAATGCGATCTACATTTTCTGTGTAGTAAAATTTTGTCATCTCTTATGGTTTACCAGTTATGCAAAAGTCGTTCACAATGAAGAATACTTTTGGAGAAATTTCCAGAAAATTCGAGATATACATTTCATTTGTCATGAAAATATCTTAAACATATGATATTTTAATCAAAATCGTTAGAGCCATTTTTGAGAAAATTAAAATTTTCGAAAAATCTTTTATGTAAAGGGTAATCTGGAGTGGGGGCATTTTCTTGAGAACATTAGTGTCGCATCTCCGGAAGATACTGAACCTAAATACCAAGTTTGGTGTTTATCCGACTGTTCGTTTCTGAGTTATGCTGTTCAAAGACACACATACAGACAGACACACGGACATGTATCGAATTTTTGGGTGGAATACAATACTTCCCCTACTTACTATTCGTAGTAGAGAAAGTAAAAAGAGTTCAGAGCCTCTAAATTTTAAAAATTAGTTAGATTGTGTGAGGATTTTACTAAAGATTTTTCTTACGTACTTAAGATGAATATAAGGAAGTAATTTTGGTGCTTTAAATCCCAATTCATGTTCACACTTGATTTGCTATCAGATATGGCCCGCTTGTTTAATGGACACTAAGCTTAAATATAACAATTTTTTTTTTAGATGTTCATAACATTCTTTTTTTATTCCTTCAGTGAAATGGATTCCTTCACTGCATTGCTACGACTACAAAGTGTATAATGAAAGTAAATTGACTGAGCAACGCTTTGTGCTAATGATTTAAAGATTGATTGTCTAAACAGACGTAAGAATGTTAAGTACATTGCTTCATAATTAAGGAATATTATTCTTAATTATCATGTCGATATTATAAGCTAGAAAACATTGTTAATATTTAGATAACCTTTCTGGAGTTTGTGCAGTATTTAAGCTTGTAGTCCGATCCGGAAAGTGCGCCAAAGCGGCTAGAAGCGAGAGCATGATCACATGATGTATTATGTGGATGGAGACACAGAATGTCTGTGCCGTACAACTTAACTCACTGGGACTGTAGTAGCACGAGCCTTTTTTACTTTCTCTACTACGTATAGTAAGTAGGATAAGTATTGTATTCCAAACCAAAAATTCGATACCGAGATTTCACCGGAAATACATGTCTTCAGACCCCCTGAATCCAAAAAAAGAATTTTTGGAAACATGTCTGTGTGTGTGTGTGTGTGTGTCTGTGAACAGCATAACTCAGAAACGAACAGTCAGATAAACACCAAACTTGGTATTTAGGTTCAGTATCTTCCAGAGATGCGACACGAAGGTTTTCAAGAAAATCCCCCCACCCCAGATTAGCATTTACACGGAACATTTATCGAAAATTTTAATTTTCTCAAAAATGTCTATAACGTTTTTGATTAAAATATCATATGTTTAAGATACTTTCATGACAAATGAAATGTATATCTTGAATTTTCTGGGAAAGTCTCCAAAAGTATTCTTCATTGTGAACGACTTTTGCATAACTGGTAAACCATAAGGGATAGACAACATTTTACTACACAAAAATGTAGATCGCACTAAAATACACAATTTATGTCATATGCATTTTTTTGTTGAGTGAACCATTTTCGAGATATTGCTTGTTATTCCCTTAAATTTTTCAATATTTTCTCAAATGGGAATTCGATATTCATTTTTTTGTCTTTGATATACAAAGAGTATTAATCTGTGGCAAAGTGAATGGTGCTGCACCTAGCAACCAAAGAGATATGTATGTGCTTAAAGGCTGCTGTATTTCTATATTGCCCTTGTAAATACAAAACAAAGGGAAACATAGTACGCCTTAAGCGATGGTCAAATATTTTTAGAACTGGTCGCTATGTGTAAAATGTAATTCTCTTTGCATCGTTTCTGCAAATGTTTATCTCGATTAATATGAAATAGATGGGGAATAAGAGTTTGTAAAAATAGCTTGTACAAGAGTAGGGAAAGTCATGTGAGAGTAACACATCGGATTTTTTGAAATAAGCATATAATAACACTTTATCCAGAGTGTCATGAACCTAAGATTTTTTCCTCCTATTTCGATATTGTACCTAGTACCTATTTGCTTTTTAAAATGCTCTGCATAGAAGCTATATGCGATTTTTAAAGGTATTTTAGTGCTTTAATATTCAGGAAGAGTGATTCTGTAAATTAACAATTTTTTGTGACAGAAAGGGAAATGCATTGCATATATATTTATAGCAGAACTGTTTACATCATATTTTCTGTTATATACCCTGAATTGCAAACGAAAAATTAATTAAGAAACAAAATGAACAGAGAGAACAATAGTTTAAATATTTGGACCATATGGTGCCAGTATTGATCCCCAAAGGATACTTTAAATGATCCGTGAACTCAACTACATAAATTCAACGTAATTGAAACACATTTTCAAATTGATAACTAACAAATTATTGCAATTTTGAAAAAAAAATGCTGTTGCTTAAATTTCATCTGTAAAATGGCATAAAAAGGGAAATATTTCGTATTCATTTATGTGAGAATAAATTTTTCGCAGATAATCCAGAATTTCCTTCCTTTCATTGCTTCAAATACTGTATGATCATAAACATAGTTCCTTAATGTTAACGGCAGTTGCCTCACCTCCTCTCGCTTGGTTTCCCCTCTTCAAAAAGTTAAAAAGCTCTGGAATGTAAGCAAGGAATCAGCCCTGGCAGGAAAAGCAAAACACGAATTCTCATCTCTTGTATGTTTTTCTGCTATTGAACGCGCCCCAAAAGGATTAGGGTTAATAACGAGGCTATCAGATTCGCCCTCTGGTTATCTTGTGTGTCAATCACGGCAGCTTGTCTCCCCACATGATGTCAGGCTGCCGGCATATTTTTTATCCCCTTTTTGCTTCCTTCCCCCGTGGTTTATCATCATTTGTGTTACGTCACGTCTGTCACATTCATGCGCTGCTGCCTGTTCAAACAACACCAAGTATAAATAAATGGCTTCCATGAAACTTGACGATCGTGCTAAGCCGAAAAATCTAATTACACTCGCATGGTTGCTGGAGTTTCCGTATGCAATTGATTTCTTCGCTGTTTCCCGCTGCACAGAGGTCACATCAGCCTGTGGCTCATGTACCTCCTGGATCTCCGTTGTTTTCTAAACGTTCTTGCCGGCTGCCAGTCGGAGAGCTGAGGAAAGAATCGTATCTACTGTCTATTCCAAACCAGAGTGCCTTTCACTGAAAACAAACTCTTTGTATTATCCGCACGAAAGTAGTTCGCAATCCCTGCCCCTAATGGCTGCTTCTTCCCCTCTCACGTGCTTGTTGAACACTATTTAATCTATAAAAAGGCGTCCTGCGTGAGAATCATAGTTCAAAATGCAACCTGAGGTAACAATTGATTTTATAAGTATGCGGCAATGAACATTTTACTTACGTTAATCACAATCCTCGGGCAAAAGTGTAACACCCAAATCCGAATTCTCCGAAGATGATTCAGCTGCCATATCAGAATCACAACTACTCTCCAAAATAATGACAAGCTTATCCACAATTCCACAGCACTGTCGCACTTAAAACAAGTTCCCACATTTGATTGTCCTCTTCTACATATGTTCTATTATGTCTGTTTATATTCCTTGCTCACTTTGGTTACACTTCTCAATGAAACGCCTGTAAAATCCGATATTAGCTTCGTAATATGCAATAATGCAAGTGTCGGGTATTTTTCTAATAGTGAGTTGAACATATGAAGTATTGTTTGTTTTTAGACAATCTTAATTGTTTCCCGCTATTGTGTTTGAACAGTTTATACGCACTACCCGCACCTTCCTCTCAGCTCAAATACCAACTGACTAAATCACAAGATTTGACCTGGGCTGAGCATATGCGTGCTAGCGTGTTATGAATGGCTGTTCCCTTATCATATTTCCTGTGTTACGCAAGTGTTTATTCGGTACACAGATAGTATCTCTGGGAGTTCATTGCTGCATTTCTTGTATATGTAAGAGAGTGGCAGTCATGCATACGATTGGTATTAACAAGCAAGATGCTCTCGGCGTTAGCGCAATAGCAGACAAAAATCATATTTTGTAATCTCTTAACAGCTAGTATTTATCCATTACCCTTAACAATGAGTTCTTATGATAACCGCAATAAAATGTGCAGTTCTATACCTTTCCTTCTCTAATATTTCATAATACTATACGTGTATTAAGGAACTATTTACGTTGGCGTAAGAGTGTGTTCTTGGGTTCGTGACAAGCAGAAGCACGTGCTTCTGTTTACATCAGAGGGAACTCTGGTTTGGAATGGACAGTAGATAGACAATACCTCTGGGATTTTGTGGATGAAGGCAAAATAATAACTGATTTTTCCATAACATTGATTTATTTCAATATGTAATTGTTATTTTGATGTTAATTTATACCAATGTTATTAGTTGTAATCAACATCTATCTCCTCCGACAGATATTGAACTAGAGGGGTCAGTTTTTACAATTGCATTCCTTTATAACAAATTGTCCGCTGGATGCTTTCAAATAGTGGATACTTTTCCTTTTAAATGTATTTTATGGCGCAAAACGTGGAAAAAGTATAAAAACAGCACAGGATTAGGCCAATTGTTTTTTAAAAAATAAACTATGACATATCAAAATTGTAATCGAACATTTTATTATTCATTTTCTGAAGTGCATTGTGGAACATTTTCAAACCTCTAGTTGTACCTTTGTGCAACGGAAAAAAAATGCGATTTGTTACATGACTTTATATGCTCTTATAGAAACTATTTGTACACACGCTTATTCTCCATCTACTTCATATTAGGCAGAAACTATCTTTGATAATTTTCTTGTAGGTGCAAGGGGAATATGATAGGTTTTAAGCGATAGTCAAATGTTTTAAGAGCTGGTTGCTATGTGGCGCATTCCATTCTCTTTGTATGTCCAGAACATAAAAAAATGAATAACGTTTGGGGTTTTAATCATTAGATTACACACACATTCTCACTCTCATTCATACTTCCAGACTCTGGAGAGGATAGGGAATAACTTGGCTAGAGAAAAATTTCCATCCCCCCCAGCCGGGAGTCGTACCGTGACCCCTTCCACAGCAGGCAGGTGCTCTACCGATTTAGCTACGGGGCCAGCCTAGCTTAGTTATAATTGTTGCAACAGTTCTAGACATGTGAAAATCTTAATGACAGCTATGAAAGGAGTTGCTTACCAGATCAGCAGGTGACCGTCGTCTGCATGCTGGAGGAGTGCGTGTCAAATATCCGCACACCGGTTATGCACTGCACTAGTAAACTTATAGTTTATATACAGTATATTTAAATCCACCGATGTAAACAGCGCTTAATATAAAAACCTGTCAGTTGTCTGCTTCCAATTCTTCCACACCTGACAGCCATTTCTCTTCTGCGGAATTACTCACATCATTGCCGTCATCACTGCTGTCGCTACTTTCTGCACCATTATCCTGGATGATAATTCTTTCTATTTGATTTCGTTTCCTTCCACTTGAATCCTGAACCTTTTATAATTTTTTCTGAGATTTGTAGCACCACCTGGAAAATTTATGCTGTCTTTCAGCTTAATGAGCAATCTGCTTATTGTTGGCACAGTTTTTTCTTCCGCATAGAAATTGTGAATCGTGCGCCGAATGAGCGTATCGTCTATTTCTGTAATACGTTTAGGGACCTTATGTTTCTTCCTAGTGTGTCCAATTATACTCTTTCATCCATATGTTTTTTTCTTATCTTTGAGAACTCTTAAAACGGAATTCAGTGAAATACCAGTTGCTTTGGCTACTCTTTATTTCACTCCCTTAAGGCTTTTGTGGAATTCGGGTGAACTATATTTTCTTCCTTCATCTCTGCTTCTTGCTTCTTGAAGTCGAGAACATTTGCAATTTTTCCCTGCTTTGACTATGTAATACCTTACACTTAACTTTGAAAACGTAGGAGCCATGGTTATAAATATAACAAATATAAAATAAGCCCTATTTAGGTACTGATCACTTTGAAATTACAACCAGATGCGGACACTTTCTATGCAGACTTGTGTGTTACGCACTGTGAGTAAGCAAAGGTATTATATCGCTTTCGTTGATTAAGCTAAACATAAACCATTCCTAGGCTCGGCAGCTGGGGTGGCAATCAAGGTCACGATTCCAGAAGTTTTGCGCCAGTTATACCTACATTTGTGTTATATGCATCTAAACGCTGAGGAAGTTGAAGCCCAGGGCAGCGCAGCGACGAGAACTTTGCCCCTACATCTTGTAATCATCTATTTCTGCTCAAAAGCTTTTGTTGGGCATCATCTCAGCAAATTCAAACATATTCCATGTCAGAACTGTAGTCAGAGAGTGCCGTAATTGCCGTATAAAACGGATATTTAAGTACAGTACCAGCTAACGGAAATTTCAAGAGGCGATTGCTGGGAAGAAAGACACACACACTTAAGCCGGGCACAAGTCCCATCGAGATGCCGTTGTTTCCTAGATATCATCACTCGTTCCAACTGAGAGCCACTTATGTGCCGAGGATAAATCACTGTCAACCCTCTAGGAAACTTATTTACTCAGGAACCACTCGGGGGTTTTAAAAGATTCACAATCCGGGATAAAGCCAAAACCAATGCATAGTGGCCACGATATCTTCAGACTCCGGCAAAAAATGTTTGTCTATGTGCCACGAATTCTTTTTAATGTAGTTGGGGATAAAAAAATTATAATGTGACATTCACATGACTTTCTCTAACCTCTGCCTTTTATTAACGATGTCTATTACGTTTTAATCGAAATAATCCTTTGCAGAAATAGCTACATTACACATCGTTATAAATACAAAGGGAACAGCGATAGTCAAATGTTTAGGAACTGGACGCTACATGCTGCCTTAAAATTCCATACTGTTTCCAAGCAATCGCAAGAAACAACTGAATGTTGAAAGGACTTTAAACAATTACCAAGAAATGAACAATTGGAACCATTAATAATGGATATATCAAAAAACTGCTTATGCCACAAAACATATTTTAAATAAATTGTGTGTTTTAAGGAGAACTACATTAGTTGTGTAGTATATTTTCGTCTATTGCTTAAGGTTTACGCATTATATAGGATTATATGAAACTTCTTCCGAATGAAAAGGACTTCAAAGGCTATTCCAAGAAAATTCAAGATATGCATTTCATTTGCCATAAAAATATCTTAAACTTATGATGTTTAATCAAAATCGCTACAACAATCTTTGAGAAAATAGAAAATCTCGAAAAATCTTCTGTGTAAATGGAAGTCTGGAATAGGGAGCGTTTCTTGAAAGTCTTCTTGTCGTATCCTTGAAAGATACCAAACTCAAATACCAACTTCGGTATTTATCGGACTTTTCCGACACATACACGAACATGTTTCCAAAAACTCAGATGTGTTACACTCACATGACTTTCTCTACTCTTGTACAAACTATTTTTACAAACGCTTATTCTCCATCTACTTCATGTTAATCGAGATAAACATTTGCGGAGTCTATCTTATTGCTAATTTTCTTGTAGATGTAAGGGGAATATATATTTACAAGGGCAATATAGAAATACAGTAGCCTTTAAGCACATACATATCTCTTAATAGCTGGTTGCTAGGTGCAGCACCATTCCCTTTGCCACAGATTAATACTCTTTGCATATCCAAGACAAAAAAATAAATAACGAATTCCCATTGGAGAAAATAAGTATTGAAAAATTTATGGGAATAACAAGCAATATATCGAAAATGGTTCACTCAACAAAAAAATGTATATGGCATAAATTGTGTATTTTAACGCGATCTACATTTTTTGTGTAGTAAAACTTTGTCTCTCTCTTATGGTTTACCAGTTATGCAAAAGTCTTTCACAATGAAGAATACTTTTGGAGACATTTCCAGAAAATTCGATATATACATTTCATTTGTCATAATAATACCTTAAACGTATGATATTTTAATCAAAATCGTTAGAGCCATTTTTGAGAAAATTAAAATTTTCGAAAAATCTTCCATGTAAAGGGTAATCTGGGGTGGGGGATTTTCTTGAAAATCTTCGTGTCGCATCCTTGGAAGATACTGAACCTAAATACCAAGTTTGATGTTTATCCGACTGTTCGTTTCTGAGTTATGCTGTTCACAGACAGACACACACACACAGACACACAGACACACACACGGACATTTTTCCAAAAAAAAATTTTCCGATGAAATCTCGGTATCGAATTTTTGGGTGGAATACAATACTTCCCCTACTTACTATACGTAGTAGAGAAAGTAAAAACTACTTTATTTGGATTCAGGGCACCTCAAAACATGTATTTCCGGCGAAATCTCGGTATCTTTTTAGATGCAATGCAATACTTCCCCTACCTATTCTACGTAGTGGAGAAGGCAACTGTGAGACGATTTGCTGGCATAAACAAAGCACTTACAACAAGCAAATCAACATGCCGTTAATATTGCCTGAAAAGTTAGAGCATAATTAATAAAAGCAGCAGAATTTATACAAGACAGAACTTATTTCACTGAGAACAGAGTTTGAAGTTAGCAGTATTTGTAATTATTAAGCCTAGTTACACTTTAAAGAGCTTATTTTGGAAGTATAAAAGCTATAGGAGATAAAAGATTTCTTTAAGAATTAAGGCAGACGCGTTATAAGCGTTACCTCTGCCTAGGTATTAATATAAGGTAGACGATGCACGTTAATAAAATGGGATCTCAAGTCCCACGTCTGTATTTAAATCCGCGATTATCCACGAGCTTGGTTTTAATCGGCTCATTGCCGATCCAGTTGAAATGAGGACAATGAAGTTGGTACGTCTTTTGTAAGCTGTTTCAAATTTCCCTAGGGTTTAGAACGTCATTCTCTATTCAGTGGAGGAAATATCCTTGAATCGAATCCTGGAGCCCTGTTGTGTATTAGCCAGGCCGCATTCAGTACATCTTTTGTTGCAGACTTCAGTAACTGACAGGTTCAGAAAACTTGTAGCATGGGGAAGTTCCCAGTTAGCCTCCAATTGTGATGTTCCTGCAGTAAGGACCGGCCTAGTTCACCTGGAGAGTTCATATCGTGTGATTTGAGATTATACGTCGTTTATACTCATCATTAACAACACCATCACCAAGGATTAAGCATATTGTTTGTTCCTCTCTCATTTAGGACGTTAAATACATTATTTTCGTAATATTCTAGACAGCAAAATCCTCAAATGTTGGTTGCATCATATTAATTTATACGTACGGTGTAATACATCTAGTTAACGCCGGCCACAGCGTCAGTATCACAAACACCTGTGAGGACAACCAGCACGCGCCTACAGATATTGCAATGGGTACAAAAGTTTCCTAACTTTATTTTATGTATGTATTCATTTATTTCCATAATGCTTTTCTCTACTATGTATAGTAAGTAGGGGAAGTATTGTATTCCACCCAAAAATTCGATACCGAGATTTCACCGGAAATACATGTTTTGAGACCCTCTGAATCCAAAAAAAGCATTTTTGGAAACATGTCCGTGTGTCTGTGTGTCTGTGAACAGCATAACTCAGAAACGAACAGTCGGATAAACACCAAACTTGGTATTTGGGTTCAGTATCTTCCAGAGATGCGACACGAAGATTTTCAAGAAAATTCCCCCACCTTACTACCCTTTACGTGGAACGTTTTACTAAAATTTTAATTTTCTCAAAAATGGCTCTAACAATTTTGATTAAACTATCATATGTTTAAGATATTTTCATGACAAATGAAATGTATATCTCGAATTTTCTGGGAATGTCTCCAAAAGTAGTCTTCATTGTGAACGACTTTTGCATAACTGGTAAACCATAACAGATAGACAAAAGTTTACTACACAAAAAATTTAGATCGCGTTAAACTACACAATTTATGTCATATACAATTTTTGTTGTTGAGTGAACCATGTTCGAGATATCACTTGTTATTCCCTTAAATTTTTCAATACTTATTTTCTCAAATGGGAATTCGTTATTCATTTTTTTGTCTTGGATATGCAAAGGGTATTAATCTGTGGCAAAGGGAATGGTGCTGCGCCTAGCAACCAGCTATTAAGAGATATGTCGATGCTTAAAAGCTACTCTATTTCTGCAATTACAAAACAAGGGGAATATAGTACGCCTTAAACGATTGTCAATATTTTTAGATGTCGCTATGTGTAAAATGTAATTCTCTTTGCATGTCAAAAGATCGTTTCTGCAATTCTTTATCTCGATTAATATGAAATAAATGGAGAATAAGAGTTTGTAAAAATAGTTTGTACAAGAGTAGTGATAGTCATATGAGTGTAACACATCAGAATTTTTTTTGAGTGAACCATTTTCAAGATATTGCTTGTTATTCTCTTAATACTTATACTTTTTCTCAAATTCGTTATTCATTCTTTTTTGTCCTGGTAATGTAAAGAGAATGGAATACTCCACATAGCAACCAGGTCTTAAAATATTTGACTATCGCTTAATGTCTAACAATTCCCCTTTCACCTACAAGAAAATTAGCATCTCGATATCTCGATTAACATGAAGCATATGGCGAATAAGCGTTTGTAAAAATAGTTTGTACAAGAGTAGAGAAATACATGTGAGTGTAACACATCAGAGTTTTTTTAAAAGCAGTAATACAGAGAATGATGAATAATGGACTTAGTGGTTAACATATTTAAGGATGTTTATGAAAAATATACTGAGTTTTGTTCCTTTTTCAAGTTACACAAATTCAGCATAACTCGCATCTCAACGTACACATTATGGGAGTGTTGATATCGTTGGGATCTGCTGTCAGCATTGAGGGTCCTAAGCCACAAAGCATAGCCGAGGGATGCCTTTTAGGAAGGAGCAGAGCGACGACAAGACTTAGCCAAAGGATCTGGACCGTTAATCTCGAATGCCCCACTTTAGCTACATTTTCATTGCTTTGCGACATTCCGTTAGCCACATTTGTTTTTATCACGTTGGCAATGACTTCTGACAAGTTGTCCGCCACTATATAACAGCGGTAGTTAAGAAGGGCCCAATATTTCCGATAAAGCAATATCTCCTGCATTATTTACCAATTAAATATACGAGGTGTGATCAAAGAATAGCGGGAATTTTTACTTTCTCTACTACGTATAGTAAGTAGGGGAAGTATTGCATTCCACCCAAAAATTCGATACCGAGATTTCACCGGAAATACATGTTTTGAGACCTCCTGAATCCAAAAAAAGCATTTTTGGAAACATGTCCGTGTGTGTGTCTGTGTGTGTGTGTGTGTGTGTGTGTGTGTGTGTGTCTGTGTGTGTGTGTCTGTGAACAGCATAACTCAAAAAACTAACAGTCGGATAAACACCAAACTTGGTATTTACGTTCAGTAGCTTCCAGAGATGCGACACGAAGATTTTCAAGAAAATCCCCCCACACCAGACTACCCTTTACATGGAACATTTTTCGAAAATTTTAATTTTCTCAAAAATGGCTCTAACGATTTTGATGAAAATATCATATGTTTAAGATAATGTCATGAGAAATGAAATGTATATCTCGAAATTTCTGGGAATGTCTCCAAAAGTATTCTTCATTGTGAACGACTTTTGCATAACTGGTAAACCATAACAGATAGACAAAAGTTTACTACACAAAAAATTTAGATCGCGTTAAAATACACAATTTATGTCATATACAATTTTTGTTGTTGAGTGAACCATGTTCGAAATATCACTTGTTATTCCCTTAAATTTTTCAATACTTATTTTCTCAAATGGGAATTCGTTATTCATTTTTTTGTCTTGGATATGAAAAGGGTATTAATCTGTGGCAAAGGAAATGGTGCTGCGCCTAGCAACCAGCTATTAAGAGATATGTCGATGCTTAAAAGCTACTCTATTTCTGCAATTACAAAACAAGGGGAATATAGTACGCCTTAAACGATTGTCAATATTTTTAGATGTCGCTATGTGTAAAATGTAATTCTCTTTGCATGTCAAAAGATCGTTTCTGCAATTCTTTATCTCGATTAATATGAAATAAATGGAGAATAAGAGTTTGTAAAAATAGTTTGTACAAGAGTAGTGATAGTCATATGAGTGTAACACATCAGAATTTTTTTTGAGTGAACCATTTTCAAGATATTGCTTGTTATTCTCTTAATACTTATACTTTTTCTCAAATTCGTTATTCATTCTTTTTTGTCCTGGTAATGTAAAGAGAATGGAATACTCCACATAGCAACCAGGTCTTAAAATATTTGACTATCGCTTAATGTCTAACAATTCCCCTTTCACCTACAAGAAAATTAGCATCTCGATATCTCGATTAACATGAAGCATATGGCGAATAAGCGTTTGTAAAAATAGTTTGTACAAGAGTAGAGAAATACATGTGAGTGTAACACATCAGAGTTTTTTTAAAAGCAGTAATACAGAGAATGATGAATAATGGACTTAGTGGTTAACATATTTAAGGATGTTTATGAAAAATATACTGAGTTTTGTTCCTTTTTCAAGTTACACAAATTCAGCATAACTCGCATCTCAACGTAGACATTATGGGAGTGTTGATATCGTTGGGATCTGCTGTCAGCATTGAGGGTCCTAAGCCACAAAGCATAGCCGAGGGATGCCTTTTAGGAAGGAGCAGAGCGACGACAAGACTTAGCCAAAGGATCTGGACCGTTAAACTCGAATGCCCCACTTTAGCTACATTTTCATTGCTTTGCGACATTCCGTTAGCCACATTTGTTTTTATCACGTTGGCAATGCCTTCTGACAAGTTGTCTGCCACTATATAACAGCGGTAGTTAAGAAGGGCCCAATATTTCCGATAAAGCAATATCTCCTGCATTATTTACCAATTAAATATACGAGGTGTGATCAAAGAATAGCGGGAATTTTTACTTTCTCTACTACGTATAGTAAGTAGGGGAAGTATTGCATTCCACCCAAAAATTCGATACCGAGATTTCACCGGAAATACATGTTTTGAGACCTCCTGAATCCAAAAAAAGCATTTTTGGAAACATGTCCGTGTGTGTGTCTGTGTGTGTGTGTGTGTCTGTGTGTGTGTCTGTGAACAGCATAACTCAAAAAACTAACAGTCGGATAAACACCAAACTTGGTATTTACGTTCAGTAGCTTCCAGAGATGCGACACGAAGATTTTCAAGAAAATCCCCCCACCCCAGACTACCCTTTACATGGAACATTTTTCGAAAATTTTAATTTTCTCAAAAATGGCTCTAACGATTTTGATGAAAATATCATATTTTTAAGATAATGTCATGAGAAATGAAATGTATATCTCGAAATTTCTGGGAATGTCTCCAAAAGTATTCATCATTATGAACGACTTTTGCATAACTGGTAAACCATAAGAGATAGACAAAATTTTACTACACAAAAAATGTAGATCGCGTTAAAATAAACAACTTATATCATATACAGTTTTTTACTTTCTCTACTACGTATAGTAAGTAGGGGAAGTATTGCATTCCACCCAAAAATTCGATACCGAGATTTCACCGGAAATACATGTTTTGAGACCTCCTGAATCCAAAAAAAGAATTTTTGGAAACATGTCCGTGTGTGTGTCTGTGTGTCTGTGTGTGTGTGTCTGTGTGTGTGTCTGTGTGTGTGTGAACAGCATAACTCAAAAACGAACAGTCGGATAAGCACCAAACTTGGTATTTAGGTTCAGTATCTTCCAGAGATGCGACACGAAGGTTTTCAAGAAAATCCCCCCACCTCAAACTACCCTTTACATGGAAGATTTTTCGAAAATTTTAATTTTCTCAAAAATGGCTCTAACGATTTTGATGAAAATATCATATGTTTAAGATAATGTCATGGGAAATGAAATGTATATCTCGAATTTTCTGGGAATGTCTCCAAAAGTATTCTTTATTGTGAACAACTTTTGCATAACTGGTAAACCATAAGAGATACACAAAATGTTACTACACAAAAAGTGTAGATCGCGTTAAAATACACAACCTATGTCATATACATTTCTTTTGTTGAGTGAACCGTTTTGGAGATATTGCTTGTTATTTCCTTAAATTTTCCAATACTTATACTTTTTCTCAAATTCGTTATTCATTTTTTTTATGTCCTGGACATGCAAAGAGAATGGAATGCACCACATAGCAACCAGCGTTAAAATATTTGACTATCGCTTAAAAGCTACCATATTCCCCTTGCATCTACAAGAAAATTACCAATAAGATTGACATATCGATATCTCGATTAACATGAAGCATATGGAGAATAGGCGTTTTTTAAAAATAGTGTGTACAAGAGTAGAGAAAGTCATGTGAGTGTAACACATCAGATTTTTTGTTGAGTGAACCGTTTTCGAGATATTGCTTGTTATTTCCTTAAATTTTCCAATACTTATACTTTTTCTCAAATTCGTTATTCATTTTTTTATGTCCTGGACATGCAAAGAGAATGGAATGCGCCACATAGCAACCAGCGTTAAAATATTTGACTATCGCTTAAAAGCTACCATATTCCCCTTGCATCTACAAGAAAATTACAAATAAGATTGACATCTCGATATCTCGATTAACATGAAGCATATGGAGAATAGGCATTTGTAAAAATAGATTGTACAAGAGTAGAGAAAGTCATGTGAGTGTAACACATCAGATTTTTTAATTTCGGGAGATTTATACATCCGATGTTCAAAACCTTTGCTTTGCCTTGTTGGTACACATGTTCCTGATGTGTGTTTGCATCTTCAGCTGTTTTGAATTTTTAATTTATTGTTGACAGTCGAAAAAGCTGCATAAAAGAATTTGCATTAAATTTTTTTTGAAAAACTGAATAAAGTGCAGCAGCGCATTCGAAATGTTGCCTGTGGTTTTCAGTGAGTCTACTATTGACAGTTTACGAGTGATATAAACGTTTCAAAGAGGGCCGAGGGGACGTTGAAGACGACGAACGCCCTAGGCGCCCTAGCACATCAATTACTGACGACAATGTGGAAGATGTACAGAAAATGATTCTGAAAAATCTGATGTGTTACACTCACATGACTTTCTCTACTCTTGTACACACTATTTTTAAAAAATGCCTATTCTCCATATGCTTCATGTTAATCGAGATATCGATATGTCAATCTTATTGGTAATTTTCTTGTAGATGCAAGGGGAATATGGTAGCTTTTAAGCGATAGTCAAATATTTTAACGCTGGTTGCTATGTGGTGCATTCCATTCTCTTTGCATGTCCAGGACATAAAAAAAATGAATAACGAATTTGAGAAAAAGTATAAGTATTGGAAAATTTAAGGAAATAACAAGCAATATCTCCAAAACGGTTCACTCAACAAAAGAAATGTATATGACATAGGTTGTGTATTTTAACGCGATCTACACTTTTTGTGTAGTAACATTTTGTGTATCTCTTATGGTTTACCAGTTATGCAAAAGTTGTTCACAATAAAGAATACTTTTGGAGACATTCCCAGAAAATTCGAGATATACATTTCATTTCCCATGACATTATCTTAAACATATGATATTTTCATCAAAATCGTTAGAGCCATTTTTGAGAAAATTAAAATTTTCGAAAAATCTTCCATGTAAAGGGTAGTTTGGGGTGGGGGGATTTTCTTGAAAACCTTCGTGTCGCATCTCTGGAAGATACTGAACCTAAATACCAAGTTTGGTGCTTATCCGACTGTTCGTTTTTGAGTTATGCTGTTCACACACACACAGACACACACACAGACACACACACACAGACACACAGACACACACACGGACATGTTTCCAAAAATTCTTTTTTTGGATTCAGGAGGTCTCAAAACATGTATTTCCGGTGAAATCTCGGTATCGAATTTTTGGGTGGAATGCAATACTTCCCCTACTTACTATACGTAGTAGAGAAAGTAAAAATCACCGAATCACCATCAGAGATGTTGCTGATAATGTCGGCATATCCTATGGCTCTTGCCAAGCAATTTTTACTTTCTCTACTACGTATAGTAAGTAGGGGAAGTATTGTATTCCACCCGAAAATTCGATACCGAGATTTCACCGGAAATACATGTTTTGAGACCCCTTGAATAAAGAAAAGCATTTTTGGAAACATGTCCGTGTGTGTCTGTGAACAGCATAACTCAGAAACGAACAGTCAGATAAACATCAAACTTGGTATTTAGGTTCAGTATCTTCCAAGGATGCGACACGAAGGTTTTCAAGAAAATCCCCCCACCTCAGATTACCCTTTACATGGAAGATTTTTCGAAAATTTTAATTTTCTCAAAAATGGCTCTAACGATTTTGATTAAAATAGCATATGTTTAAGATATTTTTATGACAAATAAAATGTATATCTTGAATTTCCTGGGATTATCTCCAAAAGTATTCTTCATTGTGAACGACTTTTGCATAACTGGTAAACCATAAGAGATAGACAAAATTTTACTACACAAAAAATGTAGATCGCGTTAAAATACACAATTGGTCATATAATTTTTTTTTGTTGAGTGAACCATTTTCGAGATATTACTTGTTATTCCCTTAAATTTTTCAATACTTATTTTCTCAAATGGGAATTCGTTATTCATTTTTTGTCTTGGATATGCAAAGAGTATTAATCTGTGGAAAAGGGAATGGTGCTGCACCTAGCAACCAGCTATTAAGAGATATGTGTGTGCTTAAAGGCTACTGTATTTCGAAAATGCCCTTGTAAATATATATTCCCCTTACATGTGCCAGAAAATTAGCAATAAGATAGAGTCTGCAAATGTTTATCTCGATTAACATGAAGTAGATGGAGAATAAGCGTTTGTATAAATAGTTTGTACAAGAGTAGAGAAAGTCATGTGAGTGTAACACATCAGATTTTTTTCGGATGTTTTTGGCATGAAACGTGTAGCAGCAAAGTTTGTTCCGAAATTGCTGAATTTCGACAAAAAAACGACGTCGCGTAGACAT
The DNA here is from genome assembly GCA_030765065.1 of Deroplatys truncata. NCBI lineage: Eukaryota > Metazoa > Arthropoda > Insecta > Mantodea > Mantidae > Deroplatys > Deroplatys truncata. Next base: position 144,062,236 of record CM060985.1, on the reverse strand, counting down.
CGCTCAGAAATTGCTGAATGAAGTCGAAAACGATCCCGAAGTTCTTAAAAAGGTGACACATGGGTGTATGAGTATGACGTCGAAACTAAGGCCCAATCCTCCCAATGGCCTGAAGAGCCAAGACCGAAAAAAATTCGAAAAGTTGGATCACATGTGAAGGTTCTACTCACTGTTTTCTTCGATTACAATGGGATTGTGCATCAGGAGTTCCTGCCTTATGGTCGTACGGTCAATAAAGAATACTACCTGGAAGTTATGCACCGTTTGCGTGAAGAAATCTGAAGAAAACGTCCAGAATTGTGCTAAAACCACTCCTCCAAAAAAACTGTTATGCTGCCTCAGCCAACGTACTCGCCGGACATGGCCTCCTGCGACTTCTTTCTATTCCCGATTATTGTTATTATTATATTCCAAATTATATTATTATATTCTATTCGTATTATCCTTATCGAAAAATAGTAAGGTAAATAGTGGTAAATATAAACAATATTTCGTGTTATTTTCCTTATCTGATGTTTTATACACCTACCATCAAATTCATGATACAGGTGATCGCAAGTTCACCCTCTCTTCGTAATTTCTCGCCTCATTTTGCTGCGGTATGTAGGCGAGTCGTATCATCGTACTGCAGCATGTCATTTCTTATGAACCCGGCTGCAGTAAGAGCCTTAGCGCATGTTCTCTGAGAGGACGTTAGAGTTTGCTGGGATAAACAAGTACGGTTGACTTCATCCTCTCTATATGACTATTCAGGTAGCTGAGCTACTTTCTACGGAACCAAATGACTGTATGTTCCTTACCAGAATCATTGCCTTAATTTTGTGTCTCGCCCACCTGAAGCACAGAAACTGTCGAAAGTGCTTGTAAACGCCGATAGGGAGAGCTGCAACTAACGAGGTGTGTTAGAGAGGACGACCCGGTCCGATATAACGAGGGCAATAACGGGCATATCATGTAACGTAATGTTGGGGCTCAAGCATGGACAGCCCAGAACTCCCTCGTGTTCTGAATACTCAATACCAGCCGAGTTGTCGGACATCATTATTTTTGTGATAAATAAGGCTGAGAAACCGTCCTGAAATTTCATAAACGTAAAGTCCTATGCTTTGTTTTACGTCAGGTTGTTAACCTTCAATTTCAACATATAGACAAGGCACAAAAAAGCTTCCTCGCCGATTGCTGTTGCCAGCATGTTTTTACTTTCTGTGCCATCTATCTTTATTAGGAAGAGGAATTAATGTATTCCACACAAATATTTCACTAATCGCCTGAATCTGAAGAAGGAAAAAGATCTCATTGCTAATTTTCTTGTAGGTGCAAGCGGAAGATGTAGGCTTTAAGCGATAGTCAAATCTTTTAAGAGCTGGTTGCTATGTGGCGCATTCCATTCTCTTTGCATGTCCAGGACATAAAAAATCTGATGTGTTACACTCACATGACTTTCTCTACTCTTGTACAAACTATTTTTCAAACGCTTATTCTCCATCTACTTCATGTTAATCGAGATAAACATTTCCAGACTCTATATATATTTAATATATATTTACAAGGGCAATATAGAAATACAGTAGCCTTTAAGCACATACATACCTCTTAATAGCTGGTTGCTAAGGTGCAGCACCATTCCCTTTGCCACAGATTATAACTCTTTGCATATCAAATACAAAAAAATAAATAACGAATTCCCATTTGAGAAATAAGTATTGAAAAATTTAAAGGAATAACGAGCAATATCTCGAAAATGGTTCACTCAACAAAAAAAATGTATATGACATAAATTGTGTATTTTAACGCTATCTACATTTTTTGTGTAGTAAACTTTTGTTTATCTCTTATGGTTTACCAGTTATGCAAAAGTCGTTCACAATGAAGAATACTTTAGGAGACATTCCCAGAAAATTCAAGATTGATATTTTAATCAAAATCGTTAGAGCCATTTTTGAGAAAATAAAAATTTTCGAAAAATCTTCCATGAAAAGGGTAATCTGGGGTGGGGGGATTTTCTTGAAAACCTTCGTGTCGCATCTCTGGAAGATACTGAACCTAAATACCAAGTTTGGTGTTTATTCGATGTTCGTTTCTGAGTTATGCTGTTCACAGACAGACACAGAGACACAGACACACACACGGACATGTTTCCAAAAATGGTTTTTTTGGATTCAGGGGGTCTCAAAGCATGTATTTCCGGTGAAATCTCGGTATCGAATTTTTGGGTGGAATACAATACTTTCCCTACTTACTATACGTAGTAGAGAAAGTAAAAATCGAATAACGAATTCCCTTTTGAGAAAAAGTATAACTGTTGGAAAATTCAAACAAATAACAAGGAAGATCTCGGAAATGGTTCACTCCACAAAAAAAGTATATGACATAGATTTTGTGTTTTAACGCGATCTATAATTTTGTGTAGTAAAAGTTTGTCTATCTCTTACAGTTTTCCGGTTAAGCAGAAGTCATTCAGAATAAAGAGGACTTTTGGGGACATTTCCAGAAAATTCAAGATATACATTTCATTTGCCATAAAAATATCTTAAAAATATGATATTTTAGTCCAAATTGTTGGAGCCATTTTTGAGAAAATACAATTTATCGAAAAAAGTGTTCCATGTAAAGGGTAGTCTAGGGTGGGGGTATTTTCTTGAAAAATTTCGTGTCACATCTTTGAAAATACTGAACCTAAGTGCCAAGTTTGGTATTTATCCGACTTTTCGTTTTTGAGTTATTCTGTTCACAGAAACACATCCACACACACAGACTTTTTTCTAAAAATGATTTTTTTATTCAGAGGGCCTCAAAACATTTTCGGTGAAATTCAATATACTTTAACTTTACATGGCAATTTGTACCTTATTTTTGATTTCCTCCAAAATGGCTCTAATAGTTTTGATTAAAATGCCACATTTTAGATAACTACTTACATAAATAGTTACATAGCACTTCCAAAAAGAGTAATCTTTTTGAAGATTCAAACCAATAACAAGTATCTAGGGAAAAGTTAATGCTACAAAAATAGTTTACATACAGTTGCGTTTAATGAGATTTACATTATTCGTGCAGTAAGCCTCTGTCCATCCCTAATGGTTTACCAGTGACAGAAAATTATGCGAAATGTATTCCAAATGAAGAGGACTTCACAGGCTGTTCGCAGAAAATTCCGGATACGTATAGCTTTTATTTGTCTGTAGGTACATATCTTAAGCATATGTTATTTCATCAAAATCATTAGAGACGTTTGTGAGAAAATAAAAATAGCAAAACATTTTCCATGAAAAGAGTAGTTTAGGGACGGGAGATTTTCTTGAAAATCTTTAGGTGGCTTCTTTAGAAGATGGTGAACTAAAATACCAAGTTTTTGTACTTATTCTACATTTCGTTTTTGAGTTATGCTGCCCCCCCAAACACAGAGAGGGAGAGACTGGTGTTTTTTGGGTTAAGGGTATCTAAAAAAATGTATCCCAATGAAATCTGTATATCACTTTCTGGATAAAATAGAATACTTTCTCTACTTTCTGTAGGTAATGAGAAAGGAGTATTATTGTATTGTTATTTTTACGTTCCGAACTTGTAGTAGTTGCAACCGCACGCATAGTAAACAGTTTCCGGTAGCCTTCACCCCAAATGTACTTTCAGGTGGCCTTTGCCTCAAGTTTAAAAAAAATATAAAATTTGTAATTTAACTGTTTTTTTAAATATTATATACTTATGTTTGCCTCGGCTGCGTCAGTATTTGTTAGAGACACGTTTCTCTTAGCAGGGTTGTGGTGCGACAAGAATGTAGGCTTACACACATTATAATTTTACTTCACTCCTTTCATTAATACTTGATACGATTTAAATAACACTTCACTGATATAGAGAGCTGTGATATTCGTTTATGAATTACTTGCACTTTTTAACACGTAAACTATTTTTCGTCTCACACGAATGCGTATTAAATCTCTCGAGGATGTGTCTCGCGTCCGGTTAGCAACACTGTTTCCAGGCAACTGAACTGATTTCAACCGCCTAAACATGTAAATTTCTGTATTTCAAATCTCTGATTGGCTATTCCTAATCCAATAGAATAAATTCATTTAACTAAAGCTTTTTCTGGTTATTGATTGGCTATTTTTAAACTGCCTCAAAATTTACATTATTGTTGCTCCAATAATGACTAGTAGCATTTAAACTTTCAAATTTATTATTGCCTCAAGGTTACCCCATTGTTAGCAACTTTTAACCTATTATTCTCAAAGCTCCTACATTATTAAATTACGTAATATATTCACATAGCATTATTACACATGGATACAGTAATACAAACATATACAATGACTGTTACATACATTTTTACAGATTATTACATACACATATTGCTTCAAGGCGGGCTGTTACTGAATTTATATATATATATATATATATATATATATATATATATATATATATATATTAAATAATTAGACTGAAATCATTTTAGTGTTAAAAATACTGCCTCAGTAATTAATAGAAAGAGTAAAAACATAAGGGAAAAATTCCTGCCAGTAATGAAAAGGTGGTGAAATAGTTCACTGAGCTCACCTACAAAATACTAGAGGACATTACTTTTTGACTTACCCTTGTATATAATCCTGCTCTCTGAGTCCATATTAAAAAGAGTACTACTCCATCTACAAGGTATTAATGTCAGCTTGTCATCGCGGTATATCGGTGACAAGGGTAGAGATTAAAATGCAGGAGCTCACCAAGAAGCTGTTCTTCAAGTGCATATGACAGCTAATCATTGGACGTCCGCTTGATATTCGCGGCGCGTCCTTTAACACCTAGGATACTTCAAGCTACTTGGTGACTGTGTGCTTGGACGAGCAAAGTGGCTCGTGCTTTGGTTATATCCGCAATATCTTCAAAGAGACCTCAAGTTGTTAAATCGTGTTTAACTTTTAATTTGTAAAGTTACAGTATTTGTACATGTAATCTAACTAGGAAGATGCTTGAGCCAAGTTTAGGATTATAGGGAGTTCAAAATTGTTGAACGACGTCTAAAATCATAATTATGAGAATAGTTAAAGTATTATGCTGCATTTGTTGGAGGTACATCGGTACTTTATACATATTCTGGAGAATTTTGTATCCTCAGATTGATTGAAATTAATAATTCTGTTATCTCTTTAACACAATCGGCGAAAAAGTTAGGTGTTATTACTTACTATACGTAGAAGAGAAAGTAAAAATCATTTTTGGAAACATGTCATGTGTGTATCTGTGTGTCTGTCTGTGAACAGCATAACTCAGAAACGAACAGTCGGATAAACACCAAACTTGGTATTTACGTTCAGCATCTTCCAGAGATACGACACGAAGGTTATCAAGAAAATCCCTCCACCCCAGATTACCCTTTATATGGAACACTTTTCGAAAATTTTAATTTTCTCAAAAACGGCTCTAACGATTTTGATTAAAATATCATATGTTTAAGATATTTTATGACAAATGAAATGTATATCTCAAATTTTCTGGGAATGTCTCCAAAAGTATTCTTCGTTGTGAACGACTTTTGCATAACTGGTAAACTATAAGAGATAGACAAAATTTTACTGTCGTCCTCCGTGGACGAGAGGTACCGTGCTAGCCTCTAGTTCCCAAGGTCGCGGGTGCAAACCCGGCGGAGGGCGATGGATTTTTTCGAGCGTAAAAATCCATAGCATGGCTTCCTTCGGAAGGGAAGTAAAGCCAGTGGTCCCGTGTCGTAGATTTACAGCACGTAAAACAACCTCAAGCCTGATAAAGAGGCCTCTGAGCAAAATTACCTGTCTTTCACGCCCAATATGGAATGAAACGCTAAGAACCATAGCAGTTAAAGAGCGTCCATAAATAAAACTCAATTTTAATTTCAACATTTTACTATACAAAAAATGTAGATCGCGTTAATATACACAATTTATGTCATATACATTCTTTTGTTGAGTGAAACATTTTCGAGATATTGCTTGTTATTCCCTTAAATTTCCAACACTTATACTTTTTCTCAAATAGAAATTCGTTATTCATTTTTTTGTCCTGTAGTGCAAAGAGAATGGAATACTCCACATACCAACCAGTTTTTAAAAGTTTTGACTATCGCTTAAAGCCTACCAATTCCCGTTGCATCTACATGTGAGTGTAACACATCAGATTTTTTTTTTTCAGTAAAGTTAGTTGGGACAATCGTATTACTGAAATTTGTAGGAAAGTAAAGTCTTTAATCCATACTTTCAAGCGTTTAAATATGCCCGTGCCTAAGAAACCTAAGAAAGACTTTTGTACAAACAATGGTGATAACCATTTTGATTATTGTGATTCCCTCCTCACAGATTTGACACGTAAATTACAGTTAGCTCACAATACATGTGTATGTTACATCTGTGATGTACGTCGTTACGATCATACAACACCATCTCTCCACGAGTTGTCGTGGTTGCATCTAGTTAACCGTAGAAACATTCATTGTTTTTTACTTCTCTTTAAACTTATTCACACTTCTTCCCCTACATACATAGCTTCTCGCTTTAAAAGTTTATCCTCGTCTCACAACCTTCATACCAATCGTCACATACTTTCAATACCACTTCATTGAACATCTCTGTGAAGGTTGCTAGGCTTTGGAATTCACTTCCACAAGATGTCAGGGGCTGTCATACTTTTATATGCTTTTCGCCATAGGTTGCGGATTTTAGTTAAAAACAATTGTTAACTTGGAAGAAATATCATTTTTATTGTATATATAGTACATGTACGCCATATTTTTAAGATATTCATTACTATTAACTTAGTTTCTTTATATTTTCTATTAACTTAACTTTACTGTTCCACTAATACTTGTGTTATTTCTGTTTTGTGTTCCTTTAGATATTATCTGTGTACCATCAGTGTGATCGGAATATTGTATTCAGGATTATGCTATGTGGTTGAGCGGAAGAGAAGGCCTTATGGGCTTAGCTCTGCTACAGTAAATAAATAATTAAGTAAATAAATACACTGTGTGTGTTGCAAAATACACATTTACGAAATTACAACTCATAGCAGCCTTGAGGGAATCTGTGGCCAAGGACGGTTAAAGCACGTGACTCGTGAACAGGAGGTCCGAGGTTCAGATTCCCGAGGTTTCTTTCTTTTTGTTTTTCATATTTTCCTCAGTCATAAGTGTAAATTTCACCGAGATTCCATAAAATTAGGCTGGAGCGTTTCCTTCATATATTTCCCTTTTCAGCTTATCATTTCATGTATCTTGTGTGTCTACCGGCTCTATAATAAGCCTAGAATTGCTTCCTTTTATTCTCTGTGGGGATACATTAGTTTCTTAAAATGATTTTTCAGACAGAATGACCTAAAAGTAGAACTTCTAACCAGTGAACACGAACTAAAAGCTTTAGATTATCGCATTAGTGGGATATGTTCATTGTAACCGACTTTGATTTCAAGACCAATCTCAAGGCAATTACGCTATGTATTTGCACATGTTTAATAACTCGAGTTGGTTTGATTAGGTTTTACTTTTCATTATCTTTGTACATGATTAATTTCTCATAGCGCTCGCACTATCTGTTCACAATACAAATCGCCATACTTCAATTTATTGCAATTCGTTGTCGATATAACCTATGCATTATATTGGCAGCTTTCTTTGATCTAAAACGTTACTCATTTATCTAACCTACATAATGAATAAATGCCGGAAATTAAACATTTAGAAGAAACTGAAATGGATGACTCCGGTTAAATTACATCTTGAAAATAATTTCACTGAAAATGTCTGCTAGCGAGTCATCAAAACGTCTGATAACTCGCTTTTTAACGTCATTTCTCTTGTTTTAAGAACGCGTTGTAAACATGATTTCTGTTAGTTTCAGGAATCAATATAATATTATTGATGCTTTACAAAATGATGTCCGTCTATAACATGTCGATCTATAAATTTATTAGTTATTAAACATAAGATTAATTCAAGCGTTGTCTAAAAAATAGTATATGCCACACGTGTTAAAAGTGGTTTCATCCCTTGTAGCAAAACCTACTATTATTTGTATCGCCACCTTCAACTGCTTGGGTTATGTACGTTTTTACTTTAGTAGCAAATTAGCTCGTTTACGTCGGGTTAAGTAAACATAGGTTTGATAGATGAGATATTGAAATAGGCACTCATTCACTCTCCTGTTCAAACTTCCTGACTCTGTGCAGGGTAGGACATAAAATATTTTCCCGTCAGCTGGGAGATATATTCAACAAATACAGCATTTAATATTTTAAGAAACATTCAACATGAACTTAAATATAATATTCAAAAGTCGTTTTTTTTTAGTAAGATACACAAGATCAAGATTTTTTTTCCCTTAGCCATTCATCGTATTATCCAAGTTGCACTCAAAAGAGACATGGATGACAGAGATAAGTCATCGCGGCAGGAATGTGCAGAATGTAGCTGGATGCTGTTATTAACGTTATTACATAATCTGCTTATGTCGCCAATTTAAGTATTCTTTGACTAACCACAAAGGTATTTCAAGTATTTCAGTGAAGCTCTGTAAGCCGATTTTTAGAATAATTACTTTAATAACATTATTATTATTATTTCGCTAAAAGTGCATACAACATACAATAATTATTGTGATTCAAATTAAAAATAGTTTTTGATAGCTTTGTACAAAAATGTTTATTATTATTGCTCATTAGGGGTTAATAAATGTATAAATTTTACATTTCAATTAATATTTTTAAATAAAGTATACCACAGTAGTTAAAAAGGCGTAAAATTGACTAAAAGTGCTTTGAAGTATATAAATTAGTGGCTCCATTGTGGATAGTTTAGGAAGTAATCATAAAAATATAATTTTTCGATACCCCCTACCTATTTTGTACAAATTCTAAACAGATTTGAAACGTGTCTGTAAATTTTCTTTAATCTCTCATATCAACTCAGCACCTGCATTGACTCACTTAAAAGTCGTCAAGTTTTTAGAAAGATATAAATCAGTGTAATTTTGTGTCGGTATGCAGCTACTGTGTACAGTGGTTCGTTAGTTATTTCATGCACACATCTTCTTCTTTGTCGGTTTACCTTCCACCTTAGGAGGACATACACCCACAGGAATTTTAAGGGGGTGCCTGGGGTCAGACGTCTGTCGTAGAGCAAACAGACTAATTGGATCGGATAGAACAGCCATGGTGGGTGATTAACCCGAAGCCTGGTATGAGAGCGAGGAAGGAAATGATATGAAATGACGGCAAAATGAAGGGTGAAGATGGAGCAGTTGGTGAAATGAATGATGGAGGAAACCGGAGAAAACCTGCTCAGACGCCGCTTTGTCCACCACAAATGCCACATACGGTTCCTTGGGATCGAACCTGGGCTGCCTTGGTGAGAAGCGGGCGGTCTAACCACTGGGCGATGGCGCCGCCGTATATCTACATATTGTGTGTTCAGAGTCTTTTGAGCCATTGGAAAGGGGAAATAAGGAATTCGCGCGGTAGCTAGAACAAAGAACAGCCACACGAAACCGAACTGGCCGCATAGCGGTTGTTACCTTTCACTCTGCACTGGCTAAGTCAGTATTTTTAACACTTAAATGATTTCAGTCTAATTATATAATATATAAATTCAATAACAGTCCGACTTAAAGCAATATGTGTATGTAACAATATATAAAAAGTGTATATTACAGTCATTGTATATTTTTATATTATTGTATACATGTAATAATGTTATGTGAATGTATTACGTAATTTAATAATGTAGGAGCTGTGAGAATAATAGGTTAAAAGTTGCTAACAATAAGGTAACAATGAGGTAACCTTGAGGCAATAATGAATTTGAAAGTTTAACAATACTACTAGTAATTCTTGGAAGCAATAATATAATTTTTGTGACAGTTTAAAAAATATAGCCAATCAACAACCAGAAAAAGCTTTAGTTAAATGAAGGTATTCTACTGGACTAGTTTTAGCCAATCAGAAACTGAAATATAGCAAAATTTACAAATCTAGAAGTCAGTTGCTTGTAGACAGTGCTCATAACTGGACGTGTTGGTTGTAAACAGTGTTTCAGTGATGCGAGATGTGTCCTCGAGAAATTTAATATGTATTTTGTGTGAGAAAATAGTTTACGTGTTAAAAAGTGCAAGTATTTAATAAAAGAATCTTACAGCTCTCTATATCAGTGAAGTGTTATTTAAATCGTGTCAAGCATTAATAAATGGAGTGAAGAAAAACTTAAAATTTGTGTAGGCCTACATTCTTAAGTCGCACCACCTTCCTGCTAAGACATTCATGTCTCTAAAAAAAAATAAATAAATAAATACTGACGCAGCCGAGGCAAACATAAGTATATAATATTTAATGAAACAGTCAAATCACAATGTTAATATTTTTAAATTATTGAGACGAAGGCTACCGGATACCATACGTGAGGTTGCAACTACTTCAAGTTCGACTCCCCAACAGTTGAAATACAGTACAACTCCTACAACAAAATAACTACTTCATGGCTCAAAAAACTCCGAACAGGCAACACAACAGACTGACTGAATTAAGGAAAAATCGACTCTAAATTGAGCTTTCCAAAAGCAAACGCGCCTACAAAGCAATACGGTTTAACAGCTCACGCTTCTTGCAGTCTAAAGTAGTTTTTAATTGTACGTAACATTCGAAGATTACTTTGGTTCCGGTCCATTATCAGGGACAATTTGTATACAAGTAGTTGAATTGGGGCTTATATTTTTGAAACTCTGGTTGTCCTTTGTGGAATGCAGTCAGCAGGGATGCCTGTGTTGGAAGTGCCCCGCCGAGGGTCGAACTGCCACATTCCCCTACATTACATGTCATCTCCACAATAAATAACGTAAAGCGAGAGGAAGTGGTTCGGTAATCTGCGCCGAAAAACACCGAAACAACAACACAGCTATGTACTTGATTTGCACGTTTGCAAGTGTAATTAACTATAATTTGATCATCAGAACACTTTGTTAGCGTGATCGATTGTTCGGAAGCTGCAGCGTCCTCGCCGGTCGTTGGTTCGATAGATTTATGGCGTTTAGTTTCATGCACCGATGTGCTGACCCTTGTTTATATGTTAAGTACCGAATTTATAGCTACCCCAGAAATCTGACACAAAATTTCTCTCGCGGTAACTTTTCTTTGAAGTAAAGTACACCAGATCATGTCCACAAATTCGCACAGGACAAATCAAGAAATAAGGAAACGAAATATCTAAAGCTTAACTTGCTTAATAGGCTGAGAGTTGTTCTTCACCTGGTTCGCCGGGACTCGTGTAAACATCAGCAAGCAGACTAAATTTTTGTCTATCATATGTCCGTTGTATTTTTACTTTTTCTACTACCTACCTAGGAGGTAGAGGAAGTATATTATTGCACCCAACAGTTAGATTTCGAGATTTCACCGGAAATACATGTTTCGAGGTCCCCTGAATACAATAATAAACAATCATTTTTGGAAAAATGTCTGTCTGTGAATACCATAACTCAAAAACAAAACGTGAGATACATACCAAACTTGGTGTTTAGGTTCAATATCTTCCAAAGTTGCGACACGAAGATTTTCGACGAAATCCTCACCCCAAACTACCGTTTACATGGAACATTTTTCGATTTTTTTTATTTTAAAATACCATATCTTAATGATATTTACATAACAAATAAAATGTATATCTTGAATTTTCTGGGAATAGACTCTGAAGCCCTCTTCATTCGGAAGGAATTTGTATAATCTTGTATAACTGGTAAACGTTAACCGATAGACAAAAACTTACTACACAAAAAAATTTAGACCTCTTTAAAACACACAATTTATTTAAAATAAGTTTTTTGTGGCAAAAGCCATTCTCTTAACTCCTTTAAATGTTCAGTTGTTTCTCGCGATTGCATGGAAACAGTATGGAATTTTAAAGGCAGCATATAGCGTCCAGTTCTTAAACATTTGACAGTCGCTGTTCTCTTTCTATCTATAACGAAATGTACTGAAACTATTTCTGCAAAAGTTTATTTGGAATAAAATGCAGTAGATAGAAAAATAAGTTTCAGTAAGAATAATTTGTATACCTACCAATAAACGAAAGAGGGTAGAAAAAGTTGTGTGAATGTATCACATCAGATTTTTGGAAGATCCATGTTTTTATAATAGTTGTTTAACGCCCGATCTTGCTACATACAGGCGGTGTATTGATGATAACGATAATTGGGAAAGGAAATTTGGGAATGAAACGTTTTAGACATGAGTTTAGGATATCTCCTCGGATTTTGCTAGGTATGAGTAATAAATAATAATAATAATAATAATAATAATAATAATAATACAACTATGTGGAGGAACTGTCCTGGCGTGATTTGAAACCACGGATTCCGGTCTCCGTCCGGTTGCTCTAACCACTGAGCTACCATGGCAACATGCCGGCATGACACTAAATTCTCTCATTCGATTTTTCCCGGTAAACCACAAGGAGATCTCAAATTGCATTGAGTTGACATACCCCAATGGCGACTTACAATGCTGCAAGTACTTTAAGTCCCGGGTTTCATAGCTTCGAACACTATTAGCCAATTAATGGATTTAACTATTTCTTCCACACAAGCCGTGTGTTGGAAAAGAATGGAAAGGTAGAATCAGACGACTGAAAAATTAACTGCCATAACCAGAATTTGATCCATGGATCTCCCGGTCTCCGTCCATGGCAACATACCGGTACGACACTAAATTCTCTAGCTGATTCGATTTTTTCCGTTAAATCACAAGGAGGTCTCAAATTGTATTGAGATGACATACCCCAATGCCGACTTACAATGTTGCAAGTATTTTAAGTCCCGGGCTTCATATTTTCAACCACTGTTAGGTCAATTAATGGAATCCATTCACGAACTATTTATTGATACAGTAGCGACAGCTTGTGTCTTCCAACTTTCGAGAGTTCTCGCTGTCATCGCTGCTATGAGCGACGACAAGCATAATGGTGGCGAGTGCGAAATTGTTATCATGATAGAATTTCAAATTACCTATTTGTTTATTGATTATGTACTTGAAGACCATTAATTCAGGTTTTTTGGTGTCTGTATTCAGTGTTAGTTTATTTATTAGACTTAACGGCAATAAGTAGGGCTAGGATTTTTATGATAGGGCATATATTTTTTGGTAGGACTGACATGCTCCTTAAAAACATATAAATGCTTCTTATGAAACAGCGAAATGAATTAACCTAGTTTGTTAAGTCATATTTTTGCATATATGGCCATTTTTCTCTGATAGAGCATATTTTAGTAACTAAATGGTCATATTCGTCATATTTTCACTCTTTCAAGAAGAAAAGAACTTTCTCATGCAATTTATTTATTCCGTGTTACATTTCCCAGAATTGCGCACCTCATTTTGTTTCCTAGAAAATGAATTAATCAGATACCTGTTCAGCAGCATGTGGCAACAGATAAACACAAACGTGGAGTACAACGGATTGAAAATGAAAAAACACTACAGCAAATGCTCCTAGGGGAATCCCGCCAGTCTTATTCACCATTCTGCGAAGAACTTTGTACAGCTTTCCTTTGTGCTGATCCCTTAAGTAAACTAAACCATCCAAAATGTCATGAATTCATAGAAAAATACACAGGCACACCTCTTCCTGATTCTTCCACATTAAGAAAGAACTTTGTCAGCCGAAGTTACGAAAAAACAATACAACAAATCAACAACAGCTCGTAAATAAAAAAATTTGGGTATCAATTGATGAAACTACAGACTCTATGGGAAGATATATCGCAAATGTCATTGTGGGAACTTTGAAAGAAGATGGTCCAGGCGAAAAGTTTCTAATAAACTGTGAACATTTAGAAAAAGTAAATTTTTCCACCATTTCTAAGTTGTTTGACAGATCTATGGGAGCCATATGGCCCGAAGGTGTTAAGCATGACAATGTACTTCTCTTTGTAACAGATGCTGCACCTTATATGGTGAAAGCTGCCGATTCTCTAAAAGCATTGTACAGTAAAATGGTGCATGTGACTTGTTTAGCTCACGCCTTGCACCGAGTTGCAGAGGAGATTCGTAGTAAATTCAGTGACGTTGACAAATTTATTGGGTGTGTCAAAAAGATATTTTTGAAAGCCCCTTCACGTGTTGTAGCATTTACGTTGTTAGCTCCAGACATTCCCTTGCCACCATCTCCCATTTTGACAAGATGGGGTCCTGGGTTGATGCCTGCAACTACTACTGCCAGAACTTCAACGTTGTGAAAAGCATCATTGTTTCATTCGATAGCAGTGAAGCTACTTCAATTGGACTAGCTCAAGAAGTAATGTCTAATGGTGAAATTTCAGGCAAACTTTCATACATAAAATCAAATTTTGGATTTATTCCAGCTGTCATAACTGCTTTGGAGGGATCAGAAGTGCCACTAGTGAAGCAGATAGAACAAGTGAAAAAAGTTGTGAATAAATTAGAGGGTGTTTGTGGTAAAGTGGGAAAAGAAGTGTCAAAGAAAATGGAAAAGGTGTTAGAAAAAAACGAAGGGTATCATACACTGTGTTCCATTTCAATGATTTTGTTGGGTGAAAAGTTCTCTCTTAATCATACAGATTTAGATTCAAATTATATTGTTCATTTTAAATATGTTCCTCTTGTGTCAGCTGAAGTAGAAAGGAGCTTTTCGAAGTACAAGGCTTTGTTGGCTGACAATAGGAAATCTTTTTCATTTGAAAATTTGCACAAGGTATTCATTGTGTATTGCAACTGTGAGCTTATATGAAGTAGAATGAGGATGTAAAAAGCACATAGGTTAACTATGTTCCTATAATGTTAATAAAAATCATACTGGAATGTCAAATTGCATAGTTTAGTTTGCTTCTCATGTGCATTTTATTCTCAAATAAATAGTTCATTATCAAAATTGACTTACTAATTTATTTTACAGTAGAAATTTTACCTCATTTTAATATTATTAGGTCATATTTATTATGTTATTGCGCATATTTTGGTAAATGTTTGGTCATAACAGCATATTCTTTTGTGCATATTATGGTGATTTTTAGGTCATAAATATCCTAGCCCTAGTAATAATACTCAAAGTGCATTTAGTGATTACGAATTTTGGTGGGATTCGTGGTGTGGTGGGGTTAGAGTACGCTAATTCGTACATTGAATCGCATTAGACATAGCACTTAGCACCTACCTTAATCCAGTAATCTGAAAATGATCGTAATGGATCTGTAATTGGAAAATACAAGTGACGACATGAGTTTTGAACTAACCATATTGCTGCTATGAATGTAAACATGCTATGACCTTAATGCAAAAAACAAGAGGAATAATCAACTAAGGCCACAACTAATCATGGTTTTAAATAGATCTGATGTGATACATTCATATGACTTTCTCTACCCATATCGTTTATTAGTGAGTATACAATATATTCTTACTAAAGCTTATTTTTCTGTCTACTACATTCTAATCCAAAATAAGCTTTTGCAGAAATAGCTATATTACATATTTCCTTATAGATACAAAGGGAATAGCCATAGCCAAATGTTTAAAACTGGACGCTATACGTTTGCCTTAAAATTCAACATTGTTTCCATGCAATTTCAAGAAACAAATGAATGTTGACAGTACTTGAAAGAATGGCCAAGAAATGAAAAATTCGAGATTTGACATATAGGGTCTTTCAACAAGAGTGCCCTATCTTTGAACCTAAATAAAACACGTTCTATAAGTGATAGAGGTTTATTTCTTGTTTTATTTTGGAACATAATTAATGTCATTACGTGTGGAAGAGAACATCAGTTAAGTGAACGCCGCGACTTCGTTGGGTTGCGCGTATACGGTTGAACCAATTTTCAATGACAGAAGAACGTAAATTAGGTCCAACTTCACGAATAACTCGCGTGATGTTATTCGTAAGTTCATTTACTGTTTCTGCTTGTTGACGTAAACTCGAGATTTAACATAACCCCACAAGAAGTAAGCAAACGGCGTTAAATCACATGACCTCGGGGCCCAGTTAACATCACCACTACGGGAAATGATGAAACCTCTGAACTTCTCCTTCAAAAGATCGATTGTTTCAAGAGCAGTATGACATGTGGCACCATCTTGCTGGAACTAAATGTTTCTGAGATCCATATCATCCAATTGAGGCGAAAAATAGTCCCTTAAAAGAGCCCGGTATCTTTCTCCATTGACAGAGTATCTCCATTTTCATCTTCGAAAAAAATTTGGACCAATGATTCCACCATACCAAAACCACACCACACAGTAAGCTTTTGGGGATGAAGTGGTCGTTCTTGAATCTGCATTGGATTGTGATTGCTCCAATTGCGGCAATTTTGTTTGTTAACACAACCATCTACCCAAAAGTGGGCTTCGTCGCTGAAGATGATTTTTCGACAAAAATCTGGGTCAGCTTCCAATTGCTCCATAGCCCAGTCAGCGAATACCGGTGCAAACTATACTCGTTGGGCTTTAGTTCTTGAGTTAACACCATTTTGTAAGCGTGAAACTTGAAGTCCAGATTCAGAATTTGCCATGTTGTGTTGAGCTCGACGAGCAATTGATTTGTTTCCGTTGTCGCGTGCACTCTCACGAACGGGGCCTATGTTTTCGTTGGAGCGCTTATGTCGATTACGTACAGGCGTTCTTTGATCGCTGACAGAACCACTTCTTTCAAATTTATCGACCAAACGCCGAATCGTTCTCTCGCAGGGACGATTATGCACACCGTAAACTTCACGCAATACACGGAAGGTTTGGCGAACGGATGATCCATTTTGATAATAAATTTTCACAATTTCTACGCGTTGCTGAATGCTGTAACGTTCCATGTCTACTTGTCGATAACAACTGTAACCACATGAAAAAAATGACTGCTGTAGCTCAATAACAACGGTAGCTATCACATGTTAAAGATAGGAACACACTTGTTGAAGGACCCTTTAAATTGTACGTTTTAAAGAGATCTACATGTTTTGTGTAGTACGTTTGCATCTATCGCTTAAAATTTACCAGTTATACAAAATTATACAAAATTTCTTCCAAATGAAGTGGACTTCGAAAGTTATTGTCAGAAAATTCAAGATATACATGTTTATTTGTAATGAACGACAATAGATACCGACACATACGACGCATCATTGAATAGAGGAAAGTTCAAAGTTTTAAGCCCCCACCTATTAGTTCCATTCAGTGTCTACAGTGTTTGTTTACGAGAAAATGGCGACGCCACAGGAAATGTCGTTTTGTGTGCTGCAGTACGCAAAGAGTGAATACATTTTTTGATTGTACCGTGCATTTTGTTATAAGTTGAACAACGAGTCACCTCGTCATGAGAAATTTACAATTGATACAATAAATTCGTAGAAGATGGTTGCGTAGCAAACGGAAAAGCATTGATCGTCCTCGCATAACAAATGGTACTTATTTTGAGCATATAAAATAAAACACTTTTCTCTATTCAGTGAAATATCACACGTGTCGACATCTATTGTTCATTAGAAATAAATATTTAAAGTCTGTTCCTGCTTTTTCGAATAACCCTGTATATGTCATTTTAATAAAAAGCGTTAGTGCCATTTTTTAGAAAATAAAAATTCTCGAATAATCTTCCATGTAAAGTGCAGTTTGTGGTGAGGGGATTTTCTTTAAAATCTTCGTGTTACACCTTTGGAATGTACTGAACCTATATACCAAGTTTAGTATTTATCCGAATATTCGTTTTTGAGTTATGCTGCTCACAGAAACACACACATAGATACACACTAAATTTTTGGGGCTCTAAAAAGTGTATCTCCGGTGAAATATCGATATCGAATTCTTTGGTGGAATACATTACTTCCCCTACTTACTATATCTAGTAGAAAAAGTAAAAGGGTACGTCGGCAACTTCCCTGTCTCAGGCGGGTAAATTATTAGTTCGGCCGCAAGTCGTATGCTTTGTGTAATGTAGCTTGTCGACTGCACATTACCGCTTTTCGAATCGTTCAATACCATTGCGAAAGTGCCATCGCCTCTCATTTTCAAATTAAGCTGTTTTAAAATTATTACTAATATAATTTTCCGGGCTGTTATGCCGTGGTCTGCTGAAGAAAGATTTCCCAGACGTTTCGTCCACAACTGCGGTGGACATCTTCAGTGGCGCGGACGAAGTCTTCTCGGTGAAAGTATCGCAGCGTCTGATGCGTTGGCCGTTAGTGCCGCTCTCTTTATAGTGTGGACGCTCTCTGCTGATTGGCCCGCTGGTATGAGGGGGCTGGCGCCGGCTGTGTTGTTGCTCTTTTCTGATTGGCTCCGGGTGTTTTATGGTTTTGTATGACCTTTCTTGTTTTTGATGACTAGATGCCAGTTACTAGTCATCAAAAACAAGAAAGGTCATACAAAACCATAAAACACCCGGAGCCAATCAGAAAAGAGCAACAACACAGCCGGCGCCAGCCCCCTCATACCAGCGGGCCAATCAGCAGAGAGCGTCCACACTATAAAGAGAGCGGCACTAACGGCCAACGCATCAGACGCTGCGATACTTTCACCGAGAAGACTTCGTCCGCGCCACTGAAGATGTCCACCGCAGTTGTGGACGAAACGTCTGGGAAATCTTTCTTCAGCAGACCACGGCATAACAGCCCGGAAAATTATATTAGTAATAATTGTGACACCGGCCGTGAAAACCTACGTTCTTACATAAGCTGTTTTAGCTATCAATTCGTTCTTTAATTCCCCCCTCCCGCGTCTCGCTATATGACATCACCCTATTTATAGCCGTTTACTTCAGTGCAACATTTCTACTTTGGAGGTTAAAGGCATAAGAAAACTGAATTGAACATTTTTCAGTCGACTTTCAGGTATGGCATTGTTCTGGACCGATGTTTTAGAATATTCACATTAGGTATTAGACGTCTGCGCTCGGCCCTGCACGCGGCTGGGGTTCGGGCTAATTTGCAAAATATTTGTCGGGCTCGGCCTTAAAAATAAAGTTGAAGAAAAATTAATTTATCACACTTAACATACCATGTATTTTATTTGTAATATAATCTATTCTGTGGAGCTATTCAGTATCAATAACTTGTTAAACAAGCCAAAGTCAATGTCAAAGATAAGAAAACTCTTTCTGGTATTTACAAAATAAAATGTGATGAACTGTGACAAGTTCTACATCGGAATAAAGAAAACGTAACATTTTAATCCGTCTTAAAGAACATCAAAGAAATATTAAATTAAAACAAACTGATAAATCAGCTGTGTCCCACCATTTTTGGAATACACAACATGAAATTGGTCAAGACATTGAACTATTAAAACCCATACACAACTCATCTATGTTGGATGCTTGGGAAAAGATATTCATTATTAAAAAGAATTCACAAGTTTTAAACTTTGAAATTCCACCGTTGGATGACGTCTCCCGCCTTCTGGTTCAACCTCAAAAGAAAACAGACCAAGATGGAGTCCATCCTACTTCAAGTTTCACCTCACTACAAGAGATGTCGGTACAGCAGCCTTCTGGTTTATCTTCAGCAATTATGAAAACTACCACCTGAGGTCTTTCCAATCGTCCACAAGGGTACATACTTTTTTGTGATTTTGAAGCAAGATTCAGTCGCCTCCGCTGATGATGAGGCCTTGATAGCCTCGAAACGATCGTCCATCTTTTACCATCATGATGTAAGTGAAGGCTTTTAATATCATTTCGACTCATTTATTTTATGAATTGACTCTTCACTGTTAATATTGTGCTGTTCCAACATTGATAAGCAGTAGTAATACTAATAATAAGTTCATGCTTGCTTCCGTCAACTACGAATGTTTCAACATGGCAGCTGCAAACTCCGCCTTCCTCCGTCCATCCACACCTAGTATGTTCTGGACAGAGTATAATAATATGGGTAGCATGTGATCAATAAGGCAGCATGACGTCAAAATATCGCTTATTCCATGCAGATTCCATAACCTCAGCAGTCACTATTTCTGTAAAGTGGCTCTTCAATTGGTCCCAAGGACCTAATCGCATCCCCCAGGCCCCGAGCAGGGGATTCGGTCCGGAAAGTGGAATTCAAGTTCCTTCGCAACGCCGGCAGCGGCGCTTCGTGTAATAATAATATAATAATAATAATAATAATAATAATAATAATAATAATAATAATAATAATAATAATAATAATAATTTTTCTAAAACAAAACTACACAATCAACCCTGGACCAGGTGAAACACACGTTCCCACTTATGCCGTCACCACAGCTTTTGGAGGCATTTTACCAACTTTCTCAGCGGGCGCGTTAGCAGGAGGGAGGTGTTCTGTTGTTCGACCAAGGTGATGTGTGTTAACTGTAGCGTACGCGATGCATGCAAATATTTCGGAGGTGCACCAAGGAAAAATTGTGGGTATTTGGAAAAAAAATTTGTCTTTTGAAGGATTGCCAGGGCAATTCCTTGCAGCTTTCGCATGGAGGCATTATTAAAATAATGTTTAGTAAATGTGTCCTCTTTGAGAAGTAAAAAGTATAATTTACTTCAGTTTTACATTATGCTACCATTAAAATTATTTTTTCATGGAGGTATTATGCAAAACAGGGTTGGATTTAATTATATATTTATATATGTATATAAACATGGTTATTTTAAGTGGTGTTGACGGTTAAAGATATTGCTCAAAGTTGCATATCGGTATGCGAATAATCTATAACTGTGTATGTAAAACAGAACGCCACTGCGTGCGCGAAGAGGTAAATATACACCACCTCCTCCTTGTTAAATATAGCATACTCCACCTGTTGAGGACAGTACATGCCACCTGAAGCTGCGGTGAGGGCATAAATGGAAACGAATGTACAGTTCAGATCGCGCTTGGTTCAGATCGAGCCGAGCCTGCAGACCTCTATTAGGTATAAAAATCTGGTGTGTTACACTCACATGACTTTCTCTACTATTTTTACAAACGCTTATTCTCCATATGCTTCATGTTAATCGAGATAAACATTTGCAGACTCTATCTTATTGCTAATTTTCTTGTAGATGTAAGGGGAATATATATTTACAAGGGCAATATAGAAATACAGTAGCCTTTAAGCACATACATATCTCTTAATAGCTGGTTGCTAGGTGCACCAACATTCCCTTTCCCACAGATTAATACTCTTTGCATATTCAAGACAAAAAAATGAATAACGAATTCCCATTTGAGAAAATAAGTATTGAAAAATTTAAGGGAATAACAAGCAATATCTCGAAAATGGCTCACTCAACAAAAACAAAATGTATATGACATAAATTGTGTATTTTAACGCGATCTACATTGTTTGTGTAGTAAAATTTTGTCTATCTCTTATGGTTTACCAGTTATGCAAAAGTCGTTCACAATGAAGAATACTTTTGGAGACATTCCCAGAAAATTCAAGATATACATTTCATTTGTCATGAAAATATCTTAAACATATGATATTTTAATCAAACTCGTTAGAGCCATTTTTGAGAAAATTAAAATTTTCGAAAAATGTTCCATGTAAAGGGTAATCTGGGGTGGGGGATTTTCTTGAAAACCTTCGTGTCGCATCTCTGGAAGATACTGAACCTAAATATCAAGTTTGGTGTTTATCCGACTGTTCGTTTCTGAGTTATGCTGTTCACAGACAGACACACACACGGACATGTTTTCAAAAATTCTTTTTTTGGATTCAGGGGGTCTCAAAACATATATTTCCGATGAAATCTGGCTATCGAATTTTTGGGTGGAATACAATACTTCCCCTACTTACTATACGTAGTAGAGAAAGTAAAAATTCTCCCAATAATCACTTAGCAAAAGCAAGCTCAACATGAAGGTTTAGTAACTTGCTACTTTGCTTAATATAGAAAGTCGGTACTTCTCCGTTTTCCTTTTCCTTTCATACAGCGTTTCATGGCAATACACTAACACGCTTGTCCCAGGAAAATTGCGCCTCAAACATAACATAAAGCGGTGGCTACATTTGCTTTACGTTAAACAAACTTGCAGGCAAATATTAACTGGCAACTCTGCTGAAAGGTAAAGGGGAAATAAAACATCATTAAGCAATGTCATTTTACCGCTGTAATTCCCCTGACGAAAACATATCGCGCGGCGACACAACTCCAATGAAAACTCAACTTTTTTTAAACCTAATAACTACTTGAAATTCTCTAGAGAGTAAAATATGCGACCTTTCTAACAAGTGATTAAAATATTCAGAGTGTGAATAATGTAAACGTTAATATTTCAACGAGCACAAATACGTCATGCGAAACACTGACTCGCCGAGTGATCGCGCCATTCCCCCTCCCCGTTAGTTCGATAAAAGGGGGTGGAGGTATTGAAATGATAAAACATATCAGCTGCGTCTGCTGCCAACTTCGGAACGTATCCCAACGTTCACGACATCGAATTGAAGTCACTGCAAGAAGGCACTGTTGTGCGGCAGAAAGGTAAGCCTAATATACGAGGGCTGATCAACAAAGACTGAGACTGATTTTTTTTCACAGATGTTTATTACTCCAATTCAATGTTTACGTGATCTTTTTCAAAGTAGTCCCCTCCTACTTCAATGCACTTTTTATACCGTCTCTGCCAGTCCTTGAACACGTGCTGCAGACCATTCTTTGTCAGGTCCTTGAGAATCGCCTCACTTTTCTTGAGCACTGCTTCAGAGTTCTCAAATCGAATACCCCTACGCTTTGCCTTTAGTGATGGGAATAAAAAAAAGTCACAGGGTGCAAGATCGGGGCTATAAGGTGGATGTGGTACACAGGTAATGTTGAATCGAGCCAGAAACTGCATGACTAGGCCGTGCATTGTCATGATGAAGTCGCCACCCAGACCGAGAGAGCTCTGGTCGTTTCTTTGCAATGTGCTTCCTCAGTGTAGCCAATACTGACGCGTAGTATGCTGCTGTAACAGTAGTGCGGGGGGGACCTGCATGCTGGTAAATCATTCCATTACAGTCAAAATGTGATCACCATCACTTTCCCTGCAGATGGAACAACTTTTGCCTTTTTGGTGTTGGAGAACCTGGCGATTTCCACACTGTGCTGGCTTGTTTTCCTTCAGGATCATAATGATGCAGCCATGACTCATCACCGGTGATAATCGATTTAAAAAATGCATCCCCTCCATTGTCTGGTATGCGAAATGCACGTAGGGTCTACAAAATAGAGCATTACTACCAACCTACCAATACGAGAGTGCTGCCGCATACCAACATTATACATAAAAATCCGCTCTTTTCAAATATTTATGTTACAGATACGAAACTTTCACGGAAGCTACAGGAAAAAATCAGTCTCAGTCTTTGTTGATCAGCCCTCGTACATATTGTGGAGTATTAATAGTTTGGGGTATTTCGTTGCCATTACCAGATATATTGTTGTTTTCCTTTCATGTTGTCTGGGATGAAGTCAACGGTAGGGAGAGCGTCTGTCTTAGTTAGGATTCCGTGAAAAGCGGATCGCGCGTGCAAGTCGGCTTTTGGATCGGTGGACATCTCCTTTCACCTTTCATTTTTAATAATGTAGTAACCCCAAACGCCAGGGAAACAAATCTAGGAATGTGTGAGTAGATTTGTGTTATGGAATTTTTATACAGTGAAAAAACCACGTCTTCCTCTTAACGCTCACACCACGTTTTGGTCCTCCGGAGCCAAGTCACTATACATTCCCTCAATGTACGTGCTGGATACTAGAAACTAATTTAATTTCCATGTGAACTTTTAGGCCTCTACCTAGCATATAACAATGTGACATTTTTACTTTCTCTATTACGTACTTACAGCAAGTGAAGGAACTACTGAATTCCACCCAAAAATTCATACCGAGATTTCATTGTAAATGCATTCTTTGAGGTCCCTTGAACCCAAGAACAGCACTTTTTGAAAAAGGTCCCTATGTGTCGGTTAAACTAGAAACATAGCATTTAAGTTCAGAATCTTCCAAGCATGCGACACGAAAATTTAGAGAAAAATTCTAACTTCTTAAGCTATTCTTTACATAGAATATTTTTAGCTATTTTTATATTTTCTCAAAAATGGCTGTAACGATTTTGATTAAAATACCAGATGTTTAATCTATTTTCATGACAAATTTGAATTTTCTGGGAATAGCCTTTGAAGTCTTCTTTACTCTGAATGACATTTGTATAACTAGCGAACCGCAAGACATAGGCAGCATCTTACTACACATATGATCTCGTTAAAGCACACAATTTATGTGAAATAAATGTTTTTGTGGCGTTAACTATTTCCGAAATATTCTTTGTTATAGATTTGAATTTTCAAACACTTGGTACCCTTCTCTACTACAAATCGCTATTCTTTCCCCTTTCTTTCTTTCTTTCTTTCTTTCTTTCTTTTTCGTGAGAACAGAATTTCAAAGCCATCACATAGGGAATGAGGCAATGTTTTATATCATAATATGCTGTGAATGCCAGAGTAATTGTAGTGAAAATTAATATTATTGTATGTACAGGATTTTAGATGTTTGTTAGCCATAAGTATTGTTAGGAAATAAGTTTACACAGCCTCACTGAAACTGACAATAGAAGTGGGTAACAAAAACCGAGGGGGTGAGTTGTTTATCACTAAGAAGAGATAAGCAAATGACGTCAGGGTAGCGTGCCTTCTTTAGAAATAGAGGGAATATCTTCCCTAGAGTATATATGTTAGTAGTAGTGATTGGCTGACCAAAACAGACGCTAAAGTGGGCGCGATTTGGTAACCAATAGCAGCTCTATTATAATGTTTAGGCAATTCGAGGTGAAGTAGTATATATTCTCGAGCAATAAGGAAGTCTCTCACAGTTCTGAAGAATCTCTCACGAGGTGCACGTCGCAGAGTTAGTTATAAAAATGTAAAGTACGCGAAGTAATTGTAGCGCGGCAACTATAACGACTGTAGTTACATTGAGAAATATCACAGTTTTAATCAGGCGTGTATAAAGATTAAATATCTGTATTATTAATTAATTGTGACGGCAATAAAAGTGTAGAAACAAATTATTTTATCAGTGTTATCTTTTAGCAAAAACTCCTTTCCGTTTACACGCCCTGCTTAGAGATACTTGCTCGACTGAGTTGTAATAGCTAGCCGGAGGACAAAGAACCCAAATTTAAAATAATAAAACAAGAGGCGTCCAGTAAATAAGATAACACGAGCCATGAGAACTGCGACAAGATCGGCTTTGAAAAGGTTTAACTATCACTATAGCTCATTGTACTCTTGTTATACGTAATCGAAATCTATAATTAAATAAGAAGTAATCTGTATTAACAAAACATAGATGGAAGAATAAGGTTTTTTAAGAATACCTTGTAGAAGGGTGAGCGGAGAAAGTCATGTGAATGCTTCACATAAATTTTTTTTCTTACACTTTGCTTAATATAATGTTTTGAAGATTTCAGAGGTTTAAAAAGGCTTTATTCCATAATCTTACTGATTTGTCGTTGTGCACTTCATACTCTTGTTATAGTGAATGCAACAACCATGAGAGAGTTTTAAGATCCACACTTCTCTCCTGTAGACGTCGTTGTTACAGTGCCTTGAGAAAGTTATTGTTTCACGTATAGAAAAGCCGATTTGAAGTAGGAGTTGTATTGTATTTCAACTGTTGGGAGCCGAACTTGTAGTAGTTGCAACCGCACGTATATAAACAGTTTCTGGTAGCCTTCGCCCCAAATGTACTTTCAGGTGCCCTTTGCCCCAGGTTTAAAAAAATATTAACTTTATAATTTAACTGTTTCTTTAAATATTATATGTTTCTATTTTCCTCGGCTGCGTCAGTATTTTTGTTAGAGACACGTTTCTCTTAGCAGGGTTTTGGTGCAACTAAGAATGTAGGCTTACACACATTATAATTTTACTTCACTTCTTTTGTTAATACTTTATACGATTTATATAACACTGCACTGATAGATAGCTGCGAGATTCTTTTATTAATTATTTGCACTTTTTAACGCGTAAACTAGTTTTTCGTCTCACACGAATACGTATAAATCTCTTGAGGACACTTTTTGCGTCTGGTTAGTAACGCTGTCTGCAACCAACTGAACTGATTTCAACCGCGTAAACTTGTAAATTTCTGTATTTCAAGTCTCTGATTGGCTATTGCTAATCCAATAGAATACCTTCATTTAACTAAAGCTTTTTCTGGTTGTGGATTGGCTATTTTTATAAACTGTCACTAAAATTACATTATTCCTTCCAAGAATCACAAATAACATTTAAACTCTCAAACTCATTATTGCCTCAAGGTTACCTCATTGTTACCTCATTGTTAGCAACTTTTGACCTATTTCTTACAGGTCCTACATTATCAAATTACGTAGTACATTCACATAACATTATTACACATGGGTACAATAATATAAACATATACGATGATTGTAATATACACTTTTTATATATTGTTACATACACATATTGAATTTAAGTGTTTAAAATACTGCCTCAGCCTCCTTCAACGCTCTTTTACTTTGTACGATGCATAAGGCTCCTCTGTTACTGGGTGGAATTACACCATAGCTGTCTTGCAGCAAATCCTGCACCGGCGTCTTTGAACAAGTGAAAGCTTAAACAAGATCAAAGATGTGAGCAAGTGTTTTTGTTTTGTGGTTGAAATAATGAGGTAGCATTTTAAAAGTGTATTATTATGGTTATTTTGGAAATAATCCTAAAAGTCGTACATAGTTAAGTCTCTATATAAAATTACCCTTTCAACTCCGGAATCGCAGCGGTCATGAGTTGTTTCATGCATACAAACAGACAGACAAAGTAATACCCACTCAGAAAGAGCAATAGCGCTTAAGACAAATGATATAACCGCCAAGAATTAAATGAAAAATGTAACTAAAGATATATTTAAAAAATATGACGTGTTGCACTCACATGAATTTTTCTACTCTTATGCAAACTATTTTTACAAATGCTTATTCTCTATCTACTTTATGATAATTCTGATAAACATTTAAAGAAACTTATTGCTAATTTTCTTGTAGGTGCAAGGGGAATATGGTAGGCTTGCATGTCCAGGATATACGAGTATATAAACGGATAACGAATTCCCATTTGAGAAAAAGTATAAGCATTAGAAAATTCATACAAATAACAAGGAATATTTCGGAAATGGTTCACTCGACAAAAAATATGTATATAACATAAATTGTGTGTTTTAACATGTTTTGTGTAGTAAAATTTTATCTATCACTTACGGTTTACTAGTTATGCGAAAGTCATTCAGAATGAAGAGTACTTTTGGAGCATATACAGAAAATTCCAGATAAGCATTTCATTTGCCATGAAAATATCTTAAACATTCATTCATTACCCTCCTCTTATGTAGGACTTACACCCCCCAGGACTTACAGGCGGGTGCCTGGGGTCAGAGGCCCGTCTAGGAGCAGACACTCATGGATCAGACAGAACAGCCAGGATGGGGGATCAGCCCGATGCCTGGTATGGGATGAAGGAACTAGATGAAACGAAATGTTGGTGAAATGGATGAAAGGAAAGGTGATGATGGAGCAGTTGGTGGAATGAATGGCGGGGGAAACCGGAGAACCCGGAGAAAACCCGCCCAGACGCCGCTTCGTCCACCACAAATCCCACATGCAGGTCCCTGGGATTGAACCCGGGCCGCCTCGGTGGAAGGCGAGCGGTCTAACCATTCTAAAATCATTATAGCCATTTTTGAAAAAATCAAAATTTTCGAAAAATGTTCCATGTAAAGGGAGTCTGGTGTAGGGAGATTTTCTTTGAAATCTTCGTGTCGCATCCTTGGAAGATACTAAACTGAAATATCAAGTTTGGTATTTATCCGACTTTTCCTTTTTTGAGTTATGCTGTTTACAGAAGAAAACAAAACACACACACGGAGATGTTTTCAAAAATGCTTTATTTGTATTCAGGGCACCTCAAAACATGTATTTACGGTGAAATTTCGGTATGGGTGGAACGCAATAGTTCCCTAGTTACCATACGTAGCAGTAAAAAAAAACGTGTCTATCGCTTTAAATTTCAAATATTAAACAAGTACATTTACTTTTACTACTTGAGTTTGAACCATTCGCGTTTTCCGTTTCTGCGTTGAACACGAATACAGAACCTTCTGCTTTAAACTGCTAAATTCTAGCTATATGTTTATTCTGTAAGATCACTTCACGTATTGTCAATATGTCAATGACATAGTAGTTGAAATGTTTACGTGTACTCTATCTACTGTCCATTCCAAACCTGAGTTCCCTCTGATGTAAACAGAAGCACCTGCTTCGGCTTGTCACGAACCCAAGAATATACTCTTACGCCAACGTAAATAATTCCGTAATACGTGTATTGTATTATGAAATATTAGAGCAGGAAAGGTATAGAACTGCACATTTTATTGTGGTTATAAGAACTCATCGTTAAAGATAATAGGTTATACTAGCTGCTAAGAGGTTAAAAAATATGATTTTCGCCTGCTATTGCGCTAACGCCGAGAGCATCTTGCTTGTTAGTACCAACCATATGCACGACTGCCACTCTCTTACATATACAGGAAATGCAGCAATGAATTCCCAGAGGTGCTATCTGAGTACTGAATAAACACTTTGCGTAACACAGGATATATGATAAGCGAACAGTCATTCATAATACCTAACACACATATGCTCAGCTCAGGTCAAATCTTGTGATTTAGTCAGTTGGTATTTGAGCTCACATGGCAGAGGAAGGTGCGTGTAGTGCGAATAAACTGTTCAAACACAGAAGTGGGAAACAGTTATAAAGTGGCTAAAAACAAACAATACTTCATATATTCAACTCACTATTACAAAAATACCCGACACTTGCATTGCATACTACGAAACTAATATCGGATTTTACAGGCGTTTCAGTGAGAAGTGTAACCAAAGCGAGCAAGGAATATAAACAGACAGATTACAACGTAGAAGAGGATAAAACGTGGGAACTTGTTTTAAATGCAACAGTGCTGTGGAATTGTGGATAAGCTTGTCATTATTTTGGAGAGTAGTTCTGATTCTGATATGGCAGCTGAGTCATCTTCGGAGGATTCGGATTTGGGTGTTGCACTTTTGCCCGAGTCTTGTGATTAACGTAAGTAAAATGTTCATTGCCGCATACTTATAAAATCGATTGTTACCTCAGGCTGCATTTTGAACTATGATTCTCATGCAGGGCGCCTTTTTATAGATTAAATAGTGTTCAACAAGCACGTGGGAGGGCAACAAGCAGCCATTATGGGCGGTGATTGCGAACTACTTTCGCGCGGATAATACAAAGAGTTTGTTTTGAGTGAAAGGCACTCTGGTTTGGAATGGACAGTAGTTTCACGTCGATGCAAAGTGCTGTTAATCTGTTGGAAAAACTCAAAATACAACCAATACGATCCAGGTCAAGGTTGAGTCGCATCTTGGATATGTGAGATGTAGCGCACGACTGAAAAATCTTCAATGGCGACTTGACGAAAAATTGATCTACAAAAGATTGAAGACGAAAAATTAAATTCCTTTTGAAGTATCCAAAGTCTAACACCTGGTTTATACTGAAACGCATCACAGAGAAATGCAGTGATAAAAGTATTATCATTTTACGGGTAATCTAGCGCTCAAAGGAAACAGTTACTATAATATTTAATTCGGTGTAACGCGTAGAGTCACCAGTTAAGCTGTAGACATCTATACCCTTTCCACCCTGCATACATAGGCTTCAGAAAAGCTTTACGCTTGCCCTGGTTTTGGACTCCCTCTTCAGTAATTCACACCTTTGTGACACACTCAAGCCAGGAATGTCGCCGTTCATACAAAGAAGTAGAAATATATACTTTGTGACACTAATTTAGTTGTGAACTTTACGGGAGCAGACAAATATACTGCCTAGCAAGTGTTGATTGTTATGATAAACGGGTACTTACCTTCCTCTTGAGGTTATTTATGTCACGTGGAGTTAAGACATTCCACCAAAACACGGTCGCCTTGCATATAAACTTGTCTTTCCTGATCCTACCTTTGTTGTGAGAATTGTGTTTGTTTTCTACGGCTGTGTTTGAAATACTCCAGTGCTTAGTAAAGCACAGGCATAATTCCGCACAGGCAGGTATTGCATAGGTAAAACGGTCATACAAATACGCTTTTCCAGTGTTTGGGAAACCACAAAACACTTGAATTTATTCATAGGTTTATGAGCAACTAAGTGGAAGTTAATTTATGTACAGAAAATGAAAAATTAGAAGGGATTTTGCCATTGAAACAAAGGTGTAAACGCTTGAAGAAACAGATATTCCAGTATAACAACATTACTAACTAAAATCTAACCTGTAACATAGCTTCGGCTAACCTCCGAAACTCGATTGATTTCTTCTGAAAATGTTTATAAAACAAGAAATAGTTTTATTCAGTGTGATTTTACTTTCTCTACTTAGTAGAGTTAGTAAGGGAAAATGTTGCATACCGCCCAAAAATTCCATACAGAGATCACCTGAAATAATGCTTTGAGAACCCCTGAATCCCTTTAAAGCATTTTTAAAAACATGTCTATGTGTATCCAAAGCCGGATAAATATCAAACTCGGAATTTAGGTTCAATATCTCCCAAAGATCGACACGAAGATTTTCAACAAACACCCCACCTCAAACTACCCTTTAAATTGAACATTTTTCGTTTTTTAAAAAACGTCTCTAGCTATTTTGATTAAAATACCATATATGAAAGATATTTACATGACAAATAAAAAGTATATCTTGAATTTTCATGGAATTGTCTATGAAGTCCTATTCATTAGAAGGAATTTTGTATAATCTTGTATAACTGGTAAACGTTGATCTTTAGACGAAAACGTATTATACTAAAAATTTAGATCTCTTTAAAACGCACGCTTTATTTAAAATACGTTTTTTTGTGGCATAAGCCGTTTCTGAGATATCCGTTATTAAAGGTTCGAATTGTTCATTTCGTAGTCATTCTCTTCAAGTCCTGTCAACATTTAGTTGTTTCTGGTGATTGCATAGAAATAGGGCCAGCATATAGCGACTGGTTCTTAAAAATTTGTCTGTAACGAAATGCGTAATGTAGCTATTTCTGGAAAAGTTTATTTGCATTAAAATATAGTAGATAGAAAAATAAGCTTGACTAAGAATAATTTGTATACCCACTAATAAAGGATAGAGAATAGAGAAAGTCATGTGAATGTATCACATAATACTTTTTAAGTGCGTTTTATTGTAGTTTAGAAGTTAGGGAAGCTATAATAACAGAACGATAAACTGGCAATGACGAGCAACCATGTTTGGTCAAAAATCAACGTATCGTTAAAACTACCATTTTTTTATTTAACTTTCCCCAGCACCTACTAACAGTAGATAGAGGGATTATTGTATTATACCAAACACTTCTTTACCTAGATTTCATCCGAAAAACATGTTTTGAGGTCCCTTGAATACAAAAAAGCAGATTCATTTCTCTATTTCATACCTATAAAAAGTAGGACAAATGCTGCATTCCCCCAAAAATTCGATACTGAAGCCTCACAGGAAATACACGTTTTGTATCTTGCTGAATAATTCTAGGAGGTTCAAGAACCTCGTGGGAAGATCCCACTGACTATATAAGCGAGCGCTCTCGCGGCAGTCGCATCAGTGGGAGTTGAGGAGAGCGTTGAGCCCGCGAACGAGCTAGTGAGGATGTTTCTCGTGCGACATTAAGAACGACCCACCGAGCGAATTGGTGACGACTGTCGCGAATGCGAGTATTACTCGGAGCGGCGAATTGCGGAGGTCTTGTATTCGACTTCCGGGTGAATTGAACGGTCCGCGTAAAGAGGCTACGTCACGAAGGAAGTGAAGTGACCGAGTACTGAACTCCCAGTGAAACAGCGACAGATAAAAACAATGACCGTGAGAGCTGAGAAACGTGACAGTTAACAGTAAAACTGGACAAAATCACAATTCTATGATAAATGGGAAAGAAAACTTGGGAAGGAAACGTTCCGGGGCTAAGTTTAGGTTATTAAACCAGCACTTTACAAGGACTGAGAAAAGCCTGAAAGAAAAAAAAAACTCTTCAGGGAGGATGGTTCAGACGGGATTTGAACCGTGTACTAACAAGCCCGGCGACCCGGCGGTAGACTAATCTCCTAAAGTTGTAATAGTCTTTTTACTTTCTCTACTACGTATAGTAAGTAGGGGAAGTATTGTATTCCACCCAAAAATTCGATACCGGGATTTCACCGAAATACACGTTTTGAGACCCCTGAATCCAAAAAAGGCATGTTTCCCCAGATTACCCTTTACATGGAAGATTTTTCAAAAATTTTAATTTTCTCAAAAATGGCTCTAACGATTTTGATTAAACCATCATATGTTTAAGATATTTTCATGACAAATGAAATGTATATCTGGAGTTTTCTGGGAATGTCTCCAAAAGTATTCTTCATTGGTAACGACTTTTGCATAACTGGTAAACCATAAGAGATAGACAAAATTTTACCACACAAAACATGTAGATCGCATTAAAATAAACAATTTATGTCATATACGTTTTTGTTGTTGAGTGAACCGTTTTCGAGATATCTTGTTATTCCCTTAAATTTTCCAATAGTTATACTTTTTCTCAAATGAAAATATGTTAAAGAGAATGGAATGCTCCACATAGCAACCAGCTCTTAAAAGATTTGACTATCGCTTAAAGCCTCGATTAACTTGAAGTAGATGGAGAATAAGCGTTTGTAAAAATAGTTTGTACAAGTGTATAGAAAGTCATGTGAGTGTAACACATCAGATTTTTTAGTTTAAATAAGCAGATATAATCTGTGTTAGCATTGTATCATACATAGCCTGACTGGGGGCAGGGATTATGTTGGCACTACTTCGGCAACATAGGAGTGTAAAAGGTAGCTAGCGGAAGGAAATGATAGCAGTTTTGAACCTCATACTGTAGCAGAAGGTATAAGACATGCCGCTGCCATCAGTAAGCAACCTTGACATGCCTCAAGTATAAACTATTTCAAGACAAAATAATCAAGACGTATGTGTCTAGCAACGTGTTGAGGTATTCCTGCCTACAACCCAAAAAAGCCACTGTCTAACATACATTTTCCCTTTCTTTACATTTAGGGGGGAAGGAGTTAATGCATTTTTCATGGTGAATTCTGCAGATGTCTGAAGCGTTGAATGAAGCACCTTCTGCACATGAAAAGCACTGTGCTTGTTGTCGACGCAAAGCATTGCGGACGCTACCTAGTACTGCGTTGCCGGTTTGTGCAGCGGGAATTTCATTCTGCATGCTGAATAACGAGCCGTAACGCGGTAATTGCACGTTTACGAGCGAATGAAAAAAGCAGAAAGAGTTGTCTTTTTTTTTAAACAGATTTGCATTGGGACAAAAAACGCGCCATCTGTGATTACGTTTCCAATGACAGTGTCTACGCCTGATTTCGCGCATGTCGAAATAATCGAAATTCTAGACTAGTTCAGCAATTTACCACTGGCTTAATGGGATTGTTCACATTAAGTTTTCAGAGTCGGAAAACGACGTGTTACAGCTCTGATAAATCATTCAGGAAATCTAAATTCTTTCTGTTATTTTAGTGTTTATAAGTCGTGTAACAATAAAATACTAATAATAATGGTAAAGCTTCAAAAACAGTCTGATGTGTTACACTCACATGACTTTCTCTACTCTTGTACAAACTATTTTTACAAACCCATATTCCCCATATGCTTCATGGTAATCGAGATGTTAATCTTATTGCTATTTTTCTTGTAGATGCAAGGGGAATATGTAGGCTTTAAGCGATAGTCAAATATTTTAAAAGCTGGTTGCTATGTGGACTAATCCATTCCCTTTGCATTACCAGGACAAAAAAAATGAAGAACGAATTTGAGAAAAAGTATACGTATTGGAAAATTTAAGGGAATAACAGCAATATCTCGAAAATGGTTCACTCAACAAAAAAAAATGTATATGACATAAATTGCGTATTTTAACGCGATCTACATTTGTTGTGTAGTAAAATTTTGTCTATCTCTTATGGTTTACCAGTTATGCAAAAGTCGTTCACAATGAAGAATACTTTTGGAGACATTCCCAGAAAGTTCGAGATATGCATTTCATTTGTCATGAAAATATCTTAAACATATGATATTTCAATCCAAATCGTAGAAGCCGTTTTTGAGAAAATTAAAATTTTCGAAAAATGTTCCATGTAAAG
The DNA here is from genome assembly GCA_030765065.1 of Deroplatys truncata. Taxonomy (NCBI): domain Eukaryota; kingdom Metazoa; phylum Arthropoda; class Insecta; order Mantodea; family Mantidae; genus Deroplatys; species Deroplatys truncata. The sequence goes on along the minus strand of CM060985.1, from coordinate 144,028,045 downwards.
GGTAATCTGAGGTGGGGGGATATTCTTGAAAACCTTCGTGTCGCATCTCTGGAAGATATTGAACTTAAATACCAAGTTTGGTGTTTATCCGACTGTTCGTTTCTGAGTTATGTTGTTCACAGACACACACACGGACATGCTTCCAAAAATGTTTTTTTTATTTTATTCAGGGGGTCTCAAAACATGTATTTCCGGTGAAATCTCGGTATCGAATTTTTGGGTGGGAAGTAGAGAAAGTAAAAAAACTGCCATCTTCCTCTTAGGGTCGAGGTGTGCCGAGATTTTGTCTTGCAGAATTTCTTTTATGCTCTAGTAAATCTCTTGACTTAGCACACCAATGCTATTGTCCTGTGTATAATAGGGCCTCCATTCTTGGACACAGAAACTAGTGCCGAGACGACACAGCTCGAAACATCTCTCGTGTTGTAGGTTTATATTCATATTTCAGAGAAAAGACGTGTTCTTGAGTTTGAAACATTGAGATAAAGCTTTTGGTGATTTGATGTCACTTTGCAACAGAGGTACCTACTACTGCAGGATCTCTGGTTTGTCGGGAGAAAGCCAGAGGATGTTTATGGAAAAAGTAAACATATTAGCTTCCAAATTTCTGAAAGGCGTCTATATAAAGGTGCAACTGTCGTGTGAGAATCAGTATATCAGTCAGCGAGCCTTTAGCCAGGAGGAGATGAGTAAATCCAATGGATTGTTAGAATAAAACACATATGTACCCTTCCAATTTTCCAACTTATCCAATTATCTATAAATATAGATGCTTAAAAATTGTTCTTAAACGGATATATGGATTTAAGTATACAGCAAGACAATTTGAGCCTTTATGATAATTTTAGAGGTCTATTTTCCATTCGTAAGCATTTCTCTTAACTTTCAAATGTCAAATCACGATATCTTGTCACTTGGCAAGATAAAACTACAGCACATATACATGCCATGAAGTCACAACGTTGTAACAACGAGAGTTTAAATTAACGTGGCAAATTCTGTAAGAATGTTTCATTTGTTTCTGTCATGTAGCTCTGCAAGGGGGAATGTCATACTATTTAGATGATTTTAAAACATTTTTAGAATGAATGCTCTTACAAGTGCTGAAATATTATTTATTTGTATTCTTTCTACAGCTGCGGAAATAGAAACGAAGCTGGGAATTTCATGTCTTGCAGTGCAACAAGAGCGTTTTATTAGTAGAGTCGGAGATATTTGTTTTTTTTCTTTCTTTACGTTAATTTCTAAACTTTTGTGCATTTTTTAGGTTGAATTATTACAGCAGTGTATAATAATTCATAGTGTCGTGATAGTATAAGCGTACTAAATAAATCGGAGCAGAAATGACGCAAATAAAAAGGTTTTAAAAGTTACAGTTATATCCATCTAATGGGTAACAGCAGATTTTTAATTATTTATTATTTTTGATGAAATATATGTTATATAATGAATGAATAAAGCTTATTGGTAAGCGAGCTCGGAGAGCTTAGTAAATAATAATAATATACTTTCCACCATTAGTTAATACAATATAAAAAAATCTGATGTGTTACACTCACATGACTTTCTCTACTCTTGCACAAACTATTTTTACAAACGCTTATTCTCCATATGCTTCATGTTAATCGAGATATCGAGATGTTAATCTTTGCTAATGTTCCTATTGATGCAAGGTATTTAGGTTCAGTATCTTCCAAGGATGCGACGCGAAGGTTTTCAAAAAAATCACCCCACCCCAGATTACCCTTTACATGGAACATTTTTGAAAATTTTAATTTTCTCAAAAATGGCTCTAACGATTTTGATTAAAATATCATATGTTTAAGATATTTTTATGACAAATAAAACGTATATTATGAATTTTCTGGGAATGTCTCCAAAAGTATTCTTCATTGTGAACGACTTTTGCATAACTGGTAAACCATAAGAGATAGACAAAATTTTACTACACAAAAAATGTACATCGCGTTAAAATACACAATTTATGTCATATACATTTTTTTTGTTGAGTGAACCATTTTCGATATATTGCTTGTTATTCCCTTAAATTTTTCAATTCTTATTTTCTCAAATGGGAATTCCTTATTCATTTTTTGTCTTGGATATGCAAAGAGTATTAATCTGTGGCAATGGGAATGGTGCTGCACCTAGCAACCAGCTATTAAGAGATATGTATGTGCTTAAAGGCTTCTGTATTTCTATATTGCCCTTGTAAATATATATTCCCCTTACATCTACAAGAAAATTAGCAATAAGATAGAGTCTGCAAACGTTTATCTCGATTAACATGAAGGAGATGGAGAATAAGCGTTTGTAAAAATAGTTTGTACAAGAGTGGAGAAAGTCATGTGAGTGTAACACATCAGAAGAATTATCATTTTATTTGTTTTAGAAATAAGTAATTAAATGGAAACACAAAATACTGATTGTTTTTAAGAGAAAAAGAGGAATGTTTAGAAATCATTATAATATAACGCTTAGGGCAACTGTCAAGGTTCCAGTTGATTTGTTTTCTTTTTATCTCTCAGAACATATGTATTTGACGATTATTTATAGTTTTAGAAACATAAAATAACATTTTTGGTGTAAAATTACTGTTTAAAGGCGTTACCTTAAGCTATTGTCGAAATGGGTTAAGTAAATTAGAATTTGCGAGGGTAAGGGGGCGGGTTGTGGCAGGTGAGGGATGCGTGGACAGGGGTGCGCGGCGCGGATAGCTCGCGAGGGGTTTGTTTCGTGCCGGCAGATCCGCGTTGTTACCCGTCAGACAAACATGTGACACCATCTAGCTCTTCTCCATGTGCCAGTGAAAGTGTAGTGCCCGTGCAGTGCAAAAAGTGAATCAATTGCTTCATTTATTTCTTTTTTCTTTCTCATTTCCACACACAAGAAGAGTAGTTATTATAGTGCAGTTAAAGTGAAAGTGATATTTAAATACAACACACAAATCTGCCGGCCTGCACGCTACTGTTTTCTGCAAGTCTACAACTACACCACATTTGTCCAGAGTGAGTGGTAAAATATGCACCAAAATTTCCATGGCCTCCCATATCAAATAATCATTAGCGCACATACGCCGTTTCCACGGTAACAGGTGCATTAAAGCATACAAGTATATTGCTAAATAAATGTTTATCTGCATAGTATTTTTGTAGCAATGAAATACAAATTGAGGTTAAGCAACAATGTGTATTTGTTAGTGTTATTGATTGAAGGACCAGTTTCGTTTGCAGCAAACTGTGATTAACTGCTATAAATCTCACGTGACGCATATTTTGTAAATGTTAATTCTAAAACGAAAAAATATTCCCTTTGTGAGAGGCTCGTTGCATTTAAATAGTGTCATTTATATCGTTATGCATCAGCAGATGATTGATTAATGATCTGTCGACATGTTTTGGGAGTAAATTACGATATTTCAGTGATAACATTTGATTCTCTGACTTGTTTCTATCCGATATGTGTAATTTACGACAACAAGTATTTGAATCGCCAAATGTGAAATGATTTTAATTTAAAATCGATTCAGCACCCTATAAGTATCAATGTTTATATTTTAAAAGGTAGCAAAAAACTTCTTTTGAAAGGAGAAAAGTTTTTTAGTAAGAAAGCGTTTTATATTTGTTTCTTCGTATCTAATTTTCTTTCCTTAAAAAGAATTTGAAACTATACCAAAATCATAGTCTGCGGCTATGATATTGTGCTGTATTCAATGTGTCAGCAATACTGCAGCGCGCGCATCTAGTTTGGCTTAGGTCATTTAGAAGGTAGACGACTTATTTTGTCCTCTTACTTAACCAATTACTATATTTTTCATGTTTTACACTGTTGCTTTATTTAATTTAATATTCCAGTAATGTTTCAACTTTTAAAAACAGTGTGAAACAACTAAATCTTTGATTTATTGTCAATAGGTCAAGTTATTTCCAGAAGAGATATTCTTAAGTTATACTTTCCATAAATTTATTATCTTAGAAAGTTAAGAAAAATTACAATAATTTAAAATCCTTGTCCACAACTGCTTTATTTATTTACTTTTCATATTTGTTGTCAAAAACTACGTATGTTCTTTTGTTTTTGGAAGAAAAATGCTACTCTGGTCATGTTTGACTTAAGAGATTAATAATTTCTATGTTATTTCAAATGTAATATTATCAGTTTGGCAGACCTGTAATGCAATTCGCTTACATATATTTAAGGGAGGCGAGAATTTCCCAACTGCCTACAATGTTAAATTTATATACCTTTGATTCATTTATCTCATACATACGTTATCCATGTTTTTGTCTTGGAATTTTTTTTTCTCTTAAATATAGAATTTATCGATTTTCAATTTTTCGCACATATTTCTCAGATCTTGAAAATTTAACTACACCATCCTACACGTCTGCTGGAATGCATTAACATTAGATTCGTTGTATAGCCACATGTTTATAACAACGTATCTTCAAACTTTTAGCTGTCAGTTGATTAACTTTTGAGAAAATGGAAGCCAGTTCTAGTGTGGGTGTGAGCGTGTGTGGGTGCAAATACGGAAAAATCTGGATAGTTTATCTCAATGAAAGAAGATTCATTTTTCAGTAAAATGCTTGTATTCAGAGGGTAAAAAGTGTTGAATGTAACGCAAAGCTTATTTTTCAGAAAAGTGAATTCAATAATGTACAGTATCACCTTTAATATTTTATGTGATAGAAATATACATTCTTAACGTAAAAAGGGATTTGTTAGTGTATTTTTCGACGTCACTTTTTGAGTTTCCTTCTTTTCTCGTGAGAAGGAGAGCATAATAAATTCATTTTTTACATTTTTACTCTGGTGCTACCAATATAAGGTCTTATCGCGACATCTAAATGCTTGTAAAATAATTTTGCAAATAACACACCGTGAAAACATGTAATTTTGCTTAAAAATTATAATTCTTCCCCTTTAATTTGGACGCTGGTATATTTTAAAATAAGACAAAATCTATCTGGAGTCACTGAATATGTCTAACCGCCTACTGTACCAGCCGTTTTGTTTGTTTTAGTGACCAGCCTTGGAGTTTCCTGCTGTATGTTCACCTTATTTTATTTTTTGCTGACTTATAAATTTCAGGGCTCGCGGAAATTGTATACCAACCCGGATCACCTTTATTCCTAGGGAAAAACCACAAGCACTTGGTCCGTATCGGGATTTTAATGTTAATTCCATCTGAATGGAATCCTCAGCTTAAACTCTCGGTATGATAAAGTTTTAAACAGGTTGATATACCCCAGCTCTTAAGAGCTTTCATGCCATAACTATTTTCTAAAAAATGCCATATATCGCATTATAAGCTTATTGAAACCAACGCTGTCTTGATGAATATTATTTCTACTTAAATTCTAGCCCCAAATATTCGTGCCAGGTTTAGCAAATAAATACTTCGGCATTGGATTCTATGAAATATTACGTCATCACTAAATACATTCAAAATATGAAGAAAAATCCCCAAAATTAAGAAATACATATTTTAAAGCCAAAATAAATTAATGGTTTGGAACAATTTCACTTCATTAGTTTAACAAATAGGTTTTTAGATGTCCACATTTAAGAATAAAACATGAAATGAAACTTAAATTATATGGATTTTATAGATATTAATAATTGTGAAAGCCTTAAACTTAGAAAACAGAAGTTAATGGTTGTTTTTACTTGCTTAATACTAATTACAATACGCCAATTAAAACGGCCTTTAATTTCGCATGTGACGTCACCTAGAGGCATTGCTAATTATCTCAACTGTACCTGACTAGAAAATATCCGAATAAGAATATTTGGAAAGCCCGTTTCATTCCTAAAGGAAATTATTTTAAAAGTGAAAAATTGTAAACCTTACAGCAGAAGAAACATGAAGATACACATAAAATGAAAAGCGTTTACCAAAATATTATGAAACCCAGATCCTTGTCACTTTAGTTGAATTCTACACACTGTAAAACGTAAAAATACTTGTTTGCATAATGCTAACAAGAATGGTTTATAATACGACATTTCATATTTTGTCTCTAGTCATCACACTTCCCAAAACTATAATAAAAATAACTTTTATAATCTATGAAATATTCTAAAAATTCTGTTACTGAAAATACACATATTACGACCACCCATTGCGACTCAGATGGAAATATTTATGAAATAAAACAAAAATGTGATACATTCACATGACTTTCTATACCCTCTATGTTTATTAGTGGGTATAAAAACTATTCTTACTAAAGATTATTTTTCTATGTACTACGTTTTAATTCCAAATAAACCTTTACAAAGGTAGCTACATTATACATTTCGTTATAGATACAAAGGGAGCATTGATAGTCAAATATTTGAGGACTGGATGCTATATACTGGTCTTGAAATTTCACACTGTTTCCAAGCAATTGCGAGAAATAATTGAATGTTGAAATGACTTTAAAGAATGACCATTAATATCTCAGAAATGGCTTATGCCGCAAAAAACTTACTTGAAATCAATTTTGTGTGTGTGTGTGTGTGTGTGTGTGTGTGTGTAATACGTTTTCGTCTATCACTTAACCTTTACGAGTTGTACAAGATTATATAAAATTCCTTCCGCATGAAAAAGACTTCAAAGGCATTTTATTTTTCATGTAAATATCTCTAATATGTGATATTTTAAACACAATTGTTAGATCCATTTTTATAAAATATAAAATTTTCGAAAATTGTTCCATGTAAACGGTATTTGGGGGTGGGGGATTTTCTTGAAAATCTTCATGTCATATCTTTGGAAGATGCTGAACTTAAATACGAAGTTTGGTTGGAAAGGTAGAATCAGATGACTGAAAAATTCAATGCCATAGCCGGGATTCCACGAAGTTTGGTACTTACCCGATTTTTCGTTTTGAGTTATGCTGTTCACAGACACACAGAGATACGGACATGTTTCCAAAAATGATTTACTTGGATTCAGAGGACCTTAAAACATGTATTTCCGGTGAAATCTCGGTATCAAATTTTAGGGTGGAATGCAATACTTCGCCTACTTACTATACGTAATAGAGAAAAAACTAAAAATGTGTTTTGATGGGCAGCTATAATTGGTTAAATTGAATCTTTGCTTTCGCATTATTATTATAGGGTTATCAAAATTTGTCTATTTAAGTGACATGTTCAATGTATAAATATATATTTATTCGCATGTAAATATGCGTAGTTCCAAGTGTTAGTATGCTAACTAAGAATCTAAGTCGAGAGCGGGAATTAGGAAACATATTCAAAACAATTTGATTACAGGGTATACATTGCAATAAAGCAAATTCGATACAGGATTCCCATAATTCCGATATATACTGTTCCAAGCTGAATTACAAAAGCCTGCATTTGTATAAATATAAACATGATGTCATTTTATCTGTACTTACAGCTTTCTTTGTACATTCGTTTTAAGTAAATGTATTAGATTTTGTTTTGCCTAAAAGAAAGTAGCGAAAATATTGTGTTCACAGTTAATTTTTGAAAATTTCTGTGGATTCAATTCTCGCTCAAAAAAAAATTGAAGACTTTTTACATCCTAGCCATGTTTCACTTAGGTATTGAATTGAATTTCATTGTAAGTCTTATATTGTACAATGAAATATCAGTAGCTAAAGTTTAATGGTGGGGCAAAACCAATAAATCAGCGCAAATCTTTCTCTCTTTTTGAAAAGCATAATCAGTTTATATCATTGCAATACTTTTATCGGAGTCTGCATCTAATTGGTTTAATCACAGTAAAACTTAAACATAATGTACATATATGTTTTAGTGCAGTTGCAAATCAATAAAATAAAAGTAAAAATGATTTCTGCCTTTAGTACGTAGTAATTGTTTTAATTTTTTACTTTCTGTACTACGTATAGTAAGTAGGGGAAGTATTGTATTCCACACAAAAATTCCATACCGAGATTTCACCGGAAATACATGTTTTGAGAACCCCTGAATTCCAAACAAAGTATTTTTGGAAACATGTCCGTGTGTGTCTGTGAACATCATAATTCAGAAACGACCAGTCGGATAAACACCAAACTTGGTATTTAGGTTCAGCATCTTCCAAAGATGCGACACAAAGGTTTTCAAGAAAATCCCCCCACCCCATATTACCGTTTACATGGAACATTTTTCGAAAATTTTAATTTTCTCAAAAATGGCTCCAACAATTTTGATTAAAATATCATATGTTTAAGATATTTTCATGACAAATGAAATGTATATCTCGAATTTTCTGGAAATGTCTCCAAAAGTATTCTTCATTGTGAACGACTTTTACATAACTGGTAAACTATAAGAGATAGACAAAATTTTACTACACAAAAAATGTAGATCGTGTTTAAATACACAATTTATGTTATATATATTTTTGTTGTTGAGTGAACCATTTTCGAGATATTGCTTGTTATTCCCTTAAGTTTTCCAATACTTATACTTCGTTATTAATTTTTTTATGTCCTGGACACGCAAAGAGAATGGAATGCTCCACATAGCAACCAGGTCTTAAAACATTTGACTATCGCTTAAAGCCTACTATACTCACTTGTAAAAATAGTTTGTACAGGAGTAGAGAAAGTCATGTGAGTGTACCACATCAGATTTTTTTAAATATCAACTTATGATAATATCATACCAACTGGTACTTCCCTGATACACAGTTATTTAAATTATATAGGGCAGAGAAAATGACTGACGATTCTGGCAGGAGAATCTGCCCATTCTGTGATTTGGATGAAGAATGTATACATATTTTGGCGGGAGAACCAGCGAACAATTAAAGTCAAAGAAAAATTGTTAAGTCCCTCAAGAAAGAGATTGGCATGTTGGGAGCTACTGGCTGACCAGAGGAACTGGAAAAACATGGGCAATTTCTTGGCTAAAGTGCGCGAAGCTAGGTTAAATTTGTAATTTATCTCTATTTACCTTTTTCTTGCTTTTTTGTTTGTTACTCTTTATGTTATTTATTTTGTCACCGTACCTTGTATCTCAAATATGCATGTACGTTCAGTGATCCATGCACTAAATATTTGTGTAATAACTTCAATAATATGGAACTAATAAAGATACATAGCGATACACTACGGCCTGATACCCCAAACGATCAAAATGAATTTTCTTGAAATTATACTGAACTTTTACTCAAGAAACATAAAGCAGTTTTTAAAAATTGTTTATGAGTATCAGAGAATTTACTGTATTAGAATTAATCATTTCATTTTATTGTATTTAGTGCGCGTTCTGTGTATGTTTTCTTAGGAGGCAATCCTTGTATTAGACTCCTCTGTTCGAGTTACAAAGACTCCAGGAGAAGAAGTCTTAAACCTTACATGTGTAAGTAAATTATTGACAACTCAATGTGGAACTGAAATGTCACGGAGATTGTTTGTGCCGATGAAAAATCACTACAAGAAAAGCACTCCGGTTATTCAGTATCAATCGCTGTAGGTGACAGGTCATTCCTAGGCTGTCAGACTTGTTATTGATACACGGGGTTGATGGACGGACACCCCGCCCACCTGATTTTATTTATGTACAGGCGTTATCATCTTTCACCGTAAAAGCGATACAGTGTTTTATTTCGGACGTCAGAATCTGGACGGCTGTCACATATATCTCCTTTGCTTTTTTAAAATCCATAAAGGACTGCGTGGTTCTTTACAACTTACCAGTGAAATTAATTAATGACGGGGAATGTAAGACTGAAAAATGCATCCCTACGGAAGAGAAGATGTGAAGGGTTTAAGCCTGGCTTTGTTGTGGCTTTACGTAAAAATATTATCATCTGAAAAATCCAGAGGAGTGAGAAATAAAAGAAAAATGTATGCAAAAAATCGTATGTAAGAATCACACACACGAGGGAATTGCTAGGCTTTAAGCGATAGTCAAATATTTTAAGAGCTGGTTGCTATGTGGAGTATTCCATTCTCTTTGCATTACCAGGACATAAAAAATGAATAACGAATTTAAGAAAAAATATAAGTATTGGAAAATTTAAGGGAATAACAAGCAATATCTCGAAAATGGTTCACTCAACAAAAAAAAATGTATATGACATATATTGTGTATTTTAACACGATCTACATTTTTGTGTACTAAAATTTTGTCTATCTCTTATGGTTTACCAGTTATGCAAAATTCGTTCACAAAGAAGAATACTTTTGGAGACATTCCCAGAAAATTCGAGATATACATTTTATTTGTCATGAAAGTATCTTAAACATATGATATTTTAATCAAAATCGTTAGAGCCATTTTTGAGAAAATTAAAATTTTCGAAAAATGTTCCATGTAAAGGGTAATCTGGGGTGGGAGGATTTTCTTGAAACCTTCTTGTCGCATCTCTGGAAGATACTGAATCTAAATACCAAGTTTGGTGTTTATCCGACTGTTCGTTTCTGAGTTATACTGTTCACAGACACACACACACACACACACACACACACACACACACACGGACATGTTTCCAGAAATGCTTTTTTTATTCAGGGGGTCTCAAAACATGTATTTCCGGTGAAATCGGTATCGAATTTTTGGGTGAATTACAATACTTCCCCTACTTACTATACGTAGTAGAGGAAGTAAAAAAGTATCTGACATACATTGTATGTATCAACGAGATCTACATTTTTGTGTAGTAAAATTTTGTCTTTGTCTTACAGTTCCAAAAGTCATTATGAATGAAGAGCACGTTTGGCGACATTCCTAGAAAATTCATGATATACATTTCATTTGCCATGAAAATATCTTAAACATATGATATTTTAATAAAAATCGTTAGAGCCATTGTTGAGCAAATCAAAATTTTCGAAAAATTTTCCATGCAAAGGGTAGTCTGTGGTGGGGAGATTTTCTGGGAAATATTTGTGTCACTTTCTTGAAAAATACTGCACCTAAATACCAGGTTTGGTATTTATCCGACTTTTCGTTTTTGAGTTAAGCTCTTCACAGTCACACGAACCTTTTACTAAAAATGCCTTTTTTGGATTTGGGGGGCCTCAAAACATGCATTTTCGGTGAAATATCGGTATCGAATTTTTGGGTGTGCAATACTGTACGTAGTGGAGAAAGTAGAAATTCAAATAAACAAGGAAGTTCTTAAGATTGTTTATAGTGAAGTGTTTATCGTAGAGAGAGATCTACATTCTCGGAAGAAATTTTATGTAATCTTCTAAAATTTGTAAACGTTAAGCAATACACGAAAACGTACTATACAAAAACTGTAGATCTCTTTAAAACACATAATTTGTTTCAATATTTTTGTGGCATAAGCCATTTCCAAGAGTTCTAAAGCATTTGATTATCGCTTTCCCTTTGTATATAACGAAGTTTGTATTGCAGTTAATTCCGGAAACGTTTATCTCGATTAAAATGAAGTAGACAGAAAAATAAAACTATCATAAGATTTGTATACCCACTAATAAGCGCATTCGTGTGAATGTAACACCAGATGTTTTAACACGATTAGTCATATATTGTCTACTATTTATGTAAAATGATTTTACGTTTATATTATTCCTGCACTCTTTTTATATTTAAAGACGAAGAGGGAACGTTTTTACTTTCTCTACTACGTATAGTAAGTAGGGGAAGTATTGTATTCCACCCAAAAATTCGATACCGAGATTTCACCGGAAATACATGTTTTGAGACCCCCTGAATCCAAAAAAAGCATTTTTGGAAACATGTCCGTGTGTGTGTCTGTGTGTGTGTGTGTGTGTGTCTGTCTGTCTGTGAACAGCATAACTCAGAAACGAACAGTCGGATAAACACCAAACTTTGTATTTAGGTTCAGTATCTTCCAGAGATGCTACACGAAGATTTTCAAGAAAATCCCTCCACCCCAGACTACCCTTTACATGGAAGATTTTTCGAAAGTTTTAATTTTCTCAAAAATGACTAACGATTTTCTTTAAAATATATGTTTAAGGTATTTTTATGACAAATGAAATGTATATCTCGAATTTTCTGGGAATGTCTCCAAAAGTATTCTTCATTGTGAACGACTTTTGCATAACTGGTTAATCATAAGAGACAAAATGTTACTACACAAACAATGTAGATCGCGTTAAAATACACAATTTATGTCATACACATTTCCTTTGTTGAGTGAACCGTTTCGAGATATTGCTTGTTATTCCCTTAAATTTTCTAATACTTATACTTTTTCTCAAATTCGTTATTCATTTTTTTTATCTCCTGGACATGCAAAGAGAATGGAATGCGCCACATAGCAAGCAGCGTTAAAATATTTGACTATCGCTTAAAACGTACCATATTCCCCTTGCATATACAAGGAAATTACCAATAAGGTTGACATCTAGATATCTCTATTAACATGAATCATATGGAGAATATGCGTTTGTAAAAATAGTTTTTACAAGAGTAGAGAAAGTCATGTGAGTGTAACACATCAGATTTTTAAGATTCTTTGAAGTAGGAAACAGGTACTGAATGTTCTATATAGAGGTTTAGAAAACAGGTTTTTGTATAAACCATGTTTATATTTTTACCTTGGTCATAAAGGAATATATGGAGCTCTGACCTTAGTTACTACAATGTGTATGTGTTGAGTATATTAACTTCCTGTAATACCTCACAGGCCCCGTAAGGAGCAAGCACTCGGAGCTTGATATTGGGAGATAATTCCATGTGGTCGCTGCACTAAAGCAATTTGCCAAGGACCCCAAGGAATCGCGTAAAGAAAGGATTGGCCTCTTCTTGCTCTTGGAGGGGCGGGTATGCTATTAGGTCTTGAAACCTTCCACTCGATCAATGTCAATCTTCGAGAAATATCTCTTGGTTGCCAAGAGCCCTCCAAGCTTTTAGGAGCACGAATGTAATGCCACTTTAGTATAGCAGAACCTGCCTTGTTCGACATGTCTTCTTATTCCTTTTTATCAGCATTAATCGAGAAAGAAAGAAAATTGGAAAGTTAATTAACTTCAGTAGTTAAAAACACCATACACATAACCAGGGTATGCTTCGCAATGGACGGTGGATATGCAGGCGCTTATATGCTTTTGAGATTCTCATGTAATTTATGCACGTCACATAGATGTGTTTAGCAGGCCGTGACATTCAATCTTACGGTGTCGTAGACAGGGCGTAAAGTTAACATTCATCAAATCAGATTCACAATTCACATACTCTTCTCAGAGGCGTACGCTTGTGTGAAAAAAAAAGTGGTCCATCCATCTAGATCATAACAAAGTGTTTTTCTTCCATTTGCCTGATGTGTTACACTCACATGAGTTTCTCTACTCTTGTACAAACTATTTTTACGAACGCTTATTCTCCATCTACTTCATGTTATTCCACATATCTCAAAAATGGTTTACTCAACAACAAAAATGTATGACATAAATTGTGTATTTTAACGCGATCTACATTGTTTGAATAGTAAAATTTTGTCTATCTCTTATGGTTTACCAGTTATGCAAAAGTCGTTCACAATGAAGAATACTTTTGGAGACATTCCCAGAAAATTCAAGATATACATTTCATTTGTCATGAAAATATCTTAAACATATGATATTTTAGTCAAAATCTTTAGAGCCATTTTTGAGAAAATTAATATTTTCGAAAAATGTTCCATGTAAACGGTAGTCTGGGGTGGGGGGATTTTTTTGAAAACCTTCGTGTCGCATCTCTCGAAGATACTGAACCTAGATACCAAGTTTGGTGTTTATCCGAGTGTTCCTTTCTGATTTATGATGTTCACAGACACACACACACGAATATGTTTCCAAAAATGATTTTTTTGGATTCAGGGAGTCTCAAAACATGTATTTCCGGTGAAATCTCGGTATCGAATTTTTGGGTGGAATGCAATATTTTCTCTACTACGTATAGTACTTACTATACGTAGTAGAGAAAGTAAAAAATGTATATGATATATATTGTGTATTTTAACGCGATCTACATGTTTTGTGTAGTAAAATTTTGTTTAGATCTTATGGTTACTGCACAAAAAATATAGATCGCGTTAAAATACACATTTATGTCATATACAATTTTTTTGTTGAGTGAACCATTTTCGAGATATTGCTTGTTATTCCCTTAAATTTTCCAATACTTATACTTTTTCTCAAATTCGTTATTCATTTTTACTTTCTCTACTACGTATAGTAAGTAGGGGAAGTATTGCATTCCACCCAAAAATTCGATACCGAGATTTCACCGGAAATACATGTTTTGAGACCTCCTGAATCCAAAAAAAGCATTTTTGGAAACATGTCCGTGTGTGTGTCTGTGTGTGTGTGTGTCTGTGTGTGTGTGTCTGTGTGTGTGTGTGTGTCTGTGAACAGCATAACTCAAAAACTAACAGTCGGATAAACACCAAACTTGGTATTTACGTTCAGTATCTTCCAGGGATGCGACACGAAGATTTTCAAGAAAATCCCCCCACCCCAGACTACCCTTTACATGGAACATTTTTCGAAAATTTTAATTTTCTCAAAAATGGCTCTAACGATTTTGATGAAAATATCATATGTTTAAGATAATGTCATGAGAAATGAAATGTATATCTCGAAATTTCTGGGAATGTCTCCAAAAGTATTCTTCATTATGAACGACTTTTGCATAACTGGTAAACCATAAGAGATAGACAAAATTTTACTACACAAAAAATGTAGATCGCGTTAAAATACACAACTTATATCATTTACATTTTTTTTGTTGAGTGAACCGTTTTCGAGATATTGCTTGTTATTTCCTTAAATTTTCCAATAATACTTTTTCTCAAATTCGTTATTCATTTTTTTATGTCCTGGACATGCAAAGAGAATGGAATGCGCCACATAGCAACCAGCGATAAAATATTTGACTATCGCTTAAAAGCTACCATATTCCCCTTGCATCTACAAGAAAATTACAAATAAGATTGACATCTCGATATCTCGATTAATATGAAGCATATGGAGAATAGGCGTTTGTAAAAATAGATTGTACAAGAGTAGAGAAAGTCATGTGAGTGTAACACATCAGATTTTTTTTGTCCTGGTCATACAGAGAGCATGGAATGCGCCACATAGCAACCAGCGCTTAAAAGATTTGACTGTCGCTTAAAGCCTACCATATTCTCCTTGCACCTACAAGAAAATTAGCAATAAGATTTACATTTCGATATCTCGATTAACATGAAGCATATGGAGAAGAAGGGTTTGTAAAAAGTCATGTGACTGTCACACATCAGATTTTTTTAATGCATATGTGCATTCAAATTGTTTATAAACACCCTTGGAAAATGCATGGGTATGCTCTACGGTACATACGCTACAGCAGTAGGAGTTGGCAGAAGTTTCAACTGCCTTCAAGATTTGTGGATATTACCATAAAGTATGTACGAACGTTTACAAACTTTTCTATTCTCTGAAGTGAATGTCATATGCTCACTTTAGACATAGGTACACGAAGTATTTGGTTTTAAATGTGTAGCATTTTACTTAAAATGGGTAATTTGTTGGGGAATGTGGATTGATTTTCAGTTTGGTTGTTGCTTGTAACCATTGCGTCTATGTATGGTTCTGATGCTTTGAAAACCATAATAGGTTATTGAAATTCAACATCGCAATACCGGGGTATTAGCAATCGTTTTCTACTTAGGAAATACTGTTTCCAGTATTATCTCTAAACTGTTTCTTACGTCTAACTCTGCTAGTTACTTCATTTCAGTAGGAATCTTTTAAACACTTTTTAATTAATTACTTTCTCTACTACGTATAGTAAGTAGGATCAGTATTGTATTCCACCCAAAAATTCGATACCGAGAATTCACCGGAAATATATCTTTTGAGACACCCTGAATCCAAAAAAAAAACATTTTTGGAAACATGTCCGTGTGTGTTTCTGTGAACAGCATAACTCAGAAACGAACAGTCGGAAATTTCAATTTTCTCAAAAATGGCTATAACGATTTAGATTAAAATATCATATGTTAAAGATATTTTCATGACAATTAATGAAATGTATATAGAAATGAATAAAAAACTCATTTATTCACAAGCGTGATTTGAACTTCCGAACTTCACCATGACTTTCCAATATGTTAACCATTGCGCTACCGGAGCACTTTAACAACGAGGACTACCATAGCCCTAATCAGCGGGCTTGGTGTAAAAGTTAACGCATAAAATGTAGATATTAAAATATATAATTTGAGTAAAATAGCTTTTGCTGTAGCATTAACCGTTTCCGAAATATTCGTTGTTATATATTTACTTTTTCTTCATACAGTATACTTTGGTGCAAGGGAGCATATTTGAGAGTGTAAGTTTCTTTTTTAATGCATACACGCTTTAATAAAAGTAGAATTTTAGTGTATTATTTTATTTTATTCGTATTGTTTTGTTTTGCATTGTACTTATAAGCAAGACCGTATTATCTAACGTGAAATCGTTCAAAGATAAACATATAAATTGGTAAAGGATAAGATTATTATACATCGGATTTTTAAAAAAACTGTAGTATACAAAAAAGCATAATTTCACAATCTGGGATTTTAAATCAGACTATAAGATCTTGAATGTCATTATGTTCCATTCAAGGCATGGGGAATTTTCTCAGATAACTCTATGAAGCTATGAGGATCTGTGTAGTGCAAACCCATAATGAAGATTCGAAATGTTTATTAAATCCTGCTTGAACAAAGAAAGTAATCAGTTTGTGTGAGAACAGTACTCTAATCTGGTGTGTTTAGTGCAAGAGTAGGCTGTGCTTTGGTCGTGTCATAAATACGTAGATTCTCACACCGAGTACGCGGGGTTGTCCCTAGTTATAGTAGACAGCGAGCGCAGCAGGCGGAGCTTTCGTATATAGAGTAAAGGTCTGCATACGGTGCAAACACACTATTTCAAGCGAACATTTTCAGAAATTTTTCTAAGCTCTCGGATGGATGCGGATTATCATCACTTAAACCTCTGAATATATGAAAAGTTCCAGGCAGGGATTCGCTGGTAAATCCAAGACCACCTAAATTTTAATTTAAATTTTTCCTCATACTTGTGTTGTGGTTGTAGGGGCGGTATAGCGGAACCTTGCGAAAACCTCCTGTGCAGGAATGCCCGCCCCATGGTGAGAGTTAAACTTGTTTCGCCAGGAGCTGTATGCCTCAGCTGGCACTTTGCTCGTTATTTTCCTCAAGACAATGCACAATCGATAGCACTGGTGTCGCCATCTACGCAGCTCGCGGGTCGCTATCTAAAGCCAATTTTTTCTTCCACTTGGACGTGTGCGATTCTTTTTTCTCAGATAGAGCATTTCGCGGCAGTAGATTGGAAAGCATCTTCTTCCAATACACACCTTCGCTTTTGGTTTGATTCAGGCACACGCCGCGTTGTTAGTGCTTATGTTTCTGAATGAATTAAGGCCTAAAATGAAGGTATAAGTGTCATATCCACGGAAAATAATATGAGAGTCGTTTCAGCAGGCCGTTTACACAAAAATGCACAACTGTGGCTCTCAGAGTGATGGCGTTACATAGAAGCTAGTGTCCACATGCAGTATTGTGGCTTGGTCATTCTGTTTTGATTGTTATTATGCACACAAATGTAACTCGAGTGTTGCATATGTTTTGTTTTCTCTGCTATTCTTTATATAAAGCGCAACATCTAACCTTACTACAGTATGTATAATACTATGGCATATAGATTATTTAACCCCGGGAAGAAATTGCCACTATCTCCGCCATGTTAGATTGAGCATTTTCAATGCACCTTTTCAAGAGAAAATTGAATTTTTTCCACATACACTTAAGCTATTTGGCAACAAACTGTCAGTTTTTAAATAATAATACATTAAATTTGAAAAATGTTCTAATAATAAGACTTTTTTGGGTAAATGTTTAAAAGAAATAACACCACGGGTATTCATAATATGGATAGAAAACTAAAAATCTGATGTGTTACACTCACATGACTTTCTCTACTGTTGTACAAACTATTTTTGCAAACGCTTATTCTCCAAATGCATCATGTTAATCGAGATGTTAAACTTATTGCTAATTTTCTTATAGATGCAAGGGGAATTGGTAAGCTTTAAGCTATAGTCAAATATTTTAAGAGCTGGTTGCTATGGAGTATTCCATTCACTTTGCATTACCAGGACAAAAAAATGAATAAAGAATTTCAATTTGAGAAAAAGTATAAGTATAGGAAAATTTAAGGGAATAACAAGCAATATCTCGAAAATGGTTCACTCAAAAAAAAATGTATATGACAATAAATTGTGTATTTTAACGCGATCTACATTTTTTGTGTAGTAAAATTTTGTTTATCTCTTATGGTTTACCAGTTACGCAAAAGTCGTTCACAATGTAGAATACTTTTGGAGACATTCCCAGAAAATTCAAGATATATATTTCATTTGTCATGAAAATATCTTAAACATATGATGTTTTAATTAAAATTTTCGAAAAGTGTTCCATGTATAAGGTAATCTGGAGTGGGGGGATTTTCTTGAAAGCCTTCGTATCGTATCTCTAGAAGATACTGAACCTAAATACCAAGTTTGGCGTTTAACCGACTGTTCGTTTCTGAGTTATGCTGTTCACAGACACACAGACAGACACAGAGACACACACAGACATACATACGGACATGTTACTAAAAATGCTTTTTTTGGATTCAGGGGGTCTCAAAACATGTATTTCTGGTGAAATCTCGGTATCGAATTTTTAGGTGGAATACAATACTTCCCCTACTTACTGTACGTAGTAGAGAACGTAAAAAGAAGTCAGTTTATACACATGCATTAAACAAATGGACTGTGAACAGTTCATTGCTCTGGAAAGAATAGTTTCAGAGAAAAGAGATTGAAAGTGATCAATTTAACATGAAGGAGATGGGAGGTACTGTGTTTCTCTCATGAGTATGTGTCTATAAGGACTGTGTTGACATCAACAATTCTAGTGCTATCTGAAAAAGATTACGGCTCTACTATCAACTTAAGGCCTCTTAGAAAACATACGCTTTTCTAGCATTGCTGAATGGCCGGTTGCTTTTGTTTACTGTCTTCGCTTGACTATGTAGAGGCTTTCTTTTGTTACTGGGCATTGTAAATAAGATTATAAATCACTAGAAAACATACAGTGCTCCAAGTGAAACACGCTGGGATATTAACGTTGCGGGAAGTTTTAAATGTGGATAGTAGATCTATTTATGACAGCAATGTGAGGTCCCATGTGGTACTGCTCCCCCCTCTCTCCCGGAGAGCACAACACCCCGCAAGGGTTTTCAGGTCAGAGGATTACAGTACCTTCTCCCCTTACTACGAAGCCGCGAATTCACAACATACCAATTTTTTTCTAATGTAATTTATTTAAGGTCGCTTTAACTTCGAGGTCGTAACGCGACCAGTACGTTCTTTACAGGCATATTAACAAATACAAAGGAATACAATCGAACATTTACATTCGCATTACTACACGTGCAAATGTAGATCCTGGTGTTCGATATTCGATACAAATCGAATGTTGGTGGGATTGCTTATGTTACCTATTGCTGTTGCATATTCTTTGAGGGTTATACCGTCATGGGCTTCAATTATTATGACTTGTTCTTTAATGTGTCCCGTTTGGGTTATAGTGGAATAGCTAGGAGCTGAGTTATACATTACGTGGTTATTTACTTTGGTTTGTTGAACATCTTGTTGTGGTCTGTGACCGCCATAGAACATTAAAGTATTGGCTTTATTGTGAGCAACCTGACCGTTGCGCAGTTGTTTAATCAACAACTGGCATTTGTTTCCTCTAGCCTCAGCTTTAAGCTTGATAAAACTTTGAATATTAACTAGTGTAATGTAGCTGTAAAAATGTTACCTTTACTTATGTAACACCAACCGTAGACGATGTTGTGTATTTGGTAGGATGACTGCCATATATCAGTATTTTTCTTGAAATACAACTCTTAGAACAGGAGCTGCGTTATTTCTTACTAACCCCCCCAAAAACCGACGTTCACTTGTTCCTATACTAATTTATTTTTGGAAGTGTATGCACTTTATATTCTGGGGATGAATGATATATATTTTTACTTTCTCTACTACGTATAATAAGTAGGGGAAGTATTGTATTCCACCCAAAAATTCGATACCGAGATTTCACCGGAAATACATGTTTTGAGACCCCCTGAATCCAAAAAAAAGCATTTTTTGAAACATGTCCGTATGTGTGCCTATGTGTGTGTGTGTGTGTGTGTGTGTCTGTCTGTGAACAGCATAACTCAGAAATGAACAGTTGGATAAACACCAAAGTTGGTATTTAGGTTCAGTATCTTCCAGGGATGCGACACGAAGGTTTTCAAGAAACCCCCCCCATCCCAGATTACCCTTTACATGGAAGATTTTTCGAAAATGTTAATTTTCTCAAAAATGGCTCTAATGATTTTGATTAAAATATCATATGTTTAAGATATTTTTATGACAAATAAAATGTATATCTTGAATTTCCTGGGAATGTCTCCAAAAGTATTCTTCATTGTGAACAACTTTTGCATAACTGGTAAACCATAAGAGATAGACAAACTTTTACTACACAAAAAATGTAGATCGCGTTAAAATACACAATTTATGTCATATACATTTTTGTTGTTGTTGAGTGAACCATTTTCGAGATATTGCTTGTTAATCTCTTAAATTTTTCAATACTTTTCTCAAATGGGAATTCGTATTAATCTGTGGCAAAGGGAATGGTGCTGCACCTAGCAACCAGCTATTAAGAGATATGTATGTGCTTAAAGGCTACTGTATTTCTATATTGCCCTTGTAAATATATATTCCCCTTACATCTACAAGAAAATTAGCAATAAGATAGAGTCTGCAAATGTTTATTTCGATTACCATGAAGTAGATGGAGAATAAGCGTTTGTAAAAATAGTTTTTACAAGAGAAGAGAAAGTCATGTGAGTGTAACACATCAGATTTTTCATAAACGAAACATTTAAATCTTGAATCACAAAGGATCCTGGTAGATAAGAAAACGATAGATCAAGAAAAGTGAGGAAAAGCTCTATAGAAGTAACACAGGGCAAAATAAAGCAGTGAAGTAAGCGCCCAACAAAAGTTGCAGCCCATAGTGCATCGATGACAGGACTGGTCCATCTTACTACGATATTCTTAGCGGCACTAATGAAAATATGTTAGTTGATAGCGACTACGCTTTGAGATATATTTTAATGGTACATTCTTTAAAAGAGCTCAAATGTAAACAAATAAAACCTGTACATTGAAATTTCTTCGGAAACTGTAGGTTATAGATACCGCCTTCTCGATCGTAATCTTGAGAACGTTTAGAAATTGTTAATTGATATTTTGTAGGTAAAGCTTAGTAAAGTGCTGGTAACATTGCTTTTAGATCACTGTATTTACTTCAGAACAATCACAGTTATCCCTGATAAAGCGTCAATGATTTCTATCTGGAAACGTAAGGGACCCCGCCCATCGGCATCAGGATCTGGTCGCCTTTGGGTCTCTCCCCTCATCCTCCCTTCCGTGATATGTATCTTTACCTTACAGCAGTGTTAATCGTTGAATTTAGTTATTATATTAAGTTCAAACACATATTCACACAATCATTCATACTTACGGGTTCTAGGAGGATGAGAAATAAACCTAACGAAAGAAAATTTCCCACCCTCCAGCCGGGAAAGGAACCGGGGATTTGTGGTTTTGGAGGTTAGAGTTTATTGTTTAGGAGGTATCGAGATGGTTAGATATGAACCGGAGCTTATTCACTTCTGCAAGACACTCAGATGTAAATAATGGACTAATATACAGTACGCTACTATGGATTTTGGAAAAGTTATTTTTACTTTCTCTACTACGTATAGTAAATAGTGGAAGTATTGCATTCCACCCAAAAATTCGATACCGAGGTTTCACCGGAAATACATATTTTGAGACCCCCTGAATCCAGGAAAAGCATTTTTGGAAACAAGTCCGTGTGTGTATCTGTGTGTGTGTGTGTGCCTGTCTGTGTGTCTGTGAACAGCATAACAGAAAATCCCCCCACTCCAGATTACTCTTTACATGGAACATTTTTCGAAAAATTTTAATTTCTTCAAAAATGGCTAACGATTTTGATTAAAATATCATATGTTTAAGATACTTTCATGACAAATAAAATGTATATCTTGAATTTTCTGGGAATGTCTCGAAAAGTATTCTTCATTGTGAACGACTTTTGCATAACTGGTAAACCATAAGAGATAGACAAATGTTTACTACACAAAAAATGTAGATCGCATTAAAATACACAATTTATGTCATATTCATTTTTTTGAGTGAACCATTTTCGAGATATTGCTTGTTATTCCCTTAAAGTTTCCAATACTCATACTTTTTCTCAAATTCGTTATTCAATTTTTTTGTCCTGGTAATGCAAAGAGAATGGAATACTCCACATAGCAACCAGCTCTTAAAAGATTTGAATATCGCTTAAAGCCTACCAATTCCCCTTTCATCTACAAGAAAATTACCAATAAGATTAACATCTCGATATCTCGATTAACATGAAGCATGTGGAGAGTAAGTGTTGTTAATATTCATTTAAACAAGAGTTCCTTAAAAACTTCCAGCTTATATTAAGATAAAAGCACATATTGTCCTTCTGTAACGCATTTCTGTTTGTATGTATAGCGTTTGCGTTCCAGAATGCTTGAAAAATAATAAAGATATTTGAGATTTACCATCGAAGGTTTATTTTACGCCCCAGTAAGGCTTGTTTTTGCTGGGTTTGGATTTCTTGCAAATTTGTTTTCACAGTGCAAACATTTACGTTGCCTTATGTCTCTAAAAACGGGAAGCGTATAAAAGCACATACACAATACATTGCCAATTGAAATATTTTATAATTTTAAAACCTTTTTAGCTAAATTACTGGTACAGTGAGTTGGACTAGACCGACGCGCAGCGGCCTTGGCCTAGGCAATACAATACATGGAAGATGACCGTAATTGCGAACACATTCATTGTACCCGTTTCGTCCAATTTCAGTAATATATGATGGTATTGATTTCTTTCTTTTTACCTTCTCTATACGTATAGTAATAAGGGTAAGTATTACATTCCACCCAAAAAGTGGATATTGGGATTTTACATGAAATACATGTTTTGAGGCCCACTCAATCCAGAAACAGCATTTTAGAAAAATATCCGTGTGTGTGTGTGTGAACAGCATAATTCAAAAACGAAGAATCAGATAAATACCAAACTTGGTATTTAGGTTCAGGTTTTCAAGAAAATCCCCTTTACATGGAACATTTTTCGAAAAATTTAATTTTCGCAAAAATGACTCAAACGATTTTGATTAAAATATCATATGTTTAAGATATTTTCATTACAAATGAAATGTATATTTCGAATTTTCTGGAAATGTCTTCAAAAGTATTCTTCATTGTGAACGACTTTTGCATAACTGGTAAACCATAAGAGATAGACAAAATTTTACTACACAAAAATGTAGATCGCGTTAAAATACACAATTTATGTCATATACATTTTTTTGTGGAGTGAACCATTTCAAAGATATTCCTTGTTATTTGTTTGGATTTTCCAATACTTTTTTGGAAATGGGAATTCGTTATTCGTTTTTTTTTATTTCCTGGACATGCAAAGAGAATGGAATGCTCCACATAGCAACCGGCTCTTAAAAGATTTGATATCGATTAACACAAAGCAGATGGAGAATAACCGTTTGTAAAAATAGTTTGTGCAAGAGTGGAGAAAGTCATATGAGTGTAACACATCCTGACTTTATTCGCGAAATTATGGACAGCCTGTAAGCAAACGTACGAATGTCCGGAGACTTGTGATTTAATGTTTTCAACGCTTTCTTGCAGAAGATTATTTCACATACACAATGTAACAGAGAAATACACTGTCTACTCGGCTGTAATGAATAGTTTATCAACACACAACATGCTTACGCTTAAAGAGAGCAAACCTCCTGCTGCTACTGAAACTCAACTTATAAAACGCGCACCGTTCCCCTCAGCATTAGGACGGATCTAGCGGCAGATTTAGTAGTTGTCATTAAGTCCAAGGCCATGTGCATTCGGTATAACCTTAAGTCTTACTTATGTATTTACGGCATAATACTTAATGTACACCAAATATGAATTTAATAAAAGATATGCTACTCTTTAAGATGTTTGCAATTCGCTGTTATTAAAAGCGATAGAATATTATGAAGAAATTAATAATATTCAACAAAATTGGACTTATGATCGATAGTCATCGATACATACGGATACTTTCAACAAGTGTTGACTGTCTCTGTGGTCTGGTGGTTAGCATGAAGTTCCAGAGGTTCCGGATTCTATTCCCGGCTGAAGGTCGCCATTCTCCCTAGAGTCTGGAAGTATACGTGTGAATAAATGTGTGTGTATGTATGAAATTAATGTATAAATAGAAAATCCAAAATAAACAACCCAAAGATAAACGCAATAGAAAAACGAGTGGAGTAATTGCCGATGAGCAGTTATTTCAAAGGCAAAGCCGTCGATATGACCTTAGATGTTAAAGACGGCATATAAATGGAACAAACATACATACATTTTTATACACAGGCAGTTCACACAAGTCAGAGTAGATTTGAATTAACCAGTAGGTTTTTGAAAAAAAAATTCTGATGTGTTACACTCACATGACTTTCTCTACTCTTGTACAAACTATTTTTACAAACGCTTATTCTCCATATGCTTCATGTTAATCGAGATATCGAGATGTTAAACTTATTGCTAATTAGTATGTGGAGCATTCCATTCTCTTTGCATTACCAGGACAAAAAATGAATAACGAATTTGAGAAAAAGTATAATTATTGGAAAATTTAAGGGAATAACAAGATATCTCGAAAATGGTTCACTCAACAAAAAAAGATGTATACGACATAAATTGTGTATTTTAACACGATCTACATTTTTTGTGTAGTAAAATTTTATGTATCTCTTATGGTTTACCAGTTATGCAAAAGTCGTTCACAATGAAGAATAGTTTTGGAGACATTCCCAGAAAATTCGAGATATACATTTAATTTTTCGTGAAAATATCTTAAACATATGATATTTTAATCAAAATCGTTAGAGTCGTTTTTGAGAAAATTAAAATTTTCCATGTAAAGGGTAATCTGGGGTGGGGGGATTTTCTTGAAAACCTTTGTGTCGCATCTCTGGAGGATACTGAACCTAAACACCAACTTTGGTGTTTATCCGACTGTTCGTTTCTGAGTTATGTTGTTCACACACACACACACACACACACACACACACACACACACACACAGACATGTCTCCGGTGAAACCTCTGTATCGATTTTTTGGGTGGAATACAATACTTCCCCTACTTACTATACGTAGTAGAGAAAGTTAAACTATTATTAAGATTATTCCACTCATCTGATAAAATAAAATGACTGTTACGTATGTATATCAAACAAGAGTCTAGTTCCAATGAAGGCCCATCTCTTGGGTATGTTTCCTATAGTCCATCCAGCCCTAGAATCGGACTTGTCTACACATTTTGTATCTCTCCGCGTTAAACTCGCGTTCAGCTCTTGTGGAAGCAGCCCGTCATCGTATGGATACAGAAAAGGTGTGAACCAAACCACACAGTATTAAACGGAAGCTAAACCTTCTTTAGTTCATATTATTTAAAAGTTTAACCCATAGATAGTCGCACATATTTAAGGTATGTTTAATGGTGTCTTTTGGTTTCCAGCGTATCGCGGGATATTTAATGACGTCATGTGTTTACATCCGTTGGGTTCTAACAGTGGAACGATTATAGTTAATTCGTTTAACAAGACAACTCACATGCTGAAAGTTTTTAAGGAACTCTTGTTTAAATGAATATTAACCACACTGTGGGAATTATAAGCTCGTAGAATATAACAAAGTATTGCCCATTCGTTTGCGAAGTGAATTTAATCTAGAGCGTAACTATTTATAACCACATTGGCAGAAATACATATCTAATATTTAATGTATCAGTAGTACGATGTTGATAGGTATATGAAAACTTCTCAATGTGGTATCTAGGATTATAGATTCTATAGTCATATCAGTCACGAATACAGGTACCAGAGATTGATGTCAAAGCGTAAGAATTTTTGTTAATATTCCTCCCAGGAATTCTTTGTCTTGTTTTCCTCTCGTTATTTATTTTCACAGTTTTATATAATCTCTTTTCACACTTCAGGATCGTGGGGGTAGGTATAATTATGTTTACAAGTATCTTTATAGAAAGACACATTTCCTTGATCGTAAAACCACAGATGTAGATTTTTCATTTTTTAAAGTTTGTTAATTGAAAACGAAATACCTTGCCCTGGAATTCCAACAGCTTGAATCCTCCCTCCGCTTTCTATGTTCTTTAATTTGCTTGCTATCATTCAGATTAAGTTATAAAATTGCATTAAATGCAAATTAAATTAAATTGCAAATGCTATTCATTTCCATACCATTTCCTCTACCATAATGGATTCTTGCAAGTTTTGCTAAAACAAAATGAGAGGCAAACAACGAAAGAAAGAAAGAAAAAAAAACGATACGTTTTATTGATGGGGCTATTAGGTGGAACAATATAGCTACATCGTAAAATAAAATTTGCAGTTTAATTGCTTTCTGGCTAGTGATAATAATCTTAAATTCCTTTTATTTATATTTTAGAAATAATCTTTAATAAAATGAGTTTCAACTTTACAGTATGGTTAGTTTGCTTTCGAATTTAGTCTTTGCTTTAAAATGTTAAGTAGTAGATTTGATTGCATTAATTATTTATAGTATTTAGCTCCAGTATATTTTGCATTACGCGTTTCTTGTTAACATACACATAGATATTATCGGGAAATAAACATGTTTCATACAATACCGCTTTAGTTCATCTTCTAATATGACGAACTCTGGTTCAATATTTCCTTAAAAAATAACTGCTGCACGTAGTGACGAACTATAAAAGCTTCAAAGTGCAGTGTTGTCCCATTCTTTTCAGGCTAAATGGCGTTTTAAATACCGCGTGCAGTGTGTTTGGGCCATAAAAAGTCAGATTACCTTTTAACATTTCATCTAAAATATAAAAAAAGCTTAATGTGTTACTTTCACATGACTTGCGCTACCCTCTATCTATAGTATATATAAACTATTTACGAAAGGTTATTACTTTCTATACTATGTATAATAAGTATTGTATTTCACCCAAAAATTCGATACCGAGATTTCATCGGAAATACATGTTTTGAGATCCCCTGAATCCAAAAAAAGCATTTTTGAAACATGTCCGTGTGTGTGTCTGTGTGTGTGTCTATGAACAGCATAACTCAGAAACGAACAGTCGGATAAACACCAAACTTGGTGTTTAGGTTCAGTATCTTCCAGAGATGCGACACGAAGGTTTTCAAGAAAATTCCCCCCATCCCAGAGTACCGATTACATTGAAGATTTTTCGAAAATTTTAATTTTCTCAAAAATGGCTCTAACGACTTTGATTAAAATATCATATGTTTAAGATATTTTCATGACAAATAAAATTTATATCTTGAATTTTCTGGGAATGACTCCAAAAGTATTCTTCATTGTGAACGACTTTGGTAAACTGGTAAACCATAAGAGATAGACAAAATTTTACTACACAAAAAATGTAGATCGCGTTAAAATACACAATTTATGTCATACACATTTTTGTTGTTGAGTGAACCATTTTCGAGATATTGCTTATTATTCCCTTAATTTTTTCAATACTTATTTTCTCAAACGGGAATTCGTTATTCATTTTTTGTCTTGGATATGCAAAGAGTATTAATCTGTGGCAAAGGGAATGGTGCTGCACTTAGCAACCAGCTATTAAGAGGTATGTATGTGCTTAAAGGCTACAGTATTTCTATATTGCCCTTGTAAATATGTATTCCCCTTACATCTACAAGAAAATTAGCAATAAGATAGAGTCTGCAAATGTTTATCTCGATTAACATGAAGTAGATGGAGAATAAGCCTTTGTAAAAATAGTTTGTACAAGAGTAGAGAAAGTCGTGTGAGTGTAACACATCATATTTTATTTCTATGTACTTATTTTAATCGAGATAAACCTTTGCAAAAATAACTACATTACACATTACGTTATAGATACAAAGAGAACAGCGATAGTCAAATGCTTAAGAACTGGACGCTATAAGCCTTAAACTGTTTCCATGCAATCGCGAGAAGCAATTGAATATCGAGAGGACTGTAAAAGAAAGACGATGTATTGAACAATTCAAATCATTAATAAAATGATAATGTCATTTAGCAAATGGCTTATGCTACAATAAGGCTATTATTTGAAATAAACTGTGTTTTAAAGAGATCTATATTTTTTGTGTAGTGGGTTTTCGTCCATCTTTTAGTTTTACCAGTTATACAAGATAATACAAAATGAAGAGGACTTTATAGGCTAAATTGAAGATATAAAGTTTATTTGTCATGTAAATATATGAAATGTGTGGTATTTTAAACAAAATCTTCGTGTCGCATTTTTGGAAGATACGTAACTTAAATACCAAGTTTGATATTTATTCCACACATCGTTTTAGAGTTATGCAGTTCACAGACGCTCATAGCCTTAAAACATGCATTTCCGGTAAAATCTGGTATCGAAGGGTGGAATGCAATCTCTTCTCTACCTAAGTTTGAGCTGATTTACGCAACCTTCACGCTCCGAAGGCAAGGAAAAAACCCTGATAAAATTTCATCCAGTTAGCTCTCCCTAACCAAGATTCGAACTCGATACGTTTGGAATGTAGGCACTCTACCCCCACACCACGGAGTTAAATTTTGATCCAATTGCAAGATATATAGGAGTTTGTTCGAATGTTCTTTTGGGAACGCTTTAATCAAAAAATAAATAAAGCAATAAATATAAAGATAAGGGTAAAAATTTTAAATGTAAATCTTAATAAAGAAAACAATATTAGTGAAAAGAAATTGTAAAATATAATGACATATATCATAACTTAAAATATATTTATTTGCTCGCACGCCCTTAAAGTTACCTATTACACTTTTTTTTTAAATGACGGATTTGCTTTTGCTTTGCCCACTTTGACCACGGGACTTCAAGGTGCTTGTAAATTATAACCTGGTTGATCGGAACCAGGATATTTAACTCCTGATCTTCTCGAATACTATCCGTAGTGATACCGCTGAGGCATAGCGTTTTTACTTTCTCTACTACGTATAGTAAGTAGGGGAAGTATTGTATTCCACCCAAAAATTCCATACCGAGATTTCACCGGCAATACATGTTTTGAGACCCCCTGAATCCAAAAAAAGCATTTTTGAAAACATGTCCTTGTGTGTGTCTGTCTGTGAACAGCATAACTCAGAAACGAACAGTGGGATAAACATATTCGAGATATTGCTTGTTATTCCCTTAAATTTTCCAATACTGATACTTTTTCTCAAATTCGTTATTCATATTTTTTATGTATTGGACATGCAAAGAGATTGGAATGCGCCACATAGCAACCAACGCTTAAAAGATTTGACTATCGCTTATAACCTACTATGTTCCCCTTGCATCTACAAGAAAATTAGCAATAAGATTAACATCTCGATATCTCGATTAACATGAAGTAGGTGGAGAATAAGCGTTTGTAAAAATAGATTGTACAAGAGTAGAGAAAGTTATTTGAGTCTAGCACATCCGATTTTTTTATCCTGGTAATGCAAAGAGAATGGAATACTCCACATAGCAACCAGCACTTAAAATATTTGACTATCGCTTAAAGCCTACCAATTCCCCTTGCACCTACAAGAAAATTAGCAATAAGATTAACATCTCGATTAACGTGAAGCATATGGAGAATAAGCGTTTGTAAAAATAGTTTGTACAAGAGTAGAGAAAATAATGTGAGTGTAACACATCAGATTTTTTTAATTATTTAATTTTATATTCCCTTCTCTTAGTAGCAGCGAGACTTAGCGCAGCACGATGTAGCCTTGTTTTTTTTCCCCTGAAAAAAAAGCATAAATTGCATAAATACTGCCTTTACATGCTTGGTAATAATATTAATAACATTTTTTGGGGGCCCCGGTGCTTGCGAACATACGCCAACAGTTGCAGTTTTGTTTTGCAGACAAGCCTAACAAATTACGATCCTGTAAAGCGGTTTGTGTTTCGGATAATAAACGCCAGAATATCCATCATAACGCTGCGCTTTATTGAAAAGGGTGAGTGAAATGTTGGCACAGTCTGTAGCAAGTAGAGATTTCAGCACCAGCTGGTCATATGATCTATTTCCCCACAAGTGGGGGTTGCCCCAGTATCACAAAGTCGTATTTCTAACGGATAAGGGTCGGTCGGGTTACCTGCCAAGCTTGGGTGGGGTTTTCCTACTTGACCGGAAGCAGATGTAGGTATTTTCAGCGTGTTGGCATTTGCGAGGTTATCCAAGTATTCCTAAGGTATTGAAACTGTTTAAACAAAAGCAGTGATTTTGTAATTAAGTATTAACATCCTCTCTCAGAATAGTCAGAATGCTAAAATTAAACACATTTCCATAAAAAAAAAACGTTGACGTTACAAATAAAACACGAAACAACGAGGTAAATGCATTAAATATACATAATATTTTGAACTTTTACTGAACAAGAAATATATATATATATATAACATAGTTTAAATAATAGCCACAACGTAACAAATTTGAAAATACCCCAAACCCCAAATGAGTATTAGTATTTTAATACTAAATAAAAGAAACTGATAGCAGAGAATGAGTTGAATGGAATCAATATTGAGGCAGTATTTTTAACACTTAAATGATATCAGTCTAATTATATAATATATAAAGTATATGTAACAGTCATTGTATTATGTTTATATTATTATGTACATGTTTAATAATGTTATGTGAATGTATTAAGTAATTTAACAATGTGAGAATAGAAGCCGAAAGTTGCTAACAATGAGATAACAATGAGGTAACCTTGAGGCAATAATGAATTAGAAAGTTTAATAATGCTACTAATAATTCTTGGAACAATAATGTAATATTTAAAACAGTTTATAAATAGGCCAATCAACAACTAGAAAAAGCTTAAGTTAAATAAAAGTATTCTATTGGAATAGGATTAGCCAATCAGAGACTTGAAATAGAGAAATTTACAAATGTAAGCGGTAAACGCCAGATGCTAGGAAGCAGCAGTTCGCTCGGTACGTAATCAGTGTGAGACATAACAAAAATCATTTTACGGCCTGAATAATATAAAGTTTATGTGTTTAACAGTACAAGTAACAATAATTTCACAGCTCTACAGTAGGATATATCAGTGAAGTGTTATTTAATCGTGTGAAGGATTAATAAAAGGAGAGAAGCAAAAATTATAATTTGTGTAAGCCTTCATTCTTTAGCCGCACCACCCCCTGCTAAGAGATACGTGTTTCTGCAATTTAATACTGACGCAGCGAGGCAAACATAAATATATAATATTTAAAGAAACATTAAAATACAAAGTTGATTTTTTAAAAGTGGGATGAAGGCCACTAAAAAAGTAAAACTTTGGGGCGAAAGCCACCGGAAAAGTGAACGTGAGGCGAAGGCCACCGGAAAGTTTGTATCGTACGTGGGGCGTACACTCCAAGAAACATATCTACCATACGTGAGGTTACAACTACTTCAATCTATTCTCCAATTCTGCAATTTTTTCATTAAAGGAGTGAGAGAGAGGGGTGGGGGCGAAGATTAACTTATTTCACTTAATTTCATTTAGTAGTTGTTCGGGTCAGAAAAATGTCTATAAAATACTAAGGCGTGTTTTTAAAAGCGTATCTAGAACTTAGAGATTGGAATGTATACCGAAAATTGCTATTAATAATTCCAAATTTTAGAAATACGTAAATTACCTCCAGAATGATTCATTCAGAGGGAGTCATATTACTACTACTATTTACCTATTTTGAGAGACTGCTATGCCTGAAATTTTAACCTTTGAAAATAGTTTTGTTTTGAAGTGCCAATTTCGTCATTTAATATATACTAGGTATTGTCAAAAACCCATAAAGTATATTGATGAATTTGTGGAGACAAACTGTACAGGATGAATACTAATTCATCTTTGAAGACTAGGGATATTGCGCCGTTTTTTGCCAAATGTCAAATAGGGGGATGAATTATTTTCTGAAACGCTCTTCATTGCAAGCACGCGAATGCCGGTTTGCGGATTGTATTAAGGCCAGACAACGAGTGGATCGCGTATTAGAGCCTAGAAATTATTGAAATATTACTCTTTAGGTGAAAAAAGACCTCTCCAGTTTGCTATTTTGCCATTACACGAAAGTTCCAAGGTATGTAGCAATGAGCGTGGAACTAGCGAAATTAACGTAACTAGTTGTATTGCTACGAAGTATCTACTCAAGCCTTTTCAGAGACAAGTACATATCGCACGCATTAAATCTGTGGTTTATTCTTGACATTTAGATTTCTTTATGCCTTTTTACAACCCTCAGTCTTTGGACAAAGTAATTATGACTTAAAGTACCCTAATCTAATCATTTCAATTCAATATATCCTCTGTGGTTTTCAGTATTTTAACATTTTATAGCTGTAGTAACACAGTTCACAATTTTTGCAAGTACAGGACTCTTATAACTGACAAATGTTAAAAGGACTACCCTTATACTCAACTTCGTCATGGCAAAGCGTCGAAAATTTCACTGCGTGCTTGAGCTCTAATACAGAACGGCTTTCACCCTTGAACAGAAGAGGCTAGGAATCTTCAATAATCAAACTTGTGGCTACAGAGTGAAAGAAAGGCAATTTAAGAAAGTGTAATTTAATACTCAAAATTGCACTGTATTTCTACCGCCACAGTTTTTTTTGGGGGGGAGGTAATTTATCAAGGCCTAAATTCAGAATGATGCCTCACTTCCGCAGCACTCGTATATCGATGCGACAATATAATGTTCGCTTAGTTTACTCGTCTGTAATTCAACTCGCCAGCTGGCTTACTATAAGTTCCAAAGAGTTGTAGCTCACCATGCTGAGCCCATGAAACTTATTTCCGTTCAAGCCGCAATAGAGATTTCCGTGGAGAGTGTTCTAAACATTCCGCAGTTTTATTCAGCTCCTCCTCAGAAAGATCTTGTCTATTCTACGCTCTCTATCGAAATGCAACTCGGTCCTGAGAAGTTTGTTTGTTTTAGTTATTTGCACCACACTTTGGGCGTCAATTTGAAGTAGTTTGTATTGAAAGAGTTGTATTATATTTCAACTGTTGGGGAGCCGAACTTGAAGTAGTTGCAACCACACGTATAGTACCCGGTAGCCTTTGCCCCAATTTTTAAAAATATTAACTTTGTAATTTGACTGTTTCTTTAAGTATTAAATATTTATGTTTGCCTCGGCTGCGTCAGTATTTTTGTTAGAGACACGTTTCTCTTAGCAGGGTTGTGGTACGACTAAGAATGTAGGCTTACAGAGATTATAATTTTACTTCACTCCTTTTATTAATGCTTGACACGATTTATGTAACACTTCACTGATATAGAGAGCTGTGAGATTCTTTTTATTAATTAATTGCACTTTTTAACACGTAAACTATTTTCGTCTCACACAAATACGCATTAAATCTCTCGAGGACACGTTTGACGTCTGGTTAGTAACGCTGTCTGCAGGCAACTGAATTCTAAATTTGTAAATTTTGCTATATTTCAGTTTCTGATTGGCTAATCCTAGTCCAATAGAATACCTTCATTTAACCAAAGCTTTTTCTGGTTGTTGATTGAGTATTTTTATAAACTGTCACTAAAATTACATTATTGTTGCTCCAATAATGACTAATAGCATTATTAAACTATCTTACTCATTATTGCCTCAAGGTTACCTCATTGTTAGCAACTTTTAACTTATTACTCTCACAGCTCCTACATTATTAAATTACTTAATACATTCATATAACATTATTGAACATGTATACAATAATATAAACATATACAATGACTGTAATATACACTTATATATTGTTACATACATATATTGCTTCAAGGCGGGCTGTTATTGAATATATATTGTATAATTAGACTGAAATCATTTAAGTGTTAAAAATATAGCCTCAGTCCCTAAATTTGTTCATAACTCTTCGCACGGATTTCTCTGAGTGGAATAGGTAAACCGCGAAATTATGTTTCAAATCGCCTCTTACTTCCATACAAGTTTATTATATAGTATGTGCTTATTGTTATTGTGATTTTAACTATTTAGGCGAGCACCACAGTTTCGGCGGCCGGCGCGATGACCGTCGTGCGGTGGCCACAGTGTGAAGGAAAAGCACTGTAATTCTAACTTATATACCATTAAATACGTCGCAGTTCTCGATGTCTTGTGTTATCTTATTTGTTGGGCGCTTATTGTTTAATTTTTCTTTTAATTTTGGTTCTTTGTCTTCCGGCTAGTTAGTCGAGCACGTGTGTAAACGGAAAGAAGTTGTTGCTAAAAGATAACACTGATAAAAAAAATCTGAATCTAGACTTTAATTGCCGTCACACTTAATTAATAATTAACATATTTAATCTTTATACACGCCTGACTGAAACTGTGATATTTCTGAATGTAACTACAGTCGTTATAGTTGCCACGCACCAATTACTTCGCGTACTTTACATTTTTGTAACCAACTCTGCAACGTGCACCTCGTGAGAGATTCTTCAGAACTGTGCGACACTTGCTTATGGCTCGAGAATATATACTCCTTCACCTCGAATTGCCTAAACATTATAATATAGTTGCTATTGGTTACCAAATTACGCCAACTTTAGTGTCTGTTTTGGTCAGCCAATCACTACTACTAACATATATGCTCTAGGGAAAATATTCCCTCCATTTCTAAAAAAAGGCACGCTACCCTGACGTCAATTTTGGCTTTCTCTCTTAGTAACAAACAACTCACCCCCTCGGTATATTGTTACCTACTTCTATTGTCATCTAAAATCATGTACATACAATAATATTAATTTACACTACAATCACTCTGGCATTCAAAGCAGGTTGTGATATAAAATATTGCCTCAAATGTAGGCTTTAGCATTCATTAGCTTAAACGTGAAACAACGATTATGCGAGATGTAGTATTTTCTACAGAATAAAATACCTTAGTGTCATTCTGTTCTTTCGGTTTAAATCTGCGAGACCATATCGGTGGCTTTAAAGGCGACAATAGCTTTTAGAGAGAGTAAAAAGCTGTGATTGCTATAACATTCCTAAAGCATTATGCATCAACGGTCGTCCCGAAGCTCATAATAAATTCAAATCTTTCGCCGCATCCTCTTGGCAGTTTGCATCGTGCTGCGTTAAAAGCCGGGAAATATCCATAAAAAAGTGGGTAGGTCCTTTTTGTGGAACCAAAATGCTTGCATAACTGTCGCAGAAGCGTTGACTGTGTCCGATAACGCTCGAGTGCTGATGAAGTGGTGGGATTCGGTGACCCGGACTGAAATGGCAACTATCTGACCACCCTCATGCGAGCGGTCACGTTGGTTAATGTACTTTGCTATCATCATTGCATTTATATTGCGCACCTCGTAAAGTGCAGGTAGCATATCTTAGGTGCACTAAGGGAGGTCATGTTGTCACAGTAACGTGGGGATGGTACCTTAAGGATTCATAATCCACCTCCAAGTTGGTCTTATGTGAGAGAAAGTGCTTGGTAAACGATATTAAACGCGCTTGCTATTGATGATCACTTGTTACCGTCTCTTTGTTCTTATGTACTTGCGAAGCAATTCAAGAATCAACCCACATACAGTTATCAGATTTAACATTTTGTTTCAGGGTGCCGGGGTAGCGCAGTGGTTTCGTTTCCGCCTCTCGTACTCAGGTCTAGGGTTCGATTCCCCACTCTGAGATGGCTATTTTAAGTCGTATGCACGACGAGGACACGGGTGAGAAGTGGGGAAATAATAAGCGGAAGAAATTGCAAGGAGGGTATAAAATAATAGATTTGAGAGAAGGGAGGATAAGTGTCGACCCGGTATCCAGCCGTACTAGACTCAGGATAAAACAAAGAACAAATAGGGAAAGGAAGTAAATAAAAATTAGGCAGGGATGTAAATTGAGCTCATATTAGTAATCTATTCATAAATGATATTAGGTGTAAAAATAAGAAATTAGCATTATCCAGTAATAGGAGATTCCAGGTTCAGGTTCTATATATGCAGACGATTTTATGGTAGGCACCATATCGTTGATAGGGTTACAAAAGCGATAAATGAAATTCAAGAAAGTGTGAAAAATGCGGAATTGGGGTAAAAACCATAAAGATGATTGACTCAATAAAAGGCTGTAAGAAGCAAAACCAAGAACTTGAGAGAATAATAAGGAAAGTAAAGGGAAGAAAATTGTATAGAAAAGTAAGAGAAGTAAGGGCCGCTCAGTGAGCGAAAAGGCCAGGGAGCCAAGCAATCTGAGTGGCCCAATAAAGAAACAAGCACTAGACAAATTGTACAACAGATGTAGGGGTATAAATGAATATACATTGTATGTATTGTAAACATGTAGAACAAATTGCACAATAAATCTATCTATCTATCCATTTTAAGTCGGCCCTATCGAGGCCTTCACTCTGACTTGCCCATGTGAAGTATCCCCAAGGCTCACCAACGTGGTTCGAAGTCCACAGTAAAAGCTGCAGGTCCCTTCATTCCACTGCCTCATTACCCTACCATTGGAGGGTAACCAACGACGACGACGACATTTGTTTTAAAAACAGTTTATATGAAGAGGCTTCTAAGAATGTTAGACTTTTAGGCGAGCACCTGCATATACGAAGTTAAGATTCTATATCTATGAATCTGAAGAATATTTATTAACATATATAGAGTTAAGTTGAAATATGTGCAAAATCAAGTTAAGGGGCTCCTAAATTAAAAAAATATGATGTGTTACACCAACATGACTTTCTCTATTCTTGCACAATCTATTTTTACAAACACCTATTCTCCATATGTTTCATGTTAATCGAGATATCGAGATGTCAATCTTATTGGTAATTTTCTTGTAGATGCAAGGGGAATATGGTAGCTTTTAAGCGATAGTCAAATATTTTAACGCTGGTTGCTATGTGGCGCATTCCATTCTCTTTGCATGTCCAGGACATAAAAGAAATGAATAACGAATTTGAGAAAAAGTCTTAAGTATTGGAAAATTTAAGGAAATAACAAGCAATATCTCGAAAATGGTTCACTCAACAAAAGAAATGTATATGACATAAGTTGTGTATTTTAACGCGATCTACATTTTTTGTGTAGTAAAATTTTGTCTATCTCTTATGGTTTACCAGTTATGCAAAAGTCGTTCACAATGAAGAATACTTTTGGTGACATTCCCAGAAAATTCGAGATATACATTTCATTTCTCATGACATTATCTTAAACATATGATATTTTCATCAAAATCGTTAGAGCCATTTTTGAGAAAATTAAAATTTTCGAAAAATGTTCCATGTAAAGGGTAGTCTGGGTTGGGGGGGATTTTCTTGAAAACCTTCGTGTCGCATCCCGGGAAGATACTGAACCTAAATACCAAGTTTGGTGTTTATCCGACAGTTCGTTTTTGAGTTATGCTGTTCACAGACACACAGACACACACACACACACACACACACACACACACACACACACACAGACACACACACGGACATGTTTCCAAAAATGCTTTTTTTGAATTCAGGAGGTATCAAAACATGTATTTCCGGTGAAATCTCGGTATCGAATTTTTGGGTGGAATACAATACTTCCCCATCTTACTATACGTAGTAGAGAAAGTAAAAACTAAACGATTATTTGACATAATATTATTCCCGTCACAAAACTAACGCACCTGAAATTTAACTAAGCTTACTTTTTTTATTTGTTGTTAACTTTATTACACTGATTATGCATTACAGTTGGGCTTACATTAATACTGTGTATGCAGAATATATCTGTAAGGTTACAATAATTCAGTAACTGTCCTGAGTTTTATTTTATTCGGCATCTTCAACAGGATCGGTATGGTGTTTTCTTTTTAATCTTCGATGTTGTCGCTAGTGCAGAGAAATGGTTGGTGAAGGATTTGTAAAGTCGAGTGTAGCAGGAGAAAAGTGGGCGTGTACCATGGGGCGTTCACTATTATTCCTAGCACTCGGTATTGAATTCTATTTACTTGTGTGTTTGAGGCTGGGCTCTTACATTGTAGGATCTTGTTTTAATTAGACTTCTTTAATATCGCTTTAACTTCTCAGTTCATTTTGCATTACCTTCAGGCATTTTTTCACATATACTTGTTGGTCTATCAAGGCAGACGAACTTATTAATATTCCATTCTATAACATATGTTTTGTCTGTGTTAATAATGTGTGTTTTTACCGCCTCTGGAGTGTTGGAAAGTATGTACTAACTACTACTATGTATGGGAATTAGCAGTGCAACAAGTTAAATTCACGTGAGACATTAGTCAGGTTGATCGGAACCAGAATTTTCAACCTTAATTTTTGCTTCAGATGGGACGAAATATTCTAACCTTTGGGTTTCATTACCACATTGATGGGGCAAGAGTTTTTGAAACGAATATTGTTCTTAGTGACCATTATGGTGTCAGAGGAAGTGTGTTCTAAAATTTTTGCTTGATGGTTTTTAAAAAAATCACTCTTTTCAATGTCAATATAGACTGGATGAAATAGTCACGTTGCATAAAATATTTTCTTAACCTATTCTATATACACAGCTTATATATGTGATTGTATATTCCTAAATTAATGGGCTGAAATTAAATTAACGTTTAAATAATGTTGTGTACCTCCGGTTTAAATTCTTAATAAATATTATAAAATATCGACACCCTATTCTACCGCAGCACAATCAATATTTCTGTTGTTAAAAACACCTCCCCTATTTTAAATCTCCTGAGTAACGACTCCATTACGCGTTGCAGTGATACAATTTTATCTATTTTTCACAGCATCTCCTCGTTTTATTTTAGAATTAGTGCACGTACATACACCTTGGTATCGCATACGCTATTGTCCGTCGGATTCAAATCCGATAAATTTCATCCCCCATTCTTTAGTTCCGATGAAATCCAACAGATTTCCACTCCCATTATTGTTGGTGGTTTTTCAATGAGTTTAATGGACTGATGCTATTTCTGCTCGGGGAGGAAAAAAGATTTACAAATGCATCTGTGAAGTGGCTGTCGACGGTTCCATGTAGGGCATATTAAAGGAAAAGCTCAACTTAATATGAAACCAGCTATGCAGGTTTTTAGTGTAATTTCGTTATGTAAATATTTTATACTCTCCCTCACGTTTCTATTTGCGTGTTTTGTAAACAGATTTTTATAATTACGTCGGAGTAATTAATATATTTTTATAAAACATAACGGTTTGGTAACACCAACATAGTAAGGAAACATGTCCGTGTGTATGTGTGTGTGTGTGTGTGTGTGTGTGTGTGTGTGTGTGTGTCTGTGTCTGTGAACAGCATAACTCAGAAACAACAGTTGGATAAACACCAAACTTGGTATATAGGTTCAGTATCTTCCAGAGATGCAACACGAAGGTTTTCAAGAAAATACCTCCCACTCCAGATTACCCTTTACATGGAACTTTTTTCGAAAATTTTAATTTTCTCAAAAATGGCTCTAACGATTTTGATTAAAATATCATTTGTTTAAGATATTTTCATGACAAATGAAATGCATATCTCGAATTTTCTGGGAATGTCTCCAAAAGTATTCTTCATTGTGAACGACTTTTGCAATAAGAGATAGACTAAAGTTTACTACACAAAAAATGTAGATCGCTTTAAAATACACAATTTATGTCATACACATTTTTTTTATTGAGTGAACCATTTTCGAGTTATTGCTTGTTACTCCCTTAAATTTTCCAATACTTATACTTTTTCTCAAATGGAAATTCGTTATTCATTTTTATTTTGTTGTCCTATTTAACTATAGCTTAAAGCCTAGCAATTCCCTTGCATCTACAAGAAAATTAGCAATAAGATTAACATTTCTATATCTCGATTAACATGAAGCATATGGAGAATAAGCGTTTGTAAAAATAGTTTGTACAAGAGTTGAGAAAGTCATGTGAGTGTAACATATCAGATTTGTCTTTTAGCGTTGCTCAGACATTTTAATTCCCATGTTTATTTTCGTATATGAGACAGTGTTACTACTATTCCGCTATTTAAAATGATGAACATATTCATGTTATTTATTATATTCGGCAATATTTCGTTTTAAATACTGCATAGCAAATGCCTAGTAACACGGAAATAAAATAGGAGTTCCTAAAATACGCATTTGATACCCTTATAAAGAAGATTTTCATCTCTGTATGAAATTAAAGGTTATGTTTTTGATATTTTTATAGTTAGCAGTAAGGGCGTTTTTCTTCACAAACTCGCACATCCAGTAAAACGCAAGACTGTCATCCCAATTGTTATGAAAGTTCAGTTTTGCTAAAGTTCCATTTCACACACAAGTGTTTGTCTGAAAACTGCAAATCTAAGTGTAACCAGTTTACTAAAATACAGTTGACAAATGTTTTTAGGCTTTAGGAAGGGCGGTGTATCATAGATGTATCTGATTTTCATCATTATTCAACAAAAATAAAATGAACAATTGAATAAATTATATATATAATCAATCGAAATGTTTTATACTTTTTAGAGACCTTATCATCTATTTAGTATAGAGAATTCAGTGGCACAGCCGGGATTTGAACACGGTTGCCCTAACATGCCAAGAGCAGGCAAAGGTCTCTAAAAAGTATAATTAATTTTAATTAATTATACATATAATAATTAAAAGGAAACCCTTAAGAAAACCACCTTTACTAAAGCACCTGAGATCGCAGGTCGCCATGGAGATTATCATCTCTAGTGAGATGCCTTGGTGGTTTATCTGAGAAACAAGTTGAATTAAATTGGGGAATTCAATCTCCCAGCGACATATTGTCACAATAGTTCAATGATTACCAGCAACAATCAGCAATTGAAAAATTAAATTGAAAAAATCTGATGTGTTGCACTCACGTGACTTTCTCGATTCTTGTATTAATTATTTTTACAAACGCTTATTCTCCATATGGTTCATGTTAATCGAGATATTAATCTTATTGCTAA
The DNA here is from genome assembly GCA_030765065.1 of Deroplatys truncata. Taxonomy (NCBI): domain Eukaryota; kingdom Metazoa; phylum Arthropoda; class Insecta; order Mantodea; family Mantidae; genus Deroplatys; species Deroplatys truncata. Next base: position 143,986,907 of record CM060985.1, on the reverse strand, counting down.
TTTTCTTGTGGATGCAAGCGGAATTGCTAGGCTTTAAGCGATAGTCAGATATTTTAAGAGCTGGTTGCTATGTGGCGCATTCCATTCTCTTTGTATGTCCAGGACAAAAAAAAATGAATAACGAATTCCCATTTGAGAAAGTGTTGCAAAATTTAAGGAAATAACCAGCAATATTTCGAAAATGGTTCACTCAACAAAAAAAATGTATATGACATAAATTGTGTATTTTAACGCGATCTACATTTTTTGTGTAGTAAAATTTTGCCTATCTCTTATGGTTTACCAGTTATGCAAAAGTCGTTCACAATGAAGAATACTTTTGGAGACATTCCCAGAAAATTCAAGATATACATTTCATTTGTCATGAAAATATCTTACACATATGATATTTTAATCAAAATCGTTAGAGCCATTTTTGAGAAAATTAAAATCTGGTAATCTGGGTTGGGGGATTTTCTTGCAAGCCTTTGTGTCGCATCTCCGGAAGATACTGAACCTAAATACCAAGTTAGGTGTTTATCCAACTGTTCGTTTTTGAGTTATGCTGTTCACAGACACACACGGACATGTTTCCAAAAATGCTTTTTTTTTGGATTCAGGGGTATCGAATTTTTGGGTGGAATACAATACGTTCCCACGTAGTAGAGAAAGTAAAAATCTGATAACATGACAAGCGCTTCGAGTATTTATTAGTGGGTATACAAATTATTCTTACGAAAGTTTATTATGTTATCTTCTTCATTTTAATCCAGATAAAACTTGCCGTAAATAGCTGCGTTACGCATTTCGTTATAGTAGATATTAAGCGAATAGCGATATTCAAATTTTAAAACTGTACGTTATGCGCTGGCCTTAAAATTCCATGCTCATTGCCTGCAATCGCGTGCAACAACTGAATATAGAAAGGACTTGAATAGAATCACAAGAGTATTGAACCATTAATAATGGATTCCTCGAGAATGGCTGTGCCACAAAAGAAGTTATTTGAAATAAATTATGTGTTTTAAAGAGATCTACATTTCTTGTGTAGTATTTCGTCTATCTAAACGTTTACCAGTTATACAAGATTATATAAAGTTCCTTCCGAATGAAGAGGACTTCACAGGCTATTCCGCGAAAATTCAAGACATACATTTTACTTGACATGTAAATATCTTTACTGTGCGGTATTTAATAAGAATTTTAGAGCAATTTTTCAGATAATCAAAATTTTCAAAAAATCTTCCAAGTAAAGGCATATTGGGGCGGGAGATATTCTTGAATATCTTTGTGTCGCACTTTTGAAAGGCACTGAAATGAAATACCAAGTTTGGTGTTTATCCAACTTTTCGTTTTTGAGTTTCGCTGTTCACAGACACACACACACACACACACGTGCGGACCTTTTTCCAAAAATGCTTTTTCTTATTTAGAGAACTCAAAATATGTATTTCCGGTGAAGTCTCGGTATCGAATTTGGGGGTGGAGTACAATACCTTGTCTACCTACTATGTATGTGGTAGTGAAATTAAAAAGAATGGACAAACAATTAGGTGCTGCCAACTTTAGTAAGGCCTCATTACCCAGACAAAAGTAAAAACAAAGTTAAAAATTAATTTTGTTTTTTAAGGCGAGCTTATAGAATATTTAAATTTAGTCTTTCAACTGTATACTCTGAATGAAAAGATAGTTCTAGGAAATAAACTCGTAAAGATTCTCAATGTTTCTAAAGCGGCTGAAAATGAGTATTAACATACATGACCCGAAAAAACGTTGAAAACATCCTCTTTTCAAAGTACTCAGTAGTTCTGGATATTATTGAAAGGTTTTTGTCAGCAAATACAGAATGTTTCAGAAATACTTTTACAAACTTCGGGTATGGGTTCCTTACACCACAAGAATGAAAAAAGGTCATATGAACATATGTCCCATAATCGTTTGTTTTCTCGTTAGGAGGTGTTCACACAGTGGTACACTTATAACACACAAAACTCATAATAAATGCTCGAAATGTCCTTCTCTTGCTTCTATGCATGCCTGTACTCGTCAAATCATGGAATGTCGCACCCTGTCAAAATCTCCGGGATGGTGTCGAATGGTTTCGCAGGCTTCCATGACACGTCGATGAAGCGTTTCTGCATCCGGGATGGCTGCTCCATAAACCAATGATTTTAGATGCCCTCCAGAGATAAAAATCCACAGGATTGAGGTCGGGAGAATGTGCAGGCTAAGGAACTGGTCCTCCTCTGACTATCCATCGGTGATGCTAAATACCAGTGCATCTCGAACAATGCGACTAAAATGTGCCGGAGCCAGGCATTTATCACATTTATCAGCAAAGGCGACGATAAACAGCGACAAAGGTTGGATGACTCGGTTGTCTTCGGTCTGGAAACCCCATCTTATAGAGCCGTGCAGCCTCGCGTCCGTTACCATTCGCGCGACCATACATAAAAATCATGTCTGCCTGTTCACTAAATGCATATCCAGCAATGGTGGAATGAAACACGTGCAGTTAACTCACTACATGTACACAATTGAAACGCTGAAGACAGACTAATGACAAATGTAAACAAGTCTCCATGGCAACACTTCGCCATCTACCGTATGTAGTACAATGGATCAACGCCTTCTATGAATGCATAGAGAAATTAAGTTTTGAGGTTGGACCCCGAAGGCCTTTGAACTCATACTTTCATTGTGACAGGAATAAAGCGAAAAACAAGGATTATGGGACATATGTTCATATGAATTTTTCCTTCTTTTGGTGTGAGGAACCCATACCCGAAGTTTGTAAAAGTATTACTGAAACACCCGGTATATCTTGCGAGTGCATTAAACCGAGGCGTTTCAACAATGTCAAACTTGCCCAGAACCATCGAAGGGTGATTGTATAAACGTTCGCAGCGTGTAGGAATCATGTATAGGATACCTGATATGGCTCAAAGGGCCTTTTATTATACATCCGTTTTGGTCACCACATAGATTGTGTGTCGTAGCAAGGTATTCTCTTGTTCGAGAATGTGACAACCTCTTTAACATAGGATTTTCATAACTTTACCTTTTCTCTTGGAAATTACAAAGGGGAAAACGGTTAGATAATTACAAATTTTATACGTGAGTACCTCTGCCTGTCAAAATGGTTTATTGAATGAATAATAAAACCTAATCATGCATGTCATAACGGTTCGATGGTATGAGAAGTAATTGTCAGTTTCATTTTATTTTCCCTGCTACGTACTAACTATGAGAAGTATTGCATTCTACCCAAAAAGTCGCTACCGAGATTTTACCGGTGTGTGTGTATGTGTCTGTCTGCCTGCCTGTCTGTGAACAGCATAACTTAACAGCTAGTAGTCGGATAAATACCAAACTTTGTATTTGAGTTAAGTATCTTCCAATGATGCGACACGAAGGTTTTCAAGAAAATCTCCCCATCCCTGACTACCTTTTACATGGAACATTTTTCGAAAATTGTGATTTCCTCAATAATCACTCTAACGATTTTGATTAAAATATCACATGTTTAAGATGTTTTTGTCGCAAATGAGATGAATATCTTGAATTTTCTGGGCATGTCCCCAAAAGACCTCATTATTCTGAATGATTTTTGCGTAACTGGTAAACCGTAAGAGATGGACAAAATGTTACTACTAAAAGAATGTAGATATCGTTAAAGCACACAATTTGTCATATACTTTTTACTTTTTCTACTACGTATAGTAAGTACGGGAAGTATTGTATTCCACCCAAAAATTCTATACCATTTTTTGAAAACATGTCCGTGTGTGTGTCTGTGAACAGCATAACTCAGAAACGAACAGTCGGATAAACATCAAACTTGATATATAGGTTCAGTATCTTCCAGAGATGCGACGCGAAGGTTTGCAAGAAAATCCCCTCACTCCAGACTACCGTTTATATGAAACATTTTTCGAAAATTTTAATTTTCTCAAAAATTGCTCTAACGATTTTGATTAAAATATCGTATGTTTAAGATATTTTCATGACAAATGAAATGTATATCTTGAACGTTCTGGGAATGTCTCCAAAAGTATTCTTCATTGTAAACGACTTTTTCATAATTGGTAAATCATAAGAGATAGACAAAATTTTACTACACAAAAATGTAGAATGCGTTAAAATACTCAATTTATGTCATTTACATTTGTTTGTTGAGTGAACCATTTTCGAGATATTGCTTGTTATTCCCTTAAATTTTCCAAAACTTATACTTTTTCTCAAATTCGTTATTCATTTTTTTATGTCCTGGTAATGCAAAGAGAATGGAATGCTCCACATAGCAACCAGCTCTTAAAATATCTGACTATCGCTTAAAGCCTACCAATTCCCCTTGCATCTACAAGAAAATTAGCAATAAGATTAACATCTCGATTAACGTGAAGCATATGGAGAATAAGCGTTTGTAAAAATAGTTTGTACAAGAGTAGAGAAAGTCATGTGAGTGTAACACATCAGATTTTTTGTGTCCTGGACGTGCAATAAGCATGGAATGCGCCACATAGCAACCAGCTCTTAAAGATTTGACTATCGCTTAAAGCCTACCATATTCCCTTTACATCTACAAGAAAATTAGCAATAAGATAGTCTGCAAATGTTTATCTCCATTAACATGAAGTAGATGGAGAACAAGCGTTTGTAAAAATAGTTATGTACAAGAGTAGAGAAAGTCATGTGAGTGCAACACATCAGATTTTTTCAATTTAATTTGCCAAATGCTGATTGTTGCTGGTACTTTACTAATCGTTTGCCACCGTGGTTTCACATTGTGGAGTTATACTGTCTTGGCCGACGGTCCCTTGCTGCAAATCAACGTAGCCCTTCGTCTGTTGCTCACCGTTTACTTCATGGGAATAATTGGTGTGCTTTAAAATGTAATTTGAGGCAGTATTTTTAACGCTTAAATGATTTCAGTCTAATGATATAATATATAATTCAATAACAGCCGGCCTTGAAGCAATATGTGTATGTAATAATTTGTAAAATGTATGTAACAGTCATTGCATATGCTTATATTATTGTAAACATGTTCAATAATGTTATGTGAATGTATTACGTAATTTAATAATGTGGGAGCTGTGAGAAATAGGTTAAACGTTGCTAACAATGAGGTAACCTTGAGGCAATAATGCGTTTGAGAGTTTAACAATACTACTTCTTATTCTTATTCTTGGTAATTTTAGTGACAGTTTATAAAATAGCCAATCAACAACCAGAAAAGCTTTAGTTAAATGAAGGTATTCTATTGGAGTAGGATTAGCCAATCAGAAATTGAAAAGGAAAAATAATTTTACAAATTTAGAGTTCAGTTGCCTACAGACAGCGTTACTAACCAGAAGCAAAAAGTGTCCTCAAGAAATATAATACTTATTCGTGTGAGACGAAAAATAAGTTTACGTGTTAAAAAGTGTAATTAATTCATAAAAATAATCTCACAGCTCTGTATATCAGTGAAGTGTTATTTAAATCGTATCAAGCATTAATAAAAGGAGTGTAGTAAAATTATAATCTGTGTAAGCCTACATTCCTGTCGCACCACAACCCTGCTAAGAGAAACGTGTCTCTAACAATAATACTGACGCAGTCGAGGCAAGCATAAATATATAATATTTAAAGAAACAGTTTAAATAACAACGTTAATATTTTTTTAAACTTGGGGCAAAGGCCACCTGAAAGTACATTTGGAGTGAAGGCTACCGGAAAGCGGGCACTATACGTGTGGTTGCAACGAATTTCAAGTTCGTCTCCCCAACAGTTGAAATATAATACAATCCTTCAATAAACAATCTACTTCAAATTTACGCCCAAAGTGTGTTGCAAATAAAAATAATGTAACAAACCACCTTCATCAATTTTCGTGAGAAAACTATTCTGGTGTTTTAAACGTTACATTGTACAAGCTGGACCAATTTATTGGCCTATGTTCATTTGTAAACTTAGCGTTTAGCGTTTATTTATGTGACATGTTTTGTTAATAATCATAATAATTATATTTTAATTATTGCCTTCAGAAAAGTATGCAGTTTCATCACCTGACCGTCTGATGACACGTATTGCTCAGTTGCCAATGAATGTGTAGATATTACCTTATTGCCTTGTTGGGAAGAAGACTGTTGCGTTTTTTATACGTTAGCGTGCGACTTAATTAACTGACATGTATAGATTTACCGTACCGTTGATTAGCTCTTCGGCAGCGCTTTTATTTCCTTCTTATTCACTGCTTTCATTAATTACTGTGCGAGGCATAATTTGCGTCCCAGAATATTGGCTGAAGCCTGTCATCTTTTACTTTCTCTACTACGTATAGTAAGTAGGGGAAGTATTGTATTCCAACCAAAAATTCGATACCGAGATTTCACCGGAAATACATATTTTGAGACCCCCTGAATCCAAAAAAAGCATTTTTGGAAACATGTCCGTGTGTGTGTGTCTGTGAACAGTATATCTCAAACAAACAGTCGGATAAACACCAAACTTGGTATTTAGATTCAGTATCGTCCAGAGATGCGACACGAAGGTTTTCAAGAAAATCATTCCACCCCAGATTACCCTTACATGGTAACATTTTTCGGAAACTCTAATTTTTTCAAAAATGGCTCTAATGATTTTGATTAAAATATTACATGTTTAAGATAGTTGCATGACAAATGAAATGTATATCTTGAATTTTCTGGAATGTCTCCAAAAGTATTCTTCATTGTGAACGACTTTTGCATAACTGGTAAACCATAAGAGATAGACAAAATTTTACTACACAAAAAATGTAGATCGCGTTAAAATACACAATTTAAATCATATACATTTTCGAGATATTGCTTGTTATTCCCTTAAATTTTCCAATACTTGTACTTTTTTCTCAAATTCATTATTCATTTTTTTTGTCCTCGTAATGCAAAGAGAATGGAAAACTCCACATAGCAACCACCTCTTAAAATATTTGACTATAGCTTAAAGCCTACCAATTCCCCTTGCATCTACAAGAAATTAGCAATAAGATTAACATTTCGATATCTCGATTAACATGAAGCATATGGAGAATAAGCGTTTGTAAAAATAGCTTGTACAAGAGTTGAGAAAGTCATGTGAGGGTAACACATCAGATTTTTTTTAATTTCATACAATCTTTATGTATATGATATGCATTTACAGTTTTATAAAGACATAACTACTTTAAATATTATGTTTAGTGCATGGTTGTATTTAATTTGTATGTAGGTTTCATTCCAATAGAAAAGGAAGGCGTTAAAATAAGCCTTTCACACTACATGGGAGTGTAGCATTTTCTAACACACCACGGGAAAATTTGTTAAAATAAGACAAATGATTAATTATAAAGTTTGTTATGATTATCATTCTGTCTGCATTTTTGATTTTATTACCACATGCAATATGTATCCGCCTACCGCGAACAAAGAACAAGGTGTATGCCAATCAACACAGAGGAATGGCTAGACTCAGATACAGGTGGCGTAGACATTTTAACATTCCCTCACCAGCATAAGCCAATGATTTTTATATCGACACTATTCCGTGCACTCAGCGGTACTTTCACCCAGAACTCTCCAGCAGACATCTAATTTAACTGTAACATTTCCAATAGTGGCGGCGCCGTGGCCGAGCGGTTTGACCGCTCGCCTCCCACCGAGGCGGCCCGGGTTCATTCCCAGGGACCTGCATGTGGGATTTGTGGTGAACGAAGCGGCGTCTGGGCGGGTTTTCTCCGGTTTCCCCCGCCATTCATTCCACCAACTGCTCCATCATCACCTTTCCTTTCATTCATTTCACCAACATTTCATCTACTTCCTTCATCCCATACCAGGCATTGGGCTGATCACCCATCCTGGATGCTCTGTTTGATCCATGAGTGTCTGCTCCTCGACGGGCTTCTGGCCCCAGGCACCCGCTCGTAAGTCCTACATAAGAGGAGGGTAAACAGATAATGAATGAATGAATGAATTTCCAATAGTTACTACAAGGAATTCAATAATTTCAAAAATATCTATTTAGCTTCAAAACTAAATGTCATTACGGATCCAAGCAGGTAGTTTAAGCCATAAGCTCCGCTCTGGGGGCATGATATACTGTTTTGCTGAAAAGTGATAAATGCTGTGTACGCGCACTTAATAAACAAAGGGTATGGAATATTGCTTGGAATGTATGTTTAGCTTGTAGGATATGTATGCTAGACGTATAGGAAGTGTCGAAAACACAATAATTCTTCAATATCACATAATTGTTTATTTTTACATTTTTGGGCTGTATTCTTTACTGTAGGTAACGTGAGTTCATGAAAAATATTTAAAAATTAAATCCTTTAACGAAGGGTCTGGGCCTGCCGACCTCACGCCCAGGTGCACACGGAGAGGTGATATGGCCGCAGCATCACACAACTCCAGCCGGAAAATTGATTCCTCAGGCCAGTCAGCACCTCTGCCTATCGCAGCTCCTCACTTTCCTCACATACTGAGTGGGCACCTACACCCGTGAGCTAAAATCCGTACTCCCATGTATGGGATCGAGGCCGTAGCCAGGAACCACGCTCCAGCCTACTGTGCCATGGCGCAGAACTCAAAAATAGTTACTTGGCATTATTTCTATGTGGTAATTGGGCGGATCAACAGCATTGCTGCTTTGAATTTCTGTTTCTTTTACAATAAATTATTACGTTTGTTGCAGTACACTCTGGATTTCGTGCAATTCTGCAGATAGTAATCTGAAGGATTGGGATCCGGTTTATTAAAAGCTTACATACAATAACAATGAATTAATCTAGCCATTCGCAGAACCGAGAGAATAAAGACAATTGTGTATTGTCATTTATTGTTTCTTTTTTGACACAGCACGTGGACCCTAGGAATCTACATTTTCGAAATTGTCCTTAAACTAATTAAATGATATACGTCCAACAAATACTGCATTTGACATTTTTACATACAGTAATGTCTTCTTCTTCTGCAGCCAACGCCCGTCCTTGGCTGGTCTGCCATTCGACGCCCTGCCTCCCAGTACAGCCGTGACCTTCCTTCCATAGAATCTTCAACTATAACAGTCTGCAGGGCAGCGCAGGAGGCCAAATGGTCAGCAGTGCCTTCCTCTTGCAAGCAGAGGGGACAAATTGGGCTATCAACCACACCGATTCTCTGCAGGTGTTTTTGCAAATAATCGTGCCCTGTAGTCATCCTAAAGGTGGCTACTGCCAGCTCCCGAGGCAGGTTGTTGGGGATGGGGTTTGAAGCAAGCATTTCCCATCTTTTACCAGCTGGCGCTACCTTCCGAGAGTCTACAATTGCTCCTTTGATTCGAGATGTTATGACGCTACTGATGTTTGAGTATGTCATTGGTACAACTGGCTGCTCCATTGAGCACCCTTCCTTGGCTAAAGCGTCGGCTTTCTCATTTCCGTCAAGGTCGCAGTGGCCCGGGACCCATTGCAAACGAACTTCTGTCATTTCTTGCAGTTTATACAGTCTGTCTTGGCATTCAGTGACCAGATCGTCCTCATGTTGGTTTCCTTGCGAGCAGAGAGCCTGAATGGTTGAAGTGGAGTCGTGATAAAAAGACCACTTTACACTGTACATTCATTGATATTAAGGCGATAGCTGCCTCACTGATAGCGGCAACTTCGCCGTCGAAATTATTCCTCATCTTACCTACAGGAAAGGCTCTACTACCCAAAGCAGAACAGTAGCCTGAGCCTGCACAATCATTTTGGGCCATGCCATCAACAGTGCAGTAATGTGAATATTACTTTATACTTTTGTTTAACAGTACTTTTGGACAACAGGACTTTTGGTACACCTGTATAAACGCGTAATCACAAACAAAGAATAGAACTGTAGTATTGCAAAGAATACGCCGAAACGTCCTGCTTTATTGTGATTTTTTTGTCTCATCTTTTACAGATGCTGTTGAGATTTTCGTGAGATTTTCGCAGTTGAATTCTAGCCGTCGTGAAAAGAAAATGTGTTCAGGTTTCTTTATTCACTTTCTTTTTATGGAATATGACAGCGCCGCGGGTGTAACCTGAGCCCACTTTGAATAATATTTCCCCACCTCAAACATCGTCGACAGAAGACGCGAGAGAAAGCCGTCTAAATGGCCGCAGTTCCCTTAAAGATAAAAGAATAAAGCGTGTAATAATATTTTGTGCCTTTTTCCGGACGAAGTAACCGATCGAGTTTCGCTCGTTTGATTTCCCCAACATTCGCGGCGGACATCGTCGAAATAAAAAGAAAACACGTATTGGATTTCCTTTGCAAGTTGTTTTTTGGTGTCTGTCACACTTGCTAAAAGATATAGTAAAAGTGTTTTTTGTCGGGTAAAAGTGGAACAGGCAGTTGTTGTAGTCAATAAATTTCATCCACATCCCTTGTTGAGAGTTTTTCCTACCTCTCTGGTTCTTGGAAGTCGTTTTTGGCTTCCATCCTGATAGAGAATGAAAGGAAGCATCTTGATCTTCTTCTGTTTACTCTAACTAGTTATTTTATTTGTTTTATTGCTTTGTAAATCGAGTTCAAGTTCAAATAACGACGATTTTAATTAAACAGCATCACGATGTGATGTTTACTTTTACCAACGCTTGCATGTGTACAAAGGAAACTATTACATTTCACAAAAAAGCTACATCCAGTTTTACCAGAAGTAGACGCTTTGAAAACTCCTGAACCCAAAAAGGCAAAAGCAAAAGGCACAATAAATAACAAACATTTCACTCCGGCACCTTCCAGTAATGCAAGGCGAAGACTTACACGAAACTTTTTGGTTTGGTTCTATTAATTTTCTCAGAAATTTAATATAACCTCATTTGATTTAGATATTGCCAAGTAAAATAGAATGTATATCTTCACTTATCTCTAACCAAAGCGCAAAGTCCTTTTTATTGTCATTGAATTTGATATACCTAAATGAGAAATCGTAAGAGATAGGCAAAGATTTGATACAGAAAAATATAGAACTTTTGTGCAGTTTGTGTCAAATAACACAAGGTTTATTTTATTGCTTCACGTATGGAAATCCAATTTGAAGTAGGTGTTGTATTGTAGTTCGACTGTTGGGGAGCCAAACTTGATGAAGTAACTGCCCCACGTATGGTCCAAAGTTTCCGATGGCCTTTGCCCAAACGTTTAGGAATCAATTTTGTATTTTTATGTTTTTTTAAATATTATATATATTTATGTTTGCCTCGACTGCGTCAGTATTAATTTGTAGAAACATGTATCTCTTATCAGGGAGTGATGCGGCTAAAGAATGTAAGTTTACACAAATTAGAATTTTTACTTCACTCCTTTTATTAATGCTTCGCACAGTTAAATAACGCTTCACTGATATAGAGAGCTGTGACATGATTTATTAATTACTTGCACTTTTTAACACGTAAACTTTATAATATTCTCGCCGTAATGAATTTTCGTCTCACACTGGATACGTACCGAGCGAATGAACTGCTCAGGTAGGTTGCCTTCTAGCGACTGGCGTTTACCGCTTAATATTGTAAATTTCTCTATTCCACATCTCTGATTGGCTAATTTTACTCCAATAGAATATGTTTATTTAACTTTCAGCTTACCTAGTTTTTTGATTGGCTATTTAAAACTGTTTTAAAATATTACATTATTGTTCCAAGAATTACTAGTAGCATTATTAAACTTTCTAATTCATTATTGCCTTAAGGTTACCTCATTGTTAGCAACTTTAGGCTTCTATTATCACAGCTCCTATATTGTTAAATTACCTAATACATTCTCATACCATTATTATACATGAACATAATAATATAAACATAATACAATGACTTACATACATGTTATATGTGATTTATACACATATTGCTTTAAGGCGGGCTGAAATGATTTAAGTGTTAAAAATACTGCTTCAGTTTTCATATACTTAGCTACTTGCAAAATATCGTTATTATTGTATCTTAACGTTTCCATAGCTTAAAATCCAATTTGATCGCAATCCATAAGTATATGAAAGTGAATGACAATCACCGATTGACCAATCACAAATAAAAACCGACTTGTGATATAAGTAGTTGAATTTTTTTCGGTCTCCTACATGTAACCAAGTGTGTATTGCATAATTAGAACTAATTTCTAGAATCCTACCAAATTATAGCTTTTGAATTGACTAGTAATAACAAAAGTACTTCGACATTTGTTTACTTTAAACTTTCTGTGAACATAATTTATTTTGAAAACACAAAATGTACGTTTACCTTAAAAATTAATAACTTATCTTTACCCAACAATAGAGATAAAATAACTGGAACGCAGATAATAACTCGAGTGTTAATATTGTTACATGATGAAATCTCAGTCTGAGCTATAATGTTGAGTGAACTGGCCAGACTGCGACTGGCCATTTCGGAATTATTTACTTCCAGAAAGTTTTAATCGGTTCTTTTGGAAGTCAGTATCTTTTAGAATGTATTCTGAACTACCAAAACTGAACTTTTCTCGGATCTGTATTTTGAATGTGGTACTTTTCACTGCACGGAGAACAAGTTTTTCTTAACCCTAATCTAGTTATCCGGCAATTACATATTCAGTTATAGGCTATTTCTCTTCTGTTGTGTGGTTACTACAATATTGCGATTCCGTAAAACTTTTCGCGATTTCTTTTGGTTCCACAGTAACTTTTTGTGTATAAATCTTCCTTGAGAAATGCCCTAGGCAACCATGAAAACAACAAAGAAATCCGGGCATTATTACTTTCTCTACTACGTAAAGTAAGTAGGGGAAGTATTGTATTCCACCCTAAAATTCGATACTGAGATTTCACCGGAAATACATGTTTTGAGACCTCCTAAATCCAAAAAAAGCATTTTCGGAAACATGTCCGTGTGTGTCTGCGTGTCTGTGAGTTTCTGTGAAGAGCATAACTCAGAAACGAACAGTCGGATAAACACCAAAGTTAGTATTTAGGTTCAGTATCTTCCAGAGATGCGACATGAAGGTTTTCAAGAAAATCCCGCAATCCCAGATTACCCTTTACATGGAAAAGTTTTCGAAAATTTTAATTTTCTCAAAAATGGCTCTAACGATTTTGATTAAAATATCACATGTTTAAGATATTTTCATGAAAAATGAAATGTATATCTTGAATTTTCTGGGAAAGGCTCCAAAAGTATTCTTCATTGTAAACGACTTTTGCATAACTGGTAAACCATAAGAGATAGACAAAATTTTACTACACAAAAAATGTAGATCGCGTAGACTATAGCTTAAAGCCTACCAATTCCCCTTGCATCTACAAGAAAATTAGCAATAAGATTAACATCTCGATTAAAATGAAGCATATGGAGAATGCGCGTTTGTAAAAATAGTTTGTACAAGAGTAGAGAAAGTCATGTGAGTGCAACACATCGGATTTTTCGAGATTACCACGTTCAGATAGAATGTCATAAAATGATCACCCAAACCCGGACGGGTGCATTCAAATAAACTACGGCTTGGCAGCGCTGGATACGACAACCAATCCTATCCAGTTGGACCACCGACCCTTTAAGAACGATCACGTTTGGTTGAAGTCGCGTGTAGACTCATTACTTACAATCACTTGCTACTGACGTGTTTTACGACACAACATTTTTCGCGTGTCGCCTTAACTCTTGGCTGCCTTTTGGTTTACTCGAGCAATCGATAGGTCACGCTGAGGTTCATCAGATGCCGGTCGCGGCGCTTTTTTTTTTTTTTTGTCCCCGTTTTTCTCTTTGCGAATGGGTTCGGCCACAGGCCAAATTCTTTAGATGTCTCCGCTTTTTCACTCGAAGGGACGAAGCGTTCCTTCACGTCCAAGCTTGTGATGCAGGATCATATTAAGATGGGTTTTATGAAAGATGGCTCCGAAGTTTCCATCAAAGGCTTCGGGCGATATTAATAACATCTTATTAGCTTGCCTTCTACGTTTGTATACACTTGAAGATCTTACCTCTAAACAGATATGATGGCTGTCTCTTCTGCACGAGAAAGAGCAAGCTTTTCAAAATGTTGTTGCTTTCAAGTTTTCATTTGTAACAGCAGATGGCGACAGAGAAGAAACATAAGTTTGGAAGTTTCGATATAGTCAGATGACATCGTTTCCTCTCTTGAACACGAACAAGGCATAGTTGTATATTTTTGTGTTTAAAATGTCCGCTGTCTAAAAGTGACCGGTGTCAAATTTGGAGTTGTGAGTAAATATTCATGATTGTATATTATATTGTTAATATTTACAAAGATCTCTTGAAGGTCTATACATTTATACAAAAGTTGTGTTTGGAGGTGACTCTACTATCTCTAATAACACGATGTCGTTACGCTTGCGGTCGTCATTTTGTTTCCAATTTGGAATGGAGAAAATTAAAATATTTTGGAAGTCAGGAGGGAATTAATATAAGGTGATAATTATAACATGTATTTATGATGTTGAAGAAAATTTCCTGATTATCAATGTCTACGGAGAAAGCAGATAACCAGTAATGCAAACACTGACTGGTAAATGTGGAGATTGTTCAGGATTGTAGGGGAAGTATTGTATTCCACCCAAAAATTCGATACCGAGATTTCACCGGAAATACATGTTTTGAGACCCCCTAAATCCAAAAAAGCATTTTTGAAAACATGTCCATGTGTGTGTCTGTAAACAGCATAACTCAGAAATGAACTTTCGGATAAACACCAAACTTGGTATTTAGGTTCACTATCTTCCAGAGATACGACACGAAGGTTTTCAAGAAACCCCCCCCCACCGCAGATTACCCATTACATGGAACATTTTTCGAAAACTTTAATTTTCTCAAAAATGGCTATAACAATTGTGATTAAAATATCATATGTTTAAGATATTTTCATGACAAATGAAACGTATTTCTCGAATTTTCTGGGAATGTCTCCAAAAGTATTCTTCATTGTGAAGGACTTTTGCAGAACTGGTAAACCATAAGAGATAGACAAAATTTTACTACACAAAAAATGTAGATCGCGTTAAAATACCCAATTTATGTCATATACATTTTTTTTGTTTAGTGAACCATTTTCTCAAATGGGAATTTGTTATTCATTTTTTTGTCTTGGATATGCAAAGAGTATTAATCTGTGGCAAAGAGAATGGTGCTGCACCTAGCAACCAGCTAGTAAGAGATATGTATGTGCTTAAAGGCTGCTGTATTTTTATATTGCCCTTGCGAATACAAAACAAGGGGAACATAGTGCGCCTTAAGCGATAGCCAAGTATATTTAGAACTGGTTGCTATGTGTAAAATGTAATTCTCTTTGCATGTCAGTTCAGTGCCTGATGGCAAAAAAAGGAGAATTTATTTTCCATTCACGACTACAACTTTAAAACCATTGGAACACGAAGCATTAGCCTCATTGGTAACTTTTATACACAGCTATAAATTAGAAAAGAAAAAAGACTATATCTATTATTTGGCTATCTTAACCCCAGGGGAAGCAAGGTGGAAATTATGACTGGTAATTGTGGGCTTCAACATTAAAATTGAGCCCTATATAATGTGTTATACAGTTTTGATTGTTAGTAGCCGGAAGCATTATCTTCTTAGAAGAAATATTATAAGCAATAAGAAACCAATATTTACCTATAGTTCCTAAACCATTTAACAATATTTTTGTGGACCTTATGGTTGCGTTACGTTACTGCACAGGTCTGATACAAGGAGAAGGCCTCATCGGTCGGTTAAGGCACGCTCTTCATGAGCGCGTCAAGACGGTCCGAAAGGGTGTGGGTTATCTGCTAACCCTGGCCAGGTTCCGCTTGACGATGTGACACACGCTAGTAGGCAAGCCCGCTGAGCTTGAACATCGCCCGGGATCGTCCAGTCGGCGAAGCTAGGTTACGAAGGGTACATGGGAGCAGGAATAGGATGGAGATGTTTGGTCCCTAAAGACCAATCTTTATCGTTTCATGTATCTTCGCGTCCCGGTGACATGCTAATGACCGTACAAGGTGAATAGCCAGTTCTGACTGAAACTCTGTTTTTTTTTTTCGAGTGGAGGAAAAATAATTTTGCGTACTAACCCCATCTAAGATGAGAGTGTGGGACTCCACCTCGGCGTGAAGCCGAGGCCATACCCACTAAAAAACCTCCACCGGAGGGAAAGGTCATGGTAAGGTGAGGCAGTACCGCTCTTGCACCTGCAGATTCAAGGAAAGGAGATGTTGGCCAGCCACAGGCTGAGGCCAAGGTGTGGAAGGAGGCCGGACGCAACCATGACCGAAGCCCTGGTTGCGCCCTGGCGAAATTTTAGGTGATCTTTTTTGAGAATTCTGGAAGGCGCCATGGCGCTGCGTCCTAAGATATTACTGGTGTTGGGCTTCACAAGCAGGCACTTGTGCGCGAGTCGTTGGATCTGAGCCAATGGCTGCGTCCCTTTAACAGATATTTAATGCATGCAAATATATAAGTACATAAATATATGGATTTGATTAGTAATTAATCAGCTTAATCTATAATCCTTAGCTTATTACTTATGTTAATATTCTAAGGTACACATACACTTGGGATTGCGGTAAATATTTGTAGAATAAATTTGCTCCGCCAGGTGGCGTCGTCCCTTATCATTAGTTAGGATGTTTAAATGTATTTGTTTGTGGTTTTGTTTTTCGCCCAAATAGGCGTCGTCCTTAATGTTATCCAAATCATTAACCATGACTATGCTGGGTCATATAGAGTGCACACCGGCGGGCAGTCTGCCTACAGTTGCAGGTGCGAGCCAGTGCCACTTGCGGGGGGGGCCTTCCCCCGGGACCGCCTTGACTCGGAGAGCAAGGACTTCGAGGCCACCAATAGTCACGTCGTGAAGCTGTAAACTCTGTCGCCTGAATCGGCCTATTTATGCCTTTGCGTAACGGTCGTCAGCACAAAGTACCGGTGGCGCCGTCTAGTTTATTGAGTTTAAACTATGTGTACATTAGGGCTATTGTAGCGTGTGGTTGAAATTATGTTACTAATGAATTATTTACCTTTAGTGTTATTATTTATCTGTGGTGAGGTACCACTATAAGTATATTTATGTTATGTTTTATAAGATTAGAACATTAACTTACTGTTACATATTCCGAAAATTGCTTAGTATAAAAGATTTGATTTATAAAGGGTAGTTTGAAGATTATAAATAAACTTAACCGCATTTATAACTTGAAACAATGCCGATTCTATCAGCAGTTGTCATGCTAAATTTTCACGCTGCCTGTAGACGAGAACATTTTATGACAAAGTGAGAAAGGATGCACTTTTATCCCCCTCTATCATGTACGCATCAAACAACTAAACGGCGATTGTTAACACGAGCAGTCTTTCTCAGTGTACCGTAACTTTTATGTACAGAAAAGCTGTTTTAGAAGAGAGTCTTTAATACAACGAAGCAAACTTCTGTGAGCATGCGTGCGCGCGCAATTTACGACGTCCTTACTTTGCCAAACTCTTAACAATAGTTGAGAAGCAAACAAAGGAGCCACTGAATACAAAAACGCATGTTGCATATAGTTATGGTAGATTTAAAGTCTGCTGTTGTCGCTGGCAAGTTTTCTGAAAGGTATATACATATGGTTCTATATTCGTAATAAACGCATGATTTTGAACAGTCATTTCCAGACAGCCAGCACGTATCCTCCGGCATATTTCCGCAAAACAATAAACTATTAATTATAATATCCTAACATTCGAAAGATATGGTTTTAATACAATTAAGATTTAACAATCATCATGTATTTCCATTGCTAAGTCCATTCGAACACGTTAGCATATTTCTGAAACCGACTTATCTTCTTCCTGAGGTCCAAACAAGTATTTAGCTCGATTATTAAAATATAGCATAATACTAACAGTAAACTGTAATCACCGAATGTACGAAAGAATTCCCTAAATAAAAACGAATCTCGGCTGGTATGAGAATATAAGGGAAACGAAAATAAAGTAATTCGTATTTTAGCTGGTATGAGGACGTAAGAAAAACGAAAGCAAAATAATAAGGTATCTCTTCTGCCCTGATAAAGTAAGAAAAACGAAAAGAAAATAATTAGTATCTCACCTGCCATGAGAAGGTGAGAAAAACGAAAACAAAATAATTACGTATTTCATCTGCTATCTGCTATGAGGACGTAAGAAAAACTAAAACAAAATTATTACGTATCTCACCTGCTAAGAGGAAATAAGAAAAACGAAAATAAAATAATTACATATCTCATCTGCTATGAGGACGTAAGAAAACGAAAACAGAATAATTACGTATCTCACTGCAATGAGAAGGTGAGAAAAACGAAAGCAAAATAATTGGGTATCTCACCTGGTATGAGAAAGTAAGAAAAACGAAAACAAAACAATTACGTATCTCAAGTGCTATGAGAAGATAAGAAAAACGAAAAGAAAATAATTACGTATCTCAAGTGCTATGAAAAGGTAAGAAAAACGAAAAGAAAATAATTACATATCTCATCTGCTATCTGCTATGAGGACGTAAGAAAAATAAAACAAAATAATCAGGTATCTCACCTGCTAAGAGGAAGTAAGAAAAACGAAAACAAATAATTACATATCTCATCTGCTATCTGCTATGAGGACGTAAGAAAAATAAAACAAAATAATCATGTATCTCACCTGCTAAGAGGAAGTAAGAAAAACGAAAACAAATAATTACATATCTCATCTGCTATCTGCTATGAGGACGTAAGAAAAATAAAACAAAATAATCATGTATCTCACCTGCTAAGAGGAAGTAAGAAAAACGAAAACAAATAATTACATATCTCATCTGCTATCTGCTATGAGGACGTAAGAAAAATAAAACAAAATAATCATGTATCTCACCTGCTAAGAGGAAGTAAGAAAAACGAAAACAAATAATTACATATCTCATCTGCTATCTGCTATGAGGACGTAAGAAAACGAAAACAGAATAATTACGCATCTCACTGCAATGAGAAGGTAAGAAAGACGAAAACAATATAATTGGGTATCTCACCTCGTATGAGGACGTAAGAAAGACGAAAACAAAATAATTGGGTATCTCACCTGGTATGAGGACGTAAGAAAGACGAAAACAAAATAATTACGTATCTCAAGCGCTATGACAAGGTGAGAAAAACGAAAACAAAATAATTACGTGTCTCAATTGCTATGAGGACGTAAGAAAGACGAAAACAAAATAATTACGTATTTCACCTGCTATGAGGACGAAAGAAAAACGAAAATAGAATAATTACGTGTTTCACCTGCTATGAGGACGTAAGAAAAACGAAAATAGAATAATTACGTATCTTCACCTGCTATCAGGAGGTAAGAAAAACGAAAATAGAATAATTACGTGTTTCACCTGCTATGAGGACGTAAGAAAAACGAAAATAGAATAATTACGTGTTTCACCTGCTATGAGGACGTAAGAAAAACGAAAATAGAATAATTACGTGTTTCACCTGCTATGAGGACGTAAGAAAAACGAAAATAGAATAATTACGTGTTTCACCTGCTATCAGGAGGTAAGAAAAACGAAAATAGAATAATTACGTGTTTCACCTGCTATGAGGACGTAAGAAAAACGAAAATAGAATAATTACGTGTTTCACCTGCTATGAGGACGTAAGAAAAACGAAAATAGAATAATTACGTGTTTCACCTGCTATCAGGAGGTAAGAAAAACGAAAATAGAATAATTACGTGTTTCACCTGCTATGAGGACGTAAGAAAAACGAAAATAGAATAATTACGTGTTTCACCTGCTATGAGGACGTAAGAAAAACGAAAATAGAATAATTACGTGTTTCACCTGCTATCAGGAGGTAAGAAGAACGATAACAGAATAATTACGTATTTCACCTGCTATCAGGAGGTAAGAAAAACGAAACAAAATAATTACGCATTTCACATGTTATGAGGACGTAAGAAAAACGAAAATAGAATAATTACGTGTTTCACCTGCTATGAGGACGTAAGAAAAACGAAAATAGAATAATTACGTGTTTCACCTGCTATGAGGACGTAAGAAAAACGAAAATAGAATAATTACGTGTTTCACCTGCTATCAGGAGGTAAGAAGAACGATAACAGAATAATTACGTATTTCACCTGCTATCAGGAGGTAAGAAAAACGAAAATAGAATAATTACGTGTTTCACCTGCTATGAGGACGTAAGAAGAACGATAACAGAATAATTACGTATTTCACCTGCTATCAGGACGTAAGAAAAACGAAAATAGAATAATTACGTGTTTCACCTGCTATCAGGACGTAAGAAGAACGATAACAGAATAATTACGTGTTTCACCTGCTATCAGGAGGTAAGAAAAACGAAAATAGAATAATTTCGTGTTTCACCTGCTATGAGGACGTAAGAAAAACGAAAATAGAATAATTACGTGTTTCACCTGCTATCAGGAGGTAAGAAGAACGATAACAGAATAATTACGTATTTCACCTGCTATCAGGAGGTAAGAAAAACGAAACAAAATAATTACGCATTTCACATGTTATGAGGACGTAAGAAAAACGAAAATAGAATAATTACGTGTTTCACCTGCTATGAGGACGTAAGAAAAACGAAAATAGAATAATTACGTGTTTCACCTGCTATCAGGAGGTAAGAAGAACGATAACAGAATAATTACGTATTTCACCTGCTATCAGGAGGTAAGAAAAACGAAACAAAATAATTACGCATTTCACATGTTATGAGGAGGTAAGAGAAATCAAAAACATTCAGCTCTAAGGCCAGCTGTCCATTGCCTCGCCAAAAACCATGTGAGTGTAATACATCAGATTTTTTTTATTTTACGCACTGAAAAAATGGTATAATGATGTAAATTTTAGTACAAAAAAAAACCAGACGAGAGCTTTCTTTGAATATATCATTCAACTAGTGTAAAAATCTTTTTTAAAAATGTTTTTTAAGATATATACCATAATCAGAGTAACTAATAAGAATGTGTTTCGAGATTTAAAACTCCAGCAACAACCTGGTACTAAGTTTATGTTTCTGACAGTCCAGCGTCTCTTCTTCTTTACTGCACCAAAAAGATGTACATTTTACTTGCTGCAGATGAAACATTTATAACTGAAACCTCACAATCAATTCCTTAGAGTACCAGAGAACATAAATGTTATTTATACCAGGTTCCATAACTACGGTGGAAGCACAAAGAATGCTTCTTCCCCAACCTACAGCGTGCATTAATTTCGCTTTTAACGTGCATGACAAATCACAAAATATTAACCTCATAAAAACAGTTGCACCCTGATTTTCTATCTCAGCTACTGGAAGATACTGCTGTTTGAATTTACGTCACAAAAGGCACATGCAAATGAGTTATCTCGCGGGTGGCTTGGCAATTACAACAATTAAAACTCTGAGTTAACATTTACCATTATGTGACGAGACATTTCATATATTTCTGCACGGAACAGTTCATTTACAAAGCGATTCTCTGAATTGAAATCAGATTGCTTCAAAGATAGCAAGCGAAAAAGTTATTTCGGTTCAAACAAATTAAAATATAACGCATACAAACGCCGCAGAGCGGGGAATATACCAGGTGCGTAGCTTCAAGTCTGTCGAACGTAACTTGGCAAGCATAAAAGCTGCAGTGGACTGTGCTTTTGCTACCCAAATATGGTTTTCAAAGCAAACTTTATGAGCGGAACCCATCCTGATGAGATTTTTCAGTAGGCAAGGTGGTTGTGAATGATCATTTAGGAGATATACTCACCGTACAAGAGATTTGTCAAATTCATTGAGACCAGAGACAGCCCAAACATATTCTGTGACGTCTCATCATGACCTCTTTTGTTTCTAACGGTTTCTGTTTCCTGTAAATGCACTTTATGACATTCATAAACAGTAGTAGCTGGAACTTCTTACTTAACCCAAAATTTCAGCCACTTGTTCATCCTCTGTTACAAGAAACTTGAGTATAATCTTGAGAGCTTTGGGCATATGTACTTCTCGCTCAGTCATCCTGCATTGCCTGTACTTGAGGGCTGGCGGTGCGGACGAATACGATACTCCGTGCCAGTGCCACAAGTCTGCAGTTCAGCATTCACTGCGGTAAGGAATTGCCATAGCCGCGGATCTCCTGGTCTCCGTCCGGTTGCTCTAACCACTGAGCTACCATGGCAACATGCCGACACGACATTAAATTCTCCAATTGATCGCATTTTTCCCGGTAAAGCACAAGGAGATCTCAAATTGTATTGAGATGTCATACCCCAATGGCGTCTTACATTCTTTGTAAGTACTTTAAGTCGAGGTATTTATAGTTGCAACCACTATTAGGCCAATTGCACCACGGATCTCCCGGTCTCCGTCCGGTTGCTCTAACCACTGAGCTACCATGGCAACATGCCGACACGACATTAAATTCTCCAACTGATTCGCTATGGCATTGAGTTCTTCAGTCATCTGATTCTACCTTTCCAACCCTGTCCAACACACGGCTTGTGTGAACGAACAATTAATTCCAATAGTGTAATTTTTGTGACAGTTTATAAAATAGCCAATCAACAACTAGAAAAAGCTTTAGTTAAATGAAGGTATTCTATTGGACTAGGATTAGCCAATCAGAGACTTGAAATACAGAAATTTACAAATTTAGGCGGTAGAAATCAAGTCAGTTGCTTGTAGACAGTGTTCCTAACCGGACGCGAGATGTGTCCTCCAGAAATTTAATACGTATTCGTGCGAGACAAAAATAGTTTACCTGTTAAAAAGGTGCGAGTAATTTTAAAAAAATCTCACACCTCTCTCTCTATCAGTGAAGTGTTATTTAAATAGTGTCAAGCATTAATAAAAGGAGTGAAGTAAAATTATAATCTGTGTAAGCCCACCCCCTGTTTAGATATTCATGTCTCTAACAATAATACTGACGCAGCCGAGGCAAACATAAATATATAATATTTAAAGAAACAGTCAAAATTACAAAGTTAATATTTTTTAAACATTTGGAGCGAAGGCTACCGGAAAATTTTTTACCATACGTGCGGTTGCAACTACTTCAAGTTGGGTTCCCCAACAGTCGAAATATAATACATCATCTTCAAACTGACTTTCCGTAGCAGCAACAATACAAACCTTCTTCAAATTCCCCCCCCCCAAAGCGTGGGGCAAATAACGTTGTAGCGGGAAATCGTCGATCCTTGGGTTGATGTGGTCTTCGGCAGTGTTCTTCCTCGGCTATTGGTGCGGCGTGGTTGTTGCGTATTCCATTCCTAACTATATCTAATTATTAATTCTGAGGTTATAGTGGGTGAGGCAAGTTTAAGAAATACACTGTAGTTTTCCCCTAATAAATGAAGTTTATTCAGTATTGGAATAATTATGGGCGGCTAGTTTTTCCCATTATTATAATCCCACCACTTTAAATTAGTCAGGAGCCTAGCTATCTGCACACGCACTCCCACCCTTGTGCACCCACGTGCATCTGTAGCACCTCGTGTCGACGCGAATACTTAAAGATCAGTTAGAGAGAGAGAGAGAGAGAGAGAGAGAGAGAGACAGAGAGAGAATGGGCTCTGAGGCGTTGCCTGCCCTTATATACGGGAGCCTAGTGACGCTCATCTCTGCGTTTAAAATGTAACGACTTTTCCTATTGGCCCTCAGACCGTGTTACCTTAATATGTATGAGAATGTGTGGCTTCAGATCCGTGCGCATACGTGTCACCTTGGAGCGTTGTGGAGCCAGTTCCATATCTTCGTCTCTTTCTTTTATCTATCTGTCTCTTTCTATTTCTCCGTACCGTTACCGGTTCCCTGCCTGTTGGCTTGGTGAAAGGTACGCTCTTTATGCTTTCCTGGAATTTTGCTAGCTTGCTTCGTACTATCAGCTCTGTACAAATGTTAGATGTTGAATATTTTAACATGTTAGTGAATTATATTATTACTGTACAATTCTTATATATATATAATATATCCCCTTTCAACGTAAAGACAATAATTTCTTCAATCCACATTAGCAAAGTGTATCATTTGTCGCACCATTCGTTGCGCAATATATCATGTACTTCCACCATGTTTGTCTATTTGAAGTGATTTATCCGCGCAGAAGATGTATGATCCGTTTAAATGCAGGCCTTTGTTTCTTCTGTGCCCGAAAGTTTATCGTCGACATCGATAAAGAACGTCGGTTTCGATTAAAACTGGCTGCAGCAAGAACCACGCCGACAGTGTACCAATTAACGAGCATTCTATACTTGCACATGCGCAGTTTGCGGTGAATGTGGCTTTATTTACTGCGATACACCGCAGTTGATAGCCGGGTGTTTGTTCAGCTCTCAACAAAAAGGGGAACACCGTGTTGGAATAAATGTTCCAGTGAAGAAATAGATCCCGAGATTCCACGGAGGGGTTTAAATGAAATCGCTGAGTGATATTGAGGAATTTTACTGCGGCTTATTGAATTTACTGCAGAGTGGATAAACCAATAAATGACGCTTTTGGTTCAAGTTGCAATAATGGAGCAAAATGTATTAAACCAATAACTTAGAAAGGAAGGTACACAAGGAAATCACATGTTCCCAAACTGAAATATTGCTTATACTAGAGCAAGGCCGTTCATAAGAGGAGTCGGGGGATGCATTTCGGGGGCCCTGATGGTTGTGTCATTTTATGCAATTCTCTCTACACGAATTTGTTAAGTAGACATGATACGTTTTGACGATATGTAAAATATATTTACCCCCGCAACTACAAACTTTCAATCGCTCTAGCCCATACACATTTACATCCAATCGTGGCAAACTTACTACTGTTCATTCCTGTGAAGTCTGCTAACGTTTATTATTTAGCTTATTTCTTGAAATGTTCGTCAGGTAAATAAAAAACTTCTGATGTGATACGCTCACATGAATTTCTCTACCCTTTCACGATTATTAGTGAGTATACAAATTATTACTTTCTCTACTACGTATAGTAAGTAGGGGAAGTATTGTATTCCACCCAACATTTCGATACCGAGATTTCACCGGAAATACATGTTTTGAGACCCCCTGAATCCAAAAAAAAGCCGTTTTGGAAACATGTCCGTGTGTGTGTGTGTGTGTGTGTGTGTGTGTGTGATTCTGTGAACAGCATAACTCAGAAACGAACAGTCGGATAAACACCAAACTTGGTATTTAGGTTCAGTATCTTTCAGAGGCACGACACGAAGGTTTTCAAGAAAATCCCCCCCACCCCAGAGTACCCTTTACATGGAAGATTTTTCGAAAATTTTAATTTTCTCAAAAATGGCGCTAACGATTTTGATTAAAATATCATATGTTTAAGATATTTTTATGACAAATAAGATGTATATCTCGAATTTCCTGGGAATGTCTCCAAAAGTATTCTTTATTGTGAACGACTTTTGCATAACTGGTAAACCATAAGAGATAGACAAAATTTTACTACACAAAAAATGTAGATCGCGTTAAAATACACAATTTATGTCATATACATTTCTTTTGTTGAGTGAACCGTTTTCGAGATATTGCTTGTTATTCCCTTAAATTTTCCAATAATTTTTCTCAAATTCGTTAATAATTTTTACTTTCTCTACTACGTATAGTAAGTAGGGGAAGTATTGCATTCCACCCAAAAATTCGATACCGAGATTTCACCGGAAATATATGTTTTGAGGCCTCCTGAATCCAAAAAAAGCATTTTTGGAAACATGTCCGTGTGTGTGTCTGTGTGTGTGTGTGTCTGTGTGTGTGTGTCTGTGTGTGTGTGTGTGTGTCTGTGAACAGCATAACTCAAAAACGAACAGTCGGATAAACACCAAACTTGGTATTTAGGTTCAGTATCTTCCAGAGATGCGACACGAAGGTTTTCAACAAAATCCCCCCACCCCAGACTACCCTTTACATGGAACATTTTTCGAAAATTTTAATTTTCTCAAAAATGGCTCTAACGATTTTGATTAAAATATCATATGTTTAAGATAATGTCATGAGAAATGAAATGTATATCTCGAATTTTCTGGGAATGTCTCCAAAAGTATTCTTCATTGTGAACGACTTTTGCATAACTGGTAAACCATAAGAGATAGACAAAATTTTACTACACAAAAAATGTAGATCTCGTTAAAATACACAACTTATGTCATACACATTTCTTTTGTTGAGTGAACCGTTTTCGAGATATTGCTTGTTATTCCCTTAAATTTTCCAATACTTATACTTTTTCTCAAATTCGTTATTCATTTCTTTTATGTCCTGGACTTGCAAAGAGAATGGAATGCGCCACATAGCAACCAGCGTTAAAATATTTGACCATCGCTTAAAAGCTACCATATTCCCCTTGCATCTACAAGAAAATTACCAATAAGATTGACATCTCGATATCTCGATTAACATAAAACATATGGAGAATAGGCGTTTGTAAAAATAGATTGTACAAGAGTAGAGAAAGTCATGTGAGTGTAACACATCAGATTTTTTTTATGTCCTGTACATACAAAGAGAATGGAATGCGCCACATAGCAACCAGCTCTTAAAAGATTTGACTATCATTAAAGCAAATTTTATATCGATTAACATAAAGTAGATGAAGAATAAGCGTTTGTAAAAAGTAGAAAAATGCATGTGAGTGTAACACATCAGATTTGTTCTACGCGTAACCGTATGTACATTTTTTGTATGCAAGAGAAACGTAATAAAAAACAGACTGGTGTATTGTCGATCTTTGTCCCTGAGGTGATTGTATACATACATACGCAAATAGGACAGTTTCTAGCCTGGCATATTGTTCTCTAGGTAGCGAACTGTAGTCGCCTGCAGGAATGTATTATTCCACGAGCATTTGCAGGTGCATAGTCTTGTTTATAAACAAGAGAGGGACTACTCCCCTTGTTTGCATATCGTTATCAGGGTCAAGGAGTCCTGCTAACCTAACCTAACAGAAAGCACAATGCACTGCAATGCGAGAAAAAACAGCCATAGTAGTTTGCAACAGTGCATTTTAAGTGTTGGCTAGACGAACCGGGGTTGCGGTAGAGTTTGAATGTGGGAGGTTCAGGTGGAGAGTTGTTGAACTGGGGCAGCTGTACATAATTAAAGTAGAAACCTCTGTGTCTGTGGGGGCACGTCGTTATTAGTGTTTAACAGACTTAGCAGTAATTCTTTGTTCGCTCCGCGAGTCTCGACTGTTTCCAACTGGTGCGAAGCATACACATATATACTCACATACGGGTGTGGACAAGACTGTAGCCTAATAGTATATTATGCCACAAGACTGGTAATAATTAAGACACGAGTATGTCATACGAGCGTATTAATTACGTTATAGTCAAGTTACATACGACTGTTTTTGGTCAACCACACACTATAATTTCAAAACTTCGAGTTTTTGCAAAAAGATTTTACCTTGTTAATTGTAATTAAATGCTGCTGGGATAGTAGTATTGTTGCGTCCACGCCGTATTTATTGATTTTTGCAGGTAACATGAAAGTAACACATGTTAAGCAAAAGAAACGAATTCAGTTTATTAGAAGTACAATGAACAGAATTTATCATATTATAAATACACATATTTCATCGTGTATCTGGGGAATGAATCCCAGTGACTGCTGCTTTGAAGGTGTTAAAAGGTATGGGCGATCTGCGCGAGCCGCCGAGTAAGGTCATAATTAGTCGCTGAAGGATTATGGATGCCAAACAGTTCGGTACGTCACATGCAATCAGTGTATTATAGTATGGCCGACAACATGTACTTAGTTTTTATCTTTTTTTATTCTATTACTTTCTCTACTACGTATAGTAAGTAGGGGAAGTATTGCATTCCATCCAAAAATTCAATACCGAGATTTCACCGGAAATACATGTTTTGGGACCCCCTGAATCCATAAAAAACCATTTTTGGAAAACTGTCCGTGTGTGTGTCTGTGAACAACATAACTCAGAAACGAACAGTCGGATAAACACCAAACTTAGTATTTAAGTTCAGTATCTTCCAAAGATGCGACAGGAAGGTTTTCAAGAAAATCCCCCCACCCCAGATTACGCTTTAATTTTCTCAAAAATGGCTCTAACGATTTTGATTAAAATATCATATGTTTAAGATATTTTCATGACAAATAAAATATATATCTTGAATTTTCTGGGAATTTCTCCAAAAGTATTCTTCATTGTGAACGACTTTTGCATAACTGATAAAAACTACACAATAAACGTAGATCGCGTTAAAATACACAATTTATGTCATATAAATTTTTTTTGTTGAGTGAACCATTTTCGAAATATTGCTTGTTATTTCCTTAAATGTTTCAATACTTATTTTCTCAAATCGGAATTCGTTATTCATTTTTTTGTCTTGGATATGCAAAGAGTATTATTCTGTGGCAAAGAGAATGGTGCTGCACCTAGCAACCAGCTATTAAGAAATATGTCTGTGCTTAAAGGCTACTGTATTTCTATATTGCCCTTGTAAATATATATTCACCTTACAGCTACAAGAAAATTAGCAATAAGATAGAGTCTGCAAATGTTTATCTCGATTAACATGAAGTAAATGGAGAATAAGCGTTTGTAAAAATAGTTTGTACAAGAGTAGAGAAAGTCATGTGAATGTAACACATCAGATTCTTTTATTTTACGTCGCTTTAACTCCTTGTTCGTATCACGACGGATCTGTTGGTGGATATCTCTTAGAACGATATGTGATGGACAGTTAGCCTTCTAGGTAGCTCATCCCTGTAACCCCTGCTTCATGCTGTGAGATGTCATTAGGGTGCCGTCCAGTATAACTGCTTACATTGTGTGTAGATAGATGGCGTAACATTCACTATCACCACTTATTTTTCTTTTTACTATTGTCTTAGACTTAAGATGGAACTTTGGGTCGTGGAATTAAATATCCAATCCGGTATTTACCTTGGCGACAGAGGAAAGCGACGAAAAAACCTTAGACAGATTGGTCGGCCCACGGGATTTGAACCCGGGATCTCCCGAATTCGGACTACAGACTTTACCGCCTGAGCCATCCCGCTCCGTTTTTTTATGTTCTAAATTACCTTCAATTTAAAAGATGAAAGAAATACTCATTCCACTAAAATATTAAATATTGAAAATTATTGTGTCGCATCCTTGGAAGATACTGAGCTCATACCTACCCAGTTTTGTATTTATCCAGTTTTTGTTTTTGAGTTATGCTGTTCTCTCTCTCTCGCACACACACACACGTACACGGACGAGTTTCCAAAACTGCTTTATTTCGATTCAGGGGGTCTCAAAACATATATTTTCACTGAAATCTCAGTATCGAATTTTTGGGTGGAATGCAATACCTTCTCTACCTACGTGGTAGAGAATGTAAACATATGGTGTGATACATTCATATGGCTCTCTCTGCCCTTTTATATTTATGAGTGGGTATAGAAATATTCTTACTGAAACTTATTTTTCTTTCTACTACATTTAACCCAATTAAACGTTTGCAAAAAATAGTTACATTACACATTTCATTATAAATACAAAGTGACAGCAACAGCCAATTGTTTAAGAACTAGACGCTATATGCTGGCCTTAAAATTCCACGCTGTTTAAATGCAATCGCGAGAAACAACTGAAAATCAATGGAATTTTCTGAAAATGATTGAGAAGTATTGAATAATTTGAAACTTTAATAACGATATTACAGAAACGACTTATGCCACAAAAAAGTTTATTTGAGTAAAGTGTGTGTTTTAAACAAATCTGTATTTGTTGTATACTACGTTTTCGTCTGTCGCTTAACGTTTACCATTTACATAAGATTATAACAAATTCCTTCCGAATGAAGAGGATTTCCTAGTTTATTTCTAGATATACATTTTATTTGTCATGTAAATATCTTTTATATATATGGTATTATAATCAAAATCCTTAGCAATTTTTTTAGAAAATCAAACTTTTCAAACAATGTTCTATGTAAAGGGTAGTTAGGTGGGGGACTTTGTTTTTACCAATCACACAAAGTTATTCAGAATGAAGAATAGTTCACAGGATATTCCCCAAAAAATTCAAGATATACATTTTATTTGTCTGGTAAATATGTTAAAGATGTGGTACTTTAATCAAAATCATTAGAGCCACTTTTAAGAAAATCAAATTTTACAAAAAAAATATGTGTTACACTCACATGACTTTCCCTACTCTTGTACAAGTTATTTTTACAAACGCTTATTCTCCATATGCTTCATGTTAATCGAGATGTTAATCTTATTGCTAATTTTCTTGTAGATGCAAGGAGAATTGCTAGGCTTTAAGCGATAGTCAAATATTTTAAGAGTTGGTTGCTATGTGGAGTGTTCCATTCTCTTTGCATTACCAGGACAAAAAAAATGAATAACGAATTTGAGAAAAAGTATAAGTATTGGAAAATTTAAGGGAATAACAATCAATATCTCGAAAATGGCTCACTCAACAAAAAAAATATATGACATAAATTGTGTATTTTAACGCGATCTAAATTTTTTGTGTACTAAAATTTTGTCTATCTCTTATGGTTTACCAGTTATACAAAAGTCGTTAGAGCCGTTTTTAAGAAAATTAAAATTTTCGAAAAATTTTCTATGTAAAGGGTAATCTGAGGTGGGCGTATTTTCTTGAAAACCTTCGTGTCAAATCTCTGGAAGATACTGAACCTACATACCAAGTTTGGTGTTTATCCGACTGTTCGTTTCTGAGTTATGCTGTTCACAGACAGTCGCACACATGGACGTGTTTCCAAAAATACTTTTTTTTTGCATTCAGGGGGTCTCAAAACATGTATTTCCGCTGAAATCTCGGTATCGAATTCTTGGGTGGAATACAATACTTCCCCTACTTACCATACGTAGTAGAGAAAGTAAAAATGAGTGACAAAACGGCAGACTGCAGGAGCGATATGTGATATGTTTTTATGGTACTGTACTCCACCTTTAAGTGAGTGGGTATAAACTTCATGTTTCCTCATATAATTTACAACCTGGTAGAAAGGGCCGTCTTCATCGAGTTGCATGTACTTGAGCCTCTGCAGATATCATAGTATATTGTGCACACTGCGCCCGAATGTTACCAGCTTTTCAAACTAGGTGCAATCAAGTCTTTGGAGGTGGTGGGTCAATTGGGCAAGCTTCTCTGTTGATGTGTACGTTTTCGTCTCGCCTTCTACCGTGGTGCATGTTTTTGTAGTGGTTAATGCCTTCCAAACACGGCCATCAAACGCTTGTGGTTCTCTGAAGCGATCAGACCTTTTCCTGCCCTTAATTTCCCCCTATCTGCTTATATATTGTCAGCGTCTGGTGGAAAACGCTGTAATGTATGATGATCGCAATCCTATGCCCTGTTCTTTAAGTTCACTATATTGACAAATATAGTAGCACACGAGGGCCGACCCAGAAGTACACGACCTGACGTATAGACTGTGGTTTTTTCAAACAAGTGACTGTGGTAGAAAGTACCACCCTTATAAAGCTTAAAAGTTTGAAGTTTGACGATGCTACGTTGTTTAGTAATTGCTTGGCAGCCATCAATAGTGAACTCTCTCAGTGAACTTGTAAACATGGATAAAACTGGTCATCGTTATGTGATACAATACTTTCATTTGAAAGGTCTTAGTCCAACTAATATTAAACCTGAGTTAGATTCTACTCTGAGGGAGTCTGCTCCTTCGTTTACAACAGTAAAATGTTGGGTGGCAGAGTTTAAGCGAGGCCGTACGAGCTGCCAAGACGAACGTCGCAGTAGTCGACCAAATGAGGTGACCACGCCAGAAATTGTGAAGAAAATCCACAAAATGGTATTGAATGGCCGTCGACTGAAAGTGCGCGAGCTAGCAGTCATCGTAGGCTGTACATCGCACACTAACTGAAAATTGGGACATGAGAAATCAGTACGCAAGATGGGTGCCGCGTTTATTCACAATGGAACAATGTTGGGCGATGTTTCACTGCAATAAAGCCGAGTTTTTGCGTCAATATATAACCATGGATAAAACATGTTCCATCACTTCACACCTGAGACGAAGGAACAGTCAAAACAGTGGATTGAAAGGGTAGAATCGGCTCCAAAGAAGGCGAGGACAGTTCCATCTGCAGGCAAGGTCATCTTCAAAAAGGAAAAGCAATCAATGGCGAGAACTATGCAAATTATTGCAGCGTTTGTATGATGAACTCAAGCAAAAATGGCCGCATTTAGCGAAAAAGAAAGTTTTGTTTCATCAAGACAATGCACCAGTTCACACATCCATTCAAGAAATGGCTTGGTGGTAAAAGACTTGCCAACAATGAAGTGGTGGAATTTGCAGTTGATGGCTATTTTGCACAACACAATGGTTCTCACTATAAATAGGGTATCGAAGCTATTGAACATCGCTGGGAAAAGTGTATTGAGCTGAAAGGAGACTATGTAGAGAAATAAACTTCTTTCCGAAAATTTTTGTGTGTATTTTTATTTTTTTATTTTTTTTTTTTTATTTTTTTTAAGGTCGGGTACTTCTGCGACAGTCTCGTATCACAGATGGCGGTAAAAGTCAGGAGTAACACAATATCGTGCGCCCTCGTATAATCTTCCTCTGTTATTGTTTTTTGGGTGCATTTCGGCTTGTACTGTATGCAAACTTACCGGTTTGTGCCTCGTTCGGAAACAGATAACTATAAAGTTAGTCTAAGTAGAAGATATAGTGTGCACTTCATAGCAAGCGATGTTATCGACTCTCAAATCGAATTACCGCATCCCAGGTGCATATTTGGAAACATTTGTGTTATATGAAGCAAGGAAACCGAAGCGTGATAATTAATTTTCTCGAATTTTTCA
Source organism: Deroplatys truncata (assembly GCA_030765065.1). Classification (NCBI taxonomy): domain Eukaryota; kingdom Metazoa; phylum Arthropoda; class Insecta; order Mantodea; family Mantidae; genus Deroplatys; species Deroplatys truncata. The sequence continues at coordinate 143,954,168 of CM060985.1, read as the reverse complement.
TCCTAGAAAGCTTGTGCAACTCCGAAGAACAAGATAACCTCGCCAACACTTGGGGGCGTCTGATAAATCGCTTTTCGATTGCCCTCGAGAGAATCGATTCTTAGAAAAAGATTTGGAACGGAGAACAAGTGGACTGTAAAGTAAACTTCTGTGATTACAGAACTCCGCAGTATTGCTGTTCGCATTGGTTCAAAACCTCACACAATAATGTATTCGCTATGTTTTTGTTACTATACCGCTTATTTTTATGCAATTATAGGGCATGAGCACGAAAGCTGTGGGGAGGGAAAATGAATTCAACCGCATGTAAATTAATTAAATTGTGAGCGCTTTCCAGTGTTTCTGGTTTGATATTGCTATATGTCATCATTGCATTACAAATGTGTGGTCATTTTCATATAAACTGGAATGTGTTTCGCCCTTTATGAAATAGGTAAAGCAACGCCGAGATCGAAGAAATGTAAGGTCGGATAACTTGGGCTTTGGTAAAGTAATGCAAACTTGTTCGTCACACAATCAGTGCAACCGACTCTTTTGTCGTCCTATTAAATTTTTCCATACTATAAAATTGCTGCGTTCACAACAGTGACGTTACTCTTGTTTCCCTCGTATCAGCCCACTTCTTCTTTAAGACACCTCATTGGATGACTCGGTAGCTAAATGAAAAAGACAAACAGAGTGTATTATTACTATAATACACCTGTCTTCGCTATTCGGAGAAATTTGAATGTCCAGCAAAGTAACGAATTGAGCCAAATTGTATAGTCACAAACATAATCGCTTCTTAGCCTTAACCACAATAAAGGATAGCAGAAAATGGAGCATTCAAACCAATAGCGATTACCTCTTAATTTTTAGAAGCACTCCATATGACTCTTACAACGTAATAAAAATCTGATATGTTACCCTCACAAGACTTTCTCTACTCTTGTACAACCTATTTTTACAAACGCTTATTCTCCATATCCTTCATGTTAATCCAGATATCGAAATGTCAATCTTATTGCTAATTTTCTTGTAGATGCAAGGGGAATATGGTAGGTTTTAAGCGATAGTCAAATATTTTAAGAGCTGGTTGCTATGTGGCACATTCTATTCTCTTTGTATGTCCAGGACATAAAAAAAAAACAAATAACGAATTCCCATTTGACAAAAAGTAGAAGTATTGGAAAATTCAAACAAATAACAAGGAATATAATTCGGAAATGATTTACTGGACAAAACAAAAAATGTATATGACATAAACTGTGCGTTTTAACGGTTTACCGTTTTATACAAAGCCATTCAAACTGAAGGCAATTTTGGGGGACATTCCCAGAAAATTCAAAATATACATTTTATTTGTCATAAAAATATCTTAAATATATGATATTTTAATCAAAATCGTTAGAACTATTTTTGAGAAAATCAAAATATTCGAAAAACCTTCTATGTAAAGGGTAGTCTTTGGTGGGGAGGGATTTTCTTGAAAAACTTCATGTTGCATCTTTGAAAGATACTGAACCTAAATACCAAGTTGGTTATTATACGAGTTTTCGTTTTTGAGTTATGCTGTTCACATCCACACAGACACACACGGACCTTTTCCTAAAATGATTTTATTGCATTCAAGGGGTCTCAAATCTTCGGTATCGAAATTTTGGATGGAAGTTCGTACCTAGTAGGTACGTGGTAGGGAAAGAAAAAGGAAACAGAGCTACTGTCGACCTCGTGGTGTAGTGGTTACCAAGCTAGTCTCTAATTCCTGAGGTTGCGGGTTCAAACCCGTGGAGAACGACGGATTTTTTTCAGGTGTAAAAATCTTTAGCATAGCTTCCTTTGGAAGAGAAGTAAGGCCGGTGGTCCCCTGCCTTAGATTTACGGCACGTAAAAGAACCTCAAGCCTGATAAAGAGGCCTCTGAGCAAAATTACCGGTCTTTCACGCCTAATATAGAATGGGGCGCTAAGGACCACAGCAGTTAAAGAACACCCATAAATAAAACTTAGTTTAATTTTTAAACAATGCTATTGTAAGGTTGCGTTGCAGATAAGCAGATGCTGTTAAAGCAACCGGTACGGCAGTATTAGTTACTATAGATAAATATGGCTTTGGTTTAACTATACGTTAAATGCTCGCTAGTACAAACGCCCGCGATGAACATACTGTGCAGTGATTGGTTAACTCCAAATATTGTGCGCTTTTAAATTTATACTTCAAAATATCTTTGCAGAAAAAAATACAGTTTTGCAATCCAAGATTTTCATAGTTTGTACTTGCAGTGAAAAACTGCCAGAGCCCTATTCTATTTAGCGTCTTCTCTTGTGAGTTTTATTATTCCTCTATTTATTTTACTCGGTTTAGCTCAGGGTCATATCGCGACGGATCTGTTGCTGGATAAGTCTTAGATTGAGGTGTTGTGGCCAGTTACCCTTCTAGGTATCATCTCTGTAACCATGCCATGCTGCTTCGGTCACGTGTCCACAGAGACACTAGCGCATAACAGCGGATCTTCTGCTTCGTGCCGTGCACATAGCATTATGATGCCGTCCAGTGTACCTACTTTCATTGTCTGTCGACAGATGGTACAACATTCCCTATTACCACCTATTTTTCATTTTTACTTTCTCTACTACGTATAGTAAGTAGGGGAAGTATTGTATTCCACACCCAAAAATTCGATACCGATATTTCACCGGAAATATATGTTTTGAGGCCCCCTGAATATAAAAAACCATTTTTGGAAACGTTCGCGTGCGTGTCCGTGTGCGCGTCTGTGTGTCTGTGAACAGCATAACTCAGAAACGAACCGTCGGATAAACACCAAACTTGGTATTTAGGTTCAGTATCTTCCAGAGATGCGACACGAAGGTTTTCAAAAAAATCCCCCCAGCCCAGATTACCCTTTACATGGAACATTTTTCGATAATTTTAATTTTCTCAAAAATGAGTCTAACGATTTTGATTAAAATATCATATATTTAAGATACTTTCATAACAAATAAAATGTATATCTTGAATTTTCTGGGAATGTCTCCAAAAGTATTCTTCATTGTGAACGACTTTTGCATAACTGGTAAACCATAAGAGATAGACAACATTTTACTACACAAAAAGTGTAGATCGCGTTAAAATACACAATTTATGTCATGTACATTTTTTTGGGTTATTTAAATTTTTTTGAGATATTGCTTGTTATTCCCTTACATTTTCCACGCATCAGATTTTTACTAATGTGGAAGGTGAAACTTTGGGTTTTGATATTAAATATCCAATCCGGTTTTTACCTTAGCGGCTAAGGAAAACCAAGAGAAAGCCTGTCAGGTTGGTCGGCCCACGGGATTTGAACCAGGGACCTCCCAAATGCGACCATAAACGCTACCGGCTGAGTCATCCCGTTGGGATCTTTATGAGATTGTTTAACTGTAAAATGACTACATAATTAAGTGAAACTTTTAATGAGAGTTATCTTTAAATTCTAAAAGGTCTCCAATGTGGAATTATTTCAGAAGTATTCAATTGTGAATCCCCTTTTATTGTTTCTTCACTGTATATAAACAAATGCAGGTTTTTCTTTTTGAAGTTAAAAACTGATAAGATATATTTTTGCGTAAAGGTGTTTCGTAACAAAATGATAGTGCAGTTATTTGGATTGTTTAATAATTTAGGTCAAATCAAAGCTGCACCGTTTCCTCTATTTTCCGCGACTGTTTTATCTGTCGTCTGGTCTGGTTTAACCGAGCTACCTTCTCCCGATTTAAACGAGAAGCAAGAATAAAATTGCTTAATTCCGCACATTGGTTGGGATAGAGCAAAAGATAAGCTTTACGAAACGACGATAATAGAAAACTCTTAATGAAGCTGCTCTGATACGAGGCAATTGAAGTAACGGATTAATTGTTGCTATTCAGTAGCAGCACTGCTAATTTGTCTGCAGCATGCAACCGCTCGTTTTATTTCCTTTTTTGGGTTCTGTAATAGCCGGTCGGATATCCTCTGGGGATGCGCTGAGCCCGAAACCAGTCGAGAGGCTTATTTGTGGTCGATTACATCTTTTAGAGCATTTGCGTCGAGAAACAAGTGGAGTAATTATTGTGTTTCCTTCGGGATTAGCGAGTGTTGCCATGTGTGAATATGTTTATGGCCTACAGTTATGTTTAGTACGCAAGTTTCTTATTGCTAATAGGTGCAAGGGGGATATGGTAGACTTTAAGCGATAGTCAAATATTTTAAGAGCTTGTTGCTATGTGGAGCATTCCGTTCTCTTTCCATGTCCAGGACATAAAAAAATGAATATCGAATTCCCATTTGAGAAAAAGTATAAGTATTGGAAAGTTTAAGGGAATAACAAGCAATATCTCGAAAATGGTTCACTCAACAAAAAAAATGTATATGACATAAATTATGTATTTTAACGCGATCTACATTTTTAGTGTAGTAAAATTTTGTCTATCACTTATGGTTTACCAGTTATGCAAAAGTCGTTTACAATGAAGAATGCTTTTTGAGACATTCCCAGAAAATTCGAGATATACATTTCATTTATCATGAAAATATCTTAAACATATGATATTTTAATCAAAATCATTAGAGCCCATTTTTGAGAAAATTAAAATTTTCGAAGAATGTTCCATGTAAAGGGTATTCTGGGGTGGGGAGATTTTCTTGATAACCTTTGTGTCGCATCTCTGGAAGATACTGAACCTAAATACCAAGTTTGATGTTTATCCGACTGTTCGTTTCTGAGTTATGCTGTTCACAGACACACACACACGGACATGTTTCCAAAAATGTTTTTTTTATTCAGGGGGTCTCAAAACTTTATATTTCCGGTGAAATCTCGGTATCGAATTTTTGGATGGAATACAATACTTCCCCTACTTACTATACGTAGTAGAGAAAGTAAAAAATCGTATAACCAACTCCCATTTGAGAAAAAGGAATACCTCGGAAACGATTCAATCCACAAGAATGTGTATATGACATAAATTGTGTGCTTTGACGAGATCTACATTTTTTGTATAGTAAAATTTTGTCTATCCCTTACGGTTTACCAGTTATGCGAAAGTCATTCAGAATAAAGAGGGCTGTTGGGGACATTCCCAGAAAATTCAAGATATACATTTCATTTGCCATAAAAATATCTTAAACATATGATATTTTAATCAAAATTCTTAGAGCTATTTTTGAGAAAATCAAAATTTCAAAAAAACTTTTCCATGTAAAGAGTGGTATGGGATGGTGGCTTTTCTTGAAGATAGTAAACTTAAGCACCAAGTTTTGTATTTAGCCACACACACGGAGTTTTTTCTAAGCATGCTGTTTTTAGGATTCAGGGGGTCTCAAAACATGTATTTACGGCGCAATCTCGGTATCGAATTTTTGGGTGGAATACAATACTTCCCGTACTTACTATACATAGCAGAGAAAGTAATATTGTAATTTGTATTGAGTTATGTTTTACAACTGGACTCCCCTGTCTGACGTAGAGCGTAATATAATTGCTTGCAAAGTTTAGATGTTTATAGTAGTGATGGCTTCTGTTATAAAATTTGAAGCTCTATTTAATATATTCTAAATTGCAAATTCTTGATGTATGCATGAGAGAAATATTTTAATTATTTGTTTATTTATTGAAACAATAACAAATCCCCGATTTGCGGGCTGCCTACAAGAAGAAAATAAAACATTATAAATAAATGATTTAAACCAAAACGCATTAATAACATTGAAACATTACTATAAAGATAACAATGGAATATCGACAGTTCAACTTTTTCATTTAATATGATGGTCAAAAAGAAAGCTAAAACCTGCAAAAGGAGACTCTTAACGTGATAATACAGAATTGCACATAGTAAATAATTAATAGCATTGGAATATAAAGCGTAAAAATACTAAACATCAATATTATACAAATGATTTTTGAAATTATTTTGCAAATATAGTGGTTTCTTTTATACAGGATGAACAATTTATGATGAGACTGTACAATATCTCCAAAAATAAGCGTTGTAGAAAGAAATGTCTTTAATAAAAGTTGCTTGATATTATGGGGGAAAGTAAATGCCATTATTCGTGTTTTGTTTGGAGGACGTTGTAATGGTTATTTAATTACTTTCACTACTACGTATAGTAAGGGAAGTATTCCACCCAAAAATTCGATACCGAGATTTCACCGGAAATATATGTTTTGAGACCCCCAGAATCCAAAAAAAGCATTTTTGGAAACATGTCCGTGTGTGTGTCTGTGTGTGTGTGTGTGTGTGTGTGTGTGTGTGTGTGTGTGAGTGTGTGTCTGTGTGTCTGTGTGTCTGTCTGTCTGTGAACAGCATATCTCAGAAACGAACAGTCGGATAAACACTAAACTTGGTATTTAGGTTCCGTATCTTACAAGGATGCGACACGAAGGTTTTCAAGAAAATCCCCCCCCACCCCAGACTACCCTTTACATGGAACATTTTTCGAAAATTTTAATTTTCTCAAAAATGGCTCTAACGATTTTGATTAAAATATCATATGTTTAAGATATTTTCATGACAAATGAAATGTATATCTCGAATTTTCTGGGAATGTCTCCAAAAGTGTTCACTGTGAACGACTTTTGCATAACTGGTTAACCATAAGAGATAGACAAAATTTTACTACACAAGTAATGTAGATGGCGTTAAAATACACAATTTATATTATATAATTTTTTTTGTTGGGTGAACCATTTTTGAGATATTGCTTGTTATTCCCTTAAAGTTTCCAATACTTATTCTTTTTCTCAAATTCGTTATTCATTTTTTTTGTCCTGGTAATCCAAAAGGAGAATGGAATACTCCACATAGCAACCAGCTCTTAAAACATTTGACTGTCCCTTAAAGCTTAGCAATACTTTTGCATCTACAAGAAAATTAGCAATAAGATTAACATGAAGCATATGGGGAATAAGCGTTTGTAAAAATACTTACGTACAAGAGTAGAGGAAGTCATGTGAGTGTAACACATCAGATTTTTTTTATTTGGCAAAGCTTCAAACGGCGATTGGCAAACATTCTTGTATACCTCGATTCGGAAGCACTTTATTATGACAGTTTATCAAGTTTGGATGATTTTAATCGATTTTGGTGCCTTGAATGTTCATAACATATGTTTTAATACTTTCCAACAGTTTAGAACACAATACGCTCAAAATAAGCAAAAAGCACGCCACCTATCTGCGTAGAACAGCGTAACAGAGATCTGTAGAATCCCGTTTTGAAGTACACAGGACAGAATTATACTATGCGATGTTTAGAAGCTCTGCTGCCACTAGCACCATATATGTAAATACAAGTGAGCAAATTGTATATCTTCTGTGAATCGCGCTGAGTTTGCAATAACTACAATGAATAAATACTAACGAATGGAATCATATATGTATATAAATAGAATGGAAAGTCACGAGTTCTCGTTAGCAAAAATAGAAGCCAGGGTAATGTCATGCAATGGCAAAGTTAGAATGGGAGGTTCATATCGGCTTGTGTTTTGAATTTCGCATAGCGCTTTTTCCGTATAGTGGCGGCGCCGTGGCCGAGTGGTTAGACTGCTCGCCTCCCACCGAGGCGGCCCGGGTTCAATCCCAGGGACCTGCATGTGGGATTTGTGGTGGACGAAGTGGCGTCTGGGCGGGTCTTCTCCGGGTTCTCCGGTTTCCCCCGCCATTTATTCCACCAACTGCTCCATCATCACCTTTCCTTTCATCCATTTCACCAACATTTCGTTTCATCTACTTCCTTCCTGCCATACCAGGCATCGGGCTGATCACCCATCCTGGATGCTCTGTCTGATCCATGAGTGTCTGCTCCTCGACGGGCCTCTGACCCCAGGCACCCGCTTGTAAGTCCTGGGGGGTGTAAGTCCTACATAAGAGGAGGGTAAACAGATAATGAAAGAATGAATGAATACTACGTATAGTAAGTAGGGGAAGTATTGTATTCCACCGAAAAAATACGATACCCATATTTCACTGGAAATACATGTTTTGAGGCCTCCTGAATAAAAAAAAAGCATTTTTATATAAACTTCTGTATGTCTGTGTGTTTGTGAACACCATAACTCGAAAACGAAAATTTGGAAAAGCACTAACCTTGGTATTTAGGTTCAGTATCTCTCAAAGATCCGACTGGAGGATTTTCAAGAAAATCTCTCCACCGCAGACTACCCTTTACATGGAAGATTTTTACAAAATTTTGATTTTCTCAAAAATGACTATGATTTTTTAAAATGTACATTTAAGGTATTTTCATGACAAATAAAATGCATATCTTAAATTTTCTGGGAATGTCCCCAAAAGTCCTCATCTTTCTGAATGGCTTTTCCATAACTGGTAAACCACAAGAAATAGACATTTTTCTACAAAAAAAATGTAGATCCCGTTAAAACACAGCATTTATGTCATATACACTTTTTGTGGAGTATACCATTTCCGAGATATACCTTATTTGTTTGAATTTTCCAATACTTATACTTTTTCTCAAAAGGGAATTCGTTATTTTTTTTTATGCCCTGCGCATACAAAGAGAATGGAATAAAAGGTTTGACTATCGCTTAAAGCCTACCATATTCCCCTTGCATCTACAAGAAAATTAGCAATAAGATTGACATCTCGATTAACATGAAGTATATGGAGAATAAGCGCTTGTAAAAATAGTTTGTACAAGAGTAGAAAAAGTCATGTGAGTGCAACGTAGATTTTTAGATATTTATTTGTGTTATGAATCCGTATGTTCACCACTTTAAGGTTAATGGCGCTAAAAACGTTTTAAAACATTTCAAGTACTATAGCAAGAGTTGTTTGGAGGAGGTAGATAATGTAAGCTTAACCTGTCTAGGAGTTCGAGTTGAGGTTTGCATGTAAATGCGGATAGTATTGTGTACAAAGTGCAAAGAAATTACGGATAAACATATTAATAATAGTGAAGGAAATGCGAATGATATCGCACATTAGTATGGAAAAATGGAAATAACAATGATGCAATAACTTGTAGGTAGAGGACAGCATTTCCAACATCTCTTATGATAAAGTGTGGGCGTATTTATAATTGTAATTCTAACTACAAGTATGAGTATGTGAGGTGTTTGTGCGAATGTTATAACTCCTTCGACGGGAGTCCGATCTGTAGTGGCCGGCACGTGCGCCTCCGTGCGATGGCCACAGTCTGAAAAAAAATCACTGTATATAAAAGACCTTATTCATCTGTTTATGACCCTGCTTTGTTATGTTAGAGTGATTATAGTGTAAATTAATATTATTGTATGTACATGATTTTAGATGTTTGTTAGCCATAAGTATTGTTAAGAAACAAGTTTGCACGGCCTAACTGAAACTGACAATAGAAGTGGGTAACAAGAAACCGAGGGGGTGAGTTGTTTATCACTAAGAAGAGAAAGCCGAAAATGACGTCAGGGCAGCGTGCTTTTTTTTAGAAATGGAGGAAATATCTTCCCTAGAGCATATATGTTAGTAGTAGTGATTGGCTGACCAAAACAGACGCTAAAGCGGGCGCAATTTGGTAACCAATAGGAGGTATATTATGATGTTTCGACAATTCGAGGTGAAGGAGTATATATTCTCGAGCCATAAGCAAGTATCGCACAGTTCTGAAGAATCTCTCACGAGGTGCGCGTCGCAGAGTTGGTTACAAAAATGTAAAGTACGCGAAGTAATTGGTGCGCGGCAACTAAAACGACTGTAGTTACATTCAGAAATATCATAGTTTAGTCAGGCGTGTATAAAGATTAAATATGTCAATTATTAATTAAGTGTGACGGCAATAAATGTCTAGATTCAGATTTTTACTTTCTCTACTACGTATAGTAAGTAGGGGAAGTATTGTATTCCACCCAAAAATTCGATACCGAGATTTCACCGGAAATACATGTTTTGAGACCCCCTGAATCCCAAAAAAGCATTTTTGGAAACATGTCCGCGTGTGTGTCCGTGTGTCTGTCTGTGAACAGCATAACTCAGAAACGCACAGTCGGATAAACACCAAACTTCGTATTTAGGTTCAGTATCTTCCAGAGATGCGACACGAAGGTTTTCAAGAAAATGCCCCCACACCAGATTACCCTTTAGATGGAAGTTTTTCGAGAGTTTAATTTTCTTAAAAATGGCTCTAACGATTTTGATTAAAATATCATATTTTTGAGATATTTTCATGACACATAAAATGTATATCTTGAATTTTCTGGGAATATCTCCAAAAGTATTCTTCATTGTGAACGACTTTTGCATAACTGGTAAACCATAAGAGATAGACAAAATTTTACTACATAAGAATGTAGATCGCATTAAAATACACAATTTATGTTATATACATTTTTTTGTTGAGTGAACCATTTTCGAGATATTGTTTGTTATTCCCTTAAATTTTTCAACACTTATTTTCTCAAATGGGAATTCGTTATTCATTTTTTTGTCTTGGATATGCAAAGAGTATTAATCTGTGGCAAAGGGAATGGTGCTGCACCTAGCAACCAGCTATTAAGAGATGTGTATGTGCTTAAAGGCTACTGTATTTCTATATTGCCCTTGTAAATATATATTCCCCTTACATCTACAAGAAAATTAGCAATAATATAGAGTCTGCAAATGTTTATCTCGATTAATGAAGTAGATGGAGAATAAGCGTTTGTAAAAATAGTTTGTACAAGAGTAGCGAAAGTCATGTAAGTGTAACACATCAGATTTTTTTTATCAGTGTTATCTTTTAGCAACAACTCCTTTCCGTTTACACACCCTGCTTAGAGACACGTGCTGGATTGAGTTATAATTGCTAGCCGGAGGACAAAGAACCCAAATTTGAAAAAAATAATTAAACAATAATATAACACAAGTCATCTGAAAACTGCGACAAGAGGCGTAAAAAGAAGTCAAGTTAGTAACTAACTTTCATATGTGGATGCTTTAAAATGTTTTTACTGACTTTTCAGATTGTCTGTTGTAATGCTTTTAAGCAATGTTAAAATTCATAACAGTTTTTATAAATCTCACAACGATAGCCAGTCGTAATTCTAAAAGCAGATTTGTTGCATTACAACAACTTTGTAAATGTATGTACAAAATAAATTAACCTTAGCACTCATAAAACAATTCTCCTAAATGCATAAATATTATAATTCAAACCTATTTCCAAAATGTGATGCAAATAAACTTATATCCCTAATTAAAGAAAGGGGCGATGTCTAGTTTGAATCCAAAGAACCTCTCTGTAATAAAAGGAATTTTCCCCCATAAAAATCTCTGGAAAATGATCTTGAACCGGAGATTATAAGTTCCATGAATGCTGACAGTGAGAAGGTAACCTTATTTTTACAGCTCAAAAGATTCTTTTTTCTAGTCGGGAGTTCTTTTTGAAGTCAGCTTCTGCGTCATTTCCTCGAAAATGCCAAGTTCACTAATTAGAACTAGGAAAGTCTTTCCACTAATTGGATCGGGAGTAATTTTCTTAACTCCGCCTTATCTCCCCTGTCGTGGACCATTTTCATATATTTGCTTCAGTCTTTTAGTTCTGTGGCTGAAGTAGACTATACGTCAACGGTTCATTTGACGTTATATGCCTACGCTGAAATAAAGAAACTTGTTTTTAAAGTGGAGGGTGTGGTAACATACGACAGTTTGAATACAAACTTTCGAATATCCACATCAGTTCATTTTATATTTGCAATAACCCAATGAAAAAGCTCCGTGACAAGTGAAAACGCAAACAAACAAAAGACTGTTTTAGCGGATTGGTGATATAAATACAGTTTTCCAAATACATAGCTCACGGGTTCCATTCCTTGCGGGATGAGGGAATTTTTCTTTGATTACGATAAATGTAAACATAACGTATTAATCCAGGAGTTGTGGCAGTAATTTGTATCACAATAATGTAAATGCCAGAGTGATTGTAGTGTAAATAAGCATTATTGTATGACATTGATTTGAGATGTTTGTTAATTATAAGCATTGTTAGGAAATAAGTTTACACGGCCTCACTGAAACTGACAATAGGAGCGGATAACAATGAGCGAGGGGGTGAGTTGAATATTAATTAGAAGAGACAAACAAATGACGTCAGATTGGCGCGCTTTTCTTAGAAATGGAGGGAATTTCTTCCCTAGAGCATGTGTTTTCGTAATTTTTGATTGGATATAAAAATAGACGCTAATGTTGGCGCGTTTTATTAACCAGTAGCAGCTCGGTTATAATCTTTAGGCTTATCGGGGTGTGGGAGTATAAAAAGCTAAAGCCAGAGGCAAGTATTGCCCAGTTCAACAAAATCATCCACGCGTTACACGTCGCTCAGTCCAACAGAATCATTCGCGTGTAATACGTCGCTCAGTCCAACAGAAGCATTCGCGTGTAATACGTCGCTCAGTTCAACATAAGTATTCGTGAGTTATACGTCGCGTAGTTCAACGGAAGCATACATAAAGTACACGTTACGCAATTCTACAGAATCTCTTGCATCCTAAAGTTTGTTATAAATGTGAAACACGCGAATTAATAATGTGCAGTAAATAAGTGATTATAGTGATATTAGAAAATATAACAGTTTCAGTCTGGCGTGTATCACGAGTCAATATGTGAACTTAATTAATTGTGACGGTAATAAAAGTGTAAAAACAAATTCTTTCATCAGTGTTATCTTTGAGTAACAAATCCTTTACACACCTTGTTCAAGGGATGTGCTCGACTGAATAATAATAATAGCTAGCCGGAGGACAATGAACCCAACATTCAAAGTAGTAATACAATAACAGGCGCTCAGAAATAAGATAACACGAAGTGACCGCGACAAATTGGCTTCCAAACGTTGTGCAGATAAACATGAAGCATCTTCCAACTATTAACAAATATACTACTTCATAGTCATCTGTTTGAAAGGTTTAAACATAATCCAATGCTTAAAGTCCTGAATTATTTTTCCCTGCGACTTATAAATTTCAATTTTTATGGTATGCCAGTATTTAAGAAGTGAGAGGTTGGAAAATAGGGAAGTCGGAGAGAGAGGGAGAGAGAGAGAATCATAACGACATAGAACAAGCATAGCTTTGATTTCTGCAAGTTCCCTAAATATATGTGAAAATATGCTTTTTTCAGATCCTAGAAGCACTTTCCCTAAGGATTCACGAACTTTTCACCAGAAACTACAGGGTTATTCAAAAAGAAGGAACAGACTTTAAATATTCATTTTTAATGAACGACAATAGATATAGACACATACGACATATCATTGGATAGAGGAAAGTTCAAAGTTTTAAGCCCCACCTATTAATTCCATTCAGTGCTTACAGTGTTTGTTTACGAGAAAATGGCGACGCCACAGGAAAGTCGTTTAGTGTGCTGCAGTATGTAAATTGTGAATCCCTTGTTTCATTGCAGCGTGTGTTTCGTTGTAAGTTGAACAACGAACCGCCTCGTCATAAAAATGTTTCAATTGATACAATAAATTCGTAGAATTTGTTCCTCACAAAACAAATGGTGCTCATTTTGAACACATAAAATAAAACTTTGAACTTTTCCCTCTTCAGTGATGTACCGCATGTGTCGCCATCTATTGTCGTTCATTAGAAATAAATATGTAAAATCCGTTCTTTCTTTTTGAATAATCCCGTATAGTGGCCTTAATCAATGCGTGGCAGAACTACGTCCTATACGTTACGGAAATTAAACTGTAGGTTTCTAAATGCATCCTTACCCTAAGCACCACAGAACAGAGGTGTAAGCTACCTGTCATTTGAGATTTTCAACAACTGTTGTTGAAGTTATCAGTAATGGAAGTATACACTTTAATGCCGTGCTGTAGGTAGATTATGATGGATTTCTTGACATCTCATTTGGACAACGGACGCCGTTGGCAATATCAGGACCGATGATTATCAGTGGAGACCTAAATTGGTAGCATGTTAACATCGGGACACCGGCGTGTTGAGCCAGCACAAGAGCACTGAATGGGTGACGTCATCACTCATGTGGTGCCGTGCTGGTTATCTTGGTGAAACACGCACATGCCAAATTCCTGACGCTGCACTGCATTGTGGATGGGCTTAATTCCCTAGCATTGTTCCGGATACACGTGTAAGGAGATAAACATAATGCTCCTTCGGCTCCCCAGCTGTTCTGTTTGATCAGGCGGCTAAAGCCTCCACGTCTTAGACGTGCTGACTTCAGCGATATTGCTTCTCCAGTTTAAGATTTATACGTTTTAAGTACAACGCTTTCGAAAATGAGGCAGTATTTTATATCACAACACTGTGAATGCCAGAGTGATTGTAGTGTAAATTAACATTATTGTATTGCAATGATTTTAGATGTTTGTTAGTTATAGGCATTGTTAGGAAATAAATTTACACGGCCTCACTGAAACTGACAATAGGAGTGGGTAACAATGAAGCGATGGGGTGAGTTGTTTATCAATTAGAAGAGACAAACAAATGACGTCAGGGTAGCGCGCCTTTCTTTAGAAGTGGAGGGAATATCTTCCCTAGAGCATATGTGTTTGTAATTATGATTGGCTTATAAAATAGACGCTAATGTTGGCGCGATTTATTAACCAATAGCAGCTCTATTATAATGTTTAGGCATATCGGGGCGAGGGAGTATAAATTCTTGAGCCAAATGCAAGTATCACGCAGTTCTACAGAATCATTCGCAAGGTAAACGTCGCGCAGTTCTAAGAAATCTCTCCCGCGAGTTACACGTCAGGCAGTTCAAAGGAAGCATTCATGATGTATACATTACGCAATTCTACAGAATCTCTCGCGTCGTAAAGTTAGTTACAAAATGTGAAGTACGCGAATTAATAGTGCGCGGCAAATAAGTGATTGTAGTTACATTCGAAAATATAACAGTTTCAGTCAGGCGTGTATCAAGATTAAATATGTGAAATTAATTAAGTGTGACAGCAATAAAAGTGTAAAAACAAATTCTTTTATCAGTGTTATCTTTTAGTAACAACTCCTTTCCGTTTACACGCCCTGATCAGAGATATTTGCTCGACTTAGTAATAATAGCTAGCCGGAGGACAAATAACCCATAATTCAAAATAGTAAAACAATAAAAGGCGCCAAGTAAATAAGATAACACGAACAGATTACTGCGACAAAAATATTTTGTTTTCTATAGTCATGTTTTGTATACACAGGCTGGTAACCCTACAGTAACATATTCAAATAAATAAACACTAAGAAATGTTGCACCGTCTAGAAGACTCTCGATGGCAACCACGCAGCATTCCTTGACGAACATGAATACCTACGTATGAAGTGTTAATTGTTCTTTCTCACTGGCCATGGTATAAACCAAGGTTCTGGTTGAATCGCATTTGAAAAATTCAATGTTACGGTCGGGATACGAACTACGAAACTTCTGCTACCCGTGCCGATACAGCATTGTGACGAGATACCGAAACGTGCATTAAATTTCCTTCGTTTGATTCGTGTATCCATCACACCTCAAGAGTGATCTCATTACTGTCCGATATACCGAAACTTGCAACGCTGCGAGCACGTTTAATTTAATCTTCTAGGTTAATATTCAGATCGAAAAGTGCTATGCTTTCGGCCGTCTCGGCCTTCCTCAGCACACTGAGGTTGATTTCCTTTTGAAATCACGATCAATAATCAACACTGAGAAAGCTTTAAGTATTCTGATAACCTGTATCTGTTCTCTCACACAGGCCGCCTTTATTACATTTCTTTTACTAATATGTGGGCGAACTTTGCTGCGCAATGTTATTAATATCGAGTTCGGGTCTTTACTTGAGACTGAAGGAAACTATGAAAAATCTCAGTCAGATCGGCTGTCATGGGATTGAATCCAGGAGCTTCCAAATACGAGTCACAAATGCCTTAGTCATCTCGCTTGGATTTTTGTAACTATCACTGGATTTAGGTGGCAATAAAGGCAATGGTAAGGTGGAATCAGACGACTGAAAAATTCAATACCATAAAACGGGTTTCTCCCGGTCTCCGACCGGTTCCTCTAAACACTGAGCTACCATGGCAACATGCCGGCAAAACACTAAATTCTCCAAGTGATTCGAATTTTTACTTGTAGGGGAAGTATTGTATTCCACCCAAAAATTCGATACCGAGATTTCACCGGAAATACATGTTTTGAGACCCCCTGAATCCAAAAAAAGCATTTTTGGAAACATGTCCGTGCGTGTGTCTGTGTGTGTCTGTTTGTGAACAGCATAACTCAGAAACGAACAGTCGGATAAACACCAAATTTGGTATTTAGGTTCAGTATCTTCCAGAGATACACGAAGGTTTTCAAGAAAATCCCCCCACCCCAGATTACCCTTTTCATGGAACATTTTTCGAAAATTTTAGTTTTCTCAAAAATTGCTCTAACGATTTTGATTAAAATATCATATGTTTAAGATATTTTCATGAGAAATGAAATGTATATCTCGAATTTTTTGGGAATGTCTCCAAAAGTATTCTTCATTGTGAACGACTTCTGCATAACTGGTAAACCATAAGAGATAGGCAAAATTTTACTGCACGAAAATGTAGATCGCGTTAAAATACACAATTTATGTCGTATACATTTTTTGTTGTTGAGTGAACCATTTCCGAGATATTCCTTGTTGTTCCCTTAAATTTTCCAATACTTATACTTTTTCTCAAATGGAAATTTGTTATTGATTTTTTTTGTTGTGGTAATGCAAAGAGAATGGAATACTCCACTTAACAACCAGCTCTTAAAATATTTGACTATCGCTTAAAGCCTACCAATTCCCCTTGCACCTACAAGAAAATTATCAATAGGATTGACATCTCGATATCTCGATTAACATGAAGCATATGGAGAATAAGCGTTTGTAAAAATAGTTTGTACAAGAGTAGAGAAAGTCATGCGAATGTAACACATCAGATTTTTTGTATTCATTGTAAGTCGCCATTGGGCTATGACATCTCAATACAATTTGAGATCTCCTTGTGGTTTACCGGGAAAAATGCGAACCAGTTGGAGAATTTAGTGTCGTTCCGGCTTAGTGGTTAGAGTAACCGGACGGAGACTGGGATCCTTGTTCAAATCCCGGCTATGGCATTTAATTTTCCAGTCGTCTGATTCTACCTTTCCAACCTTGTTCAACACGCGACTTTTGTGGAAGAACAATTGATTCTATTAAAGGCAATTCTGCTTTCATGGATTGTTTCAGAATTTCCTCTCTTTCGCTGTTGGGTAGAAACAAAAACAAACATATTAATAAATCCGTCTCCATCAATATAACGACGCCTCGAGGAGAAGTGAATGTTTTATGCCGTTAACTAATTTTCGTTGTATTAGAACTTTCTTAGAAAAAATTGTATCCTTTCGTAAAGACTAGGAAGCGAGTGCAAACATTTAAGTTTCATTATGCTTTACAACAGCTTTATTCTGGACTACCTAAATACAGCTTCACTGGACGACCTGGCTCTGTTATCACTTATGACATTTTTGGAATCCTGTGTTGCGCGCCTGGGATGTGATTCATTTTCAGAACATTTAATCTATGGCATGTTTCATCGATGACAGTATCGATTTACCTGCTGTCAAAATTTAACAGGACTCGGTTGCAAAAACAACGCTTTTATGGCCCTTTATAACTTTTGGAGTATTACGGAAGTTATGACTGCTTCTGATTTTCGCCAAAAACTGCTATTTGATTTATATTTCCTTAAGCGCTTGCCCAAAAAGTGAAAGTATTCTTTCGGAATAGCTTTAGAGCTTCTTCAAGCGAGCGAAATAGCGATGGAGTAGTGCCAGGTTTCCAGGGCTTTTCTGGTGACAGTTTTATCGACCCGCGAGTGTGGAAGATAGCCGCTTTCTGTGTCCCGAGTTATATGACAGCTATCATTGGCCTGATCACGATATCTTCTCCTTCAAGGGGCCATGAAACACAACGCAGAACAAACGAGGGCAAAAAAGCTTCTGGACCGAAATACGACAATCCAAAAATAAAGGTGCATGTTATACAAACCGCTTGCGGACAGTAAATAAATACATCGATGTCCCGACGTGTACTGTTTGGTTGTTTTGTGCGTTTTCAATATTTAACTTGTTTAAATTCACGTATTAAACGGGACTTCAAATACTATAGGTATCATGGCGTGCCACATTCAAAAGGGAATTTTGTTTTCTCCGTTTTCAATATCTCGTATTGTCGCGGTAATCTGTTCGTGTTATCTTATTTGCTGGGCACTTATTGTTTTATTATTTTAAAATTTGGATTTTTTGTCCTCCGGCTAGCTATTATCACTCAGTCGAGCAAATATCTCTGAGCAGGGCGCGTAAGCGGAAAGGAGTTGTTACTAAAAGATAACACTGATAAAAGAATTTATTGCCGTCACACTTAATTAATAGTTCACATCTTTAATCTTTATACACGCCTGACTGAAACTGTGATATTTCCGAATGTAATTACTGTCGTATTAGTTGCCCCGCACTTCACATTTTGTAACTAACTTTACGACGCGAGAGATTGTTCCAAACTGCGCGACGTGTACCTTGCGAATGATTCTTTAGAACTGCGTAAAACATGCTTATGGCTCGAGAATATATACTCCTTCACCTCGAAATGCCTAAACATTATAATAGAGCTGCTATTGGTTACCAAATCGCGCCAACATTAGCGTCGTTTTGTCAGCCAATCACAATTACTAACACATATGCTCAAGGGAAGATATTCCCTCCATTTCTAAAGAAAGGCACGCTAACCTGACGTCATTTGTTTGTCTCTTCTTAGTGATAAACAACTCACCCCATCGTTTCATTGTTACCCACTTCTATTGTCAGTTTCAGTGAGGCCATGTAAACTTATTTCCTAACAATACTTATGGCTAACAAACATCTAAAATCATTGTCATACAATAATGTCATAATATAATACAATAATGATTATCATAAAATCACTCTGGCATTTACAGTGTTGTGATATAAAATACTGCCTCATAATATGCTGAGTGGAAGGGGATTTATTACATCAATTTAAACCAGTTGCTGTCATTATTTGGAACACATTTTGTAACTTCCATTTTTATGGGCATTTCTTATGGAGATATTTTAGGGTTTTCGATAACATAAAAAACAGACATGCTAGTAGCTAAGGAGGGTTTGCCGACCTAAGTAGCGGGAGTGTTACTTTTACTTTCGAAACCAGTTGGAGGACACTATGTAAGCAGTATTAATTTTCGCTTTCAGTAGCGTGTGTCTCTTGAGCGTAAACATCGTGTCTGCTATCTCCTAATAGTTGCACCTGATTCTTCCAATGACGTACAATCTACGTATTTCTTTTTTCCGTTCGTTCAACATAAAACTTAAATACGGTTTGCAATGTATGCAATGTAATGTCAACCAATCCATCTTTGTGGCATGTAAACACAAATCAACTGCATCGTTAGGCTTTTTGGACGATGAAGGCATTCCTTCGATTTTACACTGTTCTAGTGAAGGGCAGTAGCATGCCAGTCATTTCGCCAAAGCATAAGGGACTTGTGAAAAACTAAACCGCTGGTGAACTTTCAGATAAAGGAGAGGAGTGAGGTAGGCTATGTTTTGTTTACGTCGGGAAGCCGGTTCAGATTGCGTGACCTACCTCAACTGGATTCAATATTGTCGATTCTAAAGTCACATTACGTCTGAAAAAAAGTGTTTAGAATATCCTCTTAGGTGATTAATTATTTAAAGACCCAAGTAATGTCATATGCTTACTAGTGTAACTATAGCAGAAATGGTTTACTCATCTTACAGTAGCAAACTATTAGCTTCATGCATTCTCCTAGAATTAAATATTCTAATCACCATTTCGGGTGATTCAAGCAGCCGCTGACATTTCGCTGACATAGCTTGATTATTTTTGTATGTTACTATCATTTCCATAGCTTTCCTACGGCAGAGAAACTACTGAATTCTAAACCAAAATTTCTATACCGAGATTCTGACTAAAATGTTCGCTTTTAAATCCCTTATAACGAGATTTAAAAACATGTATATGCGTGCGATTTTAAAAGTTGGACAAATACCATACTTCGTATTTAAGTTGAAAAGTTTTAGGTTACAGGATAAATGTTTAGATGAAATTCGCTTTAGCATTAAATCGTTGCAAATATATATAGGAATGGTGTAGTTTCGTTAGTGTACACAGTTTGCTTGTAAGCCTTTTGTAGCAATAGCTATGTACTTCTTAAATACTCGCTGTTGTATGTTTTTTTAAGCGGCATGAATAAACGTTGAGAGAATTGGATCAAAAATTGCATTTTTGGCTATTGGTATAATAAGTTCGGATCCTCCTCTGTCAGAAAATTATATCACCTTAATTGACCACTGTTTTTAAAATAAAGGACAGAAGTTTAAATAGGTATGTTGTTTAAAGAACGGGTTGGATCATTTGCGTTTTATTCAAGCAAGTTAGAGAATTTGGAAAATGCAGAAAAAAGTGGAAGAATATGTCACCGAAGGTTTTCATCTGTAACAAATGTTTGATAGCTCCGTACTCAACAAATGGGTAATTTTGAAATTGTTTGTATTAAAGGAGTTGTATCGTATTTCAACTGTTGGGGAGCCGAACTTGTAGTAGTTGCAACCGCACGTATGTTAAAAAGTTTCCGGTAGCCCTCGCCCCAAATGTAGGTACTTTCAGGTGACCTTTGCCCCAATTTTAAAAAAAAGTATTAGCTTTGTAATTTTACTGTTTCTTTAAATATTATATATTTATGTTTGCCTCGGCTGCGTCAGTATTTAATTTAGAGACATGCATATCTTGGCAGGGTTGTGATGCGACAAGAATGTAGGCTTACACAGATTATAATTTTACTTCACTCCTTTTATTAATACTTGATACAATTTAAATAACACTTCACTGATAGAGAGCTGTGAGATTATTTTATTAATTAATTACACTGAACTGATTTCAACCGCCTAAACTTGTAAATTTCTGTATTTCAAGTCTCTGATTGGCTATTCCTAATCCAATAGAATACCTTCATTTAACTAAAGCTTTTTCTGGTTGTTGATTGGCTATTTTATAAACTGTCACTAAAATTACATTATTGTTACTCCAGAAGTAGTATTATTAAACTCTCAAACTCATTATTGCCTTAAGCTTACCTCATTGTTAGCAAATTTTAACTAATTATTCTCACAACTCCTACATTATTAAATTACGAAATACATTTACATAACATTATTACACATGGATACAATAACACAAGCATATGCAATGACTGTTACATACATTTTTATATATTGTTACATACACATATTGCTTATTGAATTTACATATTATATAATTTGACTGAAATCATTTAAGTGTTAAAAATACTTCCTCAATTTATAGGACGTTAAAACCTAGGATAAGCCATATATATTAGACCTTAACATTTTAGGAGTCATCCTGTAAATTGTCAGAACATTTATAGTAAAACGCTGATGCGTAGATCTTTTATATATAGATGAATTATAATTAAGAACTTTGGAACTAATATTCCTGTTTGGATCAAACTTCGTACAGCAGTTTCTGTGATGTTAATAAGTGATTAAAATTTCAGAATCGTAACTATACGGGCTGAATATTTAACTTAATTTAGCTTACATTTTCTGAAGTTTAAGACGTTAGGGTTCTTACAGGTCCTTTTGTATACACTGAGACTGTTGTCTCAGCCTTGTGCGCTCTACAAAATATGTAACGCCATGAAGTTATGTAACTGAACCCATAAAGGTATTCATCGTGATTAATATGGAATCGACAGAAAGGATTTCATATGGAGTGTATGCACAATAGCCATGAGCAAGGAACATCAAAGTTTCTAATAATCTTTCAAAAAATTGTATTATAATTTGATTTATATTTTTCCTGTGCTAAGCTTTTATGCACCACTTACGGTTGGAAAGTTTAATGCAATAGCCGGGATTTGAACTACGGCTCTCTCGGTTTCCGTCCGGTTGCTGTAACCACTGAGCTACCATAATAGCATACCGGTAGGACATAGAATTCTCCAGGACTTACAAAGCCGTAAGTACTTTACGTCCCGGGCTTCATAGATTAGCCTCTAATTAATGAATTGACCAAGTACTTTTACGGTTTCCAGTTATATCAAGTTCAGTGAAAATGAAGAGGACTACGCAGGTGTTTACAGCTAGTGCAAGATATACACATTTGCTATGCTAAAATCTCAAATCATTTAATAAACATAGGTAAGAACCATTTTTGAGAAAATTTAAAAACAACAAAACAGCTTCCTTTCGAAGGGTTGATTGCTTTGGGAGATAAAAGTCCTCAACATTCACCTTATGGTATATCGTGTATAAAATTCGACTTTTATCCGACTTTTCTTTTTATATAAAGACCGATGCAAACATACATGGACTACTTTCTAAAACACTGTTGTGTTACACTCACATGACTTTCTCTACTCTTGTACAAACTGTTTTTATAAACGCTTATTCTCCATATGCTTCATGTTAATCGATATGTTAATCTTAGATATTGGTAATTTTCTTGTAGATGCAAGGGGAAAATGGTAGACTTTAAGCGATAGTCAAATATTTTAAGAACTGGTTGCTATGTGGAGTATTCCATTCTCTTTGCATTACCAGGAAAAAAAATGAATAACGAATTCCCATTTGAGAAAAAGTATAAATATTGGAAAATTTAAGGGAATAACAAGCAATATCTCGAAAATGGTTCACTCAACAAAAAAACTGTATATGACATAAGTTGTGTATTTTAACGCGATCTACATTTTATGTGTAGTAACATTTTGTCTATCTCTTATGGTTTACCAGTTATGCAACAGTCGTTCACAATGAAGAACACTTTTGGAGACATTCCCAGAAAATTCAAGATGTACATTTTATTTGTCATGAAAGCATCTTAAATATATGATATTTTAATCAAAATCGATACAGGCCATTTTTGAGAAAATTAAAATTTTCGAAAAATGTTCCATGTAAAGGGTAATCTGTGGTGGGGGGATTTTCTTGAAATCATTCATGTCGCAACTCTGGAAGATACTGAACCTAAATACCAAGTTTGGTGTTTATCCGACTGTTCGTTTCTGAACAATGCTGTTCACAGACACACGGACATGTTTACAAAAATACTTTTATTGGAATCAGGTGGCCTCAAAACACGTATTTCCGGTGAAATCCTGATATCGAAGTTTTGGGTTAAATGGAGTATTTCCTCTTAACTACACTGTAGATAATACAAATATGTGGTTGGAATACATATATTAATGCGTATTTTGTTTTAGAAAGATTTTCCAGAGGAGAAACCTTGACGGGTGGACAGTTCGGTATATAAATGGGCGTTTTCCTTTGAAGACCATTAATTTCGGTATTCGAATGGAAATGCCAAGTGCAAAAGAAGGTCCTCGTTGCTTAGCAAAAACTGTATCTGTAGCAAAGGACCGGAGCTGAGCCTGCACATAAAAACTGGATTAATATCCACATACATAGCTGTAAACCGCTTTCGTTTTATAATAGTAATTTCAGACCTAGCTAAGCAACATTTTCCGGGGCCTAATGAAACTCGATAATTTATTATTTTGGTGGCTGCTGGTGATTTACTGCATGACATGTTAGCTCCACCTCCTCGAGGAGAGGTTTAAAAAGGGAGGGGGTTAGTAGCCCTCTCAAACAGGGGCGAGTACCAATTTATGTGCGCTCAAGTGCTGGAGAAACATGTCCGGCTATTTCTGACAACCCCTACCAACACGTGCTCGTGGATTTGAAGCGCATGCCTATTGCAAGCATAGTCACTTCACGTGTCACAGACATCTTTATAACAGAAAAATCTGCTATGTTACACCCGAATGACTTTCTCTAATCTTGCACAAACTATTTTTACAAACGCTTATTCTCCATTTACTTCGTGTTAATCGATATAAAAATTTGTAGAAACTATCTTATTGCTAATTTTCTTGTAGATACAAGTAAAATATGGTAGGCTTTAAGCGATAGTCAAATCTATTAAGTGCTGGTTGCTATGGAAAATTCAAACAAATAACCAGGAGTATCTCGGAAATGGTCCACTCGACAAAGAAAAAAAAGAAAAAAAGACATAAATTGTGTGTTTTAACGAAATATACATTTTTTTAGCAAAATGTGTCTATCTGTTACGGTTTACCAGTTATGCAAACGTCTTTCAGAATGAAGAGGGCTTTTGGGGACATTACCAGAAAGCTCAAAGTGTATATTTCTTTTGCCATAAAAATAACTTAATATATATTAATCAAAATTGTTAGTTATTTTTGAAAAAATCAAACATACTGGATATACAAAAACAAAAACAAAAATTGTAGAACTCTTTAAAACACACAATTGATTTCAAATAGCTTTTGTGTCAGTAAGCGTTTCCGAAATATCCGTTATTAATGGCTCGAGTTGTGCAATACAATGCTCTAAAGTCCTGTCGATTTTCAGCTGTTTCTCCCGATTTTTGGAAAGAGTATGGAACTATAAGGTCAGTATATAGCATGTAGTTCTAAACCATTTGACTATGGCTGTACCCTTTGTATCTATAACGAAATGTGTAATGTAGCTGTTTCTTTAAAGGTTTATCTCGATTAAAAAGAAGGAGATAAGAAAATAAACTTTCGTATGATAATTTGTTTACCCACTAATAAGCGAAACAGGCTAGTGAAATGTAAGTGAAAGTAACACATTACTCTAATCAAATAAATTATACAAAATACCTACTGCCCTCTCTACCTATAGAAAGTATTGCTTCCATTGAAAATATGTATTTTGAGGGCGGCTGAGTAAAGAATCTGATGTGTTGCACTCACGTGACTTTCTCTACTCTTGTACAATCTATTTTTACAAACGCTTATTCTCCATCTACTTCATGTTAATCGAGATGTTAATCTTATTGTTAATTTTCTTGTACGTGCAAGGGGAATATGGTAGGCTTTAAGCGGAAGTCAAATCTTTTAAGAGCTGGTTGCTATTATCTTTGCATGTCCAGGACATAAAAAAACAAACAAACAAATACACAAGGGATATCTCGAAAATGGTGTAGTAAAATTTTTATGTAGGAAAATTGTAGTAAATTATCTTAGAGTTTAGCAGTTGCGTAAAAGTCATTCAGAATGAACAGAGCTTTTGGGGACATTACCAGAAAATTCAAAATATATATTTTATTTACCATAAAAATATTTTAAATATATAATATTTTAATCACAATCCTAGAGCTATTTTTGAGAAAATCAAAATTTTCGAAAAATGTTCTATGTAAAGGGTAGTCTGGGAGGGAGGAAGTTTGGTATTTATCTGACATTTCGTTTTTGAGTTATGCTATTCACAGTGAGACAGACCAACAGACACATACACACACGGACTTGCTTCCAAAAATGCTTTATTTGGATTCAGGGCACCTCGAAACATATTTCCGGAGAAATCTTGATATCGAATTTTTGGATGGAGTGCAATACTTCCACTACTTACTATACGTAGTAGAGGCAATAAGCGCTTGTAAGAGTAATTTGTAGAATAATGGGTAGAGAAAGTAATGTAAATGTAACAAATTAGTATTTTTTAATTTTTAAAAATTTCTAAGTCACCAATATTTTATTTCTCCCGGTGGAATGCAAAGAATGGAATTTCAAAGCCGTGATCCCGCTTTTTAAACATAAGTCTATCACTTCAGCCTAATACTACTATTTGCCTACACCAAATAGGCACTTATGAAGTTATTTCTGTAAACGTTTATCTGCATTAACATGAAATAGATAGAAAATTAGGCTTTTTAGGCATATTATGTAGAAAAGTGAACGATAAAGGGTAGAGAAAATTATGTGAATGTAATGCTTGGATACCAAATACAGCAAACGGTATACATTTGCATTCGTTTGACATTTTATGAGATATGTGGAAATGTATGTCAAGAGCGAATCAAGGGGCAAGCATGTGAAACATTCATTCATTCATTATCTGTTTACCCTCCTCTTATGTAGGACTTACACCCCCCAGGACTTACAAGCGGGTGCCTGGGGTCAGAGGCCCGTCGAGGAGCAGACACCCATGGATCAGACAGAGCATCCAGGATGGGTGATCAGCCCGATGCCTGGTATGGGATGAAGGAAGTAGATGAAACGAAATGTTGGTGAAATGGATGAAAGGAAAGGTGATGATGGAGCAGTTGGTGGAATGAATGGCGGGGGAAACCGGAGAACCCGGAGAAAACCCGCCCAGACGCCGCTTCGTCCACCACAAATCCCACATGCAGGCCCCTGGGATTGAACCCGGGTCGCCTAGATGGGAGGCGAGCGGTCTAACCACTCGGCCACGGCGCCGCCGCATGTGAAACAACCAAATTAAAAACAATTATCTATATGGAGGCATTTCTCTCTGCCAACTGTCACATAAAGGGTTATTACAACCATTTAGCTGAAGTGTTTGTTTTTATTTATATAAATGTAATTTATGCATTTTAAAATGCTAATAGGTACATATTGAAGCTTTAATTAAGGTTACTTTATGAAAAAGCAAGCTATTTAATAAAGGACAAAAGAAATACAATTAAAATGGTTAGAAAATTCATCACAGTGCTCATTTTGAAATGCAATTACAACTAATTTGTTAAAAAGAACATAATTTGAAATGTCACGTCCATCACAAGGGCCTGTCAACAACTTTCTATTAGAGACAGAGGTTTTTATTCCGTTACTGTGTTTAAATAATTGTGTTAGAGATAAAAAGGTTTCATTACCCAAGAACTGTTACAAATCTGATTTAGATGTCATTCTATGAAGGATTTTTAGACAGTTATTGCTTAAAAGTGGAAATTGTTTACACATTAATGTAGTTGTTAGTTTCTTTATTTATAGTCGTTTTGACTACTAGGTCATATCGGAATTACATCCATACATACGAATACACTAATACTTTACATTGATTAAGTAACACCATAGTTGTAATACATTGTTACAAACATATTTTACATTGTTAAACCTTGAACACAGCTAGAACAGTATAACCTATAATGATTTCAGACTAATTATATAACATAAAATATAATAACAGCCCGCCTTAAAGCAATATGTGTATGTAACAATATATAAAATGCATGTAACAGTCATTGTATTAATGTTTATATTATTATGTACATGCTTAATAATGTTATGTGAACGTATTACGTAACAGCTGTGAGAATAATAGGTTAAAAGTTGGTAACAATGAGGTAGCCTTGAGGCAATAATGAATTAGAAAGTTTAAATGCTACTGGTAATTCTTGAGACAGCTTATAAAATAACCAATCAACAACCAGAAAAAAAGCTTAAGTAAAATAAAAGTATTCTATTAGCCAATCAGGAACCGAAAAGGGCAAATTGTACAAATTCAGAAGTTAGTTGCTAGCAGACAATGTTCCTAACCGGACGCGAAACACCTCCTCGGGAAGTTTAATACGTATTCAGTGTGAGACGAAAATAATTTACGTGTTTAAAAAAAAGTGCAAGTAATTAATAAATAATCTCACAGCTTTCTATATCAGTGAAGTGTTATTTTGATCGTTTAAAGAATTAATAAATGGAGTGAAGTACAGATTACAATCTGTGTAAACCTACATTCTTTAACGCACTACTCCCTGTAAGAAATCCATGTCTCTAACAATAGTACTGACGCAGCCGAGGTAAACATAAATATATAATATTTAAAGAAACAGTTTAAATTACAAAGTTAATATTTTTAAACATGGAGCGAAGGTCACCGGAAAATTTTTACTATACGCGCGGTTGCAGCTACTTCAAGTGTTCGGCACCCCAACAGTCGAAATAAAATACAACACCACCATAAAATTAACCTTCTTCAGTTTAAAGCTAAAAGCATATCTGCAGGGATGTTATGTATTCTTCTCTCCGTGGTATAACTTCTGTATTTAGTAATGAGGTGTTCGATGGTGATACGGCAATTGCAGGTCTCGCAGTGAGGAGCATTTTCTTTGGTGAGTAAGGAGGAATGGGTTAGACGTGAATGGTCTATTCGTAAACGTGATATAATCAGTTGATGTTTTCTTTTTAGAGTCTGCAATGTGCAGGTTCCTAACTATGTGGAGTTTGGTTGATTTTTAGTGGCCCAGTCTTGCTTCCATTTGACAGTTGGTCTGCTAAAAAAAATAACTTTGAGCATCTCTGTAGGGCACTGGCAATTCTTCCACTGAGGTAGCAAAGTTGCTGTTTCCTCATTTCCTGGTATTATACAATGGGACGGAATCCAGAGGAATATAAGTGGGGGCGCCGTGGCCGAGTGGTTAGACCGCTCGCCTCTCATCGAGGCGGCCCGGGTTCAATCCCAGGGACCCGCATGTAGGATTTGTGGTGGACAAAGCGGTTCTCTGTTTTCCCCCGCAATTCATTCCACCAACTGCTCCATCATCGCCTTTCCTTTCATCCATTTCACCAACATTTCCTTTCATCTACTTTCTTCATCCCATACCAGGCATCGGGCTGATCACCCATCCTGGATATTCTGTCTGATCCATGAGTGTCTGCTCCTCGACAGGACTCTGACCCCTGGCACCCGTCTGTAAGTCCTGGGGGAGGTTAAACACATAATGAAGAAGATGATTTGTAGCAATTTGGTTGTGAAGACTTTGGATATCTTGGATTACTGTTAAGTCAGGTTACAAATTAAATCGTATTAGATTTAAAAGAGTTTCAGCTTTATCCAATCATTGCCTGTCCCCTTCAAATATTCTTTGAGAGGAATAAAACCAGCTTTTAATGAATACTCTTACAAACTTGTATATAATCTATGATTCAGTTCATATTTTTGACACATTTTAATCTTTGAGTAATTTCCCTGCACGTTTCAGTTCTTTATTTCCTCGAAATATGCATATAACGTATTCACTGTATTTATTATGAACAATTAAATGGAAATACTAGTTTTTGCTCTCGATAGAAACGGTTCCACCGTTACCTTCTGCGCGTGTGTATGTGTGTGTCTGTGTCTGTGAACAGCATAACTCAAACGAATAGTCGGATAAATACCAAACTTGGTATTTAGGTTCAGTATCTTCCAAAGATGCGACACGAAGGTTTTCAAGAAAATCCCCCTCCCCAGATTACCGTTTACGTGGAACATTTTTCTAAAATTTTAATTTTGTCAAAAATGGCTCTAACGATTTTGATTAAAATACCATATGTTTAAGATATTTTCATGACAAATGAAGTGTATATCTCGAATTTCTGGGAATGTCTCCAAAAGTATTTTTCATTGTGAACGACTTTTGCATAACTGGTAAACCATAAGAGATAGACAATTTTTTACTACACAAAAATGCAGTTCGCGTTAAAATACACAATTTATGTCATATGCATTTTTTTTGTTGATTGAACCATTTTCGAGATATTGCTTGTTATTCCCTTAAATTTTCCAATACTTATACTTTTTCTCAAATTCGTTATTCATTTTTTTTGCCTGGCAATGCAAAGAGAATGGAACACTCCACATAGCAACCAGCTCTTATAATATTTGACTATCGCTTAAAGCCTACCAATTCCCCTTGCACCTACAAGAAAATTAGCAATAAGATTAACATCTCGTTTAACATGAAGCACATGGAGAATAAGCGTTTGTAAAAATAGTTTGTACAAGAGTAGAGAAAGTTATATGAGTGTAACACATCAGATTTTGATAAAGCATTGTAGCTTAGGTAAAAACTGAATTAGTGGCATATGTGCGTGTATTGTGCTTCTCCTTTGCTATGAATCCCCGAAGGGGTACCACATTATCCTTCCTTTCTGAGAGATTCAGTAGCGAACGCCGTCTCTGTAATAAATGTGATTCAGCCAACAAACTCCATCACGAGGGAGAGAGAAGCGAAATTGCTTCCTTCTGTCTAAGTTCATATTGCCGATTGGATTTGGTGAGAATTGAGACTCGGATGGAAAACACCTTCCAGCTACAGCATCCTCCATGCTTTATTCATGGCAATAGTGGCCAGTTCAGATTCTCGCTCTAGATAATTGGATTCTTAATTGTCATGCTTTCGATATACTACGCACAGCGAAGAGGATCAATTATCTCCGCGCTTCTATCCTAAAAGAAACAACTTAGGTGTAATAATTAGTCATTATCTTTTAATCTTATTAATGAATGCCTAGGAATAGCTTCAAATTACAGCTACAGGCTGCATGGAGGGCGATGAATTTGTTTACTTAACATGGCTTCCTTCGGAAGGGAATTAAAGCCAGTCGTAGGTCTAAGGCACGTAAAAGAACCTCAAGCCTGTTAAAGAGCAAAATTGCCGGTCTTTCAACACCAATATAGAACGGGACGCTAAGGACCATACGATAGGATAGGGTTGACTACGAGGGGACTCGGCACCGATCCTGAGGAGGCGTCTTCGGGAGGAAGGATGAAGCGAGAGGAGACACCGGTCGGCCGGAACCAGGAGCGACGTCACAGCAATACAGGTTCCCTAAGTTTCCAGATAGAGACAACCCGGCTGACGGACAGGCAGACCGGGGACCCCATCCCACACAGAAGGGGTCCAACGCCCCTCAAAGGGATTCGGAGCCAGCTGTAAGCCGTGGGACGGAGAGAGCCACAAATAGCATCCTTTTTCTTCTGACACGCTGCACCGAAACACCATCGCCGACTCTTCCAATCCTGAAAGCAACCAACGTGATGAAAGATGAAGGAAATGAAGAATGGAACGAAATGGAGAGACAGGCAGTTTGGCGGATGAAACAAACCTCTCCAGCATTCCCCTGATGACAGGGAAAACCCCCCGAGAAAACCATGGGACAGAGTGGGCTATCGCCGGGACATCCCGAATGCGGGAATAGTTAAAGATCATCCACAAATAAGACTCAATTTCAAATTTTGGATTACATGCACTATTCCCTTTCCCACAGATTAATACTCTTTGCATATCCAAGACAAAAAATGAATAACGAATTCCCATTTGAGAAAATAAGTATTGAAAAATTTAAGGGAATAACAAGTAATATCTCGAAAATGGTTCACTCAACAACAAAAAAATGTATATGACATAAATTGTGTATTTTAAAGCGATCTACATTTTTGTGTAGTAAAATTTTGTCTATCTCTTATGGTTTACGAGTTATGCAAAAGTCGTTCACAATAAAGAATACTTTTGGAGACATTCCCAGGAAATTCAAGATATACATTTTATTTGTCATAAAATTATCTTAAACATATGATATTTTAATCAAAATCGTTAGAGCCATTTTTGAGAAATTAAAATTTTCGAAAAATCTTCCATGTAAAGGGTACTCTGGGGTGGGGGATTTTCTTGAAAACCTTCGTGTCGCATCCTTGGAAGATACTGAACCTAAATACCAAGTTTGGTGTTTATCCGACTGTTCGTTTCTGAGTTCACAGACAGACACACAGATGGACATGTTTCCAAAAATGCATTTTTTGGATTCAGGGGGTCTCAAAACATGTATTTCCGGTGAAATCTCGGTATCGAAGTTTTGGGTGGAATACAATACTTCCCCTACTTACTACACATAGTAGAGAAAGTAAAAAAGACTTACACATTTTCAAATATTTGTAGATGTCGCAGCAATTAAGTTCAAAACGGCAAATTTAAACTTGTTATAACGAGTATTTCAGAAGCGGCTGAAGCTCTGAAGAAATAAAATTATTTGACGTCTTGTTACGCTAAACTCTTTTATTTATGTATTGTAAAGTCTTTGAATATTTTAGAGTTTCATAATCAAATAAGCACATGCTGTTTATAGAAAATTCTATACGTATACTTTATTTTCTACAGAATTATGTTCATGCTTATGCTATTTTATTCAAAATTTCCCAAATCAAGCATTGCTTAGAGTGCATAAGTACTTATTTTACTTTAAAGTCTTCGCCTTGCATCCTTAAAAGATGCCTGGCTAAATATGAAGTTTAATATTTATCCCACTTCTCGTTTGAGTTAAATTTTTACTTTCTCTACTACAGATAGTAAGTATTCCACCCAAAAATTCGATACCGAGATTTCACCGCAAATATATGTTTTGAGACCCCCTGAATCCAAAAAAAGCATTTTTGGAAACGTGTGTGTGTGTGTGTGTGTGTGTGTGTGAACATCATAACTCAGAAACGGACAGTCGGATAAACACCAAACTTGGTATTTAGGTTCACTATCTTCCAGAGATGCGACACGAAGGTTTTCAAGAAAATCCCCCACCCCAGATTACCCTTTACATAGAACATTTTCGAAAATTTTAATTTTCTAAAAAATGGCTATAACGATTTTGATTAAAATATCATATGTTTGAGATATTTTCATGACAAATACAATTTATATCTCGAATTTTCTGAGAATGTCTCCAAAAATATTCTTCATTGTGAGCGACTTTTGCATAACTGGTAAACCATAAGAGATAGACAAAATTTTATTACACAAAAAATGTAGAACGCTTTAAAATACACAATTTATGTCATATGCATTTTTGTTGTTGAGTGAACCATTTTCGAGATATTGCTTGTTATTCCCTTAAATTTTTCAATACATATTTTCTCAAATGAGAATTTGTTATTCATTTTTTGTCTTGGATATGCAAAGAGTATTAAGCTGTGGGAAAGGGAATGGTGCTGCACCTAGCAACCAGTTATTAAGAGATATGTATGTGCTTAAAGGCTACTGTATTTCTATATTCCCCTTGCATCTACAAGAAACTTAGCAATAAGATTAAGATCTTGATTAACATGAAGCATATGGAGAATAAGCGCTTCTAAAAATAGTTTACAATGTGGTGAAGGTCATGTGAGTGTGTGTATAGATTTAGTCTATAGATTTAAAGCATAGAGGTATTTCATATAGACGTTTTATTATAAAGGTAATGGGAAAGTTATCCTTAGAGATAATATCATGAGGTACCTACGTGCTATGCAGTTCTATAAAATTTGCCTTTTATCTGCATGACACGTTATTCATCAAGGAAACAGCTTTTTTTGCGGAAACATGACAATATTTGCGCTTCAGAAGTTAAGAGACGCCGTGGTAATACAAAAAGCAGAGGAGCAGTTCCAACTTTCGACAAAAAGCGACGTTTGTATGTACACATTGTATAGCCTGGAGGTCGGGCAGTAATTCTAACCGGAGTAACGTTTCCGTCATAACTTCAAGTATCTGAAGTCGGGAGAGGATTCCACTGTTTCACTCCGGGGGCGCTGGCGTTGATATCGAATGTTCTAGGAAAGTTACCGCAGGCTTGAACCTAGCCGTTTTTACTTTCTCTATACTTACCTATAGCAAGTAGAGGAACATTACATTTCACCCAAAATTCCGATACCAAGCTTTTACCGGAAATACAGGTTTTGACGCACTCTGAATCCAAAAATAATGGGAAGTAATTTTAGAAAATAGTCCGTGTGCGTGTGGTTTAAGTTTAAAACGAGTCGGATTGTTAAAAGGGGCAGTGTATGGCTTTGAAATTCCATACTCTTTGCATGATGAAGTTGTTATTTTGTTGTATTTTTACTTTCTCTACTACGTATAGTAAGTAGGGAAAGTATTGCATTCCACCCAAAAATTCGATACCGAGATTTCACCGGAAATACACGTTTTGAGACCTCCTGAATCCAAAAAAAGCATTTTTAGAAACATGTCCGTGTGTGTGTCTGTGTGTCTGTGTGTGTGTGTGTGTCTGTGTGTGTGTCTGTGTGTGTGTGAACAGCATAACTCAAAAACGAACAATCGGATAAGCACCAAACTTGGTATTTAGGTTCAGTATCTTCCAGAGATGCGACACGAAGGTTTTCAAGAAAATCCCCCCACCCCAGACTACCCTTTACATGGAAGATTTTTCGAAAATTTTAATTTTCTCAAAAATGGCTCTAACGATTTTGATTAAAATATCATATGTTTAAGATATTTTTATGACAAATAAAATGTATATCTTGAATTTCCTGGGAATGTCTCCAAAAGTATTCTTCATTGTGAACGACTTTTGCATAACTGGTAAACCATAAGAGATAGACAAAATTTTACTACACAAAAAATGTAGATCGCGTTAAAATACACAGCTTATGTCATATACATTTCTTTTGTTGAGTGAACCGTTTTCGAGATATTGCTTGTTATTTCCTTAAATTTTACAATACTTATACTTTTTCTCAAATTCGTTATTCATTTTTTTTATGTTCTGGACATGCAAAGAGAATGGAATGCGCCACATAGCAACCAGCGTTAAAATATTTGACTATCGCTTAAAAGCTACCATATTCCCCTTGCATCTACAAGAAAATTACCAATAAGATTGACATCTCGATATCTCGATTAACATGAAGCATATGGAGAATAAGCGTTTGTAAAATTAGATTGTACAAGAGTAGAGAAAGTCATGTGAGTGTAACACATCAGATTTTTATTTTTACGTTGTTATTTGCCCCACGCTTTGGGAGACAATTTAAAAAAGAGTTTGTTGCTTCACGTATGGAAAGCCGATTTGAAGTAGGAGTTGTGCTGTAGTTCAACTGTTGTGGAGCCGAACTTAAAGTAGTTGCAACCGCACGTATGGTACCCGGTAGCCTTCATCCAAAATTTAAAAATATGAACTTTGTAATTTTTACTGTTTCTTTAAATATATATTTATCTTTGCCTTGCCTGCGTCAGTATTATTGTTAGAGACATGGATTTCTTTGCAAGGCGTGGTGCGGTTGAAGAATGTAGTTTTACACAGATTATAATTTTTAATTCACTACTTTTTATTACTGCTTGACACGATTTAAGTAACATTTGACTGATATAGAGAGCTGTAAGATTCTTTTATTAAATACGTAAACTATTTTTGTCTCACACTGAATACGTATTAAATTTCTCGAGGAGGCATCTCGCGTCTGGTTAGGAACACTGTCTACAACCAACGCGTCCAGTTATGAGCGCTGTCTATAAGCAACCGACTTGATTTCTACCGCCTAAATTTGTAAATTTCTGTATTTCGGTTTCTGATTGGTAATCCTAGATGAATAGAATACCTTCATTTAATTAAACCTTTTTATACTTGTTGATTGGCTATTTTATAAGCTGTCACTAAATTACATTATTGTTGCTCCAAGAATTACCAGTAGTTTTATTACTTTCTAATTCATTATTGCCTCAAGGTTACCTCATTGTTAGCAACTTTCGACCTATTATTCTCATAGCTCCTACATTGTTAAATTATGTAATACATTCATATAACATTAATACACATGTATACAATAATACAAATATATACAATGGCTGTAATATACACTTTTTATATATTATATTGTACACATATTGCTTTAAGGTGGGCTGTTATTATATTTTATATTATATAATTTGACTGAAATTATTTTAAGTGTTAAAAATACTGACTCAATGACTATGAGAAAAAACAAATAGCGAATTATTACTTAAAAAATTTAATTCAAACCAATAAGAAAGAATTCCTAGAAAAAATGGCATATAATAGCGTGCTTAAACGAGATATACATTTTTGTGCAATAAGATCGAGACATTGCTTGTTATTCACTTAAATTTCCCAATACTTGTACTTTTTCTCAAATTCGTTATCATAGCAACCAGGTCTTAAAATATTTGACTATCACTTAAAGTCTACCATATTCCCCTTGCATCTACAAGAAAATTAGCAATAAGATTAACATCTCGATTAACATGAAGCATTTGGAGAATAAGCGTTTGTAAAAATAGTTTGTACAAGAGTAGAGAAAGTCATGTGAGTGTAATACATCAGATTTTTTGAACGTTTAGAAAATTAATCATGTGCATGTACTTAACGAACTGCATGGCATTTCTGTAAACGCTTTGAAACTCGCAGGATATGCTATGCAGTAGAGAAGATTGGAGTATCCTTTATCCTTAGAGAGTTTACAAGCTCCGTGGTTTCCACAGAGACGAAGCTTCATCAAAGAAGCCACTGGAGATAGCAGAAGACCGCGAGATAAAATGTCGCCGTACTTGCGGTCATCGGAGAATGTGGCGCCTTCCCACGACCTCTGCAGGAGGTTTGCTGGTACGAAAATTATGTAGTGTACATGTTGTGTTTCGATTACAAACGAGTTGTTTGTAGTTAGCGAAATTAAATGAGTTTGGTTTGCTGCCTCGTTAAACATGTTTGTTCTTTTTTTGAACCCGCGGGCAGCTCAATCACAGTTTTATTGTTCGTGTCGTTCGGTGAACCGACGCTTTTAAATTTATTTATAGCCTAGCGAATACTGTTGCATTTCGCACTTAAAACAACACCCCCCTCCAAAGTGCTCCAAGGTACAACAACGCACAACGCTGATAAATAACAATACTATACAGTCATTCGAATATGGGAAGGTATTTTCATAGAGCAGAGAGAAAAATTCTGAAAACGCAATACTGGGTAATAAAACAACCAGGAACAAGTGGGAGACTACTTCTTGGGTCGAGTGACCAGCGTGCTGAAGTAGTTATTTTGCTTCACGTATGGAAAGTCAATTCGAAGTAGGTCGTATTGAAGGAGTTGTATTATAGTTTAACTGTTGGGGAACCGAACTTGAAATTCGTTGCAACCACACGTATAGTACCCGCTTTCCTGTAGCCTTCGCCCACAGTTCAAAATATTAACATTTTAATTTTGACTGTTTCTTTAAATATTATATTTTATGCTTGCCTCGGCTGCGTCAGTATTTATTTTAGAGACATGAATGTCTTGGCAGGGTTGTGGTGCAACTGAAGAATGTAGGCTTACACAGATTATAAATTTACTTCACTTCTTTTTATTAATGCTTGACACGATTTAAATAACACTTCACTGTTACAGACAGAGCTGTGAGATCTTTTTATTAAATACTTGCACTTTTTAACACGTAAACCTATTTTTCGTCTCACACGAATACGTATTAAATCTCTCGAGGACGCATCTCACATCTGGTTACAAACACTGTCTGCAGGCAACTGAACTCTAAATTGCTAAAATTTTCTTCTTTTGGGTTTCTGATTGGCCAATCCTACTCGAATAGAATACCTTCATTTAACTAAAGGTTTTTCTGGTTGTTGATTGGCTATTTTATATACTGTCACTAAAAGTACATTATTGCTTCCAAGAATCATAAGTAGCATTTAAATTCTCAAATTCATTATTGCCTCAAGGTTACCTCATTGTTAGCAACGTTTAACTTATTATTCTCACAGCTCCTGCATTATTAAATTACGTAATACATTCACATAACATTATTGAATATGTATACAATAATACAAACATTTGCAATGACTAATATGCACTTTTTATATATTGATACATACACATATTGCTTTAAGGTGGCCTGTTATTGAACTTATATAATTAGACTGAAATCATTTAAGTGTTAAAAACTGCCTCACGAACCCTCACTCATCAGGTTTGATTTCCATATAAACGGTGGAATTACTCCTAAAAAAAACCACCCGTTATCTCCACAGAGTCTGGAAGTGTAAATTTAAAAAATTCTGATGTGATACCTATACATGACTCTCTCTACCCGGTATCGTTTATTAGTGGCTATAAAAATTATTCTTATTCAAGATTATTTTTCTCTCTACTACATTTTAATCCAAATAAACGTTTGCAGAAATAGCTACGTTACACATTTCGTTTTCCCTAGGTAGATACAAAGGGAACAGCGACAGTCAAATGTTTAAGAATAGGGCACTACACGTTGGCCTTAAATTGCATACTGTTTCCATGCAATTGCGAGAAACAAATGAATGTTGAAAGGACTTAATAACCAAGAAATAAACAATTCGAACCTTTAATAACGGATATCTCAGAAACAGCTTATGCCACAAAAAACTTATTTGAAATAAATTGTGTGATTTAAAAAGATCTACATTTTTACTTTCTCTACTACGTATAGTAAGTAGGGGAAGTATTGTATTCCACCCAAAAATTCGATACCGAGATTTCACCGGAAATATATGTTTTGAGACCCCCTGAATCCAAAAAAAGCATTTTTGTAAATATGTACGTGTGTGTCAGTGTGTGTGTGCGTGTCTGTGAACAGCATAACTTAGAAACGAACAGTCGGATAAACACCAAACTTGGTATTTAGGTTCAGTATCTTCCAGAGATGCGACACGTAGGTTTTCAAGAAAATCCCTTCACCCCAGATTACCTTTTACATGGAACATTTTTCGAAAATTTTGATTTTCTGAAAAATGGCTCTAACGATTTTGATTAAAATATCATATGTTTAAGATATTTTCATGAAAAATGAAATGTATATCTTGAATTTTCCGCGAATGTCTCCAAAAGTATTCTTCATTGTGAATGGCTTTTGTATAACTGGTAAACCAAAAGAGATAGACAAAATTTTACTGCACAAAAAATGTAGATCGCGTTAAAATCCACAATTTAGGTCATATACATTTTTCTTTGAGTTAACCATTTTCGAGATATTGCTTCCCTTAAATTTTCCAATACTTTTTCTCAAATGGGAATTCGTTATTCATTTTTTTTACGTAGTGGACATGCAAAGAGAATGGAATACTCCACATAGCAGCGCTTAAAAGTTATGACTGTCGCTTAAAGCCTACCATATTCCGCTTGCACGTACAAGAAAACTAGCAATAAGAGTAACATGTCGATATCTCGATTAACATTACCCATGTGGAGAATAAGCGTTAGTAAAATTAGTTTGTACAAGAGAAGTGAAAGTTATGTGTGTGTAGCACATCAACTTTTTTTTGCCAGTACGTTTTCGCCTATCGCTTAGCGTTTACCAGTTATACAAGGTTATAAAAATTTATTCCGAATGAAGAGGACTTCACAGGCTATTGCAAGAGAATTCAAGATATACATTTTATTGGTCATGTAAATACATTTAATGTAGAATGAACAGCACAATGCAAAAACGAAAAGTTGGATAAATACCGAATTTGGAACTTAGGTTCAGCATCTTTCAAGGATTCATGTCCCCAAAAGTCCTCTTCTGTCTTAATTGCTTTTGTATAACTGGTAAACCGTAAGAGATAGACAAAATTTTCTTCACAAAAATGTAGAGGTCGTTAAAAACATACAGTTACTGTCGCACATTGTATGTTTGGAGTGAGCCATTTCCGAGATATTCCTTGTTATGTTTGAATTTTGCAATACTTTGATTTTTCTCAAATGAGAATCCTTTATTCGTTGTTTTTATGTCCTGGACATGCAAAGAGAATGGATTGCGCCACATAGCGACCAGCGTTAAAATATTTGACTATCGCTTAAAAGCTACCATATTCCTGTATACTTACAAGAAAATTAGCAATAAGTTTTTGTAATTGTTTGTCCCGAATAACATGAAGTTGGTGGAGAATAGGCGTTTGTACAAATAGTTTGTTCAAGAGTGGAGAACGTCATGTGAGTGTAACACATTAGGTTTATTCCGATATTTATTTGTACATTAATGTTTTAATACTTGATACTGTTGTGACCTGTGTCTTTAAAATCGGCTCCTTTTTGAAGAATGACCCATATATATTGTTATGTTTTTGATTTAAATACATCATAATTACAAACAGTGAATAAAGTTTCCCCAGAGAACGAATTCAGATATGTTAAAGCGAGAAGCCGTTGAATTTGGCAGCCCAATGCTTTAGTTCCCTCGATTTCCTTTGAAAGATTCCGGTGGAGTATAACCCAAACTGCTGATATTCGGTTCGGAAATTTAATCAAAGAGCCCATGTTATCTGTTACAATTTGGAAGGGGTAAATTTGCGTGGTTATGTTGACACCACGGGGTCTGGAACCAAGAAGGAAGACCTTTTCCTTTTCGGCGGCGTCATATTTCCCCGCCACGCGGCCTTTGTGCTAGAGAGATTACGTTTCTCGAGTGACAGTAATGGTGAAGAAGATGTCTATCCTCCAGGGGCAGGGAACCCAGGAATGTAATACTGGACGTTCACGTTGCGCTGGTTATCCGCAAGGAATTTGTCGGAATCTAACAACATGAGGGGATATTAAACAACACCGCATGTTTTAAAACAATTTCACTCTAGCTACTGTATTTCTCCCTCGCTATTACTTAATTTTAAAATCTTATGTGCGACTCTCACACGAGTTTCTCTGCACATTAGCAAGCAGTTCGCAGGTATCCCTTATATATTGTAGAGTTCATATAAACGGTTTTTTTTTGCATTCAGTTTATATTAATCTTAAAATGTGTCTAAAATGATTTAAAATTAACAACACAAATTATTTGCTTGCAGGATGTGAAAGCAACCCTGACCTTCTACCGTTGTTCCATAAACAACGTGCAAAAACAGTATCTTGAGAACGGCTATTGTTACGAATAAAGTTGACACATTCTTTGTGCTAAGTTTTCTTATCGTTTTAAAGTTATTAAAAATTGAGCGAAATTTGCGAGGACTTCGAAAGTCATTTTTGGAAAATTAAATAAATTCGTCTTATTCTTTATGACATATCTCAAACTGATATTTTAATCGAAATCGTTTTAGAGGAAATGAATTATTCGTAATCGTTTATTTAGGGCTGGATAAATTTTTTGGAGTATGCGTGTTTGAATCGTGTTAAATTTGCTTTTTCTTTTCATTTTTAAATTGTGCTGTTCACAGAATACCACATGCGCGCGCACGCTTCGAAATTTCGATATTGAATTTTTAGGTTGAATACAATACTTCCTCTACTTTCTATCAGGAAGGTACAGGGAAGCTAAAAGTAGCTTTTTCATGTTTTTTTTCTGCCCGCTAATCTCAACTTTCATAGCTGTTCTACAAATTGATAAATGTTTTTCACAATGACTATTGGCATACTAATATTGGAGACATTTTTAAGCTCTGAACAATTGATTGCCAAGGCCGGGAGTTTAAGTCTTCGGCTTTCTGCCCTTATACTCTAGCGAGTTACTATGACGAGATACGCAATCCCGAGGTCGCGGGTTAAAACCTAGCGGAGGGTGTTGGGATTTTTGGGGTGTAAAAATCCTTAGCATGGGTTCCTTCGAAAGGAAAGTAAAGCCGGTGATCCCCTGACGTAGATTTACGGCAAGTAAAAGAACCTGAAGCCTGATAAAGTGGTCGTGAGCAAAATTACCGTTCTTTCACGCCCAAAATAAAATGGGACGCTAAGGACCACAGTAGTTAAAAGCGTCCATAAATAAAACTCAGTTTAATTTAATTTGAGATACCCAAGCTTGTATTGAGTTTCTTTCATCTGATTCAAGTATTCGGTGAACCTCAGTTTCTCCGAGATGTGTTTCAAAATTGCAAGCATTTTTAATTTCCTAGAAGGCAGAAAATTCAAACTCTCCAAGAAGCTTCCATTTTGTTCCTGCGTAGCAAGTATATTATTTTCTCTTGGAATTGCGTAATTAGGCATTTAAACATTTTAAAAGGGAAGAATAAAATGTCTACTGTTGTGTTCGTTCATGCAATCAGATATAGTGAAACTCATAAGTAATGAAGAAAAAAAAAATATACCACATAGTATACACACACATGCACTGTCTGTTCAGCAACAGTTTAGTTTGAGGGATGGGGTGGCTTAGCGCTCCGGTAAAGCTTTAGCTTATAGGTGGGGTACATAGCATGCTGAAATCGTGCCGCGCGTGACGTGTACATTGGAAAACACCCAACAGTCTTTCCTGTGTCGTGCATCTTGACCTCCTCGTTGGCTCAAAACAAGTAAATTCTACCTTATTGCAGTAGCTACAACCCTTCCTGTTCGGAAGGACTCCTACACTCACCAGCTGAAACGTTGAACACGCAGTAGTTCATTTGTTATTGCATATGACAGTTTAAGTAACATTTGTTATACAAATGAGTGAACTATATACGAATAAAACCGAGCACATAAACCCAATCGAATACAGTAACTTTCGTGACTTCATAAGTTCGCCTTAGTAACGAATATAATACATCTTACACAACTTTTAGATAGATTAATGTGTAATAAATGCATGAGCACATAAAGCTATAAAAAGAAATTGTATGCAACAATTATAAAACAGTTTATAATTAGCCAATTAACAACTAGAATGGCTAAAAGTTAAATAAAAGTATTATATTGGAGTAGGATTAGCTAATCAGAGACTTGAAATAGATGAAATTTGCAAATTTAGGCGGTAGAAGTCAGTTGCTAGTAGACAACGTTCCTAACTGGACGCGAGACGCGTCCTCGAGAAGTTTAATACTATTCAGTGTGAGACGAAAATTAATTAAGGCGAATATTATAAAGTTTACGTATTAAAAAGTGCAAGTAATTAATAAATAATCTCACAGCTCTCTTTATCAGTGAAGTGTTATTTAATCGTGTGAAGGATTAATAAAAGGAGTGGAGTAAAAATTATAATTTGTGTAAGCCTACATTCTTTAGCCGCATCACCCCCTGATAAGAGATACATGTTTCTACAAATTAATACTGACGCAGCCGAGGCAGACATAAATATATATATATATATATATATATATATATATATATATACATGTAATATTTAAAGAAACGTAAAAATACAAAGTTGATTCATAATCGTTGGGGCGAAGGTCGCGGGAACTTTGTACCATACGTGGGGCAGTTACTTCATCAAGTTTGGCTCTCCAACAGTCGAACTACAATACAACTCCTAAAATAAACCTCTTTCAGTTTATATTACTGTTATCACCTGACTTGCTTGTTTGTCATGCATCACCATTCAGAGGTGTGCAATAATCAATCAGGGGAAAGAGAAAAGAAAGTGAGCGCGGAAGAATACAAGTCAGTGGAGCAAGGCTATAATTAATTAATTAGCTTAATGTAGAACCTGAACCACGGTCAGTAAGTTATGCCCCACGTAGCTTATGCCAGAATTGGAGAGTCACTCGTTGAAGTGACAAGCAAGCTCGAAGATTGATCGATAAGGACGTAGCCACTCACCTGACCTCACCCACGGCTTGTGGTTGTAAGAAACAGGGTTAAGTGGTTAAGTTTTAATGTTTACCACAAGCCTTTACCCACCTGTTTCTCCTAGCAATTATCATTAGCTGAATGTTGCATAGCAGTATATCGATTAGCAATAGGCAGTGCTTGAAGTTAGTGCGCCATTTTGTGGGTTGGCTGTGTATTGTTAAAATTCAAATCTTATGTCGAAAAGTTGTGTGGTCTGAATAAGTTGTTTTGTTGCATTGTTATTTGCCCCCACACTTTGGGACCCAATTTGAAGAAGGTGTATTATATTTCGACTGTTGGGGAGCCGAACCCTTGAAGTAGTTGCAACCGCACGTATGGTAAAAAGTTTCCGGTAGCCTTCGCCCCAAATGTACTTTCCGGTGACCTTTGCCCCAAGTTTAAACTTTGTAATTTGACTGTTTCTTTAAATATTATATATTTACGTTTGCCTCGGCTGCGTCAGTATTATTGTTAGAGACATGGATTTCTTTACAGGGAGTAGTACGGCTAAGAATGTAGGCTTACACAGATTATAGTTTTTAATTCACTCCTTTTTATTAATTCTTGACACGATTTAAAGAACACTTCACTGAT
Source organism: Deroplatys truncata (assembly GCA_030765065.1). Classification (NCBI taxonomy): domain Eukaryota; kingdom Metazoa; phylum Arthropoda; class Insecta; order Mantodea; family Mantidae; genus Deroplatys; species Deroplatys truncata. The sequence goes on along the minus strand of CM060985.1, from coordinate 143,910,753 downwards.
ATAGAGAGCTGTAAGATTCTTTTATTAAATACTTGCACTTTTTAAACACGTAAACTATTTTCGTCTCACACTGAATACATATTAAACTTCTCGAGGACGTGTGTCTCGCGTCCGGTTAGTAACGCTGTCTACAAGCAACTGACTTCTGAATTTGTACAATTTGCTCTATTTCAGTTTCTGATTGGCTAATCCTACTCCAATAGAATACTTTGATTTAACTAATGCTATATTCTGGTTGTTGATTGGCTATTTTATAAACTGTCTCAAAATTTACATTATTGTTACTTCAATAATGACTAGTAGTATTATTACAATTTCTTACTCATTGTTGCCTCAAGGTTACCTCATTGTTAGTAACTTTTAACCTATTATTCTCGCAGCTCCTACATTATTAAATTACGTAATACATTCACATAACATTATTGAACATGTACATAATAATATAAACATTAATACGACTGTTACATGCATTTTATATATTATATAATTAGACTGATATCATTTAAGTGTTAAAAATACTGTCTCAGGTCTTATACCGTGTATCTCCACTGAAGTCTCCATATTCTATTTATTTTGGAGGATCAGTGCTGTATTTCTTCTGTCCTGGTTCAACTTCTTTGAACAGGATGACCTGGTCATGATACTGCCAAAGATGTCTGTTGTGAAAAGTTTCGTGAGTGTTACGGACTACGACTGCCTTATGGATCTATGTAGTTTATTCTTTTGTTCGTAGGAGAATTCTGCAGCAAGTTCTTGTAGAATGTCATATCCAATTTGTTTTTATGCATTCCTTATTTCCGACATACTTTAAACTAGTTCACTCTGAATGAGCATGGAAAACTCCAATGCATGTCAGTAGATTGTATTGAATCTGCCAGACTCTCGTCTGTAATAGCTTTCTCCCGTTGGAAAAAAGTTAATACCGCTGCTTTTTTGTGGCAGTAGCGTTTTATTTTACTTCTTTAAGTTTATGAGCTCGTAAATGTTGGTGAAGAGACACCGGTGCTTTAAAAGTTCCTCCTTATCTCTTCTGAATGCTATAAGGAAACAAGTAAACAAACATTAAAGTTGTCTTGATGATGCAAATTAAACTTGGGTAATCTTCTTTTACTGCACAACCAGAAGCTGATATTCCTTTTTGTGTAAGATTTTCAGAGCTTTATTGTGCAGCATCTTCGATGGTTTTTAGTAGATATTTGTGTAAAACGGTTGTTATAAAATTTTAACCTATTTAATAGTCGCGCCATTTTAATTTTATGGAGATTATACAAATACAAAGCTTTTTTACTTCCTCTACTACGTAGAGAAGCATGTCTGTGTGTGTGTGTGTGTGTGTGTGTGTGTGTCTGTGAACAGCATAACTCAGAAACGAACAGTCGGATAAACACCAAACTTGGTATTTATGTTCAGTATCTTCCAGAGATACGACACGAAGGTTTTCAAAAAAATCCCCCCACCCCAGATTACCCTTTACATGGAACATTTTTCGAAAATTTTAATTTTCTCAAAAATGGCTCTAACGATTTTCATTAAAATATTATATGTTTAAGATATTTTCATGACAAATGAAATGTATATCTCGAATTTTCTGGGAATGTCTCCAAAAGCATTCTTCATTGTGAACGACTTTAGCATAACTGGTAAACCATAAGAGATAGAGAAACTTTTACTACACAAAAAATGTAGATCGCGTTAAAATACACAATTTATGTCATATACATTTTTTGTTGTTGAGTGAACCATTTTCGTGATATTGCTTGTTATTCCCTTAAGTTTTTGAATACTTTTTCTCAATTTTGTTATTCATTTTTTTTTGTCCTGGTAAAGCAAAGATAATGGAATGCGCCACATAGCAACCAGCTCTTAAAATATTTGACTATCGCTTAAAGCCTACCAATTCGCCTTGCATCTACAAGAAAATTAGCAATAAGATTAACATCTCGATTAACATGAAGCATACGGAGAATAATCGTTTGTAAAAATAGTTTGTACAAGAGTAGAAAAAGTTATGTAAGTTAACACATTAGAATTTTTGCAAATATTTTCAGATACGTCCTTTATTTGGAAGCTTTAAAAGGAATTGGTATATTTTAACCAAAATAGTTTTAAAAACTTAGAAAAAGTAAAGTAATGAATCATTTTTTGTATAAACGATTATTTGGAAAGTTAAAAGCATTTTATCTTTGCATTTTATTTTAAAAGTCAACTTACGTGCATGAAATTTTTGGTAAAGTTACCGTGGAAGCAGTCAGTAAGTATGTAATCAGTTTTAATTTGCACATAGCAAGAAGGCTTTTAACAACTCAGGATTTCCGTTTGCCGTGGAAGAACGGGGTTAAGTTTTAAATTGCCTTTTTGAACTTTCTTTCGATCACTTTTTCTATTACAACCTTGGGAGTAGCATATCCCAGCGTAGTACTAAATCCACTTGATAACTTAGTGGAGATCCTAAAAGCCAAACGAAGCGGTAAACGCTTTTATTTGCATCTGAACATAAAGTTCCATTTGAATTTAAAATAGACTCCAAAGGATATAGAAATGTGAACAACAGTTTCACTTGGTAGTGGAACTGTGCTATTTTAAAGTGTTAAAATCTTTTCATTTTGTAGATGCTTATTCCTTAGGGGCCGGTAAAAATTCCTCGCAGAATACCATAAATCGTTTAGATGGTGAATTGGGCATTAACGATCACTTTTCAGGGTTTTTAGGATTGTTTTTAACGCTAATTGGAACAGAGAGAAAATCAAAGATAAAACATAAACATGTTTGCAACCTGATCTCACTATGCAAAATAATGTGCCAATTAGGCAAACGATCTTAATTAACAAAAGAGTTTGAGATAGGGCGAAACACAGCACAGCTTTATGTTGCCTTCTTTGTAACGCGGAAATTGCTTACTCTCGGAGAAATAAAGTCGAAATTAATTAATTAATTAATTAGTTTATATAAAGACAAGCTGTAATTCTCGTAATTGGTCATCGTTTGTGTGCCTGTATACTGTTATGTGAGTTTTATTCAGAACGACCCAAATTGTTACTTTAAATAAAACTTTGAAGACATTCTCTACTTTACCTTCTGACTTCCTTAGATATATACTAGATATATAAGTTTCTCTACTACGAATAAGTAGGGGAAGTAAAATTATATAGCGAGGTTTCAACAGAAATACATGTTTTGAGGCCCCCTGAATAGAGAAATGGTATTTTTACAAAAACGTGTGTGTCTGTATGTCCGTGTAGATGTGTGTCTGTAAACAGCATAACTCTAAAACGAAATGTCGGATAAATACCAAACATGGTATGAGATTCAGTATCTTTCAAAGATGCGACACGAAGATTTTCAAGAATACTTCATGTTAATCTTATTGCTAATTTTCTTGTAGGTGCAAGGGGAATATGGTAGGCTTTAAGCGATAGTCAAATATTTTAAGAGTTGGTTGCTATGTGGAGCATTCCATTCTCTTTGCATGTCCAGGACAAAAAAAAAGAAAAGAAAGAAGAAAAAAGAATAACAAAAAGTTTAAAGTATTTGCATAATTCAAACAAATAAGAAGGAATATCTCAGAAATGGCTCACTCAATAGAAAACTATATTTGACATAAATTGTGTATTTTAACCAGATCTACATTTTTTGTGTAGAAGCTTTTTGTCTCTGTAACGGTTTACCAGTTATGCAAAAACCCATTCAGAATGAAGAGGGCTTTTGCGATCATTTCCAGAGAATTCAAGATACACATTTTACGTTTCATGAAAATATCTTGAATACATGCTATTTTAATCAAAATCGTTAGAGCCATTTTTGAGATAATAAAAGTTTTCGAAAAATGTTCCCTTAAAGGGTAGTCTGGGATGAGGGATATTCTTGAAAATCTTCGTGTCGCAGCTTTGAAATAATAATAATAATAATAATAATAATAATAATAATAATAATAATAATAATAATAATAATAATAATAATAATAATACCGTTATGTTGGCCATTACATGCGAACAACTAGAATCTCCGATCTGCCGAATGCAAGTCACAAATGCTACTAAGGCATCTTATTGGGTTCTAGTCATTATGTTAGCACAAGTATTTCTGCTTTATTCTCTTCACTTGTTGCTTATGTGACTCACCATAGAAGGGAAGACCCTGGTGATTACTAAGCAAGTTTTCTCGTTGCTGTTAAGTTTTGTCTTTTGCGGAAAGTATGCATTTCATCTCTATTAATAATTTTTGCAGGACGTTATTTTCAAGAGATAGTACATTTTTAGAAGCCATAAACTTGCAATAAAATCTGTTCGGAAATATTACTTGGAGTAGGTTTTCAGTCCCATATTTTTACCTTTTCTACTACGTATAGTAAGTAGGGGAAGTATTGTATTCCACCGAAAAAGTCGATACCGAGATTTCACCGGAAATATATGTTTTGAGACCCACTGAATCCAAAAAAAACATTTTTGGAAACAAGTCCGTATGTGTGTGTGTGTGTGTGTGTGTCATTGAACAGCATAACTCAGAAACGAAGTTACATAAACGCCAAACTTGATATTTAGGTTCAGTATCTTCCAGAGATGCGACACGAAGGTTTTCAAAAAAACTCCCCCGCCCCAGATTACCCTTTACATGGAACATATTCCGAAAATTTTAATTTTCTCAAAAATGGTTCTAAAGATTTGGATTAAAATATCATATACTTAAGGCACTTTCATGACAAATAAAATGTATATCTTGAATTATCTGGGAATTTCTCTAAAAGTATTCTCCATTGTGAACGACGTTTAAATAACTGGTAAACCATAAGAGATAGACAAAATTTTACTACACAAAAAATGCAGATCGCGTTAAAATACACAATTTATGTCATATACATTTTTTGTTTGTTGAGTGAACCATTTTCGAGATATTGCTTGTTATTTCCTTAAATTTTCTAATACGTATTCTTTTTCTCAAATGGGAATTCGTTACTCATTTTTGTTTGTCCTGGTAATGCAAAGAGAATGGAATACTCCACATAGCAACCAGCTCTTAAAATATTTGACTATCGCTTAAAGCCTACCAATTCCCCATGCATCTACAAGAAAATTAGCAATAAGATTAAAATCTCGATTAACATGAAGCATATGGAGAATAAGCGTTTGTAAAAATAGTTCGTAAAAGAGTAGAGAAAGTCATGTGAGTGTAACACATCAGACTTTTTTGTAGTACTTTTAGTAGCAGTTGATTCCTCGTCTGTAAATAAAACATTTTCATGAAAGCTCTTACATCTAAAGTTTCATACACTTTTTAATTAAATTCCAACTTTTGGTTTCTTTAGAACGTCGGTTGAGATTTCTATTGATGGAAATTTATTTTCGTTTTATTATGCTCAAATCGTTTAAAGTTCGCTTGGATTCAGAGTTCGGAAGCCCTGCTACTCTTACCAGGCAATCGATAGGAGACGATCGTCAAATTTTTACTTTTTTCCCATCAGTTTGCTTGGGTAGAGGGAGCAGTGAATTACACCCAAAAGAACCACCAACATGAGTATTCATGTCAGCCCTCTTTGGAGGATGCAACGCAGGGAGTGTTGGTTAATTTTTCCATCCCAACTACCTACATTTTAGTTGGAAAAAGGTCCGTTATTCTTTAATTTCTCTAAATATTCCCACAGTTTCCATTAAATTATTCTAAATTTGAAATAGTATAGTAAAACGCCTGTATTCCTTTCAAGTTATTTCCTTTGTTTTGAAATTCATGACTGAAGATAACCTCAAAAACTAAAGAAAAATATACATCTGCATAAGATCGGCTTTTATTTACTGTTCTACCCTTCTGTGTACAAGAAACTTAGAATAAGAGGAAGGTATGCTAAAGTTAAATCATAATTACTTAACAAATTTATAATTCGGATTCAGTAGTTTCGAAAAATAGGAATTATTCCGATGAAAAGTAGAATGTTGCACCAGTACTTGTAAAGGTACTGAAAATGAAGATTTCTTAATAAAATTATTTTATTTTAGAGATTATTTCCGAAAATGGGGGTGTGTGAAGTAGTGGTATTTAGTCTCTACGCCGGACATTCAGGAATTCGCACATTAGCTATTTGTGTACAAATTCGGAGGCAGAATATTGAACTAATATTAGAGAGTAACAACTATCTAGTAATAGTTGTAAAAGCTAACCAATGAGAAGGCGCCATTGCCATTGCACCTCCGCACCAGAATTTCTCCTCAACTGTTGCTGATGTTTATACCTAGACCCGGCAACTTGCTGTTGCACTTTGCGTCACACCGTACATGCCAGCTAATTGAATGTTGAAGGTGGGGGTGCACTTATATATACTTTTTTTTAACTACTAAGCAGAAAGTGTAGTTTTTTCCGGAATGTTTGAATACTCAATAATGTTATCTGAATGCAGCTTCATGTTCACTAACAGTTCGGTTTTTATCATATTTTTATCGACCTACTTTCTAACGTTTGTCCCTTTAATTTTAAACATATTAATTCAATTTTATTACTGCATATTCTTTATATCATTGCTAAAGATGTGCATACTATTGCAAGTTTCAAAAATTGAAAGACACAGAATTCAATTTTCTAAGAAATTGTTACTTTTAAAATCTGTTTTAGTTATACCCTTTTCAAGGTTCTTTAGAACTTATCTGAGTTTGTTTTAAGAACAAAGTAATCCGAAAATCCTGCATAAAAATGGAATGCTTGCTTATAAGTTATTTGTTGAATGTGAAAATTTTCTGTGATGAATAATTTAAATCCATTATATTGAAAAAAATCTGATGTGTTACACTCACATGACTTTCTCTACTCTTGTACAAACTATTTTTACAAACGCTTATTCTCCATATGCTTCATGTTAATGGAGATATCGAGATGTTAATCTTATTGCTAATTTTCTTATAGATGCAAGGGGAATTGCTAGGCTTTAAGCGATAGTCAAATATTTTAAGAGGTGATTGCTATGTGGAGTATTCCATTCTCTTTGCATTACCAGGACAAAAAAATGAATAACGAATTTGAGAAAAAGTATAAGTATTGGAAAATTTAAGGGAATAACAAGCAATATCTCGAAAATGGTACACTGAACAAAAAATATGCATATGGCATAAATTGTGTATGTTAACGCGATCTACATTTTTTTGTAGTAAAAGTTTGTCTATCTCTTATGGTTTACCAGTTATGCAAAAGTCGTTCACAATAAAGAATACTTTTAGAGACATTCCCAGAAAATTCGAGATGTACATTTCATTTGTCATGCAAATATCTTAAGCGTATGATATTTTAATCAAAATCGTTGCAGCCATCTTTGAGAAAATTAAAAGTTTCGAAAAATGTTCCATGTAAAGGGTAGTCTGGGGTGGTGGGATTTTCTTGAAAACCTTCGTGTCGCATTTATGGAAGATGCTGAACCTAAATACCAAGTTTGGTGTTTATTTGACTGTTCGTTTCTGAGTTATGCTGTTCGCAGACACACACACACGGACATTTTTCCAAAAAGGCTTTTTTTGTTTTCAGGGAGTCTCAAAACATGTATTTCCGGTGAAATCTCGGTATCGAATTTTTGGGTGGAATACAATACTTCCCCTACTTACTATACGTAGTAGAGAAAGTAAAAATGGAAATTTTCACCGTTATTGTAATTTTTGGAGCCCTTAAACTGGTTCCTGCCGAGAGCTAGGAAGCTTTTCTGCAAGAATATGATGAAAACGGCACCTATTGACTACTTTTGTAACTGCGAAAACAGAATTAACGTTTCTGTCTACAATTTATCCTGGAAAAGTAAAGTCAGTGTGCTAATTCCCAGATATCCTAATTACGTGGACTGTTTCACTTTTCAGACTTTGTTGTATTTCCTATGTACTCTTGTTATATGCCTGAACCAGTTGCAGGGAAGCCGAATGGTGCCGTCCAGGATGAGATTCAAAGTTAACAAATACTCGTCTACACTCAAATTTGCTAATGTCACCTTAGAAGCCGAAACTTCTCCAAAACTTCTGCTTTACTAATCAAAGCCCGAGTAAGCATTTAACTCCTACAGACAGATTTTGTTTTAATCTTAACCACCAAAGCATTAGCACACCAGCTACAAATTTTCTCGAGCGTAAACATGTTATGAAGAAGGCAGGCCTGTGGTCATCAACTTAAGTAAAAGTATACATTTAAATCTCATCTACGAGAGTGGTATCCCTTTACGTAACCCCCACAGGCGAAAGAAAAACAAACAAACAAAACAAAACAAAAACGTAGTCCAGCGTTTAGAACATCACACAACTGTAGTAACAAACGATAGTGTTGCAATTTATTAAAGAAATTCGTATAATGTCTAGCCGTTACATTAAACGTTATCGAGCTTCGAAACTGTGGGTATTTCTCCTAATGACCTGCTTTTTAAGAATTAAAATCTGATGTGTTACACTCACATGACTTTCTCTACTCTTGTACAAACTATTTTTACAAACGCTTATTCTCCATATGCTTCATGTTAATCGAGATAACGAGATGTTAATCTTATTGCTAATTTTCTTGTAGATGCAAGAGGAATTGTTAGGCTTTAAGCGATAGTCAAATATTTTAAGAGCTGGTTGCTATGTGGAGTATTCCATTCTCTTCGCATTACCAGGACAAAAAAAAATGAATATCGAATTTCCATTTGAGAAAAAGTATAAGTGTTAGAAAATTTAAGGGAATAACAAGCAATATCTCGAAAATGGTTCACTCAACAAAAAAAATGTATATTATGTATATGGTATTTTAAAGCGATCTACATTTTTGTGGAGTAAAATTTTGTATATCTCTTATGGTTTACCAGTTATGCAAAAGTCGCTCACAATGAAGAATACTTTTAGAGACATTCCCAGAAAATTCGAGATATACAATTCGTTTGCCATAAAAATGTATTAAACTCATACATATGATGTTTTATTCAAAATCGTTAGAGCCATTTTTGAGAAAATTAAAATTTTCGAAAACTGTTCCATGTAAAGCGTAATCTGGGGTGGGGGGATTTTCTTGAAAACCTTCGTGTCGCATCTCTGGAAGATACTGAAACTAAATACCAAGTTTGGTGTTTATCCGACTGTTCGTTTCTGAGTTATGCTGTTCACAGACACACACGGACATGTTTCCAAAATTTTTTTTTTTCGGATTCAGGGGGTGGGTGGAATACAATACTTCCCCTACTTACTATACGTAGTAGAGAAAATAAAAATATGATGTGTTAGAATCATATGGCTCCCCCCCATACGCATTTTCAATGATTCCACAAACTGTTCATATATTTTTATTTTCTTTATTGCATTAGTTAAATAAATATATATATATATATATATATATATATATATATATACCTAGTATACAGAGAAATGTTTTCATTAGATATACAAGCGTACAGAACAAGCGTACTTATAGAACATTTCCATATATTGGGCATTCGAAACGTAATGGCAAGTATGTTATGGATAAATAGGTATTTATAATAGGAACCATTGCAATATCTTGTATGATAGAGAAGAGCATCATTATTATTTTGTTAATTACGTAAAAATATAGGACGCGTAATCCACAAAAACCTTTACATTTTGTTCATGTTTGAGTACCACATTGCATGATCTTTTATCATGAGAAGACAATATGTAAGTCCATTGGACATCAGTATTGCTGCAATTCAGGCTGTTCCGGCTTGGGTGCGATCCAGAGAGCTGCGGATTACTCATGACTCGCAGGGAGGGGTCTGCCTGCAGCATACGATACAGCTCGGGATTGGGCGGTTAGTTGTCACGAAGGGGCTGGAAGCGCAAGCACTTGTGCTATGCCTTCGTCAGGTAACGCATTGTCTAACAAGCTCCTCCGACAGCCGAGATCCAGACACTGTTGTTGCGTACGCGCGAGTACTCTAACTCAGCCGAGCAGAATTGTAACAGCCTGGTGTAATTGGCCCTGCACCATGAAGTAGATAGTTTGTTGCATTGTTAGTTTTAAATTATTTGCACCACGCTTTGGGCGTCAATTTGAAATAAGTTGTATGGAAGGAGTTGTATTACTTTCTCTACTACGTATAGTAAGTAGGGGAAGTATTGTATTCCACCCAAAAATTCGATACCGAGATTTCACCGGAAATACATGTTTTGAGACCTCCTGAATCCAAAAAAAGCATTTTTGGAAACATGTCCGTGTGTGTCTGTGAACAGCATAACTCAGAAACGAACAGTCGCATAAACACTAAACTTGGTATTTGGGTTCAATATCTTCCAAGAATGCGACACGAAGGTTTTCAAGAAAATCCCCCCACCCCAGAGTACCCTTTACATGGAAGATTTTTCGAAAATTTTAATTTTCTCAAAAATGGCTATAACGATTTTGATTAAAATATCATATCTTTAAGATATTTTAATGACAAATAAAATGTATATCTTGAATTTCCTGGGAATGTCTCTAAAAGTATTCTTTATTGTGAACGACTTTTGCATAACTGGTAAACCATAAGAGATAGACAAAATATTACTACACAAAAAATGTAGATCGCGTTAAAATACACAATTTATGTCATATACGTTTCTTCAGTTGTGTGAACCATTTTCGAGATATTGCTTGTTATTTCCTTAAATTTTCCAATACTTATACTTTTTCTCAAATTCGTTATTCAATTGTTTATGTCCTGGATATGCAAACAGAATAGAATGCGCCACATAGCAACCAGCGCTTAAAATATTTGACTATCGCTTATAACCTACCATGTTCCCCTTGCATCTACAAGAAAATTAGCAATAAGATTGACATCTAGATATCTCGATTAACATGAAGCATATGGAGAATAAACGTTTGTAAAAATAGTTCGTACAAGAGTAGAGACAGTCATGTGAGTGTAGCACATCATATTTTTTTTATTTGCCCCACGCTTTGGGCGTCAAATTGAAGTAGATTGTTGCTGCTACGTATGGAAAGCCAGTTTGAAGAAGTTGTATTATATTTCGACTGTTGGGGAACCGAACTTGAAGTAGTTGCAACCGCACGTATGGTAAAAAGTTTCCGGCGGCCTTTGCCCCAAATGTTTAAATAAATATTAACTTTGTAATTTCACTGTCTCTTTAAATATTATATATTTATGTTTGCCTTGGCTGCGTCAGTATTTTTGTTAGAGACATGGATGTCTAAGCAGGGCGTAGTGCGGCTGAAGAATGTAGGCTTACACAGATTATAATTTTTTAATTCCATCATTTTTATTAATTCTTAACGCGATTTTAATAACACTTCACTGATATAGAGAGCTGTGAGATTCTTGTATTAATTACTTGCACTTTTTAACACGTAAACTATTTTCGTCTCACACAAAATAGGTATTAAACTTCTCGAGGACGCATCTCGTGTCTGATTAGTAACACTGTCTCCTAGCAACGCGTCCAGTTATGAGCACTGTCTACAAGCAATTAACTTGATTTCAACCGCCTAAATTTGTAAATTTCTGTATTTCAAGTCTCTGATTGGTTATTCCTAATCCAGTAGAATACGTTTATTTAACTTAAGCTTTTTCTGGCTTTTGATTGGCTATTTTTACTTTCCCTACTACGTATAGTAAGTAGGGGAAGTATTGTATTCCACCCAAAAATTCGATACCGAGATTTCACCGGAAATACATGTTTTGAGACCCCCTGAATCCAAAAAAAAGCATTTTTGGAAACATGTCCGTGTGTGTGTCTGTGAACAACATAACTCAGAAACGAACAGTCGGATAAACACCAAACTTGGTATTTAGGTTCAGTATCTTTCAAGGATGCGACACGAAGGTTTTCAAGAAAATCCCCTCACCCCAGAGTACCCTTTACATGGAATAATTTTCGAAAATTTTAATTTTCTCAAAAATGGCTCTAACGATTTTGATTAAAAGATGATATGTTTAAGATATTTTTATAACAAATTTCCTGGGAATGTCTCCAAAAGTATTCTTCATTGTGAACGACTTTTGCTACACTGGTAAACCATAAGAGATAGACAAATATTTACTACACAAAAAATGTAGTAGATCGCGTTAAAATACACAATTTATACCATATACATTTTTTTTGTTGAGTGAACCATTTTTGAGATATTACTTGTTATTCCCTTAAATTTTTCAATAGTTTTCTCAAATGGGAATTCGTTATTCATTTTTTTGTCTTGGATATGCAAAGAGTATTAATGTGTGGGAAAGGGAATGGTGCTGCACCTAGCAACCAGGTATTAAGAGATATGTATATGCTTAAAGGCTACAGTATTTCTATATTGCCCTTGTAAATATATATTCCCCTTACATCTACAAGAAAATTATCAATAAGATAGAGTCGGCAAATGTTTATCTCGATTAACATGAAGCATACGGAGAATAAGCGTGTGTATAAATAGTTTGTACAAGAGTAGAGAAAGTCATGTGAGTGTAACACATCAGATTTTTATAAACTGTCTCAAAATTTATATTATTGCTGCTCCAAAAATGACTAGTAGCATTATTAAACCTTCTAATTCATTATTTTCTCAAGGCTACCTCATTGTTAGTAAATTTTAACCTATTATTCTCACAGCTCCTACATTATTAAATTACGTAATACATTCACATAACATTATTAAACATAATTACAATAATATAAATATATACAATGACTGTAATAAACACTTTTTATATATTGTTACATACACACATGCTTTAAGGCGGGCTGTTATTATATTTATATTACATAATTTGACTGAAATCATTTAAGTGTTAAAAATACTGCCTCAACCATATCGTTGTGGACTAGAGCGTGAAGCTCTTGTTGTCGGCTACAGAATGCATCAAGTTTCGATCCCATCCATGGGGGTGCGCATTGTATGTCCCGGACGACTACTCTACATCGTGAGGAAAGTGAGGTGCTAATATAGAAGTGAGGCAACTTTCCGGCTGGGGATGATGATGCTGGCCACTTCATCTCCCTGTATAGGTTGGATAATCGCCCACATCTGCCTGCGTGAGGCCAGTAGACGGTTTTACAAGCCCAGTCCCTTTGCGGGCTGTAACGACATAGGATTGCTTTTTTCTCTAATCCAAATAGGCATGTGTTATGCTCTTGAGAAAGCCACCAGGTGACTTAGAGCATGTTTAGGATTTATGGAGAGGGTTTTCGTGGTCTGCCCGAGAATTATCTTGTTCAACCTAGCTCGTTTCTATATAAATTGTATATGGTGAAAATTGTAAACGGACAAAACTACTTTGCTAGCTACTGTTAACAGAATTATAGTAATACTCCCTTAGAAATCAATTCAAATACAGGTTTATTCAAAACGAAGGAGCAGATTTTAAATGTTTATTTTTAATGAACGACAATAGATAGCAACACATATGATACTTCATTGAATAGGGGAAAGTTCAAGGTTTTAAACCCCCAGCTATTAGTTCCATTCAGTGCCTACAGCGGCCCTGGGTTTGTTTACGAGAAAATGGCAAGGCTACAGGAAGAGTCGTTTTGTAAAATTGATTCAATAAATTCGTAGAAGATGGTTGCGTTTGCAAACGAAAAAGCATTGGTCGTCCTCACATAACAATTGGTGCTCATTTTGAGCACATAAAATAAAATTTTGAACTTTCCTTTATTCAGTGATGTATCGCATGTGTCGCCATCTATTGTCGTTCATTAGAAATAAATATTTAAAATCTGTTCCTTCTTTTTGAATAACCATGTATAATGTCGCTACAGTGCGTATGCACGTTTTACTTTTCGACTTCCACTTGAACTAGCATACAAATCATCAGTATTAAAGTAATAGAAGTAAATAATATATGTGTGATTTGGAAACGAAGTGTTGTCAAGTGATAACACAATGACAGCGTGTGTGCTCTTCATCAGCCAAGAGGTGGTTCGCGGTTACGTTTGGATGGCCTCCGACGCGCTGCTTCCACTCAGAACGGCAGTCCCTCTTACTTAATTTATATTCTACGTGATTCTAATTCCCATCACATTAGCGCTAGATGTTAACTAAGGACGCTTTCGGGAGATGTTTCTCCCATCTTCAGCTACGGCCGACTGAATGGCTCGTCCTCTTCCCTGACCCCAAGAAAATTTTCATTAGACGATTCTTCTGCCCTTGTCGCGGTAACTTCGTGTTATCTTATTGCTGAACGCCTGTTATTGTATTACTATTTTTAAATTTGGGTTCATTGTGCTCCGGCTAGCTATTATTTCTCAGTCGAGCATATCTCTTAAACAGGGTGTGTAAACGGAAAGTATTTTTTACTGAAAGATAACACTGATAAAAGAATTTGTTTTTACACTTTTATTACCGTCACACTTAATTAATTTCTCATATTGACTCTTGATCCACGCCAGACTGAAACTGTTATACTTTCTGATGTTACTATAATCACTTATTTGCTGCACATTATTAATTCGCGTATTTCACATATTTTAACTAACTTTACGACGCGAGAGATTCTGTAGAACTGTGCACGTGTAATGCGTGAATGATTCTGATAAACTGAGCGACGTATAACCTTTGTATAATTCTGTTGGACTGCACGACGTATTACCCGCGAATGCTTCTGTTGGACTGAGAGACGTGTAATGCGTGAATGATCCTGTTGAACTGGACAATACTTGCCTCTGGCTTTAGCTTTTTATACTCCCTCACCCCGATATGCCTAAAGATTATAACAGAGCTGCTATTGGTTAATAAAACGCGCCAACATCAGCGTCTATTTTTATATCCAATCAAAATTACGAACACATATACTCTAGGGAAGAAAATCCCTCCATTTCTACAGAAAAGCGCGCTAATCTGACGTCATTTGTTTTTCTCTTATAATTGATAAACAACTCACCCCCTCGCTCATTGTTACTCGCTCCTATTGTCAGTTTCAATGAGGCCATGTAAACTTATTTCCTAAGAATGCTTATAATTAACAAACATCTCAAATCAATGTCATACAATAATGCTTATTTACACTACAATCACTCTGGCATTTACATTGTTGTGATATAAAATACTGCCACACCCTCTGTCCTGAAGAATTGGAACCTAGTAGTGTTAGATTTGTTGCCATCTGTGATGAAGGTTGGGAACTCATCTGTCTGCTTTCCTCTCTCTTGTAGTCTGATTGGTCTGCATTCTGCTGTGAAGAATTGGAAACTCTTGTTCTATTTCGTGAGATAAAACTATTAAAATCCATACAGATTCCTTCCCACTTGGAAATTTGGGAAAAGATTTTTATTCATCTGAATATTAAGAATGCAATGAATTTTGAAATACCTCCTACAGACCACTTAATGCAGTTCATCCAATCAGACTACAAGAGAGAGGAAAGCAGATAGATGAGTTCCCAACCTTCATCACAGATGGCAACAAATCTAACACTACTATGTTCCAATTCTTCACGACAGAGGGCAGAAGAATCGTCTAATGAAATTTTCTTGGGGTTAGGGGAGAGAACGTGTCGCTAGTCGGCCGTAGCTGATGATGGGTGAAACATATCTCCCGAAAGCGCTCCTTAGTTAACATCTAGCGCTAATGTGATGGGAATTAACAAGTAACGACTCAGTTTAAATTATCATATGATAACATCACAATAAAAAGTACTTCTGTTTCATTATAATCAAGCATTGTGCTCAATCAATGCATACAATTAACCAACTGGGCTCTACCAATGCCGCTTAGGAATATTCCTAGTAGATGTTGGCTCTGCTCACCTTAGGTATATGTTATTTTGTGTTCACCTATTCGGTTCTGTACAAAAAAATCCCCCCTGCCAAGTCAAAGGTGACATCTGATGAGATCTTCATATTGATTTTTGTTCGAATGTAATACTTCTTTAACTTGGAGACAAATAGGGATTACACAGCATACGCTCATGTGTAATTTGTCATTTTCATTTATATGCTTATTCAAATACAGCCAGTGTGCTTGATTCATCACTACAAACTGGTAATTTTGAATAGTGAATGAAGCCCAGAGCTACGTGCTTCTCCCTGTTTGCAGTTTCTAGTTAACTCCGACGTTGTAATTAGCTGCAGACTATGAGGGTTAATTTCCGAAATGTCTTACACCAGGGAAGGGAAAATAGATACAGATTCATACACCTTTAATAAAAACAGACTGCAGACACATAGCAACTAACCTATTGAATGTTTAGAGATATGTAGTATCACAAGAGCTGTTAATTTTACGCTTCCATAGAAACTTTTATTTAGTCGAAACAAAACACTCAAGTGAAAATCTCCCGAGAACCTGCGGGAAGGAAGTTTTATCCGGAATTGTTTGTCGCAAATATTGGTATAAAATGTTTGTATAGAACAGCTAAAACATTCTCTTACAAATCTGATGTGTTACACTCACATGACTTTCTCTACTCTTTTACAAACTATTTTTACAAACGCTTATTCTCCATTAGCTTCATGTTAATCTTTGCTAATTTTCTTGTAAATGCAAGGGGAATTGCTAGCCTTTAAGCGATAGTCAAATATTTTAAGAGCTGGTTGCTATGTGGAGTATTCCATTCCCTTTGCATTACCAGGACAAAAAAATGAATAACGAATTTGAGAAAAAGTATATGTATTGGAAAATTTAAGGGAATGACAAGCAATATCTCGAAAATGTATATGACATAAACTGTGTATTTTAACTCGATCTACGTTTTTGTGTAGTAAAATGTTGTCTATCTCTTATGGTTTACCAGTTATGCAAAAGTCGTTCACAATGAAGAATACTTTTGGAGACATTCCCAGAAAATTCAATATATACATTTTATTGGTAATGAAAATATTTTAAACATATGATATTTTAATCAAAATCGTTAGAGCCATTTTTAAGAAAATAAAAATGTTCGAAAAATGTTCTACGTAAAGGGTAATCTGAGGTGGGGGGATTTTCTTGAAAACCTTCGTGTCGCATCTCTAAAAGATACTGAACCTAAATACCAAGTTTGGTGTTTATCCGACTGTTCGTTTCTGAGTTATGCTGTTCACAGACACACGGACATGTTTCCAAAAATGCTTTTTTTTGGATCCAGGGGATCTCAAAACATGTATTTCCGGTGAAATCTCGGTATCGAATTTTTGGGTGGAATACAATGCTTCTCCTGCTTACTATACGTAGTAGAGAAAGTAAAACCACATTCAACTGTAGTGAAATTTGATATCGATATTTCGCGATGCTTTTTTATTTGCTATACCACGTATAGTAAGTAGGGGAAGTATTGCATTCCATTCAAAAATTCGATACCGAGATTTCACCGGAAGAACATGATTTGAGACTCCTTGAATTAAAAAAAACATTCATAGAAAAAGGTCCGTGTGTGTGTGTGTGTGTGTGTGTGTGTGTCTATGAACAGCGTAACTCAAAAATGAAACGTCGGATAAATACCAAACTTGGTATTTAGGTTCAGTATCTTCCGAAGATGCGACACGAAGATTTTCAAGAAAATCTTCCCACACCAAACTATCTTTACATGGAAGATTTTTTGAAATTTTTGATTTTCTAAAAAACTGGCTCTAACAATTTTGATTAAAATACCATATATTAAAGATATTTACATGAAAAATAAAATGTATATCTTGAATTTTCTGGAAGTGGCCGAAGAAAATGTACAGAGAGCATCCTTTTTCCCTGACACACTGCACCGAAACATCAGCATCGACGCTTTCAACTCTGAAACATACTAAACAGGGTAAAGGATGAATGAATTGATTAGAGAAACGAAATGGAGGGACAGGAAATTTGGGGAATGAAAGAAATAACTCCAGCATTCGTCCGACGACTCGGGAAAACCCTGAAAAAACCCATGGGTTAAAGTGGGTGGTCGCCGGCGATCGAACCTGGGAAACCATTAGTGACAAACATGCTCAACCATTTAAAGGGCCAACCTTATTTCATTTACCTTGTATATAAAATGAAGCTCTTTTCAGAACTGGCGTAACTGTCTGTATTTCAGTATATTAAGCCCTTTATAAGGGTGATCAAGTGAACATCTTGTGCATCACGGAAGTAAGGGAAAGAAACACTCATTGTTGGCAACACTGTTTCTCCAGTTGTAATCCTGCAGAGCCTGCTCTAATTAATTATCTGGCGCATTGCTACCAACTGGATCTCATCCCAGTTTTTTCCATTGTATCGCAGGAATTTGCATTATGCAAGTAAAAGCTATACAAAGCTGTGTATCCAAGCCATGATAAATGGGGGAACGAACAAAACCAGAGTGTTTTGCTTCACTAATCTTGTACTGGAAAAGTTTGGGAACCGCCTCCCAGGCAACTAGTTTCCCTAGGGATACTTGCATACGGCTCCCACTTAAAAATATGATTCGGGAATCGATGTGAATGGTTTCGCTTGCAAAAGAACAGGTTGTCTTCTCAAGGGGCGTCCTGGGATTTAGTGAAAGTGCGTAGCAACAAATCTGTGGTTAGAAAAAAAAGAATTAGTAGAAGAGTTCAGGCAACGTGTTCAAGTCAGGTACTTCCAGGTTTTTTCTCTCCACTACAGAGTTTATCTCCCTTAAGGCTTAGACTTTTTATTACCCCAAGGCCGCTATTGGTCGATAGTTAACCATTACCTGAAGGGTTCTGTTTCTGCCTTGAGCTGTTTAAGACTTTGTTCCATTCTTTTCATTCACCGTCTCGAAATGGGACGACCCCTGGATCTGAAATACTGGTAGACTCTAACAATGATGATTAAAATGTAAGTTTTAGAATTATCTTGACAAAATTCCTTTATGCTGTATTAGAAGTTATTTTCATTCTTGTGGAAGTTTATTTAACTCAGAAACCATAAAATATAAATGTTATTTTATGAGGTTAAACATTTCCAAAGTGCAGCAACTTCACATTTAAAATTCCGAAGGTTGAAGTATCACATTTCGAAACGTTAAGTATCGCTTTTTTCTCTGTTTATTTTATGTCGCTTTAACATTCAAGCAAAGTCGTTTCAATTCAAACTAATCTATTTCAGTATAGTCAATACGTAGAATGCCGCAAATTTTCACTATAAAAATTCCTTGAAATGCAGCCATCATCATAAGCAGCAGTTAGAGCGAACAGGTAAAAGCTGGGTCCATTCTAGAATGCGTTGAAACAAAGCATGTCCCCAGACTAACGAATTCTTTGTACTTCAAGTAAGGTAAAAGGAAATTAAGTAAGGATTTAATACACGTATAAATGAAAGTAGTAATTCTTGTAGCCCAGAAAGCATTGAATATATTCACATACAAATCTAAGAAACCTTAACAAATTACAATTGAAATACATTAAGTATTTTTGCCTTGTCCTTCTCACACAATGATCGCCATTTTAATACAATATGAACACTTAACTGCCGTTCCACACAAAAAATCTAATGTGTTACACTCACATGACTTTCTCTACTCTTATACAAACGCTTATTCTCCAGCTACTTCATGTTAATCGAGATAAACATTTGCAGACTCTATCTTATTGCTAATTTGCTTGTAGATGTAAGGGGAATATATATTTACAAGGGCAATATAGAAATACAGCAGTCTTTAAACACATACATATCTCTTAATAGCTGGTTGCTAGGTGCAGCACCATTCCCTTTCCCACAGATTAATACTCTTTGCATATCCAAGACAAAAAAATGAATAACGAATTCCCATTTGAGAAAATAAGTATTGAAAAATTTAAGGAAATAACAAGCAATATCTCGAAAATGGTCCACTCAACAACAAAAATGTATATGACATAAATTGTGTATTTTAACGCGATCTACAGTTTTTGTGTAGTAAAATTTTGTCTATCTATTATGGTTTACCAGTTATGCAAAAGTCGTTCACAATGAAGAATAGTTTTGAAGACATTCCCAGAAAATTCAAGATATACATTTTATTTGTCATAAAAATATCTTGAACATATGATATTTTAATCAAAATCGTTAGAACCATTTTTGAGAAAATTAAAATTTTCAAAAAATGTTCCATGTAAAGGGTAATCTGGGGTGGGGGATTTTCTTGAAAATCTTCGTGTCGCATCTCTGGACGATACTGAATGTAAATACCAAGTTTGGTGTTTATCCGACTGTTCGTTTCTGAGTTATGCTGTTCACAGTCACACACACGCGGACATGTTTCCAAAAATGTTTTTTTTTTGGGATTCAGGGGGTATCAAAACATCTATTTTCGGTGAAATCTCGGTATCGAATTTTTGGGTGGAATACAATACTTCCCCTACTTACTATACGTAGTAGAGAAAGTAAAAAAAATAATTTTTAACTTTACTATAATAATTTAGACAAGGCCGAAAAGTGTGCAGAGGGCCGCTACAGACACACAGCTCAAGACTCTGCACTCGTCGCCGAGAATTAAGTCCCACTCTCCTTGGTCGAAGCATGTCACTCAGGCGCAGCGGGAAGATCACCTGACATCGACACTGCTTGAGCGCTATCTATGCGGGCGTAGAGGGCGCAACCTGGCGAGTACTGTTGGTATCTGGTGCAGCCGGTTACTGGTTTGTTACTCGGACATCCAATCTGGTTACGAGCAGGGGCCTAAAATTGTAATGGATCATTCCAAGGTCATTTCTTAGGAAAGTTATAGCTTTCACCACATACTTACGCAATGGGCCGTTATGAGGTGGTCATACTGCTCTTCGCCAGTGTTTCCTTCTACTGATTTATCAGGCGTCATTACGATTTCGTTTCATTGAAGCTGAGAGTAAATAAAGTGGAAGTTAAAGCAGGTGCAGCAGATATAACAGGTACCTTGGAAGAAGTTTCCCTGCCTTAATGAGGAACACCAGCAATCTGCCTTTCATTTCAGTGTCAGTTTAAAACGCAATATTTGGAAGAACTTCCAAAAAAAATCTGATGTGTTACACTCACATGACTTTCTCTACTCTTGTACAATCTATTTTTACAAACGCTTATTCTCCATATGCTTCATGTTATTTGAGATATCGAGATGTCAATCTTATTGATAATTTTCTTGTAGATGCAAGCGGAATATGGTAGGTTTTAGGCGATAGTCAAATCTTTTAACGCTGGTTGCTATGTGGCGCATTCCATTCTCTTTGCATGTCCAGGACATAAAAAATCTGATGTGTTACACTCACATGACTTTCTCTACTCTTGTACAATCTATTTTTACAAACGCCTATTCTCCATATGCTTCATATTAATCGAGATATCGAGATGTCAATCTTATTGGTGATTTTCTTGTAGATGCAAGGGGAATATGGTAGCTTTTAAGCGATAGTCAAATATTTTATCGCTGGTTGCTATGTGGCGCATTCCATTCTCTTTGCATGTCCAGGACATAAAAAAATGAATAACGAATTTGAGAAAAAGTATAAGTATCGAAAAATTTAAGGAAATAACAAGCAATATCTCGAAAACGGTTCACTCAACAAAAAAAATGTATATGACATAAGTTGTGTATTTTAACGCGATCTACATTTTTTGTGTAGTAAAATTTTGTCTATCTCTTATGGTTTACCTGTTATGCAAAAGTCGTTCACAACGAAGAATACTTTTGGAGACATTCCCAGAAAATTCAAGATATACATTTCATTTCTCATGACATTATCTTAAACATATGATATTTTCATCAAAATCGTTAGAGCCATTTTTGAGAAAATTAAAATTTTCGAAAAATCTTCCATGTAAAGGGTAGCCTGGGGTGGGGGGATTTTCTTGAAAACCTTCGTGTCGCATCTCTGGAAGATACTGAATCTAAATACCAAGTTTGGTGCTTATCCGACTCTTCGTTTTTGAGTTATGCTGTTCACAGACACACAGACACACACACAGACACACATACACACAGACACACACACACGCACACAGACACACACACGGACATGTTTCCAAAAATGTTTTTTTTGGATTCAGGAGGTCTCAAAACATGTATTTCCGGTGAAATCTCGGTATCGAATTTTTGGGTGGAATACAATACTTCCCCTACTTACTATACGTAGTAGAGAAAGTAAAAAATCTGATGTGTTACACTCACATGACTTTCTCTACTCTTATACAATCTATTTTTACAAACGCCTATTCTCCATATGCTTTATATTAATCGAGATATCGAGATGTCAATCTTATTGCTAATTTTCTTGTAGATGCAAGGGGAATATGGTAGCTTTTAAGCGATGGTCAAATATTTTAACGCTGGTTGCTACGTGGCGCATTCCATTCTCTTTGCAAGTCCAGGACATAAAAAAATGAATAGCGAATTTGAGAAAAAGTATAAGTATTGGAAAATTTAAGGGAATAACAAGCAATATCTCGAAAACGGTTCACTCAACAAAAGAAATGTATATGACATAAGTTGTGTATTTTAACGAGATCTACATTTTTTGTGTAGTAAAATTTTGTCTATCTCTTATGGTTTACCAGTTATGCAAAAGTCGTTCACAATGAAGAATACTTTTGGAGACATTCCCAGAAAATTCGAGATATACATTTCATTTCTCATGACATTATCTTAAACATATGATATTTTAATCAAAATCGTTAGAGCCATTTTTGAGAAAATTACAATTTTCGAAAAATCTTCCATGTAAAGGGTAGTCTGGGGTGGGGGGATTTTCTTGAAAACCTTCGTGTCGCATCTCTGGAAGATACTGAACCTAAATACCAAGTTTGGTGTTTATCCGACTGTTCGTTTTTAAATTATGCTGTTCACAGACACACACACAGACACACACACACACAGACACACAGACACACACACGGACATGTTTCCAAAAATGCTTTTTTTGGATTCAGGAGATCTCAAAACATGTATTTCCGGTGAAATCTCGGTATCGAATTTTTGGGTGGAATGCAATACTTCCCCTACTTACTATACGTAGTAGAGAAAGTAAAAAATGAATAACGAATTTGAGAAAAAGTATAAGTATTGGAAAATTTAAGGAAATAACAAGCAATATCTCGAAAACAGTTCACTCAACAAAAAAAATGTATGACATAAGTTGTGTATTTTAACGCGATCTACATTTTTTGTGTAGTAAAATTTTGTCTATCTCTTATGGTTTACCCGTTATGCAAAAGTCGTTCACAACGAAGAATACTTTTGGAGACATTCCCAGAAAATTCAAGATATACATTTCATTTCTCATGACATTATCTTAAACATATGATATTTTCATCAAAATCGTTAGAGGCATTTTTGAGAAAATTAAAATTTTCGAAAAATCTTCCATGTAAAGGGTAGTCTGGGGTGGGGGGATTTTCTTGAAAACCTTCGTGTCGCATCTCTGGAAGATACTGAATCTAAATACCAAGTTTGGTGCTTATCCGACTCTTCGTTTTTGAGTTATGCTGTTCACAGACACACAGACACACACACAGACACACACACACACAGACACACACACACACACACACAGACACACACACGGACATGTTTCCAAAAATGTTTTTTTTGGATTCAGGAGGTCTCAAAACATGTATTTCCGGTGAAATCTCGGTATCGAATTTTTGGGTGGAATACAATACTTCCCCTACTTACTATACGTAGTAGAGAAAGTAAAAAATGAATAACGAATTTGAGAAAAAGTATAAGTATTGGAAAATTTAAGGAAATAACAAGCAATATCTCGAAAACAGTTCACTCAACAAAAGAAATGTATATGATATAAGTTGTGCATTTTAACGCAATCTACATTTTTTGTGTAGTAAAATGTTGTCTATCTCTTATGGTTTACCAGTTATGCAAAAGTCGTTCACAATGAAGAATACGTTTGGAGACATTCCCAGAAATTTCGAGATATACATTTCATTTCTCATGAGATTATCTTAAACATATGATATTTTCATCAAAATCGTTAGAGCCATTTTTGAGAAAATTAAAATTTTCGAAAAATGTTCCATGTAAAGGGTAGTATGGGGTGGGGGGATTTTCTTGAAAATCTTCGTGTCGCATCTCTTGAAGATACTGAACGTAAATACCAAGTTTTGTGTTTATCCGACTGTTAGTTTTTGAGTTATGCTGTTCACAGACACACACACACACACAGACACACACACGGACATGTTTGCAAAAATGCTTTTTTTTTGGTTTCAGGAGGTCTTAAAACATGTTTTTCCGGTGAAATCTCGGTATCGAATTTTTGGTTGGAATACAATACTTCCCCTACTTACTATACGTAGTAGAGAAAGTAAAAATTATGAGTAAACTTGAAGCGGATTCCTTCATTACTCGTGCAGAAGCTTCAAATAAAATTTAAATTCTGCATCGTTCGTAAAGTAGATATGCACCATTTCTTGTAGACGTTACATTTTTGTTGTCTATAGAAACGTAAAATAATGTTAATTACAATTATTTATGATGAAATCATTTCTTACATTAATCATGATACCCAGGAGGGTATCATTATTAGCGGAGATAAGAAATACCATAACATTCTACTGTAAATAGGGTGTTTTATGATTGTTTTTCATTTTTGCATTTTATGGTAAAGAAATATATTTTCCTGAGATGTTTCCTGTGCACATCTTAGAATATTATTTACCGTTATTACGTACCGCAAACGCAGGGTAGTTGTCCTCTGTGGTCTAAGGTTACCATACTAGCCTCTAGTTCCCAGGTCGTGAGTTCAAACCCGGCGGAGGGCGATTCATTTTTTCGGGCGTAAAATCATAGAATGGCTTCCTTCGGAAGAGTAGTAAAACCGGTGGTCACTTGTAGTAGATTTACGACACATAAAACAATCTCAAGCCTGATAAAGAGGCCTCTGAGCAAAATTTCCGATCTTTGACGCCCAATATAGAATGAGATGCTAAGAACCATAGCAATTAAAGGACGCCCATAAATTAAAAAAATCTGATGTGTTACACTCACATGACTTTCTCTACTCTTGTACAAACTATTTTTACAAATTCTTAATCTCCATCTATTTCATTGTAATCGAGATAAACCTTTGTAGAAACGATCTTTTGACATGCAAAGAGAATTATATTTTACACATAGCGACCAGTTCTAAAAATATTTGACTAACGCTTAAGGCTTACTATGTTCTTACTATGTTCCCCTTGTTTTGTATTTGCAAGGACAATATAGAAATACAGTGCCTTTAAGCATAGACATATCTCTTAATAGCTGGTTGCTATGTGCAGCACCATTCTCTTTGCCACAGATTAATACTCTTTGCATATCGAAGACAAACAAAAAAGAATAACGAATTCCCATTTGAGAAAATAAGTATTAAAAATTTAAGAGAATAACAAGCAATATCTGGAAAATGGTTCAGTCAACAAACAAAAATGTATATGGCATAATTTGTGTATTTCAATGCTATCTGCATTTTTTGTATAGTAAAATTTTGTCTATCTCTTATGGTTTACCAGTTATGCAAAAGTCGTTCACAATGAAGAATACTTTTGGAGACATTCCCAGAAAATTCAAGATATACATTTTATTTGTCATAAAAATATCTTAAAGATATGATATTTTAAACGATATTTTAATCACATTTTTGAGAAAATTAAAATTCTCGAAAAATGCTCCATGAAAACGGTAATGTGTGTCTGTGAACAGCATAACTCGTTTCTGAGTTATGCTGTTCACAGACAGACACACAGACACACACGCGGACATGTTTCCAAAAATGCTTTTTTTGGACTCAGGGGGTCTCAAAACATATATTTCTGGTGAAATCTCGGTATCGAATTTTTGGGTGGAATACAATACTTCCCCTACTTACTATACGTAGTAGAGAGACTAAAAATGGCAAACACGGGGCATTTATCAGGGATATTGGTGTTTTTTATGAATTTTCTTGAAATAATAGCAATAATTATTAAATAATTCTATATCTGCCACTTTTAGTGTTTTAATGGAACATAAATGTGCATTAATTGATGTGTACAGTTATTTTATTGTGGTCACATATGGAGTATAGAATATCTGCTAAAACATACAATTTTCTTCTGTCGCCGAAGCTACTCCCAAGATACGCCTCGTCCGCTCTCCCAAGAGGGGGTAGTAGGTGGGCTTCTGCCAAGTCGTTCAATTGATCGGCCCAAAGAGACGTCATAAATGCCACGGATGTCTTCTGGCGAGAAGGCGCTCGCGAATCAAAAGGCTCGCAACGCCGTCTAGAAAATATTTACAGCTTTTATGAAAACATCAATGGCTGCGGAACTAACATATTGAATTCTTGTTCAGTGTTGCGGATAGATATTTGGAACGTGCAGGCTATTAGATGGGCATCTTGTACCAGGATGTCCAGGGAAAGGAAGCTGCGGCTGGAGTGAGTTTGTGACGCCAGCGTCACGACATCTTATCTGAACCACAACAAAATATTAGTTAGCTTACGCTTCTATTAAAAAGGCACTTCTCTTCTTAAAAGACACTTTAAACAGTAGCGGCTCGTAGGTATACATTTGGTGTTTACAAGATTTAAAGTAGTAAATAGTTTACATTTGAAAATGTAAAATAGCTGTGGTTTTCATAATAGTTATGATTACGAACACATTTATACAACTGCTGCCGCTTACACCACCATCATCACAACCAATTATCACAATTATGGTTAGCTTTAAAATTGACGAAAATAAGATCCCATTTGATAAAAGCAATTAAAAATTTATACAAAAATCTGATGTGTTACACTCACATGACTTTCTCTACTCTTGTACAAACTATTTTTACAAACGCTTATTCTCCATATGCTTCATGTTAATCGAGATATCGAGATGTCAATCTTATTGGTAATTTTCATGTAGATGCTAGGGGAATATGCTAGGTTTAAAGCGATAGTCAAATATTTTAACGCTGGTTGCTATGTGGCGCATTCCATTCTCTTTAAATGTCCAGGACATAAAAAAACGAATAACGAATTTGAGAAAAAGTATAAGTATTGGAAAATTTAAGGGAATAACAAGCAATATCTCGAAAACGGTTCACTCAACAAAAGAAATGTGTATGACATAAATTGTGTATTTTAACGCGATCTACATTTTTTGTGTAGTAAAATTTTGTCTATCTCTTATGGTTTACCAGTTATGCAAAAGTCGTTCACAATGAAGAATACTTTTGGAGACATTCCCAGAAAATTCGAGATATACATTTCATTTCTCATGACAATATCTTAAACATATGATACTTTAATCAAAATCGTTAGAGCCATTTTTGAGAAAATTAAAATTTTCGAAAAATCTTCCATGTAAAGGGTAGTCTGGGGTGGGAGGATGTTCTTGAAAACCTTCGTGTCGCATCTCTGAAAGATACTGAACCTAAATATTAAGTTTGGTGTTTATACGAC
This sequence comes from Deroplatys truncata, assembly GCA_030765065.1. Taxonomy (NCBI): domain Eukaryota; kingdom Metazoa; phylum Arthropoda; class Insecta; order Mantodea; family Mantidae; genus Deroplatys; species Deroplatys truncata. Next base: position 143,883,562 of record CM060985.1, on the reverse strand, counting down.
TGTTCGTTTCTGAGTTATGCTGTTCACAGACACACAGACAGACAGACACACAGACACACAGACAGACACACACACGGACATGTTTCCAAAAATGCTTTTTTTGGATTCAGTGAGTCTCAAAACATGTATTTCCGGTGAAATCTCGGTATCGAATTTTTGGGTGGAATGCAATACTTCCCCTACTTACTATACGTAGTAGAGAAAGTAAAAATGAATAACGAATTTGAGAAAAAGTATAAGTATTGGAAAATTTAAGGGAATAACAAGCAATATCTGGAAAACGGTTCACTCAACAAAAGAAGTGCATATGACATAAATTGTGTATTTTAACGCGATCTACATTTTTTGTGTAGTAAAATTTTGTCTATCTCTTATGGTTTACCAGTTATGCAAAAGTCGTTCCTAATGAAGAATACTTTTGGAGACATTCCCAGAAAATTCGAGATATACATTTCATTTCTCATGACAATATCTTAAACATACGATATTTTAATCAAAATCGTTAGAGCCATTTTTGAGAAAATTAAAATTTTCGAAAAATGTTCCATGTAAAGGGTAGTCTGGGGTGGGGGGATTTTCATGAAAACCTTCGTGTCGCATCTCTGGAAGATATTGAACCTAAATACCAAGTTTGGTGTTTATCCGACAGTTCGTTTCTGGGTTATGCTGTTCACAGTCACACAGACACACACACGGACATGTTTCGAAAAATGCTTTTTTTGGATTCAGGGGGTCTCAAAACATATATTTCCGGTGAAATCCAGGTATCGAATTTTTGGGTGGAATACATTACTTCCCCTACTTACTATACGTAGTAGAGAAAGTAAAAATACATATGTAAAAGTAAAAATAGGAAAATACTTGTCAAGCGGATTTCATGTTAATAAAGGATTACGCTGGATGCTGTGTACTTCCTATAATCTATAAAATTTACATAGAAAAAGCTATAGAAGTTTGGAAAGATTGAGTGTAAAAATATGGAAATTCCAATAGATGTGACTCAACAACATACTCCTTTCAATTTGCGGATGATGAGTTAATTCTGGCCCAAGAATATGAAGACGTAGAATACATATATCAAGTGAGGCTTCTCAGCCTGTAGATTGAGAAGTTATGCAGTCTCGGCGTTGTACAGGCTATGCCGTAAACACTCGGTTTCGCGTCGTATCAATTTCGGCCGAAATGACTGCTTTGCGTGCAGTGCCTTGCACTCGTAGTGCACTTTTTATGCTTAGTAAATTTAACGAGAACTGATAGTTTGACATGGAAGTGTCCTTTCACGTAATTAGTTTAATTACTTGAATTTTATTAAAACACAAATTGTTACTTGTCTTGTTAGAATATGCTTAAATGAACATCATAAGTAAATGCAAGAAATGAATGAAAAAGCTTATTTATTTGCAGGCGTGATTTAATGTTAACTATTATGCTACTATACCTTTTTCACTATAAGCTGAAAGGAGAAGTAAACAAAACTTAAATATATTACTCCGCCGAGCACATGGCAGCACCACGTGGAGTATGACGGGAACTAAGACCCGTGAGAGGAAATTGCTTCACACAGAATGCGAATACCGTCTATTGTGTACCTTGGGGATGTCGTCCTCCGTGGACTAGTGGTACCGTGCTAGTCTCTAGTTCTCCAGGTCGCGGGTTCAAACCCGGTGGAGGGCGATGGATTTTTTTCGGGCGTGAAAATCCTTAGCATGGCTTCCTTCTGAAGGGAAGTAGAGTCGATGGTCCCGTGTCGTAGATTCACGGCACGTAAAAGAACCTCAAGCCTGATAAAGAGGCCTCGAAACAAAATTCACGCCCAATATAGAATGGGACGCTAAGCAGTTAAAGAGCGTCCATAAATAAATCTCAATTACAAATTGCCTTGGGGATCATTAGCTTTTAAACATTATATGTCTTATTCCTATATTTTGCCTTACATCCTAAACTTATAACACACAATACTAAGAGTAGACCAATAAAAGTTGTACAGTTCCGTATCTGTGTTTAAAGGTACTGGATTACACTGTTCTTAACTTCAGGCTTTAGAAATCATTCATTTAATGACTAATATCACTATACCACCTTTGCTTTAACCTTTTATGAGTCAACAAGTTAAATAGCAATTAGCGCTATAGGTTAAAACACAACAGACCCAAGCAACAATTCTGCATCACTAACAACGAAGTTCAATGGCCAACCATAATCATTGTCGATCAAAGGTGGATACTTTTTACAGAATTTGTTAAAAGCATTTAACACAATTGTCTTCTTTCCATTGCCCTCGTTTATGCTTTCTAGTCAGAAAATCCTCAGCCGGAAACCGGAAACGATCTGCCGCACCTGCGCATAGCCTCTTAAACCCTCTGCTGTAACGCTTCATGTACTTAGAGGTGACTCGGAACAAACACATTTAGTTTCATAAATTTAACTGTTACAATAATGAGTGTTATAAATTTCTCTGCATGAGAATAACCACAAAATGTTATGATCTGAACTGAACTGTTTTTGTAGAGGAAGAGATGATATGCTAAGCGGGAAAGGTAGTAGTTTGCCCACCAGCCAATGAGATGCTGTCTTGTCACGTGGTTTTGTTTACTTCTCCTTTCAGCTTATAGTGAAAAAGGTATAGAGCACATCAACAACGGGCTAGTGCACCTGCATTTCGACGATGACAAAGTTTTGAACAAATCTAAGCAATACTAACGGATATCTTGGAAACGGCTGATGCCATAAAAAGGTATTTGGAATAAATTGTATGCTTTTAAGTGACCTACATTTGTTGTGTAGTACATTTCTGTCTATCGCTTAACTTTACTATAAAAGACTATACAAAACTTTTTGCGAATGAAGAGGGCTTCACAGGCTATTACCAGAAAATATACACATTTTATTTGTCTTGTGAATATCTTTAATATATATGGTATTTTAACCAAAAGCGTTAGTCATTTTTATAAAATAAAAATGTTCAAAAAATGTTCCATGTAAAGGGTAATTTGGGGTAGGAGAATTTTCTGGTAAATATTCGTGTCGTATCTTTGGAAGGTACTGAACATAAATACCAAGTTTGGGATTTGTCTGACTTTTTCTTTTTGAGTTATGCTGTTCACAAACACACACACAGACCTTTCTTCTGTATTGAATTTTTTAATGAAATGTAATACCTTCTCTATCTACTATGTACGTGGCAGAGAAACTAAAAAAAATCTGATGTGTTACACTCACATGACTTTCTCTACTCTTGTACAAACTATTTTTACAAACGCTTATTCTCCATCTACTTCATGGTAAATGAGATAAACATTTGCAGACTCTATCTTATTGCTAATTTTCTTGTAGATGTAAGCGGAATAATTATTTACAAGAGCAATTTGAAAATACAGTAGCCTTTAAGCACATACATATCTCTTAATAGCTGGTTGCTAGGTGCAGCACCATTCTCTTTGCCACAGAGAATGGTGCTGCATATCCAAGACAAAAAAAAATGAATAACGAATTCCCATTTGAGAAAATAAGTATTGAAAAATTTAAGGGAATAACAAGCAATATCTCAAAAATAGTTCACTCAACAACAAAAATGTATATAAAATAAATTGGGTATTTTAACGCGATCTACATTTTTTGTGTAGTAAAATTCTGTCTATCTCTTATGGTTTACCAGTTATGCAAAAGTCGTTCACAATGAAGAATACTTTTGGAGACATTCCCAGAAAATTCAAGATATACATTTTATTTGTCATGAAAATATCTTAAACATATATTATAATCAAAATCGTTAGAGCCATTTTTGAGAAAATTAAAATTTTCGAAAAATCTTCCATGTAAAGGATAATCTGGGGTGAGGGGATTTTCTAGAAAACCTTCGCGTCGCATCTCTGGAAGATACTGAACCAAAATACCAAGTTTGGTGTTTATCCAACTGTTCGTTTCTGAGTTATGCTGTACACACACACACACAGAGAGAGAGAGAGAGAGAGAGAGAGAGAGAGACAGACAGACACACAGATACACACACGGACATGTTTCCAAAAATGCTTTTTTTTGGATTCAGGGAGTCTCAAAACATATATTTCCGGCGAAATCTCGGTATCGAATTGTTAGGTGTCAAAAGTTAGGTTGTTCAACTGATCTTTTGCTCTTATACAGCAGCCCGCTACTACATATAAACTTGATAAACATGAGTAATTCCTTTGCTCGGAACATCACTCATGTTTCACAGTAACCCTGTCTGTCTCTGGAATTCGCTGCTAGAGAGAGACACCGCCACACCGAATTGGAAGTCAGATATAGTGTAACAGTGTTGCGTTTGTTATTATGGTGTTTATGCTGCAATTTTTAGAGAGCATGGCTCAGTGGCTTGAGCTCTGTTACGGTAAAAAAGCCTTATTTTTTCGAGAAAGGTTTCAACTCACGTTACTGTATAATGTTATAAAGCAATGTTAACAATATTAATTTTTTTGTCACACACCAAGCTTGTTTACAACAGTGCTTCATGCTTCAGTAATATCTGCTGCCACACTACTCGTTAAGAATATACTCCAGGAAAACTTTGACGTTGCAATATGTCATTTGGAACATTTGCAACAATAGATAAACATTAACGGACAGTATTTATTTTATACAGGCTTGTAACTCTGTCCTTGAGTTAACAATGAAGACTGTAAACTAAGTAAATAAACGCAAATATATAAAGACAAATGTAAAGAACAAATACAAATACAACTTTCACTTGTGTATTTTGTGATAAACCTCATGTGTAGACTACACAGTGCGAAACAAAATTGTGTTACTAAGAATATGCTATTGCATTTGTTTTCTGAGGATACAAGGCAAATACTTCTACACTCTCTTTAGTCCCTTACTTGGAAAGTATCGTCATTTTTTCCCTCAAAATTAGCTCTAGCTATTATTAAAGCACCCTAAATTTACCTAATCACACATTAAAGAAAAGGTATGCCTAAAAATTACTGTAAATATCCAGTAATGTCTTCTTCATTATTTTGTATATCTCGGAAGCTATGAAAAACGAATAAAAACTTCTACAATGAGGTAGTATTTTTAACATTTAAAAATATCAGTCTAATTATATAATAAAATATAATAACAGCACGTCTTAAAGCAATATTTGTATGTAATAATATATAAAATGTATGTAACAGTCATTGTATTATGTTTATATTATTGTATCCATGTGTAATAATGTTATGTGAATGTATTACGTGATTTAACAATGTAGGAGCTGTGAGAATAGAAACTGAAAGTTACTAACAATAATGAATTAGAAAGCTTAATATTGCTACTAATAATTCTTGGAACAATAATGTAATATTTAAAACAGTTTATAAATAGCCAATCAACAACTAGAAAAAGCTTAAGTTATATAAAAGTATTCTATTGGAGTAGAATTAGCCAACCAGGGACTTGAAATATAGTAAAATGTATAAATTTAACAGATTCAGGCGGAGATGCTAGAAACTAGCGTTTCTGAGCAGTTCCATACGTATTCAGTGTGAGACATGAAGAATCATTATAATCATATATAATATTCAAAGAAACAAATTAAAAAAAAAGTTGAACTTTTTAAACGTGGGGGCAAGGCCACCAGAAAGTAAACGTAGGGCGAAGGCCACCGGAAAGTTTGTATCGTACGTAGTTGCAACTTCTTCAAGTTTTGGCTCCCCAAAAGTGGAACTACAATACATCTTCAACAAGAAAAATACGAATCTGATTTAACTATATGAACACAATTTTATTGGTTTTTTCTCCTTTGTTTAAGAAGCTCCTAAGCACATGAATCTTTCCATACTTAAAATATCGTATCCATTGCAAGGTTTTAGATGCAATCATTTTGTGCCGGAAATAAAGCGGAAGCATTTTACATTTTTATTATTAGGAATAGTTTAGGAAATTATACAAAAATTGTAAATACTTAGGTGGCTTTTTATATAAAAATGAAATATAATTAGTTTCGTACCAATTTCAGCGTCATTTTAATTAAGTCAACAAATGTTCTTTAAACGTCTGTTATAAAGTTACAGATCCATAAATACTATTAACGGTTTGTCTGGAAACCTTGAACTATATAAGGTCATTAGTTGTATGTCGATTTGAATCATTTTGTCCTCAAAATTAGCTCTGGCTATTATTGAACCACCTTGAATTTACCTAACTACCTTTATAGAAAAGGTATGCCTGGAAATTACTGTAAATATTTAGTGGAGTCTTCTACATAATTTTTGTATAACTGGGAAGCTGTTAAAAAAAAGAAAAAAAAAAGAATGAAAACTTATACAAGAAAAATACGAATGTGATATAACTATCTAAACACAATTTTATTGTACTTTTTATTTTTCCTATTTCTTTAAGAATTTTCTAAGCATCTGAATTTCTCCATACTTAGAGTATTGTAAATATACCCATTGCAAAGTCTCAGATGCAGTCATTTTGTGCAGAAGCATTTGCAATTTTTATTATTAGGGATAATTTATAAAGTGAAGCATAATAGTAAATACTTAGGTGGCTTTTTATATAAAAAAATCTGAAGTGTTACATTCACATCACTTTCTCTACTCTTGTACAAACTATTTTTACAAACACTGATTCTCCATATGCTTCATGTTAATCGAGATAACGAGATGTTAATCTGTTTGCTAATTTTCTTGTAGATGCAAGGGGAATATGGTAGGCTTTAAGCGATAGTCAAATATTTTAAGAGGTGGTTGCTATGTGGAGTATTCCATTCTCTTTGCATTACCAGGACAAAAAAAAATTAATAACGAATTTGAGAAAAAGTATGTGTTGGAAAATTTAAGGGAATAACAAGCAATATCTCCAAAATGGTTCACCCAACAAAAAAATGTATATGACATAAATTGTGTATTTTAACGCAATCTACATTTTTTGTGTAGTAAAATGTTGTCTATCTCTTGTGGTTTACCAGTTATGCAAAAGTCGTTCACAATGAAGAATACTTTTGGAGACATTCCCAGCAAATTCCAGATATACATTTTATTTGTCATGAAAATATCTTAAACATATGATATTTTAATCAAAATCATTACAGCCATTTTTGAGAAAATTAAAATTTTTGAAAAATCTTCCATGCACAGGGTAATCTGGGGTGGGGGGATTTTCTTGAAAAACTTCGTGTCGCATCTCTGGAAGATACTGAACCTAAATACCAAGTTTGGTGTTTGCACGACTGTTCGTTTCTGAGTTATGCTGTTCACAGAGAGACAGACACACACACACGGACATGTTTCCAAAAATGCAATTTTTGGATTCAGGGGGTCTCAAAACATGTATTTTCGGTGAAATCTCGGTATCGAATATACTATACGTAGTAGAGAACGTAAAAATAAAATGAAAACTTAAACAAGAAAAATACGAATGTGATATAACTATCTAAACACAATTTTATTGTACTTATTTTTGTTCTTTCTTTAAATTTGCTAAGCATCTGAATTTTCCCATACTTAGAGTATTGTAAATATACGCATTGCAAAGTCCCAGATGCAATCATTTTGTGCCGGAAACGGAGCGGAAGCATTTGCAATTTTTATTATTAGGGATAATTTATAAAGTGATGCAAAAATAGTAAATACTTAGGTGGTTTATATATAAAAATAAAATATATTATCTTTGTACAACTTCAACTTCAATTTATGTGTCAACAAATGTTGTTTAAACGTCTCTATAAAGATGCAACTGCATAGATACTGTAACGGTTTGTTTGGAAACCTTGCTCTATATAAGGTATCATTAATTGTATGTAGATTTGAATCAGTTCTGAGTGAAATCCTTATAAAATGGGTGAGCGGAGAATTTCGGGTAACCGTTTCACATCCTGTTTTTTCTCTCCTTTTATGGAATTAATTTGCCTGAATTAAACCTCTGGACCGTTTGATAAAATATTTTTGCAGTATTTCAACGTTTAATTGCTATATTTGCACAGAGTTCAAGTAAAAACAAATTATTTGTATTTATTTATCGAGGCAATATTTATTTTAGAGCTCTGATCGTCAGCTTTTTTTTCCCCGACATCCCCGTGCCTCCCTCTGGTGGTGTCGATCTAACTAATGTGTACAAATTCAATTTTCATCGAATCCCCTCTTTGGTAAGCTGCAGATAATTTTCAACTGGTGATAAATCACGCAAAGCGCTAGTGTAGTGGTGTACATACGATGGTCCAAAATATGATAATTTGTTTGTGATATGCTTGATGTAAAATATTACCTTCATTGTTATTATTCGTGATTCTTTTTCGCACGTAATTACATTGTTGGGACTGAGGTTTGCTGCTGATAATTATTTTAATCAGCAGTTGGGCGATGTGGCGGAAATATCTATTCGATTTGTCGATATAGCGATTACATCCCTGATGATCGTTTGTGCAAAAACAGCTCAAAGTCGGGGACAACAGAAGAAGGTGAACGCGGCGCAGGGTTGCCATGGTGAAAGTGACGCTTTTATTAAAATCCATGAGTACATTGCCCTGCAATTTGAATAAACGTCGGTTGTATATCCTAATTTAATAGCGCGTATCATTCCTCATAAAGTTGGCCTTCTTTAGTGTTTGCTGCGTAATGATGCCGGAAGTTTTACAGTTCGCTACTTCCGTTTTCTCGCTAGCTCATGGGTAGCTAAAATGAGAGGAACTTATTAGCTTTTAGCGTTCATCTTGTTCATAAACAGAATAAGGGTTTTTGAACTTTTGTCTTAAAATATGTGATAATAACATGCATACCTCCGGCACATACCTCTCTTCACAGTTTGAGCCTTCCTTTGCTTATAACTATCGCTATATTATGGTAATATTATTCAAAATGAACTAGTTCATATGCCTGAAATTTTCTCTGCAAAGCAAATACAACTGTAAAATAATAGCGGCATGCTCATCGTCATTTGAGAAAGTATATTTATTAGCTCCATGTATAGACGCCAATTTGAGAAAGGTTTGTAGTTTCACGTATGGAAAAGCCGATTTGAAGTAGGAGTTGTATCGTATTTCGACTGTTGGGGAGCCGAACCTGTAGTAGTTGCAACCGCACGTATAGTAAACAGTTTCCGGTAGCCTTCGTACCAAGTTTAAAAAATATTAACTTTGTAATTAAACAGTTTATTTAATATTTATGTTTACCTCAGCTGCGTCAGTATTTATTTGAGACGCGTTTCTCTTAGCAAGGTTGTGGTGTGACTAAGAATGTAGGCTTACACAGATTTTAAGTTTTAATTCTTCTCCTTTTTAAATAGCACTTCACTGATATCGAGAGCTGTGAGATTCTTTTATTTAATACTTGCCCTTTTTAACACGTATACTAATTAATTTCTCGAGCACTGTCTGGAAGCAATACGTCTTGTTATGAGCGCTGTTTGGAGGCAACTGACTTGATTTCAAGCGCCTAACTTTGCAAATTTATGTTTTTCAAGTCTCTGATTGGCTAATCCTACTCCAATAGAATACCTTAACTAAAGATTTTTCTGGTTGTTGATTGGCTATTTTATAACCTGTCACTAAAATTACATTATTGTTACTCCAATAATCAGAAGTAGTATTATTAAACTCTCAAACTCATTATTGCCTCAAGGTTACCTCATTGTTACCTCATTGTTAGCAACGTTTAATTTATTATTCTCACAGCTCCTACATTACTAAATTACGTAATATATTCACATAACATTATTGAGCATGTTTACAATAATATAAGCATATGTAATGACCGTTACATACATTTTACAAATTATTACATACACATATTGCTTCAATGTGGGCTGTTATTGAATTAACATATTATATAATTTGACTGAAATCATTTAAGTGTTAAAAATACTGCCTCAAACACTATAGCTACTTTCTAGAATATTCAGATAACGATTTTTCGGTTTGTCTTAATTTAAATAAAACAACTATCTTGATAAAGTTTGTTTTATTAAGTTGATACACATATTGTTGTGCGTTTAGGACTTCTGTGGAGCCTTGAAGAAAGACTTAAAGGAAAGGTTGTTGATTTGCTTTGTGTGAGGCAGTGTGAAGCACAGAAACCTTGACGAAACACAGAAAGTTGCATAACGAAAGATTATAAACATAATCTTTCTAGCAAGGTTTGCTATGTAAACGTTTCGATATAATGAATATTTAAGGAGTTAAATTTTTACTTTCCCTGCTATATATAGTAAGTAGGGTAATGCAATGCTTATTGCATTCCAGCCAAAAATTCGATACCGAGAATTCACCGAAATACATGTTTTGAGGCCGCCTGAATTCAAAAACAAATTTTAGACAAAGGTCCGTGTGTCTGTGGATGTGTGTCTGAGAACAGCGTAACTCAAAAACGGAAAGTCGCATAAACATCAAATTCGCGTCCGGTTAGGAGCGCTGTCTACAAGCACAGTGATTTGATTTCTACCGCCTAAATTTGTAAATTTCTGTATTTCAAGTATCTGATTGGCTATTCCTAATCCAATAGAATACTTTTATTTAACTTAAGCTTTTTTCTGGTTGTTGATTGGCTATTTTATTAACTGTCTCAAAATTTACATTATTGTTGCTCCAATAATCACTAGTAGCATTATTACACTTTCTTACTCATTATTGCCTCAAGGTTACCTCATTGCTAGCAACTTTTAACCTACTATTCTCACAGCTCCTACATTATTAAATTACGTAATACATTCACATAACATTATTACATGTATACAATAATATAAACATATGTAATGACTGTTACGTATACTGCCTCAAGGTTCAGTATCTTTCAAAGATGCAACACGAATATTTTAAACAAAATCCTCCAACTGCAGGCTACCCTTTACATGTAAAAGTTTTCGAAAATTTTGATTTTCTCAAAAATGGCTCTTTGATTTTGATTAAACTATCATGCATTTAAGATATTTTCATGACAAAGAAAACGTGTCTTGAATTTTCTGGGAATATTCTCATATGTCCTCTTCTTACTGAATGGTTTTGCATAACTGGTATACTGTAAGAGATAGGCGAAATTTTTCTACATAAAAATTAGAGATCCTTAAAACACGCCATTTATGTCATATACGTTTTTTTTTTTTGTGGAGTGAACCATTTCCGAAATGGTTCCTTGTTATTTGTTTGAATTTTCCAATACTTGTAGTACTTCTCAAGTTGGAATACGTTATTCGTTTTTTATGTCCTGGACGTGCAAAGAGAATGGAATACTCCACATAGCAACCAGCTCTTAAAATATTTGACTATCACTTAAAGCCTAGCAGTTTCCCTTGCACCTACAAGAACATTAGCAATAAGATAGGTAAATGTTTATCTCGATTAACATGAAGTAGATGGAGAATAAGCGTTTGTAAAAATAGTTACTACAAGAGTAGAGAAAGTCATGTGAGTGCAACACACCAGATTTATGATTACTATTATTAATCTATGTGTGTTATTTAATTGATTATGCATTATAATTGTATGTTTTCATTATCGTAAGAGATTAATAAAATGCTTTATGTGGATATGACATTGTTTAGGTATTAATCAAACTTGAACTTTGCGACTAAGTGAGGAAAGGCGATTAGAAGCATTTTGAATTGGATAGGTGAAGAATGGGACATATATAAGACAATAAACCTGTGTTAGAAATAGTGAAAGAATCAAGAACAATACTGAAATTGATTAGGAAGAGGAGAAGAAATTGGCTGGGATACTGGATGAGAGGAAACCTGCGAACAGACGCGATGGAAGGAAAGATGAATAGGAAGATAAGCTCGAAGCAGAATACTGTATCTACTAGGTATAATACGTAAGCAATATTAACATAAATTGTTCATATGCACAAGGGAAGAAGGAATGGAGGAAGTTGTGTTTGCAATGAAGGATGTGCCCTTGGGAAGAAGGATACGAGGTGTGATCATAAAGTTTCCGGAATTGCTTCACAACAATACTGACGCTAATATTTCTTTAATTCTTACCCAGACTGTACATGCAGCGTTCCTTCCCGATAAAAATGAGAGTTCACATGACTTCCTGTGACCATGCAGTGACGAGGTAGACGCTCTGAAGTGAACACGTGTTTTGCATGTGCTGCGAATTTTCCGCGTAACAAAAATGTCAGATTACGAAGAACAAATTTTGCTTTAAACTCGATAAAACTGCAACGGAAACCTATGAAATGTTAATAAAAGCTTATGTGGAGGAGGTATGGGCAAAACTCAAGCATGTGAGTGGTTTTTTGAAATTAAAAAGTGGTGTGACATCAGTTAAAGATGCAGATCGTTTGGGGTGACCCTGTTCCAGCAAAATTGATGAAAGTACCAATCAGGTGAGGAAAATGATCTTAAATGATAGGCGCCTTACAATAAGAGAACTTTATGACTCATTAGGACTCGCCTTTGGAAGCGTTCAAAGAATTTTGAAAGACTGGTGACTGGTTCCTGCATCTTGATAATGCGCCCGCGCACAAAGCCCTTTCTGTTCGCCAATTTTTGGATAAAAATGGGATGAATACTGTTCCCCATCCCGCCTATTCTCCAGATTTGGCACCAGCGGACTTGAGGACATTGATGTCATCCATCGCGAATCACAGAAGGCTCTGAATATGTTGAAAGAAGAGGACTTCCAGAGGTGCTTCCAGCAGTGGAAAAAGCGCTGGGACAAGTGTATCAACTCTCAAGGAGACTACTTCGAGGGTGACAGTGCAGATTAAACAAAACAAACTGTTGTGTAGTATTTATGACGTCCTTCCGGAAACTTTTTGATCGCACCTCGTACATGGATATCTCAAATACCAATTAAAGGAGTTAGAACTTGTAATGTAAAATAACACAGCTTTCTAGTTTTATTTTTAATTATCTTTTTTATTAGCAACACCAAATTATAAATTTTCAATGGTGACGTGGAGAAACTATGCATATACAACTTTCATTCAGATTTCGAGATAGTTTCAACCTTTCCTTTCGTCCGGAAAAGGGCGGGATAACTGAAATAATATACACAAATTCTCCTAAAGTTCTTTTACATTAATTGTCCATATACTAAAATGGATACTTAAAGCTATGTGGTTTGGTTCATATTCTGAATGAAGTTGGATGTCTGCTTTAATGAAGGGACATGCGCATTACGAAATATTGCACTGGAGATTATTGCGTTTCCTCTTTGGACGTATAAAGATGTGTGTGTGTGTGGTTACCGGCCTTTTGCCCATAATAAAAATAACGTTTTCGCCTTTAATGTGATGAGGAAACATCCTTTTTGCGAATTGCAAGTCCAATAAACTGGAAAAATGTAGCGGCTCCCTCGGATGGTTGAGAAAATGATAGCAGGTCCTTCGTTATTTAGAAATACATTGGCTGGCATAATCCCTAGGGGGTCGTTTATTTCAGCTGAGAAGATGTTGCCCAGGGATATTTTATTACGTTTAGTTGTACAGGGAGCGAAACAAAAGTTAATACACATGGCATACTTCATACTTAAAGGTTTGTGACGTTACTATTTGTGTAAAATAAATACCCCAGTGTTCACGGAAGGTGAAGGGATTCAATGATTATTCTCGGAAATTAGTAAAAGATATAGATATATCCTTAAGTAAAAGAAAAGCGATACCGTTCAAAGGAAAAGAAAGCATACACACAAAACTTGCTATATACGACAAGATTGTGGAACAGGCGGTAGAACTTAAATAGTATGCAATTTATCGTATAAAAATCTAATGTGTTACACTCACATGACTTTCTCTACTCTTGTACAAACTACTTTTACAAACGCTTATTCTCCATCTACTTCATGTTAACCGAGATAAACATATACTATCTTATTGCTAATTTTCTTGTAGGTGCAAGGGGAATATGATAGGTTTAAAACAATAGTCAAATCTTTTAATAGCTGGTTGCTGTGTGGAGCATTCCATTTTCTTTGCATGCCCAGGACATTAAAAAAAAACACGAATAACGAATTCCCATTTGAGAAAAAGTGTAAGTATTGGAAAATTCAGAACAAATAACAAGGAATATCTCAGAAATGGATCACTGAAAAAAGTATGACATAAATTGTGTGTTTTAACGAATTCTACAATTTTTTGTCTAGTAAAATGTTGTGTATTTCTTACGGTTTACCAGTTATGCAAAAGAAATTCAGAAGGAAGAGGACTTTTGGGGACATTCACAGAAAATTCATGATATACATTTTATTTTCCATGAAAATGTCTTAAACATATGATACTTTAATCAAAATCCTTAGCCATTTTTTGGAAAATCAAAATTATAGAAAAATCTTACATGTAAAGGGTGGTCTGGGGTGGGGGAGATTTTCTGGGGTGGGGGAGATTTTCTTTAAAATCTTTGTGTCGCATCTTTGAAAGCTACTGAACCTAAATACCAAGTTTGGTATTTATCTGACTTTTCGTTTTTGAGTTATGCTGTACATAGACACACATACAGACAGATTCGCCCATACATACTATTATTTTGAATCTTCAAATTAATTCCTTTCCTGTCCTTTGTGGAGAGATTTAAATAATTTGTAACCTCTGGGGACAATTCGTGTTTCCAAGTGACTTCGAATTATAGAAACTAAAATTGATAACCCTAGTGCACCATCACAAACTGCAAATGATAAAAAAATTATTGTTTAATCACTATATAAATATTTAATTAATAATATTTATTTAAAAATCAATAATATTCATTTAATTTTATTGTATAACCGCGGATGCTGGCACACCTGTTTCTAAAAATGATTTTTTTGGTATTTAGGGTCCTCAAAATATATATTTCCGGTGAAATCTGGATATCGAATTTTTTGTTGGAATGCAATACTTCCCCTGCTTCTATACATACTATAGAAAGTAAAAAATAATCTGATCTATTCAAAAAATCCAAGTCATTAATTATTTTCGTAAAAGAATGAGAAAAAAAGTAAAAAATGTCAGCATTTTAAAATGTTATAAAGTAATGTTAGTGCCAAAATGACTATGGGAATCAAGTATGGATTATGACGAAAATATGAAAGGAGACTCGAAGTATGTGAAGTGTTTAAGAGTAGTAGCAGGATGTAAGAGAACAGATGATAAAAGAAATTAAGATATAAGAAAAGAATTAGGTATGTGCAACCTGAATTGAAAAATTAAAGAATATAATACGAAGGGATAAGTCGCCTTCAAAGAATAGTTAAAGAGAAACTACCATTGCATTTTAAGAATTTTAAACCAATAAGGAAAAGAAATGTTGGAAGACCATATGAAAGGTGTTACGAACAGGATATATAGATTGCTACAGACAGAAATATCTAATGCAAGAAGGAAGAAGAAGAAGATTATACTTGGCTATCCATGGATACTTCTTTACCAATGTATGCTTCCCTAAGATTCCTACGAATCTTTTTTGTACGATGGATTTATATCAGCAATAAAATAATCATATTCAATGGTCATTCTATTTATTTTTTTTTATTTTTCTTTCTTTTCCTCTTCTTTCTTGTCTTTTTCTGTAATAACTACTTATTTATGCGTTGATTTATTATTTAAATATACCTTTTCTCATGGCTATAGGGTCAATATGTGCTGATAATGGCTATTATAATTGATTTAAAGTAAATGAATGGTTTAAATATCATTGTTCTGGACCGAAGGCCAGCGTTCAGACAGTATAGGCAGACACAAACACAAGTGAGAGTCAGTATAGTACCTAATTTTGTTCGATATCCTCAAAGATGAGGCGGTATTCTTAACACTTAAATGATTTCAGTCAAATTATATAATATGTAAATTCAATAACAGCCCGCCTTGAAGCAATATGTGTATGTAATAATTTGTAAAATGTATATAACAGTCATTGCATATGCTTATATTATTGTATACATGTTCAATAATGTTAAGTGAATATATTACGTAATTTAATAATGTAGGAGCTGTGAGAATAATAAGTTAAACCATTAGTCAGTAATGAGTAAGAAAATTTAACAGTACTACTTGTGATTCTTGGAGTAACAATAATGTAAATTTTGAGACAGAATCAACAACCAGAAAAAGCTTTAGTTGAATGAAGGTATTCTAATGGAGTAGGGTTAGCCAATCAGAGACATCAAAAACAGAAATTTACAAGTTTAGACGGTTGAAATCAATTCAGTTGCCTGCAAACAGTGTTCCTAACCGGACGCGAGACACATCCTTGAGAGATTTAAATCGTATTCGTTGAGACGAAAAATGGTTTACGTGTTAAAAAGTGCAAGTAATTCATAAACGAATCTCACAGGGAAGTGTTATTTAAATCGTATCAAGTATTAATAAAAGGAGTGAAGTAAAATTATAATCTGTGTAAGCCTACGTTCTTGTCGCACCAAAACCCTGCTAAGAGAAACGTGTCTCTAACAAATACTGACGCAGTCGAGGCAAACATAAATATATAATATTTAAAGAAATAGTTAAATTACAAAGTTAATATTTTTTTACTTTCTCTAGTACGTATAGTAAGTAGGGGAAGTGTTGTATTCCACACAAAAATTCGATACCGAGATTTCACCGGAAATACATGTTTTGAGATCCCCTGAATCTAAAAAAAGCATTTTTGGAAACATGTCCGTGTATGTGTGTGTCTGTCTGTGAACAGCATAACTCAGAAACGAACAGTCGGATAAACACCAAACTTGGTATTTAGGTTCAGGATCTTCCAAGGATGGGCCACGAAGGTTTTCAAGAAAATCCCCCCACCCCAAATTACACTTTACATGGAAGATTTTTCGAACATTTTAAATTTCTCAAAAATGGCTCTAACGATTTTGATAAAATATCATATGTTTAAGATATTTTTATGACAAATAAAATTTATATGTTGAATTTTCTGGGAATGTCTCCAAAAGTATTCTTTATTGTGAACAACTTTTGCATAACTGGTAAACCATAAGAGATAAACAAAATTTTACTGCATAAAAAATGTAGATCGCGTTAAAATACACAATTTATGTCATATACATTTTTTTTGTTGAGTGAACCATTTTCGAGATATTGCTTGTTATTCCCTTAAATTTTTCAATGCTTATTTTTTCAAATGGGAATTCGTTATTCTTTTTTTTTTTGTCTTGGATATGCAAAGAGTATTAATCTGTGGGAAAGGGAATGGTGCTGCACCTAGCAACCAGCTATTAAGAGATATGTATGTGCTTAAAGGCTACTGTATTTCTATATTGCCCTTGTATATGTATGTATATATATATATATATATATATATATATATTCCCCTTACATCTACAAGAAAATTAGTAATAAGGTAGAGTCTGCAAATGTTTATCTCGATTAACATGAAGTAGATGGAGAATAAGCGTTTGTAAAAATAGTTTGTACAAGAGTAGAGAAAGTCATGTGAGTGTAACACATCAGATTTTTTAAACTTGGGGCAAAGGCCACCTGAAAGTACATTTGGGGCGAAGGCTACCGGAAACTGTTTACTATACGTGCGGTTGCAACGACTACAAGTTGGGCTCCCCAACAGTTGAAATGTAATACTCCTTCAATACAAACTACTTCAAATTGACGCCAAAAGCGTGGTGCTAGTAAATAGTGTAACAAACATTCTACTTAACATTCACGTCCAAAGCGTGGTACAAACAACGTAACCACAATATCTATTCTCAAAGGATGCAACTTTTCGATGAATTTACCCCAACCTTATGGAAAAGTTCCTTTTTGATGGGAGGTATTTCGATATTTTCAAAAAAACGCACTGAGCATTTTTATCAAAATTGAATAAATTTGTAAACACAGTCATGTTCTGTATTTTACGAATTTTTGATAACCTGAGAAATGATAATCGATACAACTGATTACTAAAGGAAGGATGTAAAGATCGTAAAAATATAGTTTATTTAAATTCCTTTGTAATACGCTACTAACCAGTATGTAAATATCACCTGTTGTATGCTTAAAGTCCCCAACCCCTCAAGAGTTAAGCACTAACATAAACTGATCTCAGCTCCTGCGTATAAAATATGTAAACCTTCCCTGTGAATTTTTGTTTGCTTCCTTAGAAAATAATTTTTGAGAATGTATATATTCCCATAAGTAATTTTTAAGAACTAAGGCCTTTCGTATTAAATTCGGATTTTTCAGAAAGCAACAGTATGTAAATTATAATGTATATGCTCCTTAGATTACGGAATAAACCTTTCAACAGGCGTAAATTCCTGCCACCTTCACGTCGGCTTATCCGTGAATCACGACCTCTGGCATAAGAAGGTGGAACTTTTAATTCTCTGCCGACGTATAGGACTATAGTATCCCTTTCTCCCAGAAATAACTCCACGCCATCCTTTTCGTAGTAGAAATCGCGGTATGATTTTTACAAGACAAAAAGAGCTTACAAACATTACCTTACCTTCCGAGAAAGACGCTTTTCAAATAATTAACAATTGTGTTCGCGGTAAGAGAATTTTATTTTGAACTTTCCTGCAGAAGCTAATGAATGGAAATGCCCCGTGTAAAACTGAGAAAATTACCTTCTTGTAAGGGCGTTGGCTTCTTCGCTGAAGAAAGCGTCAATTATACAGGGTTATTAAAAAACAAGGAACAAGCTTTAAATATTTATTTCTAATCAACGACAATAGATGGCGACATATGCGATACATCACTAAATAGAGAAAAGTTCAAAACTTTATTTTATGTGTTCAAAATGAGCACCATTTGTTATGCGAGGACGACCAGTGCTTTTCCGTTTGCATACGCAACCATCTTCTACGAATTTATTGTAGCAATTGTAAAATTTTTTATGACGAGGCGGCTCGTTGTTGAACTTACAATGCAACTCACAAAACGATTTTTCCTGTGGCGTGGAACTAATAGGTGGCGCTTAAAACTTTTAACTTTCCCCTGTTCAATGATGTGTCGTAAGTATGGCTATGTATTTTCGTTCATTAAAAATGAATATTTAAAATCTGCTTCTTCTTTTTGAATAACCCTGTATTATTATTACTATATTATATTGTATTTATTTTTTTTGCATCATTTTTATGCCGTCTTTAACATCTCATTTCATATCATCGGTTTTCACCTTTAGAATAATTGCTCAGTGATGTTCAGTCGTTTACAGTTGTTTTAATCCTTCGGTTGGTATTTACTTCTGGTTTTCTTTTTTATAAACATTAA
The DNA here is from genome assembly GCA_030765065.1 of Deroplatys truncata. Lineage (NCBI taxonomy): Eukaryota > Metazoa > Arthropoda > Insecta > Mantodea > Mantidae > Deroplatys > Deroplatys truncata. Next base: position 143,864,468 of record CM060985.1, on the reverse strand, counting down.
AATACACACTCACACAAACATTCACACTCTCTTCATACTTCCAGACTCTAGGAAGGTTAGGGAATAATTCTGATTAAAGAATTTGTTCCAACCTACATTTGCCTTCAGATATGGTCACTAAAACAGATGTCTTACCACATAAGACACACTTTTCACTTTCTCTACTACGTATAGTAAGTAGGAGAGGTATTGTATTCCATCCAAAAATTTGATACCGAGATTTCACCGGAAATACATGTTTTGAGATCCCCTGAATACAAAAAAAGCATTTTTGGAAACATGTCTGTGTGTGTGAACAGCATAACTCAGAAAAGAACAGTCAGATGAACACCAAACTTGGTATTTACGTTCAGTATCTTCCAGAGATGCGACACGAAGATTTTAAAGAAAATTCCCCCACCCCAGATTACCCTTTACATGGAACATTTTTCGAAAATCTTAATTTTCTCAAAATTGGCTCTAATGATTTTGATTAAAATATCATATGTTTATGATATTTTCATGACAAATGAAATGTATATCTGGAATGTTCTGGGAATGTCTCCAAAAGTATTCTTCATTGTGAACGTCTTTTGCATAACTGGTAAACCATAAGAGATCGACAAAGTTTTACTACACAAAAAATGTAGATCGCGTTAAAATACACAATTTATATCATATAGATTTTTTTTTTGTTGAGTGAACCATTTTCGAGATATTGCTTATTATTCCATTAAATTTTCCAATACTTATACTTTTTCTCAAATGTTATTCATTCTTTTTTGTCCTGGTAATGCAAAGAGAATGGAATACTCCACATAGCAACTAGCTCTTAAAATATTTGACTATCGCTTAAAGCCTACCAATTCCCGTTGCATCTACAAGAAAATTAGCAATAAGATTAACATCTCGATTAACATGAAGCATATGGAGAATAAGCGTTTATAAAAATAGTTTGTACAAGAGTAGAGAAAGTCTTTTGAGTGTATCACATCAGATTTTTTCTTTCTTTCTCTTGAGATTCTGTACCAAATTTTTGCTCAGGAGCCACTAGTTAGCATCATGTTGAAACAGGTACACAAAATATTGGTAGACGATGCTGCTGAACCTTCCGCTCCAATTGGTTCAATAGTGACGTCGGTAATTTCGTGTCAGGCGTGAATTCCCGCCGAGCCTACGGAATTTAATTAATTTACTGCCGACATAGTTTGATTAAGTGGGAGCTGCTCACTTGATAAGGCACCTTCAAGGAACAAAAGGTCTCCCTTACCTGTAGAATCATTGGCGTGCGTTTCATGATAAACACGGAGCGCGTGGTTAACTTAGTGTCACCTTCAAATACACTCGTGAGGATATAGTACAGTTAAATGTAGAGAATCTTGCTATCAACCAGATCATAAAAGAAATTAATTTTTTTTAATCATTTATGGATGCTCTTTAACTACTATAGTTCTTAGCGCCCCATTCTATATTGGGCGTGAAAGACCAGTAATTTTGCTCAGACGTCCCTTTATCAGGCTTGAGGTTCTGTTACGTGCAGTAAATCTTCGACACGGGACCACCGGTTTTACTTCGCTTCCGAAGGAAGCCATGCTAAAACTTTTTACGCCTAAAACGTCCATCACCCTCCTCCTGGTTTCAACCCGCGACCTCGGGAACTAGAGGATATCATGGTAACCCCTGCACCACGGAGGACGACAGATCATAAAAGTGATCCTTTTTATTATTTTCTCCGCAAAGTCAACAAAGTTACGTCAGTAACATCTGAACGCGCCCCATAGCTCAGTGGGTAGAGCAACTGTCTGCTGTGCGAGGGGTCCCGGGCTTGATTCCCGGTTGGGGTGGTGGGAATTTTTCTCTCGCCCAGATTATCCCCTATCCTCTTCAGTGTCTGAAAGTACACTACGTGATCAAAAGTATCCGGACACCTGGCTGAAAATGACGTACAAGTTCGTGGCGCCCTCCATCGGTAATGCTGGAAATCAGTATGGTGTTGGCTCACCCTTAGCCTTGATGACAGCGTTCACTCTCGCAGGTATAGTTTCAATCAGGTGCTGGAAGCTTTCTTGGGGAACTGAGGAGAGGTATCGATGTTGGTCGGTGAGGCCTGGCACGAAGTCGGCGTTCCAAAACATCCCAAAGGTGTTCTATAGGATTCAAGTCAGGACTGGGTGCAGGCCAGTCCATTACAGGGATGTTATTGTCGTGTAACCACTCCGTCACAGCTCGTGCAGTGTTTAAAGATGTAATCGCCATCCCCGAATTGGTCTTCAACAGTGGGAAGCAAGAAAGTGCTTAAAATAACAATGTAGGTCTGCGCTGTGATCGTGCCACGCAAAACAACAAGGGGAGCAAGTCCCTCCAGGAAAAACACGACCACACCGTTACACCACCACCTCCGAATTTCACTGTTGGCTCTACACACGCTGGCAGATGACGTTCACCGGGCATTCGCCATCGGATCGCCACATTGTGTACCGTGATTCGCCACTCCACACAACGTTTTGCCACTGTTCAATCGTGTAATGTTGATGCTCCTTACACCAAGCGAGGCGTCGTTTGGCATTTTCCTGCGTGATGTGTGTTAATCGAGATAAACATTTGCAGACTCTATCTTATTGCTAATTTTCTTGTAGATGTAAGGGGAAAATATATTTACAAGGGCAATATAGAAATACAGTAGCCTTTAAGCACATACACATCTCTTAATAGCTGGTTGCTATGTGCAGCACCATTCCCTTTGCCACAGATTAATACTCTTTGCATATCCCAGACAGAAAAATGAATAACGAATTCCCATTTGAGAATATAAGTATTGAAAAATTTAAGGGAATAACAAGCAATATCTCGAAAATGGTTGCCTCAACAAAAAAAATGTATATAACATAGATTGAGTATTTTAACGCGATCTACATTTTTTGTGTGCTGAAATTTTGTCTATCTCTTATGGTTTACCAGTTATGCGAAAGTCGTTCGCAATGAAGAATACTTTTGGAGACATTCCCAGAAAATTCAAGATAAACATTTTATTTGTCATGAAAATATCTTAAACATATGATATTTTAATCAAAATCGTTAGAGCCATTTTTGAGAAAATTAAACTTTTCGAAAAATCTTCCACATAAAGGGTAATCTGGGGTGTGGGGATTTTCTTGAAAACCTTCGTGTCGCATTTTTGGAAGATACTGAACCTAAATACCAAGTTTGGTGTTTATCCGACTGTTCGTTTCTGAGTTATGCTGTTCACAGACAGACACACAGACACACACACGGACATGTTTCCAAAAATGCTTTTTTTGGATTCAGGGGATCTCAAAACTTGTATTTCCGGTGAAATCTCGGTATCGAATTTTTGGGTGGAATACAATACTTCCCCTACTTACTATACGTAGTAGAGAAAGTAATATGATTGGATGTGTGGTTGTGATATTAAAAACTTTGGTTTGCTTTCCTTGTGTTTTGTTTGGTGGTGAAGATACATGGATAAAGCATGGCGTGAATGATCTGTTACATCTTCATGAAATGTGCATGTGTTATATATTGTGAATTTCCATTTCTTGTTTATTTGCGTAAATTAATCAGCTTATAGTGAGAAACTTATTCCGTATTTATTACTTAAAACGTAACAAATTACAAGGTAATGTTGTGAACCACCAAAGTTCAGAGTCACCAGCCGCCCCTACATGATAGTATCAATTTACGTAGCATGGTTTATTTGTTAATCAGCTGTTACGATTATGGTAGGCTAGTTTTGGCATTGGAATACTATTTTCGAAGTATTCGGTTTCGCAGAATACATGTAGTGTTCTATGGATTCTGGTTTCGCATGTTTCTTTTTAAACTTCTCCGGGTTTGTATATAACTTACTTTCAGATTAGTGTACTATACTCAGTGATGCAGAATATGTCGATAATTTTCATAAAACATTTTACTCATTGCATGTTTTTGGGTTGTACGTTGCTGCATATTGTATAAAATAGCTACTGAGGCGCCAAATTCCGCGTGTTTGTAGTTTCGAGACACAGAAGGGAACAAAATACATGAGCTTATCTCGGATATGGCAGCCTTGCTTGTTACTGTGGTAACGTCTGGATCAGAGTATTCTTGCAGAAACCCAGCTTATCACAGTACGCCACTGTATGCTTAGGGTCTACCTACGCTTCACCAATATTTACAAGACGTCAGACGTAGAGGTGTTTTCTCTTGAGAAGAAAACGTGGCTGCTCCCGCAGTCAGAGCCAATAATTCTCCACTGTACCCGGAGCATTGATCTTGTTTCGCCTTCCGTTAGTGTTTTATTATTCGCTAAACATTACACGGCGTTTCCGTGTCAGTTGAGACAGTTTGATGGATGAACGCCGTTCACAGGGCACACCGATGACGGCAGTGTCTTCCTGGTGCATCTCAAGCACAGGGACGATGATCGAGTCGTCGGTACGTGAAATTACATTTACATTTACCACTTCATGGAGAAAATAGCATTGCACCTATGTGCTTAGAGATGGTGTTTCATTAAATTCCAAATTGTGATGCATATATTTGCAGTTTTTATATTAACTGCTAAAAATATGCAAAGATAAAGGAAATTCTTATATATTTTCTTTTTACTTTCCCTACTGCGTGCAGTAAGTAGAGGAAGTATTGTATTCCGTCCAAAAATTCGATACCGAGATTTCACCGGAAATACATGTTTTGAGAACGACATAACTCAGAAACGAACAGTCGGATAAACACCAAACTTGATATTTAGGTTCAGTATCATCCAGAAATGCGACACGAAGGTTTTCAAGAAAATCCCCCACCCCAGATTACCCTTTATATGGAACATTTTTCGAACATTTTAATTTTCTCAAAAATGCCTCTAACGATTTTGATTAAAATATCATATGTTTAAGATATTTTCATGACAAATCAAATGTATATCTCAAATTTTCTGGGAATGTCTCCAAAAGTATTCTTCATTGTGAACGACTTTTGCATAACTGATAAACCATAAGAAATAGACAAAATTTTACTACACAAAAAATTTAGATCGCGTTAAAATACATAATTTATGTCATATAATTTGTTTTTGTTGGGTGAACCATTTTCTAGATATTGCTTGTTATTCCCTTAAATTTTCCAATACTTATACTTTTTCTCAAATTCGTTATTCATTTCTTTTTTGCCCTGGTAATGCAAAGAAAATGGAATGCGTCACATAGCCACCAACTCTTAAAATATTTGACTATCGCTTAAAGCCTAGCAATTCCCCTTGCATGTACAAGAAAATGAGCAATAAGATTAACATCTCGATTAACATGAAGCATATCTCCATCTGCAAAGAAAGTGAGGCAGTTCATTTGCAGGCAAGGTCATGGTATCAGCTTTTTGGAATGTGTGTGGAATAATTTTCATTTATTATCTTCAAAATCGAAAAGCAACCAATGCCGAGTATTAAGCAAACTAATTGCAGCATTTGAATGATGAAGTCAAGCAAAAACGGCAGCATTTAGTGAAAAGAAAGTTATGTTTCATCAAGACAATGCACCAGTTCACACATCCATTATCGGAATGGCCAAAATCAATGAGTTAAAGTTCGAATTGCTTCCTCGTGCACCCTATTCGCCAGATTTTGCCCCCTCTGATTATTTTCTATTTCCAAAGTTGAAGAAATAGTTTGTGGTAAAAGATTTGTCAACAATGAAGAGGTGGAGTCTGCAGTTGATGACCATTTTTCAGAACTCGATGGTTCTCAGTATAAACAGGGTATCGAAGCTATTGAACATCGCTGGGAAAAGCGTATCGAGCTGAAGGGAGACTATGTAGAGAAATAAAGATGTTTTTTCCCCAAATTTTTGTAAAAGCTTAAATTTTTGAAATTATAATATGGTCAACCAAAAACAGTCGTATGCAACTTGACTATAATTGCATACCAGTTTGGTCTCATACAGATTTAGAAACCCAAAGCTTCCCTTAGAAACGATGTATACTACCGCGAAATTCTCAAAAATAGTTCGTTAATTCTCGAGGTTAGAAGCTGTGTACGCGTTTCAGAACACTGTTTTGTAGCAGATTTAAAGGGATTATGTTTCCTCACAAAATACCGTTAATTAAACTGCTTAAGAGCGAAGGAATTCATCAAGCTCTTGCTAAAAATGGAAATATCTACAAGAGCGGTATTTATAATGGGTATTAAGTAACCCAACACGCTTCCTGGTGTAGGATACAAACGCATCGCAGTTCGCTGAGTGTTTGCTGTGCGTTACTAACTAAATACGGTCGAACAGGCTTTTCAATCTTCCTTAATGAGGTGCTTGTGGCTTTGTTCCATGCAGCCGTCATTAATGCTTTCTCATATTTTATTCTAAAATACTATCAAAAATGAGATAGTGGCTGAATGGAAAGCCTACGCTTGTGACAAGAGGTACAATAAAAAAAAACTGTTTGTAAATTTAGTGGCTTTCTCTTCGCTCTACATCTTACCTTCATAACAATTCTAAAACTCTGGTGTGTTACATACATGACTTTCTATACCCTCTAGCGCTTATTAGTGGCTGTACAAAATATTCTTACGAAAGTTTATTTTCCTATGTACTTCATTTTAATCGTGATAAACCTTTCCGGAAATGTTGCATTACACATTTCGTTAAGATACAAAAGGAATAGCGATAGTCAAATGTTTTAGAACTGCACGCTATATGCTGGCCTTAAAATACGCTTTCCATGACATCGCGAGAAACAACTGAAATTCGACAGAGTGGCTAAGTATTTAACAATTCGAATCATTAATAACGGCATCTCGGAAATAGATTATGCCTAAAAAAAGGTTATTTGAAATATATTGTGTGTTTTAAGGAGCCATGATGTGGTGTGTTGATAATTTTGGGGTTTCATTGTCATTACCAGAGATATTGTTGTTCTGTATTGTCATTATCATACATACCTACTATTGTTTTCGTCTCTCAGTTTCGGCCGCGGATACCTCTTCCTACTAGGCATTGATCACGCCAGCAGAAGCTGGGATGACGTCACTCCTGGCTGGTAGTTTGCTAGCCACGAGTGGTGGGGATATAGCGTCGAGTCTCTCTTACTGAGGATTTTGTGAGGAGCGGATCGACTGCGCAAGCCGGTCTTTGGATCGGTGAACATCTCCCCTCACCTTTTCATTTTTATTAATAATGTAGAAACTACAAAAGGTTAAGAAATAAATCCAGGAATGTGTAAGTAAATTTTTGTTATGGATTTTGTTTCGGTCCTTCGGAACCAAGTGAGTATGCGTCCCCCAATGTGCGTGCTGGGTACTAGAAATTAATTTAATTTTTCAAGTGAACTTTTAGGCCTCAAACAGCATGTAACAATATTTTTTGTGTAGTATTTTTCGTCTATCACTTAACGTTTGCCAATTATGCAAGGTTATACAAAATTCCTTCCAAATAAATAGGACTTTATAGATTATTCCCAGAAAATACAGATATACATTTTAATTGTGTAGTAAATATCTTCAATATATTGTATTTTATTAAAAAAATTAGAGCAATGCTTTTAGAAAATCAAAAGTTTCGAAAAATGTTCCATGTAAAGGGTAGTTGGGGGTGGGAGATTTTCTTGAAAATGTTCGTGTTCCTTGGAAGGTACTGAAGTTAAATACCAAATTTGGCATTTATTTGAAATTTAGTTTTTGAGTTATGCTGTTCACAGACAGACACACAGACCTTTTTCTAAAAAAAATTTCTTGGAGTCAGGGTTCTCAAAACATGTATTTCTGGTGAAATATATACACATAAGTTCTTGGGTGGAATACCTGCTTTAAGTGGGTGGCCAGAGAAAATAACAAAACTTCAGAAAATCCACTCACTTCTTTGCAAAGATTGTGCAACACTTTTTACGTGGTGAATCACATTATTTCCTGTGCACTGAAACGATAGTTCCCGAAGAGTGGGTTCCCCCTTTTCTTCTTCCTTGTATGATAAGATTCTCAGTTCTGACCATTGGAGTTTAAATATGCATTATTCTTATGTACGCATTTGAGCACTGAAATCAAATAGCACAAGACACAGAAACGGGATTTCATTGGTGCAATGTGTTGGCGTTTGTCGCATGAAATAATGAAAATAGAAGCATACAAGCAGGATCCCAAAAAGGAAAATAAATCGGGAACGTTGCGGACCCTAGCCACATATTGCATTTTGATACGCCACATTCTTTTCTGGGGCAGTACCGAATTCTAACTGCGCGTTTCAATCATCACATTCCTCTTTATTTTTGCGCGCCTTCATCCTTTTTCCATCAGGCAAAGCATGATGAAGGCAGAAGCGAGGATTGGACTGGGGAGAGGGAGGTTGTATCTCTGTTTTCATCTTACGTTCCTACCATACATCTCCCTTGTATTTAAAGCGAGAATTCGATGTGGTTTCCGAAAGCGTAGAGAATATCGAAAAAATATTACCGGAGGCTTTGGAGAGCGAGAAATTGCTTCAGAAAGCAATAAAAACTGTTTCTTTTGGTATTTAATTTTCAGAATTGTTGGACTACAACATGACAGATGGCTTTAGGAAATTGTGATTATCATCAAGGAGAATAAATGCAAGCGTTCGCTTATAACAAATAGTTTATAAACACAGCAGCGGGAACAATTATTATTGGACGCTATGTAAAAATGTACGTGTTTTCTATCCAAAAACAATGTGATAAAATAATTTTATGATTTATCACATATTTTCTAAACTACATCTTTACCGAAATAAACAAGAAAAATCTAATGTTATCACCTACCGTTCACCGTGGTTTGACTTTCTTTTATATTTATTTAAGGGCGCTCTTTAACTGTGGTCCTTAGCATCCCATTCTACATTGGGTATGAACGACCAGTAATTTTGCTCAGAGGCCTCTTTACCAGTCTTGAGTTTATTTTACGTGCCGTAAATCTACGACCACCGGATTTACTTCCCTTCCGAAGGAAGCCATGCTAAGAATTTTACGTCCGAAAAAACCCATCGCCCTCAGCCGGGTTTGAACCCACTACCTCGGGAACTAGAGGCCAACATGGTAACCACCACACCACGGAGGTTTGAGGGTTTTATCTTTAGCCTTAGGTTACATTTACCGAAGAAACCTGAGCTTCTTTGGAGGCATTTAAAATGTTATAAGATACTTAACGAGTTGATTAAAACTCCCAGGACTGTATAAAGAAGCAAAATTAAAATACTGAGAACATATTATGCCAAATCATTGATGAACAACCACAAATACCACAATTTGTAAGCACGATTTCTCGTGAACGCGGTTATCACATTTGGGTTTTCTCATCGTTATTCACAGGGAATAATGATAGACAAATGTTTTAAGAGCTGGTTGCTATGTGGAGCATTCCATTCTCTTTGCATGTCCAAGACATAAAAAAACGAATAACGAATTCCAATTTGAGAAAAAGTATAAGCACTGGGAAATTCAAACAAATAACAAGGAATATCTCGGAAATAGTACACTCGACAAAAACAAAACAAAAAAGTATATGACATAAATTGTGTGCTTTAACGAAATCTACGTTTTCTGTGTAGTAAAATTTTGTCTATCTCTTACGGTTTACCAGTTATGTGAAAGCCATTCAGAATGCAGAGGACTTTTGGGGACATTCCCAGAAAATTCGAGATAAACGTTTAATTTGTCATGAAAATGTCTTAAATATATGATATTTTAATCAAAATCGTTAGAGCGAGTTTTGGGAAAATAAAAAATATTCAATGTAAAGGGTAGTCTGGGGGGGATTTTTTTTTGAAAATCCTAAATACCAAGTTTGTTATTTAGTTTTTGAACTATGCTGTTCACAGAGACACATCCACACATGCACATACACGTACCATTTTCCAAGAATGCATTTTTTACTTTTAGGGGGACATTATTTCCGATTAAATCTCGGTATCGAATTTTTGGGTGGAATGCAATACTTCCACTACTTACTATACGTAGTAGAGAAAGTAAAAAATTAATGTGACGAAATATGAAAAAAAATATTTTTCTGCAATATTTGCTTCTACATTATTGCAAAGAATTATTCCGTGTTCCACTCAGAAATATTGCAATATTAATTTTTTCCTTGTGTAGCCCCGTGTAGAAAATAGCTTCAAGAGCATAAACTTCGATTTTTAGCACTGTTTTCAGCATGGAAGGAAACAAATTTCAACACTGTGGAAGAAGTAGGCAAGTACTTACGCATTCTTTCTTTAGCGGTTGCATAAATACGAATATAGGGCAATGATAGTTGCTTTTACTGGACTTTTAAACACTGCAGCATGTGCTTTATGTAATGGCAACAGCAAAGTATCCAAGTATATTATCATGTTAGATACACTTCCGCAGTGCGCTTTCAAAACTGTTTATTGCAGGTGACTTACTGATTTACAGCGGAAATGCGTTACTGAATCCAACCGGAGCTCCGGTATAATCCGCGTAGGTGTAATCGAAAATGGAGTAAATCGAATCTATTTTACATGACAGGTGTTCCTTTGCATCAACAATTACAGTTGTTTAACAATCGACAAAGTTAACTGAGTTTTATTTATGGACGCTCTTTAACTGCTGCGGTCCTTAGAGTCCCATTTTAAATTGGGCGTGAAAGACCGGTAATTTTTCTCAGAGGCCTCTTTATCAGGCTTGAGGTTCTTTTACGTGCCGTAAATTACTACACTGGACCACCGACTTTACTTCCCTTCCAAAGGAAGCCATACTAAGTATTTTTACGCCCGAAAAAATACATCACCCTCCTCCGGGTTTGAGCGCGCGAGCTCGGGAACTAGAGGCTAGTATGCTAATGTAGTCGTCCTCCACCATGGAGGACCACTTCACAATTGACGGATTTTAATGAGAGTAACATTAACCCAAAGAGCATTTGCTTTGAGAAACATTAAAAGTGAAGTTTACGGTCTTTTATTACTTTCTCGACACGCACATAGTAGTAGAGAAGGTATTGCATCACCAAAAAATTCGAACCGAGATTTCACCGGAAATACATGTTTTGAGGCTCTCTGAATCCAAGTAAAGCATTTTGGAAACATGTCCGTTTGTCTATGAACAGCATAACTCAAACATGAAAAGTCGGATAAATACCAAATCTTGTATTTAAGTTCAGTATCTTTCAAAGATGCGACACGAAGATTTTCAAGTAAATCCCTCTATCTTCAACTACCCTTACATTTTCTAAAAAATCTGATGTGTTATACTCACATCACTTTCTCTACTCTTGTACAAACTATTTTTACAAACGTTTATTCTCCATGTTAATCGAGATGTTAATCTAATTTCTAATTTTCTTTAGATGCAAGGAGAATTGGTAGGCTTTAAGTTATGTAAGGGAATAACAAGCAATATCTCGAAAATGGTTCGCTGAACAAAAAAAAAATGTATATGACATAAATTCTGTATTTTAACGCGATCTACATTTTTTGTGTAGTAAAATTTTTTCTATGTCTTATGGTTTACGAATTATGCAAAAGTCGTTCACAATGAAGAATAATTTTGGAGACATTCTCAGAAAATTCAAGATATACAATTTATTTGTCATGAAAATATCTTAAATATATGATATTTTAATCAAAATCGTTAGCCATTTTTGAGAAAATTATAATTTTCGAAAAATGTTCCATGTAAAGGTTAAACTGGGGTGGGGGGATTTTCTTGAAAACCTTCCTGTCGCATCCCTGGAAGATACTGAACCTAAATACCAAGTTTGGTGTTTATCCGGCTGTTCGTTTCTGAGTTATACTGTTCACAGACAGACACACATACTCGGGTCCTCAAAACATATATTTCCGGTGAAATCTCGCGATTGTTTCTCGCGATTACATGGAAACATTATGGAATTTTAAGGCAGCGTATAGCGTCCAGGTTTTAAACATTTGACTGTCGCTGTTCTCTTTGTATTTATAAGGAAATGGCAATGTAGGGCGGCGCCTCTCCTTCTGTAATAATATGCTTGATATATTTTACTGGTCTTAGACTTGCTTTGGCTTCTGTGTACACATTATTGTTTATTACCTACTGGAAATGAGTCTTTTATATCTGATTTAATTGATGCTGGTGAGTGCAGGTAGGGAAAGCAGTGTCAACGTGTACCAACATGTTTTTATCGTGTGAACGTGACATCTGGTTTTGCTGTTGACGGACAGGTTTTCTCGACTGTACTTTTGCGAGTTCGTGTCTCGAAGGATGACAACAGCTGACTTCAGAAAGTTTTCATGTCAGTTTTCATATGTTTGCTACAAACACCTGCTCATCCTATTTCCTTCAGTGGCAACAGGGCGAGAAAGGCGGACGTTATTGAACATGTGTTGACAGACATCACCGTCAACATGTGCTGCTGATACTTGCGCGCCATCTGTGTTATGTCCTCGCAGAAATGCTTCAGTTATATCTGCACCATCGCATCACGTTTGCGGAGCGGCCTGGGTCTTAAAGCAGACATCTCCACTAGTGTGTGGCGTGATATCCTTGCATAAATAGTCAGCTACAAGACGCGTAACAGTTAGTTAAATCAATAAAGATATCTTCGGCACTTGGATTACATTATGGACAGAGACAGTAGGCAACCTGAGTTGCGGACAACAAAATGCTTTATCAAAGAGCCAAAGCGCTTAGCGGTCGGTGCACTCTTTGGCTCAACTTTACAACATGTGGCATATTTTTACTTTTTATACTACGTATAGTAAGTAGGGGAAGTATTGTATTCCACCCAAAAATTCGATACCGAGATTTCACCGGAAATACAGTTCACTCCCTGAATCCAAAAATAGCATTTTTGGAAACTTATCCGTGTGTGTGTCTGTGTGTCTATGAACAGCATAACTCAAAAACGAACAGTCGGATAAACACCAAACTTAGTATTTAGGTTCAGTATCTTCCAAAGATGCGACACGAAGGTTTTCAAGAAAATCCCTCCACCCCAGATTAACCTTTACATGGAAAATTTTTCGAAAATTTTAATGAACCATTTTCGAGATATTGCTTGTTATTCTCTTAAATTTTCCAATACTTATACTTTTTCTCAAATTCATATTTATTACTTTCTCTACTACGTATAGTAAGTAGGCGAAGTATTGTATTCCACCCAAAAATTCGATACCGAGATTTCACCGGAAATACATGTTTTGAGACTCCCTGAATCCAAAAAAAGCATTTTTGGAAACATGTCCGTGTGTGTCTGTGAGTCTATGAACAGCATAACTCAGAAACGAACAGTCGGATAAACACCAAACTTGGTATATAGGTTCAGTATCTTCCAGAGATGCAACACGAAGGTTTTCAAGAAAATCCCCCCAACCCAGATTACCCTTTACATGGAACATTTTTCGAAAATTTTAATTTTCTCAAAAATGGTGCTAACGTTTTTGATTAAAATATCATATATTTAAGATATTTTCATGACAAATGAAATGTATATCTTGAATTTTCTGGGAATGTCTCCAAAAGTATTCTTCGTTGTGAACGACTTTTCCATAACTGGTAAACCATAAGAGATAGACAAAATTTCACTACACAAAAAATGTAGATCGCGTTAAAATACACAATTTATGTCATACGCATTTATTTGTTGAGTGAACCATTTTCGAGATATTGCTTGTTATTCCCTTAACTTTTCCAATACTTATACTTCTTCTCAAATTCGATATTCATTTTTTTTATGTCCTGGACATGCAAAGAGAATGGAATACTCCACATAGCAACCAGCTCTTAAAAGATTTGACTAACGCTTATAACCTACCATATTCCCCTTGCATCTACAAGAAAATTAGCAATAAGATTGACATCTCTATATCTCGATTAACATAAAGCATATGGAGAATAAGCGTTTGTATAAAAATAGTTTGTACAAGAGTAGAGAAAGTCATGTGAGTGTGTAACACATCAGATTATTTCGAAGTACTTCACATTCTTTGGTGTAATACGTATTAATATTATTTATTTAGATGATTTGTTGTTGGAAAATATTTTATAAAATAATTTAACCTTATAATTATTTATTTATTTACTGCGCATGTAACCATATAGAAGAATACAGGACACCCAAATTCTCCATCTTGCATCACTCAAAAGAATGCAGCCAATACTGTTTTTGTCATTAAATTATTGTTGCTAAATTATGCTGACTAGTTATGCACACTAAACAATAACTCGTTAATTTAACTACGTCTAGTCTAAACTTTAACTAAACCTAATCATTACATCACAGGTTAGACCTATCTTAATGTCTTCCATTAGCTCCTGGAAATGGTCTGCTAACGGTTCTTGGTGTCAACATGCCACAAATACTGACATATGTGAGCGTCTATATGTTCTCTTTATCATTGAGGTAATAAACCGACAGATTCGTCTTATTAATCGGATGAGCCATTTCTAAAAGTTTTATTATTTGCAAGAATATCTCCAAGAACATACAAACTTTGCTTCCCACACAATAAATTCTACTTCACTGCATGACCGTGATTATAAAGCAATACAACCCGAGAGAAAGCATAGATAGGACTTTTCAAAAGTGGCCGGTTGCTAATCGCTTCCAGGTTGTTGTCCACTTTGAAGTAGAATATTTTCTTGTAGTTGGGAAATGCTTCATGTTTATCTGCCCCACGTATGGGAGCCAATTTGTCGCGGTAATCTCGTGTTATCTATTGTTGAGCACCTGTGATTGTTTATTATTTTGCATTTTGGGTTCATTGTGCTCCGGCTAGCTATTATTACTACTCATTCGAGCATATCTCTTGAACAGGGTGTGTAAACGGAAAGGATTTATTACTGAAGGATAACACTTATAAAAGAATTTGTTTTTACACTTTTATTACCGTCACAATTAATTAATTTCACATATTGACTCTTGATACACGCCAGACTGAAACTGTTATATTTTCTAATATCACTATAATCACTTATTTGCTGCACATTATTAATTCGCGTATTTCACATTTGTAGCTAACTTTATGACGCGAGAGATTTTGTAGAATTGCGCGACGTATAACGCGTGAACGATTCTCTTAAACTGTGCGACGTATAACCTTTGTATGATTCTGTTGGACTGAGCGACGTTTACCTCGTGAATTATTCTGTCAAACTGCGCGACGTGTAATGCGTGAATGATCCTGTTGAACTGGACAATACTTGCCTCTGGCTTTAGCTTTTTATACTCCCTCACCCTAATATGCCTAAACATTATAACCGAGCTGCTATTGGTTAATAAAACGCGCCAACATTAGCGTCTATTTTTATATCCAATCAAAATTACGAACACATATGCTCTAGGGAAGAAATTCCCTCCATTTCTACAGAAAAGCGCGCTACTCTGACGTCATTTGCTTGCCTCTTCTAATTAATAAACAACTCACCCCCTCGCTCATTGTTGTCCGCTCTTATTGTCAGTTTCAGTGAGGTCGTGTAAACTTATTTCCTAACCATGCTTATAATTAACAAACATCTCAAATCATTGTCATATAATAATGCTAATTTACACTAGAATCACTCTGGCATTCAGTGTTGTGATATAAAATACTGCGTCAACTTGTGTGGATTTTTTTTTCTGAGGTTGGCTACGGTTATTACAAATGAAGCACATATTGGCAGCTATGCGAGAAGCAATAAAAGTAATAGTTATCGTCGTTTCAGTCTGCTTGGACATGCACATTAGAGAATCTTCGGACTTAGAAATTTCACAAATCTCTCGCGTCACATATTCAAAAGTATCTCCTCACTCTTTACTTACCAAACAATTATTTTTAAAGCGGTTCAAAATACAAAAGCAAAATGTAATTATTTATTTTCCTTTCCCCCTTTTTTATTACAGTATTTATTTTACGTCACTTTGATTACAGGTTCTATCCCGACGGATCTGTTAGCAGATAACTCTTAGATCGAGGTGTGGTGCAGTTAGCCTTCTAGGTCTCATCCCTGTAACCACCCGCTTCGTCGTGACCCTAGTGCATATCAACTGGATCTTCTGCTTCGTGCCGTACAGATGGCATTAAAGTGTTGTCCACTTTCTTATAGAAAGGCAGACTAGGTCTCATCCCTGTAATCATGCCATCTTGCTTCGTCACGTGTTCACAGAGATCCTAGCGCATAGCAGCCGGATCTTTGCTTCGTGCCGTGCAGATGGCATTAGTGTGCCGTCCAGTATACCAGCTTTCATTGTCTGTGGATAGATGGCACAGTATTTCCTATTACCACCAGTTTTCCATTTTTACTATTGTTTTAGACTTAAGGTTGAACTTTGGGTCGTGGTATTAAATATCCTATCCGGTATTTACCCCAGCGGCTGAGGGAAACGAGAAAAATCTTGTTAGATTGGTCAGCCCACGGGTTTTGATCCCGGAACCTCCCAAATGCGGGTCACAAAGTACCGCATGAGCCATTTCTTTTGCTACGAATTATTGTCTCTTAAACATTTCAGGTGATAATCTATCTAAAATGTCTAAGCATTTGTAAGTTGTTCTCATCGATGCCAGACAGATTTGGTTTTGTTCTTTTGTTTTACAGTTACCTTCTATATCATAATGTATGTCTTTTTATGTTTACTAGCCTTAGTGTCCTTTTGCACTGTCTATATTAGTTTTATTACTCTTGTGCCAGTAGATTTGATTTATATTAATCTGGTATTCGCTTTAACGGCCAGGAAAAAGTTTGATTTGTTTGGAAATTGCTCTTGAACGCGAGCCTTAATTGTGCCATTGGGCCATTTGGCTCTATAGTATCATCTTATACACAACTGATGACATGCGAACCTTCCTGGAGTTCCATAACCTATTTGTGCTTTGGAAATGAATGGAAGTCGTATTGATTTAGGTTCAATGCCTTCAATGCCTATCTCGTCGATGGTATAAGTGCTATACAAGATTTTCCGGTACTAACTTCTCATCAAATTATTGAGAATGAAGCGCAATTCTTTTCAAATCGTTGGACGCCACAGCAAACGTTCTATCGCGTCTCGTTCTTATTGAGGGATGCACGTACGGATCCCGCGTGGCTCTCCAATTTGTGCTTAAAATGTTTTCCTCGCCTTTCCCCCTCAAGAATATATCTGGATAGATGAGTCCTTTTTGTGTCTACAGCAGTTTTCCTCATTGGAGTATTTTGCCACAAATTACGATCTTGAGAGGACTGACCAAAAAGTGTATCGTTCTGTGCTTGCATGGCTTGGAACAAACTTTTAGAGGTTTAAATTTTTATTTTAACAGTTATTGTGGCGAAGATTTTATTTATATCGAAGTTTAATATTTTCCAAATTCAAAGCAGTACGAATTGAATCAGACAGCGTATACTACATGTTTAAAAACATTCACCGGAAAAATCTGTCGTACTCCGTGGTGTAGTGGTTACCATGCTAGCCTCTAGTTACCGAGGTCGCGGTTTCTGTCGTAAAAATCCTTAGCCTGGCTTCCTTCGGAAGGGAAGTAAAGCTGGTGGTCCCGTGTCGTAGAAAGAGCCTCAAGCTTGATAAAGAGGCCTCTGAGCAAAATTACCGGTCTTTCACGCCCAGTATGCAGAATGGAACGCTAAGGACCATCTTTATTTAATTTAATTTTACCGGAAAAATATAATTTATGGAAATTTCATATTAAACAGAGCATTTTTGGAAAGATGTCCATGTGTGTGTGTGTGTCTGTGAACAGCATAACTCAGAAACGAACAGTCGAATAAACACCAAACTTGGTATTGAGGTTCAGTATCTTCCAGAGATGCGACACGAAGGTTTTCAAGAAAATCCCCCGCCCCAGATTACCCTTTACATGGAACATTTTTCAAAGATTTTAATTTTCTGAAAAGCGGCACTAACGATTCTGATTAAAATATATGTTTAAGTAATTTTCATGACAAATAAAGTGTATATCTTGAATTTTCTTGGGGATGTCTCCAAAAGTATTCTTCATTGTGAACGACGTTTGCATAACGGGTAAAGCATAAGAGATAGACAAAATTTATTTATGTCATATACTTTTCTTTGTTGCGTGAACCATTTTAGAGATATTGCTTGTTATTCCCTTAAATTTTCTAATACTTATACTTTTTCTCAAATTCGTTATTCATTTTTTTGTCCTGGTAATGCAAAGCGAATGAAATACTCTACATTGCAACCAGCTGTTAAAATATTTGACTATCGATTAAAACCTACCAATTCCCCTTGCATCTACAAGAAAATTAGCAATAATTGTTTTTTTGGATTCAGAAGGTCTCAAAACATGTATTTCAAGTGAAATCTCGGTATCGAATTTTTGGGTGGAATGCAATACTTCCCCTACTTACTATACGTAGTAGAGAAAGTAATATTTAATCAAAGAGTAATGTCTATAAATTGTAGACTGTAAAACAAAGTACTCGTACGCAACTTCTAAGAAACTGTCACTGTTACAGAAGCATCTTCTGTAACAGTGTTGAAATAATGAGGAACTAATGTTTCCCCTTACATTTAACTTCTGGCTTTGGTTAGAACTGGTGTCTTTGTTAGGAGGAGCGTTGCAACAGATGGAGCCAACCGACTACTTGGTGGTGACCTAAAAGTTTTGCAACCTCACGTTCCTGTGGCCGAGAAGGAAGTTTGTGCCCCATTTAGCGACAGTGGGTGTCAGCCGGACAGGGGTTCCGATAAGATCCTACGACAATAACTATAGAGTAGACTCGCTCTGGCGAGAATTGCCTCTTCAAGAGAAACCCCTTAACAGCACCGACTTTACTCCTCTCCTGTTGCCAGCACTGCCTTTCTTATTTCCAGTTTCTTCTGTCGTGAAACCTGCAGAATATGTATCTACAAGCGACTGTGGGACATCCAAATGTATTTCCTGCTTATTTCTATCGGTGTAGAATGATATGTAAAGAGAATTTTCCTAAAACGTAACTTGCATAATACGCAATTTTATGTACCCGCGACTCAAAAGTAATATTCTGAACCTGACAAGTTTGCCTCCGTGGACTAGTGGTACCGTGCTTGCCTCTAGTTTCCAAGGTCGCGGGTTCAAACCCGGCGGAAGGGGATGGATTTTTTCGGGCGTAAAAATCCTTGGCATGGCTTCCTTCGGAAGGGAAGTATAGCCGGTGGTCCCGTGTCGATTTACGGCACGTATAAGAACCTCAGGGCTGATAAAAGAGGTCTCTGAGCCAATTTACCGGTCTTTCACGCCCAATATAGAATGGGTCACTAAGGACCACCGCAGTTAAAGAGCATCCATAAATTAAAAAAAATCTGATGTGTTACACTCACATGACTTTCTCTACTCTTGTACAACCTATTTTTACAAACGCTTATTCTCCATATGTTAATCGAGATATTGAGATGTTAATCTTATTGCTAATTTTGTTGTGGATGTAAGGGGAACTGATAGGTTTTAAGCGTTTAAGAGCTGGTTGCTATGTGGAGTATTCCATTCTCTTTGTATTACCAGGACAAAAAAATTAATAACGAATTTGAGAAAAAGGCAATAACAAGCAGTATCTCGAAAATGGTTCACTCAACAACAAAAATGTATATGACAAATTGTGTATTTTAACGCGATCTACATTTTTTGTGCAGTAAAATTTTGTCTATCTCTTATGGTTTACCAGTTATGCAAAAGTCGTTCACAATGAAGAATACGTTTGGAGACATTCCCAGGAAATTCGAGATATACATTTTATTTGTCATAAAAATATCTTAAACCTATGATATTTTAATCAAAATCCTTAGAGCCATTTTTGAGAAAATTAAAATTTTCGAAAAATGTTCCATGTAAAGGGTAATCTGGATTGAGGGGATTTTCTTGAAAACCTTCGTGTCGCATCCTTGGAAGATACTGAACGTAAATACCAAGTTTGGTGTTTATCCGACTGTTCGTTTCTGAGTTATGCTGTTCACAGACAGACACACACACAGACACACACACGGACATGTTTCCAAAAATGTTTTTTTTTTGGATTCAGGGGATCTCAAAACATGTATTTCCGGTGAAATCTCGGTATCGAATTTTTGGGTGGAATACAATACTTCCCCTACTTACTATACGTAGTAGAGAAAGTAAAAATGAACCTGACAGCAATGAAGACGTGATAAACACTCTGATCCAACATAGACCTTTATTGGTATCTAATTCACAAATTACCAAAATACCGATTACAAACGTCAATGAATGCCAAGCAGGCTTAAAAGTTTTGCTAATCAAAGAAATATTAACGACTAAATTACTAAATTTATAAAGGTGGAATCAGAATGAAAAATCCAATACATTAACCGGAATTTTAACCACGCATTTACGACCCATCATACCTTCTCACTATTTGAGCTACCATGGAAACATGCCGGCAGGACACTAAATTCTCTGACTCACATATTTACCTTCTCTACCACTTCCAGAGGAGGTAGAGAAGGTATTGTCGTAACCTCATATTTTCACATATCACGGGGGGTAGAGCGTGGTACCGGAGTTTAAATCATATCAAACTAACACGAGGTCCGACGGGGGCGAGCTAAACAAAGTTCCTAAAACACCTGAAAATTACTAAAAATGTTCCTAAATCATTATGGGGAAGGAAGGAAAGATTATTAAACTACATGGTAAAGGTTTAAATGGCAAGTTATATTCAAAATTAATAAGGATACATTTTACCTCGTGCGTCTTGTCCTAACAGGTCTACTCGCTGATTACGTTAGAAGAGAGAGCGTCCTAGACGCTAACTCAAGATACAACCGGTTTACCTCCACTCCTATTGCATCATTACCGGTCCGTACTACCAACCTAAAGAGTCACCAAACAAATGTTGCCATAACCGCATATATTCTTACAGAGTTGCCACAACCACAGTATTGCATTCCACCCAAAAATTCCATACCGAGATTTCACCCGAAATAAATGTTTTGAGGCCCGCTGAATAAAACAAAGAATAGAAAAATCCGTGCGTGTGTCTATGAAGAACATTTCTCAAAAACAAAAAGTTGGATAAACACTACACTTAGTATTTTGGTTCAGTACCTTCCAAAGATGCGAAACGAAGATTTTGAATAAAATTCCACCATCCCAAACTACCCTTTAAGTGAAAAATATATTAACATGTTTTTATTTTCTATATAATGGCTCTTAACAATTGTGATTAAAATATTAAAGATATTTGCATGGCAGCTAAAATGTTTATCTTGAATTTTCTGGAATGAGCTATGAACTTCTTTATTCGGAAGGAACTTTGTATAATCTTGTATAGCTGCTAAACGTCAAGCGATAGACGAAAACGTACTAGATCTCTTTAAAATACACAATTTATTTGAAATGACTTTGTGTCATAAGCCATTTCTGAGATATCCGTTATTAATGGTTCGAATTGTTCATTCTTTAAAGTTCTGTCAACATTCAGTTGTTTCTCGCGATTGCATGGAAACAGAATGGAATTTTAAGGTCAGCGTATAGCGTCCAGTTCTTAGAACATTTGACTATCGCTGTTCCCAACGAAATATATAATGTAGCTATTTCTACAAAGATTTATTTGGATTAAAATGAAGTAGATAGAAAAATAATATTTAATAAGAATAATTTGTATACCCACTAATAAATGATAGAGCATAGAGAAGGTCATGTGAGTGTGTTACATCAGATTTTTTTCCAATTAAACCTCAAGGCGAGCTCAATAATTTCATTTTGAGGTAGAACCTCCAATGGGAACTTACAATTTTGCAAGTACTTTGTCCCAAGCCTTATAGTTAATAAATATTAAAATTTGTTTCAATGAGTGTGAGGTAATTAGACAGTTTGAATTTTCCTCTGTGCATTTCACACGAGTTTTATTGCGCTTTCACTACCACGTGGACGGTAAGGTTCTGGAAATTGTATACTAGTCCAGAATAATCGATTATCATAGTCCAGAATTATTCACATGTGGGCTAGGGACATCCATGAAGAATTATACTTAGGTTGGTTAGGCAGATTTTAATCGAAATGATTACTGAAATTATGAATTTAAAGTTACTACACCAGTAGCCCCCTTAGAGAACTGTTCTGAGTTTTACTTTCCGGCAGATTGCGGTTCCCCAGACTTAGAAGCTGATTCCAGAGTCTCAAAGCGTATGGATTTTCAAAGGAATTTAATTTCTAACGTTCGTTACTATACTTTGTCTATCTCCGCACCACAAATGCGCACCTGTCGTTAGGTGGACTCGTAGAATGTGTAATTCTAATGACAGAAATATTTAGGTGAACAAATTTCGAGTTTTGCGTTCCTATTTATACGCTGGTTCACGATTGTGCAATAAACATTCTGCCCAAAATAATGGTATGATACGAGAGGCACTATTTATATTTTGAGCCTTGGCAAACCTTAATGTTGTAGGTGCCATCTGACGTTTCCAAAGGAAAGCTTGACGTTTTTGACCATAATCTACTTCAAACATTTTGTCAATAGAGCGTCATTTGTTTTGTTTACACTAATTTGAAAATTGTGTGTCAACAAAAACATAGAATTAACTCGTGAAAGTATTCCTGCAATGATTTATTACGACCTTTGATGTGGATTATCAAGACAAGAGTGCATCGATCAACTAACTTCCACATTTGGCGACGAAGCTCCATCCTTTGCCACTGTGAAACGCTGGTATAACGAATTAAATTGTGGCCGCCGTTCGCTCAATGATGAAGTTCGTGAAGGTCGTCCAAAATCAGTTGTTGTGCCACAAAACATTGATGCTGTGCAAAACCTAAAAATGAAAGATCGTCGTGCGACATATTGTGAGATTGAAGCAACCCTAGGCATTAGTTCCACCAACATATATGAAATATTGCATGTTTATTTAGCCGTGATAAAGGTTTGCTCTCGTTGGATCCCGGATGATTTGACGCAATCTCAAAAAGATGCTCGTGTCGATTGGTGTACAAAAATGCTCAAGAAATACAATGGCGGTGTCTCAAAAGACGTATATAAGATTATAACAGGTGACGAATCATGGATCTATGCGTATGAGCCGGAACATAAACAGCAGTCGACTGTATGTGTGTTTCAAGATGAAGCAAATCCAACAAAAGTTGTTCGCACTCGAAGCAAATGGTCGCCTGCTTTTTCAGCAAAACTGGGCATGTAGCAACAGTGCCTTTAGAGGAACGTAAAACGGTCAATGCCGAATGGTGCACAACCATGTGTTTGCCGGAAGTCTTCGGTGAAATAAGGAAAATCAACAAGAACCATAGGATCGTTCTTCAATAAGACAATGCGAGCGCACACACATATCGTCTAACAACAGAGTATTTGAAGGCTTAAAAAATCGAAATGATGGGTCATCCACCATACAGTCCTGATTTGGCACCCAATGACTTGTTTTTGTTCCCGAACATCAAGAATAAATTGCGTGGACAACAATTTTCGTTGGCAGAAGAAGCCGTTGATGCCTACAAAAACCAATTTTTGGAGGGATCTCAAGAAGACTGGAATAAATGTTTTGATAAATAGTTCAAACGGATGCAAAAGTGTATTGATCATAAAGAAGAATGTTTTGAAAAACAATAAAGCAGTTTTAAATCAGAAATTACTTTGTTTTAATTATTAGGCTCAAAATATAAGTAGTGCCTCTCGTACAACGCGGCTCATTTTAAATAATCAACAAGTAACACCCTTGAAGGTTTAGGAAAAAGTGTCAATACATTATTTGTCTTTACTCTATGAATTTCAGCCTGATTGAGAAAATAACTTACATTGTACTGATGAAATTACTTTAATACTAAACGTCTCCTTTTACAAAAATTAGTATAACTAGTCTTGTGTATATTTTCATAGGTGTCATTGCGATAAACGATTCGTATTAAATAATTTGAAATACCTTTCGGTGCGTGTAGATTTGTATAGATAGTGTGGCATAAATTATAGCAACGTTTCTGTCTTTCTTTTTTCTTGAAATCAAATAATCCCACTACAGTACAGAGCCAAGTCACGTAGCAGTTGTGCATGTCACTTAAGACAGTCAAGTGTATGAATGTCGGTGATGGTAACCTAGTTATGCGTCTAGCGTCTTGCATGATAGAATAACTTTTTATGTGGCTTTGACTTGATACCCTAAGTGAAGGAAAGACAGCATGAAAGACGCTTTCAAACATAGATGTCTTCCCACTACTGTGAGATGATTCGATTCACACGTGGTGAGATATACCGCATCTTCCACATCGCTGACAGTCAGCCCCTCTGTAATATTTATGAGAGTGCATTGTACTGCTGTTCGAATATCAGAAATGACGTTAACTTTGTTACTAACGAACAGGATGCTATTACTTTCTATAGCATCCACTTGTATAGGAAACTCAGTATCGAGATTTCACCAGAAAACTAACAACGTATTTTACTTTCTCTACTACGTATAGTAAGTAGGGGAAGTATTGTATTCCACCCAAAAATTCGATACCGAGATTTCACCGGAAATATATGTTTTTAGACTCTCTGAATCCAAAAAAAAAGCATTTTTGGAAACATGGCCGTCTGTGTGTCTGTGTGTCTGTGAACAGCATAACTCAGAAACGAACAGTCGGATAAACACCAAACTTTATTTAGGTTTAGTATCTTCCAGAGATGCAACACGAAGGTTTTCAAGAAAATCCCCCACCACAGATTACCCTTTACATGGAACATTTTTCGAAAATTTTAATTTTCTCAAAAATGGCTCTAATGATTTTGATTAAAATACCATATGTTTAAGATATTTTCATGACAAATGAAATGTATATCTCGAATTTTCTGGGAAAGTTTCCAAAAGTATTCTTCATTGTGAACGACTTTTGCATAACTGGTAAACCATAAGCGATAGACGAAATTTTACTATACAAAAAATGTGGATCGCGTTAAAATACACACTTTATGTCATATACATTTTTTTTGTTGAGTGAACCATTTTCGACATATTGCTTGTTATTCCCTCACATTTTCCAATTCTTATACTTTTCTCAAATTCTTTATTCATTTTTTTCATGTGCCGCACACGCAAAGAGAATGGAATGCGCCACATAGCAACCAGTGCTTAAATTTGACTATCGGTTAAAACCTACCATATTCCCCTTGCATCTACAAGAAAATTAGCAATAAGGTTAACATCTCTATTAACATTAAGCATATGGAGAATAAGCGTTTGTAAAATTAGTTTGTACAAGAATAGAGAAAGTCATGTGAGAGTAGCTCATCAGATTTTTTGAGTTCTCTTGAAACCAAAGAAAAGCATGTTTGGAAAAAGATACACATGTTTTATGTGTTTGTGTGAGTATATGGACCTGTTGACAACACAACTCAAAAATGAAAAACCTAATAAATACCACCTTAAGTATCTGTCACACTTGAAAGATGTCCAACATCTTCTAAACATGCGACAGGAAGATTTTGAAACAAATTCCGCCATTCCAAACTACGCTTTATATGTAAAAGTTTTCGATATTGTTTCATGTTCTAAAAATCGCTAACGATTTTAATGAAAGTACTGTATGTTTAAAATATCTGCATTGCCAATAAATGTCTTATCCTGGATATTATTCAAATAGCATGTTAAGTCTTCTTCGTTGACACTGAACTTTGTATAATTGGTAAACCATATGAAATAGACAAAACCTCAATACAAAAAAAGAGGTGTTGAACTTTAGAAGAGACATAATTTGGGTCAGGATTGTTTTGTCTTGGCCTTATCCGTTTTGGAAGTATTCAATTCCGCAGTTTTGAACGCAAGTGTGTGTGTTTATCATGTAACGGACACGTTTGAAAGTTTGCGACTCTGCCCTCTCAACTTCTTTCATTCGCAAGAGCTCGTTACCATGAATAAATGTTTAAGTGCTCTTTATATGTTGGTTAATTTGAAATAATTGCTAAGCAAACGTATGCTATGAGTATCCTAACATGGACAGAAGAATCGCTTTTTATATGGATACTATAATATACCAGCTGGCCCAAACAAGCCGTTCTTTGCAGTTTTATGTTTCCCGCATACATACGTGCAAAAGAAGTTGCCGCGTCACGGATTTTCAAAGGGGCAGTGCAGGTACGAAGCGAAAGGTCGCCGAGGTAGAGCTTGCTCTCTGCATGAGTACCTCGTGGTTTCGTGCTGATAGGTGTCGCGTGATCGCCTGCATGCATTTCTAGCCAGGTAATTTTCAGGCAAACAAGTAACAAGTAATCTATTCATCAACAACGAATAAACGGATATGGTTATTATCTATGGGAAGAATGCGGCTGAGGTTCAAATACTGTGTTCTAAACGTTTTCCGATGTGATGTCTGCCTTCTGCACACGTTAATTCGACTTAAAGTGATGCAATTAAGAACATAATCATTTGACCCCTAGGCATATTGGCCTTTACTTAGCTCTAAATCACTAGTTTCGGTATATTGGTACATCATTACATTATTCTAGAAGAATTACACAAAGTCTTCCGGACGCTCAGTGAGTTGCCTTTTTCCCCCTCTTTCTTATGGATTTGTATCAAAGCCAGGGTTTAAGAAACGGAACCAGAAAATCCAGAAATTTTATAGAAAAGGATAATGGTGCTTCAATATCAGAGAAATGTTACGACGTGTCCACGAGAGGCGCTTACATCAATGTTTGCACCAAGGCGGATATGTATTTGAACACATTTATTATGAAGGATGCACTAACAGAATCCTTTAATTCTAGCAAAGTTTTAAAGGATCATAAATATATAAAAAATAGTGTTTTGTTTAATATTGTCAACTTTTCGGCACCAATTGGTGCCATAAAGTGTAGTGATTGTAGATTAACTGCAATGTAATTGCATTACTTATCATGTATGCCCATGGCAATCCTGAATTTTTGTTTTGCGCGAAATAGTTGTTAAATAATCATAAAAAACACACACACGGACACTCCATTCAAACTCTATATCGTGAAAAGTTCTTGATGAAGAAAACTTTCTCGATCCCAGCCGGGAATCGAATCTGGAACAGTTCACACCGCAAGCAGGTGCTCTACTAACTGAGCTACGGGACTAGTTATAGCAGTTAGCGTTTGTTTTCAAACATTGATCTTTGATTTAGCAAGGTCTCCTCTCTTTCAGTATAGAGTCCCCTTTACAGTTCTGCTTAGGCAAACCTTTTAGCATCCGCGCTACCCGGGTTAAACTAACTTGAACGGAGAACGAAGCGTGTAGGCTACCTGGTTTAACTGATGTATGTGAATTTTTCAATGGTAGAGTAAATCACGTATCGTATTAGATTCTTTTAATTATTTTTTTTCCTTTTTTACGAATTCTAAATCACCGATCTGTGCGTTGTTATTATATTTCATACTTGCATTTGTATATTTCACATCTCATTTGCAATAACCTCTTCCCCAACCCTTGTACAATGTTTTATATCAGACGTGGCGAAAATGCCTTGCTTCTCCGAGTCACAGGAATAAGCAGCTTGCTGCACATAATGTACAAATGGGATACAGAAAGACTGTCATTTGAGTAGAGATGGCGAAAGGAATCGAAATGTGATTTCGAAGCACCTTTCCGCCACTCTTGGCTTGCACTCGAATGAAACATCAGTCATATATGGCTACACTACATGATAAAAAGTATCCGGACACTGGCTGAAAATGACGTACAAGTTCGTGGCGCCCTGCATCGGCAATACTGGAAGTCAATATGGTGCTGGCCCACCCTTAGCCTTGATGACAGCTTTCACATACTTTCAATCAGGTGCTGGAAGGTTTCTTAAGGAATGCCAAGCCATTCTTCACGGAACTGAGGAGAGGTATCGATGTAGGTCGGTGAGGCCTGACACGAAGTCGGCGTTCCGAAACATCCCAAAGGTGTTCTATAGGATTCAAGTCAGGACTCTGTGCAGGCCAGTCCATTACAGGGATGTTATTGTTGTGTAACCACTCCGCCACAGCCCGTGCAGTATGACAGGTGCTCGATCGTGTTGAAAGATGCAATCGCCATCCCCGAATTGCTCTTTAACAGTGGGAAGCAAGAAGGTGCTGAAAATATCAATGTAGGTCTGCTCTGTGATCGTGCCACGCAAAACAACAACGGGTGCAAGCCTCCTCCAGGACAAACACGATCACACCATAACACTACCACCTCCGAATTTCACTGTTGGCACTACACACGCTGGCAGATGACGTTCACCGGGCATTCGCCATACCCACACCCTGCCATCGGATCGCCACATTGTGTAGCGTGATTCGTCACTCCACACAAGGTTTTCCACTTTCCAATCGTGTAATGTTGACGCTCCTTACACCAAGCCAGGCGTCGTTTGGCATTTTCCTGCGTGATGTGTGGCTTATGAGCAGCCGCTCGACCATTGAACCCAAGGTTTCTCACCTCGCGCCGAACTGTCATAGTACTTGGAGTGGATCCTGATGCAGTTTGGAATTCCTGTGTGATGTTCTGGATAGATGTCTGCCTATTACTCTTTACGACCCTCTTCAAATGTCGGCGGTCTCTGTCAGTCAACAGACGAGATCGGCCTGTACGCTTTTGTGCTGTACATGTCCCTTCACGTTTCCACTTCACTATCACATCAGAAACAGTGGACCTAGGGATGTTTAGGAGTGTGGAAATCTCTCGTACAGACTTGTGACACAAGTGACACCCAATCCCCTGACCACGTTCGAAGTCCGTGAGTTCCACGGAGCGTTTCTTCTGCTGTTTCACTATGTCTAATGTGTACTGAGGTCGCGGATGTGTACCAGGCAGTAGGTGGCAGCATAATGCACCTAAGATGAAAAACTATGTTTTTGAGGTGTCCGATACTTTTGATCGCATAGTTTATGTGGTTTTTCATCGTTTTAATGCAACATTTTATCATAATTGCTTAAATATAACTCATATCCGGTTTTTTGAAAGCTCCCTGCTCCAGCCGGGAATCGAAACCGGTACCTCTAGGTTGAAAAGTCAGAACTCTTTCTCCTTTACGGTTCAACTTACTCTTGATAATATTTTCATAGAAACGGCTTCATTAGACGGGCGAGGTTCGGAATTCATGCGAATGAGAGTAGCTTATTTTAAAATATTGATATATGCCCACTTAAAGTACACAGCCCAGATATATTGGGTGCACGGCGTCTACATTGACAAAAATTATAGATTTTAATGCTTTCTGTATTTTTCCTGCAGTAAATATTGTTCTCTCTCTCTAATGGTTTTCCATCAGTATAAAATTCCAAGAGAATGAAGAGAGCTCCACGTGCTATTTTAAGAAAATTCACGATGAATAATATATTTACCGTCCAATATCTAAAAATAGGATAACAGTAATTGTTTTTAGAAAATAAACAATAACAATTTTTTCCATATGAAGGGTTGTTTGAGGTGGAGGAATTTCTTGAAAAACCAAGCCTGGCATTTCTAAGCGCTGTCAAGTATGAAATTTTGGACATATCCGACTTTCCGTGTTTGAGCTACCCTATTTACTACAGACTGACACACATACGTACCTTTTCTAAAACATTTCAGTTTTTTTATTATTTTTTAAAGTTTAACGTCCTTTAACCGGGTAGGTCGTACTGAATGAAATGTGTGAAATTATACTCAAAAGCCAGGGGTCCAAAGAGCTTAGAGCTATCCGACTTTCTCTTTTAAGTATAAAACAAAAAAAAACCGAAAAACCCCTATCCTAAGCGAGATTGGAGCCCGGAACCTCTTGTGAGACACCGAACGAAGGTGGGCTAAACAAAGCGTATTATCAATAGAAACATTTTGATTACTATGCAGTGCTTCTCAGAGAAAGAAAAATGTTGATGAGCTGTTCATAACAGCTCTGCCATATATTTCAATACAATTTGTCTTAATCGAAATTATAATGTGAATTATAATTCCACGAAAAATGCGCAAAGGTTTTTTTTCTGTTGTAATTCTCTTCAGACCAAATAATATTACTTCTCATTAGTCTCTGTGTATTGCATCATCTCCTAAATGCATTACTCTATGCATATTTCATCCGGTATAAGTTAAGAAATTTCTAAACTATTTACAGTATATTTAGGAAACGCTGCGCATAATTATGAAATAAACTTCCTAGTATGTCTTTGAAATTTGAAAGAAATAGCTAAGAACTAAAGAAATGAGCTTGCCTTAGTTTACGACAGAACTAAACCTGTCTCACAGTGAAGTACGTTATTGTCCGCAGTAGGGATGAACAGAAAATAAGTAACAGTTACATTTTAACGGTTACCAAAGTAACGAATAACAAAGTAACTAGTTAACCAATAGCGATTACAAAGTAACGAATGTAAAGTAACTAGTTACTTAATAACGGTTACTTAATAACGGTTACCAAAGTAACGAATACAAAGTAACTAGCTACCCAATAACGGTTATCAAAGTAACGAATACAAAGTAACTAGTTACCTAATAACGGTTACCAAAGTAACCAGTTACCTAATAAAGGTTACCAAAGTAACTGGTTACCCAATAACGGTTACCAAAGTAACTGGTTAGCCAACAACGGTTACCAAAGTAACTAGTTACCCAATAACGGTTACCAAAGTAACCAGTTACCCAATAACGGTTATCAAAGTAACGATTATAAAGTAACTAATTATGCAATAACGGTTACCAAAGTAACGAATACACAGTAACTAGTTACCTAATAACGGTTACCAAAGTAACTAGTTACCCAATAACGGTTACCAAAGTAACTAGTTACCCAATAACGGTTATCAAAGTAACTAGTTACCCAATAACGGTTACCAGAGTATAAAGTAATTAGTTATCCAATAGCGTTACCAAAATAACGAATACAAAGTAACTAGTTACCTAATAACGGTTACCAAAGTAGCAAAGAGAACTAATTAGCGCGTTAATGGTTAATGAAGAAACGAGACGATTATCGAGCCTGGATGACATCATTCACTTCAGGTGCGCGGCATTGGTAGCGCTCATCGGTAACTAGTTACCTCAAATATTCGTTTACAACTTGAATCACCCTCACACGGAGTTACAAGTACATTTTTGATTATTACAGCATGTTGCCTATCGCTTCGAATATAGGCTCCAGGCCACAGATGACAGGTCAGTCAGCACTGAGGCAGCAAAGCTGCATGCATTGTATTAAGATGGTTATTCTCATACAATTATAGGTGCACGAGCTTTTGCATTTCGCGGGCAGATACGGGTAATGCTGTTTAGTAAAAGCTATGTGCGGGCCGCTAAGCTCAAATAACGTCGTTCATATTGAAAACATCTAATCGTTACTAGTAACGTGATAAACATGAAAATAAATAAGTTAATCTTTACTGGTAACCGTTAACGCACTATAACTGTTACTCCAAAATAACTGTTTGTCACATCCCTAACCGCAGCGTTTCCCTAGCATACAGTTGTTTTGCACTACCGCAAAGAACGCAAACGGATGAGTTCAGTGTAATCTGGCAGATTAAAGGCTATCCTGAACACAATGATGTTTCTTTCATGAGAATTTTACACGGTATGATAATGTGGTGGCGGACCATAATGTTGCGCACTGCGCACTTACCGTGATGTATGACGCAATAATAGCCCTAGTACACCTTGTTAGTTTCGAGACAGATTGTACACGCATCATTTTTCAAAACTTTCTCATAAATATTTATAGCGGTCCTGTTTCTCCTTGCTGGTGGGCTTAGCGCCATTGTGGGTCCTACACAGGCTTTAAAAACAATAACTTTTTTTTTCCTATACAGGTGTACCAATGCAACCGCATCGTTTTTCAGGCCTTGTCATAAATATTTAACTAGGAAGGAAATAGTTCACTGCGGACTGCGGTGGAAGGGAGGGGATTACTTCGTGAAATATGCTATGTTCTGTTGCATATAATTCATGTTTCGGAAGAGCCACGGCCTCTAAAATATTACCTCGCGTTCCCATAAGCGTGCAAGACTTTTATCATCTGTTTACGTTACAAGCGCTGAAATTTGTGATGCTGGCTATCTTGAAATTGCACGTACTTTTCAAATATATTTGCGTGTGGGTTACAGAAACATGCCAACAAATTCTGTGTAAAGTCGGCTGTATCACTGTCATCTACTACTTCAAGAATAAGTTCACAGGAATTGACTTTTTGACCTGACGTTGAAGGGTATGCGTTAATGCTGCATCTAGTGGTTAATTCTAAGAATGGAAATGAAGTACTTATCATCCCATCATCTATTTATTTTATTGAAATTTTAAAGGTGTTAGCAATGCTATCTTAAGAGACATTTATTGAATATTCTGTGAAATGATCTGATATTCCCCTTCTTTTACCATTCATATGCGGTATTTAATATCTACGCGGATTTATCTTTGGAGTCATTTGCTCATTTTCTTCAGTGACGTTCAATCGTTTACTTCTGATTGTCATTTTCTGCAATTTTGGGGGTAGGGGTGTTCCGTTTGTATGCTGCTTTAACGTCTAAGGTCATATCGGCGTCCGTGCCTTTGGGTGCCTAATTATATTCACTCGTTTACTATTCTGTGAAGGAGACAAGGTATCTGAACACACAGAAATTATACCTTAAGGGAGTTACATTACCACTGCTCTTAAAGTTCTCAATGGTTTTTCCTGAACCTCTTACGAATTATTCTATAAACCATGAAAATTATTTCAAGTGGTTGTTTGCATTGCTAACTTATGTAGTTGCGTCCTTAAAAAGTATTTCATTCACCAGAAAAATAATAAAATTTACTTTTAAAATATGTGAATTCGTGTACCCTTTTCTCTGATACTACTTGCAATACAGAATCAGACTTTTACATGCTTGTTCTTAGTATAATCAGCTATCTTTTGAACTTCAATTATTTAGTTATGTATATCAGCTCACTAGAAACTGAAAAAAAAAATATTATTTGCAAAGTCAAAAAAGAAACATGTGGAAAATTTGCAATGTTGTTGCTTTCTTAATATCACTAATATACGTTATAAAATTATGATTGTAGTTAAAAAAAGTTTAATTATGTGTTGTATACATGTACTGAAAATGTAGGCTCTCTATCTCGCATACTTTCTGAGAAAAAGATACATAAGTATCCAAAAATGTTTTTAGAAAACTGGATTTAAAGTTTGAACATTAAAATTCTGACACACTTAGTACATTCCAGGGTCATAATCATCTGCACCTTCATTCCTGGATTGCTTCAGCTTTTCTGATTGCCTTCTCTTGGTCCTGGCCACTTTTGTTAATTGCTGGACATGATATCGTTTATTGTTGAAAGATACAAAAAGTCCTAAAAACGACTTGCTTTATAGAAATACAGACTAGCATTTAATGTGATTAAATGTCGTAAAATCCTATTAACCCCCAAAGGTATATACGAGATGTGATCAAAACGTTTCCGGAATGGCTTCACAACAATGCTGACGTTGAGATTTCTTTAATTATTATCCAGACTGTACATGCAGCGTCCTTCCCGATAAAAATGAGAATAGAGTGACTTCCTGTGACCATGCAGTGACGAGGTAGACGCTCTGAAGTGAACACGTGTTTTGAAGGTGCTGCGATTTTTCCGCGTAGCAAAAATGTCACATTACGAAGAACAAAGAACGAACATCAAATTTTGCTTTAAACTCGGTAAAACTGTAGCAGAAGCCTATGAAATGTTAAGAACAGCTTATGGCGAAGAAGTTATGGGCAAACCTCAAGCATTTGAATGGTTTTCGAAATTTAAAAGTGGTGTGACATCAGTTAAAATCAGATCGTTCGGGGCGAACCTGTCCAGCAAAATTGATGAAAATTTCAATCAGGTGATGGAAATGGTCTTAAATGATAGGCGCATTATAATAAGAGAACTTTCTGACTCATTAGGACTCTCCTTGGAAGTTTTCAAAGCATTTTAAAAGACAATTTGGACGTGTTCCTGCATCATGGCAATGCGCCCGCGTACAAAGCCATTTCTGTTCGCCAATTTTTGGATAAAAATAGGATGAATACTGTTCCCCATCCCGCCTATTCTCCAAATTTGGCACAAGCGTACTTTTTTCTTTTCCCGCGACTTAAAATGCGGCTCCGAGGACACCGTTTTGAGGACATTGATGTCATCCATCGCAAATCGCAGGAGGCTCTGAACATGTTGAAAGAAAAGGACTTCCAGAGGTGCTTCCAGCAGTGGCAGAAGCGCTGGGACAAGTGTATCAACTCTCAAGGAGACTACTTTGAGGGTGACAGTGCAGATTAGACAAAACAAACTGTTGTGTAGTATTTATAACGTCATTCCGGAAACTTTTTGATCACACCTCGTATTTTCTGAAACTGGAAATAATAGGGATTTTATTAGAGCTCAAAACAAAATAAGCGATTTTTTACCATTTCAGAGTACCTTCTTCCCTTAATCTTTCGCATGGTTTGCGCTGGGGTTTCTTGATGAACATTAAATGTAAATATTTATACTCTCACCCATGCTTCCTGACTCTAAACGGGGAACAATCCTGTATAAAGAAAACTCTCCCCCCAGCTGGGAATGGAACCCATACCTCTGGATTTGGTGAAAGTATGCTAATCACCAGATCAGATTAGCAACCCTATTCTTGATGCTACAACTGTGCTTTAATGTAGGTGGTTGTGAGAAATAGTTCGCTTATGCTAGGCAGATATCCTTAGAGTGGGCTATTATACTGTATGTTACCTGGGAGTTTTCAAATGCTGTTCACTTAGGTTGTTGTCAAACCGACTTTGGTATCATAGAAACTCAACTATACATTCATACTTCCAGATTAAAACCACCAATATTTACATTTTCCCCAGCTTTAAGCCATGTCTCTGTGAAGCCCAATATATCTACACTGTGTACAAAGTCAATGAACCTATCATTAGCCAATTTCTTCTTTAGACCTTCAACATTCCAAAGGCCGACTGTCACATGGGCGGCTACTTCCTAGTTCCTTCTCCTACCTGCTCTGGTGTTCTCTGCTGGTGAATCCCTTACCCCCGTTGCCTTTGTCGTCCCTCTGGTTGCAGTTGCTGGTGGTCGCTTGAATTCCTTTGAGACGCTCCCCCTGCCCCTCTGTGGTATTTCTCGCATCGCTGTAGGGAGGGCTCCATTAAGGGGTGGCTTCGGGCTGTCCCTTCCTGGTCGTTGAACCTGTTGCTGCTTTTCTGCTCCCTCCGCCACCTCCACTTGTTCTTTCCGGTGGTCACTTCCTGTCGCTGGTTCTTCTGCCTGCACTGCTCTCTGTTCAGGGTTGTCCCTGCCGCACAACTCCAGTTCCTCCAGCTCGTGCCTCGACCACACTTTGCCATTAATTATAAGTTTATCAAATTGGAGGACAGCATGGCAACCCTGCCTCCTTGCTTCGGCCAAGTGGCGCTTTAGAAAGCTTCTTTCTTGCCTCACTCTGTCACTGAAGTCCTCAGCGATGTGCACTCCCGATCCCTTGAGGTATCTACTGTTCCTCAATATCTCACTTTTTACCTTATAAAAAGCCAGTTTACACACGATGGGACGGTTTGTTCCTGCCCATCTCCCGACCCTGTGTGCTCGCTCGATATCCATTGGTGACAGATTAATTCCGAGCTGCGCCACCACTCGCCGAATTAGCACTTCGGTATCTTCCCAAGTCTCCCTGTCTTCCTCGTACACTCCATACACCACAATATTGTTCCTTCTGCTTTGGTTCTCTAAATAGTCTACTTTTTGCTCTAGTAAGCTAAGTCTGTCCATTGCAGCACTTACTCTTGTATTAACACTTAACACTTCGTCCTTCCCGCAGCACCTGCTAAA
Source organism: Deroplatys truncata (assembly GCA_030765065.1). Lineage (NCBI taxonomy): Eukaryota > Metazoa > Arthropoda > Insecta > Mantodea > Mantidae > Deroplatys > Deroplatys truncata. The sequence goes on along the minus strand of CM060985.1, from coordinate 143,828,881 downwards.
ACCTTGCTTCATTTCTTCTGCCAGGTTTCGAATCATTTCCTTCACTTCCTCCATTGTATTATTCTTTCTTTCTTTTCACACCCCTGACCGCACTGAGCAAAACACGTCCACACCAACAGGAAATAGAATCGGACTGTAAAATTAAACCTTCTCTAAGTCTAGCAAATGAAATAAAATTGAACTGGGGTAAAGAGGCATATATACTTAATTTAGGAAGAAAGGAAAGATCAGGAATGGCATGGTTTAGACTGGGGGGCTGGAGAGCACAGAAAATGACCGACGATTCTGGCAGGAGAATCTGCCCATTCTGTGAATTGGATGAGGACTGGGTACATATTTTGGCGGAATGTGCACAGTGGGAGAACCAGCGAACGATTAAACTCAAAGAAAAATTCTTAAGTCCCTTAAGAAAGAGATTGGCATGTTGGGATCTACTGGCTGACCAGAGGAACTGGCAAAACATGGGCAATTTTCTGGCTAAAGTGCGCGAAGCTAGGTCAAATTTGTTCAGTTAGACAAAGGTAATTTATTTCTATTTCCCTTTTTCTTGTTCCTTTTGTTGTGTTTTCTTTATCTGTTGTTTATTTTGTCACCCTATTGTATCTTAAATATGCATGTACGGTCAATGACCCATGCACTAAATACTTGTGTAATAACTTTAGTAATTTGAAACCAATAAAGATACCTTATCTACTTCCAGATTCTGGGAATGGTAGGGTATAATCCCGATTAAAGGATAATTCTCCGCCCTCAAGCCGAGAATCGAAACAAATACCTTGGGTTTAGAGGTTAGCAAGGCATGGATAGTACTCACAGTGTTCTTTTATCCTAAAGGTATTTCAGCAATGACGTCCATGGACAATTTCAGGCTGTATCCCGTCCAAGTAAATACTACATTTTGGTGCTAGATGGCTGTCCATCCGTACCTCTCTGATATGTACAGGCAGTGAGCTTAATTAAATTCTGATGGTTCACATGTCTGCATGGAACCGGAGATATTATAAATTAAAATTTCACAGCTCGCACGCCGTTAACGGTGTGAGCAACTGCAGATCAAGTGTTCTGTAATTAGAACGAGCCTTTGACTGACATGATGTATGTAAGAAGCTTCTGGGCGAGGCGCTTAGAGGCAGGTGTTCAAGCATCTCAAAGGTAAAGCGATTATGTTGGAGAAGAACAGTGAATACTAGAGCTCTGATTAATGGGGGAAGTCGTTAAGGTTGATGGGGGGTCGTGGCGCAGCATTGTAAAGGTTGCCAACTTGATTAATAGAGGAATGCGCAAAATGTCGTCACGGAAACCCGCTAGTCCTGCCACCATAAATCTAAAGAGCAGATAAACAGAATAACGAGCTTTGTCTCTCCTTAAAAGACTACAATTTGGATTAGTCAACAAGCGGGACTTGTCCTCTTGTATGCATGAACTGTTTGTTGCTTCTTCTTTAAGTAGCGGTTTCGAGCTTCAAGAATACTTCAACTCTTTCGTCAAGGCTCACAAGCTACTGGCGGTCCGCAGTGACTTTGCACAGTGCCATTTTAGATATCTTTTCACCTTCTTCTGGTTTTGTGGAATCTGTAGAAAAGCTTATCAATCATGAAGACAGCAAAACTATTCATCGAGTGCAGATACACGATGTAGTGGTGGATATATCTGAAAAAAAGCTTAAGGGACAAAGACTAATTATCCGAAAAACATAATTTTGTACACATAATAACGTAGAACTAAAATTTGGAAAAATCCATGTCTTGTATCTTTTTTTCTTGATCCTTATTCGCTGGCATTTAAATTTATATGAGGAAGTATTGCATTCCACCTAAAAATTCGATACCTAGACTTCACCTGAAATACTTATTTTAAGGCCCCCTGAATTCGAAAAAAAAACATTTTAAAAAACGTTCGTGTGTGTGTCTGTGAACAGCATAACTCAAGAACGAAAGGTCGGATAAATACCAACCTTGGCATTTTTGTTCAGTATCTTTTATAGATGCGACACAAATATTGTCAAAATAATCCTCCCACACCAGACTCCTTTTACATGGAACATTTATCGAAAATGTGATTTTCTCAAAAATGGCTCTAACGATTTTGATTAAAATATCATATATTTAAGATATTTTCATCGCAAATAAAATGTATATTTTGAATTTTCTGGGAATGTCTCCAAAAGTATTCTTCATTGTGAACGACTTTTGCATAACTGGTAAACCATAAGAGATAGACAAAATCTTACAACATAAAAAATGTAGATCGCGTTAAAATACACAATTTATATTATATACGTTTTTTTAGTTAAGTGAACCATTTTCGAGATATTGCTTGTTATTCCCATAAATTTTCCAATACTTATACTTTTTCTCAAATTCGTTATTCATTTTTACTTTCTCTACTACGCATAGTAAGTAGGGGAAGTATTGTATTCCACCCAAAATTTCGATACCGAGATTTCACCGGAAATACATGTTTTGAGACCCCCTGAATCCAAAAAAAGCATTTTTGGAAACATGTCCGTGTGTGTGTCTGTGTGTCTGTCTGTGTGTCTTTGAACAGCATAACTCAGAAACGAACAGTCGGATAAACACCAAACTTGGTATTTGGGTTCAGTATCTTCCAAGGATGCGACACAAAGGTTTTCAAGAAAATCCCCCCACCCCAGAGTACCCTTTACATGGAAGATTTTTAAAAAATTTTAATTTTCTCAAAAATGGCTCCAACGATTTTGATTAAAATATCATATGTTTAAGATATTTTTATGACAAATAAAATGTGTATCTTGAATTTCCTGGGAATGTCTCCAAAAGTATTCTTCATTGTGAACGACTTTTGCATAACTGGTAAACCATAAGAGATAGACAAAATTTTACAACATAAAAAATGTACATCGCCTTAAAGTACACAATTTATGTCATATACATTTTTGTTGTTGAGTGAACCATTTTCGAGATATTGCTTGTTATTCCCTTAAATTTTGCAATACTTATACTTTTTCTCAAATTCGTTATTCATTTTTTTTGGTCCTGGTAATGCAAAGAGAATGGAATACTCCACATAACAACCAGCTCTTGTTTGTACAAGAGTAGAGAAAGTCATGTGAGTGTAACACATCAGATTTTTTGGATAGTGCTGTTCACAAACATAAGGGCGCCGGATGCGATGTTTCTTCTACATAATATCGCTAGAGAAAGAAAAACGTTCTAGCAAAGCTGAAATGTTCTTAATTCTTCTTTGCTTTGAGTTTATAACTACGTGCATGCTCCAGAAATGAGACTACGTATATTGGAAACAGGAAATCGAACTGTAATTGTGGAAGAAGTCATGAGAGCCTGTGATGTCTTTAACCGCGAATACTTGCTAATCCAAAGTCAAACACACTATTAGGTATTATAATGTACGATGTTTGCATCGGGAGAGAGAGCCGTTTTGCATTTGATAACGTCACGGCGTTCCTTCCTTTGTACACAGGGAGTGAGAGCGAATTCTCTGTAATATAATTAGAGCGAGGTAGATGGCTCTGGAGTGGAACTCGAGATTGTGTGGTACACATTGTGGTTCGAGCAGAAATCCGAGGTGCATTCAGTTGGTATATATGTACGTATACGCATTGTTTCCTCATGCTTTATTTGCTTTTATCATCGCATCTCTGCTGTAACCCGCCGCAGTAATTTACAGGCAATATAAAGTTATTATTAATTCAACACTCGTTCGTTTAACGCTGAAACGGGGCTGCGCCCAACGTCAGATTAAACAACGAAAACTTTTCCTTTCGGTCTGTAGGAGTTAATTTGGGAGTTAAAAACGCTCATGTCTGTTTCTTTGGCAGGCTTATATTTGGAACTATAAGAGGGAACACATTGGGTAATTGGTTGAAACGGGAATAATGAAATTAGATGACGAGGTTATCACGTGCGATTTAAATGAGTTTGAAGTAAAGGAACTCGAGCAGTAATAAAAGCCCACATTCTGAACCTTAGGTAAATTTTAATACCATATTTATTGCACCTAATCCTTATCGAGCGAAATGGATACACGGTAACGTGCGAGGTTCTCATTCGGGAGTCCCAGGTTCGATTCCCATCGACTGTTTACTCTAACCTTTAGTTCTTCCTTTGTCAGTAGGTGGTTTCTAATCTACCACTATTTTATTTTATTTATTTCCGTTTCACTCTCCTCTTTTAAGCATGCTTCTATGATTCATACCGTGCGGTGCCAGACAGATGTCGCGGATGCTGCTCATAAAGGCTGAATAGTTAACGGATCGTTCATCGCCCTGCAGTAATGGGACGGGTCTTCAAGCCTAGAACTGTTACGGACTTCTGCACGCCTTTGAGTTATGTCTACCTATGTTCTGTATTCCCCTGTGGTTCCTTCACTTCATATTTTCTTCCTGGGGGTGGTACCTCAACAGTTCTCAGTAGGCAGACAACTTAAAAAACTGTGGTTCCTTCACTTCATCTTTACCTTCTGGGGGTGGTACCTCAACAGTTTTCAGTAGGAAGACAACTTAAAAAAACTGTGGTTCCTTCACTTCATCTTTACCTTCTGGGGGTGGTACCTCAACAGTTCTCAGTAGGCAGACAACTTAAAAAAACTGTGGTTCCTTCACTTCATCTTTACCTTCTGGGGGTGGTGCCTCAACAGTTCTCAGTAGGCAGACAACTTAAAAAAACTGTGGTTCCTTCACTTCATCTTTACCTTCTGGGGGTGGTACCTCAACAGTTCTCAGTAGACAGACAACTTAAAAAAACTGTGGTTCCTTCACTTCATCTTTACCTTCTGGGGGTAGTACCTCAACAGTTCTCAGTAGGCAGACAACTTAAAAAAACTGTGGTTCCTTCACTTCATCTTTACCTTCTGGGGGTGGTACCTCAACAGTTCTCAGTAGGCAGACAACTTAAAAAAACTGTGGTTCCTTCACTTCATCTTTACCTTCTGGGGGTGGTACCTCAACAGTTCTCAGTAGACAAACAACTTAAAAAGACTGTGGTTCCTTCACTTCATATTTACCTTCTGGGGGTGGTACCTCAACAGTTCTCAGTAGGCAGACAACTTAAAAAAACTGTGGTTCCTTCACTTCATCTTTACCTTCTGGGGGTGGTACCTCAACAGTTCTCAGTAGACAAACAACTTAAAAAGACTGTGGTTCCTTCACTTCATCTTTACCTTCTGGGGGTGGTACCTCAACAGTTCTCAGTAGTCAGACAACTTAAAAGAACTGTGGTTCCTTCACTTCATCTTTACCTTCTGGAGGTGGTACCTCAACAGTTCTCAGTAGGCAGACAACTTAAAAAAACTGTGGTTCCTTCACTTCATCTTTACCTTCTGGGGGTGGTACCTCAACAGTTCTCAGTAGACAGACAACTTAAAAAAACTGTGGTTCCTTCACTTCATCTTTACCTTCTGGGGGTGGTACCTCAACAGTTCTCAGTAGGCAGACAACTTAAAAAAACTGTGGTTCCTTCACTTCATCTTTACCTTCTGGGGGTGGTACCTCAACAGTTCTCAGTAGGCAGACAACTTAAAAAAACTGTGGTTCCTTCACTTCATCTTTACCTTCTGGGAGTGGTACCTCAACAGTTCTCAGTAGACAGACAACTTAAAAAACTGTGGTTCCTGCACTTCATCCTTTCTTTCTGGGGGTGGTACCTCAACAGTTCTCAGTAGGCAGACAATTTAAAAAACTGTGGTTCCTTCACTTCATCCTTTCTTCCTGGGGATGGTACCTCAACAGTTCTCAGTAGGAATACAACTTAAAAACTGTGGTTCCTTCACTTCATCCTTTCTTTCTGGGGGTGGTGCCTCAACAGTTCTCAGTAGGAAGACAACTTAAAAACTGTGGTTCCTTCACTTCATCCTTTCCTTCTGGGGTTGGTACCTCAACAGTTCTCAGTAGCAGACAACTTAAAAAACTGTGGTTCCTTCACTGCATCCTTTCTTTCTGGGGGTGGTACCTCAACAGTTCTCAGTAGGCAGACAACTTAAAGAACTGTGGTTCCTTCACTTCATCCTTTCTTTCTGGGGATGGTACCTCAACCGTTCTCAGTAGGCAGACAACTTAAAAAAACTGTGGTCTTCACTTCATCCTTTCCTCCTGGGGATGGTACCTCAACAGTTCTCAGTAGGCGGACAACTTAAAAAAACTGTGGTTCCTTTACTTCATCCATTCCTTCTGGGGGTGGTACCTCAACAGTTCTCAGTAGGCAGACAACTTAAAGAACTGTGGTTCCTTTACTTCATCCTTTCTTTTTGGGGATGGGACCTCAACAGTTCTAAGTAGGCAGACAACTTAAAAAACTGTGGTTCCTTTACTTCATTCATTCCTCCTGGGGTGGTAGCCTCAATACATCTCTCATGGGCAGATATAACTTAAAAAGCTATGGTACTTTTACTTCATCCCTTCCTCCGGGGGGGGGGTGGTAGCCTTAACAGATACCTCGTAGGCAGACATAATTTAAAAAAAACTGTGCTTCCTTCACTTCATCCTTTCCTCCTGGGGTTAGTAGCCTCAACATATCTCTCGTAGGCAGACCTTTACTTAACAAAGCTGTAGTTCCTTCACTTCAACCTTTCCTCCCTGCGTGGTGGTAACCACAGTACATCTCTTGTAGGCAGACATAACTTAAAAAGACTGAATCCTTCACTTCATCCTTTCCTCCTGGTGGTAGCCTCAACAGATCTGTCTTAGGCAGACATAGGATAGCTTAACAGCATTAGTTCCTTACTTCATCCTTTCCTCCTGGAGCCTGGTAGCCACAATATTACGCAGTATGCGAGGTGTTCCCCTTAAACATCAACAAATAGGAAGATTTATCAACTTACATTAAAATTATTAAAATCAGGCAGATGATATGCCGGTTATGAAGCCAAGTGTTATTTATCCACCCTGTTTCAAGCAAACCAAGCTGGGCGTATTCACACTAAGCGTGAAAATATAACGCAGTTATGCAGACAAAGTGCAGTTATTCTTGCAGAATTTTCCGTGATCTAGTAGCTTTCACTAGCACTACTACTGCGCCACTGCTTGCAAATGTTATTGATAAGGGAAGCATCCGGACGACAGCGCCGCTTGCGGCTAAGGAAGACGTTCTGTACCATATTCCACTTTCATGACGCACGCGCTCCGGTAATGAACAGGGTCTGGCTCTAAGGACAATCTCAATAGCCCATTAAACTTAACGGTTGCTCGCTATGGAGGGCGGAAGAGGCCATCCGGTTCCGCTTCCAGTTAAACGTTGATGTAGTCAGCGTTGCTGGTAAAACCGCTCCTCTCTAGAGGGATCTGTTGTATGGGATTTTATTATAAATGCAGAGTTTCAATGTCATGGTGATGTGATCGTTGCCTAATAATAATAATAATAATAATAATAATAATAATAATAATAATAATAATAATAATGTGTTTGACTAACATGATTTTCTTTATCTATTGACATTTCTTCCAAACCATTTATAGGCCCCTAACCTGCTCCGAGGCAAAAATGTGGTTTTACTCATGTTGATCACCTCACCTTCGAGGTCTTCCTAGACTTCTCGTTCCTCCAGGCTTGTAAGGTAGCGCCAACTTTGGGAATCTACAAGGTGGCATTCCCTTCACGTGATCTGTCTAATGTTTCTGATAGCTGAATATTTCACTCACTATATTTATTTCCCTAAATGATTTCGAAAATCCCTATTTCTGGTTCTGTCCCTTTTGACGTTTCCTAGTAAAGATCGCATCAAATAGTGCGCTTTAACATGGTTTATCTTGGTTTCCTTAGATCGTCTCCATAGTTCATAACTGGCTTGACTATACCATTATGTATCTTCTGTCTTAAAATGCAGGAAATTAGTTTTAATGCAGCCATTTCCTTTGTTATATTTTATTGCATTTGTTTTGAGGTCAGTTTTGCTCAGCATTTATATTATATCCCAGGTAGTACCAGGGAAACCTGTTCAATTATTTCATGATCTACCACTATTTTATTCTACTTCGGAGTGTAAGGAAGAGGGTCAAGGGTGGGAAGGGGAGGGTTAGTGACTTTGTTTTGTTTGTGTGTTGTTAGTTTATCTGTTTTGTTTTTTCTTTTCATTTCTTGTAAATATCATCAACTTTAAGGTTCAGTACGATGAATATAGTCTGAAAAATATGTACTACAGCATATTATATAAGCACGTAGGTCTATCTGACCCCTGCGATGTGTGAGTTTGTACATTTAACATGTTTAAAACCAATAAATACACCACTCTACCCTATTCTACAAATAATAATTTTGGATTACCATGGATTTTCTCGGACATAAAACTCGTTAGCATGGCTTCTTTCGGAATGGAAGTAAAGCCGGTGCTCTCCTGTCGTAGCTTGCCTCTAAGCAAAATGTCCGGTTTTTCAGCCCAATATAGAATGGGACGCTAAGAACCACAATAGCTAAAGAGCATCCATAAATATAACTCGATTTAATTTTGAGCGGCATTGATTTGCGATTTTTCTAGATCTTTAGACACTGTGTAAATACGTTGGTTTATAAACAGTTAAATAGTTTAAATACACACACACACACACGCGCGCGCGCACGTGTATATACCGGGTGTTTCAGAAATAATTTTACAAACTTCGGGTATGGGTTCCTCACACCAAAAGAAGGAAAAAAGTTCGTATGAACATATGTCCCATAATCCTTGGTTTTCGCATTATTCCTGTCACAATGAAAGTGTGAGTTCAACGGCCTTCGGGGTCCAACCTCAAAACTTCATTTCTCTATGCATTCATAGAAGGCGTTGACCCATTGTACTATATACGGTAGATGGCGAAGTGTTGCCATTGAGACTTGTTTACGTTTGTCATTTTTCATTAGTCTGTCTTCAAAGTTTCAATTGTGTACAATTGTGTAGTGAGTTAACTGCACGTGTTTCGTTCCACCATGGCTGGGTATTCATTTCGTGAACAGGCAGACATGATTTTTAAGTATGGTCGCGCGAATGGTGATGGACGCGAGGCTGCACGACTCTATCACATGGAGTTTCCAGACCGAAGACAACTGAGTCATCCCACCTTTGTCGCTGTTTATCGTCGCCTTGCTGATAAATCTGATAAATGCCAGGCTCCGGCACATTTTAGTCACATTGTTCGAGATGCAACGGTATTTACTATGACCGATGGATAGGCAGAGGAGGACCAGTTCCATGGCCTGCACGTTCTCCCGACCTCAATCCTGTGGATTTTACCTCTGGGGGCATCTTAAATCATTGGTTTACGGAGCAGCCATCCCGGATGCAGAAACGCTTCATCGACGTGTCATGGAAGCCTGCGAAACCATTCGACACCATCCCGGAGTTTTTGAGAGGGTGCGACATTCCATGATTCGACGAATACAGGCATGCATAGAAGCAAGAGGAGGACATTACGAGCATTTATTATAAGTTTTGTGTGTTATAAGTGTACCACTGTGTTGAACACCTCCTAACGAGAAAACAAAGGATTATGGGACATATGTTCATATGAACTTTTTTCCTTCTTGTGGTATAAAGAACCCATACCCGAAGTTTGTAAAAGTATTTCTGAAACAGCCTATATGTGTGTGTGTGTGTGTGTGTGTGTGTGTGTAATGTGAGTATGTTAAAATCAATCAATGCTTAAAATTTAGCAGATAAAATAATAATCTTTAGGAGAATCTCTTTTTCCGTTTTGTAATCATCTCAACACTGCTGTATTTTGCTTTCTTTTAGTGGTGGTTTATTTTCCATTTAGGTTACCCCCTTCACTTCATAAATATTTAGCTGAGCGTTTTTCTGAAAATGTTCTTTTATCTTATGCTCGTGTGCAACTTTGATGTATTATTATACGTTTGTAAACACACTTTGTATAACCATGCTGCAATTGCGCCAAAATCAACTGTCGTCACAATAATCAGCAGCCTGAAATGAATCCAGAAAGCAATTTTTCTCGTATTTCAGATATAGCAAGTAAAATAAACTCCTTATATGAAAACAACGTTGCTCTTTATTTCAGGATAAAATATTAATGCTCTCCAAAACTCTAAGACACAAAGCAAAAGTTACTGAAATCTTTTTGATGGCCCCTGTTACCAGCATAATCCATTAGCAAACAACGGGAACAGCAAACTAGGTTCACCAATACATGTTGCGGTGAATAAAATTAAAAGCATAGCCATCACTGTACACTTTACACACACCACCCGGGAAAGATTAGGAAAACAAATTTACATATAACATGTTTGTGATACATTGCAGAGCGAAGTGTCAAATAACAACTGCATTATATTTCATTACTTTAATTTACTCCCGCGTGTAACTACACCAGTGCTTGAATCCCATGTTAATACAACATTTGTTTGCGCATTAAATGAATATTCAGTTAGCGCGGTCAATTTCCGCGCAAGTGTTTTATGTTACATTAATGCGGCTCTAAACCTCGCGGTGCTGACTAAAGGCAGAAGAAATAAATGTTCACCGAAAGGGACGCCATCGAAACGAGATTCGCTTTTTGAAGAAACAAAAATTCATGGGAATACAAAACTCAGGCGCATAACATCCTGTAGTGTTCCTGGTTTTGACTCATTGACTTCATCATGATACGAGAGGCACTATTTATATTTGAGCCTAATAATTAAAACAAAGTAACTTCTGATTAAAAACTGCTTTATTGCTTTTCAAAATATTCTCCCTTGTGATCAATACACTTTTGCATCCATTTGAACCACTTGTCAAAGCATTTATTCCAGTCTTCTTGAGACACCTCCAAAACATTGTTTTGAAGACATCAACGGCTTCTTCTGCCAACAAAACTCGTTGTCTACGCAATTTATTCTTGATGTTCGGGAACAAAAAGAAGTCATTGTGTGCTAAATCAGGACTGTTTGGCGGATGACCCATCAATTTGGTTTTTTGAGCCTTCCAATACTCTGTTGTTAGACGAGATGTGTGTGCGCGCGCATTGTCTTGATGAAGAACGATCCTACGGTTCTTGTTGGTTTTCCTTACTTCACCGAAGACTTCCGGCAAACAAATGGTTGTATACCATTCGGCATTGACCCTTTTATGTTCCTCTAAAGGCACTGTTGCCACATGGCCAGTTTTGCTGAAAAAGCAGGCGACCATTTGCTTCGAAGAGCTTCGAGTGCGAACAACTTTTCTTCATCTTGAAACACACATACAGCCCACTGCTGTTTACGTTCCGGCTCATACGCATAGATCCATGATTCGTCACCTGTTACAATCTTATATACATCTTTTGAGGCACCGCCATTGTATTTCTTGAGCATTTTTGTACACCAATCGACACGAGCATCTTTTTGAGATTGCGTCAAATTATGTGGGATCCAACGAGAGCAAACCTTTTTCACGGCTAAATAATCATACAATATTTTATATATTGCCTCAATCTCACAATATGTCGCATGACGATCTTTCATTATTAGTTTTTGCACTGCATGAATGTTTTCTGGCACAGCAGCTGATTTTGGACGACCTTCACGAACTTCATCATTGAGCGAACGGCGGCCACGATTAAATTCGCTATACCAGCGTTTCACAGTGGCAAAGGATGGAGCTTCGTCGCCAAATGTGGAAGTTAGTTGATCGATGCACTCTTGTCTTGTTAATCCACGTCGAAAGTCGTAATAAATCATTGCACGAACATTTTCACGAGCTAATTCCATGTTTTTGTTGACACACAATTTTCAAGTAAGTGTAAACAAAACAAATGATGCTCTATTGACAAAATGCTTGAAGTAGATTATGGTCAAGAATGTCAAACTTTCCATTGGAAAAGTCAGATGGCACCTACAACATTCAGGGTTGCCAAGGCTCAAAATATAAATAGTGCCCCTCGTAATGTTGGGACCCGTTAAATTCAACGCATTCATACGCCGAGCGTGTACTACTGATTTCTGTATCGTCTTCTTTTTTTCCATTGATATGGAGGCTCTGTACGTGTGTGTCTTCATCAGGCAGAGAACAATTCAGATTGATTCTGTTTTAAATTGAATCTTCGTCATGTTACAAGTTGCAGATCATCACGTGCTGGACGTTTGTGGCTGGTGGGGAAGCTGCAGACATCCAGGCGTGATGTTTTTGGCACAAGGGCTTCTTGTTGCGACGTCATACACAAAAGAAACTACCTATCACTTCTGGAAGATGGTTCATAAAACACACCTCCAGCCTCCATTAGTTTTACGCACTGTGAACCAATACATATCAGATTGTTTGGAAATGATATGCTACGAATGCACCATCCAACATGAAAGAGTTAAAGGCGTCTCTTGGTGTGTACAAATGTTATACACCGGGGTGAGGCCAAAAGGTTTGCAGCTAAAATATTAAATTTAGTTACCTCGGCATAAACAATGAGGGACGTAGCTACAGGGCAAGCGAAAGATACCAAGAACTTGCTGCACAAGCTAAAGCGGGTGTGGAATATTTATAAATAATTACATTTGAATTCAGATTTTACTCAGGTTTATTATAAATTAAGGTGGCCTACATTGTACACGAAAAGGTTACAGACAAAACACTGGGAGAGGTGCCCCACCACACACATACGCTACAATATAAAAAGACTTATTTTTCACGAAATTCCACCCACTTCAGAGAACTGTAGATATGTAAATATATATATTTTTTGTTTGTTTTTACAAAAAACGGCTCTAACGGTAGTACCTAACCAAAATATCATTAATTGGAAATATCGGCGTGAAGAATAAAATATATACATTGACACATATAACTATCAAAGCTTAACGTACAAACACAAAATTACTACATGAAAGACGTAGATCTTGCTATGACACAGGACATACAAAACAACTCTTAGTGACAGTAATTATTTCCAAAATGTTGGATATGTTTCGTTTCATCTTAAGTGCACCTTAAAGCGTTGGGCGATTCTTCTTTTGTTTCTTATCAGTTCGGCCAAAGAATAGATTAGCTTATAATTATCGACTAGCAGATAATCTTGTGTCTTATGACCTAATTATAAGCATTCGCTGAATAGTTCTAGATAGGAAAGTTAGCTTTAGCTCAACGCAACAACGCAGAAGTGGCGCAGGACATGTCAATTTATCAACTGTGAGCTGTCTCAGTCGTTACTTTGTCTTCGTGTTGTGTAGTATTTCGACGAAGCGTGTGTCGTGTGTGATTTTCTTGGGAATGTTATTCTTTTGTTGGTCCACGGAAATGCCTACCTACAAACTCACACTTGAACAGTTCCGGGTAGAGGCACTGTGAGATGTTTGGTCAATAAATTTAGAATGGAATCGCTAAACGCTAAAAAATAAAGTTTATAGGTACAATCCCTACAACATAGAACTTAAGGACAATATAAAAACACAAATTATGAACACTACGCAGGAAAAACTTATGCGCCTGAATGGTAATTTCATTCGACGATGTCAAGAATGTCTCCACGCAGATGGGCAGCACTTTCAACAATGCATATAACATTACATATATGTTACCAACACCCGTAAGTAACGCTGGAGTTACGGAACGGAAAACCCCGCAGTATAGTAGACTGCGCGTGGAGCACGCATTCGCGCTATCCGCGGCCTTGGCATAAAACGAAGGCACTGTATTCTGTCTCTGCAGAACATGTATAAAAGTCACATTGGTGTTACGCTTCACTCTTTTTCTAATGGCATAGGTTTCAACAACCTAAAATGTATATTATTATAATGTTTCATCCATCTGTAGATATCGAATAACCTCCTATACGAATAATATAGCTTTATCCCTTCCAGCAAATGTGATTCGTCTTCTAAAAGTTACATATTATTCCACTTAATTTAAGGATTGGCTGTGGATCTTCTCACGTAATATGTTTTCCTATCACAGGAGTTGTTATTAATTTAAAGTGGATAAAAACAAAGCTAAGTAATAGCGTACAGAGTTAGTGGTGATTCAGAAACGCAACCCTGTCGACTGCCGTGTTGATCTTGCTGCACATTTCAGTTCTCTCTCATTCCCTACAGATTATACCACTCCCGGAATCTTATGAATTTATGGCTCAATGAAGCATTTAATATCGAGGAGAAGGGGTTCTCTCGCCTTCTGGTTTTGGTCTTTATGAATTATTCAGCTCCCTGTCTTGCCAGCAGCTATTCGCTGACGATACTTCGGAGATAATCGTGCAGCTTGCTGCTGAAATATACAGTAATACCTTAGCGGCCGTAAATACGTATCTACTGCATTGCGCGGTCGGGGCAAACACTGTAGGTGCTGTACGGGAAACTTGAAGCAAATATCTAATTATATTCTTCTTTTCATGACAGTGTTTTTGATCCACTTCCTGTTCCTACAGTCATGGTGTAAAGTTGAATTTCCTGCATCCATTGCTGTAACCTAACCTAAAATCCTCTAACCTTTTACTTTCTCTAGTACGTATAGATAGTAGGGGAAGTATTGTGTTCCACCCAAAAATTCGATACCGAGATTTCACAGGAAATATATTTCTGAGACTCCCTGAATCCAAAAAAAATTCTGATGTGTTACACTCACATGACTTTCTCTACTCTTGTACAATCTATTTTTACACGCTTATTCTCCATATGCTTCATGTTAATCGGTAGGTTTTAAGCGATAGTCAAATATTTTAAGAGCTGGTTGCTATGTGGAGTATTCCATTCTCTTTGCATTACCAGGACAAAACAAAATGAATAACGAATTTGAGAAAAAGTAGAAGTATTGCAAAATTTAAGGGAATAACAAACAATATCTCGAAAATGGTTCACTCAACCAAAAAAATGTATATGACGTAAATTGTGTATTTTAACACGTTCTACATTTTTGGTGTAGCAACATTTGTCTATCTCTTATGGTTTACCAGTTATGCAAAAGTCGTTCACAATGAAGAATACTTTTGGAGACATTCCCAGAAAATTCGAGATATACATTTCGTTTGTCATGAAAATATCGTAAACATATGATATTTTAATCTAAATAGTTAGAACCATTTTTGAGAAAATTAAAATTTTCGAAAAATGTTCCATGTAAAGGGTAGTCTGGGGTGGGGGATTTTCTGGAAAACCTTCGTGTCGCATCTCTGAAAGATACTGAACCTAAATACCAAGTTTGATGTTTATCCGACTGTTCGTTTCTGAATCATGCTGTTCACGGACATGTTTACAAAAATGCTTTTTTTGGACTCAGGGAGTCTCAAAACATGTATTTCCGGTGAAATCTCGGTATCGAATTTTTGGGTGGAATACAATACTTCCCCTACTTACTATACGTAGTAGAGAAAGTGAAAAATAGGGGTACTTGCTTTAAGAAGACAAGTTGTACTTGTTTAATTTTTCGTAAGAAATGGATTAAGTACATTTGAATAGTCCCTTTGTAATGCGCGCTTACACACATACATTCACACACGCACATTTGAAGCAGTTTATTTTGGCAGTTGAACGAGAGATAAAGGGAAAACATAGTTTCGATGAGCTTGAGGTTTCTATTACGTGATTTTGACATCTGGACTAAATGCCACGTGTAAGTAATTTCGTACAGTGCCAAAGCGATACTAGCTTTGGGGCATGACGAATTGACTGAACCCCACGCCGTGTGTAGGCAATTAGGAGCGGTTTCCAAAAGCCAGGGTATACAGCTGATCTGTCGCGATGTTGTTATTGTCGGCGCAAATGAGAAAAGACCGAGTAAATCAAGTTGTCGCATAATGAACGTGTGTCGGTACTCTTTATCGATTGTAGGGGCCCCGCTCATGACGTCACGTTAATTTTGTTTATAGCTAGCTGCGTATTATTAAAGTGCATCCAAAACAAGAGCAGTATTGTATGGCGAGGGGCTGACCCGCAAATCGGTCATTAGAGCCTCGTGAATGGCCGCAGAAATGGAAAAGATCAAATATCGTAATTCAGCCGTCTCGCTGGCTCAGTGGCTAGAACGGTTGTTTACGTGGCTATCGTATTATACAGTGTAAAATATTCAACGATCATTGATTGCAATACAGAGCCAGCCGATAGAGCATGTGTGTGCGCGTTTGGTTCTCTATAGCTCAAGAACGACTGAACCGATGTTATGGAATTATAGCTTTATAATATTCTAATTACTTTCTCCAGCGGAGCCTGCCACTGGTTCTCCGTCAAAAATTATTGCTATGGAATTATGGCTTTATAATATTCTAATTACTTTCTGAGTCTATCATTGAATTGGATTCCCGTTTCGTAACTCGCAGATTGGGATTAACGTATAAATAAATAAACCTGATGCGTTACACTCACATGACTTTCTCTACTCTTGCACAAACTATTTTTACAAACGCTTATTCTCCATATGCTTCATGTTAATAGAGATGTTAATCTTATTGCTAATTTTCTTGTAGGTGCAAGGGGAACATGGTAGGCTTTAAACTATAGTCAAATATTCTAAGAGCTGGCTGCTTTGGGGCGTACTCCATTCTCTTTGTATTACCAGGACAAAAAAAAATAAATAACGAATTCCCATTTGAGAAAAGTATTGGAAAATTTAAGGGAATAACAAGCAATATCTCGAAAATGATTCACTCAACAAAAAAATGCATATGACATAAGTTGTGTAGTAAACTTTTGTCTATCTCTTATAGTTTACCAGTTATGCAAAAGTCGTTCACAATGAAAAATACCTTTGGAGACATTCCCAGGAAATTCGAGATATACATTTCATTTATCATGAAAATATCTTAAACATATGATATTTTAATCAAAATCGTTTGAGCCATTTTTGAGAAAATTAAAATTTTCGAAAAGCGTTCCATGTAAAGGGTAATCTGGGGTTAAGGGGATTTTCTTGAAAACCTTCGTATCGCATCTCTGGAAGATACTGTACCTAAATACCAAGTTTGGTGTTTATCCGACTGTTCGTTTTGGAGTTATGCTGTTCACAGGCAAACACACAGGGACATTTTTCTATTTTTTTTTTTTTGGATTCAGGGGTCTCAAAACACTCATTTCAGAATTAATATCGGTATCGAATTTTTGGATGGAATGCAATACTTTGCCTACTTATACGTGGTAGAGAAAGTAATAAAACTAAAGTGGGTAGAGAAAATATCTGAAAGTAACACATCAGAATGTTTTCTTTCTTTATTCTTAAAGTATATTCAGCATCGCATTCCGAGATATATATTGCGACGTGTCTCAGATATGTATTACATGGTTGTGCTGGGGCGACTTGACTTGTCGAGAAGTCCCTGGTGGCACAGAAATCGATACGCGGGGACATTTACCATGCGCCATTAGTCCGTGGCTGTGCTACAGAAAAAAAACTTGATGCTGGGAAGTGTCCGACACACGCTTCAAAAGTTAAATAAAGGCAAGTCACTTTTATGTAGACAATGGAACCTCTGCGAGTGACAAGGTAAACATTTCAACTACTTGGGGGAAAATGCGTCTCTCCTTCAAAACTCTTTGCCGCATTGTTAATTTCCGAAGGCTTCAAGAAAAGCTGTGATTCTAACCTTGGGAGTTTTGTGTCGACAGTGCTCAAGAGCTCTAAAGTTGGTTTCTCCTTAGAGTACCTATTTTAATTCTGTCTGTCTCTAAAAGTGTGAGAAACATAGGCCGGTTTAGGCTTACTAGTATCTACTGTTGTACGAAAGAAGAATAATTTAATTTCTTCTCTCCTTCCTTATCTACCTAGCGAGATGGCTCGGCGGTGACATGTGAGACCCGGGTTCAATTCCCATAGACCGTCGTCTCTAACCTTGGGACTTCGTAGTTTTCCCCAGTCGGTAGGCGAAAGCTGGCGTGGTTTCTCTTCTATCACGATTTTGTTTCATTCCCTATTCTTCTCATGTTGCAGGTGATCTTTAAGGTTTCGCGGTGTGAGGCAGTACCGGACATATGAAGCAATTGCTTGTTCCAAGGAAAGAATATTCCCTGTGGACATCATAGGGTTGTCTGATTGTAGGCAGTCTTCGAATTGTTTGGGACTTGTCACTGTGACCTGCCTGTCTTCTGAGGACCCTTCCTTCATCCTATCTTCTGGGGGTGGTAACCACAAATAAGAATACGTAAGGTCTATCAGGGCAAGTACTGCAGCACAAGTCCCCCCCTGCTTGCACGAGGACGGAAATGGATACGCCATTTGCGCGTCATTCCGAAAGAGCGACTACCGGTGGGCCAACAGCAATATAGCATGTTGTCTACCGAATATCCAGGGCGGTACCGGAGGACTTAGGCATCTCATAACCCCGCCTGTACGAAAACCCGCACAGACGTACGCAGTCTTCCACGGGTCTCGGGAACTACTGCCCCGCCGAGTCCAACCCATTCCAAACGACACCCCTTCGGATAGGGCTCGAACGTTTGGCCCAGCGTACTTCTAGTAACGTCAGAAGTACCACGAGTGCTCGGGGTCCGCAGCGCCCACACCACGGCAGCTGAAGGGGTCGGCCCCCCACCCTTACGGGAGGGTGGTAACCACAATAGACTACACTATATTCACTCTTAGGTTGATACGCGGCAAAACAAAACCTAATCTCTGAATTTTAGAATGAATTTATCCTTAAATGGTATAATATTCTATACAAATACCTAAGGTCTCATTTAACGCTGATTTATACCGTAAAACAGAGCTACAAGTCCCATGATGCAATTCGTATGAGTCACTTGACATCCGGGTAGGCGCAGAATATTGTTTACAGCCAGAAACCAGCAGTTGTGTTTAGTATCATGGAGGACGGTGAATTCGCTCTTGTGTTTTCGTCGAATTACGTAAAGCATTAGCCGTGCAAACCATAAACTAGTGGAGAAAAAACAATAGTGTTGAATCTTTATTATAAGTTATGTGAGAAATATCCAACACTTTCCGCGAAAGAAATGGTAAAATTAACTTCTGAGTTCACCGGTGTTTCGAGTACAAGTATAAACAGTGCTTGCGCAGAAAAATCTGAAACGAGAAAGGTGGTTACACCCAGAAAAAAAAAGCATATGAAATACGCGATGCAAGAATGTATTTTAAAAAGCATGCCATTCGCGTAACAGTACACAATTTCTTTTTTAAAATGAGCCGCCAACAGTTAATAAAGTGGCGCTTCCAGAGAGCGAATAAATTATGTTATCGCATACCTGTTACTTTAATTTTCTCTCATTTATTTTAGAATTAATTATTATTATATGTGTAAACGTTTATTTTGTTGCAATTATCAATCTTATCACCTTTAACCCTTAAAGAATATGTTAGTCACCATTTCAGCTGTCAAAATAAGGACTCTGTTCTTTTTTGCACTACGTGCCGCTTGTACTCGCCACATGATCTGAAAGTGTGACAGTATTTCTAGTGCGAATGCCGGAAGGATACATTGGGTTTGTTTTGACGCGGATCAATCTAAGAGTGAATACAGAGTAGTGCAGGTCGCGTGTTGCAAAGTGTCCTCTCCGTTGTATATCTTATTCTATCCTTCGTCTACTGTCAGCTGACTCCAAGCTCCGTTATGATCTTGAGCCAAACGCCGCTACTTGCAACTATGGATATGTATAGCTAATGTAAAAAGTGTTTCTACATTTGTTAATTTTGCGTTATATTCACAAGTAAGGAAAATTATAGTGTCAATGCACAAAATATGAGTATTGAACTGCGAATTATATAAATATATTTGGGGCTACCAATAAATCAAGTATAATATGTATAAATTACAAATAAAAATGCAGGCAAGGTACAATAAGTGACCTTAAGACATGATACTCAAAGGAGGGATCTGTCGTCTTTCAGTTGCTGTCTGTCCTTATGCAGTAGTAACAGGACATTACGATGCCGGTCATTAACGTAGCACGCCGTGTACAGTCAAAATGGGGAGCAGATTGAGGGCAGCCTATGTAAAAAGAAGAAACATAACTATTAGATTGCACAATCAGTGCAAGTCGTTGAGAAGGACATAAGAACCTCTCTCAACTGCAGTGAGTAATTGAAAATTTACAGTAAAATAATTAATAATAAAAAATATAATGCAATAGGCACATTTTTACTTTCTCTACTACGTATAGTAAGTAAGGGATGTATTGCATACCACCCAAAAATTCGACATCGGGTTTTCACTGGAAATACATGTTTTGAGGCCTCCTGAATCCAATAAAAGAATATTTTTGGAAATATGTCCGTGTGTGTGTCTTTGAACAGCATAACTCAGAAACGAACAGTCGGATAAATACCAAACTTGGTATTTGGGTTCAGTATCTTCCAGAGATGCGACACGAAGGTTTTCAAGAAAATTCCTCGACCCCAGATTACCCTTTACATGGAACATTTTTCGAAAATTTTAATTTTCTCAAAAGTGGCTAACGATTTTGATTAAAATATCATATGTTTAAGATATTTTCATGACAAATGAAATGTATATCTCAAATTTTCTGCGAATGTCTCCAAAAGTATTCTTCAGTGTGAACTACTTTTGCATAACTGGTAAACCATAAGAGATAAACAAAATTTTACTGCATAAAAAGTGTAGATCGCGTTAAAATACACAATTTATGTCATATACATTTTTTTTGTTGAGTGAACCATTTTCCAGATATTGCTTGTTTATCCATTACATTTTCCAAAGCTTATATTTTTTCTCAAATTGGAATTCGTTATTCATTTTTTTGTCTTGGATATGCAAAGAGAATTGGTGCTGCACATAGCAACCAGCTATTAAGAGGTATGTCGTTTTTAAAGGCTACTGTATTTCTATATTGCCCTTGCAAATACAAGAAAATTAGCAATAAGATAGAGTCTGCAAATGTTTATCTCGATTAATTTGAAGTAGATGGAGAATAAGCGTTTGTAGAAATAGTTTGTACAAGAGTAGAGAAAGTCATGTGAGTGTAACACATCAGATTTTTAGAAAAAGGTCCGTGCGTTTGTGTGTGTGTGTGTGTTTCTTTGTACAGCATAACTCAAAAACGAAAATTCGAATAAATACCAAAATGGTTTTTGGGCTCAGTATATTTCAAAATGCGACAGGAAGATTTTCAAGAAAATCCCCCACCCCAGACTGCCCTCTACATGGAACATTTTTTTCGAAAATTTTGATTTTCTAACGATTTTGATTAAAATATCTAATGTTACTATCATGACAAATGAAATGCATATCTTGAATTTTCTGGGAATGTCCCCAAAAGTCGTCTTCATTTTGAATGACGTTTGCACGACAGGTAAACCTTAAGAGGTAGACAAAGTTTTACTACACAAAAATGTAGATCTCGTTAAAATACACAATGTATGGCATATGCATGTTTTTTGTGGAGGGAACCGTTTCCGAGATATGTTATTTGCATGAATTTTCAAATACTTTTTTTTCTTAAATGGGATTTCGTTTTTTTTTGTGTTTTTTTTTATGTCATGGACATGCAAAGAGAATGGAATGCTCCACGTAGCAACCAGCTCTTAAAAGATTTGACTATACTTAAAGACTGCCATATTCCCCTTGCATCTACAAGAAAGTAAGCAATAGGATTAACGAAGTAGGTGGAGAATAAGCGTTTGTAAAAATAATTTGTACAAGAGTAGAGAAAGTCATGTGGGTGTAACACAGCAGATTTTCTTAGGTATGAACAAATAGAATGTTATAAGAATGTGTTGCTTTTAAATTTACATATGAAGAAGCTGTCGCATATTTATTAACTTAAAGAGTTTTAGCGTATGTCGTGTTAGTGTTCTCTCACCTTAATCCTTATACTATGTGTTGATTTTCTGATAATGCACGGTAAATTTAGAGGACTGTTATTAAAACCTTTGAGTGTAGACTACTAACGTATTTCTGCTGGTGTTCTAAACTTTTAAGGTCTGAAATTCTCCACCATGGGCTGATTTGTATCTCTGAGTGATTCGTCCAAACGCCCGAGGCTACCAGCTGAAGATTTCCATTCTTTCTCCCCGTCCTAATTCGCTAAATAAACAGCGGAAGGAGACAAAAGCCACAGAACAAGACGTGGTGACCGAGGAACTGCCGTTCAATTAACTCGTCTCGTCGCCGTCGCTCGCAAGAAGGCAAATGGTCGGAAAGGAGATTAGAACAAAAGGCCTGGGTGATTGCGAAAGATACGATCTTACAATGCCTTGGAATTATTTGCTTATCGCTAGTGCGGATATAGACGTTTGTACTGCGTAGGCTTGCTTTTTCCTTATTGCATGCAATGTGTGCGTTCTTTGCTGACTAATCCATACAGCATCCTGTCGCTAAGAGTTTGATACTCCTACAGTCAGTCGAGTGTTAGCTACTGTGTGTGAGCCATCTCACGAATTCAAGTTCCATATAGAAAGTTTTACACAGTGTTCACGTCTAGAATGTTCGGTAATGTTGTTGTATGTTGCAGGAGTGAACACATTTTAATAAGTTACTATTGTGGCTTTGTACTTACATGTATATATAAAGCACAATATGTACTGTGTTCACAGGAATGTGCCTGTAAGGAATGTGTTGACATCAACAGTTCTATCGCTATTTGAGAAAGACTACAGCTCTATTTTCAACATATCAACAAGATTTACAGCCTCTTAGAGAACATACGTTTTTCTGCTAGTAATGATGAACGACCAGTTGCTTTTGTTTGCTTTCTCGTCACAGATTTCAACAAAGTTAGCAACTATTTCTCGGGTTTGACTGTGTAGAGTTCTTCCTTTCAAACTGGTCATTATAGATAACTTAATAAATCACTAGAAAACATTACAAACTGCTCCAAGTGAAACACGCTGGGAAACTAACATTCCGCGATGTTTTTTATGACATCGTGAGCTACCACATGATACTATCCCCCCTTACTTCTTCGAAGAGCAGAACACCCCGCAAGCGTTTTCTCGTCAAAGGCCTACAGTGGTACAGATATAAAACTCTGAAGACGAGAACAAGATTCAAACTTTTTATTAGAAACCCGCCCCTAACCACTCATGCTTAAAGAACTCTTGTGGATATGTAGGTCAAATCAGTTGCCTAACAGATTGAGGCAGTGTTTTTAACACTAAAATGATTTCAGTCTAATTATATAATATAAATCCAATAACAGCCCGCCTTAAGCAATATGTGTACGTAACAATATATAAAAAGTGTATATTACAGTCATTGTATATGTTTATATTATTGTATACATGTAATAATGTTATGTGAATGTATTACGAAATTAAATAATGTAGGAGCTGTGAGAATAATAGGTTAAAAGTTGCTAGCAATGAGGTAACCTTGAGGCAATAATGGATTTGAAAGTTTAAATGCTACTAGTCATAATTGGAGCAACAATAATGTAAATTTTGAGACAGTTTAAAAATAGCCAATCAACAACCAGAAAAAGCTTTAGTCAAATGAAGGTATTCTATTAGATTAGGAATAGCCAATTAGAAACTGAAAAGGAGAAAATTTTACAAATTCAGAAGTCAGTTGGTTGCAGACAGCGTTACTAACCAGACGCGAAAACCGTCCTCAAGAAATTTAGTACGTATTCGTGTGAGACGAAAAATAAGTTTACGTGTTAAAAAGTGTAATTAATTAACAAAAAGAATCTTACATCTCTCAATATCAATGAAGTGTTATCTAAATCGTATCTATTATTAAAAAAAGGAGTGAAGTAAAATAATAATCTGTGTAAGCCTACATTCTTAGTCGCACCACAACTCTGCTAAGAGAAACGTGTCTCTAACAATAATACTGACGCAGCCGAGGCAAACATAAATATATAATATTTAAAGAAACAGTCAAATTACAAAGTTAATATTTTTTTTAAACTTGGGGCAAAGGCCACCTGAAAGTACATTTGTGGCGAAGGCTACCGGAAACTGTTTACCATACGTGCGGTTGCAACTGCTTCAAGTGTTCGGCTCCCCAACAGTTGAACTATAATACAACAAAATAACTTCTTCAAGATAATGTATAGATAAATGATTCATGACATTATTATTATTATTATTATTATTATTATTATTATGTTCTAATTAACTATCTGACGAAAGAATGCAGTTTTCAGGCAACGTCGCTAGTTTGCCATGGTTAGTCTAACGCGATCTACATTTTTGTGTAGTAAAATTTTGTCTATCTCTTATGGTTTACCAGTTATGCAAAAGTCGTTCACAATGAAGAATACTTTTGGAGACTTCCCAGAAAATTCGAGATATACATTTCATTTGTCATGAAAATATCTTAAACATATGATATTTTAATCAAAATCGTTAGAGCCATTTTTGAGAAAATTAAAATTTTCGAAAAATGTTCCATGTAAATGGTAATCTTGGGTGGGGGGATTTTTTTTAAAACCTTCGTGTCACAACTCTGGAAGATACTGAAACTAAATACCAAGTTTGGTGTTTATCCCACTGTTTGTTTCTGAGCAATGCAGTTCACAGACACACACGGACACGTTTCCAAAAATGCTTTTTTTTCATTCAGGAAGCCACAAAACATATATTTCCGGTGAAATCTCGGTATCAAATTTTTGGGTGGAATACAACACTTCCGCTACTTACTATACGTAGTAGAGAAAGTAATAAGCTTAAACCATAGAGGGTAAAAAAGTCATGTGAATGTGTCACATAAGTTTTTTTCTGTAGTGTTTACTGAATTTCTTCTTTTGGAGGGGGGAGTACATTCACAGAAAAGCAGGATATAGTCGCTCTGGCTATTATTAGGCCATTGTGCTGTATGGTTGTAGTTCTGCACAAAGACTTTATTGCGTCATCCAGAACACGTGCAATGGAAAGTGTAGTGAGAGTGAGTTAGTGTTCTGTCAAACGTGAAGTGTTTTGACCACGTTAACTACCCTAAGTGAATTAATTTGACCACACGCCGGTTTGTGTTGTATACACATTTGATTGTGCCCATTTGTATATGCCCAGTCAAACATGACCAGAGACAGTCTTCACTCTTCCCGTTTGTTGTACGAATCAAACACTACCGTAACCTCTTTACTCATGCTTACACCACCATTCGTTTGTGTTTAAACGAACTGTGGGTCTCACTCTAACTAGACTATACTGTAATGTACACGGCGATACATTTACGACCATCAAAAACTTACGTTATCCAAATACGTTATTTATTCGTCGAACCGAAGTTTTGATTTTTACTTTCTCTGCCATGTACCTACCTGTAGTACGAAAGAGGAAGTATTGTACCCCACCCAAAAGCTCTATGTCCAGATTTCGCAAGAAATACTTGTTTTGAGGTCCCTGAATGAATAAAAAATCTGATATGTTGTACACACATGGCTTTCTCTACTCAATGTACATACTATTTTTACAAGCGCGTATTATTCATCTACTTCATATTAATCGAGATACCGAGATGTTAATCTTATTGGTAATTTTCTTGTAGATGCAGGGAGAATTACTAGGCTTTAAGCGATAGCAAATATTTTAAGAGCTGGTTGCTATGTGGAGTATTCCATTCTCTTTGCATTACCAGGGCATAAAAACAAACAAATAACGAATTCCCATTTGAGAAAAAGTATAAGTATTTGAAAATTCAAACAACTAACAAAAGAAATATCTTGGAAATGGTTAACTCGGTAAAAAAAAGTATGACCTAGTTCCATATTTTAACGAGATTTACATATTTGTGTAGGAAAATTTTGTCTATCAGTTATGCAAATGTCATTCAGAATGAACAGGACCTTTGGGGACATTCCCAGAAAACTCAAGATGTACATTTGATTTGCCTTGAAAATACCTTAAACATTCGATATTTTAATCAACATTGTTAGAGCCATTTTTAAGATCATCAAAATTTTAGAAAAATGTTCCATGTAAAGTGTAGTCTGGGATAGAGAGATTTTCCTGAAAATTTTCCTATCGCATCCTTTGATGATGGTAAACTGAAGTACCAAGTTTGATATTTATCCGACTTTTCTTTCTTGAGTTATGCTGTTCACAGAGAAACAGACACACACACGGACATGTTTTCTAAAATGCTTTATTTGGATTCAGGGCATCTCAAAACATGTATTTCCGGTGAAATATCGATATCAAATTTTTGGTTGGGATGCAATATTTCCCCTATTTACTATACGTAGTAGAGGGTGAGAAAAAAATAGGATTTTTGCAAATGGTCGGTATGCATGTAGGATCTCATATTTGTGTGTCCGTGAAAGAAAAGAAAATTCTAGAAAATCCCCACTTCTTTCAATCGAAAATTTTTCCAACTCTTCGATTTTTTTTAAAAAAATCTGATGTGTTACACTTACATAACTTTCTCTACTCTTGTACAACCTAATTTTACAAACGCCTATTCTCCATATAATTCATGTTAATCGAGATAT
Source organism: Deroplatys truncata (assembly GCA_030765065.1). NCBI lineage: Eukaryota > Metazoa > Arthropoda > Insecta > Mantodea > Mantidae > Deroplatys > Deroplatys truncata. The sequence continues at coordinate 143,802,689 of CM060985.1, read as the reverse complement.
CGAGATGTCAATCTTATTGATAATTTTCTTGTAGATGCAAGGGGAATATCGTAGCTTTTAAGCGATAGTCAAATATTTTAACGCTGGTTGCTATGTGGGGCATTCCATTCTCTTTGCATGTCCAGAACATAAAAAAATGAATAACGAATTTGAGAAAAAGTATAAGTATTGGAAAATTTAAGGGAATAACAAGCAATATCTCGCAAACGGTTCACTCAACAAAAGAAATGTATATGACATAAATTGTGTATTTTAACGCGATCTACATTTTTCGTGTAGTAAAATTTTGTCTATCTCTTATGGTTTACCAGTTATGAAAAAGTCGTTCATAATGAAGAATACTTTTGGAGACATTCCCAGAAAATTCGAGATATACATTTTATTTTTCATGACAATATCTTAAACATATGATATTTTAATCAAAATCGTTAGAGCCGTTTTTGAGAAAATTAAAATTTTCGAAAAATGTTCCATGTAAAGGGTAGTCTGGGGTGGGGGGATTTTCTTGAAAACCTTCGTGTCGCATCTCTGGAAGATACTGAACCTAAATACCAAGTTTGGTGCTTATCCGATTGTTCGTTTTTGAGTTATGCTGTTCACAGACACACACACACACACACAGACACACACACACAGACACACACACAGACACACACACGGACATGTTTCTAAAAATGCTTTTTTTGGATTCAGGAGGTCTCAAAACGTGTATTTCCGCTGAAATCTCGGTTTCGAATTTTTGGGTGGAATGCAATACTTCCCCTACTTACTATACGTAGTAGAGAAAGTAAAAAAGCACTAACGATATTGAATAAAATACCTTATATTAAAAATATTTACATGGCAAATGAATTGTATAATTTTAATTTTATGGGAATAAAGTAATGCTTATTAGGAAGGAAGTGTGTATAATTTTGTTTAACAGATAAACGTTAAACAATACACGAAAACATAATGCACAAACAAATCTCTTTAAAACACACAATTCTATTGTAATCAAATTTGCATTCCACCCAAAATTTCGATACCAAGAATTAACTGAAAACACGCCTTTTGACACGCTCCAAATAAATAAAACAAAATGTATTTAGCAAAAGTTCCGTGTATGTGAAAATCGATAAATCGGTTAAATACCAAACCTGGCATTTAAATTCAGGATCTCCCAAGGAGCGACACTAAGGCTTTCAAGAAAATCTCTTTATCCGAAACTACACCTTATATGGAAAATTTTATTTTCTCAAAATGGATCTTGACGATTCTTATTAAAAGTTTTGTGTTTAAGACATATTCATGACAAATTAAATGTATACTTGAATTTTCTTCGAATAGTGAAGTCCTTCATTCTGAATGACTTTTGCATAATTGATAAACCTAAGAGATACAAAAGATATAGATGTCGGTAAATCATACAATTTATGTCAAGTTCTTTTTAGGGAGTCAACCATTTCAAAGAAAAATGTTTTGTAATGTTCAGTACTTATGTTTTACTCAAATGAGAAGTTATTCTTTTGGTTTCCTGTTTTTATCTTCTCTACTACGTATAGTAAGTAAGGTAAGTATTGTATTCCACCCAAAAATTCGATACCGAGATTTCACTGGAAATACATGTTTTCAGACCCCCTGAATCCAAAAAAAAAGCATTTTTGGAAACATGTCCGAGTGTGTGTGTCTGTGAACAGCATAACTCAGAAACAAACAGTCGGATAAACACCAAACTTGGTGTTTAGGTTCAGTATCTTCCAGAGATGCGACACGAAGGTTTTCAAGAAAATCCCCCCAAACCAGATTACCCTTTACATGGAACATTTTTCGAAAATTTTTATTTTCTCCAAAATAGCTAACGATTTTGATTAAAATATCTTATGTTTAAGATATTTTCATGACAAGTGAAATGTATATCTCGAAGTTTCTGGGAATGTCTCCAAAAGTATTGTTCATTGTGAACGAATTTGCATAACTGGTAAACCATAAGAGATAGGCAAAATGTAGATCGCGTTAAAATACACAATTCATGTCATATACATTTTTTTTGTTGAGTGAACCATTTTCGAGAAATTGCTTGTTATTCCCTTAAATTTTCCAATACTTACCTTTTTTCTCAAATTCGTTATTCATTTTTCTTTGTCCTGGTACTGCAAAGAGAATGAAGTGTGCCACATAGCAACCAGCTCTTAAATTGTTTGACTATCGCTTAAAGCCTACCATATTCCCCTTGCATCTACAAGAAAATTAGCAATAAGATTGACATCTCGATACCTCGATTAACATGAAGCATATGGAGATTAAGCGTTTGTAAAAATAGTTTGCACAAGAGTAGAGAAATTCATGTGAGTGTAACACATCAGATTTTTTTCTTTTTTGTATCGTACAACGAAACATGAAAATGTGAATTGAAAGTTTATGTGGATTAACAAAAAGCAGTAAAAATAATCAGCTTTAGTTATAATTATTTGTAGAAGAGCTAGTAGAGAACGTCGTGTGAAAGTAATAATACATATATACATTTATTTAATGATATTTTATTATAGCTTTGTGTTTATGGCGTCTACATATTTCAAATATTTACAATATAGTGCCAAATGCATATTTGATGTCCTTTGACATCAATTATGCAATTGATGTGGGTTATAAAGTAGTATTTGCCAGAATTATTTATACTAAAAAAGGTTTGTAGTAAAGCGTGTATATGCAGCTCGATAGAGTGTTGTAAACATAGTTGTATTTGTTAATAATTGAATTAAATGGACTAAACAGTGATTTTGGATATTACCGTACTCACACTTTTAAGTTACGTATAAAACAAGAGGCGCTCTGTTTTTTAAGCAAATGCGTAACACACATTGGTCAGTGCTTCATCGCAGCTAGCAAGAGAAGCAAATGATAAGAAGCTTCTGGCTCTGGTGAGTTTTGAATAAAGACAACGCTGCGCTTGGAATGAAAACAATCATGTTGTTAGTACCACAAGGTGGAGGTGCAAGAAATGTTCCCACCAAATTAACCTTAGCTACCGCTTTTAATTACGAACACAAACTGCTGTGGTACGCGATATTACACTGAGTTCTTGTCCTCGGCTTTATTTTTAGTCCACATAATTGTTATTTAGTACTTAATAACATCTACCCGCAACCGGGGATAACGAAATAAACTAATTTAATAGCGGGAGCATTTCTATAATACTACGTAAGATTATAACGAAGCTGCTATTCTGTTAATTTGAAGTTTAATATATAGGATGCTCCTGAATTAAACCAATAAACCTTTAAGGTATCCTATCAAGTGTCGTCCTCCGTAGTAACATGTTCGCCGCTAGTTCCCGAGGTTACGGATTCAAACCCGGCGGAGGTATGGATTTTTTCGGGCGTAAAAATCCTTAGCATGGCTTCTTTCGGAAGGGAAGCAAAGCCGGTGGTCCCGTGTCGTAGATTTAGGCAAGTAAAAGAACCTCAAGCCTGATAAAGTGGCCTCTAAGCAAAATTTCTGGTCTTTCACGTCCAATTTAGAATAGGACGCTAAGGACCGTAGTGGTTAAAGAACGTCCATAAATAAAACTCAATGTAATTTTTTTAAACTGCTAATAGTGATATACACGAGATAAGTCTCCACAATATTTTTAATTTTTTGTAGGCTTGCTGTATCGTTTTGTGCGCGTTGACATGTCCTTTTATATCCCCTTGTGGAATATTTGACCATTATTATTCCAGTGAGTGTTGCATTGTTACATAATAAGCATGGATGCAGCCCTGCCTTTTGCACCAAAGAAGAACAGCGTAGGTTATCCGTTTTTCGTGTCTGAAACTGTACCAGGAGCAAAAATTCATCGAAGACTTTCGTACAATATGGGGACAATGTTTACCACGGCGAAATGTGTACGAAAGGTGTCTTATGTGTTACACTCACATGACTTTCTCTACTCTTGTACAAACTATTTTTACAAACGCTTAATCTCCATATGCTTCATGTTAATCGAGATGTTAATCTTATTGCTAATTTTCTTGTAGATGCAAGGGGAATAAGTAGGCTTTAAGCGATATTCAAATGTTTTCAGAGCTGGTTGCTATGTGGAGTATTCCATTTTCTTTGCATTACCAGGACAAAAAAAATTGAATAAAGAATTTGAGAAAAAGCATTAGTATTGGACAATTTAAGAGAATAACAAGCAATATCTCGAAAATGGTTCTCTCAACAACAAAAATGTATATGACATAAATTGTGTATTTTAACGCGATCTACATTTTTTGTGCAGTAAAATTTCGTCTATCTCTTATGGTTTACCAGTTATGCAAAAGACGTTCACAATGAAGAATGCTTTTGGAGACATTCCAGAAAATTTGAGATATACATTTCATTTGTCATAAAAATATCTTAAACATATTTTAATCAAAATCGTTAGAGCCATTTTTGAGAAAATTAAAATTTTCGAAAAATGTGCCATGTAAAGGGTAATCTGGGGTGGGGTATTTTCTTGAAAACCTTCGTGTCGCATCTCTGGAAGGTACTGAACCTAAATACCAAGTTTGGTGTTTATCCAACTGTTCGTTTCTGAGTTATACTGTTCACAGACACACGGACATTTTACCAAAATGTTTTTTTTTTGGATTCAGGCGTCTCAAAACATGTATTTCCGGTATCTACGTAGTAGAGAATGCAAAAATTTGTCGGACAACTGTGAAGGACGTGGAAAGAGCAGGACACACCATCCATATCACTAGTGACGTCAACATTGAGCAAGTCCGTTTCCTGATTCAGAGAATCGAAGATTGAAGTCGATGAAGTGTCAAACCATATCTTTTTTGGTCCACTTAAAAATGCCTTAACACACCCCTCCCTGCTAGACCGGTCAGGTAGCATCTGTTTCAACTTAAACCTCATGCACTGTAGCTCAACTGAATGTTGACATTACTCTTATTGACTTTCTGTGATTGCAGGGCGGAAGAAATTGTAGAATTGCAACAAATTGCGCCATGCTCGTCCTATTTGTTCCGCTCTGCAGTTTCAGAGAATCAGTAACAGGAATGTCAACGTTTAATGAAGTGGCAAATTATTGGCAATCTTTAAGAATACAAGGAATATAACGTTACAATCTCAGTCCCACGCAAAAGGTCGTCGCAGCCCAGTTGATCGCATGAAGTGCGTGACACTGACAGGTTAATGGAGTTTAAAGAAGACATCCTTCAAAATTGTATGCTTTTTCAATTGTTTCTATTGTATCCATAGTAATAATTATTATACTAATGCTAGCAGTGCTTCTACAGAACGAATGGATATTACATTTAAAGAATCTTGTTCTTTTTCATACTCCTGTGTGCGCATTTTATGCTCATTCCAAGGAAATTTGCTGGTGAGCGTGAGTCTGCCAATGTTTTGTCGTCTTATGGCAAATACTATTGTAGTATAACATTTTATTTGAATGCAGTAACGTTCTTTAAGACATGCGTCTATCTGCGCTCACAAAAGTAAATTGGTATAAAAGATTTTATCACCACGAATAGTAAATGGTTCTTTGCTTTTCAAGTTAAATTAATATGTAAAACATTTAACAAGACTAAAAGTATTCTATGTTGAAGGAGGGTTGTAGCTTCACGTATGGTACTCCAATTTGAAGGAGTTGTATTATTAGACCACGTATGGTACAACATTTTCGGTGGCCTTCGCCGCAACTTTACTTTTCGGTGGCCTTCGCCCCAACGTTTAGGAATCAACTTTGTATTTAATGTTTCTTTAAATATTATATATATTTATGTTTGCTTCGGCGCGTCAGTATCAATAATAATTTTTTTCTTGAATTTGAAAGATTTAATTAATAATTTTAATCATTGTATCAACTTTTGTTTTAATAATTGCTCATGATTATCCTGATGCTTATACATCATGAAATATTTATCATCAATGCAGATTCAGTTTTTGGATCAACTTTTTTTGTAGCAGCTGGATTTCAGTATTAATTTCTAGAAAGATGTTTTTCTTAACAGGGTGTGATACGGCTAAAGAATATAAGGCTTACACAGACTATAATTTTTACTTCACTCCTTTTATTAATCCTGACTCGATTAAATAACACTTCACCGATATAGAGAGCTGTGAGATTATTTATTAATTACTTGTACTTTTGAACACGTAAACGTTATAATATTCGCCGTAATGCATTTTCGTCTCACACTTCGTATTAAACTTCTCGAGGACGCGTCTCGCGTCCAGTTAGGAACACTGTCTACAAGCAACTGAGTTCTACCGCCTGAATTTGTAAATTTTTCTTATTTCAACTCTCTTATTGGCTAATCCTACTCCAATGGAATACTTTCATTTAACTTAAGCTTTTTCTGGTTGTTGATTAGCTATTTATAAGCTTTCTCAAAAATTGCATTATTGTTATTCCAAGAATTACTAGTAGCATTATTAAACTTTCCAATTCATTATTGCCTCAAGGTTACCTCATTGTTAGCAACTTTTGACCTATATTCTCACAGCTCCTACATTATTAAATTACGTAATACATTCACAGAACATTATTAAACATGTTTGCAATAATATAAACATTAATACAATGACTCTTACATGCATTTTATGTTATTTTATACATATATTGCTTTAAGGCGGGCTGTTATTATATTTTATATTATATAATTTGACTGAAATCATTTAAGTGTTAAAAATAATGCCTCAATGTGCCGTTTTGCCAAAGTAACATTAAAATCACTTCCATTGTGTATGCAGAATGTAAGGCATATGTCGCCTTTGTGTTCCCTCAACGTAAGACTAAAATGTTACATCAGTCCCTGAAACAATAGCATACTTCCTCCGCACATTTCGGGGCTAGCTCATCTCGACCAAAGGCGGATTTTTGTGGATGTAGTGAAGGAGCCGCAGGAGGTTATAGGCCGCAGGAGACGGAGACAGAGAAGCGCAGAGGTCCGTAACGATTCCAAGCTTGGGGGTTCTGATCGCACCGTCGCGCTGCTCAGAGAAGGCTTCTCTCTGGCGGAGGTGGTTCAAAGAGGGCAGGGCCGAGAGGATCTTTCCAGTGAGCAAGCATTTCTTTTTACTTTCTCTGCTACGTATAGTAAATAGGGGAAGTATTGCATTCCACCCAAAAATTCGATACCGAGATTTCACCGGAAATACATGTTTTGAGGCGCCATGAATCCAAATAAAGCGTGTGTGTCTGTGAACAGTATAACTCAAAAACGAAAAGTCGGATAAATACCAAACTAAGTATTTGAGTTTATTATCTTGCACTAGATTTTCAAGAAAATCCCTCGCCCAACTACCCTTTACGTAGGACATTTTTCGAAAATTTTGATTTTATAAAAGTGGCTCTAACGATTTTTATTAATATATCATATATTAAAGGTATTTGCATGACAAATAAAATGTATATCTTGAATTCTCTGTGTATAGCCTAGGAAGCCTTCTTCATTCGGAAGGAATTTTATAGAATCTTGTATAATTGTAAACGTCAAGTGATAGACGAAAGCATACCACACAGAAAATAAAACACACAATTTACTTAAAATAAGCTTTTTTGTGGCAAAGGCCGTTATTAAAAGTTCGAATTGTTCAAGTTTCGCCATTCTTTTTAAGTCCCGTCGCCTTTCACTTGTTTCTCGCGATGGCATGGAAAGAGTATGGAATTTTAAGATCAGCATATAGCGTCCAGTTCTTAAACATTTGACTATCGCTGTCCTCTTTGTATGTATAAGAAATGCGTAATGTAGCTATTTTGACAACGTTTTATTTGGGTTAAATATAGTAGATAGAAAAATAAGGTTCTCTTAGAATAGTTTGTACACCCACTAATAAAGATAGAGATTTTTTAAAGTGTGGAGGAAAAATGCTTTTTACGCACTTACCCCAGATAGGCTGAGCGTGTGGGAATCGGCATCAGAACTTGGGCCTACCCATTAAAACTCCACCGCAGTTAGTCGATGGAAGATAAGCTGGCATTGCAGCGCATGCGAGTGCGTCCAATGTTATCCGGGATTGCAAACAGGACATACGCCCTGATCAATTTCGGGTGGTTAGACGTTTAATGTGCTTGCGTTAGAGCAAATGTCTAAGATTAGAGTAACTAATATATTCGTGCAAGTAGTGCATATGCTTACTGACATGCATTAGCCTAAGTGAAGTGCTAAATCTACTTCAAAAGGTATTGTACATATGGCAAAGCTAATCATCAGGCTAGTCAGATTTTCTTCTGCTAATGGGAAGCAAGGTGTGTATTTGCCCAGGAAAAATGCTCCCATTGTCGTCGAGCTTGTCACAAGGTTTCTTTTTACGTCAGTTCGTAGTCCTTTTCTTGCTGTTCGTTTTTGTCACCACGCAGATAAGCAGGTAAACCATCTCGGCGCAGCTGAACGAGTGTACCACGTGGGAAGGCCTTCATCTCCCGGGCCGCCTTGACTGGCTAGAGCAAGAATTTGCGCTAACTGTCCGACACCGACGACTCTGCAGAGTCTCGAAGCCCACTTGAAACAAGAAAGGGGGAATGAGAGTCAGGTAACTGTTGCTAGAAGTTGAACCACCCCGATATTCACCTACTGACACGAGGAAACCACGAAAAAAGGGAACCGAACCCGGGACCTCTTCAATGAGAGTCTGACATGTTACCGCTTAGCCATCTCGCTCAGTATCCGATCTTCTAAATGCATCCAATGAGCTTGCAGTAACCTGTATGTCGCTTCCTGAATTACGAAATTCCTCCGAGGAGAACAATGTCAGGAATTTCAATCTAAGAGTTTTCTTGTATTACACCCGACGTCTGCCAGAGTGGAGATTTAGCTCTCGATAGGAATAGGCGGATATTCCTCGGAATGCGAATCCAATAAAACTTAAGAGCGCCTCCAATAAAACTAATTTACTTGGTGCTTGTCTCTTTTGTGAGGTGTTGTATGTAAAGTAAACAGCGGGGATTCTTTAGATATTTGTTACTAATAAGTGTTTTTTAGCATGTCGCTCAAGAATAGCTGAATCGATTGCTATGTAAATATGGAACGTTTATATTTATCTATATGGAATGGAGTATCTGAAACATAAAATACTTTTCTCAAAATAATGCTATAGTTATCGTGCAATCTAAATTTTAAATAAATCATATGTGTTACTTTCACATTACTTTCTTTAGCCTTTCCATAGCTTATTGGAAGATCCGTGGTTCAAATCCCGACTATGGCATTGAGTTTTATAATCTGATTCTACCTTTCCAACACTTTCTGTAGTTACTTTCATGATTCAATCGAGAATGTTAGTGAAACTTCAGCACAGTCGACTGTCATTGCTCTGAGAAATGTGTGTACACTCGCTTCCATTTATGCCGTCACCGCAGCTTCAGGCAGCAGTCTACTGGCCTTCGTAGGTGGTCTCGAAGCCCACGAAGCAAGGAAGATGTGTATGTATCAATTTACTTGTTTTATGTACACAATTCTAGATTATTCACATATGAATATATAACTTTGATCAATAACTTTACTCGTCTTCACTTATAATAACCATGTTTAAATATATAACTAAATAAATCACTGTTTTGCACATCTCCACGAAAAAAAATTTAATGGTAACATAATATAAAACTGAAATACACTATACTTTTTACTCTGAAAGAGGACACATTTACTAGACAATTTGGAATCGACTGTACATCTAAATATACAACTTAAGAAAACACTGCTTTGCATAATTTATCTGTATGCTATGTGTGGGGGTAGTTTGTTTGCCTCATACTCAAGAGGTCCCGAATTCGAATCTCGATTAGGGTGAGTTATCCAGATAAGGCTTTCCTGGGTTTTTTCCTAATCCTGAAAAGACGAATGTCGGGTAACTTTAAGCTCTGTGGACTCCGGACTCTTTTGAGCATAATTTCATTCATCGTCAGCTATTACCTAAATGGATAAAGGGCTAGTATTTTTGAGCTAGTATTTTTATTACAGTAATTATAATGTAGATCTGAAGTAAATTATACTTTTTACTCTCAAGGAGGAAGCATTTACTAAACATTATTTTAATAATCTGTCCATGGGAACGCTGCATGGAATTGCTCTAGTAATGTCTGTAAGTAGCAAATTGGCTTCCCACGTACCACAGTTCTTCCGTAATGCATTTTCGAAATATTTAGAAACATCGCGTGAGCTACAGTTAACACACACCACTGCTTGGTCGAACAACAAACGCAGAACGCTCCAGACACATGCCTCCCTGCTATGTACGCCCTGTTGAGAAGGTTAGTAAAATGCAAGTGAGATGCAAAATGGGCGTCTGCAATTTCAAGTCTTGTTTCCCTCGAACTATTCTATTTTTCTACATACTGACGTTTTTATGCCCTAAACTATTCTTTGCTCTCGAGTTAGATTGAATTGGCGTCTCTTGGCGTCGAGTGCAAGTAGCAACACTCGGATACAATCAAAGTCGTGATATCAAACCGAATTTTTTTTCATTTTCAGCCCGCGAGTTATAGCCAAAGTTAATTCATTTAGCACCAGAAGCGACAGAAGCTCTTAACGACTTTCAGGCGTCTCAAAGTCAGTGTTTACTCAGGGGAGTGAGACAGAACCACAAATTGTGGTCGCTAAATTTTCGACAAGGGAAAAGTCGTCTTCTTTCAAGACAATAACATATGATGCATCTGTGTCTTGTATCTCTCGGCCGACAGAGACGGAAAGTGGAACTTGAGGAAAGAAACTTTTTGTTTCATGTGGGGGGAAAGTTTCCGCTGCTGGAGAAACGAAACCCTTGAATAAATTGTGTAGAAGTATGGCTCAAGGGTTCTACTTGATGTTTGGCCATGTGAATAAAGAAACAACTCGCGGAAAAAAAGGCTTCTTAGTTACTCTTGTGTTGACCGTGCGGAGGCAGTTGTTGAAGTCGCTTGTGATTGCATCAGAGGAGAACCACTTGCTTTTAGAGAAATAGAGAAAAGTGCTGGAGGAAAAGTGGTTATTTATTACGGATTTCTCAATATTTCCGTGATACCAGTATTCGGTACTCTAAGAGATTGATAAGAAATAGATAACTGAGACATGGCCCCAAGTTACATGCCTAATCACAGAGTACAGTAGAGTAATAAAGTTATGAAATAAATAGTATGAGATATAGTTTTAAATATTTTCCAATTGAACTTACTAATTACGGTTGTTGCTCATTGTATATTGTCGTAACCCCTTGGTAACGAAATCTAAATCACCACATTAAATTAACACGAGGTTCGACGGGGCAAGCTAATAAAGTTCCTAAATCACCTGAAAACTACCTAAATATTCATAAATCATCATGGGTCAGGAAGGAAGGAACTACCTACATTAAGAATTCACATAGTATAACTTTAGATGGTAAGAATATAATATAAATTAAAGATGATACATTTTACCTTCCTGCTTGACGAAGCGCCATACCTAAAAACACATCTGCACTGTTCGCTGGTGGCGCTAGAAGAGAGCGTCCTACACGCTAACACAAGATAATACCGGTTATACTCCCTCTCCTATTACGTCACTACTTAAGATATCACCATACAATGTTGCCACTCCATATATTACAATATTACCACCTCACATGCCACAATATGTAGACTGGGTCGTTACAATAGCTTGGCATTCGTGCTTCGAATTTCCTCTCAGTAACTAATGTGCTACGTTTTATATACAATGATTCATAGAAATTACCGTATGAAATTAGTTCAATGTTTCCTGATATGATAAGTAGGTTTTTACTATTAATAGGACGATATCATTATTTCTCGATACCGATACTGGTTTTTGAACACCGATATTCGAAATTCGATACTCACTTTATGACCAAAATCTAATGTGATACACTCACATGACTTTCTCTACTCTTGTACAAACTACTTTTACAAACGCTTATTCTCCATATGCTTCATGTTAATCGAGATGTTAATCTTATTGCTAATTTTCTTGTAGATGCAAGGGGAATTGCTAGGCTTTAAGCGATAGTCAAATATATTAAGAGCTGGTTGCTATGTGGCGCATTCCATTCTCTTTGTATGTATTCTCCCAGTATTGGAAAATTTAATGAAAAACAAGCATTATCTCGAAAATAATTCACACAATAACAAAAATATATGACATAAATTGTGTATTTTAACGCGATCTACATTTTTTGTGTAGTAAAGTTTTGTCTATCTCTTATGGTTTACCAGTTATGCAAAAGTCGTTCACAATGAAGAATACTTTTGGAGACATTCCCAGAAAATTCAAGATATACATTTTGTCATGAAAATATCTTAAACATATATTTTAATCAAAATCGTTACAGCCATTTTTGAGAAAATTAAAATTTTCGAAAAATGTTCCATGTAAAGCGTAATCTGGGGTGGGGGAGTTTTCTTGAAAACCTTCGTGTCGCATCTCTGGAAGATACTGAACCTAAATAACAAGTTTAGTGTTTATCCGACTGTTCGTTTCTGAGTTATGCTGTTCACATACACACACACACACGGACATGTTTCCAAAAATGCTTTCTTGGATTCAGGGGGTCTCAAAACATATATTTCACGGTGAATTCTCGGTATCGAATTTTTGGGTGGAATACAATACATCCCCTACTTACTTACGTAGTAGGGAAAGTAAAAACTGTAAAGGCGATAGATTGTTCACTGAAATATACGCATGTTTGTATTGTATACGAATTTCGAAATTGTTCCTGTTTGACATTCTCCTATTGATAACAATTTTGTTTTTTGATAAGGCCACATATATTTTTTATATCTGGATTAAACCTCTCTACTACCCACCATCATGCATTAGCATATACATGTTTAATACAAAGGTAATTTAGTATACAATTAAAAATTTGAAGAAACAAATCAAGGAACTATTATACGAGCGTTCATGGAGGAACAAATATTTTCATACCCTGTATTACTTCATTTTATGAGTTCTGATTTGTTTCTGCTGAAGTCACCAATCCAGGCTATTGCAGAAACGTGATTTAGTGCGTTAGCTAAATCAGCTTCTTTCACAACTCAGTTAACGCTGCATGTACATGAGAACCTCTGCGCCTTCCCCCATTGTTTTGCATGTTTTCATTTAGATACAAGAGTCTATGCAATGTTGCATTCTCCACAGTCAAGGTCTATCAAGAATTATAGTCCAGCAAGTCTTTGGGGACACGCGTGAGGCGCTAACCTTCGAAGCGCACAACTTAAAATTTTAAAGATCTACTTTGATATCACCGAGTAGCAAGAGTAGGTATCGAGGTCCGTGGTGTAATGGTTATCATGCTAGCTAAGGACCACAGCAGTTAAAGAGCGTCCATAAATAAAATTTAAAAAAAAACAACCTTGACACGCCCAACTTACAAATTTAACAGTATCGCAGGTTTATCTCAAAGTAAGGATATCGAGTATCGACAGTATCGAGGCCCCATCCCTAGTTTTTACTTTCTCTACTACGTATAGTAAGTAGCAGAAGTATTGTATTCCACCCAAAAATTCGATACCGAGATTTCACCGGAAATACATGTTTTGAGGCCTCCTGAATCCAAAAAAGTAGTTTTGGAAACATGTCCGTGTGTGTCTGTCTGAGAACAGTCGGATAAACACCAAACGTGGTATTTAAGTTCAGTATGTTCCAGAGATGCGACACGAAGGTTTTCAAGAAAATCCCCCCACCCGAGATTACCCTTTACATGGAACATTTTTCGATAATTTTAATTTTCTCAAAAATGGCTCTAACGATTTTGATTAAAGTATCACATGTTTAAGATATTGTCATGAGAAATGAAATGCATATCTCAAATTTTCTGGGAATGTCTCCAAAAGTATTCTTTATTGTGAACGACTTTTGCATAACTGGTAAACCATAAGCGATAGACAAAATTTTACTACACAAAAAATGTAGATCCCGTTAAAATACACAATTTATGTCATATATATTTTTTTGTTGAGTGAACCATTTTCGAGATATTGCTTGTTTACTCTTAGATTGTCCCAAGCACTTTACAAACGTATATTCTGCTTACAGTACTTTTGTGTGGCCGTATCACACTAAAACTTGATAAACTAAGATATGGATAAAGGTGTTCTGGTGTTCGTAATAGCCATGTAAAAATATTAAACTAAGTAAGGCTGCTACTTGCGGGACCTGTTCATCAAAATAATATAGTCTAAGGAAATGTACTCGACGTTTCTCTCTTCGTCTTTTCACTCTGGAACTATCAAGAAGATTGAAGCATGGACCATATGGTAGGTAACTGATCAAAGACTGTAACGTAGTCGAGGATGCAGATCCGTTCTATAAGAGCTATTTGTAATTAAGTTAATGTGAGATGAAAGTTCTATCTCTTCAGGACGGTAACGCAGGTAGTAGCTTGGCTGAGCACGTTCTCTCGCATATTGTAATTGGTGTACCTCCCCTTTTTCTTTTCCTTTTCCTTCCATCTTCAGAATGAGAAAGAGGTGTGACGTCGCACGTCTGTTTCTTATCGGCCTTGACACTGCGCTCCAGTGACAGGCCTGAAATGCTGGATGAGATTTACGTGTAAGAGAATTTTACGGCGAACACCTGTCAAATCGACTGTGGTTTGAACCATTCCCGCTTTTCTGAATTATTGTTTATCACCAAGGGTCAGCATCAGCATTTCATTCTTTGCCTGTGTGTGAAAACTGTAGCTCAAAACAATAATACTTGAACGTCTGTGGCCCGCATTCGGGAGCTCCAGGGTTCGATTCCCGGCGACAACCCACTCTGGCCCATGTTTTTAACGGGTTTTCCCGGGTCGTCAGACGATAGCTAGAACGGTTTCTTTCATCCCCCGAATTGTCAGAGTTAAAATTGTTGGTCTTGGTGTTTTAGTGAGGGTAGCTGGGGAAAAGGATGCTCTCTGTGAACTTTCTCCATCCCTTGGCCTTCGACTGCAGGCCAGGGGGAGTCGCTGCGGACCCATAGCACTCGTGGTACTTTTGACGTTACTAGAAATACGCTGGGCCAAAAGTCCAAGCCCCATCCATATGCGTGTCGTTTGGATTGGGTTGGACTCGGCGGGGCAGTGGTTCCCGATACCTATGGGAGATTGGGGGTTGTGAGACGCCTCAAGGTCCTCCGGGACAGCCCTGGATAGCCGGTTGCTGTGCCACACAAAGGTTCTTGGTAGTCTTCCCTTTCGGGGGATAGTCAAGTATTTTTAGAACTGGTCGCTATGTGTAAAATGTAATTCTCTTTGCATGTCAAAAGATCGTTTCTGCAAATGTTTATCTCGATTAATATGAAATAAATGGAGAATAAGATAAAGGCAGTGAGTGGCCTTTATGTCAGAAATAAAAGCCATCATTACTCACCAGTCCAGCGTGGCTACGTCACGTACGAATTTAATCTCAGTCTTCACCTCAGACGGGATAGTCCTGGAAGAGAAACAGTTCCCAGCAGGGGACGTTACTGTTCGCAACATATGTTCCCAGTAGTGCACATAAATTGTTTCTCGACGTACAGTCATTTGTTAAATGGAATCGAGTTCTTGAAAAACTGCACCCCGAAATCGAGAGAAAATATACCTCGCTACATATTAGTGTCACCGAGGTCTCTTTGTTTTACAGTTCACGGCACGTTAGTTGCAGTTAATCAAACATCTGAAAGCTCATTCGACGTGTTTTAGTAGCTGCAGTAAACAGACACAAATAAATTGGCTGCAGTTGAATGGTTGGGGTATGCCCCACATCTTGCTAGTTCGGGTGATGCATTTTTACTTTCTCTCCTAGTACTTAGGGTATTCTACCCAAATTGGCATGCTTAGAAGAAAGGATCATGTGTGTGTCTAAAAACAGCATAACTCAAAACACAAAGCTGGGTATTTAAGTTCAGTATCTTTCTATCTTTCAAAGATGTGACATAAAAATTTTCAAGAAAATCCTTCACAACAAACTAGTTTTTGGTGCAAAAATTTTGAACGTGTGTATTTTGATTTAATTAGCACATAGCTAAGATATTTGTAGTACAAATTAATTGTATATCTTGAATTTTCTGAGGGAAGTCCTCTTTATTCTGAATTACTTTTGTATAATTGGTATACCAATTAAAAAAAAATTAGATTTCGTATACCACACAATTTATGTATTTTTACTTTCTCTACTACGTATAGTATGTAGGGGAAGTATTGTATTCCACCCAAAAATTCGATACCGAGATTTCACCGGAAATACATATTTTGAGACCTCCTGAATCCAAAAAAAGCATTTTTGGAAACATGTCCGTGTGTGTGTCTGTGTGTGAACAGTATAACTCAGAAACGAACAGTCAGATAAACACCAAACTTGGTATTTAGGTTCAGTATCTTCCAGAGATGCGACACGAAGGTTTTCAAGAAAATATCCCCACCCCAGAGTACCCTTTACATGGAACATTTTTCGATAATTTTAATTTTCTCAAAAATGGCTCTAACGATTTTGATTAAAGTATCATATGTTTAAGATATTGTCATGAGAAATGAAATGTATATCTCAAATTTTCTGGGAATGTCTCCAAAAGTATTCTTCATTGTGAACGACTTTTGCATAACTGGTAAACCATAAGAGATAAAAACATTTTACTATACAAAAAATGTAGATCGCGTTAAAATACACAATTTATGTCATATACATTTTTGTTGTTGAGTGAACCATTTTCGAGATATTGCTTGTTATTCCACTAAATGTTCCAATACTTATACTTTTTCTGAAATTCGTTATTCATTTTTTTGTCCTAGACATGGAAAGAGAATGGAATGCGCCACATAGCAACCAGCGCTTAAAAGATTTGACTATCGCTTAAAAGCTACCATATTCCCCTTGCATCTACAAGAAAATTAGCAATAAGATTGACATCTCGATTAACATGAAGCATATGGAGAATAAGCGTTTGTAAAAATAGTTTGTACAAGAGTAGAGAAAGTCATTTGAGTGTAACACATCAGATTTTTTATTATATTAACTTTTCGATAATTTCTATGTTGAATAGAATTCTCAAGAGACTATTCTGTATAACTATTCAATGTTATATTCTTGAGCATCTAATTTTACTGCATTTCCTTCAGTTTGAATTGCTTACAGGTACGCGCAATTAGAGCCATTTCCCAGAACACTTAATGGCGATTATCCCATCATTCCATTTCGACAATTGTGCGTCAGACGGGCTTAATTATTTTAAATACAACCCACTTTTGGATTAGTTAGTTTATAAGCGCTTGGCTTGTGAACGGGATAGTCTGTGCTAATTCCTCTCAACGTTTTGATTTTATCGATAACGTTGTTTGCAGTACAAATGCTAATTGAAATTTAATCCTTCAACCGAAATATAGTCAACCACAGCAGCGTTTTCCGATGTTTTCCCCTTATATTTTAAAGAGAGATGTGTTTTAGGAATTTCTGCACCGCGCTCATCAACGTCTGTAGATCTGAAATAGTATACGCGACATTAAACTCACACAATTTAAATGTAGGAAGATAACTTGCTAATGCAGCTTTCCCAGGCCGCTAGGCTCAGGGATTTTCAGGCTCAGATCCTGTTTTATCAGTGACATCCACAAAGTGACCCATCAAAGTGATGATGCCCTTCACGTCGCCGTTTACTTCCCACCGTTTATCGACCATATCCGTAGTCTTTGTGCGAGGGCAGATCGTCGAAATCGGCAGCATGTCATGCTGCCCATCAATATTTCTGTTTGTATACCTGAAGGAGGAATTAAACCACCAATAGGGCTGGTGTACCGAGTTTGGATTTCCATTAGTTATTCGTTGTGGCGACAGTCATATGCCTTTTGCCATTCCTGGCAGTTTTACAAACTGTGCTGATACTTTCCGGTAATTTCATTGAGATTAACGAGTACTTGTCATGTTATTTCCATACAACAAACTCAATTAACTTACCTAAAAGAATTAAAAACAAGACGGAGATTCGGTAACATAATTACAATGTAAGATCCATGCCATTTTTTGTACTTTTAGTAATATTTTTACTTTCTCTACTACGATATTAAGTAGCAGAAGTATTGTATTCCACCCAAAAAGTCGATACGAGATTTCACCGGAAATATATGTTTTGAGACCCCGTGAATCCAATTTTTGGAAACATGTCCGTGTGTGTGTCTGTGAACAGCATAACTTAGAAACGAACAGTCGGATAAACACCAAACTTGGTATTTAGGTTCAGTATCTTCTAGAGATGCGACACGAAGGTTTTCAAGAAAATTCCCCCACCCCAAATTACCCTTTAGATGGAGCATTTAATTTTCTCAAAAATGGCTCTAACGATTTTGATTAAAACATCATATGTTTAAGATATTTTCATGACAAATAAAGTGTATATCTTGAATTTTCCGGGAACGTCTCCAAAAGTATTCTTCATTGTGAACGACTTTTGCATAACTGATAAACCATTAGAGATAGGAAAAAGTTTACTACACAAAAAATGTGGAACGCGTTAAAATACACAATTTATGTCATATGCATTTTTGTTGTTGTTGAGTGAACCATTTTCGGGATATTGCTTGTTATTCCCTTAAATTTTCCAATACTTTGTCTCAATTGGGAATTCGTTATTCATTTTTTTATGTCCTGGACATACAAAGAGAATGGAATACGCCATATAGGAACCAGCTCTTAAAAGATTTGACTATCGCTTAAAGCCTACCATATTCTTCTTGCATCTACAAGAAAATTAGCAATAAGATAATCATCTCGATTAACATGAAGTACATGGAGAATAAGCGTTTGTAAAAATAGTTTGTACAAGAGTAGAGAAAGTCATGTGAGTGTAACACATCAGATTTTTATATTATTTTTCGTGTACCTACTTCAGCTACTTAGACACACTGTATCCTTTACAGCTGTTTAACTTTACGGCCCCTGTTGGTAGTGTATGGTTGGGCTAATTATACTTTAATTATTGAAATATTCTAGGCATATGACTCGGAATGTCTCCTCAAGTTTTTCAGTAACATTTCTGAAATGTAATTATATGGGCCGATTGGATATTAAATATTCTGAGCATGCCGGGGAAGCTTCTTGGTTAAAATAGAATTCCTGGAGCTCATACAGGAATCCAACCTGGCCATGAGGACAATCCTGTGTCTTTTATATATAGTTTTCATGCTACCACGTGAAACATCATAGTTGCGATATATAAATAAGTATAGGCGCAAGCACAAGCTTAAACTTAAAACCGTTTGCTTATATTTTAATTCTTACTAACTTGGCTGAAAACATAGTTTTATTGGTCATAGGCTTGCGTATATAAAAGTGTGACTGTCTAGGCTAGTTCACAAACAAGTTCCGGTATTGATTATTTCATGAATAAAATATCATATAATAATAATTGTATACACTGATAATAGACTTATTCTGGCTTTTACCAAGCGGGTGGCTCAGTCGGTTACGTCTGAGGTCCGCATTCTGGAGGTCGCAGGATCCATCCCAGGCGACCGCCCAAGGTTTTTTCTGAGTTTTACTGGGAGGCCAGGCGAATGCTGTGGTGGTTCATATTCTACCGCGACTCCCTTTCCTCTCATTTCCTGTACACATCATCTTCCTTATCAAGGTTGTAGGACCAGGCAACGGTGTTCGGCGGGCTGCGGCTGGGCGGTGGCATGTGCTTTGTAAAGGCTTTTTTTACTTTCTCTACTACGTATAGTAAGTAGGGGAAGTATTGCATTCCACCCAAAAATTCGATACCGAGATTTCACCGGAAATACATGTTTTGAGACCTCCTGAATCCAAAAAAAGCATTTTTGGAAACATGTCCGTGTGTGTGTCTGTGTGTGTGTGTGTCTGTGTGTGTGTGTGTGTGTGTCTGTGTGTGTGTGTGTCTGTGAACAGCATAACTCAAAAACGAACAGTCGGATAAACACCAAACTTGGTATTTAGGTTCAGTATCTTCCAGAGATGCGACATGAAGGTTTTCAAGAAAATCCCCCCACCCCAGACTACCCTTTACATGGAACATTTTTCGAAAATTTTAATTTTCTCAAAAATGGCTCTAACGATTTTGTTTAAAATATCATATGTTTAAGATAATGTCATGAGAAATGAAATGTATATCTCGAATTTTCTGGGAATGTCTCCAAAAGTGGTCTTCATTATGAACGACTTTTGCATAACTGGTAAACCATAAGAGATAGACAAAATTTTACTACACAAAAAATGTAGATCGCGTTAAAATACACAACTTATGTCATATACATTTCTTTTGTTGAGTGAACCGTTTTCGAGATATTGCTTGTTATTTCCTTAAATTTTACAATACTTATACTTTTTCTCAAATTCGTTATTCATTTTTTTTATGTTCTGGACATGCAAAGAGAATGGAATGCGCCACATAGCAACCACCGTTAAAATATTTGACTATCGCTTAAAAGCTACCATATTTCCCTTGCATCTAAAAGAAAATTACCAATAAGATTGACATCTCGATATCTCGATTAACATGAAGCATATGGAGAATAAGCGTATGTAAAATTAGATTGTACAAGAGTAGAGAAAGTCATGTGAGTGTAACACATCAGATTTTTTTCTCTGGCATCGCTGCGGTGGACCCTGGAGGTTGGTGGGTTGTGGGCAGTGCGTTCTATCTGGAAACGTTAGGGGCCCCGTCCATGCGTGCGCCTCATCTGGTCACCCTTCGTTACTCTCTCCCCTCATCCCTCCCTCTCAGGGGTCACATTGGAAACGCAATAAGACAATTCGCCTGTGTGCGGTGCTCTGCCTCGGTTTCGGGAGCCGCTAAGTGATACTATTCTGGCTTTTATACACACACATAATTTTTTAAATTTTTAAAAAGCAAATCACTAACATCGCGGCAGGCAATGATTTAGCACTTACAACGTAAAAGAGATCGCACAGAATTTCAAAGTAAGGCAAGCTAAAACCTTAGAATAAGAGAATAATTTTACAAGAACCACATTCATATTTTTCCTAACTTTAGGCTAATAAGGATATAAAATCGCTGCAAAGAGAATCTCTGACCTGGTTAAGGTTTAAAGAAAACTTACCACATAAGAGGTGTTATAAAAATTTGTATACTTTGTCAGTGATTCATGGTTCTGATAGGTTAATATTTTAAGGTTTTTTTAAACATAATTGTTACGTGTCTATGTGTGAAATCCTTACAAATGGTTTGAAACTGAAGGTATTGCTCATGATTAGCCTGAAGTGAATCTTTGTGGAATGGTTATGAGTACAGAAAGTCACGATTTTTCGTTTTAAACCCAGACAGCTGGGCCTGAAGATGAAACTGCAACTGGCTGGGCACCACGTAGCGGAACATACTCCAGAGGGAAATGCCCCTTCTAGAAACTGGGAATGTAAAAGCGCAGAGGATATAAGAGCATCCTGTTTTCCGGGCCGAGAGCTCTCGAGTTGAGTTGGAGTTATTTGGTTAATTGGCTACTTTCTGCATGGCGGTCCATTGCATCATAACGCCAAGGCCCAAGTTCGCTAACTTAATTGTGTTTTTGTATGCCGCATGCAGATTCTGCGTTTAATGACATCAGACAAGAGGCAAGTTCGGTTTTACTGCGTTGTTATTACTTCCAGCAGCAATTAGGGAAAACCGCAACAGGCCACTAGGGCAGAAGCCTTTGACCTGATAGCATGCGAGGGCTGCTAAAAATGGCGCATTCGAGTGGTGTTTTAGATTCAATAAAAGGGAAGCGTTGGTTTTACTACAAAGCAAAATGTAGGAAAAATGAGAAGAATAACGCAAATTAGGTTTCGTGTGCAGCATTCTCGGTATTTGTAGTGTTCCTTATTATAAAAGGGAACGTTTAACTTCGTTTAGAATATGATACAAACCTGACAATACTTCTAAAATGTGTTCTTTATTTTGACTGGGAGGCAGAAAGATGGATGTAAATTTTGCTTTACATCCCTCTTAACTATGGTAGTAGGGGAATTATATGCCACCAGCAAGTTCGGTATCGAGAAATTAAAAAATTAAATTTTATTTATAGACGCTCTTTTAACTGTCCTTAGCGTCCCACTCTATATCGGGCCTGAAAGACTGTTCATTTTGCTCAGAGGCCTCCTTATCAGACTTGAGGTTCTTTTATGTGCCGTAAAATGTACGACTATACTTCCCTTCCGAAGGAAGTCATGCCAAGATTTTTACGCCCGAAAAAAGTCATCGCCCTTCGTCGGATTTGAACCCGCGACCTCGGGAACTAGAGCCTAGCAGGGTAACCACTACACCACGGAGGTCGACTTCGATACCGAGGGAATACACATTTTGCAATATCTGAATCTAAAAAGAGGGTCTTTAGAAAAAGGTAATTCTACTCGCGCGTATTATTGAACATCGTACAATGTTGGCAACAACGTTAATAGTTCGTGATACCACAACTGGAGGGAGCGTGAGGCTATTATAATTAAATAAATCAGAGTAAATTAGGACTTATGCAAAACAAAGGTCCTAAATAGTTGCGAAATCACAAAGCGAAGATGCTACAAAATGTTGATCGTTTTATTAGATTTTTTTATTATTATTTTCTTTGTTGATATTTATATTTGGAATTTATTTCAGGTGCTGTGCTATCGTATACTTTAATAAACGTTTTGTGTATGAATTTCTTATAAGAAGTGTGAGTAAAGATTTTTTTCTGAACGAAATATTCAAATAGCAATATATATTCATCTCTGTGCATAAAATCACTCCTAAACGGATGACCTCAATGCGCCTTCTACCCAGTACGTTTGGTTGTTATTTCTTTGTTTGAAACTTGGTGAACATTTCTATAGAGCGAGCCATAAACGTACGCTGAAAGAAGTAGCAGCGATTTGAAATTAATGGCATGAATAGAACTGCAAACTTGACGCGTCAAGCGCAGTTACCGCTCTTGAGGAAAAAACACAATATATACGGAAACGCAGCCTGAAGCAGATCGTTTGTAAGCGAAGAAAAATGTTTACATTTTGCACTGTTATCAATGTTTGTATTACAGACTTTGCATTCAGAAAACTAGAATTGTGTATAAGATTAAAGTTTCATAGGGTTTTATTTAGGTCGGAAATGTTTGTGTGTTTATTTTTAAGGAAAGGAAATGGGTTGTTTTCTTTGCGTATGTCGATACATTAAATTTCGTTAACATTTTATAGTTTCACATCTGGAGGCGGTAGGCCGAGATAACGCGTATCTGTGTACAAATTTAACCTATTTTAGCCTCGGACTCATGAGGATCAAAGAATAACTGATGTTCCAAGCATATAATTATGTAGTAGGCAAAAAAATCTAGGGTTAAATATTTAAACATTGATTAATGCTACAAAATATTGATGGTTTGTAAACTCAATATGTTTAAATAATTCTGAAGAAATAAAAATGTTGCACACGTATTTTTGCCATACTTATGCATATCATACCCAATTCCGTGTAGTACTGGGTAATCACTCGGAGAACGCGAGTTGAAATCTCGATTGGTACGATTGGCTGATTAAGCTTTTAAGGAGGTTTTGCTCAACCAAATAGGGGAAAATGTAGGTATATTGTTAGACAAACCAATCAACCGCAAGCTAAGGCTTCAAACCTTAGAATCCTGCATCTTCCCTATGATCCTCTATGGATGTTAAACATGGACTCTGTCGTCAAGCAGTTCGCAACTCTACAAACATGCCAGAGATGTTGAGAAAAATATTGGGAGTCAAACATTTGCAGAGTCTATCTTATTGCTAATCTTCTTGTAGATGTAAGGGGAATATATATTTACAAGGGCAATATATAAATACAGTAGCCTTTAAGCACATACATATCTCTTAATACCTGGTTGCTATATGCAGCACCATTCTCTTTGCCACAGATTAATAATCTTTGCATATCCAAGACAAAAAAAAATTAATAAAGAATTCCCATTTGAGAAAATAAGTATTGAAAAATTTAAGGGAATAACAAGCAATATCTCGAAAATGGTTCACTCAACAAAAAATGTATATGGCATAAATTGTGTATTTTAACGCGATCTACATTTTTTGTGCAGTAAAATTTTGACTATTTCTTATGGTTTACCAGTTATGCAAAAGTCGTTCACAATGAAGAATACTTTTGGAGACATTCCCAGAAAATTACGGATATACATGTTATTTGTTATGAAAATATCTTAAACATATGATATTTTAATCAAAATCGTTAGAGCCATTTTTGAGAAAATTAAAATTTTCGAAAAATCTTCCATGTAAAGGGTAATCTGGGGGAATTTTCTTGAAAACCTTCGTGTCGCATCTCTGGAAGATACTGAACCTAAATACCAAGTTTGGTGTTTATCCGACTGTTCGTTTCTGAGTTATGCTGTTCACAGACAGACATACAGACACACACACGGACATGTTTCCAAAAATGCTTTTATTGATTCAGGGGTCTCAAAACATGTTTCTGGTGAAATCTCGGTATCGAATTTTTGGGTGGAATACAATACTTCCCCTACTTACTATACGTAGTAGAGAAAGTAAAAATAAAATTTCTAACACCAACCTGAAAAGAATGACCAACGATCTGACTCAGCGGAACGAGCAATGACGTAAAAGTGGAAGTGGGCAGGCCATGTGACAAGATTGGCGTACGCGACCACGATGTGGGAAGAAGAAACCAGAGAAAACCTCGGTTCTTGAAAAGAGCATGCAAACAGTTGTCAAGAAAGGCAAAAGACAAGACACAGTGGGAAGAACTAGGACGTAGTCTGTCACAATCTATTTAAAGTATTATAGAGCTAAACGGTACCGAAGTGACACCAGTCAATGTACCTATATAACACTGTATCAAACATAACTTTTAGAGATAAGCAGACCGGCAGAATGTTAGCTCTCGATTTTGAGGGCATACATACACGCAAGTATACGAAGTTTGTTATTTTCAGCGATTGTACCTTTTTTTAAAAGGTCCAATCTGGTATACTGATGGTTCTAGAACCAAATCAGGAACGGAGACTGGGCTTTACGGTAATGGCACCAAGATTTCTTATAGTCTGGGTACCTTAGCTACAGTTTTCCAGGCTGAGGTTTATGCAATCCTAGCCTGTGTCATGGAAAGCATTAAAAGGAGATATAAGAATAGAAGTGTTCTTATCCTCTCAGACAGTCAAGCTGCTCTTAAAGTACTTGAATCACCATCAATAAAATCAAAGCTGTCTCAGAATGCCGAGAATCCTTAATGGCACTGGCTGAACACAATAAGGTTCAACTTATGTGGGTGCCAGGACATACAGGTATACCAGGCAATGAGAAAGCAGATGAAGCAGCCAAGATTGGTAGCGAAATTCCATTTTTTGATCCGGAGCCTGTACTGGGGGTGTCCTACAGACCGGTGAAACAGGATATTAAGTGCTGGGCTCAAGCAGAACACAAGAACTACTGGAACTCCATTGAGGGTTGCAGATATTCCAAGTTGTTCATTACAGACCTGGATAACAGCCGGGCAAAGTACCTGCGCAGTCTTAGTAGAAGAAGACTTGCATGGGCAACAGGATTCATTACAAGACACTGTATCCTAAAGTTTAATCTATACAGAATGGGATTATTTAATAACCCTATCTGTAGTATATGCCTAGAAGGAGATGAGACTGTTACTATGTGATTGCCCTGCTCTTGAGAATCAAAGAGCAAGTATTTTTGGCAATCACTTTCCAAAGATAGATGAACTATCGAAAGCCTCAGTTAGCAGTCTGGTTAAGTTCATAACGAGCTACTTCATAACAGACTACTTAACTGATGAAAGGGGGGATGCGCAATAGATCTTAAGGTCGCAGTGCTTGGACATAAAACCCACCCCTTTTCAAACTAGAACTAGAACTAGAACCTTTTTTAAAGGAAGACAGAATTTTGCCCTTGTCGAAAACTCGAACCTAAATGCAGAAGTTGTCGTCAGCTGCATTCTCATTTATTTTACAGCAGTTTCAACAGGCCTTGACGTAATCTGATTGTCATCTCTATTCGTTTCTGCAGGATTCTCCACAGCACACTGTCTAAACCATGTTTTTACTCCGCTTTGATCAGGTCCAAAACTGACATTTATACAGATTCGTTATGTATGCGATTCCGTCAGCTGTTCCTTTGTTTAGGGCTTCGGTACACGCAAAGGGTGCTCTGTCCACAGAGCAGCTTTAAGCATTGGAGTTCCACACACTGCAAAATTTATTCATGATTCATAATCACTTATCAGCGAGGGTATCACAGATGTAATTACATTTCTGGGGTTTTGGAAGTGTTTACCTAAAGCACCATTGTATTCCGAGTAATAATGAAAATAGCACACAAATGTTTCAGTAGGTATATCGCGCATTTCCAGAATAGTATTATCCTATTAAACGGTCCAAACTAGAACAGTTTGCAAGTGTACGCTTTCGGATGTATTACCCTCAAAGTTCTGTTAGACCTTTGTATCTACTAGTCTGCACTTTATACGCAGATACTGCAATATGACAAAGTACAACTTCTGTAAATCAACGAACACTACTTTATCTATTCAGTTAACAGAATATCTCAGGCTTTCTTTACCCAAATCTAGTTCAGAGAGATTTTTACTTTCTCTACTACGTATAAGTAGGGGAAGTATGGCATTCCACCCAGAAATTCGATACCGAGATTTCACCGGAAATATATGTTTTGAGACCCCCTGAATCCAAAAAAAAAGCATTTTTGGAAACAAGCATTTCGAAAATTTTAATTTTCTCAAAAATAGCTCTAACAATTTTGATTAAAATATCATATGTTTAAGATATTTTCATGACAAATGAAATGTATATCTCCAATTTTCTGGGAATGTCTCCAAAAGTATTCTTCATTGTGAACGACTTTTGCATAACTGGTACATCATAAGAGATAGATAAAATTTTACTACACAAAAAATGTAGATTGCGTTAAAATACACAGTGTATGTCATATACATTTTTTTTGTGGAGTGAACCATTTTCGAGATATTCCTTGTTATTCCCTTAAATTTTCCAATACTTTTTCTTAAATGGGAATTCGTTATTCATTTTTTTTATGTCCTGGATATACAAAGAGAATGGAATGCGCCACATAGCAACCAGCTCTTAAAAAATTTGAGTATCGCTTAAATACTACCATATTCCTCTTGCATCTACAGAAAAGCATCAATAAGATTAAAATAGTTTGTACAAGAGTAGAGAAAGTCATGTGAGTGTATCACATCAGATTTTTTAACACGACAGCAGTTAACCTAGAAGTGATTCCGTATCGATCAATATGGACTTTATTATATGCAAAAGACGGGAACACAACTCATCTGTTTAAGTCTAGTTTAGTTGGTGATGAAAGAAGGAAAAGAAATAGAACCGTACCTCAGAAAGCTAAGGACATAAGAAATATTATCTTTTGGAACAGCCAATACCACAAAAGATACTTTAGAATAAAAGCGTGGACATAATGAACCCTTTTCTCACTCCCTCCTTCTCTCTTTTCTCTGTGATTCTAATGGATTCACAGTTATGTAAATTTTAATGGGAATAACGAAGATACGCCCGAATTTTCACAGAAAAATCTAAATATGAATCTCTTTTCTCCTGGTGTTCAAAACTCCTGATGCTTTAATCACAATCGCCAGAGCTAGTCTTCAGAAAGCATACACTAGGAATGGAATTTGTATCATTATGTAATAGTAAAAAGTAAAACCGTAAGAAACCCATAAACAACCCGCATTTTAGTACTCGCGATGGCAGGTCGCCGCTGGGATTGTCAACTCTAGTGAGATGTCTTGAAGATCTGTTATGGGAAACAACTTGAGTGAATTGGGGAATACAATGTCCCAGCGGCATGTTGTTACAGTAGCTCAATGGTTAGAGCAACCGCAAGTTATTCTATATTAAAAACAAGGAATGGAATTAATGTTTCTTCCACACAATAGGTTCTACAGAGTAGAGAAAGTCATATGAGTGTAACACATCAGATTTTTTTTCGAATTTTTCCCTTATCTTGAGAAAACGAAGATCAAGTAAATCTTAAATTCTAGGAACCTCGATTGACGGATGAAGTATCAATGCATCCAGCGTGTGTGTGATTTGATACGTGTGTGACGCCTAGGACATGCGGGTTGGATAGTCGAAGCGCGAATTGGTTGGTGCTCGGCAGACAAGGCACTGTAGTTCGAGAATGCCAAGCGATAGGTTTATAGTGATGGCAGCTGATTCGTAAACTAGCCAGATTAGAGTCGAAACTGCGCAACCATCAGGAGTCAATAAGTTGAATTGGAAAATTTCTGGCACCTCTTTCAGAAACTATCCACCACTCGCCGTAGTTCACGTTGAGAAATGCTGGCAATTTCCTGGCGGATATTTTGTTTTAATTCTTCCAGGGCGTGTGGGTTTGTCTTGTACACTTTGTTAAGTTACCCCAGAGATAGAAGTCGCTGGGGGTTAGATCGGGGAACCGAGGGGTCACAAATCTCTACTAATAATTCTGTCCTCAAACACACTTTCAATTGTTCTCATCGAAATATTGACTGTATAAGCTGTTACAGAGTCTTGTTGAAAAAAGGCAAAATCACGTTCCCTGTCTGTTAAGTCTCTAAAAAAAGGGAGTGGCAAAATTGTATTCACATATATATATATATAGGCGTCAATTGTTGACTCAAAAAATTGGCGGTGGCCAGTTTCAGCAACTCCTTTCTCAAAGTTGGTAAGTAAAGCCTTTTAAAGTACTTTTAAAAATGTTGTATGGTTTCATCCTTTTTATGATAGCGGCAGGCGGCAATGAGCGCCGAGAACGGGGCAGAAAATCACCGCGCAACCGGTTCGTAGTTTTTTTGGCTCTCCCTGTACACACTGAGGCAGTATTTTTAACACTTGTATGATTTTAGTCACATTATATAATAAAATATAAAATAACAGCCCGCCTTAAAGCAATATGTATGTAACAAGATATAAAAAGTGTATATTGCAGTCATTGTATATGTTTATATTATTGCATCCATGTGTAATAATGCTATTTGAATGTATTACGTAATTTAATAATGTAGGAGCTGTGAGAATAATAGGTCTGATGTGTTGCCTTCGCATGACTTTCTCTACTCTTGTAAAACTATTTTTACAAACTCTTATTCTCCATCTATTTTATATTAATCTAGATAAACATTTGCAGAAACGATCTTTTGACATGTAAAGAGAATTACATTTTACACATAGCGACCAGTTCTAAAAATATTTGACTATCGCTTAAGGCGTGCTATGTTCCCCTTGTTTTGTATTTGCAAGGGCAATATGGAAATACAGTAACCTTTAAGCATATACATATCTCTTAACAGCTGGTTGCTATGTGCAGCACCATTCTCTTTGCCTCCGATTAATACTCTTTGCATATACAAGACAGAAAAATGAATAGCGAATTCCCATTTGAGAAAATAAGTATTGAAAATTTTAAGGGAATAACAAACAATTTCTCGAAAATGGTTCACTCAACAACAAAAATGTATATGACATGAATTGTGTACTTTAACGCGATCTACATTTTTTGTGGAGTAAAATTTTGTCTATCTCTTATGGTTTACCAGTTATGCAAAAGTCGTTTACAATGAAAAATTCTTTTGGAAACATTCCCAGAAAATTCCAGATATACATTTTATTTGTCACAAAAATATCTTAAACATATGATATTTTAATCAAAATCGTTAGAGCCATTTTTAAGAAAATTAAAATTTTCGAAAAATGTTCCATGTAAAGGGTAATCTGGGGTGGGGAGATTTTCTTGAAAACCTCCGTGTCGCATCTCTAGGAGATACTGAACCTAAATACCAAGTTTGGTGTTTATCCGACTGTTCGTTTCTGAGTAATGCTGTTCACAGTCACACACGGACATGTTTCCAAAAATGCTGTTTTTGGATTCAGGGGGTCTCAAAAATTTATTTCCGGTGAAATCTCGGTATCGAATTTTTGGGTGGAATACAGTACTTCCCCTACTTACTATACGTAGTAGAGAAAGTAATAACAATAGAACAACTTCTTCAATACTCACGCACAACGCCCGAGTAGTGTGTCGGATACAGACAAATAGGAATGAAAATTCTTGTAAAGAAGTTGATAAAGAGGTCTGAGGTGAAGATGAAGACATCGAACTTGCCCAGCACCTTCGCATCAAC
Source organism: Deroplatys truncata (assembly GCA_030765065.1). NCBI lineage: Eukaryota > Metazoa > Arthropoda > Insecta > Mantodea > Mantidae > Deroplatys > Deroplatys truncata. The sequence continues at coordinate 143,772,648 of CM060985.1, read as the reverse complement.
CCTGCATAGATTTAATTGCCGAGGAATTACCGCTACGCCAGGTACAAACGCCGTAACGACCAGCGAATTGAAATCGTAACGTCCCAGTATTACGACTGCGCTCTTTTCCGAGAATGTGCACGTTCCTTCAATAAAGGACAGAAACTGAATGGCACAGGCAGGAAATTCCGGAAGTACGGACCATTTCTCCCTCTCCTTGATGGCGACATTAACAATCAATTGCTCCGGGGAGGAAACGGAGTTGAGAAAAGTTAGAGGTCGCTGGTGTACATTCAGGAATTTTTATGTTAGGTACCTTTATATGTAGGCAAGAGAATATCGCACAGTAGTGCTGCTTCATGCGGTAAAAATCAGCATTCTAAATCTATTATCCTTATAGAAAGTGTTACTATCATTCGAGCTGTTGTATTTTAACCTCTGTACCTTCCTTAATTGCCAGTCACTCCACATTTGTCTCCTCAGTGTGACGGAAAACTCTGGGAAACGTTTTATTCCCAACCGAGATTCGAATTTGGGTGCCGCCAGACACAACCCTCATTCCAGAGTTTTGGAAATTTCCCAGTTTTCTTGTATTGGATTTTTTACATATTTATAACGTCGTTTAACATAAGGAGAGTTTGCTGTGATTTGTTTGATATCTCCCATGTATCGCAACGGTCACTGTAGCTTTTGGTTCCCTCAGAAAATTCTAGGCGTTACCAAGGCGTCCGTTACGTCGGACGCCTTCCCTGGACTTAATTCCACATTTGGAATAAACTTAAGAGACGTTGGGACTCTTGGGTTATTAGGCTTCTTAAGTGTTATTTGTTTTATTATAAGAAAAATAGACAATTTTTTATGAAAATGGATATACAAATAATTTAAACTGTCTCTTGAGCATTAGATGTTTGACTAGAATATTCACAATTTTTTAAACTTGTTTTAGGACACAATAAGCACTTCTACAGAGATACGGCAGTAAAAAAGATATATATAGCTTGGATAGAATATTTTTTCTAGGTTAGAATCTTAAACGTATCAAAAGTTTATAATTTTTACAATTATTTACTTTTTTATTCGTTTAAATTCTAAAAACATTTAAGTTTCTTTCTGTTAGTTTTTAGCCAGTATATTTGTGGTATTATATAAAATTTCATTAAATATTGTGAATATCTAATACGTGGAAGGTTTTGCATATGTAAAAATGCGAGTTTGTAGAAGCCAGTTGGAGGGGCGTGTCACCAGAATTGAAATGCTCACACCTCTACCGCAAGGCAGTGGCCCTAAGGGCGGCCGGATCACAAAAACGCATTATTTGTATTTTAGGCGATTTTAGGTGAATATTCAGCCACAATGTCCCTTAAGTTGCATAGTTCTTCCGTTTTTTTACTTGTTAAGTAAATGGAAAAAAGTGTGTTGACTGCCCTTAATGATAATAATAATAATGGCTAATGCGTTTTTACTTTCTCTACAATGTATATAAGTAGGGGAAGTATTGCATTCCACCCAAAAATTCGATACCGAGATTTCACCGAAAATACTCGTTTTGAGGTGCCCTGAATCCAAATAAAGCATTTTTGGAAACATCTCCGTGTGTGTGTGTGTGTGTGTGTGTGTGTGTCTGTCTCTCTGTGTGTGAACACCATAACTAAAAAACGAAAAGTCAGACAAATACTAAATTTGGCATTTGAGTTCAGTATCTTCCAAGGATTCGACACGAAGATTTTATAGAAAATCTTCCAACTCCAAACTACCCTTTACATAGAACATTTTTCGAAATTTTGATTTTCTCAAAAATGGCTCTAAAGATTTTGATTAAAATATCACATGTTTCAGATATTTTCATGGCAAATGAAATGTATATCTTGAATTTTTAAAAGTCCTCTTCATTCTAAATAACTTTTGCATAACTGGTAAACCTAAGATATAGAGAAAATTTTACTACACAAAAACTGTAGATTATGTCATATGCATTTTTTATGGAGTGAACCATTTCCGAGATATTCTTTGTTATTTATTTGAATTGTACAATACTTATACTTTTTCTTAAATGGGAATTCGTTGTTCGTTTTTATGTCCTGGACATGCAAAGAGAATGCAATACTCCACATAGCAACCAACTCTTAAATCATTTGACTGACGCTTAAAGCCTGCCATATTCCCCTTGCACCTACAAGAAAATTAGCAATAAGATAGTTTCTGCAAATGTTTATCTCGATAACATAAAGTAGGTGGAGAATAAGCGTTTGTAAAAATAGTTTGTACAAGGGGAGAGGAAGTCATGTGAGTGCAACACTAGTTTTTAAGTGCGTGCTGTGAAGTACAGTTTGCGGTTCTACGTAGGCAGCTGACCACATACTTCAAATTTAGTTGATATCTGCACAAAATTATAAAAGATTTATGTGGAGAATCTCCTAAAACTTGACGACATTTAGATGAACCGTAGCAAGAATGTGGTAAACATGTGAATACGTAACTGTTTGAACAGGGGAAGAAAAGTCCGGTATATTTCTGTAAGATTATGTAGTTCATACGCACACCATATTTTTTTTTCCAATTATGCACAATAATCAGTTTTATGAATTCTACCCCATTACGCCCGCCACATAGCAAAGAATGATTGCTATAATAAGATCCATTATTTTTCCTTCCCCTTTAAGCAGTTTAAATCTCTGAAGAGGGAAAATAAAAATATCTGTTCACTGAATAGCTCGGCACGTGGCATTTCGAATCTGGATAAAAATATACGTTTATGCAAAACTTCAGAAAGTTCTTGAAGAATAACGATTAAATCTGTCGCAACTTAAGTACCTTGCCATGGGCAAAGTTGTTAGTACTTGGCTGTAGGTTTAGTAAAGTTCTCGAAAACCTTGCTGGCTAGGCAAATGACTGCTACGAGGAATAAAATGTTAAAGAAACGAGCAAAAGAAACATGTATACATAGCAACAAAATTCCGGGAGAAATATTTCTACTGGTGCTTTGCATATAAGCTTAGAGGCAGGGCGAGTGTATTAAAGCAAATGGGTCGGCTACACGGGAACGCTCTTAGGAAAGGTTGGGCACAGGCTTCCCCAGAAACGTGTAAACTGTCTCTAAGGAGATTCAAGAAATTAGATGTTTATTAATAAACGCAAGGGAGTATTAGCCTCGCTTATTAGCCACATAAATTGTTGCCTTGAAGGTTTATGTAGGTTAATTTCACATAATCCAAATGTTATATTCTTAACTTGAATAGCTATAACTTCGTGCCATGTTGTTCGGAAATACGAGGTGTGATCAAACAGTTTCCGGACTGACGTCATAAATACTACACAACAGATTGTTTTGTCTAATCTGCACTGTCACCCTCGAAGTAGTCTCCTTGGGAGTTGATACACTTGTCCCAGAGCTTCTGCCACTGCAGGAAGCACCTCTGGAAGACCTCTTCTTTCAACATGTTCAGAACCTTCTGCTATTCGCGATGGATGACATCAATGTCCTCTAAAACGGTGTCCTCGGAGCCGCATTTTAAGTCGCGAGAAAAGAAAAAATGGCCGCTGGTGCCAAATCTGGAGAATAGGAGGGATGTAGCTGTTCTTTAAGATCTGTGCAGGCAATCACACGGTCATTTGAAAGCAGGCGGGCACGATCTTGGCGGCAATTTTTCTCATGTCCAAATTGTCTTTCAAAAATGCTTTAAACACTTCCAAAGGAAAGTCCTAATGAGTCAGAAAGCTCTCTTATTGTAATGCACTTATCATTTAAGACCAACCACATCTCATTGATATTTTCATCAGTTTTGCTGGAAGAGTGTCGCCCTGAACGATCTGTATCTTTAACTGATGACCCACCTCTTTTAAATTTCGAAAACCACTCATATTCTTGAGTTTTGCCCATAACTTCTTCCCCATAAGCTGTTCTTAACATTTCACAGGATTCTGTTGCAGGTTTACCGAGTTTAAAGCAAAATTTGATGTTCGTCCTTTGTTCTTCGTAATCTGACATTTTTGCTACGCGAAAAAATCGCAGCACATGCAAAACAGATGTTCACGTCAGAGCGTCTACCTCGTCACTTGATGGTTACAGGAAGTCACGTGACCTCTCATTTTTATTGGGAAGGAACGCTGCATGTACGGTCTGGGTAAGAATTAAAGAAATCTCAGCGTCATCATTGTTGTGAAGCCATTCCGGAAACTTTTTGATCACACCTCGTATTTCTGCAAAAAAACCACTGATGTACTGCATTCCCTACCCTCTAGCGCTTACTAATGGGTATACAGATTATTCTTAAAAAGTTTATTTTCCTATCTTATTCATTCTAATCGAGATACAACTTTCCGGAAATTGCTGCATTACACATTTCGTTACAGTAGATATAAAGCGAACAGTGATAGTCAAATGTTAAAGAACTGGACGTTATGTACTGGCCTTAAAATTCCATGCAATTTGCTGGAATCGCGAGAAAAGCTGTATATCGAAAGGACTTGAAAAGAATGACTAAGTATTAAACTACTTGAACTGGCTGGTCCCGTAGCTCAGCCGGTAGAGCAACAGACTGCTGTGCGAAGGGGTCCCGGGTTCGATTCCCAGCTGGGGGTGGGAATTTTTCTCTAGTCAAATTAATACCTCTCCTCCCCAGAGTCTAGAAGTATGAATGCGTATATGATCTAATGATTAAAACCCAACAACTGCAAGAAGCCAAACGACAAGCGAATACGAGTTAACACCATTGCCGCCGATAAGGCCAGTATAGTTATAGCCGGGGTATAAATGGAGCTATTAAAAAAATCTTATGTGTTACACTCACATGACTTTCTGTACTCTTGTATAAACTACTTTTACAAACGCTTATTCTCCATATGATTCATATTAATCGAGATGTTAACCTTATTGCTAATTTTTGTTCTAAGTACAAGGGTAATATGGTAGTATTTAAGCTATAGTCAAATATTTTAAGCGCTGGTTGCTATGTGGCCCATTCCGTTCTCTTTGTATGTCCAGTGCATAAAAACATGAATAACGAATTCCCATTTGAGAAAAAGTATTGGAAAATTTAAGGGAATAACAAGCAATATCTCGAAAATGGATCACTCAACAATAAAAATGTATATAACGTAAATTGTATATTTTAACGCGATCTACATTTTTTGTGTAGTAAAAGTTTGTCTATCTCTTATGGTTTACCAGTTATGCAAAAGTCGCTCACAATGAAGAATACTTTTGGAGACATTCCGAGAAAATTCGAGATATACATTTCATTTGTAATGAAAATATCTTAAACGTATGTTATTTTAATCAAAATCGTAGGAGCCATTTTTGAGAAAATTAAACTTTTCGAAAAATGTTCCATCTAAAGGGTACTCTGGGGTGGAGGGATTTTCTTGAAAACCTTCGTGTTGCATCTCTGGAAGATACTGAACCTAAATACCAAGTTTGGTGTTTATCTGACTGGTCGTTTCTGAGTTATGCTGTTCACAAGCTACACACACACACACACACACACACACACACACACACAACAGACACACACAAGCACATGTTTCCGTCTATCCCTTAACGTTTACCAGTAATACATGATTTTAGAAATTTTCTTCGGAATGAAGACCACTTCACAGGCTATTCCCATGAAATTCAAGGTATACATTTTATTTGTCATGTAAATATGTTTAATATATGGCATTTTCATCAAAATCGTTAGAGCCATGTTTTAGAAAATAAAGAATCTGGAAGAATGTTTTTGTAAGGTGCTGAACCTAAATACCAAATTTGGAATTTATCCTACTTTTTTGAGTTGGGGTTCACACACAGATACACACACTGCCTTTTTGTAAAAACGCATTTTTGGATTTAGGGGGCCTTCAAAACATGCATTTCCGGTGAAACTCGGTATCGAATTTTTGGACGGAATACACAGCATCTCTACCTAATATGTATGTGAAAGAGAAAGTGAAATGGGGGTTGTGGTACGCTTCCCGGTTATCTCTGTGATTAACCACAAAAAAATTCTGCATTGTACTATGAAAATGGGAAGGAACAAACTTGATCTCTACAGTCGTGCGATTGAAGCACAGATTTTTTTTACTTTCTCTACTACGTATAATAAGCAGGGGAAGTAATGCATTCCACTAAAAATTCTATGTCGAGGTTTCATCGGAAATACATGTTTTAAGGTACCCTGAACCACAAAAAGGCGTTATTAGAAAAAGGTTCGCGTCTATATGGAGGTGTGGCTGTGAACTGCGTAACAAAGAAACGAAAAGTCAGATAAATAGCAAACTTGCTATTTAGGTTCAGCATCTTTCAAAGCTCCGACTCGAAGATTTTCAGGAAAATCCCCCGTCCCAGACTACCCTTTAACATGGAACATTTTTCGAAAATTTTGATTTTCTCAAAAATAGCTCAAAGGATTTTGATTAAAATATCATATAATTAAGATGTTTTCATAACAAATGAAACGTATATCTTGAATTTTCTAAGAATGTCCCCAAAACATCTCTTCATTGTAAATGGCTTTTGCATAATTGCTAACCCGTAAGAGATAATAAAATTTGTGTACACAAAAATAATAGATCTTGTTAAAACACACAATATGTCATATACATACGTATAGTAAGTAGGGGAAGTATTGCATTCCACCCAAAAATTCGATACCGAGATTGCACCGGAAATACAGGCTTTGAGGTGCATTGAGTGCATATAAAGCATTTTTGGAAACATGCCGGTGTGTGTGTGTGTGCGTCTGTCTGTCTGTCTGTCTGTGAACAGCATAACTCAGAAACGAACAGTCGGATAAACACCAAACTTGGTATTTAGGTTCAGTATCTTCCGGAGATGCGACACGAAGGTTTTCAAGAAAATCCCACCACCCCAGATTACCCCTTACATGGAACATTTTTCGAAAATTTTAATTTTCTCAAAAATGGCTCTAACGATTTTGAATAAAATACCATACGTTTAAGTCATTTTTATGGCAAATGAATTGTTATCTCGCTCGAATTTTCTGAGAATGTCTCCAAAAGTATTGTTCATTGTGAACGACTTTTGCATAACTGGTAAACCATAACGGATAGACAAAATTTTACTACAGAAAAAATGTAGATCGCGTTATAATACACAATTTATGTCATATACAAGAGTAGAGAAAGTCATATGAGTGCAACACAACAGACTTTTAGTGTTTGAAATCATGAGAAATGTTTGTATCGCCTTCTATAATCTAAATACAGATGTCGAGTTAGCAGCTACTATTTCCTCCACTGGAACATTAAGCTTCCAGGAGGTATGTTGACTTCAAATAGTTTCCGGTACGCTACTCCGAGACGCTTCCAGAATTTCCGATCTGGTGTAATCCAGTTGCTAGTTCGACCTCGTTATCCACGGATAAGGAGTCTGCGCATGCGTAAATGAAGGGATTTACGTCCCAAAAGAGCACTTAAGATAGCTAAACGGGACTATTCTACCCATAGGGTGTATTAAGTTCCCTGCTTAGTAACGGCCATGAAATACCATTCAATTAGCTGTGCAGCACGCTGTCAAATGCTGGCAGCATGGCTAGTGGTATTTAAGTAGAATTAGCATCCTACAGCTGGTTGAATAACTACAGATACCAATAACAGTATACGGATGAATGTTTCAGAAGTAATAAGGGTATAATAAACAATACTATAGTGGGTGTCACCGCAACGCAAAGCTACTAACAATAAAATATTAGAAAATGTGTTATCAGATGCTATCACTCTATCTGTCATATTATGCTTGTTTTGCCTTATGTTTAATGCTTCTTGTTTCTTACAATAACTTACTCCTTTAACGTAACTTCTTCCTTTAAAGCGTAACCTAACAAGTATTAAAACTATGGATGATATACAATATAAGGTCTGTAAGTGTAACGGGATACGCGATCTACATTTTTTGTGTAGTAAAATTTTGTCTATCTCTTATGGTTTACCAGTTATGCAAAAGTCGTTCACAATGAAGAACACTTTTGGAGACATTCCCAGAAAATTCGAGATATGCATTTCATTTGTCATGAAAATATCTTAAACATATGATATTTTAATCAAAATCGTTAGGGCCATTTTTAAGAAAATTAGAATTTTCGAAACATGTTCCACGTAAAGGGTAATCTGGGGTGGGGGGATTTTCTTGAAAACCTTCGTGTCACATCTCTGGAAGATACTGAACTGAAATACCAAGTTTGGTGCTTATCCGACTGTTCGTTTCTGAGTTATGCTGTTCACAAAAACACACACACACACACACACATACACACACACATACACACACACACATGGACATGTTTCCAAAAATGCTTTTTTTGGATTCAGAGGCCTCAAAACATGTATTGCTGGTGAAATCTCGGTATCGAATTTATTTTTTGTAGCATACGCCATTTCGGAGATACCGTTGTTAATCTATGAATTATTCAATACTTTGTATTTTAAAGTCATTTCACTGTTCATTGTTTCTAGCGATTGCATGGAAAGCGTATGGAATTTTAAGGCCGTCCTATAGCGTCCTTTTCTTAAACATTTGACTATCAGTCATCCTAAGAGAACGGTATTTCAAAACATAACATAGCGACCCTCTTTTAACCCTCTAATGCGTGAATTATTATGCTGGATATGCCACTCTTTCTCCAATTCCTAAACTGGTTTAGATATCACTGCCACAGGCACCTTAGCGTAAGCCGAACATCGTGACTTCAAATCCCAGCGACTGCAATCGAATGTGCCTGAGATAAAGGATGGGGACTGCCCACGTAAAATAATCGGTGTGACGGTATGTGTGGATTATGACGGGATTACGTTTTTGCGGATTTGTTGTTGTTGTTATAAAACCACTACAATAATACTGAAATAAATTAATATATCTGTGATACAAAATAGCTACAAATACTTTTATATGATTTGACTATCGATTTAGTTATATGTCCTTATATGTACAACGAAATGTGTAATGAAAGTTTATCTCGATTAAGTAGAAGCAGGTATAAGAATATTTTGTAGGAGAGTGATTAGAGAAAGTCATGTGAATGCACCGCATCATAATTTTTCCCTCATATTTTTTTTCAAATTAGCGAAAATAAAATTAATAATGCGATACGTAATTCGGAACTTTATATATGGAATGAAATCAGATTTTAAAAATGGTGTTATTTGAATTTTCGTGAAATTGCTCTAATCTAGATTGTACAGGGTGATTTATGAATAACTGACACATTTCTTTCTTTAATTACTCTTTTCGAAATTCATTCAACGCCCCCATTTTAGCACCAAATCAAGCAGAATGTTCTGGAGTTTCGATTTCCTGTCACTAGATGCGCAGATGTTCATGTTTTATTCGTAATTGTTAGTTTTATTGTCGACAACTGTGTTTAAGATTTTGTTCTAGTCAAGCTGAAAATGGAGTACACGTTAAATGAAAGACGCTTCCGTGTAAAGCAATACTAGATTACGAATTCAATTACAGCTACTTAAAGGGCATACCAGAGAGAATTTGGTGTTGAATCCTTCCCAAAGAAACACAATACTGCTACTGGTAAAAATACTGGAAACAACTGGTGAGTGAAAAATGCAAAACTGGTTCATCTAGGCTTCCCACGGTTGTTGTTGACGTAAGAGCACTACTGGATCAGTCACCCAAAAAATCATTAAGACGTTTGTCGCATGAGACAGGGTACAGCTGCTCAATGTGTCAGAGAGCTGTGAAAAGTGCAGGCCTAAAGCCGTATAGGATTACGGTTGTCCATCACTTACAGGAACCAGGTAAGGATAGACTACTGAATTATTGTCGTTGATTTCAGGGTTTCATTGTGCAAAATCCTGGCATATTGTCCATCACATGGTTCACAGATGAAGCATGATTCCATTTATCCGGCTATGCACCTATGCACCGGGTTAAAATTGCAATATCCGCATGGAGAATAGTGGAACCATTTTTTTTAAACAATGTGAACACTGCAGAGTACCGGCCGATTTTCATGGAGTTTGCTGAGCAACTAGGCGATGTAGAGCTGAGTCAAGGACATTTTCAGCAGGACGGCGCCCATGCCGTACATCAAATGAATCCATGACTAATTGCAAGTTTCTTTGACGACCGGAACGTGTGACCACCGAGATCTCCGGATTTGACATCGCCGGACTTCTTTCTATGGGGTTACTTAAAATACAGGGTTTATGCCACACGTCCCCAGACATTGGACGATTTGAAGCACAACATTACGCAGGAGATTTAAGCTATTGACAACAGAGTTGCCAGTAACATGGAACGACGTGATGAGTTGTGCCTTATACAGGATGGAGGACATCTTCAACATTTGCTATAGAGGTAAATACTCTCCCAAAATTCCTCTGCATTTCAGGTATAATAAGTTGTCGATAGCATAACTCGTTTTAAAATAATTAAAGAAATAAATGTGTCAACAACTACTTTCACAGTGAAAAGCCTTTGGTGATAACCAGTAATAAACTGAATGTTAAATTAGGTTCCAGATAAATTTGGAAACAGCGATCTTTGACATTACCGTTGAGTGTGAGGAGAGGAAGATAATGTAACCCTCATGTGTACAGACGAAGCTGAAGCCGTAGGTGGCCAACTGTTGTCAAGGATGAAAGGTACAGAAACATGGCGTGTTTTATAAGAAGAAATGGCACACAGTATTAAATTCTTTCATCAAGCTTACCTTTTAAGAGGAAACTGCATCGTTAGAAGCAAGAAATACGTGCACCACTCGCACCTTTTAACTGTAAAGTCGTGCAGGTTGCACTTACTTTGTAGCAGAATAGTGAAAGGCCATAACACAAATGTATGCACGCAAAGTCCGCCTCATTCTGCACGGCAACAAACCGTGGTGAAACTTTCTCAAGATGTCGCCTTCGCTTCCGATGACCAAGCAACTTGGCCCAGTGCCTCGGCAGTTAACATTTTCTGTGCTCCATTATGTAGAAGGGGTGCCATAAAGTCGATCCCTAATGTTCCGGGGCGTTAGAGCAGATATCCTGGTCTTATGTCTTGAGCTTGTAGAAAAGTTTAGCTCAGAATTATGGCTGTAATTATGCTCATATTAATCCCGGGTGCTGAGAAGTATATTATCTACATTGTTACATTAAAGCGATTAAGTACTGTGAGGCAACAATGTCACTGTATACATCCCTTTGTGTTTGGTGACAGGTAATAAACCTTGGCTTTTGTATAAGCCACGTTGTATAGTAATTTAAGATAAACATTCATTACTGTATTTTACTTAAGCGCGACTGAAATTGAGGGGTCATTAACATACAATCACATTAATATTTTAATTTATATTTAATGCACGTAATCTGTATCAAAAGTTGAAGTAGGTGGTTTGTTACGTTATTGAAAGTCAGCTTGAAAAAAATTAGTATTTTACTTTATTTGCATCACGCTTTGGGGGCCAATTTGAAGAAGATAGTTTCTTTAGGCATTAAATATTTGTTTTTGCCTCGGCTGCGTCAGTATTTATTTTAGAGACATGATTCGACAAGAACGTAGGCTTACACAGATTCTTAAGTTTTAATTCACTCCCTTTTGTTAATTCTTGACACAAATTAAATAGCACTTCAGTGAGATTCTTTTATTTAATACTTGAACCTTTTAATACGTGTACTATTTTTGTCTCATACGAATGCGTATTTAATTTCTCGAGAACACATCTTGCGTCTGATTAGTAACACTATTTACAGGCAACTGATCTGATTTCAACCGTCTAAACTTGTAAATTTCTGTATTTCAAGTCTCTGATTGGCTATTTTTACTCCAATAGAATACCTGCATCTAACTAAAGCTTTTTCTGGTTGTTGATTGGCTATTTTTATAAACTGTTACTAAAATTATCACAAGTAGTATTGTTAAACTCTCAAACTCATTATTGCCTCAAGGTTACCTCATTGTTAGCGACTTTTAACTTATTATTCTCGCAGCTCCTACATTATTAAATTATGTAATATATTCACATAGCATTATTACACATGGGTACAATAATATAAGCATATTCAATGACTGTTACATACATTTTACAAATTATTACATACATATATTGTTGCAAGGCGGGATGTTATTGAATTTATATAATTTGACTGAAATCATGTAAGTGTTAAAAATACTGCCTTAAATTACAAGTGTTCTTTAAATAGTATATACTTGATAATCTTATTAATTGTTCTTCGACAAAAGAACATTAGAATCAGACTACTGAAAAGCCAATTAAACGGCTATGGTATTGAATTATTCACTCGTCTGATTGTACCTTTCCAACCTTGTCATTGTGGGGAAGAACAATAATAAATTACCACTGTTGTCCTAATATTTGGTTAAACTAGAAGCCCGGGACTTAAAGTACTCGCGACATTGCAAGTCGTCATTGGGGTATGTCATCTGAAAATAATTTGAGATCTCCTTGTCGTTTACTGGAAAACATGCGAGTGATCCGTGGTTCAAATCCTGGCTATGGCATTGAATTCTAGATTCTGTAATATGCTTGTTATACTCATACGTTTCTTCAGTATCTGGGAATGTTCAGTCATTATCGGATCACTCATTAGAAACTTTAAAATAAAACTTCGACTGTATAAACAAAACTTTCGCGTGGCGTCGTACTTATTTATTTAATGCCTGTTATTGTCGTGGTCAGCACTATAGAAGAACCCCCTGTCGCTGCGAGGGATTTTTTAAGTGATGTAGAACCTCCATCCTGGGTGTCACTTCATTTTTATAATCCGGAAGGCAATGAAAAAACACCGCAGTATCACTTTGACTAGTACATCCCTGAACGAACAGGAACACACTTGTGTGAATGGTATGTTTAGGTATGTTCTTAACTGAAAAGGCTACATAGCAAGGTTTGTATAAAGGGCATTCAAATGAAACCTGTTCAGTGCGTCTAACTTTGCACTACAAGTAAGGTGGCACCATATAACTGCGTGTATGGCGGCATCATCTATTGGTAGAGCGACTACAGCGTATGCAACGTTTGACGGTGTGGTTTCACGGCGAAGAGAAGGTGGTCACACAAGTTATCGTCCACTACTGAACATGAAGGCGAGTAAGCAGGAACAACGAAGAGTGAGTCAGAGCAAGCAGTGGAAACATGCGAATTCACCACCTCCAAAGAAATCAAAGGCCGTGCACACCAGTTCTGGTAAGGTCATGATGTCATTCTTTTTTGACCACAAGGACCCACTGCTTGTCGATCTACTGGAACAGGAACCACCATCAATGCCCAGCGTTATCAAGCCACTTTACAGAACCTTAGACGAGCCATCAAGTCGAAACGCCCAGGCATGTTGTCGAATGGCGTTATTCTCCTGCATGATAATGCCCGCCCACACACTGCCAATGCTGTGAGAACGACATTGCAGCAGTTTCGATGGGAAACGCTGGAACATCCACCGTACAGTCCAGACCTTTCACCGTGTGACTTTCATGTTTATGGACCTCTAAAACAAGCTATTCGCGGACATGATTCACAACGGAGGACGAAGTGTGTGAATGGGTCCAGGCCTGGATCCGACAGCAGCCTACTAGCTTCTTCAAAGATGGAATCGACCGGTTAGTGTCGCAATGGGATAAATGTGCCAACAGTTTTGGCGACTATTTTTGAGTTAATAAAATTGGTACCGTTACTTTACACAATGACCGGGTTTCATTTGAATGACCCTTATATATCTGTAGTACACAAATTGTCAAACTATTTAATCTTTCTGGTTCATTGTATTTGTTTCCGTTCTCTTAATTAAACATTAAGGAACTTATTTAATGCAATGTTTAAATCGCATACTGCTCTAGGGAGGTGAAAGACAGAATTGTTCTTTTAAATAGGTTTTAACTTAGGCATTACAAAAGAGGGAAAGGGGAGGAAAGGAAGAGGGAAAAATCTGATGTGTTGCACTCACATGATGTTCTCTATTCTTATACAAACTATTTTTACAAACGTTTATTCTCCATCTACTTCATGTTAATTGAGATAAACATTACAGAAACTATTTTACTGCTAATTTTTTGTAGGTGCAAGGGGAATATGATAGGCTTTAAGCGATAGTCAAATATTTTAAGGGCTGGTTGCTATGCTTTGTATGTCTAGGGCATAAAAAAACAAACAAACGAATAACGTTGAGGAAAAGTATGTGTTGGTAAATTGAAACAAATAACAGGGAATATCTCGGAAATGGTTCCCTCGTCAAAAAAATCCAATTATGCAAACGTCATTCAGAATGAAGAGGAGTTTTGGGGACATTCCCAGAAAATTCATGATATACATTTCATTTGGCTTTAAAATATCTCTTAAACATATTATATTTTAATCAAAATCGTTAGAGCCATTTTTGAGAAAATCAAATTTTCTGAAAAATGTTCCATGTAAAGGGTAGTCCAGGGTGGAGGGATTCTCTTGAAAAATCCGCGTCTCGTATCTTTGAAAGATACTGAACCAAAATACTGAGTTTGGTATTTATCCGACTTTTCGTTTTTGAGTTATGCAGTACACATACACACAGACGCACACTTACTTTTTCTAAAAATGATGTTTTTGGATTCAGAGAGCCTCAAAGCATGTATTTCAGGTGAAATATCGGTATCGAATTTTTGGGTGGAATGCAATACTTCTACGTACTGTACGTAGTAGAGAAATAAACATTGAAAGAGATACGGGGCAGATGACGAAACGGTGGAGGTATAGTTCCGGTTTCTGCTAGCTTAAAATTGTTTTATAAATTATATCACATTTCTCTTAACGATAGTCTCACAACAGTCAATCAGAAAATTCGAAGAAAGCTACTTAATGTAAAACTACAAGACGCCTAATCCCGAACATCTGATGGGAACTGTATGTTTTGAGTAGTAAATTAAAATTAAGATCATAGGGAGAATAAATATCAATAACAGTAAGGATAGTGTTAAATAAAACTTGAAAGCGAATGTTACTTTAAGTGGAAATAAGGGTTAAGTTTGAGACAGTGCCATCAGCGGCCGGAAACAGGTAGTTTTTCCCTCTATTGTTAAGTGTCTCGTTAGGTTGCTGGAACGCAGACATGCAGAAAAGGGTCAATGTTTGTCAAAAGCCAGATAGCCTTAGGCCTTCAATGAAAGAAGCTAGAAATCATGCGATAGTGGAGAAACGTTTAGAATACACACTTGGCTGTGGTAGTTCCTAAGAGATGTTTGTTACAAAATGTGTAGGAGAGTTTAGAATACACACTTGGCAGTAGTAGTTCCTTAGAGATGGTTGTCAGAAAAGTTTAGAAGACAGCGGATAGGCGCGATGATATGAAATGTAACAAATAAGAAAGCGCGCGTGTGTGTCGAAGTAATAGCAGGAATCAAACGTTAAAACGGTGACGGTAAATAAACGAGCAGAAAACAAAACATTCTTATTCACCACTAACCCGAGTTCCAAGATCCATGCAAAGAACCCTGAGCTAGTACCGAACCTGGGACCATTCCTACAAATCTCGTACCGCAGAACCGACATATCACCCCAAATTGTCGCCCTAACGCGGGGCCAGAATCGGCATACCACAGCAGAACAATTAAGTTGAGGGCTGGATTAATATAAAACATTATATTCAGTAAAGTCACCATTTAACTGTGTTAGAAGCGTCATGTGAAATATGGAGAACTATGCGTTTCCTTGAGCAAAATCAATATTTTCATTACTCACTTCTGTACCTATAAGCATCGCCAGAGTATTTCCTACAGATGGCCACACACAAATAGCTATTTTACGTGGACAGAGTAACACATGATCTTTAAAGTATCATTACAGCTAGATGACAAGCCAGAATGCTAGCCTATACCATGAAAAACTCGTCAAAAATCCCCATTGTGTCCTTTCACAACAAACAGGACCTTCTTACATCCCCTACAAAAACTGTTGAACAAAATAACTGTCACACATTTGTATAAAAACCCTTCTCATTTTTCTGTTCCACATGGCGATCGCCTGGGGCATACGCAACCTGCAATGTTTCCCAGATGTGAACGTGACCTGTCTCTCAGGCGATATCTAGAATTCGGAGAGAATTCGTTTCTCCAAACTTTTGCAGCCATGAAATGGGAATAATAACCCCGTCATACCATTTCCTCTCGCACGGAATCGTCTCACAAAGTTTCGTGTATAATTTGAAAGTAAAATAAAGACTTATGCATCGCTTTCTGATTCATGATGTTGAGCTTCACGAGTAATAGCTTATTAATATCCTACTCTTAGATTTTGTAAGGAATATGTACATTCATTATTATCTGATATGAATCACTCAGTTCTTACGTCTACAGTACTTCAAACAACTTCAGAATATTGTTCAGCCTTTGCATCGTTAAATTAAACTTAAGCTTTTGCTCTTGTTTAATACTTAACTCATATTTCAAAATGTTACACTGCACGTATTGAATTAAAATCAGCGGAGAAGTATAATTCTGTGTGAGAAACTAAAATCTAAAGCAGCATTTGGACACTGTTTTTACTTTCTCTACTACGTATAGTAAGTAGGGAAGTATTGCCTTCAACCAAAAATTCGACACCAAAATTTCACCGGAAATACATGTTTTGAGATGCCCTTAATCCAAAAAAAGCATTTTTAGAAAAAGGTCCGTGTATATGGATATGTGTGTGTGTGTCGGTGAACTGCATAACTCAAAAATCGAAAATTCGGATAAATACCAAACTTGGTGTTTAGATTCAGTATCTTTCAAAGATGCGACACGAAGATTTTCAGTAAAATCGCCCCAACTCAGACTCACTTTACATAGAATATTTTTCGAAAATTTTGATTTTCTCAAAAATGGCTCTAACGATTTTGATTATAATAGCATATGTTTAAGATATCTTAATTTTCTGGGAATGTCCCCAATAGTCCTCTTCATTGTGAATGGCTTTTGCAAAGCTGGTAAAACGTAAGGGATAGATCAAATTTTTGTATACAAAAAATGTAGATGTCGTTAAAACACACAATTTATGTATTATACATTTTTTTGTCGGGTGAACGATTTCCGAGACATTCCTTATTATTCAGTACTTCTCTTAAAATATTTGACTATCGCTTAAAAGCTACCATATTTCCCTTGCATCTACAAGAAAATTAGCAATAAGATTAACATCTCCATATCTCGATTAACATGAAGCATATGGAGAATAGGCGTTTGTAAAAATGTATATCTCGAATTTTCTGGGAATGTCTCCAAAAGTATTCTTCATTGTGAACGACTTTTGCATAACTGGTAAACCATAAGAGATAGACGAAATTTTACTGCACAAAAATGTATGTCATATACATTTTTTTTGTTGAGTGAACCATTTTCGAGATATTGCTTGTTATTCCCTTAAATTTTCCAAAACTTATACTTTTTCCCAAATGGGACATTGTTGTTCTTTTTTACTTTCTCTACTACGTATAGTAAGTAGGGGAAGTATTGCATTCCACCCAAAAATTCGATACCGAGATTTCACCGGAAATACATGTTTTGAGACCTCCTGAATCCAAAAAAAGCATTTTTGGAAACATGTCCGTGTGTGTGTCTGTGTGTCTGTGAACAGCATAACTCAGAAACGAACAGTCGGATAAGCACCAAACTTGGTATTTAGGTTCAGCATCTTCCAGAGATGCGACACGAAGGTTTTCAAGAAACTCCCCCCACCCCAGACTACCCTTTACATAGAACATTTTTCGAAAATTTTAATTTTCTCAAAAACGGCTCTAACGATTTTGATTAAAATATCATATGTTTAAGATATTGTCATGACAAATAAAATGTATATCTCGAATTTTCTGGGAATGTCTCCAAAAATATTCTTCATTGTGAACGACTTTTGCATAACTGGTAAACCATAAGAGATAGACAAAATTTTACTACACAAAAAATGTAGATCGCGTTAAAATACACAACTTATGTCATATACGTTTCTTTTGTTGAGTGAACCGTTTTCGAGATATTGCTTGTTATTTCCTTAAATTTTCCAATACTTATACTTTTTCTCAAATTCGTTATTCATTTTTTTATGTCCTGAACATGCAAAGAGAATGGAATTCGCTACATAGCAACCAGCGTTAAAATATTTGACTATCGCTTAAAAGCTACCATATTCCCCTTGCATCTACAAGAAAATTACAAATAAGATTGACATCTCGATAATTCGATTAACATGAAGCATATGGAGAATAGGCGTTTGTAAAATTAGATTGTACAAGAGTAGAGAAAGTTATGTGAGTGTAACACATCAGATTTTTTTATGTCCTGGACATGCAAAGAGAATGGAATGCGTCACAGCAACCAGCGTTAAAATATTTGACTATCGCTTAAAGGCTACCATATTTTCCTTGCATCTACCAGAAAATTACCAATAAGATTGACATCTCGATATCTCGATTAACATGAAGCATATGGAGAATAGGCGTTTGTAAAATTAGATTGTACAAGAGTAGAGAAAGTCATGTGAGTGTAACACATCAGATTTTTTTGTCTTGGATATGCAAAGAATATTAATCTGTGGGAAAGGGAATGGTGCTGCACCTAGCAACCAGCTATTAAGAAATATGTGTGTGCTTAAAGGCTACTGTATTTCTATATTGCCCTTGTAAATATATATCCCCCTTACATCTACAAGAAAATTAGCAATAAGATAGTCTGCAAATGTTTATCTCCATTAACATGAAGTAGATGGAGAATAAGCGTTTGTAAAAATAGTTTGTACAAGAGTAGAGAAAGTCATGTGAGTGTAACACATCAGAATTTATTTAGTAATGGAACCGTAGCTTGCAGCTTAGGAATTATTAATATTTTATTGAAAAAAGTAAATATCAAACCCTTCAGGAATGTTTTTATTTCTTTCCTAACATAAGTATTTATAATGTTTTAATGTTCGGAGAGTCTTTTGAGGGACGCTATAATTATTATTAATACAATACAATTGTATATGACGTATAAAATTTCAGACTTCTGCGATAAGTGGTTTAATTAGTTTAAATTCTTAAGAAAAGAGGTATGGGACTAAAATTAATTTTATGCTCCTAGTTTCGTTATATTCCGGATTTTATATAAAAACATTTTCTTCAACATTGGCAGGATTTCCCCCCAATGACTTACAAGCCCATGCCTTGGGCAGCAGCCTGTCGAGGAGCAAGCAAACTCTGGATCATAGTATATCCAGGCTGGGTGTTCAGCCAATGCCGGGTACAGCAGTGAAGAAGAAGGAAATGAAATGTGAGATGAAAGGGATGATAGGAAAATTCGCAGATCAAATTATCCAACCAAGCATTCGTCAGATTCGTCGGTTCGGGGATTTGAACTGGGGAGCTCCCGAATGCGAGTCCCATACATTACCGCTGCGTCACCTCGCCTGGCTGCAGAAGCATTAAAAGAATCATAATTTTTGTAAATCGATATATCTTTGCCTCGTTTTGTTCTCGATAACAATACAAATTTGGTCTGATCCAAAACGTAAGCAAGAAATTCTGAACTAAATATAGAACTAAAGTAGAGGTACATTAAACTGTTAACGCATATCAACTTTGCTGACCTGCTAACTCATCATCTAGGAATGAAAAACGGATTTAGCAGATTTAATTTGTTCGAAAATATCCACAAAAACTGCTCTATTGACTTTGGTATGTCAATTAAACCTCGAGGGAGAAATCTGCAGTTGTCTGTTAGAGCGGATGAACAAAAAACTACTTT
Organism: Deroplatys truncata; assembly: GCA_030765065.1. NCBI lineage: Eukaryota > Metazoa > Arthropoda > Insecta > Mantodea > Mantidae > Deroplatys > Deroplatys truncata. The sequence continues at coordinate 143,753,003 of CM060985.1, read as the reverse complement.
AAACACAAGAGAACCGGACAGATATTAATCGTGATTAAAAAGGCTAGCGATATCGAGTGTTGCTATAAGAACAATTAGATTTGAGACTGAAGCTATCAGCAAATAATGCGTAAGATCGATCTTCTTTTTTGTGTGCGAGGGCGTTTTATTGTTCCCATGCCACCGGGAGTCCCATTAGCTGACTGACATGTCTGTACCTCGACGAGCAAGGTACGCAGCATTTAGTATGTTGATGTTACGGCCTTTGTGCTCGGCCCGTAACGATTTTGCTTGCCGTTATGCTTCCCTTTCCCTTCTCTAGTGCATAATGCTGTGATTTACCGCGTATCTTTATCATGTACATCAGGGTTTTGTCCTTTGCCACGCATCTAATGTCTTTTTACTTTCTCTACTAGTATAGTAAGTAGGGGAAGTATTGTATTCCACCCAAAAATTCGATACCGAGATTTCACCGGAAATACATGTTTTGAGACCCCCTGAATCCCAAAAAAGTCATTTTTGGAAACATGTCCGTGTGTGTGTGAACAGCATAACTCAGAAACGAACAGTCGGATAAACACCAAACTTGGTATTTATGTTCAGTAACTTCCAGAGATGCGACACGAAGGTTTTCAAGAAAATCCCCCCACCCCAGAATACCCTTTACATGGAACATTTTTCGAAAATTTTAATTTTCTCAAAAATGGCTCTAACGATTTTGATTAAAATATCATATGTTTGAGATACGTTTATGGCAAATGAAATGTTTATCTTGAATTTTCTGGGAATGTCCCCAAAACCCCTCCTCATCCTGAAAGACTCGCATAACTGGTAAACCATAAGAGAAAGGCATAATTTTATTATACAAAAAATGTAGATATCATTAAAACACACAATTTATGTCTTATACATGTTTTCGCGAGTGAACCATTTCCGAGATATTCCTTGTTACTTGTTTGAATTTTCGTATACTTATGCTTTTTCTCAAATGGGAATTCGTGATTCGCTTTTTCATATGTATGTCCTGGACATGCAAAGAGAATGGAATACTCCACATGGCAAGCAGCTCTTAAAATATTTGACTATCGCTTAAAACCTACCATATTCCCCTTGCACATGTTTATCTCGATTAACGTGAAGTAGATGGAAAATTGGCGTTTGCGTTTGTAAAAATATTTTGTACAAGAGTAGAGAAAGTCATATGAGTGCAACACATCAAATTTTTTAAATAAGAAAGTTCTTAGCACACTGTGTTTGTAACAGCATTTTCTTTTTTGCGTATATCGTTAAAATAACAATGTAATTTTTCGGAAACTGTTCTCTGTAGGTGTCTTATTTGCTGCCAGTCCATTCTGAATCCAAAGGTACATTTTCAGTGTAGGGTGCAAATGGGTAAGGAATCAAAATCTGGCTGGTTTTAAAGAATATAAAAATTACACACTCCTCTATCGGGGAGATAGCTTCCCGAGAACGTGTGGGCTCGCATTCGGAGGGTCGGTAGGAGAATGCTGAGGTGATTCCAATCTATCACCGATTTCCTGTCACCATCATTGCCTTTCATCTGTTTTAGGGTCGAAGGACCATGATTGTGCGCTTCGGAAAGATTTCTCAATGGCGTTTGTTTGGTCTGCTAGGTCCTTCTTCGGGACCGTGTCTCTCGGGTCACAGGGACCCCAGGGTGCACGGGACTAAGGCGTGGCTAGCCCGCGTCAGGATGTACACCGTCTGGAATTGTTTGAGACAATGTGTTTTTGCTTGAGCACATCGTCGCTCGGATCTGGTCGCCTTTGGGGTCTAGCCCTCCTCTCTCTCTCCCTCCCAAGGGTCGTGTTAGAAGCAAAAATGGCTACCGTGGCCTACTTAGGTGCAGTGCTCCAGTTTATGGAGGTTCTTCCGTCTGTGTACTCCTACATTCCTCTTATTTCTTAAAGACTGCGTTTAGTAGGTACTGATTAGTCAAAGTTTGTATTCTCTCAGGTCGGAAGGAGATAACAAAGCGAAGACAAGAGCTCTTGCTGACCTAGGCTTGGCTGCTAAACAAGCTCATTACAGACGAGCTTGCTCCTTTCTCTACTCGTATAGTAAGTAGGGTAAGTATTGTATTCCACCCAAAAATTCGATACCGAGATTTCACCGGAAATATATGTTTTGAGACCCCTTGAATCCAAAAAAAGCATTTTTGGAAACATGTCCGTGTGTGTGTGTGTGTCTGTGAACAGTATAACTCAGAAACGAACAGTCGGATAAACACCAAACTTGGTTCAGTATCTTCCAGAGATACGACACGAAGGTTTTAAAAGAAAATCCCCCTATCCCAGATTACCCTTTACTTGGAACATTTTTCGAAAATTTTAATTTTCTCAAAAATGGCTCTAATGATTTTGATTAAAATATTTGACGCAGGTAATTCTTTCGCCCCACGTTTAGGCGCAATATGACGCAGCCACGCTACGTCCTCCAACCACAGAAGCAATGCCTTTGCCTCACGGTTGCTGCTTGTCTCCTCCCAGTTGGTCCTTCTTTTGCCACGGCTGCTCCAGCATGAAACCTTAACCTCGGGGTATGAGTGGGTGTGTACAGAGAAACACACAAACGCTGTCTTGGAACACTTTTATTCACTATTTAAAATAATACTTTAGGTTTGCCGATCACTATTAAATGCATACGATGATACTTTGTCTTTACCAAGACCGAAGAATTATTAACTATGGCTAAGCGTTCTAACCTCTAGCATGTTCGCCGCCAATGTTCACAACTCGACGAGAATGGCGTCCCGTCCTCGGCAGGCACTCAGGACAGACTGAATTTATCCACGCTGCACAAGGAGGAAAAACTTCTAACTTCCCCTCTCTCCCCTCAAACGCTATCCTCAAACTTAGCGCCATGATGCCTAGGGTGGCCTTCACCAAGCTAAGTGCAGCTGCACTTGGCTGTTTACCAGGAAAAACTTGCTTCAATGGTATTTACCCTTTCTAACTGAGGCTGGTCCCTAATTAACAAAACTGTGCCTGTCTGTTTTTTCTGTCGCTTTTACAGTCAACAATTTTCACAATGCTTCTCCTTTTTATACATACACTGATGTTAAATATATTATTACTTATTTTATATCGCTATCCTTCTCAGAATATTATGATAATTATTGCCTTTATAATTTCGGCTTCATATGTCAAATTTTGTTGTTGAGTAAACCATTTTCCAGATATTGCTTGTAATTCCCCTTAATTTTCCAGTACTTTTTCTCAAATGTGAATTCGTTAATCATTTTTTTATTTCCTAGACATATAAAGAGAATGGAATGCGCCACATAGCAACCAGCTCTTAAAATATTTGACTATCGCTTAAAGGTTACCAATTCCCCTTGCACCTATAAGAAAATTAGTAATAAGATTAACATCTCGATTAACATGAAGCATATGGAGAATAAGCGTTTGTAAAAATGTGACGTTTATATATTAACAAGCTCGTCTGTAATCAGCTTGTTTAGCAGCCAAGCCTAGGTCAGCAAGTGCCCTTGTTAATATATAAACGTCTTATTAGAGGTAGGCTTTACTGCTGAAAAGAGGTAATTTTGTTTTAGTTACACCCTGCGTATATTATATAGCAGTTTTTTGTTGGGAGTCCAGCTAGGTTTTGGGTGCATGCTTATTATCTCTTCTTAAGGACAAAATTTACTAGCATTTGTTACTGTATCGCACATTTCCATTGAGTGTATTTCCTTGTTCACATTTTGGGAGATGATATCGCTACAATTTGTATTCGCATAACGTCAACAGATTCTGAAAACAACCCAGTGTTGTTGGACGGCGCAATAAAAAGCAACCTTCCCCTCTCGCTATATTCCCCTGATGCGGGCAGAACAAGCGCACCCGGATGTTTAGTCTACTAGGAAAACATTTTTCCGCAGTGCTAAAACACACCCCCTCCTACATAAAGTGCTCCAAAATGTTATTTGCTGTGGGGTGCCTTTGCGTGGAACTGAAACTTTGCAAATATTTAACAACTTGCAGATGCATAAACCTCAGAAGTAGAACATAACGCGCTGAATATGCATCAAGCGAGACAAATCGATAACGCGATACTTAAAGTAGCACGTAGTTTTCCACAAAGATGGGATAAAGGGCAGCTCATTTATTGGTAATTAATATCAAGTATCTCCCGTAATTTCTTTTGAAAGCGTTCCGCTTTCCTTTTATTGCTTTTGTTTTTCAATTCCATCATCACGATATCATTTATCGACTGAGAGCTTTTTTAAGTTCTGAGAAGAAAAAAGGAAAAAAATTTCTGATGTGTTACACTGACATGACCTTCTCTACTCTTGTACAAGTTATTTTTACAAATTCTTATTCTCCATCTATTTCATATTAATCGAGATAAACGTTTGCAGAAACGAGAATTACATTTTACACATAGCGACCAGTTCTAAAAATATTTGACTATTGCTTAAGGCCTACTATGTTCCCCTTGTTTTGTATTTGCAAGGGCAATATAGAAGTACAGTAGCCTTTAAGCATATACATATCTCTTAATAGCTGGTTGCTTGTGCAGCACCGTTTTCTTTGCCACAGATTAATACTCTTTGCATATTCAAGACAAAAAAATTAATAACAAATTCCCATTTGAGAAAATAAGTATTGAAAAATTTAAGGGAATAACAAGCAATATCTCGAAAATGGTTCACCTAACATGACATAAATTGTGTATTTTAACGCGATCTACATTTTTTGTGTAGTACAATTTTGTCTATCACTTATGGTTTACCAGTTATGCAAAAGTCGTTCACAATGAAGAATACTTTTGGAGACATTCCCAGAAAATTCAAGATATACATTTTATTTGTCATGAAAATATCTTAAACATATGATATTTTAATCAAAATCGTTTGAGACATTTTTGAGAAAATTAAACTTTTCGAAAAATGTACCATGTAAAGGGTAATCAGGGGTGGGGGATTTTCTTGAAAATCTTCGTGTCGCATCTCTGGAAGATACTGAACCTAAATACCAAGTTTGGTGTTTATCCAACTGTTCGTTTCTGAGTTATGCTGTTCACAGACACACACACGGACATGTTTCAAAAAATGTTTTTTTTTTTTTGGATTCAGGGGATCTTAAAATATGTATTTCCGGTGAAATCTCAGTATCGAATTTTTGGGTGGAATACAATACTTCCCCTACTTACTATACGTAGTAGAGAAAATAAAACCGACTCTTCCAGGACGATAGAATTAATAAGAAAGAAAAAATATCTGATTCTGTCGTCGGGAAACATACGCTGATTAGAATATGAAGCTTATCAGATTTTGTGTTTCCAAAATTTGAAGGTTTGTCTTACTGCAGATAAATAATATACTTCTTAAACCGCACGATAATTTGCTATAAGCCTATGTGATAAAGTGAAATATTGCGCAGCTTTACTTTGTAGGTTGATGCCTTAAAACGTCTCGGCAAATTTTGTACGCAAGGAACTTCTGGCTACTTAATGGTCTGTGTATTGCACTAATTCCACGGCTTCGGTGGCGAGAAGCTACCCACCATTTATCATGGCAACGGCTATTCTTGCATTCTTCTTTCCGAACGCATTGATCTGTACAGGATGAGTGAAATACCTTCACAGTGGTAAATATTTTATACCGGGAATTTAATTCGAGCGCTCAGTTTGAAAACGACGCTATTACTTCTTATATCACTGATTCATGATGTAATTTTAAATTATTTTATTCTACACTAAGTTCACTAAATTTATTATTTCCAAACAATGGAACTTGAAACTTGAATAGCAGTTTTTCGTACTACGTGTGTATTAACACCCACAAGGAAAATAGAGATTACGATAGAGTAATTCTTGGGAATAATTTAAAAACTCAAATTCACACAATATTGTTATCATGCTTATCGCATTTCAATAATATATACTTTTTAAACCCACAAGGATGACATTTTCAATAGAATTTTTGTTTAGAAACGTAACCTAATTGTCACTTCCCAAACAGCGTGAAGTTAGATGTAAACATTAACATACTGGTAAATTGTAATACTATTGGGAATAAATTATTAAATAAATTCCACATCACGTGGAGCAAGATATATTACGAAACAGCTATGAAAGTGCCGTTCCTTTATTTGCATTCCTCAAAAGGGGACATTCCTCAGCTGAAAGTTTTAATTCGTTTTGTGCCTCTGTGCAAACAAATCCTAATTAATTTATTTTCAGAAGGATACTGCTCTAAATGAAACATTTGAGCAGATATCCTTAAACCTAAGAATAAATTAGATAGGTATTTGATAGAAGTGATATGATAAACGGAATGTCGTTTAGGCAGACATTTGCATTTTTAAACTTTATATTTTCTGCTGTATTTCAGCTCATAAATGCTTTTACGGTTTTAAATCAGATTTACAGTATGCTAAAAGATTTTTGTTTTATTCTTCATCCGAATACACCCGTTTCTCACCGTCAAACATTACTACACACACGTTCACTAACGCACATCAGGGGAAATCGAATATTAGAATACTTCAAATTACAACAGAATAATATTTCATAACAATATAACCAACACAAATATAGACCAATATTTGCTTCATACGAGGGCTGATCAATAAAGACTGAGACTGATTTTTTCACAGATATTTATTACTCCATTTCAATGTTGTCACGCTATTTTTCAAAGCAGTCCCCTCCTACTTCAGTGCACTTTTTATAGCGTCTCTGCCAGTCCTCGAACACATGGTGCAGGCCATTCTTTGTCAGGTCTTTGAGAATCGCCTCAGTTTTCTTTAGCGCTGCTTCAGTGCTCTCAAATCGAATGCCCCGGAGCTTTGCCTTTAGTGATGGGAATAAAAAGAAATCACAGGCGGCAAGATCTGGGCTATAAGTAGTGTTGAATTTAGCCAAAAATGCCTAGACTTGATTGGCGACGTGAGGCCGCTCGTTGTCGTGATGAAGCCGCCACTCATTTCGATGAAGTTCTGGACGTTTCCTTGCAATGTGCTTCCTCAGTGTAGCCAATACTGACCTGTAGTCCGCTGCTGCAACAGTAGTGTGAGGGGGAACAACAATCACAGCAGCTGTGTTGATGTTGACTTCAGTCATAGCAGAAGCCGAAACACCACGCCCACCTTGCATAGCACAGAGGACTCGCCCTTCTTTGAAGTCCTTGAACCACCTAAACACTGTTGCACGAGGTAGTACATCTTCATCGTATGCTTGCTTCAGCTTTTCGAAAATTTCAGAGGCTGTATGATTTAAACGAAAACAAAATTTCATTGCGCTGTATTGCTCCTCTCGCGTCACCTCCATTTTGTGGTATGCGAAATTCAAGTAGGGTCAACAATATACTGCATTACTACCAACCTACCGATACGACAGTGCCTATGGACATTATACATGAAACCCCGCTCTTTTAAAATATTTATAGTAGAGACAGGAAACTAACAAGTACACTTCAGGAAAAAATCAGTCTCAGTCTTTATTGATCAGCTCTCGTAGTAATAGTCGGCCGCGATATGAATGTGTTCGGTGGGAGGAGGAACTAAATAATTGCGGAACAAGTGGACAAGGCATCGGAAATGGTAAATGAAACATCTGAATTCCGAGTTGCATGTACTAGTGAGCAGGCATGCAAATGTGGTACGGTTTTCATTGTGCAAATCTACATTCCCACTATCGCCGCTCACTCCTCTTGGATCGGAAGCCCCGATGACGAGCATTGTCAGCAGAATAGTGACGCACTCATATCGTGACCGACTAGTATATTGCACTTGGATATTTTAGTCTTTTTAATCACCAGAAACAGATTTCAGCATTCACTCAAAAGAATGTAATTTTTACATCGTGTGAAACAAATACTGTGCAATACTAAGAAATTTCCATCCATATTCGTATCGAAATTAAACATCTCACTTATATACCTTTACAACTGAAAATACCACTTTCGTTATAAGCACGAGTCAGAATTCCTGGGTAGTTGCAACAAAGAACGTAGGAATTATAGCATTGTTTTGTCTAGTTCATAGATCGATTCACAGACAATGTTTGTGCGGTTTCGTTTAAAAGCAAAAACAAACAATCGTGTATAAAAATATGAGTCATTTTTGTCGTTTTTATTTATCTTCCCCACTAGAATATCAGACACCATTCGGTTTATACAGGAAATGTGATTGCGCAGCCATTAATCCATGTGTTGCGCGAGTTTCCGCTATTGATATATGTCAATGGGGAAACTATTTTTAGATATACACACACGCGCACGCTTCTCCCCAGCCCTTCCCCTCACATTTGTGACGTAGTGCCCCCATCAACAACGCCATGCTCCAGTGTAAACTTGGCTTCCGGACTATGTTGACCCCAAACATTTGATTTGTTCCACTGCACAAAGCTGGATGCCTAAACAACCGTGCACAGCTGATTGCTTCCTGCCGTCGAGAGATAAGAGGAAGTGTAACGCCGGGACTCGAACTCAAAGGCCGCTACTCAAAACATGTAACTAGTATACAAAGGCCTGGTGTTAGTTTGCGTGATTTAAACGGCTGTGTAGATATATGTTTCGCAAACTGTAGGTCGATTGAAAACAAATTCCAGGCTTCAGTTACTGTTTTCCTTAGCGCGAGACCTCGGTTCGAGCCCCAGTGTCGAAATGGGACTGCTGTTATCCTGAACGGTCCCAAACCGGTTACACTCAGCCTCAGGAAGTCCTTGAATAGATAAACGTATACAAAATACGTCATAATGGTTAGGCCTGCGCGCATGACTGAATGTGACATGGACAAATCGCAATGTCTGACGCGATATAATTTAACTTAACAATAACCAACATATGCCTACTTATTAATTGTTACTGCCGTGCCACCTGACAAGTGAAATGTTACCCATGATTAATCAAAGCTGCATTTTTATATTTTGTGTGCTTGCAGCTTTAACTCTCATGTCGAGGCGGTTTTTGTGCGCTCTTACTTGTATCCTGAACATTTACTGGAGCAACTTAGTGAAAAATCTGATGTGTTACATTCACAGAACATTCTCTACCCTCTAAGAATTATTCTTACGGCATTTTATTTTCCTATCCACTTCGCGTTGATCCGACAAACCTTTTCGGAAACAGCTACATTGCAAATTTCGTTATACGAGGGCTGATCAACAAAGACAGACTGATTTTTTCCTGTAGCTTCCGTGATAGTTTCGTATCTGTAACATAAATATTTGAAAAGAGCGGGTTTTTATGTATAATGTTGGTAGCCGGGAGCACTTTCGTATTGGTAGGTTGGTAGTAATGCTCTATTTTGTAGACCCTACGTGCATTTCGCATACCAGACATGGAGGTGATGCATTTTTTTAAATCGATTATCACCGGTGATAAGTCATGGCTGCATCATTATGATCCTGAAGGAAAACAAGCCAGCACAGTGTGGAAATAGCCAGATTCTCCAACACCAAAAAAGGCAAAAGTTCTTCCATCTGCAGGGAAAGTGATGGTGATCACATTTTTTGACTGTAATGGAATGATTTACCAGCATGCAGTTCCCCTCACACTACTGTTGCAGCAGCATACTACACGTCAGTATTGGCTACACTGAGGAAGCACATTGCAAAGAAATGACCAGAGCTTTCTCGGACTGGGTCGCGACTTCATCATGACAATGCACGACCTCACGTCGCAAATCAAGTCATGCAGTTTCTGGCTCGATTCAACATTACCTGTGTACCACATCCACCTTATAGCCCCAATCTTGCACCCTGTGACTTATTTTTATTCCCATCACTAAAGGCAAAGCTTAGGGGTATTCGATTTGAGAACTCTGAAGCAGTGCTCAAGAGAAGTGAGGCGATTCTCAAGGACCTGACAAAGAATGGTCTGCAGCACGTGTTCAAGGACTGGCAGAGACGCTATAAAAAGTGCATTGAAGTAGGAGGGGACTACTTTGAAAAAGATCATGTAAACATTGAATTGGAGTAATAAACATGTGTGGAAAAAAATCAGTCTCAGTCTTTGTTGATCAGCCCTCGTAGATACAAAGAGAACAGCGATAGTCAAATGTTTAAGAACTGGACACTATATGCTGGCCTTAAAATTCCATACTCTTTCCATAACATCTTATTTAATTTCCTTCCGAATGAAGTGGACTTCAAAAGCTATACCCAGAAATTTCAAAATATACATTTTGTATGTCATAGAAATATCTTTATTATATGGTATTTTAATAAAAACCGCTAGAGCCTTTATATAGAAAATCAAAAAATTAGAAAAATTCTCTTGAAAATCTTCGTGTCGCACTGAAAGCACTGAATTTAAATTCCAGTTTGGTTATTATCTGAGTCTTCGGTTTTGAGTTATGCATCGCGCGGACCTTTTTTTCTGAAAATGCCGTTTTTTGATGTGTCGCAATAATCTGTTCCTGTTATCTTATTTGCTGAGCGCCTGTTATTGCTTTACTATTTTGAATTTTAGGTTCTTTGTCCTCCGGGCTAGCTATTATTACTCAGTTGAGCAAATATCTCTAAGCAGGGCGTGTAAACGGAAAGGAGTTGTTATTACAAGATAACACTGATAAAAGAATTTATTTTCACACTTTTATTGCTGTCACACTTAATTAATAGTTCACATCTTTAATCTTTCTACACGCCTGACTGAAACTGTTATATTTCACAATGTAATTACTGTCGTAATAGTTGTCGCGTACTTCACATTTTATAACTAACTTTACGACGCGAGAGATTCTGTAGAACTGCCGATACTTGCTTTTGGCTCAACAATGCATACTCCCTCACCCCGATATGCCTAAACATTATAATAGAGCTGCTGTTGGTTACTAAATCGCGCCAACATTAGCGTCTGTTTTGTAAGCCAATCATAATTACAAACACATATGCTCTAGGGAAGATATTCCCTCCATTTCTAAAGAAAGGCACGCTACCCTGACGTCATTTGTTTGTCTCTTCTAATTGATAAACAACTTACCCCATCGCTTCATTGTTACCCACTCCTATTGTCAGTTTCAGTGAGACCGTGTAAACTTATTTCCTAACAATGCTTATAGCTAACAAACATCTAAAATCATTGTCATACAATAATGTTAATTTATACTATAATCACTCAGGCATTCAGAGTGTTGTCATATAAAATACTGCCTCAAGGGGTCACAAAAGATGTGTTTCCTGTGAAATCTCAATATCGAATTTTTGGGTGGAATGCAATACCTTCTCTACCTACTCTATCTCCACCGTGGTGTAGTGTTTACCATGCTAGCCTCTAGTTCATGAGGTCGCGGGTTTAAACCCAGCGGGGTGGGATGAACTTTTTTCGGGCGTAAAAGTCCTTAAAATGGTTTCCTTCGGAAGGTAAGTAAAGCCGGTGGTTCTGTGTCGTAGATTTACGGCATGTAAAAGAACTTCAAGCCTGATAAAGAGGCCTCTGAGCAAAATTACGGGTCTTTCACCCCAATATAGAACGGAGGCTAAGAACTATAGCGGTTAAAGAGCGTCCATAAATAAAACTCAATTTAATTTTCTCTAGCTACTATGTACGTGGTAGAAAAAGTAAAACAGGTTGTGCACTGGTCTTTCTTTGTCATTTGATACGTTTCTGTTGATTAATTCATAGTTTGGACTGCTGTTGTGTACGGTTTAACCTAAGTAATTAGATGATCATATATGCTTAGTTGCCTACCTATATCATCCATTTTATTTCCATGAATTGAGAGAAAACTTAAAATGAAAAACGAAAGAAAAGAAAATCCGACAAATTGTCCAATAGATGGAATTGGAGCCTATTTCCTCAGAATACGGAACAAGACCCTAATACCCGAGCCATCTCACTGGATTGTGCAACTATTTAATAGCATTCGAAAACGGTTACCTGATCATGATGGCTTTTCAACTTCAGAGAAGGAATTTATAAGTATTTGTGTTGGTGTAATGTTCTGCTGATAGTAATTAGTAAAACGATTTTATGCTCTTACAGCAAGCCATTTATTATTTTAGTATTAAGGGATGAAAATAAGTAACGAAATAAATACCGTGCAGCCAATACAGGGATGCACTGCACTGACTCTCTAACTCTTCTGTCTGTTTAAAAGTCGTGCTATGCACCCCATCCCACTTCCTGTTCTACGTAGTGGAAGGAAATCCCCAGAAAGGCTACAAAGGAAAGGTCGACAAGGTTGCCAAGAGACTGTCCCCATTTAACGATCTTATAACAATGTATATCTTTATTCACATCGATGCTTAAAATGTCTTCATATCTTGAAATGTTCAACCTAAAGCGCAGTATACACATAGCTAACAATTGGGGTACAGGATCAGGAGTTATTAATGCATGTACATATATATGTTTCTCCACTCACAAAGCACAGCACCGAAATTTAGAATTGCTAAGTTGTCCCAGTAATCGGCTACTGTTATCCTATTTGCTGGGCGCCTGTTACTGTTTTATTATTTTAACATTTGGGTTATTTGTCCTCCGGCTGGCTATTATAACTCAGTCGAGCAAGTATCTCTGAGCAGGGCGTGTAAACGGAAAGGAGTTGTTACTAAAAGATAACACTGATAAAATAATTTGTTTCTACACTTTTATTGCCGTCACACTTAATTAATAATTCACATATTTAATCTTTATACACCTCTAACTGAAAGTGATATTTCCGAATGTAACTACAGTCGTTTTGGTTGCCGCGTACCAGTTACTGCGCGTACTTCACATTTTGTAACTAACTTTACGACGTATACCTCGCGAGAGATTCTTACAAACTGCATGACGTGCACCTCCCGAGAGATTCCTTAGAACTGCGTGAAACTTGCTTATGGCTCGAGAATATATACTCCTTCACCTCGAAATGCCTAAACATTATAATAGAGCTGCTATTGGTTACCAAATCGCGCCCACTTTAGCGTCTGTTTTGTCAGCCAATCACTACTACTAACATATATGCTCTAGGGAAGATATTCCCTCCATATCTAAAGAAAGGCACGCTACTCTGACGTCATTTGTTTGTCTCTTCTTAGTGATAAACAACTCACCCCCTCTTCTATTGTCAGTTTCAGCGAGGCCGTGTAAACTTATTTCCTAACAATACTTATGGCAAACAAACATCTAAAATCCTGTACATACAATAACATTAATTTACACTGCAATCACTCTGGCATTCACAGCATGTTATGATATAAAATACTGCCTCAAAGCAACAGACCAATATTTTAGTTATTATGGACTCAGAAAACCAGTGAAATAAACACATTGAAATTTCATAAGCTCAACACTGAGAATTATAATAAACATATTAAAATTAACTATTTATTCTCTGCTCATATCCATAATAAATAATAAATGTACAAAGGCAAACACAAAAAAATCAAGCTAACAGATGACTCATATAATAACTGTTTGCCTAAAGAAAAACAGTTGCATTTACAAAGCAACTCACCGGCTAATGTACCGGCCACACGCACATGTTTGGAGCTCGAGGACAAATTATTGAACCAGCCAGTTAAACTCGGTAGCTGACGCGAGCGCTATCAGCTCACAACAAGCCGTACTGAAGCCGGACCCAGAATGCTCTCTTACTATCCGCTGTAACTGTGAATTGTTCGCAATTCAACTATCATTGGAATGCATACTTAAAAAAGATAACCTACATAATTACATAATATTTTCCGACTCGATGAGTGCTTTAACATCCCTTCTTCAAACTTCAACCTCCCAAAATATTGCTAAAAACTTCAGAATCTCTACAACCAAATACTAACCTCAGGCAAATCGGTATCATTCGCCTGGACTCCGTCTCACGTCGGAATTCTGGGAAATGAATCAGCTGATCAGGCAGCCAAAGAGGCCACTAAACATCCTCCTCAGGACATCAAGATCCCACACACAGACTTCATCAAAAAGACTTGCATTAATCAATGGAGACAAACAAGGAAAGCCACATCTAGAAGCAAGTTACACCATGTCTACATTTCCGAGTCCAAACTTCAACACTATCATTTCAACCACAAAGACCAAGTTGTATTAAATCGACTACGTATTGGACATACTTCTATAACGCACAAACATCTCCTCCTATGTGCGACCTCTGCAGATCCAAACTCAGTTCATCATCTCGTCACAGCCTGCCGTCGCTATGCACAACACAAAGATGTGGCATCCCCAACAGCCTACCAGACGCCCTAAATTCAGCACAACAAAACTTTAACTTAAACTTTATGAAAGCGACAGAATTGTATAGGGTCTTTCAACAAGAGTGTCCTATCTTTGAACTTAAATAAAACACGTTCTATAAATGATAGAGGTTTATTTGTTTTTTATTTTGGAACATAATTAATTTCATTACGTATATAAGAGAACATTAGTTAAGTGACCGCCGCGACTTCGTTCGGTTGCGCGTATACGGTTGACCCAATTTTCAATGACAGAAGAACGTAAATTAGGTTCACCTTCACGAATAATACGCGGGATGTTATTCATAAGATCATTTACTGTTTCTGCCTTCTTGACATAAACTCGAGTTTTAACATCACCACCACGGAAAATGATGAAACCTCTAAACTTCTCCTTCAAAAGATCGATTGTTTCGAGAGCAGTATGACATGTGGCACCATCTTGCTAGGACCAGATGTTTCTGAGATCCATACCATCCAATTGAGGCTAAAATGGTCTCTTATAAGAGCCCGGTATCTTTCTCCATTGACAGTTAGAACTTCTCCATCTTCATCTTGGAAAAAAATATGAACCAACGATTCCACCAAACCAAAATTCACACCACACAGTAACCTTTTGGGGATGAAGTGGTCGTTCTGGAATCTGCATCGGATAGTGATTGCTCAAATAGCAGCAATTTTGTTGCAGCTACTATCCATCCAAAAGTGGGCTTCGTCGCTGATGATTTTTCGACAAAAATTCGGGTCAGCTTCCAATTGCTCCATAGCCCAGTTAGCGAATACACGGCGCAACCTATGGTCGTTGGGCTTTAGTTCTTGAGTTAATACCATTTGTAAGCTTGAAACTTCAAGTCCAGATGCAGAATTCGCCAAGTTGAGGTTGGCGAAAGCCTCAATTCTTGCGCTCGACGATCAATTGATTTGTTTCCGTTCGATCGCTTACGACGATTACGTACAGGCGTTCTTTGATTGCTGACAGAACCAATTCTTTGAAATTTATCGATCAAACGCCGAATCGTTCTCTCGCAGGGACGATTATGCACACCGTAAACTTCACGCAATACACGGAAGGTTTGGCGAACAGATGGTCCATTTTGATAATACATTTTCACGGTTTCTACGCGTTGCTGAGGGCTGTAACGTTCCATGGCTATTTGTCAATAACAACTGTAACCACATAAAAAAATGACTGCTGTAACTCAATAAAAACGGCAGCTATCACATGTTAAAGATAGGACACTCTTGTTGAACGACCCTTTATAACAAGGTGTGGCACACCTATATGTATAGGTCTCGCCAGGGATATTGGCATATGACCTTCAGGCTGGCCCAGTCATGCCAGCCCTCTGATGTTTCAATACCTCCCTTGCAAGTAGCACGTGGTTCCTTCCACCGTATACAACTTCCGTTTCAACTTGCACCATTCTTCGAGCAGCAGCCCCGTATGTGTCATACATCCTTACGGTAAATGACTCGCATCGTAGCTTTCCATTAAAATTTTCACATGCCAAAATCCGTGGCGGGACCTATGATATTACTGTTTTAAAATATTATTTTTTATTGTAATCATGTTCTGTATTCTAAAGTAGTCGCGATATGACTTTAAGTTGAAGCGACAATAAAGTATGTATAATAAAAGAAAAAATCGGCACTGAAAGCGAGAGATTAGAGCAATCGCGGGACAGTATATCAATGCTCCGCTCCACTTCAGACAATGATGCCCATTTGCATTGCATACAGCTTTGTCTGAGAATTTCGGTTTCGAAACTGGAAGCTAATCTTTGTTTAATCACAGAGTTTTCTTGGTATGACGTGTATGATACTACAATATCGAGTTTTCTTGTGATTGCACATTCCAGCAAATACACTATACTTGCAATTAAAACAAAGTTGAAGAAGCCGGTAGATTTTTATATCCTCAAAGTGAACACCAACTGTTATTAATTCGCTCTATCACGTACACAGTAGATAGAAAAGATATTGCACTCCACCCAAAAATTCGTTACCGGGATTTCACTGGAAATTCATGTTTTGAGGCATCTGAATACAAAAGAAGAACATTTTAAGGAAAAAGGTTCGTGCGTGGTTTTCAAGAAAATCCACTCCCACTACCCTTTACATGGAACCGTTTTATTTTTAATTTTCTGAAATATTTATTTTCTGAAAAATGGCTGTTAACACTTTGCATTAAAATACTATATATTGAATATATTTATATGGCAAATAAAGTTTATATCTTAGGAATGTTGTATAATGTTGCATAGAAAATGTAGATCTTTTTAAAACACACAATTTATTTCAAATAACTTTTTTGTGGCATGAGGCATTTCTAAGATATCCGTTATTAATTGTTCATTATTTTAATCTCTGTCGATTTTCAGTTGTTTCTCCGATTGCTTGGAAACAGTATGGAAGTTCAAGGCCAGGTATAACGCCAACTTTTTATACATTTGACTTTCGCTGTTCGCTTTTTTACTTTCTCTACTACGTATAGTAAGTAGGGGAAGTATTGTATTCCACCTAAAAATTCGATACCGAGATTTCACCGGAAATACATGTTTTGAGACCCCCTGAATCCAACATGAACATTTTTGGAAACATGTCCGTGTGTGTGTCTGTGAACAGCATAACTCAGGAACGAACAGTCGGATAAACACCAATCTTGGTATTTAGGTTCAGTATCTTCCAGAGATGCGACACGAAGGTTTTCAAGAAAATCCCCCCACCCCAGATTACCCTTTACATGGAACATTTTTCGAAAATTTTAATTTTCTCAAAACCCGCTCTAACGATTTTAATTTAAAATATCATATGTTTAAGATATTTTCATGACAAATGAAATGTATATCTCGAATTTTCTGGGAATGTCTCCAAAAGTATTCTTCATTGTGAACGACTTTTGCATAACTGGTAAACCATAAGACATAGACAAACTTTTACTGCACAAAAAATGTAGATCGCGTTAAAATACACAATTTATGTCATATACAGTTTTTTTGTTGAGTGTACCATTTTCGAGATATTGCTTGTTATTTCCTTAAATTTTCCAATACTTACTTTTTCTCAAATTCGTTATTTTTTTGTCCTGGTCACGCAAAGAAAATGGAATACTCCACATAGCAACCAGCTCTTAAAATATACGACTATCGCTTAAAGCCTACTAATTCCCCTTGCTTCTACAAGAAAATTAGCAATAAGATTAACATCTCGATTAACATGAAACACATGGAGAATAAGTGTTTGTAAAAATAGTTTGTACAAGAGTAGAGAAAGTCATGTGAGTGTAACACATCAGATTTTTTTATTTTCTTGCTTGTAGACACGAAAGGTACTTTGTCCATATAACCTGTCAGGCAATATGGCAACCTTCATTCTTGACTGGATGCCCTGGTCATTTCACTATTCCTCATTAAGTTTATTTTCAAAGCATAGATGCCATCAAAACAAAGACTAAGTCGCTGCTTCATTTAGTGCTTTAATTTTGTTCAGACTTGCATCTCTTGGCGATTAATGCATAGGGGAGAGCAGGTAGGAAGTAACTCCAAAAATAGCCACGGTAATTTTATGAATGACTGAAGAGCATGTTGATGAATATTCCCTTTGAGAACTTTTCACGTGCAATCGCTTATGCTAAGATTTTGTTTGGAGCGTACAGAGGATGCACCTTTATTCAAAAGGAATAGTAAATAAAGTTTGTAGATACAGAACATTGAAATTCTGTTCCTGGTCATGAAACATGCTTCTAAACTGCAACTCTAATAATAATACGAATAACAATAATGACTTAAATACCGTTTTTAAGAAATCTATTGTTTATATAGGTAAGAAAGATAAGGACAAATATTAGTTACAATCACATGACTTTCTCTACTCTATATCATTTATTAGTGGGTATACAACCTATTTTTAGGAACGCTTATTTTTCTATCTCCATTTTAATCGAGATAAACCGTTGCAAAAATAACTGCATTACTCGTTTTGTTATAGATACAAAGAAAACAACGATACTCAAACATTTAAGAATGGACGTATACAGGGTGGACCATTTAAGTTGAGACTAAGCGTTGTAGAAAGAAATTTCTTGAATAAAAGTTGCTTGATATTATTGGGGAAATAAATGCCAGTAGTCGTATTTTATTTGGAGGAAGTTAATGGTCATTTTAGGGTCAATTTAAATGGCCCTAATTATAGGTTCACATTAAAATTAAATTGACCCTAAAACTACCATCACAACGTCCTCCAAACAAAACACATAATATCAAGCAACTTTTATTAAAGGCATTTATTTCTACAACGCTTAGTTTTGGAGATATTGCACAGTTTCAAAGATCCACTCTGTATACTGGCATTAGAATTCCATACACTTTCCGTGACATCGCGAGAAACAACTGAAATGCGACATGATTTCAAAAGAAAGACGAATTATTGAACAATTCTAACCATTAATAACAGATATATATAGAAAATGGCTGATGCTACAAAAAATTATTGGAAATAAATTGTGTATTTTAAAGAGTATTTTTAAAGTGTATTTTCGGTGTAGTACATTTTCGTCTTTCGCATACGTTTACCAGTTATACAAGATTATATAAAGTTCTTTCTGAATGAAGGCTACACAAACTATTCTCAGAAAATATAATATATACATTTTATTTGTCTTTTAAATATCTTTAATATACGATGTTTTAATCAAAATTATTAAAGCTACTTTTCCCGAAAATAAAAAATTTCGAATAATTTTCCATGCAAAGGGTAATTTGTTGTGGAAATTTTCTTGAAGATCTTCGTGTCATATCTTTGAAAGATACTGAACTTAAATTCCAAGTTTAATGTTTATCCGACTATTCGATTTTATGTATCTCTTTGTATGTCCAGGACATAAAAAAAACGAATAACGAATTCCCATTAGAGAAAAAGTTTTGGAAAATTTAAGGGAATAACAAGCAATATCTCGAAAATGGTTCACTCAACAACAAAAATGTATATGGCATAAATTGTGTATTTTAACGCGATCTAAATTTTTTGTGTAGTAAAATTTTGTCTATCTCTTATGGTTTACCAGTTATGCAAAAGTCGTTCACAATGAAGCATACTTTTGGAGACATTCCCAGAAAATTCAAGGTATACATTTTATTTGTCATGAAAGTATCTTAAATATATGCTGTTTTAATCAAAATATCCCTTTTTGAGAAAATTAAACTTTTCGAAAAATTTTCCATGTAAAGGGTAATCTGCGGTGGGGGGATTTTCCTTAAAACCTTCGTGTCGCATCTCTGGAAGATACTGAATCTAAATACCAAGTTTGGTGTTTATCCGACTGTTCGTTTCGGAGTTATGCTGTTCACAGACAGACACACACACACACACACACACGGACATGTTTCCAAAAATGCTTTTCTTTTGGTTTCAGGGGGTTTCAAAACATATATTTCCGGTGAAGTCTCGGTATCGAATTTTTGGGTGGAATACAATACTTCCGCTACTTACTATACGTAGTAAGAAAGTAAAAAGTCTAAATGTCGTGTTCGCAACTATGGTAGATTTACAAAAAAATATTGCTACGATCTGACAAGATGTTGTTACCATGTAACTGTACTTTGTATTTCGGAATCAGGAAGCAGTATTCTTTATTGTATTTCCCCATCTGCAGCAGGTCTTTGTAGAGTATAAGAGAGAAACGCAGATATAGTTTTAGGGGATCGTAAATCGGAGCTTTAGGGATAATCGGATTAGTCCTTATAGGCAGACTAATTAAACGAATTGAATGTCTCCTCTAACTGCTACTGGACTTATGTAATAAATAGTGGAATGTCGATTCGTACGCTTACTTTCAGCTTTAAAGTTTTTACGAGCGTTCTTTTTCCTTGCTATGCATTTATTGTGCTGAAGAAAGCAACTTCTGATGCTTGCTTTCTTTTGGGTTTTGAGTAAAATGTGATACAAGGAACTAAACCAGCAGGAAGGGTTATGGATACCATCCTCTTAGAATAAATTCTATGTGTGACATTCATATGACTTATGCCCAAAAACTTATATGAAATAAATTATGTGTTTTAAACAAATCTACATTTTTATATATAGTGCGTTTTCGTCTTTCGCTTAACGTTTACCAGTTATACAAGATTATACAATATTCTTTCCGATTGAAGACTTAACAGGCAATTCCCAAGAAATTAAAGATGTACGTTTTAATTGTCGTGTAAATATCTTTTATATATGGCATTTTAATCAAAATCGTTAGTCATTTTTAGAACACCAAAATTTCGAAAAATGTTCCATGTAAAGGGTAGTTTGGGTTGGGAGATTATCTTGAAAATCTTCGTGTCGCATCTTTGGAAGATATGAAACTTAAATACCAAGTTTGGTAATTATCGGACTTTAGTACCTTTTTCTAAAAATGCTTTTTTGAATTCATTTATTTTCTTTGAGAACAGTTGTAACGGTTTTTCATTAAAATATCATGAGTTTAAGTTTGTCTTGAATTGATTTATACAGGAAATAGTTGAGACATACGTTGAATACAAATAGTAAGGGAGAGGAGGTCAAGTCGGCACAAAAGTTTTATTTTTTTATTTATATTACAGCAATATTTCATTTAGTCCTGAAATGGTACTGTTCTATAATTTTCTTTAACAGTATCTATTAATAATTGCGTCATTATTTTACGGCTACTTAAAGTTAAATTTCTTAACTTTTCAAACCATTGCATAGTGAGTCAATTTACCCCACCTATGAGGCAGGTTGGCGCAGGATGTGGGGTAAGCTGGCTACATGTTATTTAAATGGAAAATATGTGTTTAAATAATTTATTAAAAACAAATATCATGACCACTTCAGATATATAATTACAGAGTCACTGTAGTAAATACACCTAACACACGGTAACACTTTTTAAACATATCAACAGGTCCTTAAAGGAAAATAATGTCCAAAGTTAATTAAACACTTAAATGGCGATAATAAAATGAAATACTCTACACAAATTAATCGGAAATGTCCGAAAAACAATTTCAACACCCAAACTGCTTGTTGCTATCATTGTGCCAACTTTCTCCTGGTCTATTTCTTTTAATGGAAACTCGATATACCGATCATAAATAAGGAACTAAAATACTTAAAATACCAAGGAATAAAGCACTTTCAAACAAAATATTTAGAAGCCATTTAATATTGCATATGTGCCCAGGAAAAAAAATCTGATGTGTTATACTCACATGACTTTCTCTACTCTTGTACGGACTATTTTTACAAACGCTTATTCTCCATCTACTTCATGTTAATCGAGATAAACGTTTGTAGACTCTATCTTATTGCTAAGTTTCTTGTAGATGTAAGGGGAATATATATTTACAAGGGCAATATAGAAATAAGTAGCCTTTAAGCACATACATATATCTTAATAGCTGGTTGCTAGGTGCAGCACCATTCCCTTTGCCACAGATTAATACTCTTTGCATATCCAAGACAAAAATATGAATAACGAATTCCCATTTGAGAAAATAAGTATTGAAAAATTTAAGGGAATAACAAGCAATATTTTGAAAATGGTTCACTCAACAAAAAAAATGTATATAATATAAATTGTGTATTTTAACGCGATCTACATTTTTTGTGTAGTAACATTTTGTCTATCTCTTATGGTTTACTAGTTATGCAAAAGTCGTTCACAATGAAGAATGCTTTTGGAGACATTCCCAGAAAATTCAAGATATACATTTTATTTGTCATGAAAATATCGTAAACATATGATTTTAATCAAAATCGTTAGAGCCATTTTTGAGAAAATTAAAATTTTCGAAAAATGTTCCATGTAAAGGGTAATCTGGGTTGGGAGGATTTTCTTGAAAACCTTCGTGTCGCATCTCTGGAAGATACTGAACCTAAATACCAAGTTTGGTGTTTATCCGACTGTTCGTTTCTGAGTTATGCTGTTCATAGACAGACACACAGACAGACATACACACAGACACACACACACACACGGACAGGTTTCCAAAAATGCTTTTTTGGGATTCAGGGGATCTCAAAACATGTATTTCCGATGAAATCTCGGTATCGAATTTTTGGGTGGAATACAATACTTCTTCTACTTACTATACGTAGTAGAGAAAGTAAAAATTCCCCATGAAGTGAATTTACCAACTTCATAGCTTCCTTTTACTACCACTTATGTCAAAGGACTGTCGCTTCCGTGGGACGTGTATTTGGAGACAAGAAATTGTATGTCTGCATTCTACTGTGAGGCAGTATTTTATATCATAACATGCTGTGAATGCCAAAGTGATTGTAGTGTAAATTTTAGATGTTTGTTAGCCACAAGTATTGTTAGGAAATAAGTTTACGCGGCCTCGCTGAAACTGATAATAGAAGTAGGTAACAATAACCCCAGGGGTTGAGTTGTTTATCACTAAGAAGAGACAAACAAATGACGTCAGGGTAGCGTGCCTTTCTTTAGAAATGGAGGGAATATCTTCCCTAGAGTATATATGTTAGTAATAGTGGTTGACTGACAAAACAAACGCTAATGTTGGCGCGATTTGATAACCAATACCAGCTCTATTATAATCTTTAGGCAATTCTAGGAGAGGGAGTATATATTCTCGAGCCATAAGCATGTGTCGCGCAGTTCTAAGGAATCTCTCGCGAGGTACACGTCGTAAAGTTAGTTACAAAATGTGAAGTACGCGGCGACTAATACGGCAGTAATTACATTTGGAAATAAATTATTTTATCAGTGTTATCTTTTAGCAACAACTCCTTGCTTACATGCCTTGCTTAGAGATATTTCCTCGACTGAGATATAATAGCTAGCCAGAGGACAAAGAACCCAAAATTCAAAATAATAAAACAATAACAGGCGCCCAGCAAATAAGATAACACGGGCCAGATTACCGCGACAACTGCAACGTATTAACTAAAGGCTGAAATAAGAGTCATAACTTGGCCGCCTCTCCCCTACATGAAACCGTTAAGCGGCGATAAAAGGTAGAGAAAGCCATGAGACTACTTCCGATGGCAAGTGTAAGAGGTATTAATTAGATTCCGCTAGCGCTGTATCGCGGTTGGAGCGCCATGTATATTCCACCCTCGTATATATGTGTGCTCATTAAGTCGGACGAATCCTCCGTTACCATAGAGACGTATTGATAGCAGCTGAGAAGTCAACTGTGTAAATTAGAAAAGCGACCTGAGCAATGTTTGGCCGCTCATCATGCTGGATTACCCGCACCTGTTCCAACTCCCACACTTCACGTATTGTATCATGTGCGGTTAACGTTCAAAATTGAGCATCAAATATTAACACCCATTTTAGGTCCTGCACAGCTCAGCTTTGACTAATCTGTGTGATGTTCCGCAGTAAATCAAAAATGAAATATAAGCGAGAAAAGCTCTTATTACAGGTATGCTAAGTTAATATGGAAACTTTTTCATTTCAACCATGTACCTGAAAATTTGGGAGCATGTATATGATTTTAATATATTATTGATTACACAATTTTAAATATTAATATTTTCAAATCTCGTATAAACATTAGACTTCTTCAGATTAAACTCAAGAACTCTTTCGATACTTTCCGTGGTTTTTTAATTTTTTATTCTACAAAATAAATGCAGTTTTTCTTAAATAAAAAAAATCCTTAAATAGCATTAAATTAATAAGAAATATATTAGCTATTTTAAATACAAATGATGTTTAATACTGTATTATACATAGAGGTGTTTATTGCAGAATCAAGAAAAAGTTTTAAATAAACGAGTGAGGCACGTTTTTTTCTCACTGCTAGCGTGACTTACATAATATTCTTTACAGAGTGATATATTTTTAAAGTAAAATATATTTAAGGACAAAATTAACTGGTTTAATTGGAACTACTCAGCAATGAAAAGATGCCATGCTCGTATTGTCTATTTCACTATTTTTCCACCCAAAAATTTGATACCGAGATTTCACCGGAAAATATGTTTTTGAGACCCCCTGAATCCAAAAAATAGAGCATTTTTGGAAACATGTCCGTGTGTGTGTGTGTCTGTGAACAGCGTAACTCAGAAACGAACAGTCGGTTAAACACAAAACTTTGTATTTAGGTTCCGTATCTTCCAGAGATGCGACATGAAGGCTTTCAAGAAAATCCTCCCACACCAGATAACCCTTTACATGGAACATTATTCGAAAATTTTAATATTCTCAAAAATGGCTCTAATGATTTTGAATAAAATACCATAAGTTTAAGACATTTTTCTGGTAAAGAATTGTATATCCCGAATTTTCTGGGAATGTCTCCAAAAGTATTCTTCATTGTGAACGACTTTTGCATAACTGTTAAACCATAAGAGATAGACAAAATTTTACTACACAAAAAGATGTAGATCGCGTTAAAATACACAATTTATGTCATATACAGTTTTTTTTGTTGGGTGAACCATTTTCGAGATATTGTTTGTTATTCCCTTAAATTTTCCAACACATACTTTTTCTCAAATGGGAATTCGTTATTCATTTTTTTGTCCTGGTAATGCAAAGAGAATGGAATACTCCAGACAGCAACCAGCTCTTAAAATATTTGACTATCGCTTAAAGCCTACCATATTCCCCTTGCACCTACAAGAAAATTAGCAATAAGATTAACATCTCGGTTAACGTGAAGCATATGGAGAATAAGCGTTTGTAAAAATAGTTTGTACAAGAGTAGAGAAAGTCATGTGAGTGTAACACATCATAATTTTTTTATTTTGAAAGTTTTGTTCGCTTTAACATATTAGCCATATCGCGACTTTACAAATTATTATAAATTAAATATTTAACAATAGGACAATGAGGCTATTTAACATACTGGCAGTCATTATGAACTATTATAAAATTGTGACACTATAATTAATCAAATTGATTGAACATTATATACTTTTATATAAATTTATGTTCTTAAACATTTCAATTATCCTAGGGTATATCGAATAGTTGAGTGCTGTTTGTAAATCATTGGGTATCTGGTAGTGTTGGCTCCATTGATCGTATTGTGGACATTCCACGATTATGTGTTTCGTCGTTAATAGTATGTTACACTGGTGGCAGATGGGTGGTTGGTCCTTTGAAAGAGGATAACTGTGCGTGATCTTGGTATGGCCCATTCTCAGTCGGAATATTAAAACCTGATCTTGTCTGGAAGATGTGTCGAAAAACTCGATATTATATCAGTGAAGTCAAGCCATCCTGTCTTCCACAGTTGGTAGAGCTTCTTTTTAATGGTTGAGATAACATCATGGATTGGTGTAGTTATAGTTGGGTCACTTAGTGGATGTTTAGTGGCTTCTTTTGCTGCCTGATCGGCCAATTCGTTGCCTTGTATTCCAATGTGGGATGGAATCCATATTAAAGACACTTGCTTTCCTTGCTTATTGGCACTACATCATACTACTTGTAATCAATAAATAAAATGGCTGCTTACGCCCATAATTTTTATTACATCACTAGCACTTATTATTTACAACCTCCCTAGCATTTGTTTCCTTGTTGCAAACTGGTAACAAGAGAACATACAATCCACACACTAGTGCCATCTAGCGGAATATTTGTAAAGAGAAGTGTGCTACAATAATACATTTTTAAGTCAGTTTAGCATTTCGTCAATTAATGTATCATTGTATTTATTTCTTCTAATCTATAGAATAATCAATTACAGGTAAGCGTTAGAATACTCTTAGAGCTTTTTTCAGGTTTTTTCGCGGTTGTCGCTGTCCGGTAGGCAAATGATAAAGTTTTTCTATAATGTCGTCGTTTTGGCTTGTGGCGCACGGATACTAGGCACGTACTCGCTCGCAAACACACAAAACCAGTCGAGTTTGATAACTTTTAACGTATCACGTAGGATTTTTATTTTCTAACTTAAATCCACCATATGTTTATTTGACCTAGAAAAAGGACATTTAATAAGGTATTAGATTAGATTAGATTAGATTAGATTGTATTCTATTCTGTGAGTTCACTAGCAGCCATAAAGGCTTGTGAACATAGAACTTGTCAAGGAAATGTACAAAAATTACATATAAACAAATATTACACAGAATATGGAACATTTGAAATAAAATACGACACATACTATATGCGTGTTAACGAAATGTACAATAAAGTTACATATATACATAAATATTACATAGTATACAGAACATTTAAAATAAATTAAAGACGTATTATATACAAAATGAAACAAATCAAGTGTAACTTTGTACAGAGTTGTATACCTCCTTATGTTATAAGGTTAACATACATATAGGCAAGAACAGTTATTTTAACATTCTCTAGGATTTTACCTTTGTTCGTCTAATCATTTTGTACTATTTGATTTGTAATGCATAGCATTTACTGTCAGTTCTTAATATACATACATTTAAATAGGTTCATTAATTCTAGAGCAGGCATCAAATATGACCGGCAATTGTCATTAATATTTACTAATACTACTTACAGAGCTATATATGTATTATCATCAGGATAATTTATCATTTGTCATTAGTAAATTAGAAGATCTTTGTTACTTCTGCAGAGTTGCTCGTGTGAAGAAAGCAGATCGATTATAATGCAGAGAAGTTTTGAAAGGGTTTAAACTTGTGTAGAGAGATGACTTAACTTGACTTTCTCCTTTAATCTGGACTTCATCCAAGATTCTGACTCTGTCGTTATTAGGAATACGTCAGAACTGCTTTTGTTTACGCCGATCTGCGCATTGACGTAGTACGCCCCTTCTTCTTCAAAGTCCTTTTCATGTGCTCTCCTTTCAGATATCCTTTTCATTCGTTCCACACTTGATTATTACTGCTGCTGCATCTTTGTTCCCCACCTCCCATACGTAACGAGTAGTCTGATGAATGAATTGCTATGTTACTTCTCCCGTATGTGTGCTCTGCGTTCTCCTTTATCGTTTAGTCCTTCTTCTTGCATCATCGCGGCGCAGTTCTAGTGGTTTTCAAGTATTCCCCATCCGTGTGTTGCTTAGGGAGAAAGTGGAATACAGGGGTGGCCAAGTATGTTAGAATCGTTTTACAAATACTGTCTTACTTTTTAGGAAACGAACTTAAACTCTTTAGTTCTGTACCACTTATCTACAGTAAAGAGTTCGGTCCAAAATTTTAACAGGTGAAATAAATGTATAGCTTAATACGAGCTGCAATTTTGTCGCATCAGATCAGTATCAACAAAACATCTACTTGTGATATAAATCGTTGAATGTTATATCTGCAGCTTACAAGTAACCAAATCGTATTGGTTTATTTAAAACTATTTCTGAGCACATTTATTGTGATAAGGCAAACATGGACAGAAAAACGTATTTATGCAAATGACAATGTATGATGTATTGTAAACTGGTAATGGGTGTAGAAAGTTATATGTTTACCTTCGTTTCGAATATAGCTTTGAACTCACTTGTTTGCCTGCTGCTTTACTCCGTTCTGCAGTTGCCGTACTATAGTATAGTATAACTTCTTCTTTCTCTGTTTAACCTCCTCGTATGTAGGACTTACAACCCCCAGGACTTACAGGCGGGTGTCTGGGGTCAGAGGCCCGTCGAGGAGGAGACACTCGTGGATCAGACAGAATATCCAGGATGGGTGATCAGCCCGATGTCTGGTATGGGAGGAAGTAGATGAAACGAAATGATGGTGAAACGGATGAAAGAAAAGGCGATGATGGAGCAGTTGTTGGAAACCGGAGAACCCGGAGAAAACCCGCCCAGACGCCACTTTGTCCACCACAAATCCCACATGCGGGTCCCTGGGATTGAACCCGGACCGCCACTCGGTCACGGCGCCGCCCGTACTATAGTATAACTTAGTAAAATCCCTCCGTCAACGGACTGCGCGAGTATTTAGGAGGGATAAATCGCGCACTTATCCTTTGTCTTCAGCTTACTGAGATATCCAATGAGGTGTCTTAAAGAGGAAGTGGGCGATACGCGGGAAACAAGTGTCATGTCAACGTTGTGAACATAGCAATTTTATAGCGTAGAAAAAGTTAATAGGATCTTGTTTAAATCGTGATAACTCTAAAACTAAAATCCTTATTCGAGTTCTGAAAGAGGTATGTTAAATAGCACAGTTTCGAGATGATACGATGTATGATTCATCTCCCTGTAAAAGAAATTAAAGCAGCTAGTATTCTTTGTCAAACTTCAATTGAAATTACTTGTATTATGAAAACTAATCAACGAGAAACTTTTTTTCCTTGATGAGATAGATGGGACAGTGAAGCCTATGAAATACTCTAAACAGTATGAATTAGCTTTTTGAATCCATCCCATGATAATAGCGCATGTATGTATGTGCAATGCTATCGCTAGTTATATGCAAACATTTGTTTTCACACCCGCTGCCCCTAGCTCTTTGCGTGGCCTGTCACAGCAGTCTACAAACACAGCATTTTTGTCTCAATGCTCTTGTGTCTTTAGTCCTGTCCCTACAATTACAACAGTGTTGTAAATAAGTGATAAACGATGTTGTGAGAATAAAATAAACTAAAACACGTGCTAGGCCAAATTATGGCGTGTAGTGCTTAATCAGCGACTCAGAGACAGAGTAGGAGAGGCAGTTAGAGGGAGTACAAGGCGAGAAGAGTGTCATATATGAGTGCGTTTGGAGGAGGGCGCCACTGTTTTCTTGAGAAGTGTAACGTCGTAAAGACTTGCGATTCGAGAGGAGTGAGGGGAGGAGTAAGTGGGAACGGGAACTGCTTACGTTTGCAACAGTAACCTGTCTCAGCAGAACTTTCTGTAAATACTATTAGAACCTGTGGCCAGTTTCGTCCTGTTTTTACTTTCTCTACTACGTATAGTAAGTAGGGGAAGTATTGTATTCCACCCAAAAATTCGATACCGAGATTTCACCGCAAATACATGTTTTGAGACCCCCCGAATACAATAAAAGCATTTTTGGAAACATGTCCGTGTGTGTGTCTGTCTGTGAACAGCATAACAGAAACGAACAGTCGGATAAACACCAAACTTGGTATTTAGCTTCAGTATCTTCCAAGGATGCGACACGAAGGTTTTCAAGAAAATCCCCCCACCACAGATTACCCTTTACATGGAAGTTTTTGCGAAAATTTTAATTTTCTCAAAAATGGCTCTAACGATTTTGATTAAAACATCATCTGTTTAAGATATTTTTATAAGAAATAAACTGTATATCTTGAATTTCCTGGGAATGTCTCCAAAAGTATTCTTCATTGTGAACGACTTTTGCATAACTGGTAAACCATAAGAGATAGACAAAGTTTTACTACACAAACAATGTAGATCGCGTTAAAATACACAATTTATGTCATATACATTTTTTTTGTTGAGTGGACCATTTTCGAGATATTGCTTGTTATTCCCTTAAATTTTTCAATACTTATTTTCTCAAATGGGAATTCGTTATTCATTTTTTTTTGTCTTGGATATGCAAAGAGTATTAATCCTTGGGAAAGGGAATGGGTGTATTTCCAAATTGCCCTTGTAAATATATATATATTCCCCTTACATCTATTAGAAACTTAGCAATAAGATAGAGTCTGCAAATGTTTATCTCGATTAACATGAAGTAGATGGAGAGTAAGCGTTTGTAAAAATAGTTTGTACAAGAGTAGAGTGAGTGTAACACATAAGATTTTTAAGATTGTGTCAGTTTTTGGGGGGGTCAAAGTACGTCGGGGCGATAGGTTCTCGCTAATTTCCTTTACTAAATAGGTAAGGGATTTAGGAGCATGAACAAATATGGGCATGCTTAGCTAATAGTGCGCCGAGGTTTTGAGGTTTTAATAATCTACGCCTTCATGCAGTTTTAAGTATCCCCAGAGTACGAATGTCCCCCATTTCTTTACCCCGGCGTCCCAATGAATAATCGACCTGTCGTGCGTAATAGTTTCCAGTCTGTTAAACCCGTGGTTAGACCTCCTCACAAGAAACGTGCAGGAAACATTCTCGCGAGAATTTATTTATGTGCACACACAGACGTGGTGCGGTTTCCTTTACCTCTTATCAAGTTCCCGCTCATTTGAATATAATTAACATTTCCATAGACCGGGAACACAAAGCACTTTCGATTGTGAGAGATCACATAGCAGCACTCTGAGCCCCATCTCTTGACCCTTTCTCGAGGATATCACGTGTTTCATGAATAAAGCAAATGATTATGTAACTTTACCCTTGGCGTTTCGTATGCGTTTGTGTATTTCGGAAATAGAGAATGTACAGTAAACGTAATGTATCGTAGGAAGATATAAACATCTTCTCAGCAGAGCATTTTGTAGAATATAAGCATTCTTGGGCTGCCAGAGAACTCTTACACGCGAGCTTTCCTTATGCCCTATTCACAATGAAAATAATCCCTAAAAATAACGTAAACCTTAAAGCTAGATGCAATGTGTTGTAATGGAACCATTCACAATGAAACACGTAAGCATCATAAAAATTAACATTGAATTAAACGTAAACTTAGAACGGTGCAAGTTCCAAGCTTTTAAGTTTGTCTACGCCAAACATGATGATTTTTGTTTATGAGCGCTGAACTAAGGTCATTAGAGCCGTTGTAAAACAGATCATGGGCTTATTACTTTCTTTACCACGTATAGTAACTAGGGGAAATATTGTATTCTACCCAAAAATTCGATACCAAGATTTCACCGGAAACATATGTTTTGAGAGCCCCTGAATCCAAAAAAAAAGCATTTTTGGAAACATGTCCGTGTGCGTGTCTGTGAACAGCATAACTCAGAAACGAACACCAAACTTGGTATTTAGGTTCAGTATCTTCCAGAGATGCGACACAAAGGTTTTTAAGAAAATCTCCCACCTCAGATTACCCTTTACATGGAACATTTTTCGAATATTTTAATTTTCTCAAAAACAGCTCTAACGATTTTGATTAAAATATCATACGTTTAAGATATTTACATGACAAATGAAATGTATATCTCTAATATCCTGGGAATGTCTCCAAAAGTATTCTTCATTGTGAACGACTTTTGTATAAATGGTAAACCATAAGAGATAGACAAAATTTTACTACACAAAAAATGTAGATCGCGTTAAAATATGCAGTTGTCTTATACATTTTTTGTTGTTGAGTGAACCATTTTCGAGATATTGCTTGTTATTCCCTTAATTTTTTCAATACTTATTTTCTCAAATGGGAATTCGTTATTCATTTTTTTTGTCTTGGATATGCAAAGAGTATTAATCTGTGGGAAAGGGAATGGTGCTGCACCTAGCAACCAGCTATTAAGAGATATGTATGTGCTTAGAGGCTACTGTATTTCTATATTGCCCTTGCAAATACAATACAAGGGGAACATAGTACGCCTTAGGCGATAGTCAAATATTTTTAGAACTGGTCGCTATGTGTAAAATGTAATTCTCTTGGCATGTCAAAAGATCGTTTTTGCAAACGTTTATATCGATTAATATGAAATAGATGGAGAATACGAGTTTGTAAAAATAGTTTGTACAAGAGTAGAGAAAGTCATGTGAGTGTAACACATCAGAATTTTTTGCTCCCTACTGCACTTAAATCCAAATAAACCTTTTAGAAATAGCGGCATTATACATTTTGCTATGGATACAAAGGGAACAGCGAGAGTCAAATGTTTGAGAACTGGACGCTATATGCTGGCCTTAAAATTCCATACTGTTTCCATGCAATCGCGAGAAATATCTGAATGTTGACAGGACTTAAGAGAATGACTAAGAAATGAACAATTCGAAACTTTAATAACCAGAAACGGATATCTCAGAAACGGCTTATATTACAAAAAAGCTTATTTTAAATAAATTGCGTGTTTTAAAGAGATTTATAATTTTTGTATAGTACGTTTTCGTCTGTCGCTTAACATTTACTTGTATACAAGATTATACAACATTTCTTACAAATTATTTGGACTTCCCAGGCTATTCCCAGGAAAATTCAAGATATACGAGAACATTTTATTTGTCATGTAAATATCTTTAATAATGCTATTTAAATCAAAATCGTTAGTCTTTTTTTAGAAAATAAAAAGTTTATAAAACTTTGCTATCTAAAGGGTAATCTGGGGTAGGGGGATTCTTTTGAAAACCTTTGTATCGCATGTTCGGAAGGTGTTGAACTTAAATACCAAGTTTGGTAATTATCCGACTTTTCGTTTTTGAGTTATGCTGCTCACAGACACACACGGACTTTTTCTAAAAATACGTTTTTACTTTTCTACTACGTATAGTAAGTAGGGGAAGTATTGTATTCCATCCAAAAATTCGATACCGAGATTTCACCGGAAATACATGTTTTGAGACCCCCTGAATCCAAGAAAAGCATTTTTGGAAACATGTCCGTGTGTGTGTCTGTGTGTGTGTCTGTCTGTGTGTGTGTGTGTGTGTCTGTGAACAGCATAACTCAGAAACGAACAGTTGCATAAACACCAAACTTGGTATTTAGGTTCAGTATCTTCCAAGGATGCGACACGAAGGTTCTCTAGAAAATCCCCTTCATACCAGATTATTTTCTCAAAAATGGCTATAACGAGTTTGATTAAAATATCATATGTTTAAGATACTTTATGACAAATAAAATGTATATCTTGAATTTCCTGGGAATGTCTCCAAAAGTATTCTTCATTGTGAGCGATTTTTGCATAACTGATAAACCATAAGAGATAGACAAAATTTTACTACACAAAAAATGTAGATCGCGTTAAAATACACAATTTATGTCATATACATTTTTTTTGTTGAGTGAACCATTTTCGAGATATGACTTGTTATTCCCTTAAATTTTTCAATACGTATTTTCTCAAATGGGAATTCGTTATTCATTTTTTTGTCTTGCATATGCAAAGAGTATTAATCTGTGGGAAAGGGAATGGTGCTGCACCTAGCAACCAGCTATTAAGAGATATGTATGTGCTTTAATGCACATTCCAAATTGCCCTTGTAAATATATATTCCCTTTACATCTACAAGATAGACTCTGCAAATGTTTATCTCGATTAACATGAAGTAGATGGAGAATAAGGGTTTGTATAAATAGTTTGTACAGGAGTAGAGAAAGTCATGTGAGTGTAACACATCAGATTTTTTTTTATTCAGGGGCCTCAAAAATGTATTTTCGATGAAATGTCGGTATCGAATTTTTGGGTGGAATACAATACTTCCCCGACTTATATGTAGTAGAGAAAGTAAAAAAGATTTGCGCTACAGTCAGACAATCGACCTGATTGTACTTCGTTGGGCAATTACTACTTGTTTTTGCGCCTCAGTATTTACTCCTGTGTCGCCCCGGAATGAAGCACCGGCAGTGACAACCTCTCCCTTTGTTGTTTATTTAAGGCATGGTATACAAATTGCAGACCCAGGAGCAAAGGATATGACCGTCTTTGGAGTTGATGGACGAGCGAGGTCTTTAGCGTTAATTATACAAGAAGTTGCAACTTGGCCGCAGCTGCAGCGGCCAGCAAAACACTCCGACCCCTAACTTGGCAGATAATCCTTCTTACCCCCGTTGGCCAAGCACAGAGAGGGTGGATTTAATATCCGCCTTGAAAATTTCATTTTTAAAGGGGGCAGGTACAAACGGGAGAGAGTTTTCTTCCAACTCATAAAGCACTGTCACTATTAAATTATGAGGCGAGTTCTTGGTCCAATTAGCTTACATGGAACTTTCAGCTGTCTTAGGGATGGTGTACGATGAGATAGCTGCAAAATGAGGTAAAGGAAATGTAGTTAGAAATACTGGTATACTGTTAATAGGTTTACAGCCTGTCTACAGCCTGGATTCCCTCCGCGATTTATTGTTTAACGCAGAGATCATCTTAAAGGAAAGCATAGGAATGTTTCGTTTCTAAATATATTTGCTTCCAATTGTATACAGGCTATAAGATCATTAGCTCAATAATTTTAAGGGAAGATTGCTATCTGCTACACTTTTTCGCTGCGATTAATGTTTTAGAAGATAAAAATTGGGCATGTTTGACATTTCACTACCATAATTAATAATAGATTGCAATCTTGTTCTGATATTAATTATTAATCATTCTTCATTTTTATTCACTAACTGATGAGTTTTGTTAAAACAAAATCTGATCTGTTGCGCTCACATGACTTTCTCTACCCTTACAAAAACTATTTCGTGTTAATCGAGATAGACATTTGCAGAAATTGTAGCTAAATTTTCTTGTAGATGCAAGGGGAATTGGCAGGCTTTAAGCGATAGTCAAATCTTTTAAGAGCTGGTTGCTATGTGGAGCATTCCATTCTCTTTGCATAAGAAACGAATAACGAATCCCATTTGAGAAAAAGTATAAGTATTGGAAAATTAAAAAAAATAACAAGGAATATCTCGGAATTGTTTGTCACTCGACAAATAAATTGTGTGTTTTAATGAGTGAGATCTTCATTTTTTGTGTAGTAAAATTTTGTCTATGTCTTATAGTTTACCAGTTATGCGAAAGTTATTCAGAAGGAAGGGGAAGAAAATTGGAGATATACATTTCATTTGCCACGAAGTTATCATAAACATACGATACTGTAATAAATATCGTTAGTCATTTTTGAGAAAATCAAAATATTCGAAAAATGTTCCATGTAAAGGGTAGTCTAGGGTGGGATATTTATCTTTGGAATTTATCCACTTTTCGGTTTTTACTTATGCTGTTCATAGACAGTCTCACACACACCGACGTGTTTCCAAAAGTTGTAATCGAATTCACGGCACCTCAAAGCATGTATTTCCGGTGAAATTTCCATGTCGAATTTTTGGGTGGAATGCAATACTTCTGTAGCAAGGAAAATATTTAATTATGGTTTTAAAAATATTATTTTTTGGCATAAGGGGCGCATAATTCATACCTTCAGAATCACAAGCTGAAACTTTAACATTCTGAGTGTTAATTCCAGAAGTTACGTTTCCTCTTGCTCTCTCCTTGAGTTTGATATATGCCAGTATCCAAATTATTTTCTCTTTGAACTGATTTGTTACGTGCAAGATATCCGTGTTTCTGTATTAGTCTTCTATAATTTATTTTTTCGAACGGATATGCTGGTTAATCTGTGTGGCATATATGCCTCGGAGCTTAACAATATCTGAAGCTGCAACTCCCTCATTGATAATCTGCTAGGTTAAATTAGGAGCTGAGCGATAATTTAAATTTTCAATTACTGGTTAGGGTTTTAATTTTGTGCATTGAAAAGAAAATTCAAGCATGAAATTAAAGCACTGTGAAGGGTATAATTTTTCCAGAGCGGAGATTGGGCTCTGATTGCTGCCTTTGACATTTCACCGAAATTCGGGGAAAGCTTTTATACTTCAAATGTACAACCTGTCATCTGAAGAGAATGGAATCACAGTTCTTTAATCTTTAATTAGCGACATATCCGCGTTTTATGCGTGGCAGTTGTGATACTGTCATTTGCACGTTTCTATTCATGGAATTCCGATACAAAGATGCAGGTTTATTGATCACAGTGGCTGGTACTCTAGCTCCCGGGAAACCATTAATTAGAGGGAAAGAAAAAAAAATTCCCTGGAAATCACTGTGGAGTTTTACGACGCTAGGATTTAAATTGTGAGGTTTGCTAGGTGTTTTGTGATTCATGCGCCTTGGTATAGAGCGTTGCTCTGAAAAATTAAATGTTAGTTGCATTAAGGATTGTTGTGGAGTTGTCTATGTTGAAGGTGAAGGATGTATCCAGATGTAAACAACGGGCGCATGCCTGCAGTGCTCGTATACGTTGTATCAAAATAATGCGTGTACTATGCTGTACATGACAACTGTTAATGGTTTTATTCTGTTATACAACATTACATTTTACATATATGTGAAGTGAATATTAGGCCGCTCGCCTCCCACCGAGGCGGACCGGGTTCAATCCCAGGGACCTGCATGTGGGATTTGTGGTGGACGAAGCAGTGTCTGGGCGGGTTTTCTCCGGGTTCTCCGGTTTCCCCCGCCATTCATTCCACCAACTGCTCCATCATCACTTTTCCTTTTATCCATTTCACCAACATTTCGCTTCATCTACTTCCTTCATCCCCTACCAGGCATCGGGCTGATCATCCATCCTGGATATTCTGTCGTATCCATGAGTGTCTGCTCCTCGACGGGCCTCTGGGGGATGTCAGTCCTACATAAGGGGAGGGTAAACAGATAATGAATGAATGAATAAAGTGAATATTATATAGTCTGCATTGCAGTGGACAATAATGTACATGCGGAAATTGTTCTGGGGCTTTCACTTAAACAAAAGCTATATCGTGAGAAACACCTTTCGACATCGCAAGAGCTAATAGTGCATACGAATGGTATCTACACTTATATCTCTGTCTGATGTTTTCTTACTCTTTTTGCGAAACGGTATGCCTACTACGGTACCCACCGTCTGTACTCAGAAGATACATGTCAAGGCATACTCTCAGCATCGGTAACTTGAAATCACGGCCAGATAATTACAGTTCTTAAGAAGTTAAAAGACATCAAAGCAAAAGTCCGGCTAAGCAGATGTACAGTCACTGATTTAGCTTGCTGCCACTACAGCCGCAGTGATTAGTGGTTCAATGCCCGTATGACGACGCTGAAACAAAAGAAGAGGTCCTTCTTGTGCATGAAAGTGTTCGAAAACTTTCTCTCACGGTACGAGGTTCTTTTGTTTGCGAATTAACCACGCAGGGGACTATTCACTTTACTTCCCTTCCATGTTAAAGGCTTTTTCGCCTAAAAGAATTAATACACAAAGGCCCTATGTCGGATTTAATCCCGCGACCTTGGTAATCTCTAAACTATGGAGGACGTTTCAAAGCAGCATCTCAAATTGATGTGTGTAAAGACCGGCCTTGAATTAATTTCCTTGGAAAGGTAAGCATAATTCACGAAAAACCTCCATGGAAATGCCATTCAACAGAATAGGGATTCCAACTCGGTTTTGATGGCGCATTTATTCAACTAGCAATGGAATGACTTGAAACCTCATCAGTCAATGCAATATTTCAATGCCATAGCGCTAGACTGCACTTGAATCGGCCGTTAATGGTGCTGCATTTTGTATTGTATTATAGTCTAACTAAACAGGACATGCCTGAAATGTGTGTAATGGCTTGACCCTTCTGTACCGCGGTTGGCTGCACAAAATGACATGCTTCTCGCAGAGTTGCGTTGGATTGAGTGTCTTATTTTCTTTGTGGTCCGTCTGTGAACCTCTAGCCGTAAACCAAAACTTGTGTTATAGTTCGATTTAAAACTGATGAGTATGATTGAATTTTATATATCATAATAACCATAAATGGTTACTAAAGGAAGTTTATTTAAGAATTAAATTTATGCTGCACATATTTTATGTGAGTTAACGATGTGTTTTTGATGACTTAAATTTATTCCCAAACAGAAACATCATGTTAATGAGATAAACATTTGCAGAAACTATCTGTAGGTGCAAGGGTAATATGGTAGGCTTTAAGCAATAGTCAAATATTTTAAGAGCTGGTTGCTATGTGGCGCATTCCATTCTCTTTGCATTACCAGGACATAAAAAACGAATAACAAATTCCCATTTGAGAAAAAAGTGTAAGTATTGGAAAATTCAAACAAATAAAAATATCTCGGAAATGATTCACTAAAAAAAAATTAGAAACATTTTGCCTTTCTTACGGTTTACCACTTATGCAAAAGCCATTCAGAAAGAAAAAGTTTTGGGGACATTCTCTCAGAAAATTCAAAATATACATTTTATTTGTCATGAAAATATTTTAAATATATGATACTTTAATGAAAATCGTTTGAGCTATTTTTGAGAAAACCTAAATTTTAAAAAATTGGTCTCTGTAAAGGGTAATCCTGGGTGGGGAGATTTTCTCGAAAATGTTCGTGTCGCATCTTTGAAAGATACTGAACCTAAATACCAAGTTTGGTAGTATCCGACTTTTCGTTTTTGAGTTATGCAATTCACAGACACACACGGGCCTTTTTCTAAAAGTGTATTTTTTGGATTATGGGGACCTCAAAACATGTATTTCTGGTGAAATCTCGGTATCGAATTTTTTTGTGGAATACAATACTTCCCCTACTTAGTATATGTAGTAGAGAAAGTAAAAAATATACTTCGAAATCTTAAGTGCATAATTTTTGTTTCTCGTGAGCTAGCAACTGCACACATTTACCAAATTTATAATTCTTATTGTTACCTTTTCCCTAAGACTGTTGGGTTACCAGGTAGCTAATAAGGAATATTTCGTTCATATAACAAGTAAACATTGCCGCATAGAAAAACTTTGAACATTTATAACGGTACTAAGTCTATTATTAAGCGCATTTTATGGGTATATTATTTGACTTCACCGCGAGTTTCAGATTTTCTCAAAATAAATTCTGTAACTATGATTATACTACTGCAGATATTAGCGCAAACACTCCTGAAATTGCATTGTTTTAGAGAAAAAACAAGTCATCCACCTTGAGATTTGACAAATTTAGGGACATTCGAAAATACGTGATGCGTTTTTCAAGTCTGATTCAACTTTACAAACGTGCTGTTGTTTATTCCGTTTATCACGCTTTAAGAACTAAAAATCTTACTTTTCATTCATATG
Organism: Deroplatys truncata; assembly: GCA_030765065.1. Taxonomy (NCBI): domain Eukaryota; kingdom Metazoa; phylum Arthropoda; class Insecta; order Mantodea; family Mantidae; genus Deroplatys; species Deroplatys truncata. The sequence goes on along the minus strand of CM060985.1, from coordinate 143,714,300 downwards.
AGATAAATATCAGCATTTAAGTAAGTAGTCTTAAACTTGGAACGGTAGAATCAGACGACTGAATAATTCAGTACCATAGTCGGGATTTGAACCACGATTGTGTGTGTCCGGTTGCTCTAACCACTGAGCTACCATGGCGACATGCCGACACGCTATTAAATTCTCCAACTGATTCGCATTTTTTTCCGGTAAACCACCAGGAGATCTCAAACTGTATTGAGATGTCATACCCCAATGGCGACTTACAATGTTGTAAGTACTTTAAGTCCCGGTCTTCATAGTTTCAACCACTATTAGGTCAATTAATGGAATTAATTCCAGTCTTAAACTTCTTAAGTATTCTTAAATTCAAAAATAACACAATACGATTGATTTATAATGGTCAGATTTATTTATAAAGTTGTACGCTGCCTATGGTATTTATAGCGTATAATATTCTACTTGCATTGCCTTGTTCTACTGGAACACGCAGAAAGATTTTGATTTTCATTATTAATTGCAGTTATTACACCAATACATGACACAAATATCTACAGTAGTGACTAATTTAAAAAAAACAAGCTTTAAATAGCTATTATTATTATTATTATTATTATTGGTTGGTTATTATTAGAACGATTTTACCGAAATGTTCATAAAATAATGAAAACGTTTGAAAAAGCTTGTCAAGTTTTGTTTATACACTTTAATTTTTAAAACACATTGTCATAACACACACATACACACACAAATACAAACTTGTGTATCAAAAACTTATCGGGCCGCAGAGAAATGGGCAAAGAAGTTCGTGTGAGAAATGTGAAATAACAGGCAGTTCACTTAGACCAGTTTGAAGTATCGAGTTTCCTAACTACAAAGTTGGCAGTTCCTAAACTTGTCACAGACTCTTTTGGGAAAAGATTTTCACGAGAGGCGACGTCGTGTAAGGATAATTTCTCCGCAGCTAATTGAATTAAAGAATTAAGTTCCTTCATTCCCTAAAGCTTCTCGACAAATTCACTGAACCTCTAAAGCAACACCAAATGAACTCACTTGATTCCTATTAGCAAAGCGTCTCCGCTTTCAATTCTAATGCTATTATGTTCGTGATTATCCTATGAAGAAACGAATTACAGCAGTTAATGTACCGTTTCACATTTACTTTGCCTTTTCCCTCAGATGAAATGAAACATGTTTCCAGAATTGTATGATGAAACTTTCCTCTACCAGTGTGTGCCCTTTATTGGTCATTTTTTGCTTATAAGCCCACCGAATTAGTTGGCATGTTAAGACGATGTTGGTAACCGTATAAAAAGCGTATCATTAAACCCAAATACATTTTTACTTTCTCTACTACATATGGTAAGGAGGGGAAGTATTGTATTCTACCCAAAAATTCGATACCAAGATTTCACCGGAAATACATGTTTTGAGACCCCCTGAATCCAAAAGAAGCATTTTTGGAAACATGTCCGTGTGTGTGAACAGCATAACTCAGAAACGAACAGTCGGATAAACACCAAACTTGGTATTTAGGTTCAATATCTTCCAGGAATGCGACACGAAGGTTTTCAAGAAACTCCCCCCACCCCAGACTACCCTTTACATGGAACATTTTTCGAAAATTTTAATTTTCTAAAAAATGGCTCTAACGATTTTGATTAAAATATCATATGTTTAAGATATTCTCATAAGAAATGAAATGTATATCTCGAATTTTCTGGGAATATCTCCAAAAGTAAACTTTATTGTGAACGACTTTTGCATAACTGGTAAACCATAAGAGATAGGGAAATATTTTCTACACAAAAAATGTAGAACGCGTTAAAATACACAATTTATGTCATATACATTTTTTTGTTGAGTGAACCATTTTCGAGATATTGCTTAAATTTTCCAATACTACTTTAGCAATAAGATAAACATCTCGATTAACATGAAGCATATGGAGAATAAGCGTTTGTAAAAATAGTTTGTACAAGAGTAGAGAAAGTGATGTGAATGTAACACATCAAGAGTTTTGTCACCAAACTCGTTTTCTGCGTACCAGACGCTCTTCTGAGGCGACAAGTAGGTTAGTCTGGCCTGCAATTTCGCGCTTCTCGGTTATAAAGAAACAGATAAGAGAGAAGAAAGATGATGTTTTAGGCTCAGAATAAATATGTATTAATGAATTAATAGCATTATTTTGTAGCGGTTTCTCCGTGGTAGGACACCACTACAATGATGCTGATGAACCATTGGGAGATGATGGATGCTGTATTACGTACCTGTAGGTCGTCTTGATGCACGTACTCTTACGTAGACTGGAATCTGATGATCGTATATCTATATTCTTGTGTGTGTGTGTGTGTATGTGTGTGTGTGTGTGTGTGTTCGCTAGTATGTTGTAATTATTATTTTATAATTGTACCACGGCTGCTGTGTTTTGAGTCGCAGAGCAATTGTGTTTTGTCAGGGTTAAGTATTGCGAATGTTAAATATTTTGCAAACACGTATTCTGTTAACCATTTCACTTATATTTTAGATAAAATACTTGTAAATATTCACAATTCAATATTGTCTTTATCTTGTTAAAGTATACATATCTGGCAGACTTTAAATACGTAGTTTTAGCGTATATTTATAGATGAGCTTATACACGGCCTTCCTGCTCGAAGACTGATAAGCTTCTGTTAGCGTTCCTTTCAACCGTTTTCTTAGCGTACGTATTTGAATTAAAGACATGTATCAATGTACCTGATTGGTGGTACTATCCAATAGCAGTTTATGTTACATGTATATATGCTTACAGACTTCCATTGTCTTAATTATGAATCCAAGGTTCGTAACATGCTTACGTAGATGCTGCTGCATTTCTCATATTTTTATTATTGATTGTATAGCTAACAATGGCCTTTCCCTCTCATATTATATTTTATATGTTATAACGTTATATACTTGTTCTCTACCATGTATACATTATGAATATATTGTTTTTAACATCCTCTTAATTATTATACGTACAATATTAGCAAAAACAAAAATACATAACACGTAAAACTTAAAATAAAAATATTAAAGAAAGAAGTTATGAGTGTGTTAATGCTGAGAAGCTGTGAATTAGATATATGAATACATTAATGGGTTATCTTATTTGATGTCCTTGGCTAGTACTGTATGTTGCTTCAATTTATTAGATGAAAATAAATAATATAAATAGAAACCCTACCCGGATATAACAACAGTAATAATACTAATTTTAATAATAAAAATCTGATGTTATACATTCACATGACTTTCTCTACCCACTATCGTCATTAGGGGATATACAAACTATTCTTAGTAAAGCTTATTTTTCTATCTAAACCTTTGCAGAAATAACTACATTACACATTTTGTTATAGATACAGCGATATAGCGATACAGCGATAGTAAAATGTTGAAGAACTGGACGCTATACGCTGGCATTAAAATTTCATAGTGTTTCCATGCAAACGCGAGAAACAAATGAATAATGACAGGACTTTAAGAGACTGGCCAAGTAAAGAACTATTCGAACCACTAATGACGGATATCTCAGAAATGGCTTATGCCACAAGAACACGTATTTGAAATAAATTGTGTGTTTTAAAGAGATCTATATATTCTGTGTAGTACGTTTTCAGCTATTGCTTAACGTTTACCAGTTATACAAGATTCATTCTTCCGAATGAAGAGAACTTCACAGGCTGTTTCGAGAAAATTCGAGATATACATTTTAATTGCCACGTAAAATATCTTTAATATATGATATGTTAATCAAAATCGTTACAGCCAATTTTTTAAAAAATTAGAAATTTTCGAAAAATATTCCATGTAGTTGGACGTTGCGGGTTTTCTTAAAAATCGTTTTGTGTATCCTTGAAAGATACTGAACTTAAATAACAAATTTGGCACTTTTCGTTTTTGATTTATGCTCTTCACAAACAGAGATAAACACACACACACACGGACGTTTTTCTAAAATGATTTTATTTGGATTCAGGGGGCCTCAAAATATGAATTTCCGGTGAAATGAGTTTTGACGAAGATATTGCAAACGCAGTTAATTCTGTTATAGATAGTTTAATCCCTAATAAATCCCGAGTTTATTATTATTAATAAATAATAGTTTATTATATATTTATGGTTCACAATACGCGACCAGTTTCATGATAAGAGTTACATTACGAAAACTGTTGCGTAATAGATGTTTCATTACGAAACTAGTTGCGTAATGAGTTGGCATTACGAAACTAGTTAGGTAGTGAATAGGTTTTTTTTTTTTAGTATTGTAAAATCTATATTACGTAACTAAAGTTACGTAATAAGATAAAATACATTAAAAAACTTGTTCGTTGTTTATGAATTAGATTTGAATTAGAATACAGCACCGTTAGACATGACAGAACGGATTACAAGATAATCTGAGCTTCCCTCTCTCATTTTTACAACTAAGGGAAACCAATTCTTTTGTTGCATATAGTATAAACTTCATTTGCATGTCATAGAAGATAAAATGTCGACTCGATATTGTGCACATGAACATGGATTGCGTGTTTGCCGCAACTGAAGCCACATAGCGTGTAATTGAAGTCTGGCAAGCGCGCCTGCCGTATCCCCCCAGGCGCAGATCACCTTGTAGCTCTTACAGCCTTTATCGTTTATTATGAATTGAAATTGAGCACAGTGATTATACGCTTCATGTTGATTTCCCTGGAGCCAGGCTAGTTTCGTCCACAAATACTGAATAAAGTTATTCTTAAGAATGTCCCTAATCATAGACAAGAAATGCGGGTATTAGCTGATTTAGGGGCAGGATATGACACGAAGTGAGATTTTTTACTTTCTCTAATGCTTACCTATAGCAAGAAGTACACGTTTTGAGGTCCGCTGAATAAAGAAAATGATAGAAAGAAAAAAACAGTACGTTTTAAAAATACCTGTGTGTGCATGTGTGTGTTGTGTGTGTTTAGTATTTAAGTTCTGCTTCTTCAAATGATGGGACACGAACATTACACAGAAAATTTTCGAAACTTTACTTTTCTCTTGAATGAATATTTTCAAACTAATGAAATGTATATCTTAAATTTTTGGTAATAGCCTTCGAAGTCCTCGTCATTCTGAATGACTTTTGCATAACCGGTTAACCATTTCCGAGATATTCCTTGTTTTAGGTTTGAGTTTTAAATAGACCTGATGTGTTACACTCACATAAATTTCTCTACTTTTGTACAAACTATTTTTACAAACGCTTATTCTCTATCTACTTTAAGTTAATCGAAATAAACATTTATCACTAATCTTCTTGTAGCTGCACGGGGAATATGGTAGCCTTTAAGAGCTGGTTGCTATATGGAGTATTCCATTCTTTTTGTATATCCAGGACATAAAAAAACGAATAACGAATTCCCATTTAAGAAAAATTACTAGTTTTGGAAAATTGAAACAAATAACAAGGAATATCTCGGAAATGGTTCATTCCACATAAAAAACTGTATATGACATAAATTGTGTCCTTTAACGAGCTCTGCATTTTTGTGTAGAACATTTTTGTCTCTTTCTTACAGTTTACCAGTTATGCAAAAGCCATTCAGAAGGAAGAGGCCTTTTAGGGTCATTCCCAGAAAATTCAAGATACACATTTTATTTGTCATGAAAATGTCTTAAATATTGAAATGATATTGTAATCAAAGTCGTTTAAGTAATTTTTGAGAAATTCAAAATTTTCGAAAACTGTTCCGTGTAAAGGGTAATGTTCGGTGGGAGATTTTCTTGAAAATCAAAGATTGCATCTTTGACATAGTATACAGAACCTAAATACCAAGATTGGTAGTTATCCGAATTTTGGTTTTTAAGTTATGCTGTTCACAACCATACACACTGATAGATATACACACGGACCTTTTCCTAAAAGTGCTTTTTTACTTTCTCTACTACGTATAGTAAGTAGGGGAAGTATTGCATTCCACCCAAAATTTCGCTGCAGAGATTTCACAAATGTTTCCAAAAGCATTTTTGGAGACATGTTTGGGTGTGTATGTGTGTGTGTGTGTGTGTGTCTGTGAACAGCATAACTCAGAAACGAATAGTCGGATAAACACCAAACTTGGTATTTAGGTTCAGTATCTTCCAGAGACGCGACACGAAGGTTTTCAAGATAATCCCACCACTCCAGATTACCCTTTACATGGAACATTTTTCGAAAATTTTAATTTTCTGAAAAATGGCTCTAACGATTTTGATTAAAATATCGTATATTTAAGATATTTTCATGACAAATGGAATGTATATCTCGAACTTTCTGGGAATGTCTCCAAAAGTATTCTTCATTGTGAACGACTTTTGCATAACTGGTAAACCATAAGAGATAAACAAAATTTTACATCACAAAAAATGTAGATCGCGTTAAAATACACAATTTGTCATATGTATTTTTGTTGTTAAGTGAACCATTTTGAGATGTTGCTTGTTATTCCCTTAAATTTTCCAATGCTTATGCTTTTTCTCAAATTCGTTATTAATTTTTTTATGTCCTGGACATGCAAAGAAAATAGAATGCGCCACATAGCAACCAGCGCTTAAAATATTTGACTATTGCTTATAACCTACCATGTTCCCCTTGCATCTACAAGAAAATTATCAATAAGATTAACATCTCGAATAACATGAAGTATATGGAGAATAAGCGTTTGTAAAGATAATTTGTACAAGAGTAGAGAAAGTCATGTGAGTGTAACACATCAGATTTTTATTAAATAAACGTACATTTGGAGTTTAGGTGTACCTGAAATTATGTCTCATATGTTACGGTTAAAACTCCGCATGTTCTCCGAAATATTACGTATGTGCATGATTCAGAATAAATGGTTTATTTCTGCAAAATGTAAAATATGTGGACTAATTGTCCTTAGCCTACTCGCTTTATTCCAGAGTACAATTCCATATATCTGTAAGTACGTTTTCTGTTATTCTGTTGAAAGGTAGCCATGTAATTCTACCTATGGTTGGAAATGATTTCGCCTCTGGCCAAACGGAGGCTGAAAGGCGTTAATCAGATAAGGAAAACTAATACCCGTTGTCGGGAACCGAAGCTCGGTTTTCCGGCTTAACGTGCGCACCGTCCGCTCCCGGAACTTGACCTGAATTTCTGACACTGCGTATGCTGGAAACCCGGAAGCTTACATCACTAGGGATGTTAAAGTCCTATCTTGTGATTGCAAATATACGACCAGTTTAGGTTAACCCTCTAGCTGGTTTTGTAGCAGCTGGTTCAGTGGCGTATCGTGATGAAGTATTATTGAGCAGTTTGTCTGGACTTCAGCACTGCATAAATTCGTAGTGTTTGTTGAACAGTAATAAATTAAACGACATTTATCTAATCCATTTATCCAACGCTATAGTTAGTTTAGGCGTCTGTAATTACTTTATGAAGCTAATTTAAACGAAGGAATAGCAACTAGTCCCAAACTAATCTTTCCAAAGCGAAAAAGATGTGCTCTGGCCCCGTAGCTCAATCGGTAAAGCAACTGCCTGCTGTGCTAGGGATCCCGGGTTCGTTTCCCGGCTGCGGTTGGGAATTTTTCTCTAGCCAAGATTATTTCTTATCCTCCCCAGTTCTAAAAGTATTTCACTATTGATTAAGGCGTACTATGTTCCCCTTGTTTTGTATTTACAAGGGCAATATAGAAATACTGTAGCCTTTAAGCACATACATATCTCTTAATAGCTGGTTGCTAGGTGCAGAGCCATTACCTTTGCCACAGATTAATACTCTTTGCATATCCAAGACAAAAAAAATGAATAACGAATTCCCCTTTGAGAAAATAAGTATTGAAACATTTAAGGGAATAACAAGCAATATCTCGAAAATGGTTCACTCAACAACAACAAAAATGTATATGATATAAATTGTGTATTTTAACGTGATCTACATTTTTGTGTGGTAAAATTTTGTCTATCTCTTATGGTTTACCAGTTATACAGAAGTCGTTCACAATGAAGAATACTTTTGGAGACATTCCCAGAAAATTCAAGATATACATTTTATATGTCATGAAAATATCTTAAACATATGATATTTTAATCAAAATCGTTCTAGCCATTTTTGAGAAAATTAAACTTTTCTAAAAATCTCCCATGTAAAGGGTAATCTGGGGTGGGGGGAATTTCTTGAAAATCTTCGTGTCGCATCTCTGGAAGATACTGAACCTAAGTACCAAGTTTGGTGTTTATCCGACTGTTCGTTTCTGAGTTATGCTGTTCACAGACACTCACACACAGATACACGGGCATGTTTCCAAAAATGCTTTTTTTGGATTCAGGGGATCTCAAAACATGTATTTCCAGTGAATTCTCGGTATCCAATTTTTGGGTGGAATATAATACTTCCCTTACATACTATACGTAGTAGAGAAAGTAAAAATGAATAACGAATTCCCATTTGAGAAAATAAGTATTGGAAAATTTAAGGGAATAATAAGCAATATCTCGAAAATGGTTCACTCAACAAAAAAATATATGACATAAATTGTGTATTTTAACGCGATCTACATTTTTTGTGTAGTAAAATTTTGTCTAACTCTTATGGTTTACCAGTTATGCAAAAGTCGTTCACAATGAAGAATACTTTTGGAGACATTCCCAGATAATTCGAGATATACATTTTATTTGTCATGAAAATATCTTACACATGTGATATTTTAATCAAAATCGTTAGAGCCATTTTTGAGAAAATTAAAATTTTCGAAAAATGTTCCATGTAAAGGGTAATCTGGGGTGGGGGATTTTCTTGAAAACCTTTGTGTCGCGTCTCTGGAAGATACTGAACCTAAATACCAAGTTTGGTGTTTATCCGACTGTTCGTTTCTGAGTTATGCTGTTCACAGACAGACACACACACGGACATGTTTCCAAAAATGTTTTTTTTTGGATTCAGGAGGTCTCAAAACATATATTTCCGGTGAAATCTCGGTATCGAATTTTTGGGTGGAATACAATACTTCTCCTACTTACTATACGTAGTAGAGAAAGTAAAAACAAAAATTAGCAATATAAGTGTACTTTTCGAAGTCACTCAAAGATATAATAATTAAATTCACTGTTAATAGCATGGTGAAATCTCTGTTCATAAAGTTAACATTTTTTTCGCGGGACTTCGCCTGCCGTCACGGTGATTATTTTTGTTTTCGGCACAGTTAAATTGAAGATCCTTTACGTAATATCTAATATGGTGATTTAAGTGAGATTCCTGAAGTAGAATGTAGATGCTAAAAAGGCAGCGCTTCCAAATGGCCCAATGTTGGTAACTGATTGTGAAAATCTGTGTTACATTCATGTGAGTTTATCTACCCTCATCATTCTTACGAAGGTTTCTGTTTTTCTATCTACTTTCATTTTAGTAGATTTCAACCTTTGCAGAAACAACTACATTGCACATCTCGTTATAGATACAAAGGGAATCGCGATAGTGCAATGTTCTAAAACTGGACGCTATATGCTGGTCTTAAAATTGCATACTCTTTTCATGACAACGTGAGGAGCAATAGAAAATCGACAGGACTTAAAGAATGGCTAAGTATTCAACAGATCGAGCCATTAATAACGAATAGTTCGTAAATGACATACTACAAAAAATTTATTTGAAAAAAAATGTATTTTGAAGAGATCTATATTTTTGGCATAGTAGGTTTTCGTTATCCCTTAAGGTTTATTCAAGATTATACAAATCGTTCACAATGAAGAATACTTTTGGAGACATTCCCAGAAAATTCAAGATATACGTTTTATTTGTAATATAAATATCTTTAATATATCGTGTTTTAATGAAAATAGTTTAATTTGTTTTATAAAATAAAAACTTTGAGAAATGTTCCTTGTAAAGGGTATTTTGGTGTGAGGGACTTTCTTGAAAATCTTATGTCGCATCTTTGGAAGGTACTGAACCTAAATACCAAGTTCGACCTTCCATTTTACTTTCTCTACTACGTATAGTAAGTAGGGGAAGTATTGCATTCCACCCAAAAATTCGTAATTGAGATTTCATCGGAAAAACGTATTTTTAGAAAACTTTTCGTGTCTGTCTGTGGACGGCATAACTCAGTATCTCTCAAAGATGCGACATAAAGGTTTTCAAGGAAACCCCCCTCCCAAAACTAACCTTTACATGAAACATTATTCGAAAATTTTGATTTTCTCAAAAATGGCTCTAACCCTTTTGATTATAATATATGTTTAAGATAATTTCATGACAAATAAACTGTACATCTTGAATTTTTTGAGAATGCCCCCAAAAGTCCTCCTTTCTCTGAATTGTTTTTGCATAACTGGTAAACTGCAAGAGATAGAAAAAAAATTTCTACGGAAAAAATTTAGAGCTCGTTAAAGCACACAATTTATGTAATATTTATTTTTTGTGGAGTGAACTATTTTCGACATATTCCTTTTTTATGTCCTGGACATACAAAGAGAATGGAATGCTCCACATAGCAACCAGCTCTTAAAATATTTGACTATATCTTAAAGCCTAACAATTCCCCTTGAACCTACAAGAAAATTAGCAATAAGATTAACATCTCGATTAACATGAAGCATATAGAGAATAAGCGTTTGTAAAAATAGTTTGTACAAGAGTAGAGAAAGTCATGTGAGTGTAACACGTCAGATTTTTTGTGTTATGCTGTTCGCAATTAGACCTCTGAAATCTCGGTGTGGAATTTTTAGGTGGAATGGAATAAATTGGGGAGAGAACATGTCAAATTATGACGAATCACATTGCTGCCGGATAAAAAAATTCCTGAACTTTTAGGGAGAGTCAACTCGCGCGTTATAACACTATAACGACAATTTCTGTTCACTGCTTTGATCTCCGTCTCTACCCTACAGTCAGTGCTAGTGCTTTCTGAAGGATGTTTTTGCTTGTTACGCTAGGAAGTAACAAAGTTAACCTACATAGCTGTCAGTAGACAGGATAGGTCTTTTTGTTAGCTGTCTTATGAGATTTCCCATCAAAATGTTCGCGTAAAAGGATTCCTGTAAGTGAATATAGTATATAAACGTTTTAAAAGCAAATTAAAATGCTTCGTTTACTTCGGAGAAATACACGCTCCTGTGTTGATTAGGACGAAGAAGCTTTGATTGTTCTTTGAGTTAATACAAAGCGCTTGAAGGTAGTAAAAAACACTTTTATTAATACGAACGTGAAAAAACTGTAGAAGCTGTTCGTGAAATAAACCTTATGTGAATGTCTGCTAGTAAAAATCATCATTTTTATAGCATTTATATCTTACTACAGATCTGAAGAATGCAGAAATGTAAAATCTTATATCTGAATACATTTATGTCAAAATTTAAATTTGTGATTGTGTAATCATTTTGGCAAAATGTTGAAGTAAACTTGTATTTAATTTACTTCATAAAACCATCATGGTTGTTAAGCAAAGACATTTTAAAATAATACTTGGAATAATATACAATAAACGGAAATGCAGCTATATGTTTTTCATCAAAAAACATTAGACATTTTATAAATACTGAAGCTAAAAAGATTTGCAGTATCTGTATCAAGCGGCCTTCTTGCAATATAAGGAAATACGTTGAAAATCAAGTCTACAAGGATGCGAAAGTTTTGCAGATGATCTTCAACGTAACTACCATTACGAACTCAGCCTACGGTTAGGTTAGTTCCTCCTTAACACATAGGTTGCAAAGTTATTTTCCTTGAAATCATGAATATCCACGGTTCTCAGTGCAAAAACAATACCCAAGAGAAAAAAAACTAACATCGTATATTCTGAGATCTGGATAATTTGGAGGCCACCAAATTGGACCACCTCGATCTTTCCCTTCTTGCCGATATACGATACCATAAATATTATGAATGAGTCTTCTGAGTTGTGGGTCCGGTTGCAATATCCAGGTTGAGTGGAATTACATGATGGTTCCATTTTTAACCAGGCTCTGTTGAAGACTGCTATCACTTCTGGAATGTTTAGATCAGAGTGAATGGTTGAATGACATAGTATGCAACAATATTAATTAATCGAAGGCATTCGTTTTGAGTGCTTTCTGTTGTTTGTATTTATGAAGACCACGCTGAACCCCACATTGAACAGCTGCACATCTAGATAGGTTTAATGACGATGTGTACATTAATTTCTTGCGCTGAAGGAATTTTTACTTTCTCTACTACGTATAGTAAGTAGGGGAAGTATTGTATTCCACCCAAAAATTCGATACCAAGATTTCACCGGAAATACATGTTTTGAGACCCCCTGAATCCAAAAAAAAATTTTTGGAAGCATGTCCGTGTGTGTGGCTGTGAACAGCATAACTCCGAAACGAACATTCGGATAAACGCCAAACTTGGTATTTAGTTTCAGTATCTTACAGTATCTTCCCCCACCCCAGATTACCCTTTACATGGAACATTTCTTGAAGATTTTAGTTTTCTCAAAAATGGCTTTAACGATTTTGATTAAAATATTACATATTTAAGATATTCTCATGACAAATGAAATCTATATCTCGAATTTTCTGGGAATGTCTCCAAAAGTATTCTTCATTGTGAACGACTTTCGCATAACTGGTAAACCATAAGAGATAAGACAAAATTTTACTACACAAAAAATGTAGATCGCGTTAAAATACACAATTTATGTCATATACATTTTTTTGGAGTGAATCAGTTTCGAGATATTGCTTGTTATTCCCTTAAATTTTGCAATACTTATACTTTTTCTCAAATGGAAATTCGTTATGCATTTTTTTTGTCCTTGTAGTGCAAAAAGAATGAAATACTCCACATAGCAACCAGCTCTTAAAAGATTTGACTATCGCTTAAAGCCTACCAATTCCCCTTGCATCTACAAGAAAATTAACAATAAGATTAACATATGGAGAATAAGCGTTTGTAAAAATAGTTTGTACAAGAGTAGAGAAAGTCATGTGAGTGTAACATATCAGATGTTTTTTCTCATGGAGGCGATGACAGAGTTTTTAGATGTTATTAAACATATATCATACTTATTATATAGTGGAATGTACTTTAAAGGGATCGCTTCTATGCATCATTGCTGCTACAATGAAATAGAAAATATAAATATAAAATTCGCACATAATGAAAATGAAGTGAATAACATTATTTCTGGGTAATAAATTTTATGATCTAGATCAGGTTGCTCCTGGAGGAACAGGAGATTTAACCTATTCCCGTTTCGTTCTTCGGTCTTCCTTCCATCAAACGAGCTTCTTTTCTATTAGTACTGTGTCGCCGTAAAGCCGACCACCCCTACACATGAAGTTGGAGGGAGAAAGGAGGACACTGAGTGTCAGAAAATGGCATACCTTCTAGATAAATATAAAAAGGAAATGTTATGAGCATTGATTTATAAGGAAAACAATGTTAAAATACAATTAATTATCTGGGATAGAAATACCTGGAGTTTCTTAAAATATCAAATTTGGTTAATCGTTTTTTTGTTACATAAATATAAGATTTTTCAGAGGTGAGCTTTCTTTATTAACTTAGTATTTTACAAATGGGTTACCACTACATTAAAATATGAAGCCTTACCCACTTCATATTCCCAGAGTCTCTGTAGCTAAAAGTTGACCATACTGCTAGAAGGAGCCTGCAGGTGGCAGTGTTATGTTTTTTTGTTGTTTTTTTTCCCGCGAGGTGAAACTCAAGATCGATACGAGATGCAAAGCGCAAATGAACAAACTCGCCCTTTTGCAGTGGTTAGACTTAATGAACCCATTATGATGCTGGGATCGGGGTTAATTAGGAAGGTTTGGCTGTGAAAACAACGCAGGCAGTAAAAAAACTGAGCCAGCATTACAAAAGAGATAACAACGAGTTCTGAAATGTTTTTGTGGTCAGGTGAAAACGGCAGAAACCCTTGTATGAGGTGCATGATAAAATCGTACAAGGTTTTTGTTTGTCGAATTGTGGTTTTCCTTTTAATGGTACACTGCGTAGGTGATGAAACCTGCGTCTGCTGGAAATGATACGTGTAACAAGAAATACTCGGTAAGGAAATGAGTTAGGTTTATTTTAACCGTATCTAAACAGTTTCAATTTAGTGTCTTAAACACGAAGATTCTCTATTCAATTGTTTACGCTCAATAGGGGCCCTAAACTTAAATCTCAGAATATGTTTTCATTTTGATTTCGCAAAACTGTTTATTGTGAATTTTTATAAGCGTGTGCGCGACATGGGAAACGAGGATTTTCTTTTTGCAGGGGGAGGGGTGAGATATCATAACTCACTATGCTCGTGTTGGAAATCTTTCCACTATTAAAAACTATTTTTACTACTCATCTATTTCATATTAATCGAGATGAACCTTTGCAGAAACTCTTAGGTGCAAGGAGAATATGGTAGGCTTTAAGCGATTGTCAAATCTTTTAAGAGCTGGTTGCTATGTGGCGCATTTCATTCTCTTTGCATGCCCAGGACATAAAAAAACGAATAACCAATTCCCATTTGAGAACAAATGTTATTCGAAAATTCAAACAAATAACAAGGAATAGCTCGGAAATGGTTCAGTCGACAAAAAAAATTACGCATATGACATAAATTGTGTGTTTTAACAAGATCTACGTTTTTTGTGTAGTAACATTTTTGTCTATCTTTTACGGTTTACCAGTTATGCGAAGTCACTCGGAATGAAGAGGACTTTTGGTGATATTCCCAGAAAATTCAAGATATACATTTCATTTGAAATAATAATTTAATCTATATTTAAATAAAACTCTTCCTAATCATAAACCTATAAATCTCGAAGATTATATAATAGGATATTTTCCATTAAATCGATTAATTTTTTTAATTCTAATATTTGTAGTAATTCATTCTGTTTTATTTGAAATTAATTGTTATTGTTTTTTCGAAACTTTTTCCATATAAATGGTAGTATGGGGTGAAATTTTCTTGTCGCTTCCTTGGAAGATACTAAACTCAAATACCTATCAAGTTTGGTATTTATCCGACCTAAGTTTTTGAGTTGTATTGTTCATATTCACCCACACACGGACCGATTTTCTTAAAATTCCTTTTTTTTTAATTCAGGGGCCTTAAAACATGTATTTCCGGTGAAATATCGATATCGAAATTTTGGGTGGAATGCAATACCTTCCCTACTTACTAAGCGTAGCAGAGAAAGTAAAAACCAACAATTAATAGAGTCAAGTTTCAAAAGGCAGTTAAAAGCGTACAGTATATACTATTGTGGTGAACTGTTCGGTGTTAATGTGTATTGAAATTGGAGACAGAACTCCCAAAAAACAGATCGACACATTTTCATGCACTTTTTGTTGCAATTGTAGTTTGTGAACTTCTGTAAACGGTGCTACTTTTAATGATTAAATTGTCCCAAAAATAAAGAAGGTACACAGCATTTTTCATTTGAAAGAAATACTGCAGGGCATATTTTAATTTTTATTTAATGATAATTTTATGTTATCAATCTAGTTTCCATAATAATATTACTTTATATTTCATCCTTATTATGTTCGATATTAGTTAAATGTAATTGATAAAATGCGTGTGTAACAGTCGCACGGTTTTTAGAAGATAAACACTTCATACACATGGAAAGTGATGTTTACACACTCACAGACTTATACAGGTATTTTATAATTTTCTTTGTGTTTGTGTGTGTTTTATTTATCTAATTCAGGTAAATTTAAAACGTGCATTTCGCTGAAATAGACGTTTCGAATTTTTGGGTCGAATAAAATACAAATAAAGGGTAAAGAAATTAATAATTCATCTCCCTCTCCATATATAAATGAGTCCAGTGTTTGTCGTTCAAAACACAAATGCCACATTGTCCCAGATACGTTTCTGGTCCAAAGTTACTCCAAGAACAGACCAGCATTCCTTCCATAAATAACGTATAGTACAGTGAAGGTGCAAAATAATGTAACGTATCTTTTGCTGTCAATCTCTAAATACCTAAGCGACGTATCAGCTGTTATATGCATCTGAAGCTAAAACGTTGGAAATACAGACCAAAGTAGCCCTGTCGAAATTTATATATTAATGGATCGAACAGCGATCGACAAGCAAAGGACCATGGCATTCCAACTCGACATTGTATGGGAGTGGCTCGTATGGCATCAAAATTTGAATTGGGCAAGTCATCAATCTTATCTGTTTAACCTCCTCTTATGTAGGACTTACACCCCCAGGACTTACAGGCGGGTGCCTGGGGTCAGAGGCCCGTCGAGGAGCAGACACTCATGGATCAGACAGAATATCCAGGATGGGTGATCAGCCCGATGCCTGGTAGGAGGAAGGAAGTAGATGAAACGAAATGATGCTGAAATGGATGAAAGGAAAGGTGATGATGGAGCAGTTGGTGGAATGAATGGCGGGGGAAACCGGAGAGCCCGGAGAAAACCCGCCCAGACGCCACTTTGTCCACCACAAATCCCACATGCGGATCCCTGGGATTGAACCCGGGCCGCCTCGGTCTAACCACTCGGCCACGGCGCCGCCCAATCAAAAGTTAAATTAAAAAAAAACCGATGTGTTACACTCATATGATTTTCGTTACTCTATTACTAATTATCTTTACAAACGCTTATTTTCCATCTATTTCATATTAAACGAGATAAACATTTGCAGACACAATGTCATACACACAGACCTTTTTCTTTTATTGCTTATTTTCTTCTAGGTGCAAGGGGAATATGGTAGGCTTTAAGCGATAGTCAAATCTTTTAACAGCTGGTTGCTATGTGGAGCATTCCATTATCTTGGTATATCCACACACATTAAAGAGAATAACGAATTCTCATTTGAGGAAAAGTACATATAAGTATTGGAAAATACAAAAACAAATAACAAAGAATGTTTCGCAAATAGTTAGCTCTACAAAAAAATGTATGTAACATAAATTGTGTGTTTTGACCAGATTCACATTTATTGCGTGGAAAATATTTGTCTAACTCTTATGTTTACCAGTTATGCAAAAGCCATTCAGAATGATGAGGACTTTTGGGGACATTCCCAGAAAATTCAAGATATACATTTCATTCGTCATGAAAATATCTTAAATACATGATATTTTAATTAAATTCGTTAAAGCCATTTTTGACAAAATCAACATTTTCGAAAAACGTTCCATGTAAAGGAAAAACTTTTCGTTTTTGAGTTATGCTATTCACATTTCTTCATTCTTAAATCTTACCTACCTTCAGTTTCGGGTCACTAAAGGACCGGTTTTGATTCCCTTTGTAATCTGAATGAAACAATGACAGCAATGCAACCACACAGATCTCGACTCATTCCAGCTATCACTTATTTATCATCCTGCTGTAGATATGGGTCGATGTACTATCAATAAATAAGCAGTAATCATTTTTATCGTCTACAGGCCAGCGCGCCGGATATTTCCAAAACTGTATGAAATATATACCCCACTTCTTTCGCTACTCAAACAGGGGCATCTTGTGAACGATGTATCGATAGCGAGGTATCGATTGCAATTCCACGCCGACTGAATTACCGGCTCGCTACAAAAGGCAAACAAAAAAAACTGCTAAGTCCGCTCCCAATGTTTGAAGCATCGACTCCCATTTGGAAGGGATGAGAAAAATCCAATAATCAAAATGAAAAGCCCGCAGTCATATATTACGCCTCTAATGATACAAGCAAGACGAATAGCCGACTATTGTGTCTCTACTTCATTCACAGCATAACGATAATTTAATTCGGTAGTAAAGCATCCCCGAAACAAGAAACAAAAGACTTCCGTAAATAAAACAGATTACGTCGTGTTCGTAAATAGAAAGCAATCAAAACTGTCGCCTTTGTCCATGATGTCGTGGCTGTGGATTCCTAAGGCGCGTTCTCAACGTGCAGTGCTCGGAAAACCAGTATTTCATTTACTTTCATTGCGATTCTGTATGTTATTAACATCTGATGTTTTGAGGCCTCCTGAATCCAAAAAAAGTATTTTTGGTAACGTGTCCGTGAGTGTGTCTGTCTGTCTGTGAACAGCATAACTCAGAAACGAACAGTCGGATATACACCAAACTTGGTATTTAGGTTCAGTATCTTCCAGAGATACAACACGAAGGTTTTAAAGAAAATCCCCCCACCCCAGATTACCCTTTGCATGGAACATTTTTAGAAAATTTTAATTTTCTTAAAAATGGCTCTAACGATTTTCATTAAAATATCATATGTTTGAGATATTTTCATCACAAATGAAAGGTATATCTGGAATTTTCTGGGAATGTATCCAAAAGTATTCTTCATTGTGAACGATTTTTGCATAACTGGTAAACCATATGAGATAGACAAAATTTTGCGACCCAAAAAATGTAGATCGCGTTAAAAAACACAATTTATGTCATATACATTTTTTGTTGTTGAGTGAACCATTTTCAAGATATTGCTTGCTATTCCCTTAAATTTTCCAATACTTATACTTATTCTCAAATTGGAATTCGTTATTCATTTTTTTCTTTTATATCCTGGTAATGCAAAGAGAATGGAATACTCCACATAGCAACCAGCTCTTATAATATTTGACTATCGCTTAAAGCCTAGCAATTCCCCTTGCATCTACAAGAAAATTAGCAATAAGATTAACATCTCGGTTAACATGAAGCATATGGAGAATAAGCGTTTGTAAAAATAGTTTGTACAAGAGTAGAGAAAGTCATGTGAGTGTAACACATCGTTTTTTTCTTTCTTTATTTTAAAGTTCACCTGTTTACCCAGTTTATGATTACTGGGTGCTTTACTGTTTACTTTACCGCTTATTAACACATACAACACACGCAAACACCCATGCCCATGGCGAGACTCGAACCCGCGACCCTCAGCTTGCCGAAGTTCCGAGTTCCTGTTTTAATATGTTTGGCAATAAAGGTTTCGGTACCTTTTAGTTGTAAGTGCACAACATAAAAGATTTTTAGAGTTGTGTGAAAATGAGGTCTATATGCTAGGCTTATTATTACGTACGTTTACACAAACTTAGAGATAATAAACAAAAGAACCATCACTTAAAATTTCATATTGGAACATTTAACGAAGCATAGTAACGTTTCGAAAATCATTAATACAAAATCTTTATTTTTACTTTTCTCTACGACGTACATAGTAAATAGAGAAGGTATTACATTCCACCAAAAATTCGGTATAGAGATTTCAGCGGAAATACATGTTTTGAGCCCTCCTGAATAAATACACGTTTTTAATAAGTACCAAACTTGGCAGTAAAGTTCAGTATCTCCAAAGATGAGACACAAAGGTTTTCAAGAAAACTCTCCACCACAAACTATTCTTTACCTGTAACTTTCTTTCAGACTTCTTTATTTTCTAAAAACTAGCTGTAACGATTTGAATTAAAATACCATATATTAAACATATTTACATGAAAAAGATCCGATGTGTTACACTCTCATGACTTTCTCTGCTCTTGTACAAACTGTTTTTACAAACGCTTATTCTCCATATGCTTCATGTTAATCGAGATATCGAGATGTCTAATTTTCTTGTAGATGCAAGGGGAATATAGTAGCTTTTAAGCGATAGTCAAATCTTTAAGACCTGGTTGCTATGTGTCGCATTCCATTCTCTTTGCATGTCCAGGACATAAACAAAAATGAATAACGAATTTGAGATAAAGTATAAGTATTGAAAAGTTTAAGGGAATAACAAGCAATATCTCGAAAATGGTTCACTCAACAACAAAAATGTGTATAACATAAATAGTGTATTTTAGCGCGATTTACATTTTTATGCAGTAAAATGTTGTCTATCTCTTATGCAAAAGTCGTTCACAATGAAGAATACTTTTGGAGACATTCCCAGAAAATTCGAGATATACATTTCTTTTGTCATGAAAGTATCTTAAACATATGATATTTTAATCAAGATCGTTAGAGCTGTTTTTGAGAAAATTAAAATTTTCGAAAAATGTTCTATGTAAAGGGTAACCTGGGGTGGGGGGATTTTCTTTAAAACCTTCGTGTCGCATCTCTGGAAAATACTGAACCTAAATACCAAGTTTGGTGTTTATCCGACATTTCGTTTCTGAGTTATGCTGCTCAAAGACACACACACACACACACACACACACACACACACACACACACGGAGATGTTTTTAAAAATGCTTTTTTTGGATTCATGGGGTCTCAAAACATGTATTTCCGGTGAAATCTCGGTATCGAATTTTTGGGTGGAATACAATACTTCCCGTACTTAGTATACGTAGTAGAGAAAGTAATAAGACTATAACTTAAATTTTCAAGGCATAGCCTGTGATGTCCACTTTTCGATGGGAATTTTACATGGTCTTGTGTAACTGTTAAACGTTGAACGATAGAACGATAGACGTAGGCGTACTACACATAAATTTAGATCTCTTTAGAAAACACAACTTATTTCAAAAAACTTTTTTGGGGGGGGGGTTTGTGGTATCGAAGATATCTGTTATTAATGGTTCAAATTGATGAATAATCATTCTTTTAAAGTCCTGTCAATTTTCAGTAGTTTCCCGCGATGTCTTGAAAAGAGTATGCACTTTTAAGGCTCGCATATAGCTCCAGTTCGAAAACATTTGACTATTACAATTCCTTTTGTATCTATAACAAGATGTTAATAAAGCTTTTTACGGAAAGGTTTACAGAAAGTAGATAGGAAAATTAACTTTCGTAAGGATAATTTGTATAGCCACTAATAATAATCACAAAAGGTAGAGAAAATCATGTGCCAAATAAAACGTTGCAAACCGAAAGAGAAAATTCTTTAGTTTTCTTGTATATAATTGTGCATTTTGCACATTTGAAACACTTTCCTGACCAATTAGCGATGGTACGCAGAATGGAATAGCAGACGCTGTCCAACGCACTCTTTTGTTTCCCGTAAGAAATAACAATTTGGGAGTTTCCTGTTTGTCAGATACACGATGTCTCTTTCAGGCATTACTGCACGTAAAGCAATAAACTGTTAAAATAAACACCAAACTGTTTGTGACAACTTGCCGCTGTAAATCAGTTTATCGCTGTTGTTTCAATTAAACATCAAAGCCGTGAGTGTCAGGAATTAACGGGAGGTGCGATTCATTCGCTTGACGGGTGTCAATAGTTCAGTTTCCATTTATTCAACACTCCTATCATCGGTTTATACAAGTTCACCAGCTTTCTACATGGTAGAGTAAATCTTTTTCGATATTAATAACACTGAATATTCTAAACGTACATGTATCATCTGAGTAAGCAGGTGTTACAACCCAGTAAACCAGTCAATAAATCAGAGCTATATCTGGAGACGTAGAACTAAACGGATCTTCCGGTTTCCGTCCGGTTGCTCTAACCAACCACGGTAATATGCCGGCATAACATTAAACTCCCAACTGTCTCACAACTCAAAATGAATTTGAGATCTCCTTGTAGCTTATCGGGAAAAAATTTGATGTGTTACACTCACATGACTTTCTCTACTCTTGTACAAACTATTTTTACAAACGCTTATTCTCTATATGCTTCATGTTAATCGAGATGTTAATCTTATTACTAATTTTCTTGTAGATGCAAGGGGAATTGGTAGGCTTTAAGCGATAGTCAAATATTTTAAGAGTTGGTTGTTTTGTGGAGCATTCTATTCTCTTTGTATGTCCAGGACATGAAAAAAATGAATAACGAATTCCCATTTGGAAATAAGTATTGGAAAATTTATGGTAATAACAAGCATAACTCGAAAATGGTTCACTCAACAAAAAAATGTATATGACATAAATTGTGTATTTTAACGCGATCTACATTTTTGTGTAGTAAAATTTTGTCTATCTCTGATAGTTTACCAGTTAAACAAAAGTCGCTCACAATGAAGAATACTTTTGGAGACATTCCTATAAAATTCGAGATATACATTTCATTTGTCATGAAAATATCTTAAACATATAATGTTTTAATCAAAATTGTTAGAGCCATTTTTGAGGAAATTAAAATTTACGAAATATGTTCCATGTAAAGGGTAATCTGGGGTGGAGAGATTTTCTTGAAAACCTTCGTGTCGCATCTCTGAAAGATACTGAACCTAAATACCAAGTTTGGTGTTTATCCGACTGTTCGTTTCTGAGTTATGCTGTTCACAGACACACAGACACACACACACACACACACACACACACACGGACATGTTTCCAAAAATGCTTTTTTTGGATTCAGGGGGTCTCAAAACATGTATTTCCGGTGAAATCTCGGTATCGAAATTTTGGGTGGAATACAATACTTCCCCTACTTACTATACGTAGTAGAGAAAGTAAAAAGTAAGTACTTACTCATAGTTTGTACTCATGAGTATGAACACTTTCAGTGATTGTTCTCATTGAGCTGAGTATATATACTCATTTTCATAAGAATAAAAGCCTCAAAAGAATATACCTCAACTGCGTTCCAAGAGACTCACTTAGCGTCAGACGCTACTACTCAGAACCGGCTTTTACCCCACTCCCACACGTCATTCCGGTCTGTGTTGCCAGTTCTAACATATAGCCATACAATGATGCCAGCCAAAAATATAACAAATGTATTACCACACCACATGCCACAATATGAGTACATACTCTTGTGAGTTGGATGCCTGAGTATGCTCTACTCTGCTTCCATTATTTGAGTATGTTCTTAAAATGAAGCAGATACTCTTACCAGTGAGTATTTACTTGAAAAAGTGAAGCATATACTATATACTCATTTTTACTTTCTCTACTACGTATAGTAAGTAGGGGAAGTATTGTATTCCACCCAAAAATTCGATACCGAGATTTCACCGGAAATATATGTTTTGAGACTCCCTGAATCCAAAAAGAGCATTTTGGAAACATGTCCGTGTGTGTCTGTGTGTGTGCCTGTGAACAGCATAACTCAAAAACTAACAGTCGCATAAACACCAAACTTGGTATTTACGTGCAGTATCTTTCAGAGATGCGACACGAAGATTTTCAAGAAAATCCCCCCACCCCAGACTACCCTTTACATGGAACATTTTTCGAAAATTTTAATTTTCTCAAAAATGGCTCTAACGATTTTGATGAAAATATCATATGTTTAAGATAATGTCATGAGAAATGAAATGTATATCTCGAATTTTCTGGGAATGTCTCCAAAAGTATTCTTCATTGTGAACGACTTTTGCATAACTGGTAAACCATAAGAGATAGACAAAATTTTACTACACAAAAAATGTAGATCGCGTTAAAATACACAACTTATATCATATACATTTTTTTTGTTGAGTGAACCGTTTTCGAGATATTGCTTGTTATTTCCTTAAATTTTCCAATACTTATACTTTTTCTCAAATTCGTTATTCATTTTTTTTATGTCCTGGACATGCAAAGAGAATGGAATGCGCCACATAACAACCAGCGTTAAAATATTTGACTATCGCTTAAAAGCTACCATATTCCCCTTGCATCTACAAGAAAATTACCAATAAGATTGACATCTCGATATCTCGATTAATATGAAGCATATGGAGAATAGGCGTTTGTAAAAATATATTGTACAAGAGTAGAGAAAGTCATGTGAGTGTAACACATCAGATTTTTATTCATGTAACCCATTGTAGTTCAGTTGCTTAGAACAACCGGATGGAAACCGTAAGATCCGTGGTTCAAATCCCGGCTATGGCATTAAGTTTTTCGGTCTGATTCTACCTTTCCAACCTTGTTCTACATACGACTTGTGTGAAAGAACAATTAATTACCATTTATTGATCTAATAACTGGTTAAACGGTTAAGCCCGGGACTTAAAGTACTTACGAATTATAATACCCGAATTGCAATGAACTTTACTTAGCGTGACGGGACGTAACGAGAAGTTATGAAATGCTGCTGGAAATTAGGATGCACTTAACGTAATGAGAATGACACTCGATTGGTAGTTAGTTTTATTCCTTCATGCTACTGCTCATGTTGATTGGTTCTAATTCCAATGACGTCAAATGGGAAGGAATAGTTTGACACTGCCAGACTTTTTAGTCACGTTACGAAGTTTATCTTAATCCAGGCATAAGTCGTCATGCGGGTATGTCATTTCAAAATGAATTCGAGATCTCCTTGTAATTTACCGGGAAAGGATGCCAGTTAGTTGCGGAATTTAATGTCGTTTCGGCATCTTGTTATGGTAGCTCGGTTTCTTAGACGCAAACTGGTAGATCCGTGGTTCAAATCCCGGCTATGCCATTGAATTTTTCAGTCTGATTCTACCTTTCCGACCTTGTTCTACACACGGCTTGTATGGAGGAACAATTATTTAACAAAGTTATATCTGTCTGCAAAAAAGACTATTCAAATTAATTAACCATCCCTTATATAAATGCTAAAATACCTTTCTCTCTTCTTTAAACTTAATTCAGTGTTGGAATATCTAGTCATATTGAGTTGTAGATCATGGTTAGTGTAACGCTCCGACAAACATGTACATATGTACTGGCATTATGTCATTCTTCGGCTTCTCTTATGTACTCTTGTTTTTGTTGTTAATTTTCCTTGGATTCACTAACACCGTAATGCTTTTGTTGTTGTTGTTTTTTTTAACCTTCTCCATACCAACCGAAAAGTAAAACACGGAAAACCAAGAGGGGTGCCACAGTACCTCAAAGCAAAACGTATTGTTAGACACGTAAATGTTCAGAAACGAATGAAAACATATAATAACAATGTAATGTACCAATATACGCCTTAATTTAAAATCTGTACTTTAGGGGCGGTCTGTAAGTAGGTTAAGTATTGCATTCCACCAACATTTCACCAAAAATACATGTTTTGAGGCTTCCTGAATCCAAAAAAGGTATTTTTTTCCTGTCTGGATGTGTGTCTGTGAACAGCATAACTCAAAAACGAAAAGTCGGATAAATACCAAACTTGGTATTTAGGTTCAGTATCTTTCAAAGATGCAACATGGAGATTTTGAAGAAAATTCCCCACCCTAGACTACCCTTTGCATGGAACATTTTACAAAATTTTGATTTTCTCAAAATAGTTCAAACGATTTTGATTAAAATGTCATATATTTAAGATATTTTCATCACCAATAAAATGTATATCTTAATATTTTTCTCAAATGGGAATTCGCTACTTGTTTTTTTAAGTCCTGGACATGCTAACAGAATGGAATGCGCCACATAGCAACCAGCTCTTAAAAGATTTGACTATCGCTTAAAGTCTACCATATTCCCCTTGCACTACAAGAAAATTAGCAATAAGATTAACATCTCGATTAACATGAAGTAGATGGAGAATAAGCGTTTATAAAAATAGTTCGTACAAGAGTAAAGAAAGTCATGTGAGTGTAACACATGTGATTTTATTCAAACATTACCGGAAACATTTCGATTGAGATTTTATGTGTAAAATTAATAATAGAACTATAATATTAATAATAAGAATTATAATAATTTCTTTATTTTATTAAAACTCGCGATTTTGAACTTTACTAGGTGATTAACTGGCGAATTAGTCAGTAATTTAAAAACCGCCTGAGGCGTTAATTATTAATTTTGCACAAAGTGCGTTTATTTAAAAATGAGTGCTGCGTTTACACAGTATATTTCAAAATGTTTTCTCCTGAATGGATTTCACACAGCTTATACTCGGTACTTGTTAAATGTTTGTATCTGTACGTCAAAAAACCATACCTCCTTTGACGGAAGCAATGTCTGTACTTCTTTTTTCACGAAAACACTTGGAGTAAAAAAAGCTAGGTGGGGTATCTCTCAGTATGATATACACTTATTCCCATCCCGCTTGTGTAATTATCCACGATGCGTTATCTGCTTTTCTTTGCTTTTGCAGATGATGTGGTGTTTGAAATATATAGCAAAATTTGAATGTTACGTACGCCTCGTTACTATGCCGCACGCCTCAACTTTCAAATGCAAATTAATGTTAAATGTTGTGCAGCAGTTTGACACCAGCCAAATTCGTCCTCTGGGGTGCCGTGAGGGACACAGTTTACGATACACTAGTTGAGGACGAACAAGCCGGAACGCGGAGCGGCAGTAACAGCTCTCAGTACTACCTTGCAGAAATCGTTCTGCGGTGTTGTGATAGCATTTCTGTTTATAGTTTCATTAGCAAATAAATACCTGACGAAAACACCACAGAATTTCGATATGATTTAAGCGATGTCTTTGGAAACAACTTATTGTCTATCAGCGATGTTTTAGTTAGTGAGGTGGATTGGCGTATCTCTGCGGTAAGGCTTTAACTAGTGGTAGGGGTACGCAGTATGCCGAACTTCTACCGCGCGTGGCGCGTAAGTGGAAATCAGCCAATAATATTTTACTATCACGCATCTTTACCCCTCACTGTATCAGACCAAGTAGACCTACCTCCTTCCAGTGGCTAAACCCTTACCAGCTTGGAAGGACTACCCCATACACTAAACGCAGAACAGACAGAAAGTTGTATCTTGTCGCTGTGGATTCGTCCAGCAAAACGTAAGGTCTAGTTAAATACCAATGTTATAGTATAAATTAGGCCACGTAAGCGCTATTTGCCTCCCATGTTGCAGCAATTAAATTGAGTTTTATTTATGGACGCTCTTTAACCAGTGTCCTGAGCGACCCATTCTATATTGAATGTGAAAGACCGGAAAGTTTGCTCAGAGGTCTCTTTATTAGACTTGAGATTCTTTTACGTGCCGTAAATCTATGACCACTCACTTAATTTCTCTTCCGATGGAAGCCATACTACGGATTTTTACACCCGAAAAAAATCCATCGCCCTCCACCGGGTTTGAACTCGCGACCTCGGGAACTTGAGGTAACATGGTAATCACTACACCACGAAAGGCGACTCCCATTTTGCTTCTTTCATTGGCGCGGTTCATAGCTATTCGTCCCGCTACTGCCAAAGGCCTATAACTAAAAAATCTGATGTGTTACACTCACATGTCATTCTCTACTCTTGTACAAACTATTTTTACAAATGCTTATTCTCGATATGCTTCATGTTAATCGAGATGTTAATCTTATTGCTAATTTTCTTGTAGATGCAAGGGGAATTGCTAGGCTTTAAGCGATAGTCAAATATTTTAAGAGCTGGTTGCTATGTGAAGTATTCCATTCTCTTTGTATGTCCATGATAAAACAAAATCAATAACGAATTTGAGAAAATAAGTATTGAAAATTTAAGGGAATAACAAGCAATATCTCAAAAATGGTTCACTCAACTAAAAAAATATATATTACATAAATTATGTATTTTAACGCGATCTACATTTTTTGTGTAGTAAAATTTTGTCTATCTCTTATGGTTTACCAGTTATGCAAAAGTCGTTTACAATGGAGATTACTTTTGGAGACATTCCCAGAAAATTCGAGATATACATTTCATCTGTCATGAAAATATCTTAAACATATGATATTTTAATCAAAATCGTTAGAGCCATTTTTAGAAAATTACAATTTTCGAAAAATTTTCCATGTAAAGGGTAATCTGGGGTGGGGGGATTTTCTTGAAAACCTTTGTGTCGCATCTCTGGAAGATACTGAACCTAAATACCAAGTTTGGTGTTTATCCGACTGTTCGTTTCTGAGTTATGCTGTTCACAAACCGACAGACACACACACGGACATGTTTCCAAAAATGCTTTTTTTTGGATTCAGGGGGTCACAAAACATATATTTCCGGTGAAATCTCGGTATGGAATTTTTGGATGGAATACAATACTTCCCCTACTTACTATACGTAATAGAGGAAGTGAACATTATGACACTTCATGTATAATATATGAACGCGTTAGAGTGCAAAACGCATGCTCATTTAAGTTATTTAAATCCCAGTTGGAAACAGCTGCTTGACTGAAGGATGTTTTTCTCAGTCCTCAGGATATATTACGTAACTCACATGCATGTCGTTTCATAACAATTCTTCTCCCTATGTCGTCGGAGGGCGATGGATTTTGTCGGGCGTAAAAAGTCCTTCGGAAGGGAAATAAAGGCGGTGGTCTCGTGTTGTAGATTTACGGCATGTAAAAGAACCTCAAGTCTGAGGCCTCTGAGCAAAATTACCGGTCTTTCACACCCAATATAGAATGGGACGCTAAGGACCACAGCAGTTAAAGAGCGTCCATAAATAAAACTCAATTTAATTTTCTTCTCCCTATAGGCTGTCTAAAGCGTGTTAACCACTCGTAAAAGTTCAAAGAGATTTCTAGTATTATCACTTGAGTGCAATGTAACTTATCTACCATGTGATTTGGAATATAAAATACCTAGTATATTTGGCACGATGTACCTAATTTGTGGAACTTAACAGTACTTTTCTTATGGATCAGAGTTGACATCCCTATGTGGAGTGTGATCTCAATGCTGAAAGAAATAATTAAAAGCACTAGTGTGGGAATTAAAACCATAACAATACATTTTCATGAGCTCCTTTCTTCGGCAAGCTCTCGCAATCTCCATAACCATAACCACTTTTATCAACAGATACTTGTCTTGGGGGGGCATCATTTATTCATAAAGCAACTTCCGTTTATTTTTTTTAAAAAAGTGTATGAAGTAACAGAATTTGTTTTACAATACGTTGAAAGTACACACTCTAATTCATTTTTCCACGTAGTTTCCAGCCACACTGAGACACTTGTAGCGGTTTGACGAGCTTTGAAGTTCCGCAATCTGGAATTCTGCCGCCTGTGACTGAAGCCAACCCACGACGACACTGGTTTTCAACTCTTCGTCAAACAAAACTTCAATCAATGAAGTGGGGCCATACTGGGTCACCGAAAGAACCCACAAAGTGTGGCAAACACTTTCCAACAGGAAACTCATGGCAACTGTCTTCTGGGAGAGAATAGGAATTTTGCTAGTGGAGTTCTTGGAGAGAAATGCCACAATGAACGCTGAAATATATTGTAACACACTAACAAACTTGAGAAGGACCATTCAATAGAAACATTGTGACATGTTGAAGAAATGGCTTGGCTCGAGTCGCTTTGGCGATGACGATGAGTTGAAAATCAGCGTAGTAGATTGGCATCTTTCTTTTCTAGAAACACACTAACTTATTGAAAGTTTCAATATCAATTCCATTTATTAACTTTATCATAGTTTTCAACATGAAAATTCCACCAGAAACTTCCAGGGTTGTTCAAAAAGAAGGAACAGATCTTAAATACTCATATTTAATGAACGACAATAGATAACAACATACGGCACATCATTGAACAGAGGAAAGTTCAAAGTTTTAAGCCCCTTCTATTAGTTCCATTCAGTGCCTACAGCGGCACTATGTTTATTTACGAGAAAATGGCGACGCCACAAGAAAGATCGTTTTGTGTGCTGCTTTATCCAAAGAGTGAATGCATTATTTTCTTGCGAGTGTTCGCCCCACGTACGATACAAAGTTTCCGGTGGCCTTCGCCCCAACGTTCAGTTTTCCGGTGGCCTTCGCCCCCACGTTTAAAAATCAACTTCGGTATTTTAATGTTTATTTAAATATTATATATGTATGCCTCGGCTGCGTCAGTAGTAATTTGCAGAAATGCATATCTCTTAGCAGGGGTGCTACGGTTAAAGAATGAAGGCTTACACAAATTATAATGGTATTTAAATTCGTTTTATTAATCTTTCACACGATTAAATAACATTTCACTGCTTTATCCTACTGTAAAGCTGTGAGATTATTGTTAATTGTACTTTTTAACGCGCAAACTTTATATTATTCACGCCGTAATGTATTTATTATGTCTCACACTGAATACGTACGGAGCGAACTGCTCGGGAACGCTGCCTTCTAGCGTCTACCGCCTAAATTCGTACATTTGCTCTATCTCAAGTCTCTGATTGGCTAATTCTACTCCAATAGAATACGTTTATTTAACTTAAGGTTTTTCTAGTTCTTGATTGGCTATTTATAAACTGTTTTTAAATATTAGATTATTGTTCTAAGAATTATTAGTAATAGTATTAAACTTTCTAATTTATTGTTGTCTCAAGGTTTTTTTAGCAACTTTCGGCTTCTATTCTCACAGCTCCTACATTGTTAAAACTACGAAATACATTCATATAACATTATTATACATGTACATAATAATATAAACATAATACAATGACTGTTACATACATTTTATGTATTATCTTATACACACATTGTTTTTAAGCGGGCTGTTATTATATTTTATATTATATAATTAGACTGATATCATTTAAGTGTTAAAAATACTGCCTCATGCTACCGTGTAGACGCTCTCGATACATGATATCGTAAATAAATCGATTCAATCAAAAGCTCTAATGAAATTACGGTGTGAAAACCCCCCTTTTGGAGAAATGCTTTGAAAGTGCTTTTCTTCTTCAGGTGAGGTTGTTACATGACCCTCGCATTGTTTAAATCTATTGAAACGACAGAGGAAGCTGTCGTAACAGCGAAAAGACTAATTTAAATTTCATTTGAAGCGTGATATATGGGCACAAAAAGAAAAGAGGACAATGTTTCTCTGGCAGTGTCGCGTTTTACTGCCGTGCAAGGAAAATATGGATGGGCGGTTCGTTAATGGAATTTTCCAGGTTGCCACACATGATGCTGCGGCTAGCCATTGACGTTGGCTGCACTGTCAGCATAATATACACGACTGTTTACAACTGTAAATGTCAGGCTCCGACAAATATGCTTCATACGGCTGCATTGCATGAAAACCACGCTGCAAATTCCCTGAGAGGACTACAAAATCGGCTGGCTATTATAATAATACAGATTTTCTGTTTTGAGCTTGGATATATAAGAAGCCTAGAATCCAATTTTTATCACTTTTTTACTTCTCTACTACGTATAGCAAGTAGGGGAAGTATTGTATACCACCCAAAAATTCGATACCGAGATTTCACCGGAAATATATGTTTTGACACCCCCTGAATCCAAAACAAGCATTTTTCGAAACATGTCCGTGTGTGCCTGTGAAGAGCATAACACAGAAACGAACAGTCGGATAAACACCAAACTTGGTATTTAGGTTCAATATCTTTCAGAGATGCGACACGAAGGTTTTCAAGAAAATCCCCCCATCCCAGATTACCCTTTACATGGAACATTTAAGGAAAATTGTAATTTACTCAAAAATGACTTACGATTTTGATTAAAATATCATATGTTTAAGATATTTTCATGACAAATGAAATGTATATCTCGAATTTTCTGGAAATGTTTCCAAAAGTATTCTTCATTGTGAACGACTTTTGCATAACTGGTAAGCCATAAGTGATAGACAAAATTGTACTACACAAAAAATGTAGATCGCATTAAAATACACAATTTATGTCATACACATTTTTTTGTTGAGCGAACCATTTTTGTGATATTGCTTGTTACTCTCTTAAATTTTCGAATATTTACACTTTTTCTCAAATGGGAATTCGTTAATCATTTTTTTTGTCCTGGCAATGCAAAGAGAATGTAATACTCCACATAGCAACCAACTTAAAATATTTGACTATCGCTTAAAGCCTACCAATTCCCCTTGCATCTACAAGAAAATTAGCAATAAGATTAACATCTTGATTAACATGAAGCATATGGAGAATAAGCATTTGTAAAACTAGTTTGTTCAAGAGTAGAGAAATGTTTTTAACATTTGCACAATACATTTGATTTCACACTAGATTAAAAATCACATTCCTCTTATTAAATATTGCAGTCTATGCTGAAGATGTAGGCAGACATTCATTACACAGTACTGTAAATCTCGAATGTCGAGTCGATTTGCTTTTTGCAACTTTTATTTTTTATTTAATTTAATTACAATATAATGTAAAAAAGTCCTACAACAAAAACAGTACGGCAAAGTTAATTACACATTAAATCAAAAGACAAAAAATTGGTAATGTTGGCACACATACCTAACTATAACTGTAATAATGACTATAGAATTCACTAAACTTCGTTACATTATTATTGAATATATAAATATTTAAATAATAATTTATTGTATAAGAATTGTATTTTAACTACATGGGTTTGGCTAATAAAATTTGGAAATAAAGCTATTCTTTGTCCAATTATTCAAAGAACGTGTCAAGATATATGACGAAAATATTGTTCTGTAATTTGTACTTTTACGTATTATCCCACTCTAATCTGAATACTTCAATATCAGATTTGGAGTTATGCATGCGGATATACTAGGGGAAAGGTTGAAGTGGTATATATTTGTAGTTGGTTGGAATATGCTTCATGTTTATATGCACCACGTATGGGAGCCAATTTTTCGCGGTCACTTCGTGTTACCTTATTTCTGAGCGCCTGTTATTGTTTTACTGCTTTGAATGTTGGGTTCATTGTCCTCCGGCTAGCTATTATTTCTCGATCTAGCATATCTCTTGATCAAGGTGTGTAAATGGAAAGGATTTGTTACTCAAAGATAACACTGATAAAAGAATTTGGTTTTACACCTTTATTACCGTCACAATTAATTAAGTTCACATATTGACTCGTGATACACGCCAGACTGAAACTGTTATATTTTATAATATCACTATAATCACTTATTTACACATTTATAAATAACTTTACGACGCGAGAGATTCTGTAGAATTGCGACGTGTAACTCGCGAACGATTCTGATGAACTAAGCGACGTTTAACTTCTGAATGATTCTGTTGGACTCAGCGACGTGTAACGCGTGGACGATTTTGTTGAACTGGGCAATACTTGCCTCCGGCTTTAGCTTTTTATACTCCCACACCCTAATATGCCTAAAGATTATTACAGAGCTGCTATTGGTTAATAAAACGCGCCAACATTAGCGTCTATTTTTATATCCAATCAAAATTACGAACACAAATGCTCTAGGGAAAATATTCCCTCCATTTCTACAGAAAAGCACGCCAATCTGACGTCATTTGCTTGCCTCTTATAATTGATAAACAACTCACCACCTCGCTCATTGTTACCCGCTCTTATTGTCAGTTTCAGTGAGGCCGTGTAAACTTATTTCCTAACAATGCTTATAATTAACAAACATCTCAAATCATTGTCATACAATAATGCTTATTTACACTACAATCACTCTGGCATTTACATTATTGTGATACAAATTACTGCCACAAGGTCCCTATATTGAACCACTTACGCCTAAATAGTAAATAATAATTATAATTTCAAATCAAAATTTTCAGAAATACAAGAGTTAAAGTGACAAATCCTTGAGCTATCAATATCCTCAACACAATTTAAAACTAATATAATTATCAATTAAGGAACATTTAAAAAAAGAGATGGTGTAAGTCGGTTCAAATACCGAACGTGGTCCTTAAATTTAACCACGCGTGTCTTAAAACTAACCACATACTTTTAAGTTTAAATGTATTTTTATTAATACAAAATACACATATTTATTGTACATTCAAAACAAATATGCTATCAGCAACAAAAGTAGAGTCCAAAATTGTGATAAGAGTACCTTTTTCCAGCAGCGTAAAATATTTAGGAAGAGAAGTAAGGCCGGGTTCCCGTGTCGTAGATATACGGCACATAAAAGAACCTCAAGTTTGATAAAGAGACCTCTGAACAAAATTACCGGTCTTTCGCCCAATATAGAACGGAACGCTAAGAACCATAGCAGTTAATGAGCGTCCATAAATAAAACTAAATTTTCAATCACTTCGGTAAATAATAATTATTATGTTTTGTACCTCATTTGCCATGGAAGTTCCAGTTTTCCCAAGAAGATGGCGAGTTTTACCTCTCTTTTCCCATCTCCTTTACTGATATAATAGGTGAGTATTTTTCTGTGCCGTATTGTCTGCTAAATGCCGTTGTTTAAGAAGAATGACTCTGGTTTTCCCGGTGGGGCTTTACGACGGCGATCTGTTTGCTTGGCCATCGCTGCTGCAGATGCGGTACGGAAATCGTAAATAGCGGTTAGTTTCCTAGCACTTCCTTGATTTACACCGGCGCGGCGCGGCGCGGCGGCTACCAGAAAGGACATAATAATACAGGTTATTAAAGCTGCAGTCGTCGAGATCGTTCTCTCAATTACGTCTCGACTGCAGTGCGCCTTTTATCTAGAATACACTGCCACGTTTAGTGTTGATAGCACATCTTAAATACATTTTTGAGTTCGGGAATCACTGTGTTTACCATAAACAGATTTAAAATCTTAAAACATTAAAAGTTATGTACACTGCGCTTGGCGATGTTAAATTTCCAAATTGCAGATATGTGCAATTCTAAATGCTTTAATACGGTTACAGTTTAATGTGGATTTTTATTGTGTTCCACACAAAACTTTGCTGTCAGGATTTCATCTGAAATATTAGTTTTGAAGCCCCTGAATCAAAGAATCATTTTTAAAAAACCTGATATGTTGAGAAAAAGTATAACTATTGGAAAATTTAAGGAAATTGCAAGCAATATCTCGAAAATGGTTCAATGCAAACGTCGTTCACAATGAAGAATACTTTTGGAGACATTCCCAGAAAATTCAAGATATACATTTTATTTGTCATGAAATTATCTTAAATATATGATATTTTAATCAAAATCGTTGGAGCCATTTTTGAGAAAATTAAAATTTTCGAAAAATGTTCCATGTAAAGGGTAATCTGTGGTGGGGGGTTTCTTGAAAACCTTCTTGTCGCATCTCTGGAAGACACTGAACCTAAATACCAAGTTTGTTGTTTATTCGACTGTTCGTTTCTGAGTTATGCTGTTCACAGACACACACACAGATAGACATGTTTCCAAAATTTTTTTTTTGAGTCAGCTGTCTCAAAACATATATTTCCGGTGAAATCGCGGTATCGAATTTTTGGGTGGAATACAATACTTCTCCTACTTACTATACGTAGAGGGAAAGCAAAAAAACGAATAACGAAATCCCATTTGCGCAAAAGTATTGCAAAAATAAAAAAAATAAAAATCTGATGTGTTACACTCACATGACTTTCTCTACTCTTGTACAAACTATTTTTACAAACGCTTATTCTCCATCCACTTCATGTTAATCGAAATAAACATTTGCAGACTCTATCTTATTGCTAATCTTCTTGTAGCTGTAAGGGGAATGTATATTTACAAGGGCAATTTGGAAATACAGTAGCCTTTAAGCACATACATATCTCTTAGTAGCTGGTTGCTAGGTGCAGCACCATTCCCTTTCCCACAGATTAATACTCTTTGCATATCCAAGACAAAAAAATGAATAACGAATTCCCATTTGAAAAAATAAGTATTGAAAAATTTAAGGGAATAACAAGTAATATCTCGAAAATGGTTCACTCAACAAAAAAATGTATATGACATAAATTGTGTATTTTAACGCAATCTACATTTTTTGTGTAGTAAAATTTTGTCTATCTCTTATGGTTTACGAGTTATGCAAAAGTCGTTCACAATAAAGAATACTTTTGGAGACATTCCCAGGAAATTCAAGGTATACAGTTTATTTGTCATAAAAATATCTTAAACATATGGTATTTTAATCAAAATCGTTAGAGCCATTTTTGAGAAAATTAAAAGTTTCGAAAAATCTTCCATGTAAAGGGTACTCTGGGGTGGGGGGATTTTCTTGAAAACCTTCGTGTCGCATCCTTGGAAGATACTGAACTTAAATACCAAGTTTGGTGTTTATCCGACTGTTCGTTTCTGAGTTATGCTGTTCACAGACACACACACACACACACACACACACACACACGCACAAACAGACAGACATGTTTCCAAAAATGTTTTTTTTATTCAGGGGGTCTCAAAACATGTATTTCCGGTGAAATCTCGGTATCCAATTTTTGGGTGGAATACAATACTTCCCCTATTTACTATACGTAGTAGAGAAAGCAAAAAATCAAAAAAATAACAAGGAATATCTCCGAAATCTACATTTTTTTCGTAGTAAAATGCTCGTATCTCTTATGGTTTACCAGTTATGCGAAAGTCATTCAGAATGAAGAGCCCTTCTGGGGACTCTCCTCCACCCAAGACTATCCTTTACATGAAAAATTTTTCGAGAATTTTGATTTTCTCAAAAATGGCTCTAATGTTAAAAATGCCACACATTAAAGATATTTAAATAAAAAATAAAACGTATAAATTGAACTTTCTGGTAATAGCCTGTTTGTCTCCATTATCATGAAGTAGTTGGAGAATAAGCCTTTATAAAAATAGTTTGTATAAGAGTAGAGAAAGTCATGTGAGTGCAGCACATCAGGTTTTTTTGTGTTCATTTTTTTTTTGTTCTGAGGGCCTTAAACTATGTAGAAGCACATCCTCTACATATTATGTGCGTGGTAGAGAAAGTAAAAAAAATTGTACGTTTGATAGAAGTTAAAATTTAACGAGGAACCCTCTTTCAGTGTTTTAAAACAGTAACAAACGTATTGCATCTCTGTACAAAAGACACGTGATACACCGAAAAATGTTTCCATTACCATACCCATGACATTCTGGAAACATAGGCTCATAGAGAAAATGGAATGAAATTAGCAAGAAGAGTTACGAGCTTTAAATGTTTCCAGTCTACGAGACTTAGAATTCTGCTCTAATCTCTCTCAAAAATGAAATTAGGAGCAGTTTCATTCCGTCACACATGAGCGGTTCTGTGTTTGGGGGGAGGTACTTTAATGTGACTTGAGTGGCTCTCGGATCTGGGCCGCTGCCCATTCCTGGGCCCAGCCACGTAGTGGTCGTTGTGAAAACGTCCCTTTTTTATCGTCCCTTTCCATAGCGAGGTATTTCTGCCTCTTACTGAGTTTCATTTACAATGGATTCCCGTCGTCAACCGATCGGATCGCATTCTTTTCTTCAGGTTTGGAGTTTGGAAGTTTGTTTTATTTTCGGAAGCAAATGTGCGTCATAAAATTACATTACCCTGTGTTCTTGTAGCTATAACTGTCTAAAAACTTGTCTTGTAAAACATTTCCGAATTGCGTCATCATTATCAATAGTTTGAAGTGTGTTAAAGAGATGCTTCTCTCATTTTTACTTTCTCTACTACGTATAAAATACTACGTATTGCATTCCACCCAAAATTCGATACCGAGATTTGACCGTAAATACATGTTTTGAGGCCTCCTGAATAAAAAAAAACATTAGAAAAAGGTCTGTGTGTGTCGCGAACAGCATAACACAAAAACGAAAAGTCGGATAAATATCAAACTTGGAATTTAGCTTCAGTATCTCTCAAAGATGCGATAGATAGATTTTCAAGAAAATCCCCCCAGTACAGACTACTCTTTACATGGAATATTATTCGAACATTTTGATTTTTTTTAAAAATGGCTGTATCGATTTTGATTAAAATATAATATGTTTAAGATATTTTCACGACAAATAAAATGTATATCTTGAATTTTTTGGAAATGTCGCCAAAGTTCTCTTCTTTCTGAACGACTTTTCTATAGCTGACAAACCGTAAGAGATAAACAAAATTTTTCTGTACGAAAAATATAGATCTCGTTAAAACACACAATTTATGTCATATCATTTTTTATGTCAAGTTAACCATTTTCGAGATATTCCTTGTTATTTGTTTGAAGTTTCCAGTACCTTTACTCAAATGGGAATTCGTTATTCGTTTTTTCATATCCTGGACATGCAAAGAGAGCTCTTAAAAGATTTGACTAACGCTTAAAGCGTTTCCCCTTGCAACTACAAGAAAATTAGCAATAAGTTTAACATCTCGATATCCCGATTAGATGGAGAACCAGCGTTTGTAAAAATAGTTTGTTTAAAGTAGAGAAATTCATGCGAGTGTAACACATCAGATTTTTAGTTTATCACACACCATTCTCTGCAGTACTTCACATGGAAAATGTCGAAATTTCTTTTCATAAAGTGTTAGAAGAAAATGTTATTAAAATACAAGGAAAGTAAATATGTAACTTTTTTTCTAATTTGTTGTAGATGAACAGATAAGTTAAATAATGCTTTCCTGTTGGCGCAACATTATTCTAGGCTGCCTCCGTGATCGAATGGTAAGCGAGCCGAATTCTCCCCCGGAGTTTCCGGGTCAATTCCCGCCGAGTAGGAATTGTTCTTTAATTTGTATTATTCCCTACCCCCTCCCCCGCCATATAGGCTAGAAGTGTGGATATCAGAGTGTGAACAGAAATTAAAAGAACGATAACAGTAACCTCGCCTAAAAAGATCTGATATGTTACATTGACATGGCATTCTCTACTCTCTGTGGTTTAATAGTAGTGTTCAAACTACTCGCAAAAAGTTTTATTTTTCTATCCACTTAATTTCATTGGAGATAAACATTTGCAGAAATAGCTACAATTTACATTTCGTTATACATACAAATCGAATAGTGATACTAGAACTGGATGGTATATGCGGGTCTTAAAATCCTAATCTCTTTCCATGGAATCGCGAGAAACAACTGCAGATCGACAGGACTTAAAGGGTTGCTAAGTATTGAACATTTCGAATTAATAGTAGCGAATATCTCGGAAATGGCTTATGCCACGGAAAAACTTATTTGGAATAAATTGTGTATTTTAAAGAGATCTACATTTTTGTGTAGTACATTTTCGTCTATTGCTTAACGTTTACCAGTTATAGAAGATTACGTAAAATTTCTTCCGAAAATAGAAAGCTTAACTCGCTGTTCTCAAGAAGTTTAAGATATACGTTTTATTTGTTACGTAAATGTCTTTAATCTAATGTAATTTAATTAAATCGTTAGAACTATTTTTGAGAAAATAAGATTTATGATCATATTTTGAGGATACTTAACTTTAAGTACGGTATTTAACAGACTTTTCGTTTTTTAATTATGCTGTTCGCGGACACATACACACACACATTCATTAACACGATGCTTTTTCTAAAAGTGCTTTTTGGAGGGGATTCAGTGGGGCTCAAAACATTTATTTGCATTGAAACATCGGTATCGAATTTTTGGGTGGAATGCAATACTTTTTCAATCTACTATGAACGTGGTAGAGAAAATAATTATTCCTATCTCGACCTAATTAAATGGTGGAATGCCGTGTGTAAATATTATATCAATAAACTGGATCTCTTATTTAGTTTGTATTTTGCCAGTTTACTAGCGTAATTCTTAAATCCTACTTTTGTGGGAGCGTTAGTAAGCTTTTCTCCTGGATTTTTGTCTAAGTTTTCGGCGCCACGTAAATAAATACTTTTGCCGAAGTTTCCTCTAAGAAACGGATGCTTCCGTGTCTCTCGAAACCCAGACTGGCGGGGTCCTCATTAAAACGTGATCATTAAATTTTCCTTCTCTTCACATCGAGAGGCTGCAGCTCTTCTCTCCGACCACTGCCGTATTTTTTCTTTCTTTTATTAAATTAAAACTCTTCTCAAAATAACGTCACTCGCATTCTGACTAACAAGAGAGGCAATATTACGGCTCTGAAGGGACTGCCTTATTCCTTAGAAGCGCTCGATAAACAGGAAACTTTCTGTAATATAGAAAAAGAGGAAATAGGGGCTACGCTACTAAATTTTGATTGTATTTGATGTCTCTCATATGCACAGTTGTTTTAAAATAAACTTAATTATACACTTTTGTAAAAGGAAATAAAAATGTAGACAGTAAAATAAATTTAAATCCGTGATGTGTAACGAGAGACCTGCCGTCATTTATTTTCATAAATATTTTATAAATTATTTATTCAGAAACTTCTTGTTCTAATTCCTGTTAATTGTCGATATTTTTTACTTTCTCTACTACGTATAATAAGTAGGGGAAGTATTGCATTCCACCCAAAAATTCGATACCAAGATTTCACCGGAAATACATATTTTGAGCTCCCCTGAATCCAAAAAAATTTTTGGAAACATGTCCGTGTGTGTGTCTGTGAACAGCATAACTCAGAAACGAACAGTCGGATAAACACCAAACTTGGTACTTAGGTTCAGTATCTTACAGAGATGGACACGAAGGTTTTCAAGAAAATCCTCCACCCCAGATTACTCTTTACATGGAACATTTTTCGAAAATTTTAATTTCCTCAAAAATGGCTATAACGATTTTGATTAAAATATCATATGTTTAAGATACTTTCATGACAAATAAAATTTATATCTTGTATTTTCTGAGAATGTCTCCAATAGTATTCTTCATTGTGAACGACTTTTGCATAACTAATAAACCATAAGAAATAGACATTTTACGACACAAAAAATGTAGATCGCGTTAAAATACATAATTTATGTCATATACATTTTTTTTGTTGAGTGAACCGTTTTAGAGATATTGCTTGTTATTCCCTTAAATTTTCAATTCTTATACTTTTTCTCAAATTAGTTATTCATTCTTTATATGCCCTGAACATGCAAAGAGAATGGAATGCAAACAGCTCTTAAAATATTTGACTATCGCTTAAAACCTACCATATTCCCCTTGCATCTACAAGAAAATTAGGAATAAGATTAACATCTCGATTAACATGAAGCATATGCAGAATAAACTTTTGTAAAACTAGTTTGTATAAAAGTAGAGAAAGTCATGTGTGTAACAAATCAGATTTTTTGGCATAGTTTTGTGAGAGTGCGTCTTCATTTCATTCGTTTGTAAATTTAGAATGGTTATTGAAGTTTATCCCGAACCCAGATCCTCTACTAATAGGACAGTACATCAGGCAATAAAAGCATCTGGCTTGCAGTAGTATCTTTCTTACTATATGAAAAGGCCTTCGTCGACGCCGAGACTCTCAACTTAAATTGCCTCGCTTCCGAACTAGTGGTCCTTTTTTGCTTCCACCCCAAACTTGTACGAAGCTATTGTGACGAGTAATGGATGAGAACGCATGGAGGAAAGGGGCGAAGCTATAAATAAAACTTAGCAAAACAAGGAAGCGGGTTCTTAAAACGCTCCTCCAGTTCTTCATGAGGAATTAACCCTAGCCTTCTTTTTTGTATATATACTTCATCCTTCTTACGAGGGCTTTCTTTCGAAATAAGTGAATGTGTTCCTTATCCTGATAAATCCTACAGCATGCCCCAGTTGGCTACACTGCCGCAACTTTCTCCTCTGATAGACAGCCAAAGTTTCTTTCTTAATTTATAAAACTCATCTAACTTTGTTAAATATTAAGTCCGCACAGCGCTTTTCAGAATACACTCGAGCATTCTTAGATATTTAGGTGTAGGTTTGTCGGATAGTCTGAAATTTACACTCAGAACTACGTTCCTTGTGTTGTATCTGTAGGTTTTACCTTATTAGATGACTATTAGAAACGTTTTCACTTGTGAAGGACGCGAAAGTCGTGTGGCGGGGAGAATACAGTGTGTCAATAAAAATACTTTCATGTTTTGAACTGGCATTGCGTCGCTCTGGATAGTCGTATTTGGGTGAAATTGGTGGCATTCTCTACTACGTATAGGTAGTAAGTAGGAGAAGTATTGTATTCCACCCAAAAATTCGATACTGAGATTTCACCGGAAATACATGTTTTGAGAACCCCCGAATCCAAAAAAAAACATTTTTGGAAACATGTCCGTGTGTGTCTGTAAACAGCATAACTCAGAAACGAACAGTCGGGTAAACACCAAACTTGGTATTTTTTCTGATAGAGTTTCATCATCCTCCATTAGTACCAATAAATGTTCAGAGAAATCTAATCGTTTTGCAGGATCATCAGTGTTCTACTTATGTAGTAATTGCAGTTTGTAGGGGTGAAACTTAAGTCGCATACGCAGGACCTTGATGCGGTGGATTTAGCGATATTTAACTACTCTACGGACAGACTTCTTAGGACTATGTACAAATGCCTCCCGCACTTGTTCCACAATTCCTGCCTTGACAGATGGTCTCCCTGAATGACCTTTCCTTTGCTGACACATGCAGCCACGATCCACAAAATCATGGTACCACTTCAAAGTTGGCAGTAAATAACAAACATGGAACATTCTTTGTGTCGTTTTCTGTAAGCAACATTTGATGAAACTTTATGGACTGTTCAGTATACGTACTATTAATTATGCATGCACTTTGCTACATTATTCTTCAGATTGGCTTTAAGTAAGTCACAAAGAAACTATACATTGTGACCTCTCCAATATCTCGCGGAAGCAACATTCACTGTACGTCGCAGCAGTAGTCACGAACTCATTCGGAGAATGGCACTTTTCGTCGCACTGGAATCGCACCTTGCTACTCACTTACTGACTGACTGCTGTCTAGAGCACGCTCGCTTATATAGCCAATGGTATCTTCCAGAGAACATTTTAGAGCTATCTGGAGGCGAAGGTGGAAGAGACTTCCAGAAGATTCTGGTTATCAGCTTTTAGCTTGTCTGGTGTTTACGCCGGGCGAGACCGCGACTTATGTTTGTTTATCTCCGATACGTCTGTTCATGAGTTTTGGAAAAACGTATATCCACTTAGGTTTGTAACGGAGGTCACATTGTCTCAGTTTTCAATTTCGAAAGCAAATCTTTACTTCCTCATAAAACAAAATATACGTTGTATGCTCTAATTTTTGTTTAACATGTCGTAGAAAACCAA
This sequence comes from Deroplatys truncata, assembly GCA_030765065.1. Classification (NCBI taxonomy): domain Eukaryota; kingdom Metazoa; phylum Arthropoda; class Insecta; order Mantodea; family Mantidae; genus Deroplatys; species Deroplatys truncata. The sequence goes on along the minus strand of CM060985.1, from coordinate 143,671,868 downwards.
TAAATAAGAGAAAATCAGGATATAATGCATGTGAATTGTTCTAAACAGGAAATTACTGTTTTATTGTTTTTTTTATTTTTATCATTTTAATAAAACATGCACATACATCGTACGCAACTGGTACAAAAGAAGGTCCCTTCGGTCGTGTTTAGCCAGTAACCATCGTCAAATTAGCTCTTGTTTTAATTAAGGTTGCTGAAGTTAGAAAAGTAGAATCAGACTGGAAAAGTAAATGCCATTCCGTGCTCTAACCATGGCAATAAATTCGCGAGATTGTAAGTCGTTATTGGGGTATATTATCTCAGAAAAACTAAGTTAAAATATTTTTAATATTCATATGCATGTACAATGAATTCATTAAATAATTTTCAGCACAAATGAGAGAAGGAAATACATCCCCTTAAATTCTGGACACACCAAAATATCTATTTCGAAAGAAAAGTCACATATTCATAAATATTGATATTGCGTTTACGTTTGTATACTTTTAATTGACTTTTTGAGGGATTATTAGCCAACATTTAGATATTACCGTATAATACCTCATGGACATAGAGCTGAATTATGAAGACTTAACGCAGTAATTTTACTTTCTCTACTACGTATAGTAAGCATTTTTGGAAACATGTCTGTGTGTGTGTCCGTGAACAGCATAACTCAGAAACGAACAGTCGGATAAACACCAAACTTGGTATTTAGGTTCAGTATCTTCCAAGGATGCGACACGAAGGTTTTCAAGAAAATCCCCCCACCCCAGAGTACCCTTTACATGGAAGATTTTTCGAAAATTTTAATTTTCTCAAAAATGGCTCTAACGATTTTAATTAAAATATCATATGTTTAAGATATTTTCATGACAAATAAAATGTATATCTTGAATTTTCTGGGAATGTCTCCAAAAGTATTCTTCATTGTGAACCACTTTTGCATAACTGGTAAACCATAAGAGATAGACAAAATTTTACTACACAAAAAATGTAGAACGCTTTAAAATACACGATTTGTTATACATACTTTTTACTTTCTCTACTACGTATAGTAAGTAGGGGAAGTATTGTATTCCACCCAAAATTTCGATACCGAGATTTCACCGGAAATATATGTTTTGAGACTCACTGAATCCAAAAAAAGCATTTTTGGAAACATGTCCGTGTGTGTGTCTGTCTGTGTGTCTGTCTGTGTGTCTGTGTGTCTGTGAACAGCATAACTCAAAAACGAAGAGTCGGATAAACACCAAACTTGGTATTTAGGTTCAGTATCTTTCAGAGATGCGACACGAAGGTTTCCAAGAAAATCCCCCCCACCCCAGACTACCCTTTACATGGAACATTTTTCAAAAATTTTAATTTTCTCAAAAACGGCTCTAACGATTTTGATTAAAATATCATATGTTTAAGATATTGTCATGACAAATAAAATGTATATCTCGAATTTTCTGGGAATGTCTCCAAAAGTATTCTTCATTATGAACGACTTTTTCATAACTGGTAAACCATAAGAGATAGACAACATTTTACTACACAAAAAATGTAGATCGCGTTAAAATACACAATTTATGTTATATACATTTCTTTTGTTGAGAGAACCGTTTGCGAGATATTGCTTGTTATTCCCTTAAATTTTCCAATGCTTATACCTTTTCTCAAATTCATTATTATAATTTTTTTTTTGTCCTGTTAATGCAAGGAGAAATGGAATGCGCCATATAGCAACCAGCTCTTAAAATATTTGAATATCGCTTAAAGCCTACCATATTCCCCTTGCATCTACAAGAAAATTAGCAATAAGATTAACATCTCGATTAACATGAAGCATATGGAGAATAAGTGCTTGTAAAAATAGTTTATACAAGAGTAGAGAAAGTCATGTGAGTGTAACAACTCAGATTTTTTGTAACTATTAACAGTTGAGGAATTATACGACATTAGACCGTTATCACAGCCATAAAGAAATGCGTATCAGCGATGAAATGCGAAATGAAACCACATCAAACAGCAAGTGCTTCATTGTGTAGTCCTGATTCAATGACAGCATTCGGATTACATATCGACCAAATTATGTGGTCGCGGATTTTGATGTCTCGTTGTAAATGATAATGTCATACGTCTGTCCGCAACATGTTGATTTATGTTTCTGCTGTTTTTGTAGAGCGAGGTTGACAGAACCGCGAAGGAAAAACAGTAACACGACTGCAATCACTCTTATAAATTCCCTTTATTCCTGCCTCAAAACGTATAATAATACCCGAAAAATATGTATCTATCCTTTACTTCCTTGTAAAAAATATGAGCTTAAGATCCATGGTCTAGTATTATTCACTTTTGCTAAGTAACAATTCTGATCGTTGCAACAAAAGATAAATAATATAACAGTAAAATACTCGTCGATGTTCTGTTACATACACTATGTGATCAAAAGTATCCGGACACCTGGCTGAAAATGACGTACAAGTTCGTGGCGCTCTCCATCGGTACTGCTGGAAGTCAATATGGTGTTGGCCCACCTTTAGCCTTGATGACAGCGTTCACTCTCGCAGGCATACTTTCAATCAGGTGCTGGAAGGTTTCTTAGGGAATGGCAGCCCATTCTTCATGGAGTGCGGAACTGAGGAGAGGTAGGTGGGTGAGGCCTGGCACAAAGTCCGCGTTCCAAAACATCCCAAAGGTGTTCTATAGGATTCAAGTCAGGACTCCGTGCAGGCCAGGGATGTTATTGTCGTGTAACCACTCTGCCACAGCCCAAGCAGTACGAACAGGTGCTCGATCGTGTTGAAAGATGCAATCGCCATCCCCGAATTGCTCTTCAACAGTGGGAAGCAAGAAGTTGCTTAAAATATCAACGTAGATCTGCGCTGTGATCGTGCCACGCAAAACAACAAGGGGTGCTAGCCCCCTCCAAAAAAAAAACACGACCACACCATAACACCACCACCTCCGAATTTCACTGTTGGCATTACACACGCTGGCAGATGACGTTCGCTGGGCATTCGCCATACCCATACCCTGTCATCGGATCGCCACATTGTGTGTCGTGATTCGTCACTCCACACAATGTTTTGCCACTGTTCAATCGTGGTATGTTGACGCTCCTTACACCAAGCGAGATGTCGTTTGGCATTTTCCAAAGTTTCTCACCTCACTCCTAACTGTCATAGTACTTGGAGTGGATCCTGATGCAGTTTGGAATTCCTGTGTGATGGTCTGGATAGATGCCTGCCTATTACTCTTTGCGACCCTCTTCAAATGTCGGCGGTCTCTGTCAGTCAACAGACGAGGTCGGCCCGTACGCTTTTGTGCTGTACATGTTCCTTTACGTTTCTACTTCACTATCACATCAGAAACAGTGGACCTAGGGATGTTTAGGAGTGTGGAAATCTCGCGTACAGATTTCTGACATAAGTGAGACCCAATCACCTTACCACGTTCGAAGTCCGTGAGTTCCACGGAGCGTTCCATTCTGCTGTTTCACGATGTCTAATGACTACTGAGGTCGCGGATAATGAGTACCAGGCAGTAGGTGGCAGCTCAATGCACCTAAGTTGAAAAACGTATGTTTGTGTGTGTGTGTGCGGATACTTTTGATTACACAGTGTACATGACTGGGGATCTTTCGCATCAGTCTTCGGGTTCCCTTTCTGTTCTAACTTCTTTTGATCCTCTAGGAATGTATACAGGAATAAGAAGGAATCGCGAAGTAACTACCCACTTTTGTCCCAAACTGTTAAGTAAACTGAAAAACTCGTACACTGAATATTTAGCACTTCATGTGTTACATTATATGTGTTATACAAGAAGAACCATTTATTGGAACTTGGAAGCACTAAAGCGCGGAAGGTTGCATAGTCCGCATTTTATACATACTTGTAACTATTATGTTCTAACCCAAAGAACTCTCCACCTTTAGAGCGTTACTTTTGGAGCCAGTTGTTTAATATAATCGAATGAACATAATAGCGCAGAGTTGTAGGACTATTATTTTGGAAGTACATTACAGGACCATTTTTCCCTGCCTTTACTTTCGATCACACTTTGACCCTTTAAGTAATGTAGTACTTAATGGATTTGCAGCGACAATGTTTCCCTTGAGACGTAAACGCTTTCTGTAGGGGCATATTCATTTGAAATTGCTACAGAATTATTTGAATCCATAGTATTGGTTTCAAATTAAATTTGAGTTTTTCTAAATAATTTGCCCCGGTAAAGTTTTGAAACAAAACACATATTACGTGCTTACTCTTCACAAAGATCCCTTTGCTTTGCTTAACTGTGAGCAATTGAATAGTTCCCCATAAAACGTAATTAAAAATCTTTAATGAAAATGGAGTAAGTTTTTGCTTCAAATAGTCTGAGGTTATGCATCAAATTCTTTGTGACTGTTTAATTCCACACCCCCGTAATCTGACCCTTGAATGTTCTTAATTGTACAACGAGAGTAATATTTGCTAATAATCTTTAATTGAACATTATGAAAATCCTAGATAAAAGTCTATTTTTGCATGATCGTGGGTTTTCTTAAGCTTGCGGAATACAGACACACGCTGAGAGTAGATCTGACAAATTGACACAAAAGTCCTGGTTGCTAATCTACAAATCTATCTCTTTTTTATGTTTATAAGCAAGGCTATTGTGTTGTGTGATTTTCATGCCTTCAGATTCCCCACTTTATTTGAATGCATCATATCATCAATTTAATTAACAACGGAGCTTTCTCGTTTCTCAGCTATTATTATTATTATTGTTGTTGTTATTATTATTATTATTATTATTACGTCAGATAAGTTGTAGAATTATTCAACAACCTCTTGTGCAGTTTATTATTTGCGAGTATATTCTCTCTTAAAATAGTAATGTTCAGACAATATTCAGATGCCGAGTGGAATGCTCAAACGGTAGCGTCTGTGTCCAGCATTCGGGAGGTCTCGGGTTCAAATCTCGTAGGCCGACCACTTTGATTTATTTCCATAGTTTCCCTCATTCGCCAAGGTAAATATTTAATACCACGATTCAAATTTCCACCCTAAGTCTAAAACAATAGTAAAATGAAAAAATAGATGCTCTGCCATCTATCCACAGATAATGAAAGCAAGCACACTGAGCGGCACCCTAATGCCATCTTCCTGACACGTGTAGAAGCAGAGATGCAGTTGCCTAGCACGAAGATCTCTGTCGACACGTGTCGAAGCCGCCATCTTCTCGTCACAGAAGCAGAGGCACAGTTGCTATGCCCATGCCTCTGTGGACATGTGACGAAGCTGTGGTACAAGAATGAGACCTAGAAGGCTAACTGGCCGCCTTACACCGAGCCTAATAGATCCATCACGATATGACCACGTAGTTAAAACAATGTGAAATGCATAGGGGGAAAAGTTATATATCCAGGTGCCCTGTATATAAGATATATTATGTTCCATCTCATATCTGTATTATGAATACAGAGTATTCCGTTACCGGCTCTATGTTTTTTTTAAAAAAAAGTTGAAATTCTGTCTGAATCTACTTACAAACTTATTTAACTTAGAGCAAATCATAACAAAGGAATAAATCAATAAATGTAAAACTGATGAATAATATTTACATTTAGAGAAGCTAAAAAATCAGCACTTCATAATTTACATATTTATGAGGCCGTCTAGAAATGAATAAACAGATGACACTACCTTATGTTCGTTTTTAACATTACGTTACTGCATTAATAAAGTATATCGACTCAGTTTCGCATATTGCGATTCTGATCTCTTACGTTTTGAATATGCAACACTTGGCGCCAGGTGTATTCATGACGTAAATAATCCTCTTTTAAAGTGTACCGATAAGTGTAGCTCTCATGAAGAACATAATTTTTGCTATCTTGAAATATTATATTCCGACCTCTGTGCTACCAGCATTGCTTTGCTAAAGCAATAGTATTTGCTAGATGACAGTAGTTTTGCACAACAGATTATCATATTTACCTAAGAGTATAACATATTATGTGCGTTGATATGTAATTTGGTGTCTTTTGTGTTATGTTATCTGCACCTACTTTGTCGTTTTGAAGCACATAATAGTATATTATGCAACAAGACTATAATGATTAGCGAGTTTCATAATTTCCATACAGCTGTCAAAACTTTGAGTTTTTACCTTGTTAATTCTGTATAATTAAATGTTGATCAGATGACAGCACTTATGGCAGAACATTAACCGTGTTTGCGAGTAGTGCAACAAATGGCAACACTGTTGAGTGCACGCCGTATTTTTTGCAGGTAACGTGAAAGTAACACATTTTGAAGCAAAGGAAATACACTCATCTCGTTAGGATATTAAAGTTACAATGAACAGAATTTATTTTATTTTAAATACGCACATTTCATTCTTTATCTGGAGAATGGATCCCAATGGACTATTGCTTTGAAGTCGTTAAAGGTTATGGGCGATAGGGGAGCTGCGAGTCAGATTATGAGTCGCTGAAGTATTATGGATGCCATAACAATTCAGTTACGTCATATGTAGATAATCAGTGTGGTCGACCAAAAATAAACATATCATGTAGCAAACAGTCACGTGCAGGGTAGCTCTAAAGCTATCTTTATGCATTCGTATTCAGAAGGAATTAAGATTATATCCCAGTTCCGACTAATCTGACTAGATTTCCCATATTGTACCATTAATGGTCGGGTTAGTCACATTTTCCACGATCCACAAAGTTCACATAACACTAAAAAGTATAGCGGTTCCCTTGGTAGGCCACCACTACGTTGATGATGAGGGATGCGTTGATACCCGTACTCTTGAGATGTAGACTGGAATCTGATGATAGTGCATCTGTACTCGTGTGTGCGTGTTAGTGTGCTGTAATTATTATCTTATAATTGTGCCACGGCTGCTGTGTTTGTGTGGAGAGCACTTGTGTCTTGTCAGGGTTGGCATGGAGAAGCCTAAAATATTTTGCACACACTATTCTGTTAATTATTTTATTTGAATTTTAGATAAACCACATATGATATTCACAATTCACTATCACCTTTGTTATGTTAAAATATGTATGACTGGTAGACTTTATTACGTAGTTTTAGCGTCTATTTAGAGACGAGCTTATACCCAACACTGACAAGCTTCTGTTAGCGTTCCTTCGAATCATTTCCTTAACGTACGTATTTGAATTATAGGCATGTATTGGTGCTACATACAATAATACGAGGGCTGATCAATAAAGACTGAGACTAATTTTTTTCATAGATATTTACTACTCCATTTCAATGTTGACATGATCTTTTTCAAAGTAGTCCTCTCCTACTTGAATGCACTTTTTATAGCGTCTCTGCCAGTCCTCGAACACATGGTGCAGGCCATTCTTTGTCAGGTCTTTGAGAATCGCCTCACTTTTCTTCAGCACTGCTTCGGTGCTCTCAAATCGAATGCCCCGGAGCTTTCCCTTTAGTGATGGGAATAAAAAGAAATCACAGGGGACAAGATTGGGGCTATAAGGCAGATGCGGCACACAGGTAATGTTGAATTTATCCAAAAATTCCTGGACTTGATTTGCAACGTGAGGCCGCAGGTTGTTGTGATAAGTTCTGGATGTTTCCTTGCAATGTGCTTCCTCGGTGCAGCCAATACTGACGTGTAGTACGCTGCTGTAACAGTGGTGTGAGTGGGAACAACAATCACAGCAGCTGTGTTGATGTTGACTTCAGTCATAGCACCAGGCCCACCTTGCTTAGCACAGAGGACTCGCTCTACTTTGAAGTCTTTGAACCTCCTAAACACTGTTGCACGAGGTAGTGCATCTTCACCGTATGCTTGCTTCAGCTTTTCCAAAGTTTCAGAGGCTGTATGATTTAAACGAAAACAAAATTTTATTGCTCCTCTTGTGTCACCTTCACTTTGTGGTATGCGAAATTCAACTAGGGTCAACAATATACAGCATTACTACCAACCTACCGATACGAGAGTGCTGCCGTCTATGGACATTATACATGAAACCCCGCTCTTTTCAAATATTCATGGTAGAGACAGTAAACTCTCAAGAAAGCTACAGAAAAAAATCAATCTCAGTCTTTATTGATCAGCCCTCGTAGTTTGTTATATATATATATATATGTGTGTGTGTGTGTGTGTGTGTGTGTGTTTACAGACTTCAGTCGTCTTAATTATGAATCCAAAGTTCTTTACATTCTTGCGTAGATACTACTGCATTACTCGTCATTTTATATTACTGGTTATAAACTAACCATTACCTTTTCCCTTCATATTATATTTTATATGTTATAACGTAATACACTTGTTCTCTACCATGTGTACATTATGAACATATGCGTTTTTAATATCCTCTTAATTATTATACGTACAATATTAGCAAAGAAAATACATTACACGTAAAATATAGAAGAAAATATTAAAGAAAGAAGTTATTAATCGGTTGATGCTGAGAAGCTGTGAATTAGATATCTTGTTACATTAATTATTTATGTATTAGTTTGTCCGTGGCTAGTACTGTATGTTGCTTCAAAAGCAATATAATCTAGTTTAACTGCAGAGAAACGAATGCTTTAGGCTGGCTGTTAAAACAGAAAGAATTCAGGTACGTCTCTCTGGAATCAACTAATGAATTCTAATGACCTAAAGAAGTAGATGTAGAGATATTACTGAAGGTTAAAAACAAGCAACTAAGGGCAATTAATAAAACGTAATTTAATAAAAGTGATATTTATACAAGACTACAGTGGAATAATTTGCAACCTATAAACGAAATAAGTCAAAATGATTTTGGTAATTCTCTTACACGTCACTGTACATAGTTTTGCCAGCAGCCAGCAGATGTCAGAGGCTAAGTGTTTTGTAATGGCAGGATTAATTTAAAGGAGAGACGTTCCACACACTCTTCTGTTAGTTATTTATTAATAGAAGTTGCAGTTCCGGGAAAACGAAAGATATTACGGCATTTGCAACCCTGCAAACAGGAAAATTATCAACACTCATGTTAAGATTTGTGGGGCTGTCCCTTTGAGAGTTATGTTGGCAATCCTGGCCGTCAGATCTGATGCCGTAGTGCAGTTAATTGCTGTGCTGTACACACATTTCATTTCGCTCAATTCAGTAAATACAGGATTCGCCGTTTCATGATTTGTGCATCACGCGGGGGGAGGAGCGAATTGCAAACCCCCCCTGCCCCAAACGACCGTATTAATTAGTAAAATATCTATGTTAAATCCTGATTCATGATAGGGAAATTTATCGACAGCATGCGTAGCATTTGCACGCCTCTACGTCACAGCCCGCAGACAGACCTTAATAAAGAAATGCTAACCGCAGTGGCGGCTGGTGTATGTGTTTGCTGCACCATCATATTTAATGGTCTTTCACGATATTTAGTATGTATTCGCGGAACTATTTGCTTTTCATTTTTCCTCGAATCATTTGCGCTATTAGTTTTGAGGCTGCAGTATTTAATCCCACGAATATTTCATGTTGGTGGTCGGATTTGTGGCTATCAATCAACCACTATGTTTTCCAATAAACCAGAAAATAAAAATACTTGGCGTTAAATTGTTGAGAGGAAAATGTTTCTGTTTATGTAATCCCTTAGTGGAATTTATAAGTGAACATCTCTGCTGTCTTGAAATCGTTGTTACCATAAATATTTACTAACTTCAAAACATGTGCCAAAATAAAATAAAAAATCTGATGTGATCACTCACATGACTTTCCCTACTCTTGTACAAACTATTTTTACAAACGCTTCTTCTCCATATGCTTCATGATAATCAAGATAAGTCAAGTATTTTAAGATCTGGTTGCTATGTGGAGTATTCCATTTTGTTTGCATTACCAGGACAAAAAAAAATGAATAACGAATTTGAGAAAAAGTATAAGTAGTGGAAATTTTAACGGTATAACAAGCAATATCTCCAAAATGGTTCACTCAACAAAAAAAAATACATTTTTTGTGTAGTAAAATTTTGTCTATCTCTTACGGTTTACCAGTTATGCAGAAGTCGTTCATAATAAAGAATGCTTTTGCAGACATTCCTAGAAAATTCAAGATATACATTTTATTTACCTGAAAATATCGTAAACATATAACATTTTAACTAAATTCGCTAGAGCCATTTTTGAGAAAATTGAAATTTTCGAAAAATGTTACATGTAAAGGGTAATCTTGGGTAGGCGGATTTACTTGAAAACCTTTGTGTCGCTCTCTGGAAGATAATGAACCTAAATACAAAGTTTGGTTTTATCCGACTGTTCGTTTCTGAGTTATGCAGTTCACAGACAGACACACACACGGACATGTTTCCAAAGATGCTTTTTCTGCATTCAGGAGGCCTCAAAACATGTATTTCCGGTGAAATTTCGGTATCAAAATTTTGGGTGGAATACAATACTTCCCCTACTTACTATACGTAGTAGAGAAAGTAAGAATACATAGACGTTAAATTGTTGAGAGGAAAACGGTTCTGTTTCTGTAATCCCTTAGTGGGATTTATAAGTGAACATCTGTGCTGTCTTGAAATCGTTGTTGCCATGGAAATTTACTAAATTCGAAACATGTGCTAAAATAAAATATATAAGTACATAAATAGAGGATTAAACAAAACAAAAGTTTGTGCGTGATGTTTACATAACTTTCTCTTAATCGCAAAGGCTGATAAAGCATATATTTATAAACCAACACCTAACTTTTCAAGTATACTACTTCGATTAGAACAGAACATTCCAGAAATGGTTGTTCATTTTTGCTTACTGTTATCACCTATTACTTATATAACATTTGTCAATGAAATATTGAGTACCAAGGTATTTCCATTTTTCCTGAAAGCCATTTAGCTTCTTAAAAACTAAGTTTCTTAAAAAATAACTTTACTAACACAAAAATTCCTAAACTACATTTTATAAAGTAAACAAAAATACACGATTTCTGAAAATTTACGTCATAGTTCGCAAGGAATTTCAAACCTGTGCGTGCTTGCAAACACAAATAGGAGGCGCTGTAGATTTAACCCCAGGTTAGCGTTAGGGTTAGTGTGTGTTATAAACTCAAATTACTATAATTCTCTCTCTGCTAAGTTATAAAATGTAAGCGTTTGTTCAAGAGCTTATTTTACAACTTTAATTTTCTAATTAACGTTGCCTATAAAATATGAAACATGATAATTAACGGCAATTATATATAATTCTAAAAACGCGTACAATCTTGTAGACAAAATTGTTGCTACGTAAACAGAATGAGCAGGCATTATGCGTAGTCAGAAGTTAGGATCTTCGTTTGTTTTGAAGAAGTTAGACTTTAGGTATAGTGATTTACTAAAAAATCTGATGTGTTACACTCATATGACTTTCTCTACTCTTGTACAAATTATCTTTACAAACGCTTATTCTCCATCTACTTCATGTTAATCGAGATAAACATTTGCAGACTCTATCTTATTGCTAATTTTCTTGTAGATGTAAGGGGAAAATATATTTACAAGGGCAATATAGAAAAACAGTAGCCTTTAAGCACATACATATCTCTTAATAGCAGGTTGCTAGGTGCAGCACCATTCCCTTTGCCACAGATTATAATTCTTTGCATATCCAAGACAAAAAAATATGATGTGTTACACTCACATGACTTTCTCTACTCTTGTACAAACTATTTTTACAAACGCTTATCGAGATGTTATTCTTATTGCTAATTTTCTTGTAGACGCAAGGGGAATATGGTAGGTTTTAAGTGATAGTCAAATATTTTAACGCTGGTTGCTATGTGGCGATTCCATTCTCTTTGCATGTCCAGGACATAAAAAAATGAATAACGAATTTGAGAAAAAGTATAAAGTATTGGAAAATTTAAGGGAATAACAAGCAATATCTCGAAAACGGTTCACTCAAGAAAAGAAATGTATATGACATAAATTGTGTATTTTAACGCGATCTACATTTTTTGTGTAGTAAAATTTTGTCTATCTCTTATGGTTTACCAGCTATGCAAAAGTCGTTCACAATGAAGAATAGTTTTGGAGACATTCCCAGAAAATTCGAGATATACATTTCATTTTTCATGACAATATCTTAAACATATGATATTTTAATCATAATCGTTAGAGCCATTTTTGAGAAAATTAAAATTTTCGAAAAATGTTCCATGTAAAGGGTAGTCTGGGGTGGTCGGATTTTCTTGAAAACTTTCGTGTCGCATCTCTAGAAGATACTGAACCTAAATACCAAGTTTGGTGTTTATCCGACTCTTCGTTTCTGAGTTATGCTGTTCACAGACACACAAACACACACACACACACACACGGACATGTTTCCAAAAATTGCTTTTTTTAGATTCAGGAAGTCACAAAACATGTATTTCCGTTGAAATCTCAGTATCGAATTTTTGGGTGAAATACAATACTTCCCCTACTTACTGTACGTAGTAGAGAAAGTAAAAAGTATTTAGAAAAACATGGTGTGTTTGTGTGCGAACAGCATAACTCAAAAATGAAAAGTCGGATGAATGCCAAAGATTATATAAAGTCTTGCACAAACTACCCTTTACATGAAAGAATTTCCGTCAATTTTTATTCTCTCCAAAACTGCTCTAACGATTAAAAATGACAAATGGTTGTGACAATAACATTGCAAATAAATGTATCTATATCACGAATTTTCTGGAAATGCACTGTGAGCTCCGCTTTACATTCAGTGAATATTAGAAAACGTAAACCATAAGAGAAAGGAAGTGGTATGTTTCAGAAAGTAAGAAAAAAATCTGATGTGTTACACTCACATTACTTTCTCTACTCTTGTACAAACTATTATTACAAACGCTTATTCTCCATATGCTTCATGTTAATCGAGATATCGAGATGTCAATCTTATTGCTAATTTTCTTGTTGATGCAAGGAGAATATGGTAGGTTTTAAGCGATAGTCAAATATTTAAGTGCTGGTTGCTATGTGGCGCATTCCATTCTCTTTGCAAGTCCAGGACAAAAAACATCTGATGTGTTACACTCACATGTCTTTCTCTACTCTTGTACAAACTATGTTTACAAACGATTATTCTCCATATGCTTCATGTTAATCGAGATATCGAGATGTAAATCTTATTGCTAATTTTCTTGTAGATGCAAGGGGAATATGGTAGCTTTTAAGCGATAGTCAAATATTTTAACGCTGGTTGCTATGTGGCGCACTCCATTCTCTTTGCATGTCCAGGACATAAAAAAATCTGATGTGTTACACTCACATGACTTTCTCTACTCTTGTACAATCTATTTTTACAAACGCCTATTCTCCATATGCTTTATGTTAATCGAGATATCGAGATGTCAATCTTATTGGTAATTTTCTTGTAGATGCAAGGGGAATATGGTAGCTTTTAAGCGATGGTCAAATATTTTAACGCTGGTTGCTATGTGTCGCATTCCATTCTCTTTGCAAGTCCAGGACATAAAAACCTAAATACCAAGTTTGGTGTTTATCCGACTGTTCGTTTTTGAGTTATGCTGTTCACAGACACACACACACACACAGACACACACACGGACATGTTTCCAAAAATGCTTTTTTTGGATTCAGGAGGTCTCAAAACATGTATTTCCGGTGAAATCTCGGTATCGAATTTTTGGGTGGAATGCAAAAAATGAATAACGCATTTGAGAAAAAGTGCAAGTATTGGAAAATTTAAGGAAATAACAAGCAATATCTCGAAAACGGTTCACTCAACAAAAGAAATGTATACGACATAAGTTGCGTATTTTAACGCGATCTACATTTTTTGTGTAGTAAAATTTTGTCTATCTCTTATGGTTTACCAGTTATACAAAAGTCGTTCACAATGAAGAGTACTTTTGGAGACATTCCCAGAAAATTCGAGATATACATTTCATTTCTCATGAGAATATCTTAAACATATGATATTTTAATCAAAATCGTTAGAGCCATTTTTGAGAAAATTAAAATTTTCGAAAAATGTTCCATGTAAAGGGTAGTCTGGGGTGGGGGGATTTTCTTGAAAACCTTCGTGTCGCATCTCTGGAAGATACTTAACCTAAATACCAAGTTAGGTGCTTATCCGAATGTTCGTTTTTGAGTTATGCTGTTCACAGACACACACACACAGACACACACACACACACACACACACAGACACACACACGGATATGTTTCCAAAAATGCTTTTTTTGGATTCAGGAGGTCTCAAAGCATGTATTTCCGGTGAAATCTTGATATCGAATTTTTGGGTGGAATGCAATACTTCCCCTACTTACTATACGTAGTAGAAAAAGTAAAAATCTGATGTGTTACACTCACATGACTTTCTCTACTCTTGTACAATCTAATTTTACAAACGCTTATTCTCCATATGGTTCATGTTAATCGAGATATCCAGATGTCAATCTTATTGGTAATTTTCTTGTAGATGCAAGGGAAATATGGGAGCTTTTAAGCGATAGTCAAATATTTTAACGCTGGTTGCTATGTGGCGCATTCCATTCTCTTTGCATGTCCAGGACATAAAAAAATGAATAACGAATTTGAGAAAAAGTATAAGTATTGCAAAATTTAAGGAAATAACAAGCAATATCTCGAAAACGGTTCACTCAACAAAAGAAATGTATATGACATAAGTTGTGTATTTTAACGCGATCTATATTTTTTGTGTAGTAAAATTTTGTCTATCTCTTATAGTTTACCAGTTATGCAAAAGTCGTTCAGAATGAAGAATACTTTTGGAGACATTCCCAGAAAATTCGAGATATACATTTCATTTCTCATGATATTATCTTAAACATATGATATTTTCATCAAAATCGTTAGAGCCATTTTTGAGAAAATTAAAATTTTCGAAAAATGTTCCATGTAAAGGGTAGTCTGGGGTGGGGGGATTTTCTTGAAAACCTTCGTGTCGCATCTCTGGAAGATACTGAACCTAAATACCAAGTTTGGTGTTTATCCGACTGTTCGTTTTTGAGTTATGCTGTTCACACACAGACACACAGACACACACACACACACAGACACACACACACACAGACACACACACGGACATGTTTCCAAAAATGCTTTTTTTGGATTCAGGAGGTCTCAAAACATGTATTTCCGGTGAAATCTCGGTATCGAATTTTTGGGTGGAATGCAATACTTCCCCTACTTACTGTACGTAGTAGAGAAAGTAAAAATGAATAACGAATTTGAGAAAAAGTATAAGTACTGGAAATTTTAAGGGAATAACAAGCAATATCTCGAAAACGGTTCACTCAACAAAAAAATGTATATGACATAAATTGTGTATTTTAACGCGATCTACATTTTTTGTGCAGTAAAATTTTGTGTATCTCTTATGGTTTACCAGTTATGCAAAAGTCGTTGACAATGAAGAATACTTTTGGAGACATTCCTATAAAATTCGAGATATACATTTCATTTCTCATGACATTATGTTAAACATATGATATTTTCATCAAAATCGTTAGAGCCATTTTTGAGAAAATTAAAATTTTCGAAAAATCTTCCATGTAAAGGGTAGTCTGGGGTGGGGGGATTTTCTTGAAAACCTTTGTGTCGCATCTCTGGAAGATACTGAACCTAAATGCCAAGTTTGGTGCTTATCGGACTGTTCGTTTTTGAGTTATGCTGTTCACAGACACACAGACACACACACAGACACACACACGGACATGTTTCCAAAAATGCTTTTTTTGGTTTCAGGAGGTCTCAAAATATGTATTTCCGGCGAAATCTCGGTATCGAATTTTTGGGTGGAATGCAATACTTCCCCTACTTACTATACGTAGTAGAGAAAGTAAAAATGAATAACGAATTACCATTTGAGAAAATAAGTATTGAAAAATTTAAGGGAATAACAAGTAATATCTTGATAATGGTTCACTCAACAACAAAAATGTACATGACATAAATTGTGTATTTTATCGCGATCTACATTTTTTGTGTAGTAAACTTTTGTCTATCTCTTATGGTTTACCAGTTATGCAAAAGTCGTTCACAATGAAGAATACTTTTGGAGACATTCCCAGGAAATTCAAGATATACATTTTATTTGTCATAAAAATATCTTAAACATATGATATTTTAATCAAAATCGTTAGAGCCATTTTTGAGAAAATTAAAATTTTCGAAAAATCTTCCATGTAAAGGGTACTCTGGGGTGGGGGGATTTTCTTGAAAACCTTCGTGTCGCATCTCTGGAAGATACTGGACCTAAATGCCATGTTTGGTGTTTATCCGATATTTTCGTTTCTGAGTTATGCTGTTCACAGACAGACAGACACACACACACACACACACACACACACACACACACACACGGACATGTTTGGATTCAGGGGGTCTCAAAACATGTATTTCCGGTGAAATCTCGGTATCGAATTTTTAGGTGGAATATAGTACTTCCCCTACTTACTATACGTAGTGGAGAAAGTAAAAATGCATTAGGACAAAACTGTTAGGAAGGTTTTATTTTAGGGAAAATTATTGGAAACATGCATTGGAAAGAAACCAATAAGAAATTTGTATTTCTAGCAAAAATGGACTTTAGGAAAAGAAATTAGGAATAACGTACAGGAGTCAGATAAGCTATTGCTAGTGATGTTTAGGCATTTGTACAATAAGGAATATACTACTTTTAAATTCCTTTTACATCTGCTTCTGTTAATTATATTCAGAGATCTTCTGCCTGTATATTATGTGAAGACATGTATCAGGATTTACTACAGGCAAAATCACCACCAGGAGTTTGCTGAATTATTGTAATTTTTATCTCAGCTCCCATTAATTATAATTATTTATGTCTCAGGGGCTTAATGAAATGTTTAAAAATTGCGGGATGATGTTAGTGTATTAAATTAATTAAAGTTTTAATTTTTCTGTCATAATCCTTTCACAAAAGTACATAAACCGAATACATTAAAAATTGTTTGTTATCGTTGTGTAAATTCTCTTACGCTCGCGCGGGCATGAAATATTAGAAGTTCAGGAGGATGTTAGCAATATTAAAAATTTGATGTGTTACACTCACATGACTTTCTCAACTCTTGTACAAACTATTTTTACAAACCTATTCTCCATATGCTTCATGTTAATCAAGATGTTAATCTTATTACTAATTTTCTTGTAGATGCAAGGTGAATATGGTAGACTTTAAGTGATAGTCAAATATTTTAAGAGCTGGTTGATAGGTGGAGTATTTCATTCTCTTTGCATGTCCGGTAGGTAAAAAAAATGAATAACGAATTCACATTTGAGAAAAAGCAATGAACGTTTAAGGAAATAACAAGCAATATCTCGAAAATGGTTCACTCAACAAAAAAAAATGTATATGACATAAATTGTGTATTTTAACGCCATCTACATTTTTAGTGTATTATAAAATTTGTCTATCTCTTATGGTTTACCAATTATGCAAAAGTCGTTCACAATGAACAATACTTTTCGAGACATTACTAGAAAATTTGAGATATACCTTTCATTTGTCATGAAAATATCTTAAACATATGATATTTTAATCAAAATCGTTAGAGCCATTTTTGAGAAAATTAAAATTTTCGAAAAAGTTTCCATGTAATGTGTTATCTGGGGTGGGGTGATTTACTTGGAAACCTTCGTGTCGCATCTCTGGAAGATACTGAACCTAAATACCAAGTTTTGTGTTTATCCGAGTGTTCGTTTCTGAGTTATGCTGTTCACAACCACACACACACACACACACACACACACACACAAACACGGACACACACTCGGACATGTTTCCAAAAGTGCTTTTTTGGGATTCAGGGGTCTCAAAACGTATATTTTCGGTGAAATCTCGGTATCGAATTTTTGGGTGGAATACAATACTTCCCCTACTTACTATATGTAGTAGAGAAGACAACAAGAAAACCAGCACAAAGGAATAAATATGCATAGTTAACGTTTAAAGCACTTATGTCCAGTTCTGTACCAAAGCTTTTGAAATGTTATGACTTGCATTTTACCTTTCACAAAAACATAAATACATAAATACATTCTTGCGTGAGGGCGTCAAATTAATAGTATTTCCTTAACAGATAAGCAGCATAACACCTTTCTTCTATAAGCTTATATCATAATGAGTTGTGTGTGGTATATTTTCACAATGAAAATTGGCCAAAAAGTATTGCTTGGAAATTAGCATTGAGAATTTGCGAAGCCCTATTTAACCCGGAATTCAATTTCCACAAATGGCTCCTGTAACTCAATTTAATAGCAACCCATCTCTCTAAACATTCTGTTACTAAAATTCCAAGCCAATGCAACACTTTTCAATATGCGTTTATGGGTGTAATGCACACCCCCCTCCCCGCGCACACACATACACACATCCACGATTTCTTCAGGTACATTTATATTGTTTATTTGCCTAATAGGATGCCCTAGCTCTGCCACATTAAATAAACAAACATATATGATTTTCTTTGTTCATATTTTTTATATAAGCGGGACCAGAAAACATTTAGGACATATAATTTGAGGCAGTATTTTTAACACTTAAATGATTTCAGCCTAATCATATATAAACTCAATAACAGCCCGCCTTGTGTATATAACAAGATATAAAAAGTGTATATTACAATCATTGTATATGTTTATATTATTGTATACATGTGTAATAATGTTATGTGAATGTATTACGTATTTTAATAATGTAGGAGCTGTGAGAATAGTAGGTTAAAAGTTGCTAACAATAAGGTAACAGTAAGTTAACCTTCAGGCAATAATGAATAATTTAATAATGCTACTAGTAATTATTGGAGCAACAATAATGTAAATTTTGAAACAGTTTATAAACAGCCAATCAACAACCAGAAAAAAACTTAAGTTAAATGAAAGTATTCTATTGGAGTAGGATTAGCCAATCAGAACCTGAAACAGGGCAAATTGTACAAATTCAGAAGTCAGTTGCTTGGAGACAGTGTTCCTAACCGGACGCGAAACGCGTCCTTGAGAAGTTTAATACGTATTCAGTGTGAGACGAAAATAGTATAAGTTTTTAAAAGTGCTAGTAATAAAAAAAAAACAAATCTCACAGCTCTCTCTATATCAGTGAAGTGTTATTTAAATCGTATCAAACATTAATAAAAAGGACACTAGACATTCACGTCTCTAAAAAATATAAATACTGACGCAGCCGAGGCAAACATAAATATAATATTTAAAGAAACAGCCAAATTACAAAGTTAATATTTTTAAACATTGCGGCGAAGGCTACCGGGTACCATACGTGGTTACAAATACTTCAAGTTTGGCTCCCCAACAGTCGAAATGCAATACTTACTTCAAATTTGATGCATATTGAAATTTGCGCATACTTGTTTGGTCTCCGCTGAACCTTAAACCGTTTGCGCAGATCTAGGTTTGCAATCACATTTATTTTGCGCTTAACTATTTGGCCTTACTGCGATACTTTGTGTTTCATTTGTATTCACTTTTATTTATGCATAAGGCTTAAGATTTGTTTTTTTTATTGACCATACAACAGACTAATGTATGAGTTAAGCATTTGACCGAGCTACTAAGTGCGTTGTTAAAGAAACAGGTGAAACTAAATTAGAGGTGAGAAGAGCAGAGTCGAACCCTGGTATGTTTGCAATACACCCTCGTTAATATTCACACAGTGGCAGCAGCAACGCCACCTGGCAGCGAATAGCCTGATACTCAGGAAAACACGTTGCAGTTGTGTCAACGGGAGATGTTGGTGAATATATCGTGTGAGACAACTGGGGAAAAATTACGTAGCGAGGGAAAGCTGTCCCCAGGTTCTCGTTCACCGTTTCTTTTGTGTCGCACAGCGGAGTTTACAGCTCTGAATACGGAAACTGCGGGTCTAGTCCGTTTGCTACTGTTATGCCTCTAAATAAATGCATTGCTTAATGTCTAAGTACACTTTACCTTCAGGATTATACTAGTTTTTCGTTTATTATTATTATTATTATTATTATTATTATTACTACTACTACTACTACTACTACTACTACTACTACTACTACTACTACTACTACTACTACTACTACTACTTTAACTTTTTGTTTGAGACGTGTGTGTTCGTGTCTTTCTGTCTGTCAGTATTTGAACAGCATAACTCAAAAACTAAAAGTTGGTTAAATACCAAGAAAATCCCCCACCCCAGATTATCCTTTACATGGAACATTTTTCGAAAATTTTAATTTTTTCAAAAATGGCTCTAACGATTTTGATTAAAATACCATAAATTTAAGACATTTTTATGGCAAATGAATTGTATATCTCGAATTTTCTGGGGATGTCTCCAAAAGTATTCTTCATTGTAAACGACGTTTGCATAACTGGTAAACCATAACAGATAGACAAAACACACAATTTATGTCATATACATTTTTTTGTTGAGGGAACCATTTTAGAGATATTGCTTGTTATTCCCTTAAATTTTCCAATACTTACACTTTTTCTCAAATTCGTTATTCATTTTTTTTGTTTTGTCTCAGTAATGCAAAGAGAATGGAATACTCTACATAGCAACCAGGTCTTAAAATATTTGACTGTCGCTTAAAGCCTAGCAATTCCCCTTGCATCTACAAGAAAATTAGCAATAAGATTAACATCTCGATTAACATGAAGCATATGGAGAATAAGTGTTTGTAAAAATAGTTTGTACAAGAGAAGAGAAAGTCATGTGAGTGTAACACAAAAGATTTTATTATTATTGTTATTTTTATTATTATTACTTTAACTTTTTATCTGAGATATGTGTGTGTGTGTGAGTGTGTGTGTGTGTGTGTGTGTGTGTGTCTGTCTGTCAGTATTTGAACAGCATAACTCAAAAACTAAAAGTTGGTTAAATACCAAACTTGGTATTTGAGTTAAATATCTTCCAGAGATGCGACACGAAGGTTTTCAAGAAAATCCCCCACCCCAGATTACCCTTTACATGGAACATTTTTCGAAAATTTTAATTTTCTCAAAAATGGCTTTAACAATTTTGATTAAAATATCGTATGTTTAAGATATTTTCATGGCAAATGCAATATATATCTTGAATTTTCTGGAAATGTCTCCAAAAGTTATCTTCATTCTGAATAACGTTTGCATAACTGGTAAACCATAAGAGATAGACAAAATTTTACTACACTAAATTTGTAGATCTCGATAAAATACACAATTTATGTCATATACATTTTTTTGTCGAGTGAACCATTTCCTAGATATTCCTTGTTATTTGTTTGAATTTTACAATACTTATACATTTTCTCAAATGGGAATTCGTTATTCATTTTTTATGTCCTGGACATACAAAGAGAATGGAATGCGCCACATAGCAACCAGCTCTTAAAAGATTTGACTGTCGCTTAAAGACTACCATATTTCCCTTGCATCTACAAGAAAATTAGCAATGAGTTTCTGCAAATGTTTATCCCTATTAACATGAAGTAGACGGAGAATAAGCGTTTGTAAAAATAGTTCGTAGCAGAGTAGAGAAAGTCATGTGAGATATTTTATTTTCGGTTCATATCTCACCAAATAGCGTGTTAAAATAGAATACATACAGCTTGTATAATGTGAACGTCGTTTAATATTTTGCGTATAGATCAGAAAATTTATATTTTCAGACAGTTTTTTCTTGAGTAACAACTCGTATTTCATTTTATATTACTTTAGCTGTACTCTCAATTCTACGTAAGGGAAGCTTGTATTAAAAAGATAACTTTAAGGTGTATACAATATGTGTGTTCTGGCTGCTTTTAGCTTTATAACAAATACAGTCTACCGGTGTCAAAGAGCTCTCACCATTATTGTCGTTTTGTACAATTATTTGTTAAGAATCAAGCATTATTCCCTTTTCCGCTACACTTTAAATTAATTTTCCTCTTCAGAACAAAAGGCGTAGAAAAATAATTAATAAATTAATCTGTTTGAACATAAAATTCGAGTCATGCTTTGTAATATGCGGTTTACATATCGAATAAATGTAAGGGGACTGACTGCATCTGGTCTTGAGCTGATCCTGCTGTATTTAATTGTTTATAATATTTAATAGATTTATAAGACTATCTCCTAAATTTTGGTCAGCTGAACTGGAAAGACGTTTGAGGAGAATAGACATTGGGATCAGTGTGACAGTAAGGTGAAACAAATGACAGAAATATGTATATGGAAATTGGTCTAAAGAACACTAATAGACATCAGCCAACAGAAAATAGAATCGGATTGTAAAATTAAACCTTCTCTCCGTGTAGCAAATGAAATAAAATTGAAATGGGGTAAAGGGGCATATAGGTACTTAAATTAGGAAGAAAGGAAACATGGCATGGTTTATACTGAGAGATTAAGAGGGAACAGAAAATGATTGACATTCTGGCAGGAGAATCTGCCCAACCTATGGGCTGTTTGAAGACTGGGTACATATTGTGTCGGAACAATTAATCTCAAAGAAAAATTCTAAAGTTCTGCTAGAGATTGGCATGTTGGGAGCTACTGGCGGACCTGAGGAACCGCAAAACATGGGTAATTCCCTGGCCAAAGTACACGTAGCCAGGTCAAGTTTGTTCAGCGGCAATTTATCTCTATTTTTTCTTTCTTTTATTTTATTCACGTTCAATTTACATCTTAAATATGCATGTACGGTCAGTGACCCATGCACTATGTACTGTGGAATAACTTTAACGCTTTTAAACCAATAAGATTTTATCTACTTTTTTATTGCCGGTATAAATGCATATCCTTGTTTTATTGTTTATACTCCGTATTATGTGTATCAACTGCAAGGGAAAGCCTAGTGTTCTGATTATTTGTATTAGCAAGTAACATTAGGTTTAATAGTATTTCTCTTATAGATTTCACATGTTTTTCTATGTACTCGTTTATAGTAAATGTTTTATCAGCGCATGATCAACACTGCAGTGTTGCTTCAAAAATATTTCTCAGCCTGGTAATTATGTTTTAGTATAAATTCTATATTTAAAGCACGTTTTCCTGTGTAATGATCGGATTAGTTTTCATGTACCCTTTTAAATAAGGGATTATTAATTTTTGAACATCTGTTGGATACATTACGTGTTGTTTAATTTTATGTTTCTCTCGTCGTTTTAGAAGTTCTTTGAACTACAATATATTTTTATGATCTTTATTCTCATTCCTTATTACATTTTCTTTACCTTGATCGTCTTAATGTTTTATAAGCTTTATTAATATAATAACCAATGCTTCTTCTAAGTAATTTGCATTTGATCAAGGCGAAAGGAAACATATCGTACCAAGATTAGAAGACGAAGGCAAACCGGAAAATCTGGAATGCGTTCCTGGATGACAAAAATACTTTATGGTAGGTGAACGGAATTATTTCAGTCCATAAATTTTTAGCCGCAGTAGTTTAAGGTTCCTATGCGCCGTTTTATTGGACTGAAGGGTTGCAATTATCCCTGTTTAGCATACGAATTTCTGCAGTTAATACTCCGTCTTCTGAAAGACAAATAGCTTGCAACTTTAACCCAATTACAAACTTTTACGACTTGAAACAAGCGACGATAGCTGCCAAGAGAGTTGATTTAAATTTTTGCTCTGGCCCATATTGTACGAGACACGAAAGAAGCGAATATAATAAAAATGTGGACACAAATCTTGGGCCGCGGGGCCAAAGTCAGTTCCTGCTGTGAAGACACTGCCCCGGGTCATACATTATCGCTTTTCCACTGCTGGTGAGACTGAAAGTCATAAACAACTGACAATCATGCCAAGCGCAGTGGGCGTTTTCTTTCTTTCGTGATGGTAGAACTGTTTGTGAGCAGAGATTGTGGCCGGAAGTGTGAACTTGGTGTCGTAAAGACCAAAAGTGACATTGTAACATTTTTGCTTTCTTACGCTGTATACTATGTGCGAGGTTTTTCTGTCATTGATGTTTGCTACGTTAAAGATATTCAGGTTCTTTGTAGTAGAATCTGCAGTTCCACTCTCATAATCACGTTTGAGTGATGAGGTCTCTCTACACACCCCCTTCTTTGCAGGTTCCAAAGTTTGTACCCCATACATTGGTATAGTAAACATTAAAACGTAAGTAATCCAAACGAAGCAAGGAATAACAAAGCGAACATGAAGAAATCCAAAGAATGTTTTGGCATTTAATGTGCAAATTATACACAGAGTGTTCCAGACCTCTGTATACGCTAGACGAGTCTAAATTGAATGTTTTTACTTTCTCTACTACGTATAGTAAGTAGGCGAAGTATTGTATTCCACCCAAAAATTCGATACCGAGGTTTCACCGGAAATATATGTTTTGAGAATCCAAAAAAAGCATTTTTAGAAACATGTCCGTGTGTATGTCTGCCTGTCTGTCTGTGTGTCTGTGAAGAGCATAACTCAGAAACGAACAGTTGGATAAACACCAAACTTAGTATTTAGGTTCAGTATCTTCCAGAGATGCGACACGAAGGTTTTTAAGAAAATCCCCCCACCCCAGATTACCCTTTACATGGCACATTTTTCGAAAATTTTAATTTTCTCAAAAGTGGCTCTAACGATTTTGATTAAAATATCATATGTTTAAGATATTTTTATGCCAAATGAAATGTATATCTCGAATTTTCTCTGAATGTCTCCAAAAGTGTTCTTCATTCTGGACCACTTTGGCATACCTGGTAAACCATAAGAGATAGACAAAATTTTACTATACCAAACAATTAGATCGCGTTAAAATATGTACACAATTTATGTCATATAATTTTTTTGGGTTGGGTGAACCATTTTCGAGATATTGCTTGTTATTCCCTTAAATTTTCTAATACCTATACTTTTTTCAAATTCGTTATTCATTTTTTACTTTCTCTACTACGTATAGTAAGTAGGGGAAGTATTGTATTCCACCCAAAATTTCGATACCGAGATTTCACCGGCAATGCATGTGTTGAGACCCCCTGAATCCAAAAAAAGCATTTTTGGAAACATGTCCGTGTGTGTGTCTGTGTGTGTGTCTGTGAACAGCATAACTCAGAAACGAACAGTCGGATAAACACCAAACTTGGTATTTGGGTTGAGTATCTTCCAAGGATGCGACACGAAGGTTTTCAAGAAAATCCCCCTACCCCAGAGTACCCTTTACATGGAAGAGTTTTCGAAAATTTTAATTTTCTCAAAAATGGCTCTAACGATTTTGATTAAAATATATATGTTTAAGATATTTTATGGTAAATAAAATGTATATCTTGAATTTTCTGGGAATGTCTCCAAAAGTATTCTTTATTGTGAACGACTTTTGCATAACTGGTAAACCATAAGAGATAGACAAAATGTTACTACACAAAAAATGTACATCGCGTTATAATACACAATTTATGTCATATACTTTTTTTGGTTGAGTGAACCATTTTCGAGATATTGCTTGTTATTCCCTTAAATTTTTCAATACTTATTTTCTCAAATGGGAATTCGTTATTGATTATAATCTGTTGCAAAGGGAATGGTGCTGCACCTAGCAACCAGCTGTTAAGAGATATGTATGTGTTTAAAGGCTACTGTTTTTGTATATTGCCCTTGTAAATATATTTTCCCCTACATCTACAAAAAAATTAGCAATAATATAGAGTCTGCAAATGTTTATCTCGATTAACATGAACTAGATGGAGAATAAGCGTTTGTAAAAATACATTGTACAAGAGTAGAGAAAGTCATGTGAGTGTAACACATCAGATTTTTTGTCCTGGTAATGCAAAGAGAATGGAATACTCCACATAGCAACCAGTTCTTAAAACATTTGACTATCGCTTAAAGCCTACCAATTCCCCTTGCATCTACAAGAAAATTAGTAATAAGATTAACATCTCGTTTAGCATGAAGCATATGGAGAATAAACGTTTGTAAAAATAGTTTGTACAAGAGTAGAGAATGTCATGTGAGGGTAACACATCAGATTTTTTAATTGGTAATCCATTGCAAATTTCCTTAAGATCTTGAACAATTAATCAATATGAAGAACCTATCAATTTTCATAGGTGTTTTAGGAAGAGCTAGACACCCTAAGTTAAAACAAAAATAATAATAATAATTTGCAACCAGTGTTGATCAATTTTACTCCAATTTCTTCACAAAGCTTCGTAGATATCATACATTTAATGTATCTAGGGTCAACTTAAAAATTTTATGTAACTGCATTTTAAAAAAAAAGTAAATCGATGTCAAAGTGACGACTTCTGTCTTATTGAGGGAGCTTTCGACAGAGTGTCATAACAGAGAAAATCATTTGAACAATGCATTTACAACACAAATTTTGATCAAGAAGCAACAGTAAATAATAACAGTCACACTTGAATTCCTCTCACTGCCATTTATCAGACATGCCATACGAAACCATTTTTGACACATTCCCACACACAGAACCCGGGGTGCTCCAAAATTGTCATATTAGAAATATCCACTAGCACACTGCACAATAGTTATTTAGATTGTTTAGCCGGTTTGATGAACTTGATAGGCCTGCATCTTATTTTTAATTTCCTTGTGCTTCTTCCGATAGCTTTCGGATGTTATAACAGCCAATTCTTGCCGTCTTGTCAGGACCTCCCACTATCATTATGTCGGATCACATCAAGTTAACACTAGGTGGCCAATAGATGACGGGC
This sequence comes from Deroplatys truncata, assembly GCA_030765065.1. Classification (NCBI taxonomy): domain Eukaryota; kingdom Metazoa; phylum Arthropoda; class Insecta; order Mantodea; family Mantidae; genus Deroplatys; species Deroplatys truncata. The sequence goes on along the minus strand of CM060985.1, from coordinate 143,645,291 downwards.
AGTCAAAGTTTAATTTTTAACGGCCTCAAGTCTCCTGCCTTTTGATGTAGGTATTTAGGTTACGTAATTTATTTACGTAAGTTATAAGCCTCACGCTTGGGAAGCCAACTTGAAGAAGTATTGTTCTTCAACTGTTGTAGTTTATTGTTATTGAAGGTTTTACTGTTGGAGTTTTTGCACCACGCTTTGGGCATGTATTTGAAGTTGTTGATTACGTAATAGTTACTGTTGTTACATAATATGCTGCTACGTATGAGAAGCTGATTTGATGATGTATTATTGTTGTTACACTCCAAGTTTAAAAAAAATATTACTTAACTTTGTTATTAAGCTACTTCTATAGATAGTATTTAGGTTTATGTTCGCCTCGGCTGCATCAGTAATGTTTGTAGAGACACGTTTCTCTTAATCAGGGCGTGGTGTGATAAGAATGTAGGCTTACACAGATTTTAAGTTTAAATTCACTTCTTTTTATTAATCCTTGACACAAATTAAATAGCACTACACTGATATCAAGAACTGTGAGATTCTTTAATTTAATACTTGCACTTTGTTAACGCGTATGCTTAATTTACGATTCACACGAATACGTAATATTTCTCTAGAGAACACATCTTCCATCCGGTCACTACCAAGGTCTGCAGGCAACTGAACATATTTCAACCGTCAAAACCTGCAAGCTTCTGTATTTCAAGTCTCTGATTGGCTAATCCTAGTCCAATAGAATACCTGCATTTAATTAAATCTTTTTCTGGCTGTTAATTGGCTATTTTAAAAACTGTTACAAAATTTACATTATCGTTGCTCTAATCATGACTAGTAACATTCAAACTCTCAAACTCATTATTGTCTCAAGGTTACCTCATTGTTACCTCATTGTTAGCAACGTTAAACTTATTATTCTCACAGCTCTTGCACTATTAAGTTACATAATGCCTTCACATAACAGAATTAAACATGTTTACAATAATATAATCATTTGTAATGACTGTTATATGGAATTTTACAAATTATTACATACATATTGCTTCAAGTCATATTATTTACATATTATTTAATTGAAATTATTTAAGTGTTAAAAATACTACCTACTTTTCTAATCTCTTGGCTCTGGAGATTATGCAACAAAGGCTTGTACGCTGTAACTTAATTAACAGCCCATCAAACTACAGTAGATTAACAAATATATTCTTGTTTGTTTAACAGTGGCATAGTAATTTCCTATCCTTGTGTTTGATTAGCAAATATCCACATAAATAATGAATTTCAATCACAATAACCAACCACACACTGACAATAGACATGTTACAGCTTTTTCCGGTAGGATCCCGGCAAGGGTTAAATTTGTTAAATGTGTTGAGATCTCAGGATCTCGCTAAACTTTTGCGACGTTTGAATGGACCACTTAGTTGATTCCAGATGTGCTGCCAGAGTAGTACGCCTGCACGAGAGGATGTGGCTGCAACACGATGTGACGCCTGCCTACTTGGATGTTCATGTCCGCGTTCATCTGGCCGATTGATTCCCTAGTGGTTGAGTAGGAATCGGAGGTCCTTTCTTATGGTCAGCGCGTAACCGGATCCTACTAGAGGTGTATAAATGTCACTTTTTAATTGCCCAGCTTGTAGGCCAGTAACTCAATTTGGATAAGCTGCTTCACTCCGATCAAATTCAGGCAAGGCTTGACCTGGGTGTATGAATCAAATTTTCTTCTGACTGTGCTACACAGCGCAGCGACACCTGTTTTTGTGTAATGATACTAGCTTAAACGTTAACACCCACAGAAATAATTATTTGTATTTTCTTCGTTATTGGACATTTCTTTGCTTTCGTAACACAAGTGTTTTAAGCAATAGACATTCTTAGGCTGTTATGGTTAAACACATCAAGGTGTGTATGGCAGAGGTGTTACCTGTCAGAGTTTTAGCACAATACTGTACAGTACATGATCGAGCGGGATGGTTCAGGCTGCAACGTTTATGGCTCGCATTCGGTAGGTCCTGGGTTCGATTCCCGGTGACCGCCCACTCTGAGCCATGGGGGTTTTTCACGGTTTTCCCCTGGTCGCCTAGGCGAATGCCGGAAGGTGCATTCTATCACGATTTATCCTTTTTCCCATTTCAGCTCTCCCTTTCACGTTTTATGCCTCGCATAGAAGATGTGCCGAGTTCGTAACTCGGTTAGGATGAGTTAGTGGATAAGGTTTTTCTGGGGTTCTCTGTTATCTTGAGAGGAGGGATGTCGGGTAACTAAGCTTTAGGGACCCCCATTTCATTGATTCAGCATTTGACATGACCTATTAGGACCCTAAACTTGCAGTAGGAGTAATAATAATAATAATAATAATAATAATAATAACAGCAACCAGTTTTGGTTATCGTCATAGTATGTTACCTTCTGAGTAAAAGTAATTTCGACATATCTTCAAACAATTTGTGAAATTACTAACAACCAAACAACAATCAAGACATTTCTATAAGTTTACTATGGAAACCGAAGAAAACAGTTGTTCGCCCTTCTTGGATATAAAAATTTTGAGAATTAATAATCAGCTGGAATATGGTGTATATCGAAAATCTACTCACGTTGACAATTATATCAAGAATAATTTTTGCAATCCTGTACAACACCAATGTGCTGTTTTCCATAGCTTGATTCACAGACATCAACACATTCAACAAACACTCCAAGGAATGGTTTTGGTCCAAAAACAATCAATATATATATAAAACAGTTACAAGAGATTAGTGCTCTTAAGAAAATTAAAGAATCACCATCAGTATTTAAGAAAGTGACTTATCATCCTAAACTATTCAAGAAATTTGAAAACATCTTCAAAACCTATGGAATAAAGCTAGCTCCTCAGAATAGATTTAGTATCAATAAACCAAATGTCAGTGTAAAAGATAAGAGACCTCTCTCTGGTATATATAAAATTAAATGCGGTTACTGTGACAAGTGCTGCATCGGAAGAACTAAACGTAACCTTTTAATCCGCCTAAAAGAACATCAGAGAAATATTAAATTAAAACAAACTGATAAATCAGCTGTGTCCCACCATTTTTGGAATGCACAACATGAAATTGGTCAAGACATTGAACTATTAAAACTCATACATAATGCATCTATGTTGGATGCTTGGGAAAAAATATTTATTATAAAAAACAATTTACATGTTATAAATTTTGAAATTCCGCCGCTGGATGACGTCACCCGCCATCTGGTTAGCTATATGGTTCACTTCAGTAGTTACAAAAACTACCACCTGAGGTCCTTCCATTTGTCCACATGGGTTAGATACAATTTGGGTTCCGGAGTGAAACCAGTCGTCTTCAACTGCAGAAGATGAGACCTTAAAGTCCCGAAACGATCGTCCATATTTTACCATCATGATGTAAGAGAAGGCTTTTAATATCATTCGACTCATTTGTTTTATCATTTGACTTCTTCACCGTTAAAATTGTCCTATTTCTTACTTTGATAACCAATCTATTAGAACATTGATGATTCTTTAATAGAAGTGTCGACATCCGACAGCATATGTAAGCTCTGTAAACTCCAGTAAGGGCACCGACCGACCAAGCAGGCGTTTCATATTAATTGCAGTGCATTATATATCAAAAGTTTTTTAATTAAGGTTGTAACACACAACCGTTGATGATACCGTGAAATATTATCAGTTGTAATTACAGAACCTGTGTTTGTATCCAGATTTTATTCCCTCTCTTTTGAAAAGCGATGCTTTTGTTTTCGTGCACAACAGAAGCCACATTAATAGCATGCTTTTGTTTGAGTAGGACGCGCTCATTTAGAGGGTCAGCGGATTTATCATCCACGAACTATTAAAGGCACATTTACAGGTCGCTAAAATACAGATGTGCCGGAAAATAATAATTACTTTAATGGATTCGAGATTAACGGTGTCACGAGTGTTTCTGTAGCAAACCATACGTGCTCACCCTTTGGCTCACACTTGCAAGGCTTTCAGTCACATTGTAACAAAATCCAACGTGTAATATCAACACAAATTTTGTCTACTCATTTCCAACTCAGATTCTATACTACTTATTTAACAAGCTATTCTTCTACCCATTGCCTTAATCTTAAGACGGATGCATTTTTGTTATATAGCAATGCCTTGTTGTGAAAGAATCTAATGTGTTGCACACACATGACTTTCTCTACTCTTGTAAAACTATTTCTACAAACGCTTATTCTCCATCTACTTCATGTTAATCAACATAAACGTTTGCAGAAATTTAAATCTTATTGCTAATTTTCTTTTAGGTGCAAGGCGAATTGCTAGGCTTTAAGCGATAGCCAAATATTTTAATAGCTGGTTGCTATGTGGCGCATTCCATTCTCTTTGTATGTCCAGGACATAAAAACGAATAACGAATTCCCATCTGAGAAAAAGTATAAGTATTGGGAAATTCAAACAAACAACAAGAAATATCTCGGAAACAGTTCACTCCACAAAAAATTGTATATGACATAAGCTATGTGTTTTAACGAGATCTACATTTTTATGTAGCAAAATTTTGTCTATCTCTTACAGTTTACCAGTTATGCGAAAGTGATTTAGAATTAAGAGGACTTTTCGGGACATTTCCAGAAAATTCAAGCTATCCATTAATTTGCCATAAAAATATCTTAAAAATAAGATGTTTTAATCAAAATCGTTACAGCCATTTTTGAGAAAATCAAAATTTTCGAAAATTGTTCCATGTAAAGGGTAGTCTAGGTTTGGAGGATTTTCTTGAAAATCCTTGTGTCGCATCCTTGAAAGATAGTAAACTCAAGTACCAAGTTTGGTATTTATCCGACTTTTCATTTTTGAGCTATGCTGTTCACAGACTGACAGATAGACACACACACGGATATCCTTCTAAAAATGCTTTATTTGAATTCAGGACACCTCAAAACATGTATTTCATGAAGCAACAAAGTAAATCACAACACTAAATAATATGCAAATAACAACAAATGTTTTTGCAAACGGATGTTTTCGGAATATGCATGAAATGCAATGAGTAAGAAAATTCACTAGAATTTACAGAACATTCAAGTTAAATATTTTATTCTCCATTTCAATCCCTAAAATAATATCATAACTTAGTTAAATTAAATCTATCTCCATTTTTGAGAAAATAGAAACATTAGCGTTTTCTAGTATCCAAAAATTCAGCAAAATTCCTCTTTGTAATAGCATTAATTAGAAGTGTATTAATTTCACCTAGTACGAGGGTGGGAGAATTGTTTAGAAACTTCGCATTGCCTCCTTAAAAGATGTTAGACTTAAATGTATTAATTTTTATATTTTTCTGGCTTTCAGTTTTTAAATTACACTAACACGTGCGCGCGCGAACACGTGTGCACTTTCCAAATTTGTGCATATTTTCGTGAATGTTCCCATGGCCTTGTAATTGGTTTATGAAAGATTTGCATTCAAAACCAGCCGACTACTGTGTTGCTGTTTTCCGCGCATTGATATAATTTATAATACGCCCATGTGACACACTATTCTGTCCATAATAATACTGCAAATTTATTAGAATGGAAATATGCTGCCTAGTAGTTCGAACTATTGCATTCCTCCCACACATTAGGCAACGAGATTTCACCGGAAATACATGTTTTGAGATCACCTGAGTCTAAATAAAGCATTTTTGGAAACATGTCCGTGTATGTGTCTGTAAACATGATAACTTAGAAAACAATACCATACTTGCTGTCCCTTATACCCGGAATGGGAACTCACGGACACAAATACTTATGCCCATGGCAAGATTCAAACCCGCGACGCTTTGTCAAACGCTCCAACGACCGCTGCTACGCGGGACCTTCTATTTGTCATAACTAGAAAGAAATCAGATGACCGGGAAAGCACATCTCTCTTGTAGAGATGACAGTAAACGACAGTAAAATACAAAAGTAATAAAAGTGTGATAATATGCAAGACTGTCGGTGACGTAATTTTGGAATTATTACACAATGCACAAATCACTTGATGGAACTGAAATCAATAAAAAATATTTTCATGATATTATGTAATTGAAGTAAATTTGCCTTCTGTCAGCAAATGTTAGATGCCAAGTGGCAGAATTAGAATACTTAACCGATTGGGAGACTAAGGCGGTAAAGTCCATGGCTTGCATTCGGTAGGTGCCGGACTCAAACCCCCGGGACCGGCCAATCTAACCGAAGGTTTCTTTCGTGATTTTCCTCGGTTGGATAATTTGATCCGCGAATTTTCATAACATCCCTTTCATCATTACAATAGCATTTCCTTCTTTTACACTGTCATACGGGCATTGGGCTGATCACAAATCCTGGATATGGTATGATCCAGAGTTTGCTTGCTCCCAGACAGACTACTGACCCAAGGCAATGACTTGTAAGTCCTTATGACATTATGTATACCCACATTGCTTTTCCACATTGTTACGGGCGACGAAACACGGATAGCGTACACCACCGCAGAGTCGAAACAACAGTCAATGCAGAGGCGCTTTCCGGTTCATCCAAGCCGAAAAAGTGTAAGCAATGCCGAAGACTAATCGCAAAATAATGGCTACCGTGTTTTGGGACGAAAAGAAGCGTCATTTTGATTGATTTCATAGACCGTGAGTCAACAATTACAGCTGACGTTTACTGGTACTGTGCAACGCTTACCAAACTGAGACGTGCGATCTAAAATCGCCTGTCGTCTGGCATCATCCTCCTGCACGACAACTGGGGTACCTCTTCTCGTCAGGAAGAGGTACTTTTAGCTCGTTTACGAATCGGACATTGCCTTTTTAGTCATAGATACCTGCTTAGTGGTGACCCCGCACCACTCTGTGAGCAGTGTGATGCGCCCTTAACGGTGCGTCACATTTTAACAGAGTGTCAAGTTTTAGCTCCGTTGCGCGTTCGTGTGGGCCTGTCTGTTGGAATAGCCAACGTTTTGGCAGACGACGCACGTGCTGTAGAATTTCTTTTACGTTTTATAAGTTAAGTGGTTTTAATCGGCGTTTTTGATGCGCTGAGTATCTTTTAGCTTTGTGATTTTCTATTGTCCGTTTTATGGGGCTCTTTTCCCCGGCGGGCATAAGACGTTCATGTCCCTCGCATTCTACAGTTCTTGACCCGTTGTTTTACTCTTTTATTGACAATGTTTTTAGCGTTTTGGCTTTTAGAATTTGATAGTTTGTGTTTTAGTTTTCTCGACATAGCGGGTTTAAGTACCCTGTTTTAGTTTTTGGATTTTAAATTTTATACCTTGTAAGGGCGCTGATGACCCTAGATGTTTAGCGCCCTTAAACCCCATCTCATCATGCACGACAACGCACGCCCGCACACTGCTGTCAAAACCAAAGAGAAGATTCAAGAGTTTCGTTGGGAACTCTTTGACTACCCTCCGTATAGTGCCGACCTGGCACCAAGCGACTATTTTCTCTTCTTGCGATTGAAACGGTGGCTGGATGGACAACGATTTCAAGCCGACGATGAACTCAAGACGAGCGTTGCCAACTGGTTCAAGTCCCAGGCGCAGACTTCTATGCCGAGGGTTTAAAGAAGCTGATGCAGCGTTACAGCAAGTGAACAGATGTGAACGGCAATTATGTGGAAAAGTAAAGTATGTATGTAGGCACATATTACTGCCAATAAAAACCTTCTCTCATGAGCGATGTTGCCATTATGACCAAACGGACCTTAGTTTTGAAATACGCCTCGTAATAAAGTATGCAACAAAGCGAGGTCTGCTCGGTTCTTGTACCATAACAATTTCAGTTATAGGATAATTTCACTTTATTAGCGGATTTTCGTGTTTTCTTGTAGCACTTATAGTTCAAAAGTATCACATACATATTTTGTATTTCCTGTTATACATATAGATGATGCTCCCCAGATGAAAAATCCGATGTGTTACACTCACATGACTTTCTCTACTCTTGTACAAACTATTTTTACAAACGCTTATTCTCCATATGCTTCATGTTAATCGAGATGTTAATGTTATTGCTAATTTTCTTGTAGATGCAAGGGGAATTGTTAGGCTTTAAGCGATAGTCTAATATTTTAAGAGCTGGTTGCTATGTGGAGTATTCCATTCTCTTTGCATTACCAGGACAAGAAAAAAAAGAATAAAGAATTTGAGAAAAAGTATAAGTATTGGAAAATTTAAGGAAATAACAAGCAATATCTCGAAAATGGTTCACTCAACAACAAAAAATGTATTTTAACGCGATCTACATTTTTGTGTAGTAAAATTTTGTCTATCTCTTATGGTTTACCAGTTATGCAAAAGTCGTTCACAATGAAGAATACTTTTGGAGACATTCTCAGAAAATTCGATATATACATTTCATTTGTCATAAAAATATCTTAAATGTATGATATTTTAATCAAAATCGTTAGAACCATTTTTGAGAAATTAAAATTTTCGAAAAATGTTCCATGTAAAGGGTAATCTGGGGTGGGGGGATTTTCTTGAAAACCTTCGTGTCGCACCTCTGGAAGATACTGAACCTAAATACCAAGTTTGGTGTTTATCCGAATGTTCGTTTCTGAGTTATGTTGTTCACAGACACACACACACGGATATGTTTCCAAAAATGCTTTTTTTGGATTCAGGAGGCCTCAAAACATGTATTTCCGGTGAAATCTCGGTATCGAATTTTTGGGTGGAATACAATACTTCCCCTACTTACTATACGTAGTAGAGAAAGTAAAAAGGTCGATATTCGTTTGGTACCGACATTACTTTTCTTCATTAATGCGTGAAGCGTCTCTAATTTGAGCAGGCTAGTCATTATCTTTGCGTGTTATGACATCAGGAATCGCCTCACCATTAATTTCGAGTAAATGGAGTACGGTCAGCTGTCAGTGGAATTACAGCCAGTTTAACGTCACAGCAGAACGGGAGGATTCTGTGGGGTTTAGCTCGAATGAATATTGATTACAACAGCAAGGCAGTTACAATAGCCTTTGTGTGTGTCTGTTTTCAGCGCAATTGAACCTCAGGTGACCTTCCGTCGGTTTGCTTTCCAAGATTAAACGGCTTTTCACCATCTCTTTTACACAAATTTAAATTACATTGCGGTTTTGTGGCGTTGAGGTGACAATTGGGAACGTCGCGCAGCCCGGGGATCTGTAATTGACGATGTAAATGTTGACATATGACCACATGGTATAGCATCCATTCGTGGTTCAAGTAAAAGTTAACGTGTCTTTAACTGAATTATGGTAGAGAGTTGTTCTGCAAAAAGCATACCTATTGTCAGGAAACGGTGTTCTAACATTCTGTCAGAAGAAAAATGAATTCGTGTCGCTTGAGAACGAACTTTTTATTACTTTCTCTGTTACTATACTATGTAGGGGAAGTATTGCATTCGATCCAAAAATTCTATACCGAGATTTCATTAGAAATGCGTGTTTTGACGCCCTCTGAATTAAAAAAACAGAAGGGGGGAGAGAGAGAGAGAACTTGGTATTTAAGTTCAGTACCTTCCAAAGATGCGACACGAAGGTTTTTAAGAAAATCTCACACCCCGAAATTCTCTTTACTTAGAACATTTTCGAAACTTTCGATTTTCTTAAAAAATGGCTCTAACGATTTTGATTAAAATACCTTATACTAAAGTTATTTACATGAAAATAAAATTATGTGTTGCATTTTCTGAAAAGAGCCTGAAAAGTTCTCTTCATTCGGGAAGATTTTTGTAGAATGTCGCATAAGCGATTTTTACTTTCTCTACTACGTATAGTAAGTAGTGGAAGTATTGTATTCCACTCAAAAATTCGATACCGAGATTTCACCGGAAATACATGTTTTGAGACCCCCTGAATCCAAAAGAAGCATTTTTGGAAACATGTCCGTGTGTGTGTCTGTGTGTCTGTGAACAGCATAACTCAGAAACGAACAGTCGGATAAACACCAAACTTGGTATTTAGGTTCAGTATCTTCCAGAGATACGACACGAAGGTTTTCAAGAAAATCCGCCCCACCTCAGATTACCCTTTACATAGAACATTCTTCGAAAATTTTAATTTTCTCAAAAATGGCTGTAACGATTTTGATTAAAATGTCATATGTTAAAGATATTTTATGACAAATGAAATGTATATCTTGAATTTTCTGGGAATGTCTCCAAAAGTATTCTTCATTGTGAACGACTTTTGCATAACTGATAAACCATAAGAGATAGACAAAATTTTACTGCACAAAAAGTGTAGATCGCGTTAAAGTACACAATTTATGTCATGTACATTTTTTTTGTTGAGTGAACCATTTTCGAGATATTGCTTGTTATTCCCTTAAATTTTTCAATACTTAATTTCTCAAATGGGAATTCGTTATTCATTTTTTTTTGTCTTGGATATGCAAAGAGTATTAATGTGTGGCAAAGGGAATGGTGCTGCACCTAGCAACCAGCTATTAAGAGATATGTATGTGCTTAAAGGCTACTATATTTCTATATTGCCCTTGCAAATATATATTCCCCTTACATCTATAAGAAAATTAGCAATAAGATAGAGTCTGCAAATGTTTATCTCGATTAACATGAAGTAGACGGAGAATAAGCGTTTGTAAAAATAGTTTGTACAAGAGTAGAGAAAGTCATGTGAGTGTAACACATCAGATTTTTTTCATTTATACACAAAAACGCACTACACAGAAAATGTCGATCACTTTAAAGCACACAATTTATTTAAAATATTTTTTGCGGCATATGCCATTTCGGATATACATCATTAATGGTTGCAATTATTCAATAGTTTGTTGTTCTTTTCAAGTCCTGTGTACATTTCAAGCGTTTTTCGCCACCGCGTGGAAAGAGTAAATAAGGTCAGCGTATAGCGTCCAGTTCTAAAACATTTGACTAACGCTATTCCCTTCGCATTTATAATGCGTAATGGTACTATCCTGATGGCCGCGTAGCTCAGTCGGTAGGGCACCTGCCTGTTGTGCGAAGGGTTCCGGGTTCGATCCCCGGCTATTGGGTGGGAGCTTTTCTCTAGCCGAGGTTATCCTTTATATTCCCTAAAGCCTGGAAGTGTGAATGTTTGTGTATGTGATCTAATAAATAATAAAACAAATCTGATGTGTTGCACTCATATGACCTTCTCTACTCTTGTATAAACTATATTTACAAACGCTTATTCTCCACCTACTTCAAGTTAGCCGGGATAAACGTTTGCAGAAACTATCTTACGTAGGTGCAAGGGGAATATGGTCTTTTAACGAGATTTACATTTTTTGTAATATAGTACGGTGTTGCAGTTATGCAGAATAAAGAGGACTTTTGGGGACATTCTCAGGAAATTCATGATATATATTTCATTTGCCATAAAAATATCAAAATCCATACAGCAATTTTTGAGAAAATCAAAATTTTTGAAAAATGTTCCATGTAAAGGGTAGCCTGGCGTGGGGGGATTTTCTTGAAAACCTTAGTGTCACATCTTTGAAAGATACTAAACCTAAATACCAAGTTTGGTATTTATCCGAGTTTTCGTTTTTGAGTTATGTTGTGCAAAGTCACACAAACACACTCACGTAATTTTTCTAAAAATGACTTTTATATGTATTCAGGGGTGCCTCAAAACATGTAGAATGGTATAATGTAACACTTCCCCTACTTACTACACGTAGTAGAGAAATAAAAATTGGTCAAAGTTTGCCAGAAATTCAACCACAAGTGGATACGAGTTTAGCACCATAAATAAGTGATATAGGGTGGACACATCTGATGTTTTTTCATTCCTAAAAATCCTCACAAGAGAGGAATTTAACCCCCCCCCTCTACCTTGAAAATTCTAGTGGGTATATGGCGGCCATATTTAAAACTTCAGTTATCAATTTCAGTCCAAGCTGCAAATATGCCATGTAGATCGATATTCTATTTCCGCCGAGGGGACACGATTAACTCTTCTCTTTCGATCCCAATGCACCTTTCAAGTAGCCAGTCCGGAATATTGCTTCCCGATAAATAAAATGCAAGATTTTGCGCCTGACGACGAAACGATGTAAATGTTTGCACTGACTTATACGCGTTGCTATACAGGAATATTTTGGTATTTTAAATTTATGTTTTAGAAATTGTAAGTAAAAGTTTAAACATATCGATAGAGTTACTCGTAAGGAATGCTAAAAACTTCCCTGTGTCATAGGTTTTTGTATTTACTTCCCGTTTTGGTCCTAGGTTATCGGGAGATTAAACGCAAGTGCTTTGACGCGTGAATAATAAATATATTCAAAATTTAAAAGCATATAACGGAAAAGACACATAGAGCTGTTACAATTAACGAGATTTTCCTAAATCTCATTGCAAGCAAGTTTTTGTCGAATTTGGCGTATTTACATTGCTGTGAAAGAATGCCTGCTACTGCACGGGCTAATAAATTATTGTATAATGTATTCATCATATAATAATACTCGATTCGAAGCACAACCAACGTATGTAATAAGACAACGAATGGTTTTATATAATTGGTCTATAACTTTTATGATTATTTTCCGTACAGAATACTACATTTATCTTTAAATTCCTTCAAGAAATCGGTACTTGGATGTAGGTAATAAATTGTAAATTATGTGCCTGCGTATATATGAGAGAGATATCGTATTGATGATGACATTTTACTTTCTCTACTACGTATAGTAAGTAGGGGAAGTATTGTATTCCACCCAAAAATTCGATGCAGAGATTTCACCAGAAATACATGTTTTGAGGGCCCCTGAATCCAAAAAACGCATTTTTGGAAACATGCCCGTGTATGTGTCTGTGAACAGCATTACTCAGAAACGAACAGTCGGATAAACACCATACTTGGTATTTAGGTTCAGTATCTTCCAGAGATGCGACACAAAAGTTTTATAAAAAATCCCGCCACCCCAGATTACCCTTTACATGGAACATTTTTCAAAAATTTTAATTTTCTCAAAAATGGCTCTAACGATTTTGATTAAAATTACATATGCTTAAGATATTTTCATGAGAAATGAAATGTATATCTTGAATTTTCTGGGAATGTCTCCAATAGTGTTCTTCATTGTGAACGACTTTTGCATGGCTGGTAAGCCATAAGAGATAGACAAAATTTTACTACATAAAAAATGTAGATCGCGTTAAAATACACAATTTGTCATATACATTTTTTTTGTTGAGTGAACCATTTTCGAGATATTGCTTGTTATTCCCTTAAATTTTCCGATACTTATACTTTTTCTCAAATTCATTATTCATTTTTTTTTGTCTTGAACATACAAAGAGAATGAAATACTCCACATAGCAACCAGCTCTTAAAAGATTTGACTATCGCTTAAAGCCTACCAATACCCCTTGCATCTACAAGAAAATTAGCAATAAGATTAACATCTCGATTAACATGAAGCATATGGAGAATAAGCGTTTGTAAAAATAGTTTGTGCAAAAGTAGAGAAAGTCATGTGAGTGTAACACATCAGATTTTTTTTTTAATTTGGAGTTACGTTCCGACAGGAAAATTGTGATACTTTTCTTGTGAATAGAGATTCCTTCGGAATTAAGGAAGATAGATCCCTAAATAAAAGGATTCTAGCCACCATCTCTCAGAGAACAATTAATCGATAGGATTGCTCTTTCAGTAACCTCTCGATAGAGTGTACACATGTTTTTAGATCTGTAAGTTTGCTCAAACAGCCTCTTATATTGAAATAACAGTTGAAGGTTGCTGAAAAAAAAAGCCGAGTTGTGGGAACAAACAGTTTCAAGCAGGTAGCATTGCTTTTTCACTCAAGTAACAATTAATCGCGTCAAATTTTAAAGCGTAATAAATGTGTTAAATATTCCAGTTAATACAGACATTAAAGGCCCCTGTTTTGCACAATTAATAATGTATTACTTTTATTTAGTTTTCCAAAAGGAATGCATAAGATCCAAGCGATGGTAATAACGCTAAATGTTGCTTAGTAAACCTCTGATCCGACGCAGTAACAATATCTTCTTTTTCGGGTTTGATAACATTTAAATCAATGCTCTTTAAAAGAGTTCATATCCTACGATTAAACTAGGCTTTCTACAGAATTTGCACTCCATCATCAGCAGCCCATTCTTCTCCTTCAGATTACGTACGAGGGCTGATCAACAAAGACTGAGACTGATTTTTTTCTCAGATGTTTATTACTCCAATTCAATGTTTACATGATCTTTTTCAAAGTACTCCCCTCCTACTTCGATGCACTTTTTATAGCGTCTCAGCCAGTCCTTGAACACGTGCTGCAGACCATTCTTTGTCAGGTCCTTGAGAATCGCCTCACTTTTCTTGAGCACTGCTTCAGAGTTCTCAAATCGAATACCCCTAAGCCTTGCCTTTAGTGATGGGAATAAAAAAAGTCACAGGGTGCAAGATCGGGGCTATAAGGTGGATGTGGTACACAGGTAATGTTGAATCGAGCCAGAAACTGCATGACTTGATTTGCGACGTGAGGCCGTGCATTGTCATGATGAAGTCGCCACCCAGTCCGAGAAAGCTCTGGTCGTTTCTTTGCAATGTGCTTCCTCAGTGTAGCCAATACTGACGTGTAGTATGCTGCTGTAACAGTAGTGTGAGGGGGAACTGCATGCTGGTAAATCATTCCATTACAGTCAAAAAACGTGATCACCATCACTTTCCCTGCAGATGGAACAACTTTTGCCTTTTTTGGTGTTGGAGAACCTGGCGATGTTCATACTGTGCTGGCTTGTTTTTCTTCAGGATCATAATGATGCAGCCATGACTCATCACCGGTTATAATCGATTTAAAAAATGCATCCCCTCCATCAGCAAAGAGACGCAGCTGGTATGCGAAATGCACGTAGGGTCTACAAAATAGAGCATTACTACCAACCTACCAATACGAGAGTGCTGCCGCCTAACAACATTATACATAAAAACCCGCTCTTTTGAAATATTTATGTTACAGATACGAAACTATCACGGAAGCTACAGGAAAAAATCAGTCTCAGTCTTTGTTGATCAGCCCTCGTAGATATCAATTTGTCCCACTTTCGGGTTTTTTGGGGGTTACAGTAATGAACGAGTTTTCATTTACGAACGCTCAAAACAACCGAATATTTCCTCTAGTAATAAATTGCAAAATTATGATGCCCTTGCTGAAAACTGGTGTGCATTGTGTATAGAAATAATTATTGATTATGGACAAAATTACGAGGCGTGTTTTTAAAGTAAGTACCGATAATTTTTTTAAAAAAATAACAGAAAATTATTTTCAGGCACTTATCGTAATGGGAAACCATTATTTATATGCATTTGTTAAAGAATGATGCAGCTTGTCATGAAAGCCAACTCTGTGCTTCTTGATTTACATTATCGTCGTTTAAATGTTTTCTACCAAGAAATGTCTCCAGATGAAAAACGCTTGGTGCCCAAACGATCATTCATCATTGTTTACCTATAAACCTACACAATTGGCGATGAATGTTTGCTGCCGTAACATTTCTTGCATTCAAACAACGAATCACTGATCTGATTGAAGCCAGTTATCGAGACCCAGGAGAGATGATGATGATGATAATAATAATAATAATAATAATAATAATAATAATAATAATAATATACGAAGGAAATCAAACTTAACGACTAAAAAAACATGCCGAAAAGTGATCAAGGATATAAAGAGAATCAATTTATAAAATAAAAATACGCCCGCTCTGTAAATTCGTATTAGGAATGGGTTTTGTTGAAAAGGCAGAAAAACAAGTTTTGTTTTCCTCGAAACGAAAGTAGATGTATCTACCTGCTATCGGCGACAAGAAGTCTACCGGAAGTTTCGCTTTTGTACTTTGGCTCGGACGTGTAGTTTACAATGGTTTCTAAGCTTAGCAGGATCAGAAAGTATACGTGTCTTATCTACGATCTAAGAATATTCGTGGGAAGATTTTAAAACTCAAAATAAGCTGTAAGAAACAGACGTGAAAGTTGTCAAAGTGGGGGTAGCCAATAATAAAATCATGAAACAAAAATGATAGCCAATCAAAGATCGCGTATACATCACATGATACGTTTGAACTTAAAACGGAACGAAACATAAGAAAGGTGGGGGAAAATTCTAAGTTTGGCGTGAAAAAAGAAAAGAAACGCCGAGACCCATTCCGGTACAAACTAACCACGAGGACGGTTGATGAAACAAAATAAGAAGAAAATAATCAGAAAGTTTGAAGTGTGAAAGTTGTGAAATCTAGGCAATTCGAGGGCTAGTCGGAGGAACACATAAGTAGCGACTTCGAAAGTGACGACAATAATAACAGTGGTTTTCACGACGAAGGTGGCGGGTCGACCAGATAGGAATATTCGTAACAAAATAAAGAAATAGTAATCCAATCTTCGCCGGCAGCATTATTAATATTATCAAGGCAGTGTCACCACCCCTGAAAACCAGAACCTCAGCTCTACCAGAAGAAATTCCTAAATCCCTGCATCCAATAATCGAACCCGGGACTCTGAGTCTCCTGAAGTGACAGCAAGGAACAACACAGATATGTCAGAGGTCAGCGTCATGATTTCATAGTTGGCGGGTCGTTCGATTGTTTGGAACATTTCTAAACGCTCTAACAACAGGAAAACACAAAGTGACGATCGTTCATAGCTGCGTCTGACTTCCTAATGAATGGAGAAAGTGATCGCGCATGCTCAAAATCGCGACTACAGCGCTGCTGTGGCAAAACATTAAAACTGTACTTGTTTTAAATACACGTCTCGTATTTATTATATTATCCTAATACCTGAGCAAAAATGTTTATTGAGATTATTTTGAAATTGTGTTTCTATATAGTTTGTAAAATCGCTATGAACTAGTTATGTGTAGATGAAGCGTGGCTGTTACACGTGAAGTTTCTCTGTGTTTCGTCCATTAGTAGTAGATTGTTTTAAAATCCCCAAATTGATTGTGTTGTGCACTTGTAGATAAGGTCCATTTTGTCGGCAGAAGTAACGCTGAGAGTCCTATTAGTGGGAGCCTAATGGGATATGGAATGAAGAGAGGGGCAAAATGAGGCCGCGAAATAAGTCCCTTCGTAAGCCCGGTTCTGTTCCCAGAAAACTCCCCTCTAATAAGTCCTCTTGAATTATTGATGTGACACAAAGAACGCGGGTCTTCTCAGCAGCGGTCCTCAACTCCATATAATTCATTTGTCAGCGTTGTTGTTTTATTACAGCAGACGTCACTGCGTAGGTCTGTTTCAGGCGCCGTGGTGACGGCCATTCCTTTATTAAGATACTGGCTGCATGGGTGGATATTTTATATTCCCAATGCAGTTTTTATTAATTTCGTCTAAATTCCTGTACTCTTTGGAGGGGAATTTTGACACAATGATTTAGAGACCTGCTGATTTGTTTAGAGCTAGCTTTGTTATGCTCAATGCTATCCGTAATAAGGGATCAGAAATCCCCTTGGAGGAAAATCGACGGATATTGCAAATTCCAAATTCTTGAAATTTGCTACAGCCTGTAACTATATTTGTTAAAATGGTAACGAAAAATGTCTAAATAAAGCGTACTTGTGTCTACTTTTCCTTTATTCCCATGCCTATTTCATAACATAAACAGTGTGCTGGATCTCGGGTTTGCCTCCATTTATTTAATTATTGTTTTTCTATCTTTGCGTGAAGTATTTTATTTAGGTGTTTCCTACAAGAAAATAAATTTAGATTTTGTTGCATTAACCGCTGCTAAAATCTTTCGATGTGACCCTCGTACAGTAGAAATTACCGGTGACAATCCCACGGTTTTAGTTTTACGTTCGTGCATATTGGTACTCCTGGCTATTGCCCTCCATATTTGGTTTCACTATGCCTTCTAATTGTTTATCTAAAAAGAACCATAGTCATATTTATTATTCTTTTACGTTTTCTGTAGAAAAAGCTATTCTGAAATGTATTAATTTTTTTTAAATAGCAATATTACTGAAATAGCTTCGTTTATCACCCACTTGTGTTGGAAAAAAATGGCTTAATAGAGAAAAACTATTGACATTTACAATGTAAAATATCTATTAAAACTGTCTTCACTAATATGTATAAAATATTGAAAAGGCAATAATGTTTTAATTTGGTATAACTGTAATTTGAGGCAGTTGTTTTAACATTTAAATGATTTCAGTCTAATTATATAATATATAAATTCAATAACAGCCCGCCTTAAAGCAATATGTGTATGTAACAATATATAAAAAGTGTATATTACAGTCATTGTATATGTTTATATTATTGTATACATGTATAATAATATTATGTGAATGTATTATATAAGTTAATAATGTAGGATCTGTGAGAATAATAGGTTAGAAGTTGCTAACAATGAGGTAACAATGAGTAAACAAGTTTGAAGTCATTATTGGAGCAACAATAATGTAAATTTTGAGACAGTTTATAAATAGCCAATCAACAACCAGAAAAAACTTAAGTTAAATGAAAGTATTCTATTTGAGTAGGAATAGCCAATCAGATACTGAAATAAGGCAAATTGTACAAATTCAGAAGTCAGTTGCTTGTAGACAGTGTTCCTAACCGGATGCGAAATGCGTCCTTAAGAAATTTAATACACATATTGTGAGAGACAAAAATAGTTTACGTGTTAAAAACCGCAAGTAATTAACAAAAGAAGCTCATAGCTCTGTATATCAGTGAAGTATTATTTAAATCGTGTCAAGCATTCATAAATGGAGTGAAGAAAAACTTAAAATCTGTGTAAGCCTACATTCTTCAGTCGCACTACTCCTGCTAAAACATTCATGTCTCTAAAAAATATAAATACTGACGCAGCCGAGGCAAACATAAATATATAATATTTAAGGAAACAGTCAAAATTACTAAGTTAATATTTTTAAACTTGGGGCGAAGACTACCAGAAACTTTTTTACCATACGTAGCAGCGACAAACCTACTTCAAATTGGGTCCCAAAGCGTGTTGCTAAAAATAATCGTAATAAATAATAAGTTCTCAATTTAAAGAGTTTTTTCATCGTACGAAAAGTTAGCATTTTTACTTTCTCTACTACGTATAGTAAGTAGGGGAAGTATTGTATTCCACCCAAAAATTCGATACCGAGATTTCACCGGAAATACATGTTTTTGTAAACATGTCCGAGTGTGTGTCTGTATGTCTGTGTGTCTGCCTTTGAACAGCATAACTCAGAAAGGAACAGTCGAATAAACACCAAACTTGGTATTTAGGTTCAGTATCTTACAGAGATACGACACGAAGGTTTTCAAGAAAATCCCCCCACCTCAGATTACCCTTTACATGGAACATTTTTCGAAAATTTTAATTTTCTCAAAAATGGCTCTAACGATTTTGATTAAAATATCATCTGTTTAAGATATTTTCATGACAAATAAAATGTATATCTGGAATTTTCTGGGAATGTCTCCAAAAGTATTCTTCATTGTAAACGACTTTTGCATAACTGGTAAACCATAAGAGATAGACAAAATTTTACTACACAAAAAATGTAGATCGCGTTAAAATACACAATTTATGTCATATACAGCTTTTTTGTTCAGTGAACCATTTTCGAGATATTGCTTGTTGTTTCCTTAAATTTTTCAATACTTATTTTCTCAAATGGGAATTCGTTATTCATTTTTTGACTTGGATATGCAATGAGTATTAATCTGTGGCAAAGGGAATGGTGCTGCATATAGCAACCAGCTATCAAGAGATATGTATGTGCTTAAAGGCTACTGCATTTCTATATTGCCCTTGTAAATATATATTCCCCTTACATCTATAAAAAAATTAGCAATAAGATAGAGTCTGCAAATATTTATCTCGATTAACATGAAGTAGATGGAGAATAAGCGTTTGTAAAAATAGTTTGTACAAGAGTAGAGAAAGTCATGTGAGTGTAACACATAAGATTTTTTAAATGTGTGGTGTTAGGAACAAACGCAAAAATATGATAGAACTGAAACTCTGCTTTGCATCGTTCCAGGGCATTAACACAAATTCTATTGATCCACGCCTGCCATCTTTTTGTCATTTGCCAACTGTGAGACGCCACTAATTCCTTTATATTTAACTTGCAAGGTGAAGTTGGTATCGAACAGAAAGCGGTTGTTATGTTGCCGCGTGGTATCCGGTTGTATTGGGATGACCACATTTACATGTGAATACGTAACCTTAGCGCACAGCCATATATCTACCCCTCCTCGCTTCCGCGGACCGGAAAGCGATGAAAAGGATTCTCAGGTGCAGGGGGAAGGGGAGTCGCAATGAGACACGGCATTTTGTTGCTAATTTTCTTGGCTCGGTGCCTGGGAAAAGGCAAAAGAAAACACTCAGCGGAACTAGTGTCTTTATTAACTAGCCAAGGTGTCCACGTGAAAAATTAGCTTACGTCATGGAATGCTACGAAAAAAGTTAAGTTCAGAATTTATGCTCACTTACACATGCAAAACGCAAAATTTCGCAATGATGCTGCCAGCAAATTAAGAGGAAAGAAATAAAACGAACAGGAATATTGTTTAACATATTAGAAACACTGACAGAAAACTGTACAAAGGTGTAAGTCGTTTTAAACTGCCTTTATCAACACCAATACTTCATATTACGAGGGTAATCCAGAATGTGTGAGACGTTTTGAAATAAACAATTAACAAAATGCGAATATCAACGTCTATTATCTACATTTGAAAGGTAAGCTATTTTTCTACATAATCGCCATTCAAATTGAGGCATTTATCATACCATGGGCAAGTTTTTCAATACCCTTTTTGACCCAAAAATTCGATGCCAAGATTTCACCGGAAATATATGTTTTGAGGCCCCCTGAATCCAAAAAAAGCATTTTTGGAAACATGTTCGTGTGTGTGTGTCTGTCTGTCTGTCTGTGAACAGCATAACTCAGAAACGAACAGTCGGATAAACACCAAACTTGGTATTTAGGTTCAGTATCTTCCAGAGAAGAACTTCATTGTCAACGACTTTAGCATAACTGGTAAACCATAAGAGATAGATAAACTTCTAATACACAAAAAATGTAGATCGCGTTAAAATGCACAATTTATGTCATATACATTTTTTTTATTTAATGGACCATTTTCGAGATATTGCTAGTTATTCCCTTAAATTTTCCAATACTTGTACTTTTTTCTCAAATGGGAATTCGTTATTAATTTTTTTATGTCCTGGACATGCAAAGAGAATGGAATACTCCACATAGCAACCACCTCTTAAAATATTTGACTATAGTTTAAAGCCTACCATATTCCCCTTGCATCTACAAGAAAGTTAGCAATAGGATTAACATCTCGATTAACATGCAGCATATGGAGAATAAGAGTTTGTACAAATAGTTTGTACAAGAGTAGAGAAAGTCATGTGAGTGTAACACATCAGATTTTTTACAATTTTATTTAATTTAGTTTGTAAGTTCATGAGTTAATATTTAGTTAACTCTTAGTACAGCATTTGTTATGTTGTTCAACATGTACGCAAAAATATTAATTAAACTGTGTCTTCAAAGAAATATTAAAGTATTTTCTCAGAAAATTGAAGTGTATGAATAAGAATGTTATATACTGTGACAATAATTAACCCTTGGCCGCTATTCGGCTACGGTTATGTCTTGATGCATTTCATCGGCAATGTTAACATTTTCTGCTTCTTTTGCTGTTTATATTTCGATAATATACGGTTTTTAAGTATTATTGCTTAAAAAACTTACGTATAACAATACATGTAAACATAGTCTGAGGTCTGTTAGTATGCTAGGCTTCAAATCCGGAGGTACCTGGTTGAATTCCCGAATGGAGGGTGGGAAGTTTTCTTTAGGCAGGATTATTCCCCATCCTCCCTAGAGTCTGGAAGTTTGAATGAGAGTTGTCGCGGTATTCGTTGTCGTAATCTCGTCGCTAAGAAGTCGGGGTCAACGTTGTCGCAGGTCTCAGTGACTTGTGTTGGGCACTTATTGTTTAATTATTATTTTTTAATTTGGGTTCTGTGTCCTCCGGCTAACTATTATAACTCAGTCGAACACGTGTCTCTAAGCAGGGTGTGTAAACGGAAAGGAGTTGTTACTAAAAGATAACACTGATATAAAAAGTTTGAATCTACACTATTATTGCCGTCACACTTAATTAATAATTGACATATTTAATCTTTATACACGCCTGACTGAAACTGTGATATTTCCGAATGTAACTACAGTCGTTTTAGTTGCCGCGCACCAATTACTTCGCGTACTTTATATTTTTGTAACCAACTCCGCGACCTGCACCTCGTGAGAGATTCCTCAGAACTGTGCGACACTTGCTTATGGCTCGAGAATATATACTCCTTCACCTCGAGTTGCCTAAACATTATAATAGAGCTGCTATTGGTTACCAAATCGCGCCCACTTTAGCGTATGTTTTGGTCAGCCAATCACTACCACTAACATATATACTCTAGGGAAGATATACCCTCCATTTCTAAAAAAGGCACGCTACCCTGACGTCATTTGTTTATCTCTTCTTAGTTTGTTACCCACTTCTATTGTCAGTTTCAGTGAGGCCGTGTAAACTTATTTCCTAACAATACTTATGGCTAACAAACGTCTAAAATCCTATACATACAATAATATTAATTTACACTACAATCACTCTGGCATTCACAGCATGTTATGATATAAAATATTGCCTCAACGTCGCCTTTTAGAATCGAATTCGCCGATGTCATCTAGGAAGCCCACCGCGACGGCTTAGTTTGAGCCGCCGGCGAATTTATCTTGGTCCCCTATAGTGGTTATATATGGGCGGAGTCGGGAGTGAGGTAACTTCCAAGTACTCTCTAAAAGGAAACACAGTTTTCAGTTTTTCATTCCTGCGTGTCTTTATGCGGGAAATCCTGCAAGCTGTTTTGTCACTGAGAATACCATTCTTTCACAACGTACTTTATCATTTTATCATAAGGTACATTAATATTTTTCCTCCGACTAATTATTCAGTAGATCAGTGTTCTATCGCCATTTTTAGTAGCGCGTTCACTAGAAATCATGACTTGAATATTTACTTATAAGTTTGGGAAAACTGCGTCGACGACTACTATTAACACACTGGATAAATATTCAATACTAGCCACTTCGTCGTTACATAGAAGTTACTTTCGGTGCTCTGCGCGGTACTTAACAGATTTAGTAAATTAGCTTCCTTATCTAAAAAAAGAACTACGTAAAATCCGCGCTTACGTTAACATATATTGTTACCACTGGCCTTTGGATTTCTTTACATGAAGCCACGTCTATCTTTTCATTGGTACTAGCAATTATTCTGTATCTTTATTGGTTCTTCTGTTGAAAATTTGAACCATATAAGGTAAAAATCTTATGTGTTACACTCACATGGCTTTCTCTACTCTTGTACAAACTATTTTTACAAACGCTTATTCTCCATCTACTTCATGTTAATAGAAATGTTAATCTTATTGCTAATTTTCTTGTAGATGCAAGGGGAATTGCTAGGCTTCAAGCGATAGTCAAATATTTTAAGAGTTGGTTGCTATGTGGAGTATTCCATTCTCCTTGCATTTTTTGTGTAGAAAAATGTCTAACTCTTACGGTCAGAAAGAGAAGGACTTTTGGGGACATTCCCAGAAAATTCAAGATATACATTTTATTTGTCATGAAAATATCTTAAATATATGATATTTTAATCAAAATCGTTAGAGTCAT
This sequence comes from Deroplatys truncata, assembly GCA_030765065.1. Classification (NCBI taxonomy): domain Eukaryota; kingdom Metazoa; phylum Arthropoda; class Insecta; order Mantodea; family Mantidae; genus Deroplatys; species Deroplatys truncata. Next base: position 143,621,614 of record CM060985.1, on the reverse strand, counting down.
TTTTAAAAAATCAGAACTTTCGAAAAAGTACCATGTAAAGGGTAGTCTGATGTGGGGAGATTTTCTTGAAAATCTTCGTGTCGCTTCTTTGGGAGATACTGAACCTAAATACTAAGTTTGGTATTTATCCGACTTCACGTTCTTGCGTTATGCTGTCCACAGGCACACAAAAATAACACACGCGCACCTTTTTCTAAAAATGCCTCTTTTTTTGGATTCAACAGGCCTCAAAACATGTATTTCCGGTAAAATATCGGTATAGAATTTTTGGGTGGAATGCAATACTTCCCCTACTTACTATATATAAGTAGTAGCGTCTGCTTTCTCTGAAGTTTATGGTCCTACGCTCGTAGAAATAGAATGAACATTTCGGAGCTAAGCTATTCTATTTAGTCTAAATCGTGCATATTTTCTTACGCATTTATGGCTTTATTTATTTGGCGATATATATTAAAGTTATAACATATTTACAGTTTTTGAAGGGCTATTCATTGATATAGTTTTTAATCCATTCATTCTGAAATTGTAGAAAATCATCGAGCGGAGTGTTAATTAATCACTAATAGTTCATATACCATAATTAGTTAACATTTACTTTTGTGCAGTGCACTCAGGCGGAAATGTCGCTACAGAGTGTGAATGTTATGTAATTACTCTAAGTAATAACACCCAGATCTAAAACGAGTGAACATCATCGCTGATGAGCAATTGCTCCAAAGATAAAACGCCACTGATATGACCTTAAATATTAAAAGCGACATATAAATGGAACAAAGAAAAATCTGTGTGTTACACTCACATGACTTTCTATACTCTTGTACAAACTATTTTTACAAACGCTTATTCTCCATCTACTTCATATTAATCGAGATAAACATTTGCAGAAAAGATCTTTTGACATGCAAAGAGAATTACATTTTACACACAGCGACCAGTTCTAAAAATATTTTCCTATCGCTTAAGGCGTACTATGTTCCCCTTGTTTTGTATATGCAAGGGTAATATAGAAATACAGTAGCCTTTAAGCATAGACATATCTCTTAATAGCTGGTTGCTAGGTGCAGCTTCATTCTCTTTCCCACAGATTAATACTCTTTGCATGTCCAAGACAAAAAAAAATGAATAACGAATTCCCATTTGAAAAAAATAAGTATTGAATAACAAGCAAATGGTTCAATCAACAAAAAAAATGTATATGACATAAATTGTGTATTTTAACGCGATCTACATTTTTTGTATAGTAAAATTTTGTGTATCTTTTATGGTTTACCAGTTATAGCAAAGCCGTTCACAATAAAGAATACCTTTAGAGACATTCCCAGAAAATTCAGGATACACATGTTATTTGTCATGAAAATATCTTAAACATATGATATTTTAATGAAAATCATTAGAGCCATTTTTGATAAAATTAACATTTTCTAAAAATGTTGCATGTAAAGGTTAATCTGGGGTTTGTAAAAATAGTTTGTACAAGAGTAGAGAAAGTCATGTGAGTGTAACACATCAGATTTTTAGAAGATATTTTGGTATCTATCCTACTTTATATACATACAGATCTTTTTTCTAAAAATGCTTATTATTTTCAGGGGGCCTCAAAACATGCATTTCTGGTGAAATCTCAACATTGAACTTTTGGGTGGAGTACAGTACTTTCTCTACTTGCTGTAAATACGTAGTAGAGAAAGTTAAAAACCTGAACGGTGACATACAGATGGATTGGTTGTAGTTGGTCATTTTACATGGCAGCCAGAATCTTCTGTTTGGAAGGTTACACACAGAGGCAAAAGAGGGTAGGATAAATACCCGTGCCGGCTCAGCAAAAGTGTGTAACCGTCCCTTACTTCGGCGTCGAATGCCTTATCTAACTTTATTCTTAGGAGGGACAAAATAATAAAAAAATTTTATGGCCATTTTTATCCAGAACATCAATTTGCATGCAGGCCCAAGTGCTAGGGTAATCCCGTGCATGTTACAGAGATAGCTAGGGTTGGAGATAAATGCTTAGTAGAGGTTTAACTTGAACTGAAACCTCGCAAATTATCTCAGCTGGGCCAGCAAAAAAGATACTGTACACAGACCGAGACTCAGTTTTTGCTCTATATGCCTTTAAGGCATCGCATCGAGTGGGTTTATATAACATCGACATTAGAATATGCAGTTCCTCACTGTAAAGTTCTTGTATGGATTAGATAGCTCCTATTTTGCCTAAAGCAGTATGAGCCACATCTAGTATTGACACACGTGTGTTCAGTGCATGACTTATTGTCGCTATTTTAAGAAATGACGAAGTACTTACATTTTCGATTTTTTGTATTAGCCCCACGTTGGGCACCAATTTGAAGTACATAGTTTTGTTGTATTGTTGTTCTACTATTGGGGAGCCAAACTTGAAGTAGTTGCAACCGCACGTATGGTAAAAAGTTTCCGGTAACCTTCGCCCCAAAATTTAAAAATATTAACTTTGTAATGTTTACTGTTTCTTTAAATATTATATTTTATGTTTGCCTCGGCTGCGTCAGTATTTATATTTTTAGAGATGTTAATGTCTTAGCAGGGAGAAACGTGTCTCTAACAATAATACTGACGCAGCCGAGGCAAACATAAATACTTAATACTTAAAGAAACAGTCAAATTATAAAGTTAATATTTTTAAACTTGGGGCAAAGGCCAGCTGAAGGTACATTTGGGGCGAAGGCTACCGGAAGGTGTTTACTATACGTACGGTTGCAACTACTACAATTTCGGCTCCTCAACAGTTGAAATGCGATACAATTCCTTCAATACAACATCATCTTCAAACTGACATTCCATATGTGGAGTTAACAATACGACTTACTTCAAATTGACCTCCATACGTGGTGCAAAATAACGTAATAAACCATCTTTTTCAATTTCGCCATAGTAGGTTTAACGCTAAGGTCAGAAGATCCGTTCTTCGAGTCCCAGCCATGACATTAAATTTTTCCGGATTGATTCAGCTTTCATTCTTTGTAAGATATGTACCAGTTACTGTAAAATATTGTACGTATTCGAGCCTTCTCTTATTATTTTATTTCCTGTGTGGTCTACAATTGCCACTCCAGATTCACTGTGCAGGAATATCATTTGTGTCGCCTGCAGCCTGCTTCAGTTATTTACTGTTAGGGTTCAAGTTTCATATCCCTACAGCATTACTTTATGCAGTTTCACCTGCATGTCTATTCGCATTTTATTGCATGGTGTTTTTCTGCTAGAGCAGCAAATCAGATTAGACTATCTTATAATTAATATCGAGGTATATACGCATCCTAAAGTGTTAATTATTTATTTGTTCATTTATATAATTCTCAAGTAGTGATGGGGCGATATCACTATTTCTCGATACTCGATACCTATGCTGATTTTTTAGTGTCGATACTCAATATTCACTTTACAAAAAAGTGTAAAAGCGAGAACTTGTTTCACTGAATTATATTCTGATTAGTAGCTTTCTGTGTATAAATGTATGTAACCGATTTAATACGTATAGTATTCGATACCGAGATTTCACCGGAAATATATGTTTTGAGACCCCCTGAATCCAAAAAAAAGCATGTCCATGTGTGTGAATGTGAACATCATAACTCAGAAACGAACAGTCGGATGAACATTAAACTAGGTATTTAGGTTCAGTATCTTCCACAGATGAGACACGAAGGTTTTCAAGAAAATCCCCCCACCCCAGATTACCCTTTACATGGAACATTTTTCGAAAATTTTAGTTTTCTCGAAAATGGCTCCAACGATTTTGATTAAAATATCATATGTTTAAGATATTTTCATGGCAAATGAAATGTATATCTGGAATTTTCTGGGAATGTCTCCAAAAGTATTCTTCATTGTGAACGACTTTTGCATAACTGGTAAACCATAAGAGATAGACAAAATTTTACTACACAAAAAATGTAGATCGCGTTAAAATACACAATTTATGTCATATACATTTTTTTTGTTGAGTGAACCATTTTCGAGATATTGCTTGTTATTCCCTTGAATTTTCCAATACTTCTACTTTTTCTCAAATTCGTTATTCATTTTTTTTTGTCCTGGTAATGCAAAGAGAATGGAATACTCCACATAGCAACCAGCTCTTAATATATTTGAGTATAGCTTAAAGCCTAACAATTCCCCTTGCATCTACAGAAAATTAGCAATAGATTAACATCTCGATTAACATGAAGCATGTGGAGAATAAGCGTTTATAAAAATAGTTTGTACAATAGTAGAGAAAGTCATGTGAGTGTAACACATCAGATTTTTTGGATATGCACTTTCCATACGTTTACTATTTTTCCTAATTCGTCTCAACGTTAAAGAATTCGCACTATACATTACCGCACCACACACAAAGTGTTAAATTAATCTCTTCCTTAACTCCTCCTTCTGTTGTCGACGGTGGTACTTCTTTTACTCTTCATAGAAATTATCTTTAATTTAGTAATGATTTCAACAGAACTTCAAGCTCTTATGCATATTGTAAAAAACAAATAAATAATATCTTAGATGCAGCGTTACTGAGTTGTTTCTGAGATGGAGAATTGACAATCCAAGGACAAATCTAAGCTAATTGTCAATACATATCTAATATAGATATAATTGTGTCATATTCTTTTACACAAAGCGGTTTTATTTGTTTAATAAATATAGGTAAATATTTCCTTTTTATTCTCAGCTCTGATCCAGAGACTAACCTTTTTCTCATAATGTTTTCTTGCAGAAAAAATTAATTCAGTTTAATACCAGCACCGAGAGGAAAAGTAAAATACAGTGTAATCCTTGGGCGATTTTTTGTTTCTGTTATTAATTTGTAACGTAATATTCTCATGAAATATTCATGCAACATCACAATGATGCATTGCCGCTGTTTGTTGAGATGATAAAAGAGGAAAATTTATAGATGTCATCACAATAAACTGCTCTGGGCTTCTTCATGTTTTACTTACGAGGATTGAAAATAAAAGTAACATACCGAGTTCAGATCAGGATGAGAGTTTTTTTGAAATGTTGGGAAGAGCTTTTCTTTGTCATAAAATATTAATAAACGGTTTAAGTGCGCAAATAGTGCTCTTTTTACTTTCTCTACTAGAAGGTAGTAATGGTATTGCAGTACACCCAAATATTTGATACCGAGATTTCACCGGAAATACATGTTTTGAGGCCCCCTGAATCCAAAAAAAGCATTTTTGGAAACATGTCCGTGTGTGTGTCTGCGAACAGCATAACTCAGAAACGAACAGTCGGATAAACACCAAACTTGGTATTTAGGTTCAGTATCTTCCAGAGATGCGACACGAAGGTTTTCAAGAAAATCCCTCCACCCCAGAATACCCTTTACATGGAACATTTTTCGAAAATTTTAATTTTCTCAAAAATGACCCTAACGATTTTGATTAAAATATCATATGTTTAAGATATTTTCATGACAAATAAATGTATATCTCGAATTTTCTGGGAATGTCTCCAAAAGTATTCTTCATTGTGAACGACCTTTGCATAGCTGGTAAACCATAAGAGATAGACAACATTTTACTACACAAAAAAATGTAGATCGCGTTAAAATACACAATTTATGCCATATACATTTTTTTGTAGAGTGAACCATTTTCGAGATATTGCTTGTTATTCCCTTAAACTTTTCGTTACTTATTTTCTCAAATGGGAATTCGTTATTCATTTTTTGTCTTGGATATGCAAAGAGTATTAATCTGAGGCAAAGAGAATGGTGCTGCACATAGCAACCAGATATTAAGAGTAATGTCTATGCTTAAAGGCTACTGTATTGCGCTTGCAAATACAAAACATGGGGAACATAGTACGCCTTAAGCGATAGTCAAATTTTTTAGAACTGGTCGCTATGTGTAAAATGTAATTCTCTCTGCATGTCAAAAGATCGCTTCTGCAAATGTTTATCTCTAATATGTAATAGATGGAGAATAAGAGTTTGTAAAAATAGTTTGTACAAGAGTAGAGAAAGTCATGTGAGTGTAACACTTCAGATTTTAATCTTTTTTTTATTGTCCATAGTTCACATCTGTAGGATAACACAGGGGCAGCTATTATTGTATAAAATTTCAACGTTTTATCTCTTCTTTCTGTATTTCTTAGAATACTATTAATTGGTTCACAGATATTTTGAAATATGCTTAGTTTAATATCAATGTAACACTCTTTCTCATTTTAATACTTCATGTTTTCGACATTACAATCCTCTATGCTGATTGATGCATTTACCATGCTGTAAAGTTGAGGCAGTATTTTTAACACTTAAATGATTTCAGTTTAATTATATAATATGTAAATTCAATAACAGCCCGCCTTAAAGCAACATGTGTATGTAACAATATATAAAAAATGTATATTTAAGTCATTGTGTATGTTTATATTATGTATATATTTAATAATGTTATGTGAATGCATTACGTAATTTAATAATGTAGGAGCTGTGAGAATAATAGGTTAAAAGTTGCTAACAATGAGGTAACCTTGAGGCAATAATGAATTTGAAAGATTAATGCTACTAGTCATTATTGGCGACAATAATGTAAATTTTTGTGACAGCTTATAAAATAACCAATCAACAACCAGAAAAACCATTAGTTAAATGAAGGTATTTTATTGGATTAGGAATAGCCAATCAGAGACTTGAAATACAGAAATTTACAAGTTTAGGAGGTTGAAATCAGTTCAGTTGGTTGCAGACAGCGTTACTAACCAGACGCAAAAATTGTCCTCAGTATTCGTGTGAGACGAAAAATAATTTTACGTGTTAAAAAGTGTAATTAATTAATAAAAAGAACCTCACAGCTCTCTATATCAGTGAAGTGTTATTTTAAATGTATCAAGTATTAATAAAAGGAGTGAAGTAATATTATAATTTGTGTTAGCCTACATTCATTAGTCGCATCACAACCCTGCTAAGAGAAACGTGTCTCTAACTGTTTACTATACGTGCGGTTGCTACTACTACAAGTTCGGCTCCAGAACAGTCGAAATATAAGACAGCTCCATTCTCAAAAAACACGGTACACCATTTCGGAAAAAAAAAACGTGTCCTTACTTCTGTAAAACTCTTATCCAGGTGTAGTATTGCAGCCAAACTTAATCTCATTAATGCATGGGGCGATTCTCTGTTTATTACCTTTGACTTTTCTTTGAGTATTTAATGGTCGTTTACGTTAGGCTTGGTTTAAATTGATGTAAATGGAAGCCATTACCACAAATTCACGCGGTGAGCGTTTTGTTTACACATCAAGGCATGTTGGCTGTCAAAGGATGTCCTAAACGTTGGCAAACACCGCAAACCACCAGTACAAGTGTTGGTGGTATTTGGTAGGATCAATAGGTCGTATCGATGTTTTCACTTAGAGGTTCTTTGTGCACACAGGTTCGGAGGTAACAGCCGTATTGACACAGGGCTGTGCGTTCACTGCATGTCAGCATCTCAAATATCAACAGCTTGTTAGACATTTATGGCAGTTTTTGAATACTGAAGCCGGGCGTAGGTCCTCACTTTAGAGGCCATACCCTTTGCTTCAATATTTGCTGCTATGATGGTTGACTATGAGATATTTCTCTCAGGGTATTCATGGTCGGGTGTGAACGGATAACTCCAGTTTAAATTGACTGAGACCTTTAATGTGTTCTGAATGATTTCAGTCGGGTTATATTATGTGTAAATTCAATAACGGCCCGCCTTACGGCAATATGTATATGTAATAATTTGTAAAATGTATGTAACAGTCATTGCATATGCTTATATTATTGTATCCATGTGTAATAATGTTATGTGAATATATTACGTAATTTAATAATATAGGAGCTGTGAGAATAATAAGTTAAACGTTGCTAACAATGAGGTAACCTTGAGGCAATAATGAGTTTGAGAGTTTAAATGTTATTTGTGATTCTTGGAAGTAATAATGTAATTTTAGTGACAGTTTAAAAATGGCCAATCAACAACCAGAAAAAGCTTTAGTTAAATGCAGAAATTCTAATGGAGTGGGATTAGCCTATCAGAGACTTGAAATACAGAAATTTACAAGTTTAGACGGTTGAAATCCAGTCAGTTGGCTGCAAACAGTGTTACTAACCGGATGCATGATGCGTCCTCGAGAAATTAAATACATATTCGTGTGAGACGAAAATATTATATGTATTTAAAAGTGGAAGTATTAAATAAAAGAATCTCACAGCTCTCGATATCAGTGAAGTGAATTAAAACTTAAAATCTGTGTAAGCCTACATTCTTGTCGCATCACGCCCTGCCAAGACTTCCATGTCTCTAACAATAATACTGACGCAGCCGAGGCAAACATAAATATATAATATTTAAAGGAACAGTTTAATTACCAAGTTAATCTTTTTTTAAACTTGGGGCAAAGGCCGCCTGAAAATACAATTTGGGGTGAAGGCTACCGGAAACCGGGTACCATACGTGCGGTTGCAACTACTACAAGTTCGGTTCCCCAACAGTTGAAATATAATACATCTTCTCCAAATTGGTGTCCATACGTGGAGCTAATAAAATTCTTCTTCAGTTCTAATACTTGAGATGTTTAACCGAGTTGCCGGCTGTTTGAGAACAAATAATGAAGCTGATTATGAATCGTAGCACTCGAAACTATAACAATTGAATTATTGTACCTGCTAACTTCTGCAGCATCAATTTTACGGTTTGAAATAACTGTTTTCGCAATAAAAGAAACTAACGGCGTAACTTGCCGTGAGGCGTTAAAATGCTTACCGGCAAAACCCATCGCGATGGCCGCTAAACCTTCTTCACACAAGCGCTGAAAATAACACACGAGTAATCACCAGATTAAGTGACTAATTCTCAAGAAAGAGTGTCACGAAGGTATGAACACCCAAATGTCTCTGTTTAGAATGACGCCCTTATATTAACTCAAGCTCCGCCTACATATTAATCCCCTACCAATGTTACTTCATTGGCGCTCTTATCTCAAAACTCCTACGTATGCGTATGTGACACTGTTACTATGCGGTACCTCCCCGTCTCTCAGGATTTCATTACCTTTCTCTTTCTCATAATGTCTACCTATGTGAATGTTCAAACGTACTGAACTTATAACCTAACCACATTGCAAGAATCTTTAAGCTAATGCTTTCCTCCTCACGCTGTTATTAATGACTTTGCTTAGCATGACTCGCTAATTACCTTTTTCTTCGGATAAATCTTTCAACTCAGCTTTATTATGTTATACATTGGTTCTTTCAATGCTTCCTTACTAAACAAAAATCTCAAATAAGATAGCGCGAAAGTTAAATGCATAAGTGTATTATACAGGCTGGAATATTTAAGTTGAGACTATACAACATCTCCAAAACTAAGCGTTGTAGAAAGAAATGCCTTGAATAACAATTGTTTCATATTATGGGGGAAAGTAAATGCCATTAGTTAGTTTTATTTCGAGGACGTTATGATGGCCATTTTAGGGTCAATTCCTTTTTACTTTCTCTACTACGTATAGTAAGTAGGGGAAGTATTGTATTCCATCCAAAAATTCCATACCGAGATTTCACCGGAAATACATGTTTTGAGACCCCCTGAATCCAAAAAAAGCATTTTTGGAAACATGCCCGTGTGTGTGTGTCTGTCTGTGAACAGTATAATTCAGAAACGAACAGTCGGATAAACACCAAACTTGATATTGAGGTTCAGTATCTTCCAGAGATGCGACACGAAGGTTTTCAAGAAAATCACTCCACCCCAGATTACCCTTTACGTGGAATTTTAATTTTCTCAAACATGGCTCTAACGATTTTGATTAAAATATCATATGTTTAAGATATTTTCATGACAAATAAAATGTATATCTTGAATTTTCTGGGAATGTCTCCAAAAGTATTCTTCATTGTGAACGACTTTTGCATAACTGGTAAAGCATAAGAGATAGACAAAAGTTTACTACACAAAAAATGTAAATCGCGTTAAAATACACAATTTATGATATGTACATTTTTTTTTTGTTGAGTGAACCATTTTCGAGATATTGCTTGTTATCCCCTTAAATTTTTAAATACTTATTTTCTCAAATGGGAATTCGTTATTCATTTTTTTGTCTTGGATATGCAAAGAGTATTAATCTGTGGCAAAGAGAATGGTGCTGCACCAGGCAAACAGCTATTAAGAGATATGTATATGCTTAAAGTCTACTGTATTTACTGTCTGCAAATGTTTATCTCGATTAACATGAAGTAGATGGAGAATAAGCGTTTGTAAAAATAGCTTGTACAAGAGTAGAGTAAGTCATGTGAGTGTAACACATCAGATTTTTCATTATAATCATGTTCTGTATTCTAAAGCAGTCGCAATATAACTTTATAATTGAAGCGACAATAAGGAATAATTATTAGAAATAAATAACCAATTTTCTCCAGTCAGCCTATGTAAAACAATTATTTTGCAATTTGCTTAAGAGTTTAGATGCCACATTTAGCAAACCAAACCATGACACAGTTTACGAGTATTGTCAATACCTGTTGCTGTCTACCACATGTCAAAGAAACACAGCGGTACGTGTTTAACTTTAAAGTGGTCAGCAATTGAGGTCCGTTGGAAGCAGTGGAGCAACAATAGCGTCCTGATTGGGCTGCCCAAAGTTTCTCTTCCGTCGTCTGAACGTGGTTGTAGCTCGGGGTAACGTGTGGAGTACAGGGTGTGCGTGATAAATGCGATTGAATGTTTTATTGCTCCAATACAGTGGCGCAGCCTGATTATCAGACTCGGGTATGCAACTCAACGTATATTGTGAAATTCGTTAAAATCTGAGCCAAACTAAACAGAATTGCCCATATCAACATATTTAATCTCAGCTAGAGAATCTATTTTTCTCTCAGAACTTACATCTGCAAAGCAAATAAACCTATCTGCAACATTTTCATCAACGGTTATGTATCGCAAAACGGTAGAGTTGTTTACTACTTATGTCAGAAGTTTCATCTAATATCAATAAAACAAAGAAGGCACTAGAAATTCCTTCTTAATTTCACGCATCATGACGGCACTCACACTTGAAATTAAGTCATTCCGAATATCAGGTGAAGTTGCAAGAAAAACAGTAGACTTTTCTAAGTGCTCTTTCAGAGAAGTGTCATATATAGCTAATCCATTTAAATACTCAATATAGTTGTCCCTGTTTGAGGATACTTCACTCTCATTATGATCACGAATAGCAAGTGCTTGCTTTCCTAAAAACAATTATAGCCCGTACAACGTGAGAAAATAAAGCTCTATTCCTTTTCACTTCATTGTTATGCTGTTCAAGTGAGAGCTTATGCTGACTATCCAAAGAAAATTCTATTCTGGGAGTTTTACCAAAAAATTTTAGTTGTTTTTGGCTGCCTTATAAATGTTATTTAAATCTTTATAACCGTTGGAAATCCAGATGCATTTTTCATTTGAAAAAATCTGATGTGTTACACTCACATGACTTTCCCTACTCTTGTACAAACTATTTTTACAAACGCTTATTCTCCATCTACTTCATGTTAATCGAGATAAACATTTGCAGACTTTATCTTATTGCTAATTTTCTTGTAGATGTAAGGGGAATATATATTTGCAAGGGCAATATAGAAATACAGTAGCCTTTAGGCATATACATATCTCTTAATAGCTGGTTGCTAGGTGCAGCACCATTCCCTTTGCCACAGATTAATACTCTTTGCATATCCAAGACAGAAAAATGAATAACGCATTCCCATTTGAGAAAATAAGTATTGAAAAATTTAAGATAATAACAAGGAATATCTCGAAAATGGTTCACTCAACAAAAAAAATGTTTATGACATAAATTGTGTATTTTAACGCGATCTACAATTCTTGTGTAGTAAAATTTTGTCTATCTCTTATGGCTTACCAGTTATGCAAAAGTCGTTCACAATGAAGAACACTTTTGGAGACATTCCCAGAAAATTCAAGATATACATTTTATTTGTCATGAAAATATCTTAAACATATGATATTTTAATCAAAATCGTTAGAGCCATTTTTGAGAAAATTAAATTTTTCGAAACATCTTCCATGTAAAGGGTATCCTGGGGTGGGGGATTTTCTTAAAACCTTTGTGTCACATCTCTGGAAGATACTGAACCTAAATACCAAGTTTGGTGTTGATCCGACTGTTCGTTCCTGAGTTATGCTGTTCACAGACAGACACCCACACACACGGACATGTTTCCAAAAATGCTTTTTTTTTAAATTCAGGGGGTCTCAAAACATGTATTTCCGGTGAAATCTCGGTATCAAATTTTTGGGTGGAATACAATACTTCCCCTACTTACTCTACGTAGTAGAGAAAGTAAAAAGACATGACCAACAAAACACAACCATGACTCACTTTCATAAACTTTGATGTTGAAATGCCTTACATATTTTTTAATCTTAGTTGTAATACTGAGTATGGGCTTTGGAGGACCTGCTTTAATTACAAACTTCCTTTTCAGAGAAATTTAATGACTGGAAGCTTCTTAGCTTGAGCTTGTCCATCACACAACAGTTTGTTTCCATTTTCGTTGCTACAACCGCACTGAAACAATGTATTGTTTGCTATTGCACTTCGTGACCTCTCGGATGTACACTGCCTGTGTACATACCTTCCTCCCAGAACCCACGCAAATCTTAAGCTACATTTTCTTTGATAATGAGTAACCAAGTGTCCAAAGCCTGCTTAAATTTTCACAATTGAAGAAACACACATACAAGAAACAAAACAACTCACGAGTTACTCCCTATTCACGTTTATAAATGCAATTGTATGAGACGATTTTTAACACGAGATGTACTCCAACTGAGTACATACCATGGGTCACCAAGGTCGAGCACACAGCGCCAGTTTCCTCCAGCTGACGGCAGGTGCCGTTGACCACACCCTTGTCTCGATACAGACTGCGTTCAAGTTATCGCAACGTGGCGCGAATTCAAATTATAATATTTAGGAAAGCTCGATTTTTAATGATATTAGAACGTTCTGCCCTACAAAATTACAATGAACACCAATTTTGCCACCAGTTTCAGGAAAATTACACGGTATGTAACACATCTCTCACATCCATTGACGCTACGCCCCTGCTCCAATACAAATAGTTTATGGAAAACAAATCAAGTTAGCGCTATTTTTCTGGGGAGGGGGAGGAATGTTTTATAACTTAGATATTTTGTAGTTTTATCATGTTCTTGAGCATTCCGAGAAGAATCTGTAGAGCATTTTAATAGTTTAAAATAAAACATTGTTATTCTGAACCAATATTTATAAAGGAACGTTTCGACAAATAAATTAATGAATAAACCATACCTTACTCTTTTATACTACAAAACAGCCGCCCCATCGCTTGTACACAAGAAAAGCCTACTGGAGATATCGGAGCTACTGGTGGTATTTCTAGTATAAACACTCAAGGAAGTTTTCTGGGTACAAAATGCGTCCTGTAATAATGCGCATTCTAGGGTCCGTTAAGTGAGGTTTGTTATTGTTTTGCGAGGGTTTGCTATTGTTTTGTTGAACATTGTTGCCATTAGCTGTGAATACTACTAGCTTCATGTACATAAACAATAAACTTCAATTGTGTTCTTTGGGTGGAAGTTGTACATTGAGTATTATTTATGGACGCTCTTTAACTGCTTTAACTGCTACGCGTCCATTCTACAGGGAGAGCCAAAAGACTACGAACCGGCTGCGCGGTCCTCGGCGCTCATTGTCGTCTGCCGCTATCATAGAAAGGGGCGGATGAAACCATTTTAAAAACTACTTTTAAAGGCTTTACTTAACAACTGTATGAAACTGTGTTTGAGGACAGAATTATTAGTAGAGATTTGTGGCCCCCTCGGTCCCCCGACCTAACCCCCTGCGATTTATATTTCTGGAGTAACTTAAAACAAAGTGTACAAGACAAATCCACACACCTTGAAAGAATTAAAATAAAAAATCCGCCAGGAAATTGCCAGTATTTCTCAACCTGAACTACGGCGAGTGATGGATAGTTTCCTAAAGAGGTGCCAAAAATGTTTCAGCATCTCCTTTCATAAAGTTAGTAAGTAAAGCCTTTAAAAGTAGTTTTAAAACTGTTTTATGGTTTCGCGCGCCTTTCTATGACAGCGGACAAGAGCGCCGAGGACGCGGACAAGAAAAACACCGCGCAGCCGGTTCGTAGTTTTTTGGCTCTCCCTATATATTGGGCGTGAAAAACCAGAAATCTTGCTCAGATGCCTCTTTATCAGGCCTAAGGTTCTACTACACGGGACCACCGGCGTTACTTCCCTTCCGGAGGAAGCCATGCTAAAGATTTTTACGCCCAACAAAAATCCGCCGGGTTTGAACCCGCGAACTAGAACTAGAGACACTCCTAGACCATCTAGGCTAACTTTGAGGGAACCTAATTGAGCTTCTTTCAACTACCGTTTACACTGAGCCTAATCAGCAGGGCTCGCATTCTGGAGGTCCTATGTTCGATTCCGGGGACCGACCACGCTGACTGTGGGTTTTTCGTGGTTTTCCCTGGTTGGCAACACAAATGCTGAGATGGTTTCTCTTCTACGAAAAAGCTTCCTTTCGCTTATTTCATCTCATTTTGCATCCCCTTTTATGTTTAAGGTAGGCTTAGGGGTTGTGCAGTATCGGACAAATGGCAGCCTTCTCTAAGCCGCTCAGGTGTGTAGAGTCCTCCCAGTTCCGCCAGAGGTATGACCGTCATCAAGCTTGGAGTCGTTAGGACTTCTGCACGTCTCTGTCGGCCGGCCTCCCTGCGGCCTTTAGCCTCCTGTGAGAAGGTGGAGTAAGCACAAAAAAATCCGCGTTGGGTCGATGTGCGAGGTGTCCCCGCCGTTCCCTGGTCATGCGACCACAGGCTGTACCATTGTACCATAAGGGAAGTAGAAATCTCTGTTAGTACATTGACCGCATGGGTACCACCTTCTATCGTTGCGTTTAAAATGTTATGAATTCGGAGTTATAATTACACTTTGTTGTTGTATGTTCTAAATGCACATAAGCAAATATTTATCTTATATAAATAAAACGAAACAAATCAATACTATATCCAATTATTATAAACATATGCTGACTGGTGTGTACTCCTGCTCTTAATATCACCAAAACAAGGAACGTAATAAACAAATGTCAGACTATTTTTACTTTCGCTACACGTATAGTAAGTAAGGCAAGAATTGTATTCCACCCAAAAATTCGATACCGAGATTTCGCCGGAAATACATGTTTTGAGGCCCCCTGAATAAAAAAGGCATTTTAGGAAAAAGTCCCATAAATACAAAATTTGGTATTTAGCCCCACTATCGTTCAAAGATGCGACACGAAGATTTTCAAGGAAATCCCCCACCACAGACTAACCTTCACATGGAACATTTTTCGAAAATTTCATTTTCTCAAAAGTGGCTATAACGATTTTGATTAAAATATCATATATTTAAGATATCTTTATGGCAAACGAAATGTATATCTTCAAATTTTTGGAGATTGTCCGCAAAATTCCTCTTTATTCTGAATGGTTTTTGCAGAAACCGTAAGAGATAGACAACGTCTTACTGCAGAAAAATGTAGATCGCATTAAAACAACAATTTGTCAGATAGATTTTTTTTTGTCAAGTGAACCATTTCCGAGATATTCCTTGTTATTTGTTTGAATTTTCCAATACTTATAATTTTTCTCAAATGGGAATTCGCTATTCGTTTTTTGCTTTCTCTACTACGAATAGTAAGTAGGGGAAGTATTGTATTCCATCCAAAAATTTGATTCTGAGATTTTACTTGAAATACATGTTTTGAGATCCCCTGAATCCAAAAAAAGCATTTTTGGAAACATGTCCGTGTGTGTGTGTCTGTGAACAGCATAAATATTTTCATGATAAATAAAATGTATATCTTGAATTTTCTGGGAATGTCTCCAAAAGTATTCTTCATTGTGAACGACTTTTGCATAACTGGTAAACCATAAGAGATAGACCAAATTTTTCTACAAAAAACATGTAGATCGCGTTAAAATACACAATTTATGTCATATACATTTTTTTTGTTGAGTGAACCATTTTCGAGATATTGCTTGTTATTCCCTTAAATTTTTCAATACTTATTTTCTCAAATGGGAATTCGTTATTCATTTTTTTTTTGTCCTGGACATGAAAGAGAATGGAATGCGCCACATAGTCACCACCTCTTAAAATATTTGACTATCGCTTAAAACCTACCATATTCCACTTGCATCTACAAGAAAATTAGCAATAAGATTAACATCTCGATTAACATGAAGCATATGGAGAATAAGCGTTTGTAAAAATAGTTAGTGCAAGAGTAGAGAAAGCCATGTGAGCGCAACACATTAGATGTTTCTTTACTCTGTCCCCTATTCGTTATGTTTATTTTCTATTCTGAACGAAGTTACGGAGTAAGGCTATAAGGAGTGGTAGGGAGGCGCTGTGTAGAATTGCTATAAAGCCCTTAGACGATTATGAAGTTAAATATAAATTGTAAGTGTTTCTGGAAATATAGAACGAAGCAACCGAAATTCCCTAAAAGGCAAATGTGACATGTTTTTCCCATTATAGTGTTCTCTGGTTATATTTGGTGAATTCCGTCTGTTCACTTGGCATCAGTACCACAAATTGCTCCTAAAATGTAAAGATATGGTCGTAGTTGGCATTAATTGCAGCTGTTACGTTGGCGACACATGCATTATCTTGCAGATATATAATTCGTTTGGGGTTAAAGCATATATGCCCGCGGTTGTGTTTATTCCATTGTTCACAGTGTGCAAATTGCTTTAGTGCTTATATAATGATTCCTCGCTTTCTAATTGTTGTTTTTACAACCTAATTTCACATTGAATTTTTCAATACTACTTATAGTGCTGGGAAGGGACTTAATCCAGAGGTGCAATCTCAAAAATAAGATTTTCGGACTGGCTTGTAACTAGCAATTCTTATTGTAAGGTTGAGAGTACTAATTTAGGTTTAATGTCGGCCATTTTGAAATCTTGGAAACAGCCATAAAATTGTGTCCCCTATATTAGGGCAAGTATTACTACTTCAAAAAGCGTGGCGAACGTGTAGCTTAATTGGGCTAGCTTTTCTAAGTCTAAAACTACTATTGATGCATCTTAAAAGTTGACAAGATTTCCGAGAAGGTGTGATACTATTGATCAGAAATTTTGGTCGTGGGTGTTCCGATTATTACCTACTACGGGCTTCATTCATAGCTTCATCATATCTCCTATCCTATGCTGTTCTGGTTTCAAGTGTTGGGGATTCGAACTTGTAGTAGTTGCAACCGCACGTATGTTAAACAGTTTCCGGTAGCCTTCGCCCCAAATGCACTTTCAGGTAACCTTTGCCCCAAGCTTAAAACTTTGTAACTTAATCTGTTTCTTTAAATATTTAATATTTATGTTTGCCTCGGCTGCGTCAGTATTATTGCTTTAGAGACACGTTTCTCTTGGCAGGGTTGTGGTGCAACAAGAATGTAGGCTTACACAGATTATAATTTTACTTCACTCCTTTTATTAATGCTTGACACGATTTAAATAACACTTCACTGACAGAGAGAGCTGTGAGATGTTTTTATTAAATACTTGCACTTTTAACACTTAAATTATTTTTTTTACTCAAAATACGTATAAAATCTCTCAAGGACGCATCACGATCCGGTTACAATCACTGTCTGCAGGCAACTGAATAGCTTTCAACCGTCTAAACGTGTAAATGTCTGTATTTCAAGTCTCTGATTGGCCAATCCTACTCCAATAGAATACCTGCATTTAACTAAAGCTTTTTCTGATTGTTGAATGGCTATTTTATAAACTGTCACTAAAATTGCATTATCGCTTCCAAGAATCACAAGTAGTATTGTTAAACTCTCAAACTTATTATTGCCTCAAGGTTACCTCATTAGTAACGTTTAACTTATTATTCTCACAGCTCCTACATTATTAAAACACGTAATATATTCACATAACATTATTGAACATGTATACAATAATATAAGCATGTGCAATGACTGTTACATATATTTTACAAATTATTACATACACATATTGCTTTAAGGCAGGCTGTTATTGAATTTACATATTTATATAATTTGACTGAAATAATTTAAGTGTTAAAAATACTGCCTCAAAGTGATCCTACGTGCACTGGGATCCAAGCAGAAGTAGTATGGGAGGAAATAATGGCAGAAATATGAAATATATATATATATATATATATATAAGAATAATTCTTATCTGCTACTATTGATTTGTGCACAGAAAATAACCACACTGTTTTCTATAAAATATTTGGAAAAAGCTTAAGGATTTCTTCCTCATACGTCAGGGAGGCCTATGTCGGTACTGCCATTGTTACCAACGTGAATGGAAATTTTAATCACGTAAACTAATTTATAGTTAACGGAACGCTTCAGAAATTTTTACTTTGCTTCATGTGTGCAGAATTACACTAGGACAAAATGCTTGACTATTTCTAACCGCATACCGCATACAGGTAAGCTTTCCTGTATTATTATACATGAGAGCAATCACATATGGATGATACAATATACACGCTACGATGTATTTATCATGCCTGTTTTATTTGTGGTGAAATTTTATTACTTATGAAGTCCACTGTTCCTCTATATGAAACAAAGCCAATAATAATAAGAGTCACATAAAAAATATCGTAAGATGCATTTATATAAAAAATCTGATGTGTTACACACACATGGCTTTCTCTACTCTTGTACAAACTATTTTTACAAACGCTTCATGTTTATCGATGTTAATCTTATTGATAATTTTCTTGTACATGCAAGGGGAATTGCTAGCCTTTAAGCGATAGTCAAATATTTTAAGAGCTGGTTGCTATGTGGAGTATTCCATTTTCTTTGCATTACCAGGACAAAAAAAATCTGATGTGTTACACTCACATGACTTTCTCTACTCTTGTACAATCTAATTTTACAAAAGCCTATTCTCCATATACTTCATGTTAATCGAGATATCGAGATATCAATCTTATTGGTAATTTTCTTGTAGATGCAAGGGAAATATGGTAGCTTTTAAGCGATAGTCAAATATTTTAACGCTGGTTGCTATGTGGCGCATTCCATTCTCTTTGCATGTCCAGGACATAAAAAAATCTGATGTGTTACACTCACATGACTTTCTCTACTCTTGTACAATCTATTTTTACAAACGCCTATTCTCCATATGCTTCATATTAATCGAGATATCGAGATGTCAATCTTATTGGTAATTTTCTTGTAGATGCAAGGGGAATATGGTAGCTTTTAAGCGATAGTCAAATATTTTATCGCTGGTTGCTATGTGGCGCATTCCATTCTCTTTGCATGTCCAGGACATAAAAAGAATGAATAACGAATTTGAGAAAAAGTATAAGTATTGGAAAATTTAAGGAAATAACAAGCAATATCTCGAAAACGGTTCACTCAACAAAAAAAATGTATATGATATAAGTTGTGTATTTTAACGCGATCTACATTTTTTGTGTAGTAAAATTTTGTCTATCTCTTATGGTTTACCAGTTATGCAAAAGTCGTTCATTATGAAGAATACTTTTGGAGACATTCCCAGAAATTTCGAGATATACATTTCATTTCTCATGGAATTATCTTAAACATATGATATTTGCATCAAAATCGTTAGAGCCATTTTTGAGAAAATTAAAATTTTCGAAAAATGTTCCATGTAAAGGGTAGTCTGGGGTGGGGAGATTTTCTTGAAAATCTTTGTATCGCATCTCTGGAAGATACTGAACGTAAATACCAAGTTTGGTGTTTATCCGACTGTTAGTTTTTGAGTTATGCTGTTCACAGACACACACACACATACACACACACAGACACACACACACACACACACTCACACACAGACACACACACGGACATGTTTCCAAAAATGCTTTTTTTGGATTCAGGAGGTCTCAAAACATGTATTTCCGGTGAAATCTCGGTATCGAATTTTTGGGTGGAATGCAATACTTCCCCTACTTACTATACGTAGTAGAGAAAGTAAAAAATGAATAACGCATTTGAGAAAAAGTATAAGTATTGGAAAATTTAAGGAAATAACAAGCAATATCTCGAAAACGGTTCACTCAACAAAAAAAATGTATATGATATAAGTTGTGTATTTTAACGCGATCTACATTTTTTGTGTAGTAAAATTATGTCTATCTCTTATGGTTTACCACTTATGCAAAATTCGTTCACAATGAAGAATACTTTTGGAGACATTCACAGAAAATTCGAGATATACATTTCATTTGTCATGAAAATATCTTAAACACATGATATTTTAATCAAAATCGTTAGAGCCATTTTTGAGAAAATTAAACTTTTCGAAGAATGTTCCATGTAAAGGGTAATCTGGGGTGGGAGGGATTTTCTTGAAAACCTTCGTGTCGCATCTCTGCAAGATACTGAACCTAAATACCAAGTTTGGTGTTTATCCGACTGTTCGTTTCTGAGTTATGCTGTTCAGACACATACACAGACATGCTTCCAAAAATGCTTTTTTTGGATTCAGGGATCTCAAAACATGTATTTCCGGTGAAATCTCGGTATCGAATTTTTGGGTGGAATGCAATACTTCCCCTACTTACTATACGTAGTAGAGAGAGTAAAAAATGAATAACGCATTTGAGAAAAAGTATAAGTATTGGAAAATTTAAGGAAATAACAAGCAATATCTCGAAAAGGGTTCACTCAGCAAAAGAAATGTATATAACATAAGTTGTGTATTTTAACGCGATCTACATTTTTTGTGTACTAAAATTTTGTCTATCTCTTATGGTTTACCAGTTATGCAAAAGTCGTTCACAATGAAGAATACTTTTGGAGACATTCCCAGAAAATTCGAGATATACATTTCATTTCTCATGACATTATCTTAAACATATGATATTTTCATCAAAATCGTTAGAGCCATTTTTGAGAAAATTAAAATTTTCGAAAAATCTTCCATGTAAAGGGTACTCTGGGGTGGGGGGATTTTCTTGAAAACCTTCGTGTCGCATCTCTGGAAGATAGTGAACTTAAATATCAAGTTTGGTTTTTATCCGACTGTTCGTTTTTGAGTTATGCTGTTCAAACACACACACAGACACACACACACACACACACACACACACACACAGACACACACACGGACATGTTTCCAAAAATGCTTTTTTTGGATTCAGGAGGCCTCAAAACATATATTTCCGGTGAAATCTCGGTATCGAATTTTTGGGTGGAATGCAATACTTCCCCTACTTACTATACGTAGTAGAGAAAGTAAAAATGAATATGGAATTTGAGAAAAAGTATAAGTATTGGAAAATTTCAGGTGATACAAGCAATATCTCGAAAATGGTTCACCCAACAAAACAAATGCATATAACGTAAATTGTGTATCGTTAGAGCCATTTTTGAGAAAATTAAAATTTTCTAAAAATGTTCCATGTTAAGGGTAATCTGGGGTGGGGGGATTTTCTTGAAAAGCTTCGTGTCGCACCTCTGGAAGATACTGAACCTAAATACCAAGCTTGGTGTTTATCCGACTGTTCGTTTCTGAGCTATGCTTTTTATGGATTCAGGGGGTTTCAACACAATATTTCCGGTGAAATCTCGGTATCTAATTTTTGGGTGGAATACCATACTTCCCCTACTTACTATACGTAGTAGAGAAAGTAAAAATAGCTGAACAATAAACGTAACTGCGGTTAAATAAGCCATAGGTGATAATATAATTTAAAAAGCTCTCTAAAACTTTAAAGGCAAAGAAAGTACATATAAAATAATAAAAGTCTTTGCTTGCCAACTGTGGACTATGGATTATTTATGGACTATCTTGTGTTCATATGATATTTTTCTCACAGCATGAAAAGTTTGAGACATTTGGTGCTAACATATTTTATATACAGCTAGTGCAGAGTAATTATGCATGAATCGTTTCACTGCTATCGCCATCACCGCTTCACGCTCAGTGATTCCACACTTTATCACAGTTTTTACTGTGCACTGTGTTAATACACAGACACCAGAAAAAGTTGCATCTTTATGGTTCAGTTGTCAGGGCAACAGCGGCCGTTTCGCGATGACAGCATGTATTTCATCCGACTTTATTCTCCAGCTACGCTTATTGTTTTAATTAAATTCGTTATTACGGCGTTTTCCCCCTTAAAATGCATTTGCATTATCCTCATGCGGCAGTTAGGTTTTTTTTAACCCCGTGCATTATGGATATCCTCAGGAAACAGAAGTATCAAAACCAGAACTATATTCAAAGGGATGTTAGACAAGTCATTGAGATGGTATACTCGGGGTAAGAAGGTTTCAGACATATATGTTCTGGCGTGAACTTCAGAACAATGTTCATACCCATAACCTTTATCTAGCAAAGCTCTTAGCACTTAGAAAAAAATCTGATGTGTTACACTCACATGACTTTCTCTACTCTTGTACAAACTATTTTTACAAACGCTTATTCTCCAAATACTTCATGTTAATCGAGATGTTAATCTTATTGCTAATTTTCTTGTAGGTGCAAGGGGAATTGGTAGACTTTAAGCGATAGTCACATATTTTAAGATCTGGTTGCTATGTGGAGTATTCCATTCTCTTTGCATTACCAGGACAGAAAAATGAATAACAAATTTGAGAAAAAAGTATTTGTGTAGTAAAATTTTGTCTATCTCTTATGGTTTACCAGTTATGCAAAAGTCGTTCACAATGAAGAATACTTTTGGAGACATTCCCAGAAAATTCGAGATATACATTTCATTTGTCATGAAAATATCTTAAACATATGATATTTTAATCAAAATCGTTTGAGCCATTTTTGAGAAAATTAAAATGTTCGAAAAATGTTCCATGTAAAGGGTAATCTGTGGTGGTGGGATTTTCTTGAAATGCTTCGTGTCGCATCTCTGGAAGATACTGAACCTAAATACCAAGTTTGGTGTTTATCAGACTGTTCGTTTCTTAGTTATGCTGTTCACAGGCAGACAGACACACACACATGTTTCCAAAAATGTTTTTTTTTGGATTCAGGGTGTCTCAAAACATGTATTTCCGGTGAAATCTCGGTATCGAATTTTTGGGTGGAATACAATACTTCCCCTACTTACTATACGTAGTAGAGAAAGTAAAAATGTAAAACTGCGATTTTTTGTTCCTGACTGCTAAACTCCTCTTAGCGCACTAAAGCAATTACGTTCGGGCCTAAACTGCAGATTAATTTAACGTCAGGTTAAGTTAACACTAAACCGAGCGTCCCGCTGGCGGTAACGTCAGCATTCGGGATGTCGTGGGTTCGATTCCCGTGGCCGACCTTTCTGACCCAAGATTTTTTTCGGGGGTTTCCCCGGGTCTTCTCCGAATTAGCTATCCCTCGTTTTCTCCTCCATTCTCATTTCACTTCAGACTTCATCCGCTTGGTTTCTTTCAGGGTTGTACGTGTCGGCGAGAGGTCACGGCTTGCTTTGAAGATGTTATATTGTTGTAGGAGAAGTAGTATATTTCAACTATTGGGGAGCCGAACTTGTAGTAGTTGCAACCGCACGTATAGTAAACAGTTTCCGGTAGCCTTCGCGCCAAATATATTTTTACTGTTTCTTTAAATATTATATATTTATGTTTGCCTTGGCTGCGTCAGTATTATTGTTAGAGACATGTTTCTCTTAGCAGGGTTGTGGTGCGACAAGATTGCAGGCTTACACAGATTATAATTTTACTTCACTCCTTTTATTAATGCTTAACACGATTTAAATAACACTTCATTGATATAGAGAGCTGTGAGATTCTTTTATTAATTACTTGTACTTTTTTACACGTAAACTATTTTTCGTCTCACACGAATACGTATTAAATTTCTTGAGGACACTTTTTTCGTCTGGTTAGTAACGCTATATACAAACAACTGAATTGATTTCAACCGCTTAAACTTGTAAATTTCTGTATTTCAAGTCTCTGATTGGCTATTCCTAATCCAATAGAATACCTTAATTTAACTAAAGCTTTTTCTGGTTGTTGATTGGCTATTTTTAAACTGTCTCAAAATTTACATTATTGCTTCCAAGAATCAGAAGTAACATTATTAAACTCTCAAGGTTACCTCATTGTTACCTCATTGTTAGCAACTTTTGACCTCTTTCTTACAGCTCCTACATTATTAAATTACGTAATACATCCATATAACATTACTGAACATGTTTACAATAATATAAGCATATGCAGTGATTGTTACATACATTGTTTACAAATTATTACATACACTTGTTGCTTTAAGGCGGGCTGTTGTTGAATTTATATACTATATAATTTGACTGAGATCATTTAAGTGTTAAAACCACTGCCTCGGCTTCACACAATGCAATTATTATTTTAAAAAAAATTTTATTATTAAGCTCTCCAATTATCCCACTAGTTTGAAAGAAAATAAGTTTTAAACACGTGTCTTCAATTTTTAATGTCACTACTAAGCGTGTTAACATCATTTAATCTCATCATTCTTTTATCCTATCTTAACAAATAGATATACAACATTTCATGGATTTAAACCTAAAAGTATATCATGTGAAACAATTTCAAAATGTGACTTTACGGACAAATGAAACCCCGAGAAAATACAGTTTAAAAATTATAGCGGTAAAATAACACTATTTATGATTTTAAGCGGTTAAAGAATCATTTAGTGCATATAGATCCCTTCCTTCATCTTCTCTGCTCCTCTACAGCTAAGTTGGTATGCAAAGATTTCTGAGGGCACTCCTAAATTGTTTGTTCAGCTTAAAGTTGGCAAAACGTATCGTTTTGACTGTAATTTAATAGGAAACTAGACTTAGAGGCAGACATTTAAATCGCTATATGACATGTTTTAAAAGATCATGCAGCTATAAAAGCTGCACAGAACTAAATTAGAAGATTTTATCCTTAATACTCTTTATGTCGATAGTTTTCTTTTCCTTATTTTACGTTCTGTTTTCATAGACATCATTCACACCTCCTGGCTAGTGTATAAGGAGAAATGATACAGCATTCCCTTTTGGAAATGTTTTTGTTAAATGCATAGAGCCAATGGAACGGAATCACGAAGAAGGAAACAAAAATATTTAGTATTAGCAATATATTTTAACAATTGAACCTCTTAGGTAGCAATACAAACTATGAAAAACGAAATATATAAATGAAAGAGGCATATAAACCGAGATGGTGACGCCGCGGATAGCGTGTGCAATTGGGTCCCGGTAGGGTAGGCAAATGCTTTGGTGATTTCTTCTCTACCACTATTCCCTTTATATTATTTCCCTTTCATTCTGTTTCTTTCTCATCTTTCAGATGTACTTCTAGGTTTCGCGGCGCATGGCGGTGCCAGACAAATGGCGCGGATGCATGCTCAAGTAAGAGTGCTCCTCGTGGATGGGTCACCTCCAGCACTGAGACGATCCACGAGCTTGTATGTTAGGGCTTCCGCGCGTCTCTGTGCCCTGTCTACCTACGACATGTAGCCTCCTGCGATCCCTTCACCTCATCCCTTCCTCTTGATGGGGGTAGCCGCAATAGATCTGTGGAGGTCGCAGCGTGCGGGTTGTCCCCTGCGTTGAATCACATCTAACTCTAAGAGATATATAGGAAATAAATATATAATGTAACTCTCATATTGTATATACAAAGAGCGCGTAACTCTATTCAGTTATAATCATGGACCTTCGAATTTTAACCAAGCGCTCACTATTAACTCCTTTGATGCAAAACACGACCAGCGTGCGTTAAAAAACGGTAAACAATTTCCAAGGGAAGCAAATTTATTCATTTGACGTTATTCCTCTAAACGAGAATATCTGGGATTAGTTAAAATTAGTATTTTGATGGCAACCTCTCAATACGGCGTAAAACCGTTCGAGCCAAGATCGAAACGAAAAGTTGATTACAACTAAATTTCTTACTTTTCCAGTAAGAGCACAGAAAACTAATTCCTTTCCGTATTCTTGCACGACACACTGTGTGCTGTAATCCAGAGCAAGTACAAGACAAGGTAGACGATTAATGATAGCCTAGATGAGCTCGGAGTCCTACGTGCCGAAAGTTGTCGTTTTGGTTCCTGGGAACCAAAGGCTGCTTAGAATTATATGCTTGTAATGTTTCGTTTAAAAAATCTGATGTGTTACGTTCACATGGCTTTCTCTACCCTCTTATTAATGGGTATACAAATTATTCTTACGAAAGTTAATTTTTTTACCCGCTTCATTTTAATCGAGATGAACCTTTCCGTAAATGCTGCATTACAAATTTCGTTATAGCTACAAAGGAATAACAATAGTCAAATGTTTTAAAACTGGACGCTATACGCTGGCGTTAAAATTCCATAATTTTTCCACGACATCGCGAGAAACAACTGAATATCGGAAGGACTTTAAAATGATGATTAGGTATTGAACAATTCCATCCATTAATAAAGGATATGTCAGAAATGACTGATGTCTCAAAAAATTATTTGTAATAAATCGTGTGTATAAAGAGATCCTTTATTGTGTAGTACGTTTTCGTCTATCGCTTAACGCTTACCGGTCATATAAGATTATACAAATTTCCTTCCAAATGAAGAGGACTTCACAGGTGTCGCAGTAATCTATCGTGTTATCTTATTTGCTGAGCGCCTGTTATTGTTTTACCATTTTGAATTATGGGTTCTTTGTCCTCCGGCTAGCTATTATTACTCAGTCGAGCAAATATCTCTTGAACAGGGTGTGTAAACGGAAAGGAGTTGTTACTAAAAGATAACACTGATAAAAGAATTCGTTTTTACACTTTTATTGCCGTCACACTTAATTAATTTCACATATTTAATCTTTATACACGCCTGACTGAAACTATTATATTTTTGAATGTAACTACAATCACTTATTTGCCGCGCACTATTAATTCGCGTATTTCACATTTTGTAACTAACTTTACGACGCGAGAGATTTGTAGAATTGCGTAATGTGTACTTCGTGAATGCTTCCTTAGAACTGCCTGACGTGTAACTCGCGAGAGAGATTTCTTAGAACTGCGCAACGTTTACCTCGTGAATGATTCTGTAGAACTGCGCCATACCTGCCCTGGCTTAAGAATTTATACTCCCTCACTCCGATATGCCTAAACATTATAATATAGCTGCTATTGGTTAATAAATCGCGCCAACATTAGCGTCTCTTTCGTCATCCAGTCAAAATTACAAAAACATATGCTCTAGGGAAGATATTCCCTCCATTTCTAAAGAAACGCACGCTACTCTGACGTCATTTGTTAGTCTCTTCTAATTGATAAACAACTCACCCCCTCGCTTCATTGTTACCTGCTCCTATTTTCAGTTTCAGTGAGGCCGTGTAAACTTATTTCCTAACAATGCTTATAGCTAACAAACATAAAAAATCATTGTCATACAATAATGTTAATTTACACCACAATCACTCTGGCATTCACAGTGTTGTGATATAAAATACTGCCTCACAGGATATTCCCAGAAAATTCAAGATATACATTTTATTTGTCAGTAAATATTTTAACAAATATTTTAACCAAAATCGTTAGAGTCACTTTTTAGAAAATAAAAATTTTGAAAAACGTTACATGTAAAGGGTAGTTTGGAGTGGGTGTTTTCTTGAAAATTTTAGTGTTGTACTGAACTTAACTTTTCATTTTTGAGCTATGTTGTTCACAGACATGCACATAGGACCATTTTCGGGGCCTCAAAACATGTATTTCCGGTGAAATCCCGGTATAGAATTGCATTGTAGAATGTAATACTTTCCCTCCCTACTATGTACTTGGTGAGAATGTAAGAATTGGTTCCAGTACACATTTCTTAAGTCTTTTCTTTCAGAAAGCTTTTGATGGAATTCGGCGCAGTTATGTTTTGTTTTGCAATATTTTGGCAACTGGTAGATTATTTAATGGGCATCCTTAAACACGACAATCAAAGCGTTCCCAACTGCGAGTAACAGAAGAGCTTTGAGCGAACCCAGTTAAATAACACCACTTGCCCTCGAGGCAATGTTGTGTTTTGTAGACTCTGAAAAATACAGCCAATTTGCGAAAGGAGTAGAAAGCGAGCAATATGGGGGAGCATGTGTAGGAAACGAGGCAGGTTTTTGCATCGGGAAAATCATTACTGTGGCGCCCGTTTGCCAAATGTCACGTCCTACCACGAGTAGGATCTGCTGCGATTTAGAATAGGGGCGGCCAAGGATTTCACTTAAGTTATCCACGCCATGAGCTCTACAGTACTCTGTTACTAGGATACGGCTTTCCAGTTCGTTTACACGCGGTCGTCATATTTCGCACTAAGTAAATAAACAAATGCAAGAGTATTATTATAAATGCTTAGCTTGTCTACCTAAACACCTGTAGTATCTTGCTGTGACGGGGCAAGTGCTATATTATTAAATACTACGAGGGCTGATCAATAAAGACTGAGACTGAATTTTTTTTCACGGTATTTATTACGCATTTCAATGTTGACATGGTCTTTTTCAAAGTAGTCCCCACCTACTTGAATGCACTTTTTATAGCGTCTCTGCCAGTCCTCGAACACATGGTGCAGGCCATTCTTTGTCAGGTCTTTGAGAATCGCCTCACTTTTCCTCAGCACGCTTCAGTGCTCTCAAATCGATTGCCCCGGAGCTTTGTCTTTAGTGATGGGAATCAAAAAGAAATCACAGGGGGCAAGATTGGGGCTATAAGGTAGATGCAGTGCGCAGGTGATGTTGAATTCCTGGACTTGATTTGCCACGTGAGGCCATGCGTTGTTGTGATGAAGTTGCCACCCATTCTGATGAAGTTCTGGATGTTTCCTTGCAATGTGCTCCCTCAGTTTAGACAATACTGGCGTGTAGTACGCTGCTGTAGCATTAGTGTGAGGAAGAACAACAATCACAGCAGCTGTGTTGATGTTGATTTCAGTCATAGCAGAAGCCGAAGCACCAGGCCCAGCTTGATTAGCACAGAGGACTCGCTCTACTTTGAAGTCTTTGAACCACCTAAACACTGTTGCACGAGGTAGTGCATCTTCACCGTATGCTTGCTTCAGCTTTTCCAAAGTTTAAGAGGCTGTATGATTTAAACGAAAACAAAATTTAATTGCTCCTCTCGTGTCGAGTGGTATGCGAAATTCAAGTTGGGTCTAAAATATACAGCATTACTACCAACCTACCGATACAAGAGTGCTGCCGTCTATGGATATTATACATGAAACCCCGCTCTTTTCAAATATTCATGGTAGAGACAGGAAACTCTCAGGAAAGCTACAGGAAAATATCAGTCTCAGTCTTTATTGATCAGCCCTCTTATATTTCAGTCTGGTACGTCTGAGACAACAAAGCAAGGATTTTCAGTACGTTTTCCGTACATATGTATAGGAGATCTATTATTTTATTTGTTTGTTGTACTCATTAGAAGAAATTGCTCATCAGAAATTATATTAACACATTTACGTGGACCTAAACTTCAAAATCCTTATTTATTAACTGGACCAGAATAGAGATATAGCAGGCTGCTATTGTAGCTAGATTCACTCATTGATATCCTTTATTTACTGAATTAACTTTAAATCCAAACTTGTTTTTAATTCCATAACAATCATACTATACAATATAATGATATACCTCAAGATATTGTATTTCATCTTCAAATATATGAATTATTACTTTCATATTTAGACTTCAAACCATCCACCATCACAATTTCATTCTTACTTCCAACTGTATGGAGGGAAATGATTCTAATTTTACAGAATTTGTCCCTTCACGAAACCTATGGAAAAGCTGGTACTTCAAGCATTCGAAAAGAGAGGCACTCTGTTTTATTTTAATTAAAATTTCCAGGGCGATATGGATACAAAACACGAGTTTTAATGCTGCCTAAAAAATATAATTATTTTATGAGTAAGTAAACACATGTTCATATGCTTTTAAATAACAGTGGAATATAAACTATGCTTGTATGCTTGATGTTAAATTCGAGCCTGAATCTGACTTTCCCTACTCTTGTACAAACTATTTTTACAAACGCTTTTTCTCCATATGCTTCATGTTAATCGAGATTTCGAGATATTAATCTTATTGCTAATTTTCTTGTAGATGCAAGGGGAATTGGTAGGCTTTAAGCGATAGTCAAATATTTTAAGCGCTGGTTGCTATGTGATGCATTCCATTCTCTTTGCATGTCTAGGACATGGAAAATTCAAACAAATATCAAGGATTATCTCGGAAATGGTTCGCTTGACAAAAACAAAATGTATATGACATAAGTTTTGTGTTTTAACGATATTTTTTGGCAATTTTTTTATCTATCTCTTACGGTTTACCAATTATGTAAAAGCTATTCACAATGAAGAATACTTTTGGAGACATTCCCATAAAATTCAGGATATAAATTTCGTTTGTCATGAAAATATCTTAGACATATGATATTTTAATCAAAATCGTTAGTCATTTTTCAAAAAATAAAACATTTCCAAAAATGTTCCATGTAAAGCGTAGTCTGAGGTGGAGGAATTTTCTTGAAAATCTTTGTGTCGCATCTTTGAAAGATACTAAACCTAAATACCAAGTTTGCTATTTATCCGGCTTTTCGTTTTTGAGTTATGCTTTCACAGACACACACAAGCATATGGACCTTTTTCTTAAAATGCTAATTTTGGATTCAGGGTCCTCAAAACATATCTATATCGAATTTTTGTGTGAAATGCGTAGAAGAGAAAGTAAAAAAAATAACTTTTTAAATGATGCGGCCAGTGTATTCCCGAACTTCCAGTTTCCTATCAGTAAACAACAGGTCATTGACACTAGTGAGCTTGTAATGATAATATTTATAACTGATGGGGGGCAGCAGCTACTGCGATGTACAGAAAACCCTGTTTAGCAGCTAAAGTTGAACATGGTACGAAAGATTTTCCATAAACACAGGCAGAACTTTGTCCATTCTTTATTTTGATGATAGCCTATATAAGAGTGTATGTTACAGTTATATGTTCTATTTTTCGATACCAATTACCTTATTAATAGCTAAAAACTGTAATTTTATATACAAATATGAATTGCAGTGCTGCTGAGCAATGGACCTAAAAGTATACTGTCGTTTTAAACCACTTCCGGAGAGCCGTAGTATGAATCTCGGCTGTTATGAGATGCAGCGTAACTCAACACCTAAAAATTGGTTAAATACCAAACTTTCTTATGTTTTACCCGTTGCATTCAGGCTAAATTATAATGTTACACTTATTGTCGTTTAGTACTTAATTACTTTCTCTACTACGTATAGTAAATAGGGGAAGTATTGTATTCCACCCAAAAATTCGATACCGAGATTTCACCGGAAATACATGTTTTGAGACCCCCCTGAATCCAAAAAAAGCATTTTTGGTAACATATCTGTGTGTGAACAGCATAACTCAGAAACGAACAGTCGGATAAACACCAAACTGGGTATTTAGGTTCAGTATCTTCCAGAGATGCGACACAAAGGCTTTCAAGAAAATCCCCCCACCCCAGATTACCCTTTACATGGAAGATTTTACGAAAATTTTAATTTTCTCAAAAATGGCTCTAACGATTTTGATTAAAATATCATATGTTTAAGATATTTTCATGACAAATGAAATGTATATCTCGAATTTTCTGGGAATGTGTCCAAAAGTATTCTTCATTGTGAACGACTTTTGCATAACTGGTAAACCATAAGAGATAGACAAACTTTTACTACAAAAAAATGTAGATCGCGTTAAAATACACAATTTACGTCATATACATTTCGAGATATTGCTTGTTATTCCCATAAATTTTCCAATTATTGTACTTTTTCACAAATGGAAATTCGTTATTAATTTTTACTTTCTCTACTACGTATAGTAAGTAGGGGAAGTATTGCATTCCACCCAAAAATTCGATACCGAGATTTCACCGGAAATACATGTTTTGAGACCTCCTGAATCCAAAAAAAAACATTTTTGGAAACATGTCCGTGTGTGTGTGTGTGTGTGTGTGTGTGTGTGTGTGTCTGTGTGTCTGTGTGTGTGTGTGTGTCTGTGAACAGCATAACTCAAAAACGAACAGTCGGATAAACACCATACTTGGTATTTAGGTTCAGTATCTTCCAGAGATGCGACACGAAGGTTTTCAAGAAAATGCCCCCACCCCAGACTACCCTTTACATGGAACATTTTTTGAAAATTTTAATTTTCTCAAAAATGGCTCTAAACGAGTTTGATTAAAATATCATATGTTTAAGATAATGTCATGAGAAATGAAACGTATATCTCGAATTTTCTGGGAATGTCTCCAAAAGTATTCTTCATTGTGAACGACTTTTGCATAACTGGTAAACCATAAGAGATAGACAAAATTTTACTACACAAAAAAAGTAGATCTCGTTAAAATACACAACTTATGTCATATACATTTCTTTTGTTGAGTGAACCGTTTTCGAGATATTGCTTGTT
The DNA here is from genome assembly GCA_030765065.1 of Deroplatys truncata. Lineage (NCBI taxonomy): Eukaryota > Metazoa > Arthropoda > Insecta > Mantodea > Mantidae > Deroplatys > Deroplatys truncata. Next base: position 143,589,109 of record CM060985.1, on the reverse strand, counting down.
ATTCCTTTAAATTTTCCAATACTTATACTTTTTCTCAAATTCGTTATTCATTTTTTTATGTCCTGTACTTGCAAAGAGAATGGAATGCGCCGCATAGCAACCAGCGTTAAAATATTTGACCATCGCTTAAAAGCTACCATATTCCCCTTGCATCTACAAGAAAATTAGCAATAAGATTGACATCTCGATATCTCGATTAATAGAGGGCATATGGAGAATAGGCGTTTGTAAAAATAGATTGTACAAGAGTAGAGAAAGTCATGTGAGTGTAACACATCAGATTTTTTTTGTCGTGGTAATGCAAAGGGAATGGAATACTGCACATAGCAACCAGCTCTTAAAATATTTGACTATCGCTTAAAGTAACTATAACCTAATATACATCTATATGTAAATTAGGGTTGACAGTTGTGAAAATAAAAAATAAATGAAAGAGTCAAAACATTTTGCTATGTGACCCGTTTAACAAGCCATAAACAAAACAATAAGGAGTCCAAGTGAGACTTCCATTTGCATTACGACTGCACGTCTAAATAAAATAAATCGCATGCAATAACAGCTAAAATATAACGCCCATCTGTAGCGGAGTGCTTGTAAACGTGCCTCATTTTCGTGCTCGATGCAGGGAGACGGCTTCACAGAGATGATAGCGTTTTTTAAGCGCACTACATTTCCTTGTACGATAATGACGTCAGAGACTAGTGACGCGTTTTACTTCAAGTGCCCAATTAATCTGGTAGTCGAACTATTTGCCCAAGTTTCGTGGCAGCAGCGTTGCGAATAAAGACCACTCCGCAACTTAATCTCTAATTGTTTTAGAACCGGCTTCACAGTTGAAATTCCCAAAACAGTCGTTTTTATTGTAATATTTCTATTCTTTGCTTTTTATTGTCTTCCCCTTACTAGGATTTACAAGAACAATGGTGGGGACGGCAATTGTTTCTTTAGTTCGCCTTTGTTACGTGGCGCTCCCGGCGTTACCATTCATGTTTTCATGATTGAAGGTATGTTTTAACACCCTGGGGTAGTTGTGAAGAAAGGGTAAAAAAATCTGATGTGTTACACTCACATGCCTTTCTATACTCTTGTGCAAAAGAGCTGGTTGCTATGTGGCGCATTCCATTCTCTTTGTATGTCCAGGACATACAAAAATGAATAACGAATTCCCATTTGAGAAAAAGTATTGGAAAATTTAAGGGAATAACAAGTAATATCTCGAAAATGCTTCACTCAACAACAAAAATGTATATGACATAAATTGTGTATTTTAACGCGATCTGCATTTTTTGTGTAGTAAACTTTTGTCTATCTCTTATGGTTTACCAGTTATGCAAAAGTCGTTCACAATGAAGAATACTTTTGGAGACATTCCCAGAAAATTCGAGATATACATTTAATTTGTCATAAAAATATCTTAAACATATGATAGTTTAATCAAAATCGTTGTAGCCATTTTTGAGAGAATTAAAGTTTTCGAAAAATGTTCCATGTAAAGGGTAATCTGGGGTGGGAGGAGTTTCTTGAAAACCTTCGTGTCGTAACTCTGGAAGATACTGAACCTAAATACCAAGTTTGGTGTTTATCCGACTGTTCGTTTATGAGTTATGCTGTTCACAGACACAGACACACACACGTACATGTTTCCAAAAATGCTTTTTTTTGGATTCAGGGGGTCTCAAAACATGTATTTCTGGTGAAATCTCGGTATCAAATTTTTGGGTGAAATACAATATTTTCCCTACTTACTATACGTAGTAGAGAATGTAAAAATAGTCACTGCAATTCAAGAGACCTTTAAGCATAGTCATCACTAGCACAAATAATATCATATTCGGTGTTTTTATCTGTTGATAAATATGCCAGTTGCCAAATGCATCTTTTATATAAAATTATTCAGTAATTCCCTAATCTATCCGGGAGTAAGGGATGTATCGTAAACACATACCTTCTTATTTACACACACACACACACACACACACACACACACACATACATACATGTGTGCAATTTACCAAGTGTTCACTTTCTGTGGTATTTCACAAAAATTCTATCATACATATCAAGGTTTCATCGGAAATGCACGTTTCGAGGTGCCTGAATAAAAGCAATTTTTATACATTGGTGTGAGAATAGGATAAATTAAAAACGAAAAGTCAAATAAATGTATTTTTAAATTTGAGTCCGACACCTTTTAAGAAAGCAGAATATTTTTTTCAAGAAAATCTCCCCAGCACAAGCTACCGTTTTACGTGAATATTTTCTTAAAGTTTTGATTAAAATTTCATATTTGAAACATTAACATGACAAACGAAATGTATTTTCTTGAATTTTCGGTGAATAGCCCGTGAACTTTCCCTCCTTTCTTATAATATTTATATAACTAGGAAACCTTAGGAGGGAGATAAAGATTTATTTCAGAAAATACATCTAGCTCGTTAAATATACACCTTATGTGAAATTAGCTTTTCGTAGCATTAGCCATTTTCGAAACCTTCGCTGTTATTCTTACGAATTTGCACATGTTTTAAGCAATACACTTTCACTTTGTTTCTCCTAAGCTATTGCAAAGTGTCTAAATCTAGAGAGGCATATGCATGGTGTTCCTGAATCCCCGTCCACAACATGAAGTTGAATGTCGAAGTTCTGCACGGGTGTCGGTAATGTTGGTTGTATGTTGCAGGACTTTCAGGGTTGTGCCAATTTTAATGACTTAAAAGGACACTATACATTATGGCTATAAAATTCAGAATTTCTTACTACCTGCTGCTCTGACCATTAGTACAGAAAGCGGATATGCAGGTCAAAGCAAGCTACCTAACAGGTAATCTTCTGATGGGCATGTCATAGTATTATTATTATTATTATTATTATTATTATTATTACTATTTTACTATAATATATTACGGAATATTTTCAGTAGTATTCATATTATAAACGTATGCTGCTACCTATACGAACTGCACAATTAAACACAAACAGTATGATTGTATTGAATTGAGAAGCGCACGGGATTCGGCGCCGATCGAGTGAATGCGGATATTGTACCGACGCCCAACGAGGGGAACCCCCGAGATAGAGGGATGAATTGAAGGGAGACACCGGGCGGCTGCAACCAGCAGTAACGGCACAACAATGGTAGAGTCTCTACAGTTTCCATATTCAGATGCCCGGCAGTCGGACAGGCAGACTGAAGATCCCGACTACACAGGATCCAATGCCCCCCTCAAGGGGCGGTCCTTATACCCCGGCAACCAGCCGAAGGCCGAGGGACGGAGAAAGAGTGAACTTTCCCCCTACCATGCTGCACCGAAACACCATCAACGATGAAACAGATCAAGCGGGGTGAAGGATGAATGAAATGTATAATGGAACAAAATAGAGGGACAGCAAATTCGGGGGTCTAGCGTCGGAGGACGATGGATTTTTTGGGCGTAAAAGTCCTTAGGGTGGTTTCTTTTGGAAGGGAAGTAAATCCGGTGTCCCGTGTCGTCGATTTACGGCATGTAAAAGAACCCCAAGAGGCTTTTGAATAAAATTACCGCCATTTCACGCCCAATACAGAATGGGACACTAAGGACCGCGGTGGTTAAACAGCGTCCATAAGTAAAAGAGTGTGGACAGTCGCTGGGGATGAACTCAGGACCTCCCGAATGGGGGCCGCATGATGACAATATTTGCTTCGTAGTGATGACAGTGTTAGCAATACAACCCTTTTAAATGAAATAACTGAACCAGAAGCAAGGAATCCTACACAATGTAATGATAAAACAGTAGAGATATTTTACCATCCTCCGCAAAATGTCCCTTGAAATGAAATTTATCATCATTAACAGAAATGGTTAGAAAAACTGTCTTATATAATAGCTATAAAATAAATGATAGTAGTCAAAGATTAATTTAATAGGTTTACATAGTTAAGTGCTTGCATTGTGTCCATGTGAATACCGGGACGACAGAGCGCGACCTTAGTTGAAGTGTTTGCTGATTGGGGGTTGACGTATGGCCACTGGACTGGACAATTCCCTCGGCTGAGGTTTGTGCAAGAGAATCGATTAGGTACTCGTGTGTCTGGAATATTAATAGCTTCGAGGACAGTGATTCTATTTTGGTTTCTTTCTCGTGTTTACAATAATTAAAGCCCAGAGGTTCTGGGTTCAATTTCCAACTGTAGCCAGGGTCATTCCGCATCTTCCCCAGAGTCTGGAAGTGTGAGTAAGAGAGTAAATGTTTGTGTTCTGAATTAATGTTTAAAAAGAAAAGCCAAAATGTGCAAACCTTAATATTACGATAGTAAACGGGTGAACATAATTGCCGATGAGCAATTGTTCTAAAGACAAATCTGCTAACATGACCTTAGATGATGACAATAATAATAATAATAATAATAATAATAATAGTAATAATAATAATAATAATAAAGGTAAATTATTAAGAGCCTGAAACGATTTCCTCAGATAAGATTTCTTGTAAAACTACTTATGAGTGTATATTAAGAAACCTGTGGCGAGGGCTGGACCCTTAGAGCACCTGCCTACTTTGCTAGGGTTCCCGGGTTCGATTCCCTCCTGGCGAGTGGGATCTTTTCACTAGCCAAGACTATTCCCTATCCTCCCCAGAGTCTGGAAATATGAATGATATTATGAGTGTTTGGATGGTCTAATAATAAAAAATAAAAAAAATTGAAGAAACCCAACGACAAGAGAATACGCGTTAACATCGTTGAAAAGGTCGCCGATAAGACCAATGTAGTTAAAGGCGGGGTATAAATGGAACGAAAAGGAAAATTGAACCATTAATGACGGATATCTCGGAAATGGAGTATGCCATGCGTTACTTTAAAAAAATTACGTGTTTTAAAAAGACATACATTTTTCGTGTTGTGTGTTTTCGTCTGTCGCTTAACGTTTACCAGTTGTGCAAGATTATGCAAAATTCCTTCCGAATTGAAGAGGACTTCACAGGCTATTGCAAGAAAATCCAGGATATACATTTTATTTGTCATGTAAATATCCTTAATACATAGTATTGCAATCAAAATCCTTAGAGCAATTTTTGTGAAAACCAAAAATTTCGAAAAATGTTTTATTCAAATGGTAGTTGAGGGTGGGTTTTTGAATTAAGCTGTTCGTAGATATGCACATGCGCGCGTGGACTATTTCCTAAATGTGCCTTTTTTGGATTCAGGGCCTCAAAACCTGTATTTCTGGTGAAATCTCAGTATAGAATTTTTGGGTGGAGTTCAATACCTATGCATGTGGCAGATCTGATGTGTTACACTTACTTTCTCTATTCTTGTACAAACTATTTTTACAAACGCTTATTCTCCATATGCTTCATGTTAATCGCTATATTAATCTTATTGCTAATTTTCTTGTACACGCAAGGGGAATTGGTAGGCTTTAAGCGATAGTCAAATATTTTAAGAGTATAAGTATTGGAAAATTTAAGGAAATAACAGCAATATCTCGAAAATGGTTCACTCAACAAAAAAAATGTGTATGACATAAATTGTGTATTTTAACGCGATCTACATTTTTGGTGTAGTAAAATTTTGTCTATCTCTTATGGTTTACCAGTTATGCAAACGTTGTTCACAACGAACACTTTTGGAGATATTCCCAGAAAATTCAAGATATACATTTTATTTGTCATGAAAGTATCTTAAATATATGATATTTTAATCAAAATCGTTAGAGCCATTTTTGAGAAAATTAAAATTTTCGAAAAATGTTCCATGTAAAGGGTAATCTGGTGTGGGGGATTTTCTTGAAAACCTTCGTGTCGCATCTCTGGAAGATGCTGAACCTAAATACCAAGTTTGGTGTTTATCCGACTGTTCGTTTCTGAGTTATGCTGTTCACAGACACACATACACTTACACACACGGATATGTTTCCAAAAATGCTTTTTTTTTGGATTCAGGGGGTCTCAAATCATATATTTCCGGTGAAACCTCGGTATCGAATTTTTGGGTGGAATACAATACTCCCCCTACTTACTTGACGTAGTAGAGAAAGTAAAAATTGTCTCGTTACGCTATAGTTGATATGTAACAAACTGATCTAACAATAATCATAATATCTCATAACTACGCAGCAATCGGAAGTTAGGTATTTGTCGAAAGAGCATATACCTAAACCTTTTACACAGTGCCCCGATGATAAAAACCTTTCAACTGTTATAAGGGCAATATCTGAATATCTGTTGTTAATCATCTATCCATCAAACAGCCAGGAAAATGAGTTTATTGCTGTAAGTGAAAGGTTTCCCGATTGCCATACCGTAAAACTTTCTTCAGCTTTACAACCCTCCAATAATGGAGCTTTTAATGTGAAAACAAACAACCCCGGCAGACACTAAACCTCGAGCGCAGAGTTGAGAAATGTTTACATTGATGCTAATATGTTGAGATGTTCGTCTGATGAAAAAAGTTTTAATTAAGGCGACCTTAACATAAAACCTTGCAACATCTAGTCTTCCAAAACAAAGGAAGGTAAAATCCTCTTCTATGATATAACATTAGATTCAACATTTACCTATGGACTTGTAGCAATTTGACGTACTTTATGTCGAAATTTGAGGCCAATGTGACGTTAGTGTTTGTTCCTTTCTTTTTTCTAATGCTGGATAAATTTGTGACGTCTTTTTGTAATACACACATACACACACAAACACACACAAAACAAAGAAAACAGCACATTATATAAAACACATTCTACCCAAACTAACACGAGATTTCACAGTAAATATGTGTTCTGAGACCTCCTTTATAATAATAATAATAATAATAATAATAATAATAATAATAATAATAAACATCTTTAGAAAAGACCTGCGCGCTTTCAGTATCTCCAAGAATATAACTCAACTACCGTTTACATGGAACTTTTTCGAATATTTTGATTTCCTGAAAAATGGCTCTATCGATTTTGATTAAAATTCTATATATTAAAGATATTTACATGACAAATACAATGCATATCTTGAATTTTCTAGGAATTGCCTATGAAGTCCCCGTTACTCTGATTGAGTTTTGTGTAAATTCTATAACTGGCAAACCATAGGTAATAGACAAAACCTTATTACATGAAAATTGTGGATTTCGTTAAAATGCACGTTTATGTAAAATGTTTCATGACATTAACCACTTACGAGATATTAATTTCCATTGGTTTGAATTTTCCAATACTTTTATCATTAGTTTTACTTTCTCTACTACGTACAGTAAGTAGGGGAAGTATTGTATTCCACTCAAAAATTCTATACCGAGATTTCACTGGAAATATATGTTTTGAGATCCTCTGAATCCAAAAAAAGCATTTTTTGAAACATGTCCGTGTGTGTGTCTGTCTGTATGTGTGTGTGTGTGTGTGTGTGTGTGTGTGTGTGTGTGTGTGTGTGTGTGTGTGTATCTGTGTGTCTGTGAACAACATAACTCAGAAACGAACAGTCGGATAAACACCAAACTTGGTATTTAGGTTCAGTATCTTCCAGAGATGCGACGCGAAGGTTTTCAAGAAAATCTCCCCACCCAAGACTACCCTCTACATGGAACATTTTTCGAAAATTTTAATTTTCATAAAAATGTCTCTAACGATTTTGATTAAAATATCATATGTTTAAGATATTGTCATGGGAAATGAAATGTATATCTCGAATTTTCTGGGAATGTCTCCAAAAGTATTCTTCATTGTGAACGACTTTTGCATAACTGGTAAACCATAAGAGATAGACAAAATTTTACTACACAAAAGATGTAGATCGCGTTAAAGTACACAATTTTTGTCATATACATTTTTTTTGTTGAGTGACCCGTTTTCGAGATATTGCTTGTTATTCCCTGAAATTTTCCAATACTTATACATTTTCTCAAATTCGTTATTCATTTTTTTATGTCCTGGACATGCAAAACGTTAAGCGTTCAACTATGGTTTGAAGGGATTCAGTGATGGAAATAACCTGTAAAGTAAAATTTAACTTGGTTTTGCTAGAGAATGCTAATAGCAGCTATTCCAGGGTAAACTACGGGGGGATCCAATACAGCTTGGCCTGTATGGTTGAATATTGTTACATCCTGGGATGAGGCCAAAAGGTTTGCAGCTAGATATTAAATTTTAGTTACCCCAGCATATACATGGAAGGCATAGGTAACTGCAGAGGTAGCAAGAGGACCAGAATCTTAAACTACACATTCCAGAGCAGACGTGGGATAGTTATAACAAAATACACAGAATTTATCATTAATCACATTATCTGTGCTTTATTCAGTATAAACACGGTGCTCCTACATCACATACAAAAGATAAAGGAAGAAAATTAAGAGGAGATACTACACACACGAGGTTACATTCACAAAACTTCATATACAACCTTTCAGACTCAACACTCAACCAAAAGTGACGCTAACACACCACACAAAGAAGTAACGCTCACTTCTCTCACTCTCTATCGCTAGCCTAGGATCGCCAGCTAGACGGTGGCGATTCGCCACGCCAGACGAACTTCAAAATCCAAAACCGAAACAATGCTGTCGCTAAAGATGCAATAATGTGTCTGGCGTGACAATACACACACATACACGCCACATCAAGCGCGATTAGAGCCCCGAACCCTCAATACGAGTGCCGGAAACGAAACCATTGCTGGAACTGTTAATATAAAGAATAATTAGCTGTGCAGAGCAAATCCGAGTAAACTGGAAACAATTATAGTTCAAGTAGCAGATCTTGTGCACCCTTCTTGGGCAATAAAGGTCGCACCTCTTATGGTTTGAAGGGATTCGGTGATGGAAATATCTTGTGAAGTAAAATGTAACTTGGTTTTGCTAGAGAATGCTAATAGCAGCTATTCTCGGGAAAACTACGGGGTTGGGGATCCAATATAGCCTGAGCTGTATAGTTGAATATATTGGATTAAATTAGTTCTCTATCTCCCTGCAGCTAGATCCTTGAATTAACCTGCAACTTCGGAGTTGTACAAAGGAAGTACACACAAACTCCTTGTGGGGGTTACCTTGGCAACGGCCCGATTTGACTTCCTTGTTATCTACTGTTTTGTATAGAGTTGAACCTTTTCACCCTTCACTTGAAGTGTTTTCTCTATTGATGGCTTTGTCAGCACCGCTCGATAAAGTATATGTACATTCTATTTCTTCTGGGTACAGTCTTTGCAAAGCAAACTCACAGAAGCATCAGTCAGATACTTACTTATGGTTTAAAAGAGATGTTGGAAATGCCTTAAGGGGACAAGGTTGTCTGAATACATGGAAATTACGCCTTAAGTGTGTTAAATTACGAGTGCTCTAAAAGTTCTGAATGGTTTGTCCTGATATTTTTATGAATTATTCTATAAATCATCACGGTTATTTCAAGTGTTTGTTTGCCTTGATAGCTTATGCATTTGTGTCAGTAAAAATTATTTCTTTCAGCAGAAAAATAATAAAATTTACTTTTAAAACATGTGAATTCATGTACCTTTTTCTCTGATACTACTTGCAATACAGAATCACACTTTTGCATGTTTGTTCTTAGTATAATCAGCTATCTTCTAAACCTAAATTATTTAGTTATGTATATCAGTTCACCAGAAATTAAAAAAAAATATTTGCAAAGTCAAAAATAATTAAAGTGTGCAAAATTAGCAATGTTGTTGCTTTCTTAATGTCACTAATTAGGATTGTAGTTCAAAAAGTTTAACTATATGTTGTATACATGTACTGAACACTTCAGCTCTCTACCTCTCATACATTCTGAGAATAAGGTACATAAGTATCCAAGAATGTTTTTTTGAGAAAACTTAATTTAAAGCTTGAATAATATTAAAATTCTGACACACTTCAGTACATTCCAGGGTCATAATCATCTGTACCTTCATTTCTGAATTGTTTCAACTTTTCTGATTGCCTTATCTTGATTGCTGAACTGCTCGCTGGGCATGATATAGTCGTTCGTTGTTGAAAGATACAAAAATGCTCTAAAAAGGGGTGTTGCATGACAGCTTTAAAGGAATGCAGGTTAGCATTTAAATGGTATTTACCTTAAAAACCTCTTCACCCCCCAAAAGTATATATTCTTTGAAACTGGAAATAAGAGATTTTATTAATGCCTAAAACACAAAATGTGATTTTTGACCATTTCAGAGTATCTTGTCCCCTTGATTTTCCATGCCTACCTGAGTTATATATGAATTTTATTTGGCGGATGTTGTTTATAATTCCATTTAAAATTTATTGGATTTATCAATGCGATCCATGAAATTGTCACCCTCCTCGGCATATCGTTTGAAGATGATTCAAAGAAGCAATCATTCGCTTGCCTTTCATCACGTCATCCAATTGCTTAGGAACCCATCGACACGAAACCTTCCTGTACCCTAAGCACTCGTTAATGATGTCAAAAGCACTCCCTAAAGAAATGTCGAGCTCCTGAGCAATGTCTTTGATGTGCACGCGCTGCTCTGCTTTCACCATCGCATCCACGCGGGCAATATTGTCATCAGTCACCGATACATGCGGTCTCCCCGCACGCTCATTGTCATACAGATTTGCACGCCATTTTCGAACTCGGAACACCACCATCTCACACTTCTCAAAGCAAAACACCTTTCCCCATATAATGGGTGCATTTCCCTGTTGATCTCTATGGGCCTTCGTCCCTTACTCCATAGAAAACGGATCACACTTCGTTGCTCGTAAGCCGTGGAAGTGTTGAGCACACCTGCCATTTTGAATGCACTGATAGCAGCGCTGCCGCCGGCAGCAGCTGGAAACTCTATGAGGATCGGTCCATGGAAAGTCAACTACTTCGAATGTATATGTTGCTTTTTGTTTTACATTCGTAATTTGGCCGAAAACAAATAGGGGCAAAGACTTTTTGATTTTCCCTCGTAGAAAATTCAGAATTCTTAAACAATTTTGAAGTCACTTGAGGCAGTATTTTATATCACAACATTGTAAATGCCAGAGTGATTGTAGTGTAAATTAGCGTTGTTGTATGACAATGATTTGAGATGTTTGTTAATTATAAGCATTGTTAGGAAATAAGTTTACACGGCCTCACTGAAACTGACAATAGGAGAGGGTAACAATGAAATGATGGGGTGAGTTTTTTATCAATTATAAGAAACAAACAAATGACGTCAGAGTAGCGCGCTTTTCTTTAGAAATGGAGGGAATATCTTCCCTAGAGCATATGTGTTCGTAATTTTGATTGGATATAAAAATAGACGCTAATGTTGGCGCGTTTTATTAACCAATAGCAGCTCGATTATAATCTTAAGCATATCGGGGTGAGGGAGTATAAATTCCGAGCCAGAGTCGGGTAACGCACAGTTCAACAGAATCATTCACAAGGCAAACTTCGCGCAGTTCTACAGAATCTCTCGTGTCGTAAAGTTAGTTAAAGATGTGAAATACGCGAATGAATAATGTGCGGCAAATAAGTGATAATAGTTACATACGAAAATACAACAGTTTCAGTCGGGCGTGTATCAAGAGTAAAAATGTGAAATTAAGGAAGTGTCACGGCAATAAAAGTGTAAAAACAAATTCTTTTATCTGTGTTATCTTTAGTAACAACTCCTTTCCGTTTACACACCCTGTTCAAGAGATTTGTTCGACTGCGTAATAATAGCTAGCCGGAGGACAAAGAACTCAAAATTCAAAATAATAAAACAATAACAGGCGCTCAGCAAATAAGATAACACGAACGATACCGCGACACACTTGATCTATTTTCTATCTATTTTTTCCACACCTAGGAGGATAGTTTTGACCATACTTGTCAAAATAACCACTAACCAAACTTTTATGTTTACTTGCAATTGTCTTGGCACTTGTGTTTTATGTCAAATCACTAGTCTTTGTGTTTGGGAAAGCTTTTCCTGTACTTTATTTTGTAAATAAACTCCGCGTTGGAAGTTATACGGAAAGTAATTTCCAAGGTGGGAAGATAACCTACATCTTTGGCAGAAAATTCCAGGCTTAAAATCATAGTCGGAGTTCGTCTTAGGAGACCATGGCAGAATAATTATCTCTGCAACCCAAATTTTTATGCCATTCTTTGTTCTACGAATAAAAACGAAAGTTTTTTGAGGTGTATGCAATGCCTCGGGTGTATTTGTTTATCAAAGCTTTTTTTGCCGACTTTGTTGAGAAATTCACAAAGGGGAAGTTTTAAGATAAAAGTTTCATTGTGTTAAAAAATGCATGACCTTGTGAATACGTTGTTAACAGCGGGGAAAACAAAAGAAAAGAAAGCACTGAGAGCCAACTCCATTCTGCTCCGCATTTAGAAGCTGATAAGGATTTTACCTTCTCTGTGCTTCCCAAGGTGCAGGAAATACTGCTTTCGGCCGCAAAAAACTGCATTTTATGACTTCAGCGGTAGTACATTGTGTTTGAAAATAAAGACGCATTTTACAAATCATAAACCATATCGATAACCAGTTTACTTCTTCTACTGCAGTATGTGGTCGTTTTGTTAGTATTTAAAATCGAAAAGTCGCTTAAACACCAAAGTTGGTAATTTGCCCAAGTTCAGCATCTTTCAAGGAAGCGACATGAAGATTTTCTAGAAAATTCCCCCATCCCTCGTACCCTTTACATAGAAACGTTTTCGTTATTTTTTATTTTATAAAATATAGCCTTAACGATTTTGGATGATATTTATGGTTTATATTTATTATAGGTTTATAATAGTTTCATGACAGATGAAATGTATACACTTAATTTTCTGAGAATAGCCCTTGAAATCCTGTTTATGCAGAATGACTTTTGTATAATTGGTAAACTCCAGGAGATAGACAAAGTCTTCACAAAAAATTTAGATGTTGTTTCAAATATGTATTTTTTGTGGCCTTAACCATTTCCGAGATTCTCCTTGTTATTGGGTTGAATTTTAAAATACTTATATTTTTCCAAAATGGGAATTTCGTTTTTACTTCCTCTACTACGTAAAGTTCAGCGGAAAGATATGTCTTGAGGCTCCCTGAATCCAAAAAAAAAGCATTTTTGGAAACATGTCCGTGTGTGTCTGTGTGTGAACAGCATAACTCAGAAACGAACAGTCGGATAAAACCAAACTTGGTGTTTAGGTTCAGTATCTTCCAGAGATGCGACACGAAGGTTTCCAAGAAAATCCCCCCAACCCAGATTACCCTTTACATGGAACATTTTTCAAAAATTTTAATTTTCTCAAAAATGACTAACGATTTTGAATAAAACACCATAAGTTTAAGATATTTTTATGGCAAATGAATTGTATATCTTCAATTTTCTGGGAATGTCTCCAAAAGTATTCTTCATTGTGAACGACTTTTGCATAACTGGTAAACCATAAGAGGTAGACAAAATTTTACTACACAAAAATATAGATCGGGTTAAAATACACATTTATGTCATATACATTTTTGTTGTTGAGATATTGCTTGTTATTCCCTTAAATTTTCCAATACTTATACTTTTTCTCAAATGGGAATTCGTTATTCATTTTCTTTGTCCTGGTAATACAAAGAGAATGGAATACTCCACATAGCAAGCAGCCCGTAAAAGATTTGACTATCGCTTAAATACTACCATATTCCTCTTGCATCTACAAGAAAATTAGCAATAAGATTAATATCTCGATTAACATGAAGCATATGGAGAATAAGCGTTTGTAAAAATAGTTCGCACAAGGGTAGAGAAAGTCAAGTTTTTTTCTCATGAACTCATAGTCAATTCATAACGCCTTGTTTTATAAACAAGTGACTGTCCTCTCAGCCCCTGTAAATAACAAAGAAATATTACAAAATGTAACTCAAATAAAATGATTTACGTGAATGGAGTTTTTTAAATGAATGCTGTTTAGAATAGTGACGTACGATTTCTATGGTTGCAGACTTATTACATAGTCATCAAACAGAAATAATTATACTCTAGGAAATGTGCATCCGTATTCTGAGCGAAATGCAATTAACAGCACTAATCTGATAACAATAATAATTACATTGCGTAACTGAAAGTTATTGCTTTGCCGTTATGATAGCCTTTCCTAATGAAATTACCAACCCTTTGTTATAACGGTTTTAGGTTCATTTCCCGCGGGCAGCTGAGATAATATCTCCCTCTTTTCCTTTAGATGAAGTGAAATTTAATTTCTGATGAAACGCTGACAAATCCGTACTAATATGATAAAGAGAGAGTTTGTGTTGCTTTGTATGTTTGTAAAGCCAGCGTCATCTAAAAAAATTACTGATCCTAGTTTGATCATAACTTTAGCATTGTATTCTGGTTTCTCGGGTTGGTTTTTAGCCAGTGCTAAGGATATCAGGGCTTTAAAACCGTTGAGACTCGATATGTCTCGATGATAATTGGCGTCAATGGGTTCTTTTGGTCCCTCATTATAGAAATTTAACCTCAGAAGCTACTCCCAAGATTATTGAAAATAATGGGACGTCTTAAGCCTTTGTACATGATAATACTTGTTTCTCAATTCAAGAGTTTACAAGAAAAAATGTCAATATTGAAAAATATTTGACATTCGAGAAGACTTGAAAATGCCATTAATGTGTATTTATACGTTGTCCTTTTTGCCAACCCGAAGCGCTTCAGAGTACACCGATAATGTATCACATGCAAATAACTTACTATTAGCATCACGGTATAAAGGTAAACGAACGGAGGAGCCCCCAAAACCGGGGGGCAGAGCACCGCAAGTATGCCATAAGGCCCCTTGGGAAGTAGGAATGAGGGGAGAGACCCGAAGGGCGCCGGATGCCGACTGGCGCAAGCATGGACGGGATCGCTAAGGTTTCCAGATCGAATATATTCTACCGCTAGGGCCCACCCACAAGCCATAACCTCCAGGGGTTCCCCGAAAGGGCGCCCGCCTGAGAGCACGGAGCAGTCCCCACCGACGCCAGTAAGAAACCTAGGCACCGCCCAACCGTAACGCGCCAAACACCGTCCCCTAGTTCTACAACCCTGATACAATTAACAAGGAAGAAAGAGGATGGTTACAGGAAATGAGGCGTGGGGAAGTCGTGTGCCGAACAGGGGAAACCAAGAAAAACCCTTGGATCAGAGTGAGCGGGCGCCAGGGATCGATCCCGGTAGCTCCCGAGTGGAACTCGCCCACGTTACCGCGGCTCCACCTCGCTCTGTGCGTCACGGTATTACAGGTTGCAATGAAATATTGCTCCTTACGTATTTACATAGCATTCTCGCGTTCCATGGCCCATAAAATCAAATTACGATTACGAATACAATGGAAATACACAAATTGATAGCTTAATTACACTATCTAACATTGCATTATTGCATACTTGGAAATCTACCTGGCATTTCTGCATATGCCCTCGTCTTCATCTATGTTCCGATAATCTACGGAGCCCACAACGTATCGACATGGCCAGCTTTCCATAACACAATCCGCCTTCATCTGACATCCCTCGCTCAGATAGCCATTCTTGTTTTGAAGTAGTTTAATATTATTACATTTTGGGGATCAATATGAAGTACGTTGTTTTGAAGGAATTGTATTATATTTCAACTGTTGGGAGCCGAACTTGAAGTTCATTGCAACCGCACGTATAGTACCCGCTTTCCAATAGCTTTCGCCCCAAATGTACTTTCCGGTGACCTTTGCCCCAAGTTTAAAAAACATATTAACTTTGTAATTTGACTGTTTCTTTAAATATTATATATTTATATTTGCCTCGGCTGCGTCAGTATTATTGTTAGAGACATGTTTCTCTTTGCAGGGTTTGGTGCGACTGAAGAATGTAGACTTACACAGATTATAATTTTACTTCACTCCTTTTATTAATTACTTGCACTTTTTAATACGTAAATTATTTTCGTCTCACCCGAATTGTATTAAATTTCTCGAGGACGCATCTCGCGTCCGGTTAGGAACACTGTCTACAACCAATGCTTCCAGTTATGAGCACTGTCCACAAGCAACTGACTTGGTTTCTAGCGCCTAAATTTGTAAATTTCTGTTATTCAAGTCTCTGATTGGCTATTCCTAATCCAATAGAATACTTTTATTTGACTTAAGCTTTTTCTGGTTGTTGATTGGCTATTTATTAAACTGTGTCAAAATTTACATTATTGTTGCTCCAATAATGACTAGTAGCATTTAAACTTTCAAATTCATTATTACCTCATGGTTACCTCATTGTTAGCAACTTTTAACCTATTATTCTCACAGCTCCTACATTATTAAATTAAGTAATATATTCACATAACATTATTGAACATATATACAATAATATAAACATTTACAATGACTGTAATATACACTTTTTGTATATTGTTACATACACATATTTCTTTAAGGTGGCTGTTATTATATTTTATATTACATAATTTGACTCAAAAAATCATTTAAGTGTTAAAATACTGCCTCAGTTTACTTTTCGCTTTTAGCCATCTTGCAGATTTCGTGACGCACTGTAAATACTCCCATTTCATTGGCCTTAAAACCATCAAAACTTTACCCGTTTAGACCATGTCATTTCTTTTCAAGATTTTCAAACACTTTAAAAGTATTGCAAACAATTTGACTAGAACAGCTGTGAAGTTGTGACAGCTCCTGGAAATTATTATATAGCACTGAATTTGACACAACTTTGATCCTGTACAAAGTGCTCTCATTATTCAGTTGTTTGTCCATTATAAGCGTGTAAAAAAATTCAAGAGTAAGAGATGAATTGGGAGGGGTACAGAATTTTAAAAATCTGATGTGTTACACTCACATGACTTTCTCTACTCTTGTACAAACTATTTTTACAAACGCTTATTCTCCATCTACTTCATGTTAATTTAGATAACCATTTGTAGAATCTATCTTATTGCTAATTTTCTTGTAGATGTAAGGGGAATATATATTTACTATCGCAATATAAAAATACAGTAGACTTTAAGCATATACATATCTCTTAATAGCTGGTTGCTATGTGCAGCACCATTCCCTTTCCCACAGATTAATACTCTTTGCATATCTAAGAGAAAAAAAATGAATAACGAATTCCCATTTGAGAAAATAAGTATTGAAAAATTTAAGGGAATAACAAGCAATATCTTGCAAATGGTTCACTCAACAAAAAAATGTATATGACATAAATTGTGTATTTTAACGCGATCTACATTTTTTTTGTGTAGTAAGAGTTTGTATATCTCTTATGGTTTACCAGTTATGCAAAAGTCGTTCACAATGAAGAATACTTTTGGAGACATTCCTAGAAAATTCAAGATATACATTTCACTTGTCATAAAAATATCTTAAACATATGATATTTTAATCAAAATCGTTAGAGCCATTTTTGAGAAAAGTGAAATTTTCGAAAACTTTTCCATGTAAAGGGTACTGTGGTGTGGGGGGATTTTCTTGAAAACCTTCGTGTCGCATCTCTGGAAGATACTGAATCTAAATACCAAGTTTGGTGTTTATCCGACTGTTCGTTTCTGAGTTATGCTGTTCACGGTCATACACACACACACACACAGACAGACACACACACGGACATGTTTTTGGATTCAGGGTGTCTCAAAACATGTATTTCCGGTGAAATCCCGGTATCGAATTTTTGGGTGAAATACAATACTTCCCCTACTTACTATACGTAGTAGAGAAAGTAAAAATTGTTTATTAACTTTCTCAGAGAAAATGCCTCATTTGGATATATGTTTCTCTTTTGAGCAGATTATTTTTCTCGATAGTGTTACTTAAGCGCAAGGGTACTGTAAGCCGAAGTAACGTTTAAAGCGATAGGATTGACTTAATTTACTAAGAGCGTAATTCGAGAGGAAAGTAGGGTAGTGTGCATATAGCCAATAGCATTTAAAATTCTGTTTACGTTTTATTGTTAGTTTTCGAATGTTTTCAGGCATACCATTGTAGTTGCTCAATAGTTGACGATTTAGACGCTGTAACACACGCGCAGTCATTTGGTTTTATGAAGTAATTGGAAGATGTTAGCTGTACGAATGGATTCATGTAACCGAATGCCAGATTTAAACCAATTGCTACAGAATTGAGGAGCAATATCTTTCTAATGCAACAAAATTTTACGCTGAACTCAAAGAGAACTTCTAACGTGCAAGTCTTCGTTGCACGGGTAGTAAAAAGCCATGTTTTTGGGTGATCCTGTTTTTTCTTGAACTTCCATTCGTCATAACCGACTGGGAAACTGCTTTTCCTTCATTCGTTGCAGTCTTTACGTGCTACTCATTAGGGATATTTTGAATGCTTGTAAGTATGAGTATTTGCGTTAATTGTAAATGTATGAGATTACTAACTTTTTAAATTGGCGATAAAGAAGTCAAATATAACACGTTCCAGTTTTTCTCCAGCTTTAATGAGTATTTGAATTTTTGATACTTCAGTTATAAACATAATAAAAGACACAAAAGTCACCGCCCACTATTTATAAGAATATGAAACACAGGTGCGACTGTAAATTATACTTGAAAGTAAAACATTATCATAAGTAATGCTCTTTTTACTTTCTCTACTACGAATAGTGAGTACGGTTCGATACAGAGATTTCAGCATTTTTGGAAACATCTCCGTGTGTGTGTCTGTGAACAGCATAACTCAGAAACGAACAGTCGGATAAACACCAAACTTGGTATTTAGGTTCAGTATCTTCCAGAGATGCGACACGAAGGTTTTCAAGAAAATCTCCCCACCCCAGATTACCCTTTACATGGAACATTTTTCGAAATTTCTAATTTTCTCAAAAATGGCTCTAACGATTTTGATTAAAATACCATATGTTCAAGATATTTTCATGACAAATGAAATGTATATCTCGAATTTTCTGGGAATGTCTCCAAAAGTATTCTTCATTGTGAACGACTTTTGCATAATTGGTAAACTATAAGAGATAAACAAAATTTCACTACACAAAAAATGTAGATCGCGTTAAAACACACAATTTACGTCATATACATTTTTGTTGTTGAGTGAACCATTTTCGAGATATTGCTTGTTATTCCCTTAAATTTTCCGATATTTATACTTTTTCTCAAATGGAAATTCGTTATTCATTTTTTTGTTCCTGGTAATGCAAAGAGAATGGAATCCGCCACATACCAACCAGCTCTTAAAATATTTGACTATCGCTTAAAGCCTACCAATTCCCCTTACGTCTACCAGAAAATTAGCAATAAGATTAACATGAAGTATTTGGAGAATAAGCGTTTGTAAAAATAGTTTGTACAAGAGTAGAGAAAGTCATGTGAGTGTGACTACTTTTTGGCAAATTCACTTTTTCTTGAGAATCTCAGTTGGCAAGGTTACAAGGGAAGTAATAATGAAAAGCCATACATAAAAATTCTACCTTACAATGCAGCAGTTTAGGTAGTGAAGGTTCGGTACAGTGGCATTAGCATTGTTTCCATGGCAACCTAATATGACGTATCCTGTATTTTTATTGCATGCATTTATAGGTTTTTGTTCAGCCATCCGTTACTCTTTACCTCCCTGGTTGGAGCGCGATCGTAAATGTACTGGAAACATTAAGGTTGTTGCTGCAGAATAAACCTCCAGCGGTGTTCATAAAATTACCTATTGTTTCTGTACAGATGCATCCCTTAACCTGTGGTAAAGCTTTTGGATTAGTGATTTAAAGGGCGAGCTGGTTCCTCACGGGTCGCAGCACCGGTAGTTGAAGGCTTCATAGACATTATTGTATTTCCGTCCCAAAAACTAACAAGTTACAAAATAATTGTACAAACAAAATATGTACAACGTAATAAATATTCAAATTTCTAGTCCAAATTATACCGTAATTTCCAAAAGCTTCTTTTCTCCACTTTCATGTGAAATAACATGTAAGCAAGTATACACAATTCAATCCTGCAGCATAACGTAAGTATGTAATTCTAAACCTTCTATTATACTTAAAATAAACCAACAAAAATCTGTTGTGTTACACTCACATGACTTTCTCTACTCTTGTACAAACTATTTTTACAAACGCTTATTCTCCATATGCTTCGTGTTAATCGAGATGTTAATCTTATTGCTAATTTTCTTGTAGGTGCAAGGGGAATTGGTAGGCTTTAAGCTACAGTCAAATATTTTAAGAGCTGGTTGCTATGTGGAGTATTGGAAAATTTAAGGGAATAACAATCAATATCTCGAAAATGGTTCACTCAACAAAAAAAATGTATATGACATAAATTGTGTATTTTAACACGATCTACATTTTTGTGTAGTAAAATTTTGTCTATCTCTTATGGTTTACCAGTTATGCAAAAGTCGTTTACAATGAAGAATACTTTTGGAGACATTCCCAGAAAATTCGAGATATACATTTCATTTGTTATGAAAATATCTTAAACATATGATATTTTAATCAAAATCGTTAAAGCCATTTTTGAGAAAATTAAAATTTTCGAAAAATGTTCCATGTAAAGGGTACTCTGGGTGTGGGGATTTTCTTGAAAACCTTCGTGTCGCATCTCTGAAAGATACTGAACCTAAATACCAAGTTTGGTGTTTATTCCACTGTTCGTTTCTGAGTGTGCTGCTCGCAGACATACAGACATACACACACACGGACATGTTTCCAAAAATGATTGTTTTGGATTCAGGGGGTCTCAAAACATGTATTTCCGGTGAAATATCGGTATCGAATTTTTGGGTGGAATACAATACTTCCCCTACATACTATACGTAGTGGAGAAAGTAATAAACTACTGATTTTCATTTAATTATGACACATAACTAGGACTGAACTTTTTAAAGTACTGTTTTAATATTTTGACACTTCAGCGCCGCAGTCGCGATTTTGAGCATGCGCGATCAGTTCTTCCAGATGCAGTTGTGAGAGATCTTCACTTTGTGTTTTCCTTTTGTTGGAGCGTTTCGAAATGTTCAAAACAATCGAACGACCCAACAACTGTAAAGTCAGATCAGTGATTCGGTTTTTGAATGCGGGAAATGTTACGCCAGCAAACATTCATCACCAAGTGTGTGAAGTTTATTGGGAAAACTATAATGAGTGACAATGCCAGGCCACACACAGCCAAACAAACTCTAGATCTGATCGCATCATTTGGTTGGGAACAATTCGTCAACCTTCCCTAGAGTCCGGATTTGTGACGAAGCGATTTTAAGCTGTTTCTTCATCTCAAGAAATCTTTGGTGGAAAACATTTCAATGATGATGCTGTGAAGCAACAGGAACAAACTTGGGTTTCATCACAGGCGCCATCATTCTTTGACGAAGATGTGCAAAAATAGGTTTCCCGTTACAGATGCCTGAATAACGGCGGGGACTATATGGAGAAGCAGTGTAATGATGTTAAAGTATTTGGAAAATAATGTTTTGTTATTTTTACTTTCTCTACTACGTATAGTAAGTAGGGGAAGTATTGTATTCCACCCAAAAATTCGATACCGAGATTTCACCGGAAATATATGTTTTGAGACCCCTGAATCCAAAAAAAGCATTTTTGTAATCATGTCCGTGAGTGTGTGTGTGTCTGTCTTTGAACAACATAACTCAGAAACGAACAGTCGGATAAACAGCAAACTTGGTATTTAGGTTCAGTATCTCCCAGAGATGCCACACGCAATTACGCACACAAATACTCATGCCCATGGCGGGACTTGAACCCGCGATCCAGCTTGGCAGAACGCCGAAGCCACATGCTCCAGCGACCACGGCTACGAAGGCCGGCTAAATTATTTGCTTGTTATGTATGGGCATACAGGACGTGTAGAGCTGGAAAAAGAAGGGTTCTCATTTCATCGATCACGTACAAGCTGTCATGTATTTAAAGTCTATAATAAGGCAAAGAGCGAATTACAAACTCTGATAATAATGCATCCCTCACGTATCCTATCCACTGGGTAGGACGTTGTGTCACTGTCCTGCAGGCTTGGAACATGCGATGTAATACATATCCGGGAGTTGCAGCTTGTAATTTGCATGATTTTGGTAAGGTCTTATTGTAAATTCTCAATGGTTCACATGTTTAAATTCTTGACAGTAGACGTTGGAAAATCGACGAGTGCTGCAGCAGTAAAGAAACAGCTGAACAATAGACGTTCATTACAATTGCAAAGTTTGGTTTCCCCTTCGCTGTCTGCTGCAGCAAGAAACATTGGCCATGTGGGAGTTCGAACGTGGTGCCGTACGATCTTCATCAAGCCGTGTTGTAGCCAGACAAACAAAGCATGAAAGCTTATCAGGCGGAACTAGTAGCCGGAGGGCCAACGCTTCGTTACTCAGCTTTCGTGTGATGGCCACGAGAGCGAGCACGTTTTAAAGTGGAGGGAACACTGAGTTCAACCCTTGCAACGGATGCTTGGCATTTTTCATTGAACAGACAAGGCATTATTTTTGCTAAAATTATCTATTCGAACACCTAAAGAGGTTGTCTTGTTGTATTGGAGGAAATTGTATTATATTTCAACTGTTGGAGAGCCGAACTTGTAGTAGTTGCAACCACACGTATAGTAAACAGTTTCCGGGACCTTCGCCCCAAATGTACTTTCAGGTGGCCTTTGCCCCAAGTTTAAAAAAATTATTAACTTTGTAATTTAACCGTTTCTTTAAATATCACATTCATGTTTGCCTCGGCTGCGTCAGTATTTTTCAGAGACACGCCTCTCTTAGCAGGGTTTTGGTACGACAAGAATGTAGGCTTACACGGATTATAAGTTTTAATTCACTCATTTTTATTAATTCTTGACACAAATTAAATAGCACTTCACTGATATCGAGAGCTGTGAGTTGCTTTTATTTAATTCTTGCACTTTTTAAGCTATTTTTGTCTCACACGAATACTATTTAATTTCTCGAAGACACATCTCGTGTCTGGTTATGAGCACTATTTGGACGCAACTGAACTGATTTCAAGCGCCTAAACTTTGTAAATTTATGTATTTCAAGTCTCTGATTGGCTAATTCTACTCCAATAGAATACCTTCATTTAACTAAAGCTTTTTCTTGTTGTTTATTGGCTATTTTATAAACTGTCACTAAAATTACATTATTGCTTCCAAGAATCACAAGTATATTGTTAAACTCTCAAACTCATTATTGCCTCAAGGTTACCTCATTGTTACCTCATTGTTGGCAACTCTTAACTTATTGTTCTCACAGCTGCTACATTATTAACTTACGTAATACATTAACATAACATTATTGAACATGTATGCGATAATATAAGCATATGCAATGACTGTTATATACATTTTACAAATTATTACATACACATATTGCTTCAAGGTGGCTGTTGTTGAATTTACATATTATACAATTTGACTGAAATCATTTAAGTGTTAATAATACTGCCTCATACCTTATGTTAAATAATCGTATTATTTAGCAATAGTTTTCCCAAATCTTTAAGTTTATTGTTCTTGATAGGCTTAAGATTTCTATCTTGTAATTCCTTGCCTTTAAGATGCCGTGTAGAAAATTGCCAGCCATCCAGCAGAAATAAGCTCATTCCTCGTCATTACGTACGTGCCACCAGGTGGGGACTTCGTTTGGTGGAAATTTTGCGAGATTAATAGCTAAAAGGTTGCGTATGATGTATGACGTCGTTTGTAGCCAACGACAGTTATGAAAGCTGCTTTCATACTTCGCGATGGCTATCACCTCTTGCAGCACGATAGATGGCCGAGTGATATTAAACCTCCTCATCTGGGAGTGACAATTGTGCTCTTCCGGCGGAAGTCCTACAAATTCGTCACTGGAATCCTATTACGAGGGGCACTATTTATATTTTGAGCCTTGACAACCCTGAATGTTGTAGGTGCCATCTGACGTTTCCAATGGAAAGTTTGCCATGTTTTTACCATAATCTACTTCAAACATTTTGTCAATAGAGCGTCATTTGTTTTGTTTACACTAACTTGAAGATTGTGTGTCAACAAAAACATGGAATTAACTCGTGAAAATGTTCGTGCAATGATTTATTACGACTTTCGACGTGGATTATCAAGACAAGAGTGCATCAATCAACTAACTTTCACATTTGGCGACGAAGCTCTATCCGTGAAACGCTGGTATAACGAATTTAATCGTGGCCGCCGTTCGCTCAATGATGAAGTTCGTGAAGGTCCTCCAAAATCATTTGTTGTGCCAGAAAACATTGATGCTGTGCAAAAACTAATAATGAAAGATCGTCAAGCGACATATTGCGAGATTGAGGTAACCGTAAGCATTAGCTCCACCAGCATATATAAAATATTGCATGATTATTTAGCCGTGAAAAACGTTTGCTCTCCTTGGATCCCACATAATTTTACGCAATCTCAAAAAGATGCTCGTGTCGATTGGTGTACAAAAATGCTCAATAAATACCATGGCGGTGCCTCAAAAGACGTATATAAGATTGTAACAGGTGACGAATCATAGATCTATGCGTATGGGCGGGAACGTAAACAGCAGTCGACTGTATGGGTGTTTCAAGATGAAGCAAATCCAACAAAAGTTGTTCGCACTCGAAGCAAATGGTCGGCTGCTTTTTCAGCAAAACTGGCCTTGTGACAACAGTGCCTTTAGAGGAACGTAAAACGGCCAATGCCGAATGATACACAACCAGTTGTTTGCCAGAAGTCTTCGGTGAAGTAAGAAAAACCAACATGAACCGTAGGATTGTTCTTCATCAAGACAATGCGAGCGCACACACATCTCGTCTAACAACAGAGTATTTGAAGGCTCAAAAAATCGAATTGATGGGTCATCCGCCATACAGTCCTGACTTGGCACCCATGACTTCTTTTTGTTCCCGAACATCAAGAATAAATTGCGTGGACAACGATTTTCGTTGGCAGAAGAAGCCGTTGATGCTTTGAAAAACCATGTTTTGGAGGTGTCTCAAGAAGACTGGAATAAATACTTTGACAAATGGTTCAAACGGATGCAAAAGTGTATTGATCATAAAGGAGAATATTTTGAAAAGCAATAAAGCTTTTTTCAATCAGAAATTACTTTGTTTTAATTATTAGGCTCAAAATATAACTAGTGCCCTTCGTAAAGAACGACCTCTTTTCTCAAAGACCACAGATGCACTATAGGTGGAAACATTCTCGATTGTCATTGTAGAATCTTGGATTGTCAGATTGTCACTGCCATTCTCATCTACGTGTTATTCGATAATTGGGTAGTCTTCCGGTCCTTATTCATTCATGGAGCCCTATTTAAACACGTGGAAGGATTATCTATTTCGAAAAAAGTTTCCCAACAGATAAATAAATAACTTTCGATATAAAATCGAAACAAAGCTGAAACATTATTGAAGGCATTGCGATCATTTCATCCTAGCCGAAGTTCAGGGGGCTTGCTTAAAGAAAGGAAACAAGCGTGTAATTAGTTCTTACTGTACATATAAGGTGTGAACAGCATAACTCAGAGACGAACAGTCGGATAAGCACCAAACATGGTATTTAGGTTCAGTATCTTTTAGAGATGCGACACGAAGGTTTTCAAGAAAATCCCCCCAACACAGATTACCCTTTACATGGAACATTTTTGGAAAATTTTAATTTGCTCAAAAATGGCTCTAACGATTTTGATTAAAATATCATATGTTTAAGATATTTTTATGGCAAATGAAATGTATATCTCGAATTTTCTGGGAATGTCTCTAAAAGTATTCTTCATTGTGAACGACTTTTACATAACTGGTAAACCATAAGAGATAGACAAAATTTTACTACACAAAAAATGTAGATCGGGTTAAAATACACAATTTATGTCATATACATGTTTGTTTTTTGTTGAGTGAACCATTTTCGAGATATTGCTTGTTATTTCCTTAAATTTTCCAATACTTATACTTTTTCTCAAATTCGTTATTCAATTTTTTTATGTCCTGGATATGCAAAGAGAATGGAATGCATCACATAGCAACCAGCTCTTAAAATATTTGACTATCGCTTAAAGCCTACCAATTCCCCTTGCATCTATAAGAAAATTAGCAATAACATTGACATCTCGATATCTCTATTAACATGAAGCATATGGAGAATAAGCGTTTGTAAAAATAGTTTCTACAAGAGTAGAGAAAGTCATGTGAGTGTAACACATCAGATTTTTTAAATACGTTTTTACGTTTATCCTTTAATACAAGTGTATACTAAGAAGAATTTTTCCATATCTACAGGTTTTGTAGGTAAATCTTTGAAAAGACTTACTGACTCTGGGGAAATTTCTTCAGAGACCACGACGTTTAAAGTTTGAAGATATTCTACCTCAGTACATAAAACTTTAATGTCAGCATTTCTCCCTAAAACACTGCGCAATTTACTGCTTAATTTTTCTGCACGCTTTAAACAGTACTTATAAGTTTACTCTCAACCTAGTTGAGAAATTATATTAATGTGTTATTATTTTGCCACCAATGAGTTTAAATAGTAGTTTTAAAATTAAATGTTTTTAAAATAGGTGGGTAACATGCTCGATGCACTTTACTCACAAGCGCAGAGAAGCATATCCCAAAACTTAATTCCATATTACAAGCAAAAACACAAGCTAAATGTGCATTTGCATACAAATCCGATGTCTGTGATGAAATAGATATTACAGTTTGTGGGATAATGTTTCTTCAGCGAGAATGTAGGCGGCAGCAGCAGGCTGACCGACCGCCACAGCGAGTGAACAAAAACCGGCGATGCAACTGCAAGTGCTCTCTCATGCGTGACGTTGGAGCAGATTTCCAGCTCAGTTAATTCGATACAGTGGTATTACATCCTTTCGCGTTGCCCATTATCTGTAGTCTGGTCACAGGAGATTACGTGGTGCGCTTGCCGGAAAAGCTTATCAATCATTTGCCGCGCTGATTGGTCGCAAACACCTCTGTCTCTTTTGTAAAACACCACCTGTAACTGATCGGGTTGCACAGATTCCTATCATATGCTTTAGATCGTAAAATAACAAGCACTCTTGTAGCACGGGTGTACTTTCAGACAAGACTTTAGGCTGAAAAAAACAGCATATATACGAATGTTTACAAGTAGATGCAATTACCACAGTGTTAGGACTTGGCGACATTGATTTTGGTATCAAGCAAACAGATTTAAAACGAGCATTTGTAAAATTTAGTGACGTGACAATGCTACTATTTCTCGATACTCGATATCGATACTGATTTTTGAGAATCGATACTCAATAATCGCTTTATAAAAAACTGTAAAGACAATTGGCGGCAGCTTTTTTACTTTCTCTACTACGTATAGTAAGTAGGGGAAGTATTGTATTCCACCAAAAAATTCGATAGCGAGATTTCACCGGAAATATATCTTTTGAGACACCCTGAATCCAAGAAGAAAAACATTTTTGGAAACATATCCATATGTGTGTGTGTGTGTGTGTGTGTGTGTGTGTGTGTGTGTGTGTGTGAACAGCATAACTCAGAAACGAACAGTCGGATAAACACCAAACTTGGTATTTTGGTTCAGGATTTTCCAGAGATGCGACACGAAGGTTTTCAAGAAAATCTCTACACCCCAGATTACCCTTTACATGGAAAATTTTTCGAAAATTTTAATTTTCTCAAAAATAGCTCTAACGATTTTGATTAAAATATCGTATGTTTAAGATATTTTCATGACAAATAAAATGTATATCTTGAATTTTCTGGGAATGTCTCCAAAAGTATTCTTAATTGTGAACGACTTTTGCATATCTGGTAAACCATAAGAGATAGACAAAATTTTACTACACAAAAAAAATGTAGATCGCGTTAAAATACACAATTTATATCATATACATTTTTTTTTTGTTCAGTGAACCATTTTCGAAACCTTAAATTTTCCAATACTTATACTCCCATTTCTCAAATGGGAATTCGTTTTTCTTTTTTTCTTTTTATTTCCTGGTAATGCAAAGAGAATGGAATACTCCACATAGCAACCAGCTCTTAAAATATTTGACTATCGCTTAAAACCTACCTTGCATCTACAAGAAAATTAGCAATAAGATTAACATCTCGATATCTCGATTAACATGAAGCATATGGGGAATAAGCGTTTGTAAAAATAGTTTGTACAAGAGTAGAGATAGTCCTGTGAGTGTAACACATCAGTTTTTTTATTTTGATGATGCCACAGGATATATATCCCCTATTGTTAGTCAAGACTAATAATAATATTAATAGCATTAGGAATCCTTTTTTGCTTCCATATTACGAAAATTAGTCTACGGCATCTGTAAGCTATGCTCGTGACCACTTACATACACACAAACTAACAATCGAAGGAAAGAAAGCAAATATTTCCTTGCACTGTATTATCTCACATCTTTTGTTCTGATTTATTTCTGCTGGATTCACAGATTTTGCTCACCGGAGTAGGTAAATGTAATGGCTGAGCGTGAGTAACCAATCCAGGCTGTTGCAGAAACGTGATTTAGTGCGTCAGCTAAATCAGCTTCATTCACAACTCAGTTAACGCTGCATGTTACATAAGTACCTCTATTCCTCCCTCCATTGTTTTGCATGTTTTCATTTATACATAAGAGTTTATGGAATGGAGCATTGATTCACCCACAAGAAACGCAGTCAAGGTCTATCAAGAACTATACTCCAGCAGATCTTTCGGAACTTGTGCGAGGCAATAACGTGAGATCTCGACTGCTTTCATTACTTATCTAGCATAAAGTTAAACGCAATAACTTTCAATAATGCAAAGCTTAAACATTTAGAAGCATCGAAGATATATCACATAGTATTAGACATACATCGAGGTCCTATCCTTAGTAAAATTATAACTGAAGTTTAAAAACCAAAAAGGAATGTTCATGCTCTTTTAAAATGTTTTAAACGTCGATTTTCAATTTCTCTAATACCTCCTAAAAGTACGCAGATGAAGTATTGCATTCCACTCAAAAATTCGACTTAGATTTTGAGATCCGCTGAATTAGAAAATTAAAAAAAGGTTGGCGCGCAGGCATATCCATCTGTCCGTGACAGTATAACTCAAAAGCGAAACGTTGGATCAATACCATACTTTGTATTCAAGTTCAGTATAGCTTCCGCCTCAGTGGTGTGGGAGGAACGTGTCTGCCTCACATTCCAGAGGTCCCTAGTTCGAATCTCGGTTAGGGTGAGTTACCCGGATAAGGTTTTTTTCCGGGGGTTTCCCTTATCCTTAAAAGATAAATTTGGGTAACTTTAAGCCCTATGTACCCCAGGCTCATTTAAGTATCATTTGGCTATTTTCATTAATTCATCGACAAATATGACCTAACTTTAAATAAAAAAAAACTTCATCTTCTAAGAATGCGACACGAAGATTTTGAAACAAAATCTGCCATTACAAACATGCCAGATGTTATTTTGGATTGTCTCTTGCATTTTGATTAACATAACATGTTATAGAATATTTTCATCACAAAATGTTATCTTGAATTTTCTGCGAATGCTCTACATTTTAAATTTAAAATACATTTTTTATAATTCTCAGTAATTGGTAATCCAAAAGAAATAGATAAGAACTTAGTATACGAAAAATCCGAAGAGTTACACTCACATGACTTTCTCTGCTCTTACAAACTATTTTTACAAACGCTTATTCTCCATATGCTTCATGTTAATCGAGATGTCAATCTTATTGATAATTTTCTTGTAGATGCAAGGGGAATATGGTAGGTTTTAAGCGATAGTCAAATATTTTAACGCTGGTTGCTATGTGGAGTATTCCATTCTCTTTGATTTACCAGGTCAAAAAAAATGAATATCGAATTCCCATTTGAGAAATAGTGTAAGTATTGGAAAATTTAAGGGAATAACAAGCAATATCTCGAAAATAGTTTACTTAACAAAAAAAATGTATGTGGTATAAATTGTGTATTTTAACGCAATCTACATTTTTTGTGTAGTAAAATTTTGTCCCTTATGGTTTACCAGTTGTGCAAAAGTCGTTCACAATGAAGAATACTTTTGGAGACATTCCCAGAAAATGCGATATGTACATTTCATTTGTCATGAAAATATCTTAAACATATGATATTTTAATCAAAATCGTTACAGCCATGTTTGAGAAAATTAAAATTTTCGAAAAATGTTCCATGTAAAGGGTAATCTGGGATAGGGGATTTTCTTGAAAACCTTCGTGTCGCATCTCTGGAAGATACTGAACGTAAATACCAAGTTTGGTGTTTATCCGACTGTTCGTTTCTGAGTTATGCTGTTCACAGACACACACACACAGAGAGAGAGACACGGACATGTTTCCAAAATTCTTTTTTTGGATTCAGGAGGTCTCAAAACATATATTTCCGGTGAAATCTTGGTATCGAATTTTTGGGTGGAATACAATACTTCCCCTACTTACTATACGTAGTAGAGAAAGTAAAAATGTGGATCTCATTAAAACGCACAATTTATGTCAAATAGCGTTTAATGATGTTAAATATTTCTGAGATATTCGTTGTGGATATTGCTTTCGAATTTTCAATACCTGAAGTAGTCATAATGCAAAGAGCATGGAATTTCAAAGCCAACATATGGTGACCCACTTTATCTCCTGGATCCCCCTTTGTACCTAGAACGTTTATCTCCATTAATTTGAAGTAGATAGAGGTTGTTTAAGAATGCTTTAGAAATGATAAAAGATTAATGGCCAGAGAAAGTCATGTAAACGTGACATCAGTTTTTTTTTTTTTTTAAAAAGATATGATCCTAAACAGAACAGCTTTTGGATGTGAAGAGAAAAATATTCTCACAAACACTGTATCTTGGAAAACCCTCCCCCCAAAAAAGAAGAAAAAATAAGTCCATTAAAATCTTTGCAATAAAGTGTTTTGGGCTCTGTATTAGAGCTCTAGGAAATTTGCTTGTCCAACTCCGTGGTGTAGGGATAGCGTAGCTACTTCATGTTTCTAAGACCGGAATTTGAAATTCGTTTGGAGTTAGTTGCCTGCATAACTATTTCCGTTACCCTGAGCAGAAAAATGTCGGTAAACTAAGCGCTGAGTGAATCTTGTGCTCAGTTGGGTATTAATTCTACCTACTTCATTTACCGTTCTGTAAGGCCTTCCCGGTTAAGGATCTAAAGTTGTGGGAAAAAAATATCTTCGAGTAGAATATTTTGTAACAGAAAAATTGCATTAAACCTTCATTTTTATACAAAGGATACACTTAAGAATCTAGAAGTGTGTTTGGATGTTTAATTTACACATTCGAACATGAAAACGTTGGCTCAAAAACTGTATTACAAGTTCTCAAAAAGTTTCCTTTGTTTTACTCAAATTTTCATGAAAGCGACGAAAAACGATTATCGTGATACAGTGTCCGTATCTCTGCATAGGGATTCGATTTCAATTTTTGTTTTTATTATGCTGGAATTATTTAGTTATTCTAAAATCCCGATCTTTTGTTTAAATCATTAGGTGCTTTCATTAAATCCCATTCGACTTTTTATTTATTTTTCTATATAAGTTACTCGTGATGTTTTCTGCTGCAAATTTCTCGATAAAACCCAAACGTTTATTGCGATTACTTTGTAGGACCAAGAACCTTTTTTAGTACTTAACCTTGTCTTTGACGACTCACTTCTGCAAGATCGGAAGTTCATCCTGATCTTGAAATAGTTGTGTTAACAAATCCAACATTGATTCATCGCTGATAAAAACGACCAACATATGATGTGAATAAAATGAGATTCCTGATTTATGGCGACTGTCAAAAATCGCATCAGCAATCATCAAGTTCGCTAATTGCACTTTGCCCCTCTGTGCCCAGTAAAAAACTAACGAATTGCTGCACTTAAATTGGCATAAAACATATTATACAGGCTGGACCATTGAAGTTGAGACTGTACAATATATCCAGAACTAAGCGTTGTAGAAAGACATGTATTTAATAACAGTTGCTTGATATTATGGGGGAAAGTAAATGTCATTAGTTGTGTTTTGTTTGGAGGACGTTATGATAGTCATTTTAGGGTAAATTGTTTTTTTAATTGGAACCTATATTTTGTATGTTGTTTCTCATTAGAAAATGGTTTATTAAATGATGTTTATTTTGTGATGAGGAATAAGGAAACAAAATAAACAATGTTGGTTCCCACTCGACCCTCATCGATGGTCCAACTATTCATTGCGCTCTTCGCACACAGGTATTCAGAATTTTCGTTGTTATTTACGTTGGTGTGAGAAGAGTTGCAACGTGAGTAGAAATATAATAGCGACTTGAGCACAGTAGAGAGATGCCGACAAGCGATAAAGTTCTTTGTTCTACGCCGACAAGCCCCGCCCCCTCCCTTTGTGTGCTCACATGCCGCCAGGTCTCGTGTCGTTAGGCCCCGCCCCCTCTCGCTTTGTGTGCTCACCTAATGCCGACAGTGTCTGTGCTAACAGGTCCTACCCCCTCTCCCAATGCGTTCTACTGTTTCGTCATGACTTGAGGGAATTGTTTTCTCGAGTCCTGCCGCCCCCCGGCAAATTAATTAGGTAATGTTCGTCAAACATTTTTTTATGATTACTAAGGTCTGCAGATTGCATCCTCGAGCAATTAAGTTTTTTGATTAATGAATTGTTTACTGGAGCGTGAGTATAAGTAGTCTGCTCACGGTAACAGTCTGTCATGTAATGAAACACTGCAGCCTTATTGTATCTGGGGAAAGTGCTTGTCCATTAGCTGAACATGTTAGACGCTTTCAACACATTAATAGGCTTTTAAGTTTACATTCCGGATCTGTTTACATACATTAGCGAACGACATACTTCCGCCAGGCGGTAACGGTGACCTCCATTAGCTGACCCGTTAGACGCTTTCACCCCATTAGCGAACAATGTCAGTAATTGTTTTCCTAAGTGCTCTGCCCAACACTCAACACTTTAGATTTTAGCGATGGAAATGATATAAAAAGCAGCAGCTTCTCCAACGAGTTCCAAGTTGACCAGGATGCCCGGGTTCGAATTACAAATTCAGCTTCTAATAACTCAGAGACTAATTACGATAAAGACATCAAATAAAGTTTATTACATTAATGTCATTAGATAGTTTCTTGTGAATGTATATTTGGGTACATGGTGTCCAGGGTTCGAATACCGATAAAATGTAATTTAATTATAAATTTAATAACTCCTAAACTAATTAAGATAAAGACGCCAAATAAACCTTATTGCCTTTATTTTATTAGGTAGTATCTTGTGGATGTGTAATTAGATACCTGACGTTCTGGGTTCGAGCCTAATGTTTAAATCGTCATTATCTCAGAAACTAAGAGAGGTAGAGGAATTGACCAAAGCATGATTGATAGCTCCTATGATGGGTAATTAATACTGTATATAATTTTCAATCAGTTGTCCTTACTTCGAATCCCGATCTTTCAATCACTTACTTATTTTTTCTCTATACTCTAGAATATGTCACTTAGATTGATGCTGTAACTGCATACACAACCTTTAAACATATCAAACTAATATTGTAAATAATTTTGTTTCTGGTGTCCAGGGTTCGAATACCGATAAAATGTAATTTAATTATAAATTTAATAACTTCTAAACTAATTAAGATAAAGACGCCAAATAAACTTTATTGTCTTTATATTATTAGGTACTATCTTGTGGATGTGTAATTAGATACCTGACGTTCTGGGTTCGATCCTAATTTTAAATCGTCATTATCTCAGAAACTAAGAGAGGTAGACGAGTGAACCAAAGCATGATTGATAGCTCCTATAAGGGGTAATTAATACTGTATATAATTTTCAATCAGTTGTCCTTACTTCGAATCCCGATCTTTCAATCACATACTTATTTTTCTCTATACTCTAGAATATATCACTTAGATTGATGCTGTAACTGTATACAGCACCTTTAAACATATCAAACTAATATTGTAAATAATTTTGTTTCTGGTGTCCAGGGTTCGAATACCGATAAAATGTAGTTTAATTATAAATTTAATAACTTCTAAACTAATTAAGATAAAGACGCCAAATAAACTTTATTGCCTTTATCTTATTAGGTATTATCTTGTGGATGTGTAATTAGATACCTGACGTTCTGGGTTCGAGCCTAATTTTAAATCGTCATTATCTCAGAAACTAAGAGAGGTAGACGAGTGAACCAAAGCATGATTGATAGCTCCTATGATGGGTAATTAATACAGTATATAATCTTCAATCAGTTGTCCTTACTTCGAATCCCGATCTTTCAATCACTTACTTATTTTTCTCTATACTCTAGAATATATCACTTAGATTGATGCTGTAACTGCGTACAGCACCTTTAAACATATCAAACTAATATTGTAAATAATTTTGTTTCTGGTGTCCAGGGTTCGAATACCGATAAAATATAGTTTAATTATAAATTTAATAACTTCTAAACTAATTAAGATAAAGACGCCAAATAAACTTTATTGCCTTTATGTTATTAGGTATTATCTTGTGGATGTGTAATTAGATACCTGACGTTCTGGGTTCGAGCCTAATTTTAAATCGTCATTATCTCAGAAACTAAGAGAGGTAGACGAGTGAACCAAAGCATGATTGATAGCTCCTATGAGGGGTAATTAATACTGTATATAATTTTCAATCAGTTGTCCTTACTTCGAATCCCGATCTTTCAATCACTTACTTATGTTTTCTCTATACTCTAGAATATATCACTTAGATTGATGCTGTAACTGCATACAGCACCTTTAAACATATCAAACTAATATTGTAAATAATTTTGTTTCTGGTGTCCAGGGTTCGAATACCGATAAAATGTAATTTAATTATAAATTTAATAACTCCTAAACTAATTAAGATAAAGACGCCAAATAAACTTTATTGCGTTTATGTTACTAGGTAGTATCTTGTGGATGTGTAATTAGATACCTAACGTTCTGGGTTCGAGCCTAATGTTTAAATCGTCATTATCTCAGAAACTAAGAGAGGTAGAGGAATTGACCAAAGCATGATTGATAGCTCCTATGAGGGGCAATTAATACTGTATATAATTTTCAATCAGCTGTCCTTACTTCGAATCCCGATCTTTCAATCACTTACTTATTTTTCTCTATACTCTAGAATATATCACTTAGATTGATGCTGTAAATGCATACAGCACCCTTAAACATATCAAACTAATATTGTAAATAATATTGGTTCTGGTGTCCAGGGTTCGAATACCGATAAAATGTAATTTAATTATAAATTTAATAACTCCTAAACTAATTAAGATAAAGACACCAAATAAACTTTTATAGGGGAAAGGATGCTCTCCTGAAACATTAGGTCTCTAGATAGAAGTATTTATAGGGGAGAGATAGGGAATACCAGGGCTGATGCTAGGCTAGTCAGATGCTAAAGAGGGAGGGATATGCTTTATACGAGAGAGATAGGGAACACAAGGAAAGATGCTATACTAAACAGGACTTGAAGGGTAGAATATGAGCGATATAGCAAACCGAGGAGAGGTATTAGGATAGGAGTTTTGAATGATGGAGTAGGCGTTTATATGCGAGAGATAGGGAATACGAGGGTCGATGCTAGGCTAGACGGTGTTGAATGAGGGAATGCATCTTATATGAGAGAGGTAGGGGAATATGAGGAGAAGTGCTAGGCTAGTCGGGAAGGTCTGAATGAGAGAGTATACGTCTATATGGGAAAATATAGGGAAAACGAAGATAGGTGCTAGGTTGAGAGAGTCTTCAAGGAGGAAAATGCATTTATATGAGAGCCGTAGGGTATACGAGGAGAGGTGCTAGTCTAGACATGGTTTGAGGATTAGAGTATACGTTTATATGGGAGAAATATGGAAAACAGGAGAGATACAAGGATAGACAGAGATTGAAGGAGGAGGAATGTAGGTTTATACTGTAATATAGAGAGTAATTCGATTATAAAACTTTTCTCATCCAGCCTTACAACACTTTTTATATACTTAATTTCTAAACCTTACAAACTTTATATTTGTTAAACAGTAGTGCGCGAGACGGAGAGGGACAAACAGTATATCGGTTTACAGTGAAGTATACGTCCTAACCTATTCCCACCTTGTTTGTTCTGGATCTTCTCATTGTCTGTCATCTAACGTAACCACGTAACAAGACGTAACACAGGAAATCATACATATGGCACATTAAAAAAAAATAAAGGTATATATAATGAAACATAAACAAGTAGACAGAGGGTCGTCGATACATAGAAAACCAGGAGTTGTATGTACTGAGACCATAGATTAGTATAGGCAAACAACAAAGAAGTGAATTTATAGTGTAAATAGCCTAATATTTTCAAATATTATTATAGTCTAAAAGTATATAACTTAATTATGTATCGAGTATTGAGAAATAAACGTTATTCATTATTCACTAATCTCAGATCACTGCAATTGTATTGAATAAATTCACAATTGCTAATGCCATTCAACTTTCATTTGTCTCTGATACATAAACAAATTGCAAAATGGAGAAGGACGAAAGTAATAAAAAAACTCAGGCAGCAAATTTTAAGAAAGAAGAGAAAGATATATGACCGACATTGTTTTAGAACACAAATTAGTGTTGAAAATAAAATGACTGATAGCTCTGCTAAGCGTAAGGAAGAGACATGGAAATAAATTGCAAATGAATACAATTCTAGGTTAGTAAAAGAAGATAAACAACATTCATGTAAACCAATTTTAAAAATCAGTTTAACTGAATACATGTAAAAAAACATATCACTTTACAAAAAGTAATGCAGACAACATTTATTTTTTATAAACATTATCCTATTACATTCCTTTACAAAAAACCATACATATTTCCTAAAGGCAAAGGTGATAGTCTAGACATTCTAAACACTCAGTTATATAATCATATACATCACACAGAAAGAGACCATCATTATCAGTAAAAAAACTAAACATCTCAACAATGTCTGAATGATGTATTTTATAAGTACAAGTTTTTTGATATTTCAAAGTTCCTGTTAACCATGGCAGTAATTGATTAACACAATTTCTCGATCCTGTCATGCTATAACTTTAGATGCTTTCAGCTTACTTATAATTTCCTCAATCTCTTGTGTGTGTCTATTATTACCAGCATCCCTCGACGCAATTAGTAACCTCAATATATTTACTAGTCTATTCGGATTTTCAAGCGTTGATATCACTGAATCATCATCATATGAAGATTTCATATTCTCGCAACTTCCGATGTATCCAGATTTTTCACCAACAGTAGTCTCCAGTGAAGGACAGAGGCTTGATACGGTATAACATTCCCCTCTATACATCTTCGGATCTTCAAGTGCAGGTGAGAGAGTCGATTCAGTATAACATGTTGCTCTATGAAACTTAAATCTTGACAAAGAACGATTCTTAAACATCCGCCCGCATACACAGCATCTAATAACGCGTTTTCCTCCATGTGTAATGTATGAAAAATCGAGTTTCTCATTCGTCAGTTGCACAGATTTTCTCGGGCAGTAGCTCATGCTAAAACTAAAAGAAATTAAATGAATACGTGAATGCTAACGCTCGAAGGAATTAAAAGCGAATGAATGAATTCATAACACGCACCTATGTATATATCCAGGATGAGGACGACGGAGGGAATTGCGATCAATGCATAGCAGGGAGAAAGAATACTCTCTTGAAACATTAGTCATCTAGACAACTATTGTTCACGGAGCCTGTAGACGTCAGGTTGAATGGGACAGACCTCAGGTTCAAATCTTTAAGGGCACGGACCCAGCCTTTTGCCTGTCATGTATACTAAACCATCCTAACAGCGTAACATTACGTTACAACGACACGTAACCAGAACATGGCGAGTGCGAGCATGGAAAAAAGGATGCTCTCTGGGAACATTACTGGAAAAGGATGCTCTCTGGAAACACTAGTCATCCACACAACGGGTTGTCCCTAACATTTCCAGATTTCGGGTCGTTCAACATCGTAACGCGCCCCTGTCATCTACATTTCGACGAAATTTTACCTCCTGAATTAAAGTTTGGTGATCTGTATAGACCTGTACAACATGCATTACGCTATGTAACAGACTCATCACGTTATGTAACAACACGATCACGCTATGTAACAACATGATCACGCTATGTAACAACATGATCACGCTATGTAACAACATGATCACGCCATGTAACAACATGATCACGCTATGTAACAACATGATCACGCTATGTAACAACATGATCACGCTATGTAACAACATGACCACGCTATGTAACAAAACGATCAAGCTATGTAACAACTGATCACGCTATGTAACAACATGATCATGCTATGTAACAACCTGAGCACGCTATGTAACAACATGATCACGCTATGTAACAAACTGAGTACGCTATGTAACAACATGATCACGCTATGTAACAACTGATCACGCTATGTAACAACATGCTCAAGCTATGTAACAACTGATCACGCTATGTAACAACATGATCACGCTATGTAACAACCTGAGCACGCTATGTAACAATCTGATCACGTTATGTAACAACTGATCACGCTATGTAACAACATGATCACGCTATGTAACAACATGATCACGCTATGTAACAACATGATCACGCTATGTAACAACATGTTCACGCTATGTAACAACATGACCACGCTATGTAACAAAACGATCACGCTATGTAACAACACGATCACGCTATGTACAACACG
Organism: Deroplatys truncata; assembly: GCA_030765065.1. Lineage (NCBI taxonomy): Eukaryota > Metazoa > Arthropoda > Insecta > Mantodea > Mantidae > Deroplatys > Deroplatys truncata. The sequence goes on along the minus strand of CM060985.1, from coordinate 143,550,536 downwards.
ATCACGCTATGTAACAACTGATCACGCTATGTAACAACCTGATCAAGCTATGTAACAACTGATCACGCTATGTAACAACATGATCACGCTATGTAACAACCTGAGCACGCTATGTAACAACATGATCACGCTATGTAACAACCTGAGTACGCTATGTAACAACATGATCACGCCATGTAACAACTGATCACGCTATGTAACAACATGCTCAAGCTATGTAACAACTGATCACGCTATGTAACAACACGATCACGCTATGTAACAACCTGATCAAGCTATGTAACAACATGATCACGCTATGTAACAACCTGAGTACGCTATGTAACAACATGATCACGCCATGTAACAACTGATCACGCTATGTAACAACATGCTCAAGCTATGTAACAACATGTTCACGCTATGTAACAACATGATCACGCTATGTAACAACATGTTCACGCTATGTAACAACATGATCACGCTATGTAACAACATGACCACACTATGTAACAACATGATCACGCTATGTAACAAAACGATCAAGCTATGTAGCAACACGATCACGCTATGTAACAACCTGATCAAGCTATGTAACAACTGATCACGCTATGTAACAACCTGAGCACGCTATGTAACAACCTGATCACGCTATGTAACAACTGATCACGCTATGTAACAACATGCTCAAGCTATGTAACAACATGATCGCGCTATGTAACAACATGTTCACGCTATGTAACAACATGTTCACGCTATGTAACAACATGATCACGCTATGTAACAACATGACCACACTATGTAACAACATGATCATGCTATGTAACAAAACGATCAAGCTATGTAACAACATGATCACGCTATGTAACAAAACGATCAAGCTATGTAACAACCTGAGCACGCTATGTAACAACATGTTCACGCTATGTAACAACATGATCACGTTATGTAACAACATGATCACGCTATGTAACAACATGATCACGCTATGTAACAAAACGGTCAAGCTATGTAACAACCTGAGCACGCTATGTAACAACATGTTCACGCTATGTAACAACATGAACACGCTATGTAACAATACGATCACGCTATGTAACAATCTGATTACGCTATGTAACAACTGATCACGCTATGTAACAACATGATCACGCTATGTAACAACCTGAGCACGTTATGTAACAACATGACTACGCTATGTAACAAAACGATCACGCTATGTAACAACTGATCACGCTATGTAACAACCTGAGCACGCCATGTAACAACATGACCACGCTATGTAACAAAACGATCACGCTATGTAACAACTGATCACGCTATGTAACAACCTGAGCACGCTATGTAACAACCTGAGCACGCTATGTAACAATACGATCATGCTATGTAACAACCTGATCACGCTATGTAACAACCTGATTACGCTATGTAACAACTGATCACGCTATGTAACAACATGATCACGCCATGTAACAACCTGAGCACGCTATGTAACAACATGATCACGCTATGTAACAACATGAACACGCTATGTAACAATACGATCACGCTATGTAACAATCTGATTACTATGTAACAACGGATCACGCTATGTAACAACATGATCACGCTATGTAACAACCTGAGCACGCTATGTAACATCATGATCACTCTATGTAACAACCTGATCACGCTATGTAACAACATGCTCACGCTATGTAACAACTGATCACGCTATGTATCAACATGATCACGCTATGTAACAACCTGAGCACGCTATGTAACAACATGATCACGCTATGTAACAGCATGTTCACGCTATGTAACAACACGATCATGCTATGTAACAACACGATCACGCTATGTAACAACATGGACACGCTATGTAACAACATGAACACGCTATGTAACAATACGATCAAGCTATGTAACAACCTGAGCACGCTATGTAACAACATGATCACGCTATGTAACAACATGAACACTCTATGTAACAACCTGAGCATGCTATGTAACAACATGATCACGCTATGTAACAACCTAATCACGATATGTAACATGATCACGCTATGTAACAACATGATCACGCTATGTAAATAGGGTGGACCATTTAAGTTGAGGCTATACAATATATCCAAATCTAAGCGTTGTAGAAAGAAATGTCTTTAATAAAACTTGATTGATATTATGGCGAAAGTAAATGCTGCTAGTCGTATTTCGTTTGGAGGCCGTTATGAGGGTCATTTTGGGTCAATTTATTTTTTTAAAATGGGAACCTAATTGTAGGTTCCCATTTTAAAAAAATAAATTGACCCAAAATGACCCTCATAACGGCCTCCAAACGAAACACGACCAGCAGCATTTACTTTCGCCATAATATCAATCAAGTTTTATTAAAGACATTTCTTTCTACAACGCTTAGATTTGGATATATTGTATAGCCTCAACTTAAATGGTCCACCCTATTTACATAGCGTGATCATGTTGTTACATAGCGTGATCATGTTACATATCGTGATTAGGTTGTTACATAGCGTGATCATGTTGTTACATAGCATGCTCAGGTTGTTACATAGAGTGTTCATGTTGTTACATAGCGTGATCATGTTGTTACATAGCGTGCTCAGGTTGTTACATAGCTTGATCGTATTGTTACATAGCGTGTTCATGTTGTTACATAGCGTGTCCATGTTGTTACATAGCGTGATCGTGTTGTTACATAGCATGATCGTGTTGTTACATAGCGTGAACATGCTGTTACATAGCGTGATCATGTTGTTACATAGCGTGCTCAGGTTGTTACATAGCGTGATCATGTTGATACATAGCGTGATCAGTTGTTACATAGCGTGAGCATGTTGTTACATAGCGTGATCAGGTTGTTACATAGAGTGATCATGATGTTACATAGCGTGCTCAGGTTGTTACATAGCGTGATCATGTTGTTACATAGCGTGATCCGTTGTTACATAGTAATCAGATTGTTACATAGCGTGATCGTATTGTTACATAGCGTGTTCATGTTGTTACATAGCGTGATCATGTTGTTACATAGCGTGCTCAGGTTGTTACATGGCGTGATCATGTTGTTACATAGCGTGATCAGTTGTTACATAGCGTAATCAGGTTGTTACATAGCGTGATCAGGTTGTTACATAGCATGATCGTATTGTTACATAGCGTGCTCAGGTTGTTACATAGCGTGCTCAGGTTGTTACATAGCGTGATCAGTTGTTACATAGCGTGATCGTTTTGTTACATAGCGTGGTCATGTTGTTACATGGCGTGCTCAGGTTGTTACATAGCGTGATCAGTTGTTACATAGCGTGATCGTTTTGTTACATAGCGTAGTCATGTTGTTACATAACGTGCTCAGGTTGTTACATAGCGTGATCATGTTGTTACATAGCGTGATCAGTTGTTACATAGCGTAATCAGATTGTTACATAGCGTGATCGTATTGTTACATAGCGTGTTCATGTTGTTACATAGCGTGAACATGTTGTTACATAGCGTGCTCAGGTTGTTACATAGCTTGACCGTTTTGTTACATAGCGTGATCATGTTGTTACATAGCGTGATCATGTTGTTACATAACGTGATCATGTTGTTACATAGCGTGAACATGTTGTTACATAGCGTGCTCAGGTTGTTACATAGCTTGATCGTTTTGTTACATAGCGTGATCATGTTGTTACATAGCTTGATCGTTTTGTTACATAGCATGATCATGTTGTTACATAGTGTGGTCATGTTGTTACATAGCGTGATCATGTTGTTACATAGCGTGAACATGTTGTTACATAGCGTGAACATGTTGTTACATAGCGCGATCATGTTGTTACATAGCTTGAGCATGTTGTTACATAGCGTGATCAGTTGTTACATAGCGTGATCAGGTTGTTACATAGCGTGCTCAGGTTGTTACATAGCGTGATCAGTTGTTACATAGCTTGATCAGGTTGTTACATAGCGTGATCGTGTTGCTACATAGCTTGATCGTTTTGTTACATAGCGTGATCATGTTGTTACATAGTGTGGTCATGTTGTTACATAGCGTGATCATGTTGTTACATAGCGTGAACATGTTGTTACATAGCGTGATCATGTTGTTACATAGCGTGAACATGTTGTTACATAGCTTGAGCATGTTGTTACATAGCGTGATCAGTTGTTACATGGCGTGATCATGTTGTTACATAGCGTACTCAGGTTGTTACATAGCGTGATCATGTTGTTACATAGCTTGATCAGGTTGTTACATAGCGTGATCGTGTTGTTACATAGCGTGATCAGTTGTTACATAGCTTGAGCATGTTGTTACATAGCGTGATCAGTTGTTACATGGCGTGATCATGTTGTTACATAGCGTACTCAGGTTGTTACATAGCGTGATCATGTTGTTACATAGCGTGCTCAGGTTGTTACATAGCGTGATCATGTTGTTACATAGCGTGATCAGTTGTTACATAGCTTGATCAGGTTGTTACATAGCGTGATCAGTTGTTACATAGCGTGATCGTGTTGTACATAGCGTGATCGTGTTGTTACATAGCGTGATCGTTTTGTTACATAGCGTGGTCATGTTGTTACATAGCGTGAACATGTTGTTACATAGCGTGATCATGTTGTTACATAGCGTGATCATGTTGTTACATAGCGTGATCATGTTGTTACATAGCGTGATCAGTTGTTACATAACGTGATCAGATTGTTACATAGCGTGCTCAGGTTGTTACATAGCGTGATCATGTTGTTACATAGCGTGATCAGTTGTTACATAGCTTGAGCATGTTGTTACATAGCGTGATCAGTTGTTACATAGCGTGATCATGTTGTTACATAGCGTACTCAGTTTGTTACATAGCGTGATCATGTTGTTACATAGCGTGCTCAGGTTGTTACATAGCATGATCATGTTGTTACATAGCGTGATCAGTTGTTACATAGCTTGATCGTTTTGTTACATAGCGTGGTCATGTTGTTACATAGCGTGATCATGTTGTTACATAGCGTGATCATGTTGTTACATAGCGTGATCATGTTGTTACATGGCGTGATCATGTTGTTACATAGCGTGATCATGTTGTTACATAGCGTGATCATGTTGTTACATAGCGTGATCGTGTTGTTACATAACGTGATGAGTCTGTTACATAGCGTAATGCATGTTGTACAGGTCTATACAGATCACCAAACTTTAATTCAGGAGGTAAAATTTCGTCGAAATGTAGATGACAGGGGCGCGTTACGATGTTGAACGACCCGAAATCTGGAAATGTTAGGGACAACCCGTTGTGTGGATGACTAGTGTTTCCAGAGAGCATCCTTTTCCAGTAATGTTCCCAGAGAGCATCCTTTTTTCCATGCTCGCACTCGCCATGTTCTGGTTACGTGTCGTTGTAACGTAATGTTACGCTGTTAGGATGGTTTAGTATACATGACAGGCAAAAGGCTGGGTCCGTGCCCTTAAAGATTTGAACCTGAGGTCTGTCCCATTCAACCTGACGTCTACAGGCTCCGTGAACAATAGTTGTCTAGATGACTAATGTTTCAAGAGAGTATTCTTTCTCCCTGCTATGCATTGATCGCAATTCCCTCCGTCGTCCTCATCCTGGATATATACATAGGTGCGTGTTATGAATTCATTCATTCGCTTTTAATTCCTTCGAGCGTTAGCATTCACGTATTCATTTAATTTCTTTTAGTTTTAGCATGAGCTACTGCCCGAGAAAATCTGTGCAACTGACGAATGAGAAACTCGATTTTTCATACATTACACATGGAGGAAAACGCGTTATTAGATGCTGTGTATGCGGGCGGATGTTTAAGAATCGTTCTTTGTCAAGATTTAAGTTTCATAGAGCAACATGTTATACTGAATCGACTCTCTCACCTGCACTTGAAGATCCGAAGATGTATAGAGGGGAATGTTATACCGTATCAAGCCTCTGTCCTTCACTGGAGACTACTGTTGGTGAAAAATCTGGATACATCGGAAGTTGCGAGAATATGAAATCTTCATATGATGATGATTCAGTGATATCAACGCTTGAAAATCCGAATAGACTAGTAAATATATTGAGGTTACTAATTGCGTCGAGGGATGCTGGTAATAATAGACACACACAAGAGATTGAGGAAATTATAAGTAAGCTGAAAGCATCTAAAGTTATAGCATGACAGGATCGAGAAATTGTGTTAATCAATTACTGCCATGGTTAACAGGAACTTTGAAATATCAAAAAACTTGTACTTATAAAATACATCATTCAGACATTGTTGAGATGTTTAGTTTTTTTACTGATAATGATGGTCTCTTTCTGTGTGATGTATATGATTATATAACTGAGTGTTTAGAATGTCTAGACTATCACCTTTGCCTTTAGGAAATATGTATGGTTTTTTGTAAAGGAATGTAATAGGATAATGTTTATAAAAAATAAATGTTGTCTGCATTACTTTTTGTAAAGTGATATGTTTTTTTACATGTATTCAGTTAAACTGATTTTTAAAATTGGTTTACATGAATGTTGTTTATCTTCTTTTACTAACCTAGAATTGTATTCATTTGCAATTTATTTCCATGTCTCTTCCTTACGCTTAGCAGAGCTATCAGTCATTTTATTTTCAACACTAATTTGTGTTCTAAAACAATGTCGGTCATATATCTTTCTCTTCTTTCTTAAAATTTGCTGCCTGAGTTTTTTTATTACTTTCGTCCTTCTCCATTTTGCAATTTGTTTATGTATCAGAGACAAATGAAAGTTGAATGGCATTAGCAATTGTGAATTTATTCAATACAATTGCAGTGATCTGAGATTAGTGAATAATGAATAACGTTTATTTCTCAATACTCGATACATAATTAAGTTATATACTTTTAGACTATAATAATATTTGAAAATATTAGGCTATTTACACTATAAATTCACTTCTTTGTTGTTTGCCTATACTAATCTATGGTCTCAGTACATACAACTCCTGGTTTTCTATGTATCGACGACCCTCTGTCTACTTGTTTATGTTTCATTATATATACCTTTATTTTTTTTTAATGTGCCATATGTATGATTTCCTGTGTTACGTCTTGTTACGTGGTTACGTTAGATGACAGACAATGAGAAGATCCAGAACAAACAAGGTGGGAATAGGTTAGGACGTATACTTCACTGTAAACCGATATACTGTTTGTCCCTCTCCGTCTCGCGCACTACTGTTTAACAAATATAAAGTTTGTAAGGTTTAGAAATTAAGTATATAAAAAGTGTTGTAAGGCTGGATGAGAAAAGTTTTATAATCGAATTACTCTCTATATTACAGTATAAACCTACATTCCTCCTCCTTCAATCTCTGTCTATCCTTGTATCTCTCCTGTTTTCCATATTTCTCCCATATAAACGTATACTCTAATCCTCAAACCATGTCTAGACTAGCACCTCTCCTCGTATACCCTACGGCTCTCATATAAATGCATTTTCCTCCTTGAAGACTCTCTCAACCTAGCACCTATCTTCGTTTTCCCTATATTTTCCCATATAGACGTATACTCTCTCATTCAGACCTTCCCGACTAGCCTAGCACTTCTCCTCATATTCCCCTACCTCTCTCATATAAGATGCATTCCCTCATTCAACACCGTCTAGCCTAGCATCGACCCTCGTATTCCCTATCTCTCGCATATAAACGCCTACTCCATCATTCAAAACTCCTATCCTAATACCTCTCCTCGGTTTGCTATATCGCTCATATTCTACCCTTCAAGTCCTGTTTAGTATAGCATCTTTCCTTGTGTTACCTATCTCTCTCGTATAAAGCATATCCCTCCCTCTTTAGCATCTGACTAGCCTAGCATCAGCCCTGGTATTCCCTATCTCTCCCCTATAAATACTTCTATCTAGAGACCTAATGTTTCAGGAGAGCATCCTTTCCCCTATAAAAGTTTATTTGGTGTCTTTATCTTAATTAGTTTAGGAGTTATTAAATTTATAATTAAATTACATTTTATCGGTATTCGAACCCTGGACACCAGAACCAATATTATTTACAATATTAGTTTGATATGTTTAAGGGTGCTGTATGCATTTACAGCATCAATCTAAGTGATATATTCTAGAGTATAGAGAAAAATAAGTAAGTGATTGAAAGATCGGGATTCGAAGTAAGGACAGCTGATTGAAAATTATATACAGTATTAATTGCCCCTCATAGGAGCTATCAATCATGCTTTGGTCAATTCCTCTACCTCTCTTAGTTTCTGAGATAATGACGATTTAAACATTAGGCTCGAACCCAGAACGTTAGGTATCTAATTACACATCCACAAGATACTACCTAGTAACATAAACGCAATAAAGTTTATTTGGCGTCTTTATCTTAATTAGTTTAGGAGTTATTAAATTTATAATTAAATTACATTTTATCGGTATTCGAACCCTGGACACCAGAAACAAAATTATTTACAATATTAGTTTGATATGTTTAAAGGTGCTGTATGCAGTTACAGCATCAATCTAAGTGATATATTCTAGAGTATAGAGAAAACATAAGTAAGTGATTGAAAGATCGGGATTCGAAGTAAGGACAACTGATTGAAAATTATATACAGTATTAATTACCCCTCATAGGAGCTATCAATCATGCTTTGGTTCACTCGTCTACCTCTCTTAGTTTCTGAGATAATGACGATTTAAAATTAGGCTCGAACCCAGAACGTCAGGTATCTAATTACACATCCACAAGATAATACCTAATAACATAAAGGCAATAAAGTTTATTTGGCGTCTTTATCTTAATTAGTTTAGAAGTTATTAAATTTATAATTAAACTATATTTTATCGGTATTCGAACCCTGGACACCAGAAACAAAATTATTTACAATATTAGTTTGATATGTTTAAAGGTGCTGTACGCAGTTACAGCATCAATCTAAGTGATATATTCTAGAGTATAGAGAAAAATAAGTAAGTGATTGAAAGATCGGGATTCGAAGTAAGGACAACTGATTGAAGATTATATACTGTATTAATTACCCATCATAGGAGCTATCAATCATGCTTTGGTTCACTCGTCTACCTCTCTTAGTTTCTGAGATAATGACGATTTAAAATTAGGCTCGAACCCAGAACGTCAGGTATCTAATTACACATCCACAAGATAATACCTAATAAGATAAAGGCAATAAAGTTTATTTGGCGTCTTTATCTTAATTAGTTTAGAAGTTATTAAATTTATAATTAAACTACATTTTATCGGTATTCGAACCCTGGACACCAGAAACAAAATTATTTACAATATTAGTTTGATATGTTTAAAGGTGCTGTATACAGTTACAGCATCAATCTAAGTGATATATTCTAGAGTATAGAGAAAAATAAGTATGTGATTGAAAGATCGGGATTCGAAGTAAGGACAACTGATTGAAAATTATATACAGTATTAATTACCCCTTATAGGAGCTATCAATCATGCTTTGGTTCACTCGTCTACCTCTCTTAGTTTCTGAGATAATGACGATTTAAAATTAGGATCGAACCCAGAACGTCAGGTATCTAATTACACATCCACAAGATAGTACCTAATAATATAAAGACAATAAAGTTTATTTGGCGTCTTTATCTTAATTAGTTTAGAAGTTATTAAATTTATAATTAAATTACATTTTATCGGTATTCGAACCCTGGACACCAGAAACAAAATTATTTACAATATTAGTTTGATATGTTTAAAGGTTGTGTATGCAGTTACAGCATCAATCTAAGTGACATATTCTAGAGTATAGAGAAAAAATAAGTAAGTGATTGAAAGATCGGGATTCGAAGTAAGGACAACTGATTGAAAATTATATACAGTATTAATTACCCATCATAGGAGCTATCAATCATGCTTTGGTCAATTCCTCTACCTCTCTTAGTTTCTGAGATAATGACGATTTAAACATTAGGCTCGAACCCAGAACGTCAGGTATCTAATTACACATCCACAAGATACTACCTAATAAAATAAAGGCAATAAGGTTTATTTGGCGTCTTTATCTTAATTAGTTTAGGAGTTATTAAATTTATAATTAAATTACATTTTATCGGTATTCGAACCCTGGACACCATGTACCCAAATATACATTCACAAGAAACTATCTAATGACATTAATGTAATAAACTTTATTTGATGTCTTTATCGTAATTAGTCTCTGAGTTATTAGAAGCTGAATTTGTAATTCGAACCCGGGCATCCTGGTCAACTTGGAACTCGTTGGAGAAGCTGCTGCTTTTTATATCATTTCCATCGCTAAAATCTAAAGTGTTGAGTGTTGGGCAGAGCACTTAGGAAAACAATTACTGACATTGTTCGCTAATGGGGTGAAAGCGTCTAACGGGTCAGCTAATGGAGGTCACCGTTACCGCCTGGCGGAAGTATGTCGTTCGCTAATGTATGTAAACAGATCCGGAATGTAAACTTAAAAGCCTATTAATGTGTTGAAAGCGTCTAACATGTTCAGCTAATGGACAAGCACTTTCCCCAGATACAATAAGGCTGCAGTGTTTCATTACATGACAGACTGTTACCGTGAGCAGACTACTTATACTCACGCTCCAGTAAACAATTCATTAATCAAAAAACTTAATTGCTCGAGGATGCAATCTGCAGACCTTAGTAATCATAAAAAAATGTTTGACGAACATTACCTAATTAATTTGCCGGGGGGCGGCAGGACTCGAGAAAACAATTCCCTCAAGTCATGACGAAACAGTAGAACGCATTGGGAGAGGGGGTAGGACCTGTTAGCACAGACACTGTCGGCATTAGGTGAGCACACAAAGCGAGAGGGGGCGGGGCCTAACGACACGAGACCTGGCGGCATGTGAGCACACAAAGGGAGGGGGCGGGGCTTGTCGGCGTAGAACAAAGAACTTTATCGCTTGTCGGCATCTCTCTACTGTGCTCAAGTCGCTATTATATTTCTACTAACGTGCTTTATACAAATGTTGTTTAGTTTTTTATTAGGAGTAAGAAAACAACATAAAAAGGGTAAGTTCCAATTTTAAAAAGTTAAATTGGCCCTATAATAACCATCACAAATTCCTCTAAATAAAACACTATTAATGCCATTTACTTTCCCCCCATAACATCAAGCAACTTTTATTAAAAACATTTCTTTCTACAACGCTTAATTTTGAAGATATTGTACAGTCTCAACTTAAATGGTCCACATATGAATCCTGCTATAAAGTTATAATTCAAGCAAATGACTGTCATAGAGAGCTGGAAAAAACTTGCTGAGGCATTTCAGATTTGAAATCTGTACAAAATAAAAAGCAGTAAAGTTCAACTTTTTTCTTTTTCACCGCAAAACAAATAGACTTGAAATTTAATGGGATTCACACGTTTATGTTCTTTCTAACGGTTTTGTTGGCTAAACTGAAACACGAATTACCCCAAATACTCTGCTAACAGTAATTATACTTGTCAGACTTGGACATTTTTAATGTAAATTCGTTTATCAAAGATTTTTCTGCTATTGCTTATCTGTGTTGACCACGGACGGTATGAAACAAAAACAGCTTGCTGCTTGCGGAATCTGGTCCTTCAAAGTGAGAGCGGACTTGAGGTCCTGCTAAAAGAGATACTTGGCTGGTTCCGTTACAGAGCGATAAGATGGCACTTAGAGACTAGAACAAGTTGTGATGTTGTGAGAGACGGTAAGCCCATGGAGAGGGCTGCCCGTCGGCAAAGGGGCGTGGAGGACACGCCGGACTGAGCGGCGCCCTCCCCACCCCTCCACCTCACCTGGCCCTTACCTCACCGCACCTGACCCCTAGGCATGGCCCTCAACTCGGAGCTCAATTGTCTGACTGCCAGCATCCTCAGGCTCATCATAGGTAAGTGATTTACAGATGCATGCATTCAGTATTGGACCGTCTGTCTTGTTAACAATACCACTAAGCCATTAGAGTAACAAATAGTTTCGAGAAAGGACAGCTTTTGGCTAAATAAATTAGGGTCAAAGCCATCTGCATGGATGTAAAAAAACAAATAGCATTTACAGTATAAACAAAACACTTTGACTTACATTAAAGTAACTAGCATGATGCCCCCTACGTATAGTAAGTAGGGGAAGTATTGTATTCCACCGAAAAATTCGATACCGGGATTTCACCGGAAATACATGTTTTGAGACCACCTGAATCAAAAAAAAAAAGCATTTTTGGAAACAGCATAACTCAGAAACGAACAGTCGGATAAGCACCAAACTTGGTATTTAGGTTCAGTATCTTCCAGAGATGCGACACGAAGGTTTTCAAGAAAATCCCCCCACCCCAGATTACCCTTTACATGGAACATTCTTCGAAAAGTTTAATTTTCTCAAAAATGGCTCTAACGATTTTGATTAAAATATCATGTGTTTAAGATATTTTCATGACAAATGAAATGTATATCTCGAATTTTCTGGGAATGTCTCCAAAAGTATTCTTCATTGTGAACGAATTTTGCATAAGTGGTAAACCATAAGAGATAGACATAATTTTACTACACAAAAATGTAGATCGCGTTAAAATACACAATTTATGTCATATACATTTCTTTTGTTGAGTGAACCATTTTCGAGTTATTACTTGTTATTCCCTTAAATTTTGCAATATTTATACTTTTTCTCAAATGGGAATTCGTTATTCATTCTATTTTGTCCTGGTAATGCAAAGAGAATGAAATACTCCACATAGCAGCTAGCACTTAAAAGATTTGACTATCGCTTAAAGCCTACCATATTCCCGTTGCATCTACAAGAAAATTAGCAATAAGATTAACATCTAGATTAACATGAAGCATATGGAGAATAAGCGTAACACCTCAAATTTTTTTTAGCTCCATTTATACACCGCCTTTAACTGCATTGGTCTTTCCTTTGGAACTTACTCGTGTTCGTTGGGTTTCTTGCACTTTAAGTTTTTTAGATCATACACACAATCACATTTATACTTCCAGACTCTGGGCACAATAGGAATTTCCCATCCCCGGTTGGGAATCGAAACCGGGACCCCTCGCACAGCAGGCAGTAGCTCTACTGGCTGAGCTACGGGACCAGCCGCTGTTCCTATTGCATAATGTGGTTATTTCTGTAGCTATAACTTTAGTAAGAATAGTTTGTGTACCCACTAATAAACGATAGAGGCTAGAGAAGTCTTGTGAATGTATACATAAGATTTTTCCGAAAGAATCCGTCCCGACAGTGGTTAAATTTGTAAAATGCTCCAATCCCACTAAACCACCTTATATAGCTTAAGAAAATCTCCGGGTTTTATGTTACACACATGTCACGATAAGGGAGTTCCACAAAATATTAAGTGACGTCACTCCACGGCTCACGCTTAACTGTGAAATTGTCATAAAAAATAAATAAAGTAAACCAAATTGCTAGGTCCCAGCACTGTAGAAGACACACAGGACAAAGGAATACAGGTCAACCTTCAAAACTCAGATGCATAAACGAAATTCAGTTGTCTTTTAACTACAATCTTTAACATTCTTATAAATAAAATTCTTGAATATTCTCCCGATTAAATCAAGCAACATTTTGATTTAATCGTCCTGAATAAATTATTATTTTTCAACATTTAAGTAAAAATCATCATAATGTTAAACTTGGCATCAAATTTTTACACTAGCGGCTAGTTGTGTATATTTCCAGTCACTAATTCAGAATGCAAACGGAGAAATCAATCGTATTTATTCTTTCTCTACCGCTAACCTAGAGTAAGCAATTTTTATCATTTGCCATAGTTACCTTCTGTCTATGAACTAATCAACGTGACTGTCCCTGCGGCATAGTGGTTAGCTTGTTAGTCTCTGAACCCAAGAGGCTCTGGATTCCGTTCCCATTTGGAAAGTGGAGATTTTCCTTAATTAGAATTATAACCTAATTTCCCTAGCCGGTAGCATGACTGAGAGCGTAAATGTTTATGACTAAGTGATAAAAAATTATAAATTAAAAAATCTGATGTGTTATACTCACACCACTTTCTCTACTCTTGTACAAATTATTTTTATAAACGCTTTTTCTCCGTCTACTTAATGTTAATCGAGATAAACAACAATGAGGACAATGGTAGGCTTTAAGCGAAAGTCAAATATTTTAAGAGCTGGTTGCTATGTGGAGCATTCCATTCTCTTTGCATTACCAGGGCAAAAAAAAAAATGAATAACGAATTCCCATTTGAGAAAAAGTATAAGTATTGGAAAATTTAAGGGAATAACAAGCAATATCTCGAAAATGGTTCACTCAACAAAAAAAATGTATATAACATAAATTGTGTATTTTAACGCGATCTACTTTTTTGTGTAGTAAAATTTTGTCTATCCCTTATGGTTTACCAGTTATGCAAAAGTCGTTCGCAATGAAGAATACTTTTGGAGACATTTCCAGAAAATTCGGATATACCATTTATTTGCCATAAAAATGTCTTAAACTTATGATATTTTATTCAAAATCGTTAGAGGCATTTTTGAGAAAATTAGAATTTTCGAAAAATGTTCCATGTAAAGGGTAATGTGGGGTGGGGGGATTTTCTTGAAAACCTTCGTGTCGCATCTCTGGAAGATACTGAACCTAAATACCATGTTTGGTGTTTATCCGACTGTTCGTTTCTGAGTTATGCTGTTCACAGACACACACACGGACATGTTTCCAAAAATACTTTTTTTAGATTCAGGAGGCCTCAAAACATGTATTTGCGGTGAAATCTCGGTATCGCTATACGTAGTAGAGAAAATAAAAAAGCACTGCTAAATGCGTGAACACCACTGCTATGATTGAATGTTTCCAAATTCAGAGCCGCTGGTATGATCCAGATTTTAAACGCGACATCTAAATTGAACAAACGAATTCTTAAGTGTGTCATTTAACTTAAATGCAACACATCTGTACAGCACAGAAACAGACTGTTTTTTTGGGGAGATAATGATTTGATCAATAGGTAAGACATCTTTGTCTTTCCACCGGAAACCTTGTTTTCTAAAGTGATGTAAAAGGCATATAATTCCTTTGAATACTAAACACTTCACAAAAGCCTTTAAAGGAATTTTTATTAAAGTCGTTTAGCTATTATGATATTGTCATTTATTCTTCAAAGAAATTGATTTTAATTCAATGTTTTTCTTCCTTTCAGGTGAGTACCTAGTGGTTTGTCACAGTAATAAACATCTCTGCAGTATCAGTGAGTACACCTCCATTTAATTTGTTTATTATTTAGTTATTCAAAAAGAAGGAACGAACTTTACGTATTTATTTCTAATGAACGACAATAGATGTTGACACATGAGATAAATCACTGAATAGAGAAAAGTTCAAAGTTTTGTTTTGTGTGTTCAAAACGACCACCATTTGTTATGTGAGGGCGACCAGTGCTTTTCCGTTTGCATACGCAACCATCTTGTATGAATTGTAAAATTTTTATGACGACCGGCTCGTTGTTGTGTTTACAACGAAATGCACGGTGCAATGAAACAATGGATTCACTCTTTGCATAATGCAGAACACAAAACTACTTTTCCTGTGGAGTCGCCATTTTCTCGTAAACAAACACAGCGCTGCTGTATGCACCGAATGGAACTAATTGGTGGAGCTTAAGTCTTTGAACTTTCCTCTATTCATTGATGTGTCATACTTGTCGCTATCTATTGTCGTTCATTAGAAATAAATGTTTAAAACATGTTCTTTCTTTTTGAATAAACCTGTAGAGAAAGAGTTGTAGCCCTCTTGTATAGGGGTTGAGGTTTATATTTTATGAACTTTAGCATATCCCCTTTATTGTGAGTGATGTGTTTGTGTTCAGAAAGTTTGAGCCCAGGATGCTAAGTACCCTGAAGGGGTGGCCACTGCATTTTGATATCCATCTCTGGATATAGAGAATCGATCAGCGTTTCTCTTTTGCTTCCTTCCTCATTAGGAACCAAAAACAGCGAGCTGGACATTGATTGATAACATGACGGAATTTTCAACCATTTTTCATTCAGTCCAGTTTCTCCGTCTCTCTGGACATTCAATGACAGGCGTGCATGATCGTATTTCCTCTTCAGCTCACTCACTTCACATTAAAACAGACTCTCACTCTATTTTAGCTGCTCATGCATACCATTTCATCTCTTTGTCTAGCCGTTGCTTGCAATCATCCATCTATGCACAACGCATGATAAACAAATATAAGATTTTGGTTTCATGCATCGTTTAGAGTTTCAGAATAGGCAGGATTGATTTGTCTTGTATAGGGTCTTTCAACAAGAGTGCGCTATCTTTGAACTTAAATAAAACACGTTCTATAAGTTATAGAGGTTTATTTCTTTTTTTATTTTGGAACATAATTAATGTCATTACGTGTGGAAGAGAACACCAGTTAAGTGAACGCCGCGGCTTCGTTGGGTTGCGCGTATACGGTTGGCCCAATTTTCAGCGACAGAAGAACGTAAATTAGGTCCAACTTCACGAATAACACGCGTGATGTTATTCATAATATCATTTACTGTTTCTGGCTTGTCAAGATTTGACATAACCCTACAAGAAGTAATCCAACGGTGTTAAATCACGTGACCTCGGCGGCTAGTTAACATCACCACCACGGGAAATGATGAAACCTCTGAACTTCTCCTTCAAAAGCTCGATTGTTTCGAGAGCAGTATGACATGTGGCACCATCTTGCTGGAACCAGATGTTTCTGAGATCCATACCATCCAATTGAGGCCAAAAATAGTCCCTTATAAGTGCCCGGTATCTTTCTCCATTGACTGAGCTTCTCCATCTTCATCTTGAAAAAAATATGGACCAATGATTCCACCATACCAAAATCCACACCACACAGTAACCTTTTAGGGATGAAGTGGTCGTTCTTGAATATGCATTGGATTGTGATTGGTCCATTAGCGGCAATTTTGTTTGTTAACACAACCATCCATCTAAAAGTGGGCTTCGTCGCTGAAGAGGATTTTTCGACAAAAATCCGGGTCAGCTTCCAATTGCTCCATAGCCTAGTCGGGGAATACACGGCGCAACCTATGGTCGTTGGACTTTAGTTCTTGAGTTAACACCGTTTTGTAAGCGTGAAATTTCAAGTCCAGATGCAGAATTTACTAAGTAGTGGTCGGCGAAAGCCCCAATTCTTACACTCTCACGAACGGCGCCTATGTTTTCGTTGGAACGCTTACGTCGATTACGTACAGGCGTTCTTTGATCGCTGATAGAACCACTTCTTTCACATTTATCGATCAAACGCCGAATCGTTCTCTCGCAGGGATGATTATGCACACTGTAAACTTCACGCAATACACGGAAGGTTTGGCAAACAGATGATCCATTTTGATAATAAATTTTCACAATTTCTACGCGTTGCTGAATGCTGTAACGTTCCATGGCTATTTGTCAATAACCACATGAACAAAATGACTGCTAACTCAATAACGGCAGCTATCACATGTTAAAGATAGGACACTCTTATTGAAAGACCCTTTACAACTGAGATACAAATTGCTTTGAAAACGCATGATTCTGTGAACACGAATCAACTACAAATTACTGAAATACAAAAAACGATAGTGTAAAACAGAAGTAGGCGTTTTAATACAAGGTATTTAAACAAAAAATTGCAAATTAATACAACCGGTGTATCATGCAGTGTTGCCAAGCAGGAGTATGTTCCTAAACTTAAAAAACATGCACTTTTTACTTTCTCTACTGCGTATGGTAGATAGGAAGTATTGCATTCCACCCAAAAATTCGATATCGACATTTCATCTGAAATGCATGTTTTGAGGCCCCTGAAACAAAAAAAATAGAAAAAGGTTCGTGTGTGTGTCTTGTGTATCTCTGAATAGTATAACTCAAAAATGAAAACTCGGGTAAATATCAAACTTAGTATTTAGGTTCACCATCTTTCAAAGATGCGACACGAAGATATTCAAGAAAATTCCTCCACCCTAGACTACTCATTTTGGTTTTCTCAGCAATGGCTCTACACCGTTTTGATTAAAATATCATATATATATAAGATATATATGTATATCTTGAATTTTCTGGGAATGTCCCCAAAAGTCCAATTCTTTCAAATGGCATAATTCCTAAACGTAACAGATAGACAAAACTTTTCTACACAAAAAAATGTAGATCTCGTTGAAACACACAATTCATGTCATATACATTTTTTCGTAGAGTGAACCATTTCCGAGATATTCCTTATTATTTGATTTTTCCACTTATACTTTTTCTGAAATGGGAATGGTTATTCGTTTTTTTATGTCCTGGACATGTAAAGAGAATGAAATGCTCCAAATAGCAACCAGCTCTTAAAAGATTTGACTATCACTTAAAGCCTACCATGTTCCCCTTGCACCAAGAAAATTAGCAATAAGAGTAGAGAAAATCCTGTGAGTGTAACACGGACTTATAAATTAGAAACAATTTAAAACTACCATTATTAAATGCACACTTTTTTCGCAATCAGTGAAATTATGTATTCATTAATCATTGAGACATATTACCTTGTTTGATATATTTTCCTCTACCTTCAATTTAAAAGAAATAAACGTTATTGTGTGTATGTAGCGCATACTCGTCACTGTAAAATTTAACGTAATCCATGATTTTAAAGGAATTCACCTATTCCGACGTTAGTTTTCCGCGTCAAATATCCAATTTGAGCAGTCATATTGCTTGTATCTCCGAGCATACAGCACTAACGAGTTATCGATAATCGAATACAGCACTAATGGTTAATAGCGATAGTAAAAAGATAATTCATTACCAACATGTTTGCGATTAATGGGGCTATTGAATGAATGTTGCTGCGGTTTTATAATGCTATATCGATTGTCGATATTATTGCATGGTGCAGAAGCGGAAGCGCATTCTTGCGGAGGAGAAGAGAAGTAAGTTTAATGATGGTGCTGTAGAAGATATAAATGCTTAACCTAGATGGGAAAATAATGTAGGAAAGATTGGGAAGAACATTGTTCAGTAATATTGGACTCTGGTCTTTTGAGTTGAGTTCTTTTAAAGCTTTTTGCAAAGAAAATTGTTTAATTTCAAACAGGAATTGTTTTAACCGTTATAAAGATTTGAATATATTATTATTAATCCCTGTTCTAAGTTCATAACCACTTTATTCTTTATGAAAGATGAGATTAATTACTTTCTCTACTACGTATAGTAAGTAGGGGAAGTATTGTATTCCACCTAAAAATTCGATACCGAGATTTCACCGGAAATACATGTTTTGAGACCCCCTGAATACAAAAAAGGTATTTTTGGAAACATGTCCGTGTGTGTGTCTGTGTGCCTGTGAACAGTATAACTCAGAAACGAACAGTCGGATAAACACCAAACTTGGTATTTAGGTTCAGTATCTTGCATAGATGCGACACAAAGATTTTCAAGAAAATCCCCCCACCCAAGATTACCCTTTAAATGAAACATTTTTCGAAAAATTTTTCTAAAATGGCTCTAACGATTTTGATTAAAATATCATATGTTTAAGATATTTAGATGACAAATGAAATGTATATCTTGAATTTTCTGGATGTGTCTCCAAAAGTATTCTTCATTGTAAACGACTTTTGCATAACTGGTAAACCATAAGAGGTAGACAAAATTTTACTACATAAAAAATGTAGATCGCGTTAAAATACACAATTTATGTCATATACATTTTTGTTGTTGAGCGAACCATTTTCGAGATATTGCTTGTTATTCCCTTAAATTTTCCAATACTTAAAACTTTTTCTCAAATGGGAATTTGTTATTCATTTTTTTTTATGTCCTGGACATACAAAGAGAATGGAATGCGCCACATAGCAACCAGCTCTTAAAATATTTGGCTATCGCTTAAAACCTACCAATTTCCCTTGCACCTACAAGAAAATTAACAATAAGATTAACATCTCGATTAACATGAAGCATATGGAGAATAAGCGTTTGTAAAATAAAATAATTAATTACACGAAATACAAAAATGCGTGAGAAACAGTACAAAGAAGGAAAGTGTATTCCCATAATTGATAAGATCAGGTCTTCGGTGCCTTAGGCAGTAAATGACATTTACGGACATTTGTGCATTTAAACAATAGCTCTCTCCAAGACATTTCCCTGTTCTAAACCGGGAAGATCATTAACTCGTCTTTCATTTCAAGATGCACTTAAAGAAGCACTCAAAAATATTTTCAATCAAGAAAGACACATTTAAATTAATGACATTACAATGTAACTTGAAAGTGATTCTTGAGATTATCATTTGCAGTACAAAAACCACAAGTGAAATTTAAAATCCACATGTAATGAACGTGAAGTGAGGAACGAAGATGCTATAAATCGATTTTGATTATTTACCGACTTGTGCGGTTTTATTTACAATGTGCTGATATATACAAGTCAATCACACTGTAACATAGACAACTACTCCAAATGAATCCGAATCACGAGTCAAGTCTGTCCGAAGAAATCGCTTAGCTGTCGCAATCTCCGGTAACCTGAGTGGAAGACATACACACGTCAACCACGTAATAACATACACACGTGAGTCTCAATTACCAGTCAAGTCTTGTCTTTGCATGACTGAAGAAATCGCTTAGCTATGGCAATCTCCGGTAACCTGAGTGGAAGACATACACACGTCAACCACGTAATAACATAGACACGTGAGTCTGAATTACCAGTCAAGTCTTGTCTTTGCATGACTGAAGAAATCGCTTAGCTATGGCAATCTCCGGTAACCTGAGTGGAAGTGTTCACATACACACGTCAACCACGTAATAACATAGACACGTGAGTCTCAATTACCAGTCAAGTCTTGTCTTTGCATGACTGAAGAAATCGCTTAGCTGTCGCAATCTCCGGTAACCTGAGTGGAAGTGTTCACATACACACGTCAACCACGTAATAACATAGACACGTGAGTCTGAATTACCAGTCAAGTCTTGTCTTTGCATGACTGAAGAAATCGCTTAGCTGTCGCAATCTCCGGTAACCTGAGTGGAAGACATACACACGTCAACCACGTAATAACATAGACACGTGAGTCTGAATTACCAGTCAAGTCTTGTCTTTGCATGACTGAAGAAATCGCTTAGCTGTCGCAATCTCCGGTAACCTGAGTGGAAGACATACACACGTCAACCACGTAATAACATAGACACGTGAGTCTGAATTACCAGTCAAGTCTTGTCTTTGCATGACTGAAGAAATCGCTTAGCTATGGCAATCTCCGGTAACCCAGAGGGGAGTGTTCATATACAGGGTTATTAAAAAAGAATATACTTTAAGTATGTATTTTTAATGAACGAAGATAGATGGCGACACAAGCGATACATCACTGAATTGAGAAAAGTTCAAAATATTATTTTATGACTTCAAAATGAGCACCATTTGTTCTGCGAAGACGACCAGTGCTTTTCCGTTTGCTTACGCAACCATCTTCTACGAATTTATTGTATCAATTGTAAATCTTTTATGACGAGGCGGCTCGTTGTTGAACTTACAACGAAATGCACGCTGCATGGATTCACTCTTTGCATAACTCAGAACACAAAACGACTTTTCCTGTGGCGTCGCCATTTTCTCGTAAACAAACCCAGCGCCGTTGTAGGCACTGAATGGAACTAATGGAGCTTAAAATTTGAACTTTCCTCTATTCCACGATGTGTCATATGTATCGCTATCTGTTGTCGTTCATTAGAAATAAATATTTAAAGTCTGTTCCTTCTTTTTGAACAACCCTGTACACGCGTCATTCTCATAACAACTACTCCATGTGAGTCTGATTTACGAGTCACGTCTGCTTAAGCATGACTAAAGAGATCTGGTAGCTATCGCAGTATCTGGTAACCCAGAGGGAAGCTTTCATGTTAGATAAATATTGGGCGGCAGCACTTGTTAGTGTTGGAACAACAAACTCGGTATCCGTCACTTATTTCAGTTAGTTTTTCAGGGTTTCCTCAGTCTGCTAGTTGAGTGGCAAAATTGGGGAGGTACACTGAATTTAGGACTTGTACATTTTCTACCCAATCTGCTATCCCAATTATTACTTAATTTCATGTTACCTACGTGATCAAAAATATCCGGACACCTGGCTGAAAGTGACGTACAAGTTCGTTGCGCCCTCCATCGGTAATGCTGGAAATCAATATGGTGTTGGCCCACCCATAGCCTTGATGACAGCGTTCACTCTCGCATGCATACTTTCAAACAGGTGCTGGAAGGTTTCTTGGGGAATGGCAGCCCATTCTTCACGGAGCGGAACTGAGAAGTATCGATGTAGGTCGGTGAGGCCTGGCACGAAGTCGGCGTTCCAATACTTCCCAAACGTGTTCTATAGAATTAAAGTCAGGACTCTGTGCAGGCCAGTTCATTACAGGGATGTTATTGTCGTGTAACCACTCCACTACAGCCCGTGCAGTATGAACCGGTGCTCGATCGTGTTGAAAGATGCAATCGCCATCCCGGAATTGCTCTTCAACAGTGGGAAACAATAAGGTGCTTAAAATATCAATATAGGTCTGCGCTGTGATCATGCCACGCAAAACAACAAGGGGTGCAAGCCCCCTCCAGGAAAAACACGACCACACCATAACATCACCACCTCCGAATTTCACTGTTGGCACTACACACGCTGGCAGATGACGTTTACCGGGTATTCGCCATACCTACACCCTACAATCGGAACGCCACATTGAGTACCGTGATTCGTCACACCAAACAACCTTTTGCCACTATTCAATCGTGTAATATTGACGCTCCTTACACCAAGCGAGGCGTCGTTTGGCATTTTCCTGCGTGATGTGTGGCTTATGAGCAGCCGCTCGACCATGGAATCCAAGGTTTCTCACCTCACGCCTAACTGTCATAGTATTTGGAGTGGATCCTGATGAAGTTTGGAATTCCTGTGTGATTGTCTGGATAGATGTCTGCCTATTAGTCTTTATGACCCTCTTCAAATGTCGGCGGTCTCTGCCAGTCAACAGACGAGGTCGGCCTGTACGCGTTTGTGCTGTACATGTCCCTTCACGTTTCCACTTCACTATCACATCAGAAACAGGGATCTAGGGATGTTTAGGAGTGTGGAAATCTCGCGTACAGACTTCTGACACAAGTGACATCCAATCACCTGAGCACGTTCGAAGTCCGTGAGTTCCACGGAGCGTCCCATTCTGCTGTTTCACGATGTCTAATGATTACTGAGGTCGTGGATGAGTACCAGGCAGTAGGTGGCAGCACAATGCACTTAAGATGAAAAACGTATGTTTGTGGGGGTGTCCGGATACTTTTGATCACATAGTGTATATAGTATAGGTTACACAATGGGGGGGACACCTCGCACACTGCGATTACATAGATCTATTACGGCTACCACCCCCACCAGGAAGGAATGAAGTGAAGGAACCACAGGAGGCTCCAGGCCACAGAGTTGCGCGGACGTCCATAACGTTTCAGGCTTGAAGACATGTTCCACTACTGGAGCTACTTAGAGAGGGCGATGAACGACCCATCGACTAAGCAGCCCTAATTCATTTCTTTGAGCAAGCATCTGCCCGACACCGCTATACTCACGAAACCTAGAAGCAAATCTGAAAGACGAGAAGGAAAAGAAATGAAAGAGAAATGATGGAAAGGGAATCGTGATAAATGAGTAAATACCCCAGCATTCGCCTATCAACAAAGGAAAACAACGAAAAACCCAAAAGTCGAACCAGGCACCTCCCGAATGAGAGCCCTACACGTTACCGCATAGCCATCTCGCTCGGTAGCGTATACTTTAAGAGCTGGCGTTAAAAACTATTCAAAAGGATTCTCTTAACGCAGAACCAAATTGTAAAATAATGAGAGTACAATAACTTCAGAAGCTTTCGTCTAGTTTACGAGCGGAGTATTTGTTAAGCGGTAGGTGGCCGTTATTCTGTAAACTTAAACACATGTTACGGGAACTCTGCGATCAGTTAACTTCGTCATGAACGGTTCTTAACGATACGATACGCGATGTGCTTATACCACCTTGTCAAAACAAAACACGATATGACCGCTCGTTAACAGTGGAAGTTGATATAGGTGGTGTGTCGCTAGGGATATCATTACAGCAGCCGATAATGACGTCACAGCCTGAAATTGTAACCCACCTGTGTGTTATTATCACTTAGTGTACATACGTATATCTTCTATATTTGACAGGGTGCAGCTTTACACAAGCTATAGGGTTTCACCACTCAGTAATGAAAATAACATCAGCAGGAATGCCCAAATAAAGTGACTGCATAAATTAAGGAATCTAATAGTAATGCAAACACTGCAGAAAATTCAGATGAAGTGTTTGTAGCGCGTAGCATTGCATATTTAACACAGATCAATGATGAATGTATTTTCACGAAATATGGCCTTTTAATACGTTCCAACTACAATAAAAAATCTTAAGATAGGGATAATGAGTATTGTAATTTAATATTGGAATTATATGACATATCGAGTAGTAAAGAGGTCTAGAGGTACCATGCTAGCTGTAGTTCCCGTGTGCAAACCCGGCAGAGTGCCTAAAAATCCTTCGCAAGGGAAGTAAAGCGGGTGGCCGTAGATTCACGGCACGTAAAAGAACTTCACGCCTGATAAAGAGGCTTCTGGACAAAACTTCCGCGCTTTCACACCCAATATAGAATGGGACGCTAATAACCATAGCAGTTAAAGAGGTCAATAAATAAAAACTCAAGTAGTAGTAAAGATGGTTTTGATGGTTTGCCTGGTCACTTCAATGAGATGATAAAATTTAATGCACCTACAGGCAGATTACCGGGCTAGCTCAAGCGGTAAGAACTTCAGCAAGGACAGCCGAAGAACTGTGAGTCGAGACAAGCCGCCAGGGTTTGAATGTTTCAAGTCGTATTTAACCTTCCATCTTATTGCCTATGCAGGGCTAATGTGAAAGAACAATTATAAGATATATTAATATTGTTTACAAACTCTTTTATGTTTACTTTTAGGAATTAAAATTTTATTATCCATAGAATGTTCTTGCTTTGAAAAGGAATATTTATTCTGATTTACACAAAATTTCTACATTTTAGTTGACTGATAGGAAATAATAATAATAATAATAATAATAATAATAATAATAATAATAAAAATGTTCTATTCATTAGCTTTGATACAAGCTTCTAACATTGGCAATTAGCATACGAATCACTTTAAATTGGGTTACAATTAATTATAATTGTATATAAGCATACATATAATACATTTGTTCATATATTATATTCTTTAAACAGACGTTTTAAGTGCTTCCTAGTTTTCTTGTACATCTGTTAGCAATTTGTTGAACAGACGCGTTAGAAGTACATAAGAACCACTATTAACTGATTAAGTATTGGTAAAGGATTTTGTTTATTTACTACTAGTGTTTGAGGCAATATTTTATATCATAACATGCTGTGAATGCCAGAGTGATTGTAGTGTAAACTAATATTATTGTATGTACAGCATTTTAGATGTTTGTTATCCATAAGTATTGTTAGGAAATAAGTTTACACGCCCTAACTGAAACTGACAATAGAAGTGAGTAACAATAAACCGAGGGGGTGAGTTATTTATCACTAGGAAGAGATAAACAAATGACGTCATGGTAGCGTGTTTTTTTTTTTAGAAATGGAGGGAATATCTTCCCTAGTGTATATATGTTAGTAGTACTGATTGGCTGACCAAACTCTACGTAATAGAGAAAGTAAAAACCCAGTGTAATAGTGTGCAGAGCACCCATACGCGCGAACCCTAGCCTCACCTAAACGATCGCACTGTACAAGCCACAAGGCAGTAATTTAGGCTACATCCACACCGTGTTTGGCGTGGAGCAGTGGTTAACCTATTTGGTTTTTTTACAAACAGCTCGATTTCTATTCTTCGTAATGGATTGTTATGTTTTGTGTATTACAACTAATTTTACTGTAATTTAGTTAACTAGTATTGCTTGTGTTACGTCATTTTAGTTACAAATATAATTAAAATGATGGTAAAATATGTGGTTATAAAATTAAATTGCGTATGAAACCCCCTCCGGACCCATAAATTATTGCCATGGTTGCCATCTATCGTATTGCGAACTATGAAATAAACGCCACATACATAAAAAAATCGGATGTGTTACACTCACATGACTTTCTCTACTCCTGTACAAACTATTTTTACAAACGCTTATTCTCCATATGCTTCATGTTAATCGAGATATTGAGATGTTAATCTTATTGCTAATTTTCTTGTAGATGCAAGAGGAATTGCTAGGCTTTGAACGATAGTCAAATATTTTGAGAGTTGGTTGCTATGTGGTGTATTCCATTCTCTTTGCATTACCAGGACATAAAATGAATGATGAATTTGAGAAAAAAGTATAAGTATTGGAAAATTTAAGGAAATAACAAGCAATATCTCTAAAATGGTTCACTCAACAACAAAAACGTGACATAAATTGTGTATTTTAACGCGATCTAAATTTTTGTATAGTAAAATTTTGTCTATCTCTTATGGTTTACCAGTTATGCAAAAGTCGTTCACAGTGAAGAATACTTTTGGAGACTTTCCAGAAAATTCGAGAAATACATTTCATTTGTCATGAAAATATCTTAAACATATGATATTTTAATTAAAATCGTTAGAGCCATTTTTGAGAAAATTGAAGTTTTAGAAAAAGTTCCATGTAAAGGGTAATCTGGGGTGGGGGGATTTTCTTGAAAACCTTCGTGTCGCATCTCTAGAAGATACTGAACCTAAATACTAAGTTTGGTATTTATCCGATTGTTGGTTTCTGAGTTAAGCTGTTCACAGACAAAACAGACACACACACGGACATGTTTCCAGAAATGTTTTTTTTTTTGGATTCAGGGGGTCTCAAAACATGTATTTCCGGTGAAATCTCTGTATTGAATTTTTGGGTGGAATACAATACTTCCCCTACTTACTGTACGTAGTAGAGAAAGTAATACGTTGTTCAAGCGTGGATTTGTCGGCAGACATTGCAGTGGACCCATAACAAAACATTAACAATGTTAAGTGAATCACACTCCACGCGGATGTCTTGAATAAACCTTCACCTTTGAGATGCTGAATATCCACCTGTTACAGCACGACCTCAGCTGATATGGATAACCTTGAGCGCGTCATGCGCCAGAAAAGTACCGAGATACTGCACTACAGCGTGCTACGTGTATAACCTGTCAGAGGCCTCACCTTAAAATGACCGCACTGTATTATAGTTAGCCAAAACGGCGCACAGAAGATGACGGTTATGAACCGCGCGCTTACTCCAAGAAACTTTGAAAAAATTAACTGCTCAAGAGGCCGACCACTTTTAAGTTGGCCAAGCGTAATATGGATGTTTACGGAGCTTCCATAGAATTTGAGGCAGTATTTTTAACACTTAAATGATTTCAGTCAAATTATATAATCAGTAAATTCAATAACAGCACGCCTTGAAGCAATATGTGTATGTAATAATTTGTAAAATATATGTAACAGCCATTGCATATACTTATATTATTGTAAACATGTTTAATAATGTTATGTGAATATATTACGTAATTTAATAATGTAGGAGCTGTGAGAATAATAAGTTAAACGTTGCTAGCAATGAGGTAACCTTGAGGCAATAATGAGTTTGAGAGTTTAAATGTTATTTGTGATTCTAGGAAGCATTAATGTAATTTTAGTGAAAGTTTATAAAAATAGCCAATCAGAGACTTGAAATACAGAAATTTACAAGTTTAGACGGTTCAAATCTACTCAGTTGCCTGCGGACAGTGATCGTAACCGAATGCATGATGCGTCCTTGAGAGATTTAATACGTATTCGTGTGAGAGAAAACAGCATACGTGTTAAAAAAAAAATGCAAGTATTCAATAAAAGAATCTCGCAGCTCTCGATATCAGTGAAGTGCTATTTAATTTGTGTCAAGGATTAATAAAAAAGGAGTGAATTAATACTTAAAACCTGTGTAAGTCTACAATCTTGTCGCATCACAACTCTGCTAAGAGAAACGTGTCTCTAACAATAATACTGATACAGTCAAGGCAAACAGAAATATATAATATCTAAAGAAACAGTCAAATTACAAAGCTATTATTTTTAAACAGTACATTTGGGGCGAAGGCTACCGGAAACTGTTTACTATACGTGCGGTTGCAACTACTACAAGTTCGGATCCCCAACAGTTGAATACGATGCAACTCCTATAACAAACAACTTCTTCAAATTCTACAGAACTTCTTGGTTGTCCGTCAATTCGGTCCACTCGAACTCCGCTTGTCCCACAAATGCACTGCGTTTTCATAATTTGTACTCCCTTACAAACAGCTTTTCCTTGTATTTCGTTGTTAGAGATGGGGGATTGCTAATGTAGAACCGCATATAAGATCTTTCTGGTTAAAAAACAAACCTTAAATTGTTGTTCTTGAGCTTATATAACTATTTCCCTGTAGGTTTTATACCGTAGGAATATTTTGCGTGATCACTGAATTGGAAGGGAAGGCGTGCAATGGTAAAGCCAGCAGATAAGCCAGCGCCACGTCGACCGTTCATCTCTCAGTGCTCGCTGAAGCATTATCTTCAGTTTTGACATGGCAGAAAGTAAACATTCACCTCACCGTGAAGAGCTAGCGATTATCGCTGGTACGCCGACCCATCAAACATCACGTCGATATAGCGATCTGACCCTAAGATACAACCTTCATCCTGCCCTCAAGCAAAGCAAATTTGCGTGCTCTGTTCAGAACAAAGGTTACCAAGCGTGAACCCGTCTGTCGGTATTTTTGTCGAAACGAAGTAAATGGCGATTGTCTTGAAGTATCTATCATTCATTATATCCAGCGTGACGTAGAACTGGAGCAGGTGATGTCTAGCGATTTGTAGAAGAGAATTGGCTCGTCTTTACAGTAACCAGGCTCAATAAAGTATTTTTACTTTCTTACTACGTATAGTAAGTAGGGGAAGTATTGTATTCCACCCAAAAATTCGATACCGAGATTTCACCTGAAATACATGTTTTGAGATCCCCTGAATCCAAAAAAAAACATTTTTGGAAACATGTCCGTGTGTGTGTCTGTCTGTGAACAGCATAACTCAGAAACGAACAGTCGGATAAACACTAAACTTGGTATTTAGTTTCAGTATTTTCCACAGATGCGACACAAGGTTTTCAAGAAAATCTCCCCATCCCAGATTACTCTTTACATGGAACATTTTTCGAACATTTTAATGTGCTCAAAAACGGCTCTAACGATTTTGATTAAAGTATCATATGTTTAATATATTTTCATGACAAATGAAATGTATATCTCGAATTTTCTGGGAATGTCTCCAAAAGTATTCTTTATTGTGAACGACTTTTGCATAACTGGTAAACCATAAGAGATAGACAAAATTTTACTACACAAAAAATGTAGATCGCGTTATAATACACAATTTATGTCATATACATATTGCTTGTTATTTCCTTAAATGTTCCAATACTTATACTTTTTCTCAAATTCGTTATTCCTTTTGTTTTGTCCTGGCAATACAAAGAAAATAGAATGCTCCACATAGCAACCAGCTCTTAAAATATTTGACTATCGCTTAAAACCTTAAAACCTACCAATTCCCCTTGCATCTACAAGCAACTTAACAATAAGATTAACATCTCGATATCTCGATTAACATGAAGTATATGGAGAATAAGCTTTTGTAAAAATAATTTGTACAAGAGTAGAGAAAGCCATGTGAGTGTAACACATCAGATTTTTTTTTTATTTGAACTTTATAGTCGCTTTAACATATTAGTCTACTTTTAAAATACATATTTAACAATAAACAATGAGGTTATTAACATACTGGCAGTCATTATGAACTAGTATAAAATTATGACACTATAATTAATCAAACTGATTGAACATTATAAACTTTTATATAAATTTATGCTTTTGAAAAATTCAACTATCTTAGGGTACATCGAATAGTTGAGTGCTGTTTGTAAATCATTGGGTATCTGGTAGTGTTGTCTCCATTGATCGTATTGTGGACATTTCAAGATTATATGTTTCGTCGTTAACAGTATGTTTGTTACACTGGTGCAGATGGGTGGTTGGTCCTTTGAAAGAAGTTAACTGTGCGTGATCTTGGTATGGCCCATTCTCAGTCGGGATATTAAAACCTGATCTTGTCTGGAAAGAGAATTACTGGGAAGATGTGTTGAAAAAATCGATGTTATATCAGTGGAGTCAAGCCATCCTGTCTTCTACTTTTGGTAGAGCTTCGTTTAAATGGTTGAGACAACATCATGGGCTGGTGTAGTTATAGTTGGGTCACTTAGTGTATGTTTGGTGGCTTCATTTGCTGCCTGATAGGCCAATTCGTTGTCTTGTATTCCAAAGTGGGATGGAATCCATACTAAAGACACTTGCTTGCCTTGTTTATTGGCTCTATGAAGTAATGATTGAATTGCTTGTTTAAGAATATGGGTTGATGACAGATTGTTTATTGCAAGTAGTGCACTTTTAGAATCTGAGTATATAACAAATAACTTTGAATACTGAGTATTCAAAACGTAAATCATAGCTTGTTTAATTGCAAAACAGTTTACTTGAGAAGATGGTACAAAAATCAGAAAGTCTGATTAACATAATGTGGTCTGGATAAACAACAGCACAAGCATTTCTATCATTACGCTTTGATCCATCTGTGTAGATTGCTGCATGTCTTCCATATCTGTCATCTAATTCATTAAAATATTGTCTCCACGTTAAAATTTTCTAGATGCGAAATTAACGAAGAGAATATTCTAATTTTCACTTTCTTTACCACGTATACAGTAGGTAGAGAAGGTATTGCATTCCAACCAAAAATTTGATACGAGATTTTACCGGAAATACATGTTTTGAGGCCCCTGAATCCAATAAAATCGTTTTTCAAGAAATTTACCCCACCTCTAACTACCCTTTATATCGAACATTTTTCGAATTTTTTTATTTTGTGAAAAATGGTTCTAATGACTTTGATTAAAATACCATATATTAAAGATATTTACATGACAAATAAAGTGTATATCTTGAATTTGCTATAAAAATCTTGTGAAGTGATTTATGAAGAACTGACACATTTATTTATTTAATTGTTTCAAAACGCCTTATGCTAGCGACAACTTATTATACCTGAAATGTAGAGGAATTTTGGGAGATTATTTACCTCTATAGCAAATGTTGAAAATGTCCTCCATCCTGCACAACTCAACACGTCGTTCCATGTTACTGGCCACCCGTTTGGGACTCCGTTGTCAATGGTTTGAATCTGCTGTGTATTGTTGTGCTTCAGATCGTCCAATGTCTGGGGACGTGTGGCATAAACCCTGTCTTTTAAGTAACCCCTTAGAAAAAAGTCCGGTGATGTCAAATCCGGAGTTCTCTGTGGCCACAGGGTCTTGGAAATTATCCGCTCGTCAAAGAAACTTGCAATTAGTGCCATGGGTTCATTTGATGTATGGCATGTAGCGCCGTCCTGCTGAAAATATCCTTGACTCAGCTCTACATCGTCTAGTTGCTCAGCAAACCCCATGTAAATCCGTCGGTACTCTATAGTGTTCACATTGTTTTAAAAAAAATTGGTGGCACTATTCTCTGTGCGGATTTTGCGCACCAAACCTTGATTTTAACCGGGTGAATAGGTGCATCATGAATAACATGTGGATTTTCGCTGGCCTAATAGCGTGAGTTATGTGAGTTCATATAGCCGGATAAATGGAACCATGCTTCATCTGTAAACCATGTGACGGACAAAATGGCAGGATTTTGCACAATGAAACCAACGACAGTAATTCAGCCGTCTATCCTTATCTGGTTTGTGTAACTGATGGACAACCTTAATCCTATACGGCTTTAGGCCTGCACTTTTCACAGCTATCTGACACATTGAGTAGCTGTACCATGTCTCCTGCGACAAACGTCTTAATGATTTTTTGGGTGACTGATCCAGTCGTGCTCTTACGCAACAACCGTGGGAAGCCTAGATGAACGAGTTTTGCCTTTTTCATTCACCAGATATCCAGTTGTTTCCAATTTGTTTACCATCCCAGGATTGTGTTTCTTTGGGGAGGATTCCGAACACCAAATTCTCTCTGGTATGCCCTTTGAGTAGCTGTAATTGAATTCATAATCCAGTATTACTTTACAAGGAAGAGTCGTTCATTTAATATGTACTCCATTTTCACGTTGAGTTGAACAAATCTCAAAAACAGTTGCCGACAATAAAACTAAGAACTACGAATAAAACATGCGCATCTAGTGACAGGCAATCGAAATTACAGAACATTCTGCTTAATTTAGTGCTAAAATTGGGGCACTGAGTGAATTTCGAACAGAATAATTAAAGAAAGAAATGTGTCAGTTCTTCATAAATCACCCTGTATAATGTTGCATAACTGGTAAACGTACTGCACAAAAAATTCTCAGATGCTGTATATATAAAATAAATATTGTCACGTGAATTGTTTTTTACTTTCTCTACTACGTATAGTAAGTAGGGGAAGTATTGCATTCCAACCAAAATTTCGATACCGAGATTTCACCGGAAATACATGTTTTGAGACCCCCTTAATACAAAAAAGGCCTTTTGGGAAACATGTCCCTGTGCGTGTGTGTGTCTGTGGACAGCATAACTCGGAAACGAACAGTCGGATAAACACCAAACTTCATATTTAGGCTCAGTATCTTCCAGAGATGCGACACGAAGGTTTTCAAGAAAATCCACCCACCCAAGATTGCCCTATACGTGGAACATTTTTCCAAAATTTTAATTTTTTAAAAAATGGCTATAACGATTTTGATTAAAATATCATATGTTTAAGATATTTTCATGAAAAATGAAATTCATATCTGGAATTTTCTGGGAATGTCTCCAAAAGTATTATTCATTGTGAACGACTTTTGCATAACTGGTAAACCATAAGAGATAGACAAACTTTTACACACAAAAAATGTAGATCGCTTTAAAATACACAACTTATGTCATATATTTTTTTTGTTGACTGAACCATTTTCGAGATATTACTTGTTATTATTTTTTTTTGCCCTGGTAATGCAAAGAGAATGGAATACTCCTAATAGCAACCAGCTCTTAAAATATTTGACTATCGCTTAAAACCTACCAATTCCCCTTGCATCTACAAGCAACTTAACAATAGGATTAACATCTCGATATCTCGACTAACATGAAGCATATGGAGAATAAGCATTCATAAAAATAGTTTGTACAAGAGTAGAGAAAGTCATGTGAGTGCAACACATCAGATTTTTTAAAATAATTATTTAAGTCTTACCCTATTGTAACTTGAAATACCCCAGGGTGTGTTAATAAAATAGGCTGTGGAATAATGCTTCTGAAATATAAAATTCCATCCTGTGCCGTTTCCGATTTGTAAAAAGGAAAATTTCTGTGGGAAGGAAAAAGTATTGCATTTAAATTTAGCTAAGTTATACAAATAAAGAAACACCTAATTTACGGCAATTTGTGGAATATTGTTTCAGAGCTGCAGTCATTCGTATGGAACTGAGAGATATGGCAATTCTGGTACCAAATCAGTTTGAGATGTTATGAATAAATTCCAGACATGTACAAAGCCGCTCCAGTACCCTAGAGAGTCGTGAATTTGCATTTCATATTGCAGTCATTACCCGCACTTAGTAGATCAATAGTTACTACGGAAGTGGCACCGCATACTCAAAAATCCCTTGTGACCTGCATTTGTTAGACCGTGTGTGTACGCCTAACGTCAATAACTTTATTACATTAAAACAAGCTACCTAATAGCATCACTGACTCGCAAATCTACAATTTAATCTCTTTAGAATAATCGTGAGGATGAAAAGGAGGTAAAGGCAGCTTTTTTACGTAATTGCTTCATTCTTACTTCGCCCTACTGCTTCCGACCGCTAACATGACATTAGTAATCCCAGAAACCCTCTTAACCCGCTCAACAGACTTTGGACTAATTACGTAATAAACAGGAGAGCGTTGTACACAGGACATGGTTTGTGAGATGAGCAAAGAAATGTTATCTGAACTGCTATTTTTACTTTCTCTACTACGTATAGTAAGTAGGGGAAGTATTATATTCCACCCAAACATTCGATACCGAGATTTCACCTGAAATACATGTTTTGAGATCCCCTGAATCCAAAAAAAAACATTTTTGGAAACATGTCCATGTGTGTGTCTGTCTGTGAACAGCATAACTCAGAAACGAACAGTCGGATAAACACTAAACTTGGTATTTAGTTTCAGTATCTTCCACAGATGCGACACAAGGTTTTCAAGAAAATCTCCCCACCCCAGATTACTCTTTACATGGAACATTTTTCAAACATTTTAATGTGCTCAAAAACGGCTCTAACGATTTTGATTAAAGTATCATATGTTTAATATATTTTCATGACAAATGAAATGTATATCTCGAATTTTCTGGGAATGTCTCCAAAAGTATTCTTTATTGTGAACGACTTTTGCATAACTGGTAAACCATAAGAGATAGACAAAATTTTACTACACAAAAAATGTAGATCGCGTTAAAATACACAATTTATGTCATATACATTTTTTTGTTGAGTGAAACATTTTCGAGATATTGCTTGTTATTCCCTTAAATTTTCCAATACTTATACTTTTTCTCATATTCGTTATTCATTTTTTTTATGTCCTGGACATGCAAAGAGAATGGAATGCGCCACATAGCAACCAACGCTTAAAATATTTGACTATCGCATAAAATCTACCATATTCCCCTTGCATCTGCAAGAAAATTAGCGATAAGATTGACATCTCGATATCTCGATTAACATGAAGCATATGGAGAATAAGCGTTTGTAAAAATA
This sequence comes from Deroplatys truncata, assembly GCA_030765065.1. NCBI lineage: Eukaryota > Metazoa > Arthropoda > Insecta > Mantodea > Mantidae > Deroplatys > Deroplatys truncata. The sequence goes on along the minus strand of CM060985.1, from coordinate 143,515,685 downwards.
TTTTGTACAAGAGTAGAGAAAGTTATGTGAGTGTAACACATCAGATTTTTCTGCTTAGTTTGTACTATTAATAGGAACTGGATTGTCCGTAATAAAACTCTCTAATGACAATTCTTGGACAGCGGTAACAGGATTAAAACGTTTACCCACCTCTTGGTGGCGAAAAAAATGTTTTTCACGTTTTCTTTCACGCGACTCTCAAATTTTTGTTGCATTTTAGGAAACATTCCATAAACATACTTTTATTTTGCTCTATACATTTTCGTTAGAAAAAGAGTCTATGAATTTTAACACATTTCGCATTTATATACCACTTTGGTATAGTTTACTTATTCCGAATCAACTTCGCATTTGATTGCAGTTTCATAACACATTAAACAGTAGTTTACAGGAAATGTTTACACTCACATGACGTTCTCTACTGTTGTACAAACTATTTTTACAAACGCTTATTGCCCATCTACTTCATGTTAATCGATATAAAGTTTGCTTAAACTATCTTATTCTAACTTTCTTGTAGGTGCATGGGGAATATGGTAGAAGTATTGAAAAATTCAAACGATAACAAGTAATATCTCGGAAATGGTTCACTCGACAAAAAAAAAGTATATGACATAAACGGTGTGTTTTAACGAGATCTACATTTTTGTGTTGTAAAATTTTGTCTATCTCTTAAGGTTTACCAATTATGTCTAAGTCATTCAGAAGGAAGAGGACTTTTGGGGCCATTCCCAGAAAATTCCAGATATACATTTCAGTTGCATATAATATTTTAATCAAAATCGTTACAGCCGATTTTGGGATAGTCAAAACTTTCGAAAAATGTTCCATGTAATTGGTAGTCTGAGGTGGGGAGATTTTCTTGAAAATATTCATGTCACATCCTTGAAAGATAGTAAACTCAAAAATCAAATTTTATATTTGTGCAGTTTTTCGTTTTTGAGTTATGCTGTTCACAGACAGACACACATGGATCTTGTTGTAAGAATGCCTCAAGACGTGTATTTCAGGTGAAATCTCGGTATCTAATTTTTGAGTGGAATGTATATACTTCCCCTACTTACTACACGTAGTAGAGACGGTAAAAATGAAAATACATCGACACTAGCCTTTTGAGCATCTCGCGCTATATCGCATAAGCACCATCCTTAACTATTGTACATGTCAAATGTGAACAAGGATACTGTCGTTGTTCCTTAGGTCAGTAACTTAAATCCACTCAACGTGAGCATGCTGCGTTTATATAAACAATTCCTGAGCGCGGTTCATAAGCTGGTTTTCAAACGAGACATCACCGCGAGAGAATTTAAAATTATCATCCTTGATGTTCAGCCGCGTTAGCCTTTCGGGCATAACAGAATGAAAATTATGCCAAGAATGCTTAACAGTGACAGGTGTTACAAAGTGCAGAGCTGGATGTTTGAATGTTTTTTTTACATTCTCTACCACGTACATAGTATGTCCAGAAGGTATTGTATTCCACCCAAAAATTCTACACGAGATTTCACCGGAAATACATGTTTTGAGACAACCTGAATCCAAAAAAAGCATTTAAAATTGTAAAAGGGTCTGTGTGTGTGTCTCTGAACAGCATAACTCAAAAATGAAAAGTCGGAGAAATACCAAACTTGGTATTTGGATTCAGTATCTTTCAAAGATGCGACACGAAGATGTTCAAACACATTCCCCAACCTAGACTACCCCTTACATGTAATTTTTAGAAAAATTTTATTTTCTCTAAAATGGTTCTAACGATTTTGGTTAAAAAATATATTTAAGATATTTTCATGACAAAATGTGTATCTTGAATTTTCTGGAAATGTAGTCTCGTTAAAACACACAATTTATGTCATACACTTTTTTTTTTGTCGAGGAAACCATTTTCGAGATATTTCTTGTTATTTGTTTCCAATACTTAGTTTTTCTCAAATTAGAATTCGTTATTAGATTTTTTATATCCTGGACATGCAAAGAGCAACCAGCTCTTAAAATATTTGACTATCGCTTAAATCCTACCATATCCCCCTTGCACCAACAACAAAATTAGCAATAAGATTAACATCTCGATTAACATAATGTTGAGGCAGTATTTTATATCACAACACTGTGAATGCCAGAGTGATTGTAGTGTAAATTAACATTATTGTATGACAATGATTTGAGATGTTTGTTAATTATAAGCATTGTTAGGAAATAAGTTTACACGGCCTCACTGAAACTGACAATAGGAGCGGGTAACAATGAGTGAGGGGTGAGTTGTTTATCAATTATAAGAGACAAACAAATGACGTCAGAGTAGCGCGCTTTTCTTCAGAAATGGAGGGAATATCTTCCCTAGAGCATATGTGTTAGTAATTTTGATTGGATATAAAAATAGACGCTAATGTTGGCGCGTTTTATTAACCAATAGCAGCTCTGTTATAATGTTTAGGCATATCGGGGCGAGGGGGTATAAATGCTAAAGCTATAGACGGGTAACGCTCAGTTCTACAGAATAATTCACAAGGCAAACGTCGCAGAGTTCAACAGAATCTCTCGCGTCGTAAAGCTAGTCATAAAATGTGAAATAAGCGAATTAATAATGTGCGGCAAATAAGTGATTGTAGTTACATTCGAACATATAGCAGTTTCAGTCAGGCGTGTATCAAAAGTAAATCTGTGAAATTAAAGAAGTGTGACGGCAATAAAAGTGTAAAAACAAATTCTTTTATCAGTGTTATCTTTTAGTAACAACTCCTTTCTGTTTACACACCCTGTTTAAGAGATTTGCTCGGATGAGTAATAATAGCTAGCCGGAGGACAAAGAACTCAAAATTTAAAATAGTAAAACAATAACAGGCGCTCAGCAAATAACATAACACGAAGTTACCGCGACAATGTAGATGAAGAATAAGCGCTTGTAAAAATAGTTAGTACAAGAGTAGAGAAAATTAGTGAGAGTGTAACACATAAGATTTTTGAGTTATGTGTTCACAGACGCCGCCCCCCTCTCCACAGCACACTTTTTCATCCAAAATCGAAAACCCTCCTAAAACCTGAGGTTATCATATAGATATAGATACGCGAGTCTAGAGCTGTTCTGTAACTGAGTTTAACATTCGCAGGAGCGCAAGGCTAAGTATGACAGCCAGTGGAAGTATGAAAGCTATACAATGCAGTCGAAGACTGGTAGCACAAAGAGGAAAGTCGATGATGATGGCGTAGGTTTTGGAAGACGCAGTGGCTGCCTCCACGAAGAAAGAATTCCCTCAGGAACAAAACCCTATTATTTGATTGGGACGGATAGACGCAAGGAAACGAAAAGAAGAGATACCAACATAAAACTTTCTTCATATTGGAGCTGGCTCGGCACAAGTTTGCTTTTAAAGCAACTTCTTCCCCCTCCCGTTCTGTTTAGCGTATGTGAAAGGAACTGCAAGACGGTAGTCTCACTAAAAGGACAAAATAATGAAATAGTGGCTTCTACTATATTTCTGGAAAGATGCATGGCTCCTCCTTTCAAAAAGCAGCTCTTAAGAGTCATTTTCTTCTTATCGCGCTGTGCACACATGAGGTGCAAAGGGAACTGCAGTCAGCCGTGTTTATATTTATTACTATCTACCTTGCACACAAAAGAATTACAATAAGTCTTAGCACTAGGAAAAAGTAACACAAATTGACGAAAATAACGCTTCCTAATAAGTTTAACGTTAGAGAATTTGAGGCAGTATTTTATATCATAACATGTTGTGAATGCCAAAGCGATTGTTGTGTAAATTAATATTATTGTATGTACAGGATTTTAGATGTTTGTTAGCCATAAGTATTTTTAGGAAATAAGTTTACACGGCCTCACTGAAACTGACAGTAGAAGTGGGTAACAATAAACCGAGGGGGTGAGTTGTTTATCACTAAGAAGAGACAAACAAATGACGTCAGGGTAGCGTGCCTTTTTACCTTCTCTACTACGTATAGTAAGTAGGGGAAGTATTGTATTCCACCCAAAAATTCGATACCGAGATTTCACCGGAAATACATGTTTTGAGACCCCCTGAATCCAAAAAAAGCATTTTTGGAAACATGTCCGTGTGTGTCTGTGTGTCTGCCTGTGGACAGCATAACTCAGAAACGAACAGTCGGATAAACAACAAAGTTGGTATTTAGGTTCAGTATCTTCTAAGGATGCGACACGAAGGTTTTCAAGAAAATTCCCCCACCCCTTTATATGGAACATTTTTCGAAAATTCTAATTTTCTCAAAAATGCCTCTAACGATTTTGATTAAAATATCATATGTTTAAGATATTTTCATGACAAATGAAATTTATGTCTCGAATTTTCTGGGAATGTCTCCAAAAGTGTTCTTCATTGTGAACGACTTTTGCATAACTGGTAAATCATAAGAGATAGACAAAAAAAATTTACGACACAAAAAATGCAGATCGCGTTAAAATACACAATTTATGTCATATACATTTTTGTTGTTGAGTGAACCATTTTCGAATATTGCTTGTTATTGCCTTAAATTTTCCAATACTTATACTTTTTCTCAAATTCGTTATTCATTTTTTTTTGTCCTGGTAATACAAAGAGAATGGAATACTCCACATAGCAACCAGCTCTTAAACGCTTAAAGCCCAGCAATTCCCCTTGCATCTACAAGAAAATTAGCCATAAGATTAATATCTCGCTTATCATGAAGCATATGGAGAATAAGCGTTTGTAAAAATAGGCTGTACAAGAGTAGAGAAAGTCATGTGAGTGTAACACATCAGATTTTTTAGAAATGGAGGGTATATCTTCCCTAGAGTATATATGTTAGTAGTAGTGATTGGCTGACAAAACAGACGCTAAAGTGGGCACGATTTGGTAACCAATAGCAGCTCTATTATAATGTTTAGGCAATTCGAGATGAAGGAGTATATATTCTCGAGCCATAAGCAAGTTTCGCACAGTTCTGAAGAGTCTCTCACGAGGTGCAGTCGCTGTGTTAGTTACAAAAAATGTGAAGTACGCGAAGTAATTGGTGCGCGGCAACTAAAACGACTGTAGTTACATTTGGAATTATCACAGTTTCACTCAGGCGTGTATAAAGATTAAAAATGTGAATTATTAATTAAGTGTGACGGCAGTAAAAGCGTAGAAACAATTTTTTTTATCAGTGTTATCTTTTAGCAACAAATCCTTTCCGTTTACACGCCCTGCTTAGAGATACTTGCTCGACTGAGTTATAATAGCTAGCCCGAGGAGAATGAACCCAAATTTAAAATAATAAAACGAGAGGCGCCCAGTAAATAAGATAACACGAGCCATGAGATCCGCGACAAATTGGGAATTAAAATGTTCAACGAAATGCCAAAATCATAAAATCTAGGTTGTTTTTTGTAAATGTGCTGATTCTGCGATATTTGAAAATGCTGATGTTTACTTCTTCTATAACTTATATAGTAGGGAGAGAAGATAATGCATTCCACCTAAAATACACATTTTAAAGCCCCTTGAACCCCCCCCCCCCAAATTGGAAAAGTCAGAGGAATTATTCCAAAGTAGCCTTTAAAGATGCGACACAAAATTTCCATGAAAATCCCCTACCTCCAGCTATCCTTTACATAGAAAAATTCTCGAAAAGTTTATTTTCTAAAAAATGGCTATAACGATTTTGATTAAAGTACCATATATTACAGATACTTACATAACTAGCAAAATGTATACCTTAAATCATTTGGGAACAGCTTGTGAAGTCCTCTTCATTCGGAAGGTATTTTCAATAATCCTGTATAACGTTAAGCGATGAACAAAACCTAATATGCAAAAAAAAAAAAAAAAAAAAAAAAGACAAAATAAACGTAGGTTTCTTTATTTCAAATAATTGCTTTTGAGGCATCAGTTATTTCGAGGTGTTCGTTATTAATGGTTCGAATTGTCCAGTACTTAGTCATTCCTTCAAAGTCCTGTCGGTTATCAGTTGTTTCTCGAGATGTCATGGATAGAGTATGGAATTTTAAGGTCAGCGTAGGCATAATTTGTTTGCCTACTAACAAGCTATAGATGGGAGAGGAAACACATGTGAATGTAATAGATTTTTTTGTAAACGGAACATCACAATTTGAATTACCTCAGTGCCTCGCCCTATCAACAGCATTTAACAATGTTACTGGCGAGTAGAGAAAATTAAATTAAACTGAGTTTTACTTATGGGCGCTCTTTAACTGCTATGATTCTTCGCGTCCCATTCTATATTGGGCGTGAAAGATCGGAAATTTTTCTCAGAGGCCTCTTTATCAGGCTTGAGGTTCTTTTGCGTGCCGTAAATCTACGACATGCGACCACCGGCTTTGATTTCCTTCTGAAGGAACCCACGCTAAGGATTTCCACGCTCGAAAAAATCCATCGCCCTCCGCCAGGTATGATCCCGCGACCGCGGGAACCAGAGGTCATGCAATTTTCTCTTTCCTTAGCATTTATTTCATATCAGTTGAATGGGTGCTCGCGATACACGCTAACCGTCATTTTTATCAGAACCAAGAAATTCAGCCTCTGCAAATGCCAGTAAAACAAATCGCCCATAGATTCTAGCATACATAGGAATAAAGTCTCAATATAGCCATCCTGTAAAGTTACGTCATCTGTGTGACCCCATATCTAAAGTGCCAAGGAGTCTAATCTTGATATAACAAAAGAAAACAAAACGGCATGTGTTCAGTAAACTCACATGAAATCATAAGCTTTGTATCTCATCACACAGTGTTCCTTAAAGCTAGCCGAACTCACAGTGTGTGTATTGCAGTTTCTGCAGTAAATCGAATCTTGTAACTTTCTTTTTTTACTTTCTCTACTACGTATAGTAAGAAGGGGAAGTATTGTATTCCACCCAAAAATTCGATATCGAAATTACACCGGAAATACATGTTTTGGGACCCCCTGAATCCAAAAAAAAGTATTTTTGGAAACATGTCCGTGTGTGTCTGTGAACAGCATAAGTCGGAAACGAACAGTCGGATAAACACCAAACTTGGTATTTAGGTTCAGTATCTTCCAAGGATGCGACACGAAGGTTTTCAAGAAAATACCCCCACCGCAGATTACCCTTTACATGGAACATTTTTCGAAAATTTTAATTTTCTCAAAAATGGCTGTAACGATTGATTAAAATATCATCTGTATAAGATATTTTTATAACAAATAAAATGTATATCTTGAATTTCCTGGGAATGACTCCAAAAGTATTCTTCATTGTGAACGACTTTTGCATAACTGGTAAACCATAAGAGATATACAAAATTTTACTACACAAAAAATGTAGATCGCGTTATAATACACAATTTATGTGATATACATTTGTTTTGTTGAGTGAACCATTTTCGAGATATTACTTGTTATTCCCTTAAATTTTTCACTACTTATTTTCTCAAATGGGAATTCGTTATTCATTTTTTTGTCTTGGATATGCAAAGAGTATTAATCTGTGGGAAAGGGAATGGTGCTGCACCTAGCAACCAGCTATTAAGAGATATGTATGTGCTTAAAGGCTACAGTATTTCCAAATTGCCCTTGTAAATATGTTTTCCCCTTACATCTACAAGAAAATTAGCAGTAAGATAGACTCTGCAAATGTTTATCTCGATTAACATGAAGTAGATGGAGAATAAGCGTTTGTATAAATAGTTTGTACAAGAGTAGAGAAAGTCATGTGAGTGTAACACATCATATTTATCATTTTTTTTTGTCCTGGACATGCAAAGAGAATGGAATGCGCCACATAGCAACCAACTCTTAAAATACTTGACTATAACTTAAAACCTACCATATTCCCCTTGCATCTACAAGAAAATTAGCAATAAGATTAACATCTCGATATCTCGATTAACAGGAAGCATATGGAGAATAGGCGTTTGTAAAAATAGTTTGTACAAGAGTAGAAAAACTCATGTGAGTGTTACACATCAGCTGTTTAATTGGTGGTAGCCAATTTTTTCAAGCATCCATTCGATACTAGTACATACAGGATATTCATACAGGAAGCTCTTTTCCGATCCACACACAGTATGTTAATCACGACAAAACTATAGGGTATTAGAAATGGCTGCAACGTATAAACTGAGATACAAACTTAAAGGTGTGTATATCATTACATTTCAAGTGCGATTTTGTCACGAAATAATGAGGATATATTAGGGATATTTTGGGAAATAATTCTAAATGTGGTAAATTTTCAGGAAGCCTTCCTATAAACTGCACTGATTTTGTACTAACTTCAGTTGAAATTCAAAGCTGTCACTAAACTTTCCAGATTCTTAAATACACAACTTTAATTCCGAGCATGTGGTGGTTGATCTAAAATTCCTTATTTTTAATGGCCTAAACCTTTTTGTTATCTAATGATTTCAGCAATATTTTAAATACCTCGAAAATGATCTACACAGTCTTACGTTGTAAGTTTCAAGTCCGTTTTAAAGCAGTTCGCCTTAAAATCCAGCATTTGAAACTGAGTTATATTTATGGACGCTCTTTGACTGCTGTGGTCCTTAGCGTCCCATTCTATACTGAGTGTGAAAGACCAGTAATTTTGCTCAGGTGCCACTTTATCAGGCTTGAGGTTCATTTACGTGCCGTAAATCTACGACACGGAACCACCGGCTTTACTTCCCTTCCGGAGGATTTTTACATCGCCTCCGTCGGGTTTGAACGCGGAACCCAACATTTTTGCTTCTCTATCTAAACTTCCCTTAACTAAGCTCCAATTTTGACAAAATCTGTTGTGTGTTGAGAAAATAACTGAACCCTTTTACGAATAAAACTCCATACCTGCAGCGGTTCATCTACAAGATGATTTTAGGGGGCCCTACATATACATTATTTTAATTTTCACTTTTAATCTAGTTTGAAAAATATGGGCAAATTTGCTTAACACAGGACTTCAATATATATTAGGTCCCATCCCATGGCCCTTGCCAAAACCAATCTGAACCGAGGTGTTTCTTTCTTGTTTGCTCTCTCTGCTTTGTTACTTTCTCTACTACGTATAGTAAGTAGGGGAAGTATTGTATTCCACCCAAAATTTCGATACCGAGATATCACCGGAAATACATGTTTTGAGACCCCCTGAATCCAAAAAAAGCATTTCTGGAAACATGTCCGTGTGTGTGTCTGTCTGTGTGTCTGACTGTGAACAGCATAACTCCGAAACGAACAGTCGGATAAACACCAAACTTGGTATTTAGGTTCAGTATCTTCCAAAGATGCGACACGAAGGTTTTCAAGAAAATCCCCCTACCCCAGAGTACCCTTTACATGGAACATTTTTCGAAAATTTTAATTTTCTCAAAAATGGCTCTAACGATTTTGATTAAAATATCATATGTTTACGATATTTTTATGACAAGCGAAATGTATATCTTGAATTTTCTGGGAATGTTTCCAACTTATTCTTCATTGTGAACGACTTTTGGTAAACTGGCAAACCATAAGAGATAGACAAAATTTTACTAAACAAAAGATGTAGATCGCGTTGAAATACCCAATTTATGTCATATACATTTTTGTTGTTGAGTGAACCATTTTCGAGATATTGCTTGTTATTCTCTTAAATTTTTCAATACTTATTTTCTCAAATTCGTTATTCATTTTTTTTGTCTTGGATATGCAAAGAGTATGAATCTGTGGCAAAGCGAATAGTGCTGCACCTAGCAACCAGCTATTAAGAGCTATATACCTATGTGCTTAAAGGCTACTGTATTTCTATATTGCCCTAGTAAATATATATTCCCCTTACAACTACAAGAAAATTAGCAATAAGATAGAGTGTGCAAATGTTTATCTCGATTAACATGAAGTAGATGGAGAATAAGTGTTTATAAAAATAGTTTGTACAAGAGTAGAGAAAGTCATGTGAGTGTAGAACATCAGACTTTTTTTTAATTCAAATAAATCGTTCTCAAATCAAAGGTTTGTATAACATCTCAAATTGTCCCATACATACACACGCGAAAAAGGAAAAACAATTCTAACTTCGTTTCTATTTACCGAACGCATCTAAAACGGAAACGTATTTCCATATTAATGGAAGGCACAGCAGATTTTGTTCTTCTTCTTCTGGGATGTGTAGCCGTAAATATGAAAGCCTGAACTTTCTTTTTCCAGGAAATTAAATTTCGTACCCTTAGTCGATTTCCCAAATCCATTCGTAATTATTTAGGCTTAATTTGCACAATAAAAGTTCTGCTATGGGTATTCGCTGAGCCACAGAAAAGGCTTTATTATCTCAGAGGCTGCTTTCCTCAGCCGTTTTCCTTTGTGTTGTCCGTTCCCTAGGCCGCGGGTAGTGCGTGTGATTTACCGCGAACAAGTTTCTCAAGCATTTTCCCGATAAAAGCCGTAATAAAAAAAGAGACACAATATCGAGTGTTTTACCCTCCTACTTTTATCCTTTCCATTCTTCGGGATTTGATTTCTCTTCTGCTCTGGCAGAAAAGGTACATCGTCATTTCCTGTGTTCCAGGAAATTGATACCAGAGACAGCAAAATGAACAGACAGTTCTTATTCCTCTCTCCCTTCTGTGGTACAGTTGAGTAGCCTTTGAATTTCATGAGTACCTACCTCTAAACGAAAACAGTGTTACAGTTGTCAAAGCACTCCCCAGTGACACTTGCATCGATATCACAGTTTCTCTTGAAAGTGTTTCAAAGCACACTGGCATGAAAATGTGAACACCTTTACACAGAAACGAAAACTCATAAATAGATTTGGTGGTTAAATAAGGAAATGTTGAATGCTAATAATAATACTAACAATAATAATAAACCATGAAAAATTGTAGTAGCCCTCTTTTCAAGAGTAACAAGGTGGGAGGGGGGAAGTAAATAAAATCTATCTATCTTTGGGTGTGCCAAAGTTCGCTCCTAGGTCGCGGATCTCTTCTTGTTTCTATTGTTAACTCTTAAGAGGTCAAGCAGCGCCATTTCTTTCTTAATTTTACTATGTATGTACTGTGTTCCCCTCACGAGAATGTGTTTACGCAGGTAATTCTTTCAGCCCCACGTTTAGGCGCTTCGTCCTTCAAAAATGAAGCAATACCTTTGCCTCACGGTTGCTGCTTGTCTCCTCCCAGTTGGTTCTTCTTTTGCCACGGCTGCTCCAGCATGAAATCTTAACCTCAGGGTATGCGTGGGTGTGTACAGAGAAACACTATTTTATTCACTATTTAAAATAATACTTTAGGTTTGCGGATCACTATTAAATGCATACGATGATACTTTGTCTTTACCAAGACCGAAGAATATTAACTACAGCTAAGCATTTTACCCTCTAGCATGTTCGCCACCATTCTTCTCCACACGACGAAAAGTCGTCCTGCACTCACCAGGCACTCAGGCAGACTAATCTACCCACGCTAGTACAAGGAAAACCAACGCCTCAACTTCCCCTCTCACCCCTCAAACTTAGCGTCATGATGCTTAGAGAGTGGCCTTCACCAGGCTAAGTGCAGCTGCACTCGGCTGTTACCAGGAAAAACTTGCTTCAATGGTATTTACCCTTTCTACCTGAGGCTGGTCCCTAATTAACAAAACTGTGCTTGTATCGTCTTTCTGTCGCTGTTACAGTCAACAATTTTCACAATGCGTCTCCTTTTTATACATACACTGATTTTAAATATATTATTACTTATTTTATATCACTATCCTTCTCCGATTATTATGATAATTATTGCATTTATAATTCCAGCTTCAGTGTCCGTAAGGAATTTGTTGACATCAACAGTTCTAGCGCTATCTGAGAAAGATTATAGCTCCACTTTCAACATATCAACAAGACTTAAGGCCTCTTAGAAAACATACGCTCTCCTGCGCAGTTGCTTTTGTTTGCTCTCCTCGTCACAGATTATAATAACTGTTTCTCGGGCTTTACTGTGTAGAGTTCTTCCTTTCTTACTGGCCATTGTAATAACTTTATAAATCACTAGAAAACACACACTGCTTCAAGTGAAACGCGCTGGAATACTAACGTTGCGTGATGTTTTTGATGTAGACAGTAGATCTATTTATGACATCACGGTGAGCTGCCACGTGATACTATTCCCCCTCACTCTTCCGGAGCAGAACACCGCGCAAACGTTTTCTCGTCAGAGACCTGCGGTACATAGTCTCTAAAACACTAGTAATCTTGTTAATTTGCTTCACTTGATCACTAATATAAGCACATGGACATCCCAAAGTACATTAATCCTGGTGTAGGATACTGGGCACGAGGAATATACTGAATATTTAATTTATTATTACTGTGCTATATTGAACTTGTATGAATTATTTCTTATCCATAATGAATGCACCGTGAGAAGTGGGAGAGTAACATTTTGGAAACAACTGCGCAGCAACTATAATAACAATAATAACGCGTTTGCGTATAATAATAACAACAATAATAGCCTATTTTCTCCCATGAAGGCCTCCTGCTAGAGTGTAGTTCCCACCTCATTAATGCGGTGAGATATTCTACGTATACTCGTCTATTGTACACTAGCGTTTGTGAAAATTACAACACCGTGTAAGAATGGCCCGAATGAATCCAAACTCGATGGATGTACCAGCAATAAGCATTGCAGAGAGATGGGATACATGTAGGCGCAGCAGGGCTCTGTCTTGTGTGCCCAACAAGGTCAGCGTTACAAGGTGGGAACATGAAAGCAGGTGACAGCATGTCTCGTCGACGTCAAAGGGCGAAATATCAGCATACGAGCGAGTTCGAACAGGACAGAATAATCGGTGTCTGGGAAGCGCGTTTGTTATACCACGACCTTTTGACTCGTGAAAGTGATGCTTCTGTGGACCAGCGGATAGTAAAGGGTCGTATAGTAAGTAGGGGAAGTATTGTATTCCACCCAAAAATTCGATACCGAGATTTCACCGGCAATACATGTTTTGAGACCCCCTGGATCCAAAAAAAACATTTTTAGAAACATCTCCGTGTGTCACGTGTGTGTGTGTGTGTGTGTGTGTGTGTGTGTGTGTGTGTGTATGTCTGTGAACAGCATAACTCAGAAACGAGCAGTCGGATAAGCACCAAACCTGGTATTTAGGTTTAGTATCTTCCAGAGATGCGACACGAAGGTTTTCAAGAAAATCCCCCCACCCCAGATTACCCTTTACATGTAACATTTTTCGAAAATTTTAATTTTCTCAAAAATGGCTCTAACGATTTTGATCAAAATATCACATGTTTAAGATATTTTCATGACAAATGAAATGTATATCTTGAATTTTCTGAGAATGTCTCCAAAAGTATTCTTCATTGTGAACGACTTTTGCATAACTGGTAAACCATACGAGATAGACAGAATTTTTTATGTACTGGACATGCAAAGAGAATGAATTACTCCACATAGCAACCAGCTCTTAAAATATTTGACTATCGCTGAAAGTCTACCAATTCCCTTTGCATCTACAACAAAATTAGCAATAAAATTAACATCTCGATTAACGTGAAGCTTATGGAGAATAAGCGTTTGTAAAAATAGTTTGTACAAGAGTGGAAAATGTAACACATTAGATTTTTTGAGATGTGATAATGCAGAGCCCTATTACTGCTCGTCTTTCCCAAGGGGTGTGTAAATAGTAACCGAAAACAAGATTCAGCCGGAAATTAACGTAAAACGCACATCGACACGGCTTTTCTAATGGATCTGTGAAAAAGGTTCACCTTCGGTGGTGGTCGTTATGGAAACATAAAGCGTTCACTTGTTTGGCGCGCACTTTACTTTGAGAAGTGTCCGCTAATGGAGTTCTGTTCACATGCTCTTCTTGGTTAACGGGGGGACGTGCCGGGTCAACGACAAGAGGGGGGGAGGTACAGGACTTAATTACTTGAGCGTGGCCTCGACAGATGCTCCGTTTCTCACACCTCTCGCTGAACCAGAATTAAAAATACCAGTGCGTGCATGCATTCATGCGCACCTGTGCTGACATCTATCTCTGGGCCATGCATTGTGTGTAAATGGTAATTTATGGTTGGGCACATCAGGTGTTTTGCGGTTACCATGGCAACACTTGTATCTTCATGTACTGTATTTTCAATGTGATTCGCTCAAAAGCTGATACAGAAAAAATATACGAGCACAGTAAACATGGTGCAAAGCAGAACTGCAGTAAACCCATATTATAAAGAAACTTAGCCCACAATTTTGCAGGCTGTATTGTATATACAGAATTTTCAAAAAGAAGGAACAGAGTATAAATATTCATTTTTAATGAACGACAATAGATATTGAAACATAGACACATCATTGAACAGAGGAAAGCTCAAAGTTTTAAGCTCCAGCTATTAGTTCCACCCAGCACCTGCAGCAGCGCATGTTTGTTTACGAGAAAATGGCGACGCCACAGGAAAAGTAGCTTTTTGTGCTGCAGTATGCAAATAGTGAATCCATTGTTTCACTGCAGCATGCATTTCGTTGTAAGTTCAACAACGAGTCGCCTCATCATAAAACATTTACAATTGCTACAATAAATTCGTAGAAGATGGTTGTTTATGCAAACGGAAAAGCACTGGTCGTCCTCGCATAACAAATGGTGCTCATTTTGAACATACGAGGGCCTGATCAATAAACACTGAGATGACTTTTTTCCTGTAGCTTCCTTGATAGTTTATTATCTCTACCATGAATATTTGAAAAGAGCGGGGTTTCATGTATAATGTCCATAGGCGGCAGCACTCTCGTATCGCTAGTTTGGTAGTAATGCTGTATATTGTTGACCCTAGTTGAATTTCGCATACCACAAAATGGAGGTGACACGAGAGGAGCAATACAACGCAATAAAGTTTTGTTTTCGTTGAAATCATACAGCCGCTGAAACTTTCGAAAAGCTGAAGGAAGCATACGGTGAAGATACACTACCTCGTGCAACAGGTAGTTACAACTGCGTACTACACGTCAGTATTGGCTACACTGAGGAAGCACATTGCAAGGAAACGTCAAGAACTTCATCGGAGTGGTTGGTGACTTTATCATCACAACACGCGGCCTCACGTCGCAAATCAAGTCCAGGATTTTTTGGCTAAATTCAACATTACCTGCGTGCCGCATCCGCCCTATAGCCCCGATCTTTCCCCCTGTGTTTTTTTTATTCCCATCGTTAAAGGCAAAGCTCCGGGGCATTCGATTTGAGAGCAGTGAAGCAGTGGTGAAGAAAAGTGAGGCGATTCTCAAACACCTGACAAAGAATGACCTGCAACATATGTTCAAGGACTGACAGAGACGCAATAAAAAGTGCATTCAAGTAGGAGAGGACTACTTTGAAAAAGATCATGTCAAAATTTAAATGGAGTAATAAATATCTGTGAAAAAAAAAGTCTCAGTCTTTATTGATCAGCCCTCGTATAAAATAAAATGTTGAACTTGTCTCTATTCAGTGATGTGTCGCCATCTATTGTCGTCCATTAGAAATATTTAAAGTCTGTTCCTTCTTTTTGAGTAACCCTGTATGTATACATATATAGCGTTATTGTAAAAGCTGGATCATATACGATGTAGTGACGGTTTTTCTGTGGGTTGCTACGCGTCGCTGTGTTTCAGACTATTACTGTTGGCCAGAGTTATAACAGCCTACTGAGTGGGATAGCTCTGACGTTAACTCTGTGGCCGGCATTCGGGATGTCCCGGGATCGATCCCCGGTTACTGTCCACTCTGGCCCATAGGGATTTTGTGGTTTCTCGGGGTCGCAAGGCGAATGCTGGGTGGTTCATCTTCCACCATACTTTGCTTCCTCTCATTTTCTATTCCCATCATCTTCCTTGTCATAAAGTGACGGTGTTCGGCGGATTGCGACGGGGCAGTGTCTTGCGCTCTGTGGAAGGTTTCTTTTCCGGCGTCCTGCGGTACCGCTCAGTTAGGTCTCTCCACAGCGTGGGACTCCGCTCCGGGGACCCTGGAGATTGGTGGCTTGTGGACAGGGACCATTCTGGGTCGGATGCGTTCTAACTGGAAACGTTAGGGTCCCTACTTGCGGCCGTCGGCATCCGGATCTGGTCATCCTTCGGCTCTCTTCCCTCATCCTTCCCTCCCAGGGTTCACGTTAGAAGCAAAAAGGGCCCACTGGACTGCGTACGGTGCTCTGTCCCGTTTCTGGAGACCCCTCCTTGATACCTACTTTACTTTTATGTAATAGCCTCCCTGTTATTGTTTAAATGACTTACGTAACTTATGAACAAATTAACTTAATTCTGTATTCATGGTGTTGACGTATTCATCGTGCCTACTAGCTAAGGAAGGCACGAAAACAGCTACGCGAAATTTGAAGCAGTGACTTCCCGATCGCAAACCTCAGGCGTTATTGCCTCATCCATCTTGCTAAATACGATAACTGACATCTGTTGGGCCAGCATTGATTAGAAAGTTGAATCACTCGAAGCACGGTTAATCCGATTTACATTCCGATGCTCTATTCCGAGATACCGTGGTAGGACTCCCTTTACCGACTTGAGTTTCTTTCATCTGATTTATATATCCCAAGAAATTTCCAAGACAACCACAATTACTGCAACGTAACGTCGTGTGTCTTAGAAATAGCTTACAATGCTGTAAATACTTGTCATTCGTGTTTCTGTTAGTGTTAAATTTTATCTGAAGTTGCTCTTGTCACACAGGTGTGTGTAGGCTAATGTTGGAAAATTGGGGCGTAAATCATTATTGTAAACTTATCATCGTCTACGACGCTTGAGATGAACTAAAAGCGGCAGCTAATGGCCATGTAAACCTTTGACACTTGTATTAGGGCGGCGCCGTGGCAGAGTGGTTAGACCTCTCGCCTCTCACCGAGGCGGCCCGGGTTCAGTCCCAGGGACCTGCATGTGGGATTTGTGGTGGACAAAGCGGCGTCTGGGCGGGTTTTCTCCGGTTTCTCCGGTTTCCCCCACCATCATTCCACCAACTGCTCCATCATCACCGTTATTTATTCACTTAGTACCCCAAGGTACCCCAAATATAGTAATACCATTTATAGTTTGTATCAAAACAATCAGAAATCTAATAAATAAGGATGTTAATTTATACGTATAATATAAATAAATCTTCCTTGATAAGATTTTACATATTTAAAGGGTTATATATTTATTCAGGTTCTTTTTCCTTTCATCCACTTCACCATCATTTCGTTTCATTTACTTCATCGGGTTGATCACCCATCCTTGATATTCTATCTGATCCATCAGTGTCTGTTTCTCGACGGGCCTTTGACCCCAGGCACCCGCCAGTAAGTCCTGGGGAGTGTAAGTGTTACATACGAGGAGGTTAAGCAGAGAAAGAAGAAGACACTTGTATTAGTTCTCATGACTTACATTATTTTAGTTGCAGTGAGCATATATACTACGCCTAGGACCGTTAACACAATCTGGCTTTATAGCGAATGGAGCTTTAAAAAATTATTGGCTTTAAAGAATGGCTGTTTATAAAGTACGAAAACATAGCTTCGACGGACGAGTTCAGTGTCTCCAGACGAGGCATAAGCGCAGTGTAGAATACGGGGAAAGTTAAAGGTAAGGGCAGTTTGTGATGAACGGAAGGGCCCCCCGAAACCGGGAGGACGGGCGCAAGCACGGAGGGGTCCTTAATGTTTCCGGATTGAATGCCTCCAACGTCGGCCGAGTCTCCGGTTATCCCTGAAGGACCGCCCGCCAGAGGCGGGTCCGAGGGGTCGCTGGACGATGGCGGGAAGAAAGCTATACAAAGTGCAGAGCCACTATCCAGCGCCAACCCGCCGAACACCGTCGCCTGCTCATACAACCCTGAAACAGATGGTGATGTATAAAGGAAATGAGGGGTAGCTGAGACCTACGGAATGCGAGTCGCATACGTTACCGCTCCACCGCGCTAGGTTGCAGAATACGCGACGAGTCCGCTAAAGTTCTATTAATGTAGTGTTCAAAATAGTTTTCAATAAAAGCTCTCTAAATTATATGAACAATATAAAGGCAGGTACTCGTATATAATATTTATAAATTAAACAAAACAAATTATTACTTTCTCTACTATCTATAGTAAATAGGCGAAGTATTGTATTCCACCCAAAAATTCGATATCGAGATTTCACCGGAAATATATGATTGAGACCCCCTGAATCCCCCCCCCAAAAAAAAGCATTTTTGGAAACATGTCCGTGTGTGTGTCTGTGAACAGCATAACTCAGAAACGAACAGTCGGATAAATACCAAACTTGGTATTTAGGTTCAGTATCTTTCAGAGATGCGACACAAAGGTTTTCAAGAAAATCCCCCACCCCAGATTACCCTTTACATGGAACATTTTTCGAAAATTTTAATTTTCTCAAAAATGCCTCAAACGATTTTGATTAAAATATCATATGTTTAAGATACTTTCATGACAAATGAAATGTATATCTCGAATTTTCTGGGAATGTCTCCAAAAGTATTCTTCATTGTGAACGACTTTTGCATAACTGGTAAACCATAAAGGATAGACAAGATTTTAAAACACAAAAAATGTAGCTCGCGCTAAAATACACAATTTATGTCATATACATGTTTTTGTTGAGTGAACCATTTTCGAGATATTACTTGTTATTCCGTTAAATTTTCCAATTCTTATACTTTTTCTCAAATTCGTTATTCATTTGTTTTTGTCCTGGTAATACAAAGAAATTGGAATACTCCACATAGCAACCAGCTCTTAAAATATTTGACTATCGCTTAAAGCCTAGCAATTCCCTTTGCATCTACAAGAAAATTAGCAATAAGATTAACATCTCGATATCTCGATTAACATGAAGCATATGGAGAATAAGCGTTTGTAAAAATAGTTTGTACAAGAGTAGCGAAAGTCATGTAAGTGTAACACATCAGATTTTTTGTAACTATACATCATTTAGCATATCATATTGATTTAGCTTTCTTTGAGTTTATAGCCAGAAGTTGAAAAATTAAACAGTATGTAAAGGAGTTATAATTTAAAAGTGTGAGTTTTACATTAACGGTAATTAGCTTCAGTTAAGTACGAATGCTGATTTTATTTGTAAGCATCGATACATACGAAGCACTTTATTTATCAAAGGCTTTGTCTATGTTTGTGAAAATATGAGCGATAATCCGAGGGAAATCTCATTCCGAGGCTGAAGCACTGAATCGGAACAGCGCTGCGTCGATTTTGTTTAATGAATGACCGACCATTCTAGCAGCCTAGGCAGCTAAAGTATTATTTTTCGGTTCGCTTACGTCCAACAACCAACTGTTTTAGAAATAATATACTACAACAGTATAATTTGACACTGTCTTTAATTTTTCAAATCCACTCGTATAGTTAAAGCACGCAGATAAATGTTATAAACTGTACTCTCATTTCTACAGCTCATTTTTGACGAAGTTATTGTCTTTAGAAGTTTATTTTTATTTATTTATTTCCACACTTGGAAAACCAATTTGAGAAAGTGTTCTGTTGTTGAAGTTTGCACTAAGCTTTGGGCGTTAATTTGAAGAAGATTGTTTGTTACGTAATAAGCTGTTACGTATGAGAAGCCGATTTGAAGATGTATTTTTGCTATTACGCTGCGTCAGTAATGTTTGTAGAGACACGTTTCTCTTAATTAGGGCGTGGTGCGACAAGAATGTAGGCTTACACAGATTTTAAGTTTAAATTCACTTCTTTTTATTGTTCCTTGACACAAATTATATAGCACTACACTGATATTAAGAGCTGTGAGATTCTTTAATTTAAAACTTGTACTTTGTTAACGCGTATACTTAATTTTCGTTTCACACGAATACGTAATATTTCTTTAGAGAACACAGCTGCCATCTGGTCACTACCACGGACTGCAGGCAACTGAACATATTTCAACCGTCCAAACCCGTAAACTTCTGTATTTTAAGTCTCCGATTGGCTATTCCTAGTCCAATAGAATACCTACATTTAATTAAAGCTTTTTCTGACTGTTGATTGGCTAATTTTAAACTGTCACAAAATTTACATTATCGTTGCTCTAATCATGACTAGTAGCATTTAAACTCTCAAACTCATTATTGCCTCAAGGTTACCTCATTGTTACCTCATTATTAGCAACTTTAAACTTATTATTCTCACAGCTCCTTAATTATTAAATTACATAATGCATTCACATAACATTATTAAAACATGTTTACAATAATATAAGCATTTGCAATGACTGTTACATACATTTTTAAAAAGTTATTATATACATATTGCTTCCAGGCGGGCTGTTATTGAATTTACATATTATATAATACAATTGAAATTATTCAAGTGTTAAAAATACTGTCTCATTTTCTTTGTACGACCTTCTATGGTCATATATGAGGGTTTTGACTTAGGAAACTACTTCTGGTGTTAGTACATATCTCATTTACCTTTTTCCTTTATTATTACTTCAGGTGTAGCACCCTTACTTCGTACATCTAGACTCTGTGGATTGTAAAGAATGATGCAAATTAAAGAAAAATATCCATGCCCCAGCCAAATTCGAATCTTTAGGTTGAGGTGCCAGAATGCTGGCCACATGACCATGGGGTAATCAAGTTAAAATATCGTAACTCTTAAGTCATTATTTTATTATTATATTGTTGTTTTACATCTTTTTCACACTTTTTAAAAGTAAAATGTAAAAATACTTCTGCACTCCTAAGCTTCTTTAATCAAAATATATTTTCTTAGTGAAGAAAGTTTGTTCAAAGTAAAGTTTGTGTGTCCATTATTCCTCCAAAGCTTCCTTAATATATCTTGAAATAAAATCTTCCAAATTAAGATATTTTTCTTTGCTCTTGCTTCTTGTTTCAGTGTTTTGAAGAGCTGCTGCCGAATCCAAGAGTTATTTAATGCGTTAGCTTGTAGCCTTGTCCAAATAAACTGCAGCAATTAAGATCAGAACTATCTAGCCAAACTTTTCAATCCGTAGAGAAATTTCTTCTGATGAGAACCGGTCTTGACTTATCCCTGCGTCTCTTTTGCGCCTTCTTGCAACAACACGGTTTTCTAGACAAAGAAAGTATTTTATCATTAGTGCTAACTTTAAATGCAGAAATATTTGTGTCTCTAGTACTGACCACATATGATAACATTTCAGTAAAGCGGATCAGAAAGTTGTTTACACTCTTTTATTTAGGCGTACAATGCAAGTATCTGCTAATAAGTTGATGAAAACCTTATTGTACGAGGGCTGATCAACAAAGACTGAGACTGATTTTTTTTCCACAGATGTTTATTACTCCAATTCAATGTTTACATGATCTTTTTCAAAGTAGTCCCTTCCTACTTCAATGCACTTTTTATAGCGCCTCTGCCAGTCCTTGAACACGTGCTGCAGACCATTCTTTGTCAGAACCTTGAGAATCGCCTCACCTTTCTTGAGCACTGTTTCAGAATTCTCAAATCGAATACCCCTAAGTTTTGCCTTTAGTGATGGTTTTAAAAAAAAGTCAGAGGGTGCAAGATCGGGTTATAAGGTGGATGTGGCACACAGGTAATGTTGAATCGAGCCAGAAACTGCATGACTTGATTTGCGTCGTGAGGCCGTGAAGTCGCCACCCAGTCCGAGAAAGCTCTGGTCGTTTCTTTGCAATGTGCTTCCTCAGTGTAGCCAATGCTGACGTGTAGTATGCTGCTGTAACAGTAGTGTGAGGGGGAACTGCATGCTGGTAAATCATTCCATTACAGTAAAAAAAAATGTGATCACCATCACTTTCCCTGCAGATGGAACAACTTTTGCCTTTTTTGGTGTTGGAGAACCTGGCTATTTCCACACTGTGCTGGCTTGTTTTCCTTCAGGATCATAATGATGCAGCCATGACTCATCACCGGTGATAATCTATTTAAAAAATGCATCACCTCCATTGTCTGGTATGCGAAATGCACATAGGGTCTACAAATAGAGCATTACTACCAACCTACCTATACGAGAGTGCTGCCGCCTACCAACATTATACATAAAAACCCGCTCTTTTCAAATATTTATGTTACAGATACGAAACTATCACGGAAGCTACAGGAAAAAATCAGTCTCAGTCTTTGTTGATCAGCCCTCGTATGTGTAGATACGGCCCAAATTTTTCACAAATTACCCTCCAATATTATTCAAACTTCAGCTGTACCGCGTTTGTTACGGACTGACTGTCCACATCGGTTAAAATCATAATATCTATTGATCTGTCAAGGAAATGATGTAGCTGTTGAAGTTACTGCATTAGCTACTTCAATTCCACTTGAAGCAGTTAGAGGGGTATAGGAAACCATGTTACAGATACACCTTTATAATGTATTTTAGGATTAACATGATTCCTAGTTCGGATAATGGGTAGTGAAACCTTGTTCGTCATTTAATTACAAAATGCACACAGTTACAACATTTGTTGGGTTATTGTTTTGTTTTTATTCTTCTGCACTACAATCGCCTGTGAACTTCATCTCAGTGCTCTTCGTAATACTACGACCCTAAGACTTCGAATCAAGGCTGGGTTCCGAGCCTCCAGACATTGCCAAAACCCTGACTGGAGCCTGGGGGATAGGAAGGAAATACTTTATTCATAAATCAAACTACGCTCTAGCGTGCTTGGGAGGGGCCTTGAAGATCAGGCTGGTTTGTTTCTCTAGCGGTGATTGCTGCTTATCCTGCTGCGGTGTCTCGGGTGATAGTCATCGGGATTGTGGCTGAAGTACGTCTCGAAGAATTGTAGGTTGCGTCGAGCGAGAGCACTCGGAGAGAGCTGCGAAGGTTCGGTTGGTGTAGGAGGTGATGACTGTGTTGAGGTAGAAGCTGTTGAGTTGTCCTGGTTATCTAGTAGGTCGTGGAATTGATGAACACGCTCCTCCAGTGATTGGAGGAGCGTGTGTTGCAGTTCGAACTTGATGGTGAAGTCTATCGTCAGGACCTCGGAGTGGAGGTCCTGGACGGCTTCCCGTAGGCGCTCCTCGGAGTTGTGGTGAGGCAGTGTAGGCTGTTCAGGTGCTGTTGGTGTAGTCAAATGCTGGGGAAGTGGCCCGAAGTTGTGGACTGCCGGTGGTGGTGCTGGTGGCCCTGCGGTAGCTGGCGGACGAGGATATCTTGGGCACTGTGCCTGAAACCATTACAGGAGGCCCAGTACCGGCGTCGTCGTAGATCGTGGCTTCTGCATTCGGCAGTGAGACTGGGAGAGCCGCAGTATTGGCAACATGGATGATGGCTTTCTGCTCTGCTACTCTTATATAGCCGCCTAGTTCTGCTTGGATGATTCTAGGCCGGCGCCTCTCAAACATCTGAAGTCCAAATATCTGCCACACAGCTACCTGCTTATTGATAAGCTAGCGCACCTAAGGGACAACTAACAGACCTTAGTAAGCGGGCAGGAGTATCATTGTACCATTGTTCACATAAAAAGGAACGGTTTAGCATTTTGTTAAGATGTTTAAACCTTCGCATGCAGAGAAATTGTTGCTCATATATTTTACTTTCATTGGGTACACAGTTTTTGTGTCAGTAATGACGCAATTAAATTAATTTAAAATTAACTGTGTAATCAAGTGGTTATGTCTTAATGAATTATGACCTCAAATGTTTCTTTTCTAAACTGATGTTGATGGTTGTCTTCCGTCAGACAGGGAAATTCTTTAGTAGTAGCATTTTTAGGTGCGCTAACTTTAATTTCCACAGGCATGTTTCTTCTTCTTTAACGGATTACCTCCTCTTTGTAGGACTTGCTAGCAAATACCTTGGCTCAGCAGTCTGTCAAGGAACAAGCAAACTCTAGATTGTACCATATCCAGAGTGGATGAGTCCAATGTCTTTTATGGCGGTGAAGAACAAGGAAACGAAATGTACTGATGAAAAGGATGATACGAAAAATGTGGATTAAATTATCCAAACCAGGGACCGAGGAAAGTCGCGACAAAAATTTTGGTCAGATTGGTCGGTTCCAGGGATTTGAACCCGGGGCCACAAACATTACCGCCTGAGCCATCCCGCTCAGTAGCATGTTTCTTAAGAATATTTATTGCGGAGCTCTTGCATATAAACATGGATTACTTGCGTAATTTAAACCGCAAATGCGCGTGTGTATTTTTTACTTCCTCTACTACGTATAGTAAGTAGGGGAAGTATTGTATTCCACTCAAAAATTCGATACCGAGATTTCACCGGAAACACATGTTTTGAGACCGCCTGAATCCAAAAAATCTTATGTTACACTCACATGACTTTCTCTACTCTTGTACAAACTATTTATACAAACGCTTATTCTCCATCTACTTCATGTTAATAGAGATAAACATTTGCAGAGTCTATCTTATTGCTAATTTTCTTGTAGATGTAAGGGGAATATATATTTACAAGGGCAATATAGAAATACAGTAGCCTTTAAGCACATACATATCTCTTAATAGCTGGTTCTAGCTGCAGCACTATTCTCTTTGCCGCAGATTAATACTCTTTGCATATCCAAGACAAAAAAAATGAATAACGAATTCCCATTTGAGAAAATAAGTATTGAAAAATTTAAGGGAATAACACGCAATATCTCGAAAATGGTTCACTCAACAGAAAAAATGTATATGACGTAAATTGTGTATTTTAACGCGATCTACATTTTTTGTATAGTAAAATTTTGTGTATCTCTTATCGTTTACCAGTTATGCAAAAGTTGTTCACAATGAAGAATACTTTTGGAGACATTCCCAGAAAATTCAAGATATACATTTTATTTGTCATGAAAATATCTTAAACATATGATATTTTAATCAAAATCGTTAGAGCCATTTTTGAAAAAATTAAAATTTTCGAAAAATGTTTCATGTAAAGGGTACTCTGGGGTGGGGGGATTTTCTTGAAAACCTTGATGTCGCATCTCTGGAAGATACTGAACCTAAATACCAAGTTTGGTGTTTATCCGACTGTTCGTTTCTGAGTTATGCTATTCACAGACAGGTACACAGACAGACACACACAGACAGACAGACACACACACAGACACACACACACGGACATGTTTCCAAAAATGCTTCTTTTGGATTCAGGGGATATCAAAACATGTATTTCCGGTGAAATCTCGGTATCGAATTTTTGAGTGGAATACAATACTTCCCCTACTTACTATAGATAGTAGAGAAAGTACAAAGCATTTTTGGAAACATGTCCGTGTGTGTGTGTCGGTGTGTTTGTGAACAGTATAACTCAGAAACGAACAGTCGGATAAACACCAAACTTGGTATTTAGGTTCAGTATCTTCCAGAGATATGACACGAAGGTTTTCAAGAAAATCCCCCCACCCCAGATTACACTTTACATGGAACATTTTTTGAAAATTTTAATTTTCTCAAAAATAGCTCCAACGATTTTGATTAAAATACCATAGGTTTAAGATATTTTCATGACAAATGAAATGTATATCTCAAATTTTCTGGGAATGTCTCCAAAAGTGTTCTTCATTCTGAACGACTTTTGCATAACTGGTAAACCAAAAGAGATAGACAAAATTTTACTACACAAAAAATTTAGATCGAGTTAAAATACACAATTTATGTCATATACATTTTTTTGGTTGGTTGAACCATTTTCGAGATATTAAATTTTCCAATACTTACACTTTTTCTCAAATTCGTTATTCTTTTTTTTTGTCCGAGAGTAGAGAAAGTCATGTGAGTGTAACACATCAGATTTTTTTTTCAAATCTTATAATCCATAGATTATTTCTTTATCCTAAAACGTGTAAATAGGAGTTTCCAACTTTCAGACCACTCCCCGCCAAAAAGAAGAACAAAGAAAACACTTTGTTTTACCGGGATTTTGATTAAGTACTGGTAACGCACTTTATTTTAAAACTTTTCCTATAAAAGCTGTTTCGCTGCCAGAAAACTGCGACCATGCATGTAACCTCAGCAATTCTCCCACAGTAGTGGCAGAACCTGAAAGCTTCTATTCAAGTCTAGTACTTTCAATCACTATACATGTGAACCCAAATTAGAACAAATAGAAAAAAGTTCCACTGATGAAAACAATGAAATTAGGACGGCGCTGCAATCGGTTTATAGCCGACTGTTTGATGCGGTGTGTGTATTTTTGCTTTGCCCGGGAGATTAGGTCTGGATGGAAAAAATCTGTTAATGCCCGCTGACACATTGGCGATATGATCTGGCAGAAGTTCCCATGGAAACAAAACGTGGGAGCGTTCCAGTATTGCATCACCTGCACACCAAGTTTAACAATAAATATTGTTCCATCCCAACTGAATTATGTCTGCACCCGTTTTAAAACACATAAAATCTGCTTTATTTAACGTCGCTTTAACTCCAAAACCATATTATGCGCAATCAACCCAACCAAATCGTTTTGCTTTTATCTTCAATAACATAAAATTAATCCAGTTATTTTAAAATGCCTTTAATCGATTTTCTGTGGCTTTGATAGGTATTTGTGAGCAAATTTATGCCAAATAAACTTGGATGTAGATCTCTGGGAAATCATACAGATTTTTGCTTTCTCTTGCGGTGAGAATGCCCGACTACGGGATTTTTTGAAGAAGGTTCTATATGAGAAATTCAATGCTAGCTGAAAATAAAAGTTAAAGTAAATAAAATGAGATGACTAATCCACTTTCTCTGTTTAATTTAAAAAGTTATCTTATAGTTACAGTGCTTTAATACAAACCTTTTGTGAAACGTAATGAAAGATGCCTGGATAAATTAAGTACCAATTTAGTTTATAGGTATACATATGCCTCTCGTTTTTTCATTCTTAGCTAAGTGATCTCAAAGGCGTATTTCAGTATAAAATTCTTGCATTACCTCTCGCAGCTTAGTTTTAAGATTTATTGCATGCGAGATATCACCGGAAATGCCCGTTTGAAAACCCCTGAATTAAACAAAGTTACGAATCAATTTTGAAAACGCGGTTCATGTATGAGACAGTGAGGCAGATATACCAGCTGAATCACATACCAAATCTGATACATTTGGACGTCTAACAACTTAGAGGTCTGCACGGGCTCGGACCAAACACGCGTGCCGGATTCGGGATTAATTTGAAAAATGTTTGTCGGACTCGGGCTTGAAAATAAAAACGAAAAAGATTGATCACATTTGTTGGTCAGCAATGCTAGGAATAGCATTGTACATTCTCAGGGTATGCATTAATTAATATTAATACTAGTAATAATGAATACATGCTGCTTTCGGCTAATTGCGAATAACGTTGCAACACTACGGCAGCTGCAAACTACGGTACCCTCCGTCCACCCACACCCAGGACATTGGGCAGAGTGTAGTAATAGGGGGCCACATGCGGTCCATAAAGCAGTACCTGTGACGTCAATATGCCGCTTATTATACGCGGATTCCAGGACCTCAGCCACCAGTATTTTTATAAAGTGGCTTCTGAATTGGTCTCTAGGGCCTTATCAGGCACCCAGCAGAGGATAGAATTTCCATATCGATACCGGAAATCGCACCCGAATCCTTACGCACCGCTGGCAACAGAGCTTCGTGGACTGATAGTAGCATGTTACTATTATTCTTATAGTCAATAAATTCAAAATAATTTTATTTAAGGCAAAATTAGGCAATCAGGCCGGATCGGACTCGTGCGCTTAAGTCACCAAGGTTAAGATTTTCAAGGAATATCGCTCTACCTTAAACAGCCATTTGTGCAGAAAATATTCTGTTGAACCAGACACGGCCTAAATAACATAGTACATTATGATGCAAATGAGGTGGATTTCAGTTTGCCAGCAAGACTCTTACAAAATGAGCAACCTGTACAAACAAGTATTGTATTCCAACCAAAAATTCGATACCGAGATTTCACCTTGACTACACATTTTAGACTGTCCTGAATCCTCCCCCCAAAACATAACTCAAGCATAATATGAAGCATAACCCAAAAACGAATAGCCTGTTAAATGCCAAAATTGGTATTCAAGCTGTATCTTCCAAGGATGCAACACAAAGATTTTTAAGAAAATACATTCAACCCAAAATACGCTTTACATGAAAAAATCTGAAGTCTTACACTCACATGACTTTCTCTGCTCTTGTACAAACTATTTTTACAAACGCTTATTCTCCATCTACTTCATGTTAATCGAGATATCGTGATGTTAATCTTATTGCTAATTTTCTTACAGATGCAAGGGGAATATGGTAGGCTTTAAGCGATAGTTAAATCTTTTAAGAGCTGGTGTATATGACATAAATTGTGTATTTTAACGCGATCTACATTTTTTGTGTTGTAAAAGTTTGTCTATATCTTATGGTTTACCAGTTATGCAAAAGTCGTTCACAATGAAGAATACTTTTGGAGACATTCCCAGAAAATTCAAGATATACATTTTATTTGTCATAAAAATATATTAAACATATGATATTTTAATCAAAATCGTTAGTCATTTTTGAAAAAATTAAAATTTTCGAAAAATCTTCCATGTAAAGGGTAATCTGGGGTGGGGGAATTTTCTTGAAAACCTTCGTGTCGTATCTCTGGAGGATACTGAACCTAAATACCAAGTTTGGTGTTTATCCGACTGTTCGTTTCTGAGTTATGCTGTTCAAGGACACACAGACATACACACGGACATGTCTTCAAAAATAGTTTTTTTGGATTCAGGGGGTCTCAAAACATGCATTTCCGGTGAAATATCGTATCGAATTTTTGGGTGGAATACAATAATTCTCCTACTTACTACACGTAGTACAGAAAGTAAAAATATTTTTTATTTTTTATTTTCTCAAAAATGGCTAACGATTTTTTTATGACATATAATGTATATGTTGAATTTTCTAGCAATACCTGTGAAGTCCTTTTCATTCTAAATTACTTTCGTATAGCTCGTGAACCGTGAGAGATAAAAGTAAATCTTAGGTACCACGCAAATTTCGTTAAAGCACACAATTTATGTCAAATACATTTTCCGTGGCGTTAAGCATTTCCCAAATATTCTTTGTTGTTAGTTTGAATTTTCAAATAGTATACTTTTTGCTAGGGACAAGACGCTGTTCGTTTTTCTCGTGGTCATGCAATGAGGATGGAATTTCAAAGCCATCACTTTGTAGCTAATACGAAATATCTAAATGTTTGATGAAAGTTTATCCAGATTTATAAGAAGAAGATAAAGGAACAAGTTTTTGTAAGAATAGTCTGAGGAATAGAGGAGAGAAACTCAGGTGATGTAACTATCATATTTTTTCTTTTCCAAATCATTTCTGAGAATACTAACTGGTGTATGTTAACATTTTGCAAGGTTTGAAACGTTAAGTCATGAGGCAATAAAATGTTCATAGTTGGTATATACGAGGTGTGATCAAAACGTTTCCGGAATGGCTTCACAACAATGCTGACGCTGGTATTTCTTTAATTCTTACCCAGACTGTACATGCAACGTTCCTTCCCGATAAAAATGAGAGGTCACGAGACTTCCTGTGCCATGCAGTCACGAGGTAGACGCTCTGAAGTGAACACGTGTTTTGTACGTACTGCGATTTTTCCGCGTAGCAAAAATGTCAGATTACGAAGAACAAAGAACAAACATCAAATTTTGCTTTAAACTCGGTAAAACTGCAACAGAAGCCTATGAACTGTTAAGAACAGCTTATAGGGAGGAAGGTATGGGCAAAACTCAAGCACATGAGCGGTTTTAGAAATTTAAAAGTGGTGTGACATCAGTTAAAGATGCAATTCGTTCGGGGCGACTCTGTTCCAGCAAAACTGATGAAAATATCAATCAAGTGAGGGAAATGGTCTTAAATAATAGGCGCATTACAAAAAGAGACCTTTCTGACTCATTAGGACTCTCCTTTGGAAGTGTTAAAAGCATTTTGAAAGACAATTTGGACATGAGAAGAATTGCCGCCAAGTTAATGCCCCGACTGCTTTCAAAAGACCAAAAGGAAAGCTGTGAGATTGCCTGCACAGAGCTTAAAGAGCAGCTACAAAATGACCCACAGTTTATGGAGAAAATTATTACTGGTGATTATGGGTACGATCCAGAAACGAAGCAACAATCTTCACAATGGAAGAGTCCATCTCCACGCCCGAAAAAGGCCAGACAAGCTCGATCCAAAGTGAAGTAAATGATGATTGTACATAAGGAATTTGTGCCACAGAATCAAACAGTGAATCAAGTTTCTACAAACAACTGCTGCAAAGATAAAGGGAGAATGTGCGACGCAAACGGCCGGAGAAATGGAAGATTGGTGACTGGTTCCTGCAACATGACAATGCACCCGCGCACAAAGCCCTTTCTGTTCGCCAATTTTTGTATAAAAATAGGATGAATACTGTTCCCCATCCCGCCTAGTCTCCAGGTTTGGCACCAGCGGACTTTTTTCTTTTCCCGCGACTTAAAATGCGGCTCCGAGGACACCGTTTTGAGGACATTGATGACATCCATCGCGAATCGCAGAAGGCTCTGAACATGTTGAAAGAAAGGGCTTCCAGAGGTGCTTCCAGCAGTGGCAGAAGCGCTGGGAGAAGTGTATAACTCTCAAGGAGACTACTTCGAGGGTGACAGTGCAGGTTAGACAAAACAAACTGTTGTGTAGTATTTATGACGTCATTCCGGAAACTTTTTGATCACACCTTGTATTGACCTGCTGTGTTGACTGGGCATCGTATGTGCGTAAAATAAAATGTGTATTACCATGTTACTTGGTGGAGAGTATTCTCGGAAAATATTTGTTATAATTAATAGAAGGCGGATGAAAAATCAGCTTTTATAATATCGTGTTACTTAGCATTAAGAGTTTTCAAAATATGCTAGAGTTTAATAAAACTGAATAACTGCCGTTTATCTTTGTGTAGCTGAAGGCTAAAAATCTTGAAATCAACCAATTAAATATTGCAACATAGAGATATAAACGTTACAATACGCTTCAAGCAAACGAAACATTACATCTGCCTTCGGGAAGGTTGTGACATCGTCAATTAGTTATACAAACTTGGCTAACTTAATTAAGAAACATACGTCCTAGAGTTATGCAAACCTTTCTTCTTTCAAAACAACTAGGTTCTTTTTGTTTCGTAAACTTATAAGGGGACGGTTTCTGACAAGGCTTTCAGCCAAATGAGCTCACAATGTGAGACGATCTTGCCGTAATTAATTTGAGAGGGTTGTATTTTCATACTGACTGTGGAACTTTGCGTTTGACTTCTAAAGATGCTTTGACCCAGGGTCTGATGAGTTACAGACAGTTTCGAGATAATATCTTCGTTCTCGTCATTTGGAAACAGTACAGACGTGAAGTGTTTGCAAAGGTGCGATAAAATCTTTCGTGAACAGCTGCCTACTCGTCGCAGTTTGTCAGACTTCGTCCAATTACATATGGGTATATAACACGAAAATCTCGCTAATGAACCAAAAGTGTTTCAGTCAGGTAATATACAGTTTGTTATACTTACGAGACTGGGACTTTAGACATCTAGGCGCACACACACACGCGCGCGCATCATACAGGGTTATTCAAAAAGAAGGAAGAAATATTAAATATTTATTTTTAATGAAGGACAATAGATAGCGACACATACGAAACACCATTGAATAGAGGAAAGTTCAAAGTTTTAAGTCATAACTATTAATTCCATTCAGTGCCTACAGCGGCGCTGTTTTTGTTTACGAGAAAATGGCGACGCCACAGGAAAAGTCACTTTGTGTGCTGCATTATGCATAGAGTGAATCCACTGTTTCATTGCACCTTGCATTTCGTTGTAAGTTCAACAACGAGCCGCCTCATCATAAAAAAATTACAATTGATACCTAAATTCGTAGGAGTTGGATGCGTATGCAAACGGAAAAGCACTGATCGTCCTCGTATAACAAATAGGGTTTATTGTGAAGACATAAAATAAAATTTTGAACTTTTCTCTATTCGGTGATGTATCGCATGTGTCGCCATCTATTGCCGTTCTTTAGAAATAGATATTTAAAGTCAGTTCCTTCTTTTTGAATAACCCTGTATATGTATGTATAAACTCACCGGGCAAAGTGGTGCCGAGGTAACGCGTGCTGGGTGACCGACCACTCTGCCTCATGAATATCCCCGGCAACGCCAGGCGAATGCTGGGATGGTTTCTTCTGTACCACGATTTTCTCCCTTTCATTCCATTTTACAGGTGTGCTTCTAGTTTTCGAGGTGCATGGCAGTACGGGACGGATGTCTACAAGCAACTGACTTGATTTCTACCGCCTAAGTTTGTAAATTTTGCTATATTTCAATTTCTGAATGGCTAATCCTACTCCAATAAAGTACCTTCATTTAACTAAAGCTTTTTCTGGTTGTTGATTGGCTATTTTATAAACTGTCACAAAAATTACATTATTCTTGCTGCAATAATGAGTAGTAGCATTATTACAATTTTTTACTCATTATTGCCTCAAGGTTACCTCATTGTTATCAATTTTTAACCTATTATTCATTATTAAATTACGTAATACATTTACATAACATTATTACACATGTATACAATAATGTAAACATATACAATGACTGTAATATACACTTTTTATATATTGTTGCATGCACATATTACTTTAAGGCGGGCTGTTATTGAATTATATATATTATATAATTAGACTGAAATTATTTAAGTGTTAAAAACACTGCCTCAAATGTCAGGTCACTAACGACAATAGCAGTATTGAAACTGAACTGTAATAATTCGTAGGGAACGGATGAGAATACTTCATGAAGCCCATCTTTAATTAATCGACATCAGTACATCAGCAAACCGACCATCGTAGTCCATCCCATGAAACATATAACACCATTAATGGGCTCTCTTCTCGCTCATGACATGTTTATTGAATTGATCACCAAAGGCTTCACAAGAAGTTATCCTCTATTACAAGTGTTACAAAGAAATTTTTTGAAAAGTTGGCTTAAATAGTATACGAGGGCTGATCAATAAAGACTGAGACTGATTTTTTTCTGTAGTTTCCTTGATAGTTTTATGTCTCTACCACGTATACTTGAAAAGAGCAGGGTTTCATGTATAATGTCCATAAGCGACAGCACTCTCGTAACGGTAGGTTGGAAGTAATGCTGTATATTGTTGACCCTACTTGAATTTAGCATACCACAAAATGGAGGTGACACGAGAGGAGCAATACAGCGCGATAAAATTTTATTATCGTTTAAATCATACAGCCTTGAAACTTTCGAAAAGCTGAAGCAAGCATACGGTGAAGATGCACTACCTCGTGCAACGGTGTTTAGGTGGTTCAAGTACTTCAAAGAAGGGCGAGTCCTCTGTGCTAAGCAAGGTGGGCCTGGTGTTTCGGAATGGAATAATTTACCAGCATGCAATTTCCCCCCACACTACTATTACAGCAGCTACTACACGTCAGTATTGGCTACACTGAGGAAGCACATTACAAGGAAACGTCCAGAACATCATCGGAATGGGTGGCGACTTCATCACGACAACGCGCGGCCTCACGTCGCAAATCAAGTCCAGGAATTTTTGGCTAAATTCAACATTACCTGTGTGCCGCATCCGCCTTAAAGCCCCGGTCTTACCCCCTGTGATTTCTTTTTATTCCCATTACTAAAGGCAAAGCTCCGGGCATTCGATTTGAGAGCACTGAAGCAGTGCTAAAGAAAAGTGAGGCGATTCTCAAAGACGTGACAAAGAATGGCCTGCACCATGTGTTCGAGGACTGGCAGAGACGCTTAAAAAGTGCATTCAGTTAGGAGGGGACTACTTTGAAAAAGATCATGTCAACATTGAAATGGAGTAATAAATATCTGTGAAAAAAAATCAGTCTCAGTGTTTATTGATCAGCCCTCGTAGAACTGGATTAAAGTTTTCCCAGAAATGACATTGGTCTTCAACGATTTACATTCTTATTTTTATTCGTCAAAGAGAATTTTGCAAACTACAGTTCTTGTGTAATTCTTGCAGCTTTTTCTCTTCTATCTCCCTAGAGGTTTTTGCGGAGTTCTTACCTTTCCTTTTTCAGCTGACAACGTCGATTCTGCGCACCTGTTCTGCAGGAGAGTGGTTGAAACACACACAGGTTTAATTCTGTTAAACATGACAATGCCATTCTCTGAGTGAAGTGCAACAGGGCAGAAATATTGCGGACGCAGGCGGAATGTACCTTAACTTTCCCTCGGTCTGAACTGACCTGCATGCCACTCGTGGGTCGCTATTTGCTCTGATGAGTCTGCTGTAACTTCCACGTATTTGTCTTGAATTTGGCGGAAAACTTCCACATGTATGTGTCGCTGATAAAATGGGAATTCAAACGCAACGTTTGATATTAAACATAGTTATTATTCTTTGTAGCAGTTTTCTGTAGGAACAAATTAAGGCAATGAAATAACGGAGGTTAAAATACAGGATTATTCAAAAAAAAGGAACAAACTTTAAATGTTCATTTGTAATGAACGGCAATAGTAAGCACACATACGACACGTCATTGAATAGAGGAAAGTTCAAAGTTTTAAGCCCCATTCAGTGCTTACAGCGGCGCTATATTTGTTTACGAGAAAATGGCGATGCCACAGGAAAAGTCCTTTTGGTGTTGCAGTATGTAAACAGTGAATCCATTGTTTCATTGCAGCGTGCATTTCGTTGTAAGTTCAACAACGAGCCACCTCATCATAAAAAATTTACAATTGATGCAATAAATTCGTAGAAGATGGTTGCGTATACAAACGGAAAAGCACTAGTCGTCCTCGTATAACAAATGGTGCTCATTTTGAACACATAAAATAAAATTTTGAGCTTTTCTCTATTCAGTGATGTATCGCAAGTGTCGCCATCTATTGTCGTTCATTAGAAATAAGTATTTAAGGTCTGTTCTTTCTTTTTGAATAACCCTGTATTTATGGGCAATGAAAACTGAATTGAATTAAGCACTGGGTGTTGTATATGGCAAAATGCTTTGGAAGGAAATATACTACAGTTTTGATCCTAATTTTAGACCATAATGAGTGGTTATTCAGGCAGCTGCTAAAAAAAGTGATGGAGTTCCTTAAAAGTGAGACATTGAAGGTTTGTTGCTGCTACGTATGGTAAAAAGTTTCCGGTAGCCTTCGCCCCAAATGTTTAAAAAAATATTAACTTTGTAATTTTTACTGTTTCTTTAAATGTTATATATTTATGTTTGCTCGGGTGCATCAGTATTTATATTTTTTAGAGACATGAATGCCTTAGCAAGGAGTGGTGCGACTGAATAATATATGCTTACACAGATTATAATTTTACTTCACTGCTTTTATTAATGCTTGACACGATTAAATAACACTTCACTGATATGTATATATAATCTCGTGTCTGGTTAGGAACACTGTCTACAAGCAACGCGTCCGGTTAGGAGCGGTGTCCTCAAGCAACTGACTTCTGAATTTGTAAATTTTGCTCCATTTTAGTTTCTGATTGGCTAATCCTAGTCCAATAGAATACCTTCATTTAACTAAAGCTTTTTTGGTTGTTGATTGACTATTTTATAAACTGTCACAAAAATTACATTATTGTTTCTAAGAATTACCAGTAGCATTTAACATTTCTAATTCATTATTGCCTCAAGCTTACCTCATTGTTACCTCATTGTTAGCAACTTTTAACCTATTATTCTCACAGCTCCTACATTGTTAAATTACGAAATACATTCACATAACATTATTACACATGTATACAATAATATAAACATATGTAATGACTGTAATATACACTTGTTATATCTTGTTACATACACATATTGCTTTAAGGCGGGCTGTTATTGAATATTTATATTATATAATTAGACTGAAATCATTTAAGTGTTAAAAATACTGCCTCAGCGTTTAGTACTGCCCATCTGTAGGCGAGGTTGAAATTTCGATACGAGTAAAGAAAAGGCAGTGTAGAAATTGCATTATTCCTATTAAATATTGGAATTCATATTGTAGATGATCATGTTGAACATTTCGTTCAATGCACAATAATTAAACTTATGAATATCGCGTTGAGGTTTTAGAATTGGATTAGACATAGCCTAAACAACAATTTATAAGTTTTTCTTTCCGCTGTGATTCAAAACACAGGTGTACGACACAGATTTTGTACTGTAATGTTATATATTTGGGAAGTAAATTTATATTTTTCTTTTAGTAATTTGGTAAACATGCATTGTGAAAATGAGTGCTACAAGGATTGTTTTTATATTGCTTTTAATTTGTAAGTAACCACAGCGTGGACAATAGTTTATGCAGTCCTGTAACTATAACCAGGTTATGGTGTTCAGAAATCTTGCATTGGAGCCTCTTTACGGCTTTATGCCATAATGTTCCCCTAGTAACAGTTGTATTGGATATCTGTAGGTATACATATTTTGGATATATCTATTTCAGACAAAAGTGCCCTCTGTGGCAGAGGAGTATTTCTTTGGGGTGAATGTGAGTGTGTTTCAGGACGAAACTGATAAATGTTAAACTACTAACGCCATAAGTGTTTCTCAAATCAAAGACCCGGATATGACCATAGAAATTAAAAAGGTATATACAAATATAATTACTAAAAGGTGTAATTAAAACTCCTTCCTTTTCTCCTCATTTGCTAATTTTGCGATACTTATTGGTGACATATAATTTTGGTGATTGTACATTTGCCTCCATTTGTGGCGCTCCCCGCAGCTTTGGGAGGCATTCTACTGGCCTTCACAGGGGCAGTGTGTAGAGCAAGGAGGAGGTGTGTGTATCTTGCATATTTCTAGATTATTCACATATAAATATATAGCTTTAAGCAATAGCTTTACTCGATAATAACCATATTTGAGTATATAACTCAAAACCTGTTTTGCACAGTATATTCTAAAATAAAAAATTAGTACAACATAATATAAAACTAAAATACATTATGCTTTGTACTCTCAAAGACGACACATTTAGTAGACATTATTGGAATGATCTGTGCAGTCTAAATATACAACTAAATAAAACACTGTTTTGCACAATTTCTCCATCCTCTGTGGTGTGGGGATAGGGTGTCTGCCACACATTCCCGATTTCGAATCTTGATTAGGGCGAGCTAACCGGTTAAGGTATTCCGGAGTTTTCGCTTATCTTTAAAAGACGAATGTCGGGCAACTTTAAGCTACCCGGGCTCATTAAGCACCATTTCATTCATCGTCCGATATGAGCAAAACGGTTAATTACGCTAAACCAAACGAAAAATGGTCTTCATGAAACAGTATTTTTAATGACAGTAATTATAATGAAAAACTGAAGTAAATTATACTTTTCTTCTGAAAGAGGACACGTTTACTAGACATTATTTTAATAATCTGTCTATGCGAATGCTACACAGAATTGCCTTAACAATGTCTTCAAACAGTAAATTGGCTTCCTTCATACCCACAATCCTTCTCCGAAATATTTGCATACATCGCGTGAGCTACAGTTAACACACACTACTGATGGGTCGAGCAACAAGAGCAGAACGCTTCAGACTCACCCCTCCTTGCTATATACACGCCCGCTGGGAAAGTTGATAAAATGCCTTCAAAAGCTGGGGGATGGCATAAATGGAGGCGAGTATATACAAACTTGTATTAATTGCTCAGGTTTTTGCCCAGTGACAATCCTGAAAAACACACACACGCGCACACACACACACACACACACACACACACACACACATTCACACAACAGACTCTCGGCATACAGTGGAACCATTTGATAACATTGCTTCATTATTCCTAGTTTTATTATTTATAGTAGGTTGGGAAAATATTACATTCCAACCGAAAATTCGATACCGAGATTTTACCGGAATTGTATTTTTTGGGGCCCCCTGAATCCAAATAAAGCATTTTTAGAAACAGGTCCGTGTGTGTGTGTGTGTCTAATAACTCAAAAACGAAAAGTCGGATAAATATCAAACTTGGTATTTAGGTTCAGTATCTTTCAAAGATGCGACACGAAGTTTTTCAAGAAAACCCCCCACCCAGACTATCGTTTACATGGAACATTTTACGAAACTTTTGATTTTATCAAAAATGGGTCCAAGGATTTTGAATTTTCTAGGAATGTCCCGAAAAGTCCTCTTTATTCTAAATGGCTATTGCATAACTGGTAAACCGTAAGATATAGAAAATTTTTTTTCCGCACAAAGATGTAGATCTCGTTAAAACACACAATTTATGTCCTATACATTTTTTTGTGGAGTGAACCATTTCCGAGATATTCCTTGTTATTTGTTTGAATTTCTCAATACTTATAATTTTTCTCAAATGGGAATTCGTTATTCGTTTTTTTATGTCTTGGACATACATATTCCCGTTGTACCTAAAAGAAAATTGGCAATAAAATAAGTTCTGCAAATGTTTATATCGACTAGCATGAAGTAGATGGAGAATAAGCGTTTATAAAAATAGTTTGTACAAGAGTAGAGAATGTCATGTGAGTGCAACACATCAGAGTTTTTAAAAACATGTTACCTACGTCAATCTAACAGAATACTCAGCTTGTTTTCTCCAATCACCTGATCCAGAACCAAGTATTCTATAGTTTAAAATGAATCTCAACACCAGATGTGGGTTACCTTCGCATTAACTGGGTAATAAATCACTCATGTTTCATCGTCATAATGTAACACACCTGTTGCTAGAAGGAAGGAGCAGATTTCGTCGGCAGTTTCTATAATGCCTTTCAAACATTTATCGAGAAGTTACAAAGGAGTAAGAATCGATATTCTAAAACAGCAAGTTCCCTGAAGACGATAAACAACACAAAGGAGCCAATAAGCACTTCCTCTCAGAAAAGGAAGCTTATATCAAGCTATCGCTAGCGCTGAATCTCCGGTTAACAATTTATTGTGCACCTCGATGAGGTCACAAAATGTACACTGTCGTGCATAAAAAATGAACCATTCCCTAGATAGCTATAGTGTTTTTCCCTCCGAAACGTTTCCACCTTAAGAGAGCCAACTTTTGAGACCACTCAGTCGATATATTAGTTCTCTGTATGACTGGCCTGATTAACAAACAGAGGTACGAGGGGCACTATTTATATTTTGAGTCTAATAATTAAAACAAAGTAATTTCTGATTGAAAACTGCTCTATTGTTCTTCAAAATATTCTCCTTTATGATCAACACACCTTTGTATCCGTTTGAACCATTTGTCAAAGCATTTATTCCAGTCTTCTTGAGACACCTCCAAAACATGGTTTTTGAAGGCATCAACGACTTCTTCTGCAAACAAAAATCGTTATCCACACAATTTATTCTTGATGTACGGTACAAAAAGAAGTCTTGGGTGCCAAATCAGGACTGTATGGCGGATGACCCATCAATTCTATTTTTTGAGCCTTCAAATACTCTGTTGTTAGACGAGATGCGTGTGCGCTCGCATTGTCTTGAAGAAGAACGATCCTACGGTTCTTGTTGGTTTTCCTTACTTCACTGAAGACTTCCGGCAAACAAATGGTTGTGTACCATTCGGCATTGACCGTTTTACGTTCCTCTAAAGCCAGTGTAGACACATGGCCAGTTCTGCTGAAAAAGCAGACGACCATTTGCTTCGAAGTGCTTCGAGTGCGAACAACTTTTGTTGCATTTGTTTCATCATGAAACACCCATACAGTCGACTGCTGTTTACCTTCCGGCTCATACGCATAGATCCACGATTCTTCACTTGTTACAATCTTATATACGTCTTTTGAGGCACCGTCATTGTATTTCTTGAGCATTTTTGTACACCAATCGACACGAGCATCTTTTGAGATTGTGTAAAATTATGTGGGATCCAACGAGAGCAAACCTTTTTCACGGCTAAATAATCATGCAATATTTTATATATGCCGGTGGAACTAATGTCTAGCATTACATCAATCTCGAAGTATGTCGCATGACGATCTTTCACTATTAGTTTTTGCACAGCATCATTGTTTTCTGGCACAACAACTGATTTTGCACTACCTTCACGAACTTCATTGTTGAGCGAACGGCGGCCACGATTAAAATAGTTATACCAGCGTTTCACAGTGGTAAAGGATGTAGCTTCGACGACAAATGTGGAAGTTAGTTGATCGATGCACTCTTGTCTTGATATTCCACGTCGAAAGTCGTAATAAATCATTGCACGAACATTTTCACGAGTTAATTCCATGTTTTTGTTGACACACAATTTTCAAGTTAGTGTAAATAAAACAAATCGTTTGAAGTATATTATGATCAAAAATGTCAAACTTTCCATTGGAAACGTCAGATGGCACCTACAACATTCGGTGTTACCAAGGCTCAAAATATAAAT
Organism: Deroplatys truncata; assembly: GCA_030765065.1. Taxonomy (NCBI): domain Eukaryota; kingdom Metazoa; phylum Arthropoda; class Insecta; order Mantodea; family Mantidae; genus Deroplatys; species Deroplatys truncata. The sequence goes on along the minus strand of CM060985.1, from coordinate 143,475,499 downwards.
AGTGCCCCTCGTGTACAAACTAACCAATTAACGAGGGAAATGTATGCATAACTTTTAAATCTTTATCGTTAGACGAAAACGTACTACACCAAAAATTTGCATCTCTTTAAAATACAAAGTTTATTTCAAATAGCTTTTTATGGCATCAGTCATTTCCATTAACGGTTCAAATTGTTCAACCTAGTTTTTAAATCCTGTCGATTTTCAGTTTTTTCTATCTAAGTCATGAAATGAATGTGGAATTTTAAGGCCAGTGCATAGCGTCCAATTCATAAACGTTGACCTCCGTGGTTTAGTGGTTACTATGCTAGCCTCTAGTTACCGAGGTCGCGGGTTCAAACCCGGTGGAGGACGATGAATTTTTTCGGGCGTAAAATTCTTTGCATCGCTTCCTTCGGAAGGGAAGTAAAGCCGGTGGTCCCGTGTCGTACATTTACGGCACGTAAAAGAACCTAAAGCCTGATAAAGAGGCCTCTGAGCAAAATTACCGGTCTTTCATGCCCAATATAGAATGGGATGCTAAGGAGCACAGTAGTTTAAGAGCGTCCATAAATAAAACTCAGTTTAATTTAATTTCAGTTCTTAAACATTTGGCTATCGCTGTTATTTGTATATCTCTAACGGAATATGTAATGCAGCTATTTCCGGAAAGGTTTACCTCCCACTAATAAGCGATAGAGGGTAGAGAAAGTCGTGTAAATATAACACACACGATTTTTTTTTAAATACTCCCGGATTTTTCTGAACATACGAGGTGTGATCAAAAAGTTTCCGGAATAGCTTCACAACAATGCTGACGCTGAGATTTCTTTAATTCTTACCCACACTGTACATTCAGTGTTGCTTACCGATAAAAATGAGAGGTCACGTGACTTCCTGTGACCATGCAGTGACGAGGTAGACGCTCCGAAGTGAACACGTGTTTTGCATGTGCTGCGAGTTTTCTGCGTAGCAAAAATGTCAGATTACGAAGAACAAAGAACGAACATCAAACTTCGCTTTAAACTCGGTGAAACTGCAACAGAAGCCTATGAAATGTTAACAACAGCTTTTGGGGAGGACGTTATGGGCTAAACTGAAGCATTTGAGTGGTTTTCGAAATTTAAAATTGGTGTGACATCAGTTAAAGATGCAGATCGTTCGGGGGACCCTGTTCCAGCAAAACTGGTGAAAATATCAATCAGGTGAGGGAAAAGGTCTTAAATGATGGCGCATTACAATAAGAGAACTTTCTGATTCATTAGGACTCTCCTTTGGAAGTGTTCAAAGCATTTTGAAAGACAATTTGGACATGAGAAGAATTGCCGCCAAGTTAATGCCCCGACTGCTTTCAAAAGACCAAAAGGAAAGCCGTGAGATTGCCTGCACAGAGCTTAAAGAGCAGCTACAAAATGACGCACAGTTTATGGAGAAAACTATTACTGGTGAGGAAACATGGGTTTATGGGTACGATCCAGAAACGAAGCAACAATCTTCACAATGGAAGAGTTCTTCATCTCCACGCCCGAAAAAGGCCAGACAAGTTCGATCCAAAGTCAAGTCAATGATGATTGTGTTTTTTGACATTAAAGGCATTGTACATAAGGAATTTGTGCCACAGGGTCAAACAGTGAATCAAGTGTTGTACAAACAAGTGCTCCAAAGATTAAGGGAGAATGTGCGACCCAAACGGCCGGAGAAATGGAGGAGTGGTGACCGGTTCCTGCATCATGACAATGCGCCCGCGCACAAAGCTCTTTCTGTTCGCCTATTCTCCAGATTTGGCATCAGTGGACTTAAAATGCGGCTCCGAGGACACCATTTTGAGGACATTGATGCCATCCATCGCGAATCGCAGAAGGCTCTGAACATGTTGAAAGAAGAGGAATTCCAGAGGTGCTTTCAGCAGTGGCAGAAGCGTTGGGACAGGTGTATCAACTCCCAAGGAGACTACTTCGAGGGTGACAGTGCAGATTAGACAAAACAAACTGTTGTGTAGTATTTATGAGGTCATTCTGGAAACTTTTTGATCATACCTCGTATATATAAATATTCCACACTACTGCTGTAGTAAAATCATTTCCAAATCCGTCCTTTGCTACATAATAAGGTAAATTCTTTGAGTTCACTGGAACACTATGCCTGCAGAGCCAGTTGTAACAGCAGAATGCTGGAAAGTACATAAAAGATTCGTGATTTATACTGTAGAATGACCACGCAAAATTTGACGAACTTTGAGAATGTGGTCGACACCATGTAATTCTCAGTAATGAGACAAATCACGTCATAAACTACGCTGCAACGTGCTCAACTATGTCTCGGCCATAGGCGAGCAGTTACATGTATTTATATAGTTGAAATGTGGCGTCGAAATTGGCATTTTATATGTATATTGAAATACAGAACTCGGACACCAACCAACGGTGAGACTTAAGTTTTCAGATTCCGATCGAAAAGTGGTTGTTTTCAGTAGCTTTTGGCGTGCTGTCAAACGAACCGTTAAAAGCGTTGTGATCTCTATTGTTCAGCCGTCTAACTGATGGATGGACCGCCCTGCAAACAAAAGGATTTTTATTCAGATGGACAATTACGGTGCAGAACTTACTGAAAACAGTATTAAACAGCCATCACATTAATCAACCCCTTCTCTGCCCCATCCCCCAAAATGAGACTGTAATAGAGGTGTTTAACGCCGTTGTATCTATCTGCAGTATATTGTTCTCTATCCGGTGCGTTTGGCAGCAGTGCCTCGCTTTGTTGAGGTGGCACAACTGCTGTGTCTTCCCTTTTTTGTGTCCCGCGGCATTTCGAGTGAGAATATACAGCACCATCTGTTATGATAACGGAATCGACAGGAATGTTTTTGTTCTTCGTTCAAGTTTCGCTCATGTGAACCATGAAATATTCCGCACGTTATGCTAAAACAGCAATGTACAGATGTTTGTCGAGTACAGAAACACCAGGTTCTTTGTGTTGCGGAAATTTTACCGAGAAAAATCTGATGTGTTACACTCAAATGCTTTCTCTACTACGTATAGTAAGTAAGGGAAGTATTGTATTCCACCCAAAAATTCGATACCGAGATTTCACTTGAAATATATGTTTTGAGACCGCCTGAATACAAAAACATCTGATGTGTTACACTCACATGACTTTTTCTACTCTTGTACAAACTATTTTTACAAATGCTTATTCTCCGTATGCTTCATGTTAATCGAGATATCGAAATGTCAATCTTATTGGTAATTTTCTTGTAGATGCAAGGGAAATATGCTAGGTTTTAAGCGATAGTCAAATATTTTAACGCTGGTTGCTATGTGGCGCATTCCATTTTCTTTGCATGTCCAGGACATAAAAAAATGAATAACGAATTTGAGAAAAAGTATAAGTATTGGAAAACTTAAGGGAATAACAAGCAACATCTCGAAAACGGTTCACTCCACAAAAGAAATGTATATGACATAAATTGTGTATTTTAACGCGATCTACATTTTTTGTGTAGTAAAATTTTGTGTATCTCTTATGGTTTACCAGTTATGCAAAAGTCGTTCACAATGAAGAATACTTTTGGAGATATTCCCAGTAAATTCAAGATATACATTTATTTCTCATGACAATATATTCAACACAACGCACATGTTTCCAAAAATGCTTTTTTTGGATTCAGGGGGTCTCAAAGCATGTATTTCCGGTGAAATCTCGGTATCGAATTTTTGGGTGAAATACAATACTTCCCCTACTTACTATACGTAGTAGAGAAAGTAAAAAGCATTTTTGAAAACATGTCCTTTGTGTGTGTGTGTCTGTGAACAGCATAACTCAGAAACGAACAGTCGGATAAACACCAAACCTGGTATTTAGGTTTAGCATCTTCCAGAGATGCGACACGAAGATTTTCAAAAAAATCTCCCCACCCCAGACTACCCTTTACATGGAACATTTTTCGAAAATTTTAATTTTCTCAAAAATGGCTACCGATTTTGATTAAAATATCATATGCTTAAGATATTTTCATGACAAATAAAATGTATGTTTTGAATTTTCTGGGAATGTCTCCAAAAGAATTCTTCATTGTGAACGACTTTTGCATAACTGGTAAACCATAAGAGATAGACAACATTTTACTATACAAAAAATGTAGATCGGGTTAAAATACACAATTTATGTCATATACACTTTTTGTTGTTGAGTGAACCATTTTCGAGATATTGCTTGTTATTCCCTTAAATTTTCCAATGCTTATTTTCTCAAATGGGAATTCGTTATTCATTTGTTTTGTCTTGGATATGCAAAGAGTGTTAATCTGTGGGAAAGAGAATGGTGCTGCACATAGCAACCAGCTATTAAGAGATATGTATGTGCTTGAAGGCTACTGTATTTCTATATTGCCCTTGTAAATATATGTTCCCCTTACATCTACAAGAAAATTAGCAATAAGATAGAGTCTGCAAATGTTTATCTCGATTAACATGAAGTAGATGGAGAATAAGAGTTTGTAAAAATAGTTTGTACAAGAGTAGAAAGAGTCATGTGAGTGTAATACATCAGACTTTTTTAATCAAATCAGTGGATAAAAATATTAGGTGTAGGGCTTTACACCCTATTTTCAGTGCTGCACGCTTGAAATTGGGCGTTGCTAAATGTTGCCGAAGTATGGAGTAAACAAACCTTGCCAGCTCTGTAAAGATTGTAGAGATCACAACTTGTGTCCCCTTACAGAGTAAGTTAGAGCGACACCGTCATGTAGTTCATGATCTGAAGCAAGCCATGTAAACTCTAGCATTTACCGTCGCGGTCACCTGATTTGTGCAGTCAAGAACACCGGACACCTCAATGCATGTTACTTCGAGGGCATCTAGTATCACAAACATTTTAAAAGAATTAATTGTTCTTCCACACAAGCCGTGTGTTGGACAAGGTTGGGAAGTAGAATCAGACGATTGAAAAAATCAATGACATAGCGGGGATTTGAACCACGGTTCTCCTGGTCACCGTTCGGTTCCTCTAACCACTGAACTACCATGCCAACATGCGGCACGACATTAAAATGCGAATCAGTTGGAGAATTTAATACCTTTCCACATATTGCCATGGCGGCTCAGTGGTTAGAGCAACCGGATATAGAGCGGGAGTACTGTGGTTCAAATTCTGGCTATGGCATTAAATTTTTCAGCCATCTGATTGTACCTTCCCAACCCTGTCCAACAGATGGCTTGTGTGGAAGAACAATTACTTCCATTAATTGACCTAATAGTGGTTGAAACTATGAAGACCGGGACTTCAAGTACTTACAGCATTGTAAGTCGCCATTGGGGTATGTCATCTCAATATAATTTGGGATCTCCTTGTGGTTTACCAAGAAAAATGCGAATCAGTTGGAGAATTAAATGTCATACTGACATGTTAACATGGTAGCTCAGTGGTTAGAGCCACCGTGGTTCAAATCCCGGCTATGGCATTGAATTTTTCAGTCGTGTGATTCTACGTTTCCAATTTTAAAGAAGACTTAAGCTTTGATGAATACAAGGGAAAGAACACAAAACATAACCCACAAGTAGAATTAGCAAACAGTATTCTTGCAACAACAGGGGAGAGAAGTACCACTTAATGCAATTTCTTAGTGTAAATTAAAGATTTCGATTCTCTCAGATGCGCAACAACGCCGACGTTGAATTTTAACCTTATTTTTCTGCACATCCACGCCTGGTAGCTGGCGCCGCTGCTGAGATTTACATGTGGCATTTTTCCATCCGAAATGTGATGTCGCCTGGTATTGCTTTCGTGAAAATGCTGCGATTTATTATTTTTACTTTCTCTACTACGTATAGTAAGTAGGGGAAGTATTGCATTCCACCCAAAAATTCGATACCGAGATTTCACCGGAAATACATGTTTTGAGACCTCCTGAATCCAAAAAAAGCATTTTTGGAAACATGTCCGTGTGTGTGTCTGTGTGTGTGTCTGTGTGTGTGTCTGTGTGTGTGTGTGTCTGTGAACAGCATAACTCAAAAACTAACAGTCGGATAAACACCAAACTTGGTATTTACGTTCAGTATCTTCCATAGATGCGACACGAAGATTTTCAAGAAAATCCCCCCACCCCAGACTACCCTTTACATGGAACATTTTTCGAAAATTTTAATTTTCTCAAAAATGGCTCTAACGATTTTGATGAAAATATCATATGTTTAAGATAATGTCATGAGAAATGAAATGTATATCTCGAAATTTCTGGGAATGTCTCCAAAAGTATTCTTCATTATGAACGACTTTTGCATAACTGGTAAACCATAAGAGATAGACAAAATTTTACTACACAAAAAATGTAGATCACGTTAAAATACACAACTTATATTATATACATTTTTTTTGTTGAGTGAACCGTTTTCGAGATATTGCTTGTTATTTCCTTAAATTTTCCAATACTTATACTTTTTCTCAAATTCGTTATTCATTTTTTTATGTCCTGGACATGCAAAGAGAATGGAATGCGCCACATAGCAACCAGCGATAAAATATTTGACTATCGCTTAAAAGCTACCATATTTCCCTTGCATCTACAAGAAAATTACAAATAAGATTGACATCTCGATATCTCGATTAATATGAAGCATATGGAGAATAGGCGTTTGTAAAAATAGTTTGTACAAGAGTAGAGAAAGTCATGTGAGTGTAACACATCAGATTTTTTTCTATGTACTACACTGCCGTTCTGTCGAAATGTATTCACAACACCGCAAGATGCCAGCGTCTCCCTCAAAACCTCTGGAAAAAGTGAGAAGTTACTCGTAATGCTGGACGGGCTTAGCAAAAAATAAATCATTTTAATTCTTTACATGGTTTTGTTAAACATTTTAAATTTGTTTCATATTTTACATCGGGATGTTCAATGTTATAATTATTGCATTAATTATTTGTCTGCGCATATTGTAATATGCTTTTATGGTATTTCAGATTTAAATAGTTTTTACTTTCTCTACTACGTATAGTAAGTAGGGGAAGTATTGCATTCCACCCAAAAATTCGATACCGAGATTTCACCGTAAATACATGCTTTGAGCCCCTCTGAATCCAAAGAAAAGAAGCGTTTTTAAAACGCATCCGTGTGTGTGTCTGTGTAGATGTTAACAGCATAACTCAAAAACGAAAAATGGGATAAATACCAAACTTGGAATTTAGGTTCAGTATCATTCAAAGATGCGACACGAGGATTTAGAAGAAAATCCCCCCAAACAAGACTATCTTTTACATGTAACATTTTTCTAAAATTTTGATTTTTCTCAAAAATTGCTCTAACGTTTTTGATTAAAGTGTCATATATTTAAGACATTTTTATGATAAATTAAATGTAAATCTTGAATTTTCCGGGAATGTCCCCAAAAGTCCTCTTCATTCTGAATGGCTTTTTCATAACTGGTAGAGCGTAAGAGATAGACAAAATTTTTCTACACAAACAATATAGAGCGCTTTAAAACACACAATTTATGCCATATACGTTCTTTTTTGGAGTGAACCATTTCCGAGATATTCCTTGTTATTTGTTTTAATTTTCTAATACTTATATTTTTTCTCAAATGAGAATTCGTTTTTCAACTTTAATGTCCTGGACATACAAATGGAATGGAATGCTCCACATAGCAACCAGCTCTTAAAAGATTTGACTATCGCGTAAAGCCTAGCAATTCCCCTTGCATCTACAAGAAAATTAGCATTAAGATTAACATTTTGATTAACATGAAGCATATGGAGAATAAGCGTTTGTAAAAATAGTTTTCTACAAGATTAGAAAAAGTCATGTGAGTGTAACACATCAGATTTTTTTTTGCCCGCATACATCCCTCTTAACATTTCTCCAAAGAAAGGGGGGGGGGAAGTACCAAAAGATAAAATGTTGATATTCCCTTTTACTTTACTTCTATTTAACTGTCGAATATATACACCACGGCAGCAAGGACATATAGGTCGACTGAAAAGGAATTAACAAGACTTATCATATAACCAATAAACGTTTAAATTATTACCAGCTCTGAAAAGTATACCAGCAAAATTACTTTATTAGTTACGTATAATACGGAAGTATTTGATTCCACTCAAAAATTCGTTATCGAAATTTCACCGCAAATATATGTTTTGAGGCCCCCTGAATCTAAATGATGCAGTGTGTGTGTCTGTGAACAGCCTAACTGAAACGAAAATTTGAATAAATACCAAACTTGCTAGTTAGGTTCAGTATCTTTCAAACATGCGACACGAAGATGTTCAAGAAAATTATCCCACCCAAGACTACCCTGTACACGGAACACTCTCTACTGAATGTTGACATGACTCTTAACGATGTTGTGTTATTTATTTAATGGTTGTTCCGCCATGCAGTCGTATAAAACCACTAGGAGTCGGCAAGCTTATATAAGTAAGCAAATCTTATATAAAATGCATATTAACAGGTTCAATTTATTGTATATTTAGTCAAATCCAGTCATGCTATACAATCAGAATTATTCAAAGAGAAGTAACAAACTTTAAATATTTATTTCTATGGAACAAGAATAAACATCGACACATGTGATACATCACTGAATAGAGAAAAGTTCAGAGTTTTATTTTATTTGTTTAATATGAGCACCATTTGTTATGCAAGGACGACCAGTGCTTTTCCGTTTGCATACGCAACCATCTTCTACGAATTTATTGTATCAATTGTAAATTTACAACGAAATTTGAGCTTACAACGAAATACCCGCTGCAATGAAACAGTGGATTCACTCTTTGCATACAGCAATACACAAAATGACTTTTTCTGTGGGGTCGCCATTTTCTCGTAAACAAACCAAGCGCTGCTGTAGGCACTGAATGGAACTAATAGGTAGGGATTAAAACTTTGAGCTTTCATCTATTCAATGGTGTGTTGTACAATGTATCGCTATCTATTGTCTTCTTCTTCTTTCTCTGTTTAACCTCCTCTTATGTAGGACTTACACCCCCCAGGACTTACAGGCGGGTGCCTGGGGTTAGAGGCCCGTCGAGGAGCAGATACTCATGGATCAGACAATATATCCAGGATGGGTGATCAGCCTGATGGGAGGAAGGAAGTAGATGAAACGAAATGATGGTGAAATGGATGAAAGGAAAGGTGATGATGGTGGAATGAATGGCGGGGAAAACCGGAGAACCCATCACAAATCCCACATACGGGTGCCTGGGATTGAACCCCCGCCTCGGTGAGAGGCTAGCGGTCTAAGCACTTGGCCACGGCGCCGCCTGCTATGTATTGTCGTTCACAAAAAAATTAATATTTTAAATCTGTTCCTTCTTTTTGAATGTGTGTGTGTGTGTGTGTGTGTGTGTGTGTTTGTGTGAGTGTAAAACAAAAGCTAAACTTGCATCCAAAGCCATAAAAGGCAAACTTAGTCGCAGATGTCTACGTCGTTATCGATTAAATGTTGCATAGAATAATTCGACAGAGCTGGGGGTTCCGTTAGCAAATCGTAAATCATAAACGAACCTTTGTTCCTATAACTTTACACGCATTTTGTGTGCGATGTTTGTTTTGGGATTGCAGAATAACTTACTTTGACAAATGCTAGTTTGTTCCAAATGTTGGCAGTTATAATTCCAAATAAAACTCTTGGAATGCAATGTTTGCGCTGTGTGTTGAATAAATTCAGTTTAATGAAGGCAGTGCATTAATGAGATCTTAACATCTGCACGGCGTCTTGCACACACGTTGAAAGAAAAACTCCACTCCAGATGAATTCCGTTTTATTATTCATCAGCTGGTATTCACTCAAAGGTCATTGAATTTCTGTGGCATCCTCGCACCGTTACAGCTCTAAATAAGCGGGTTTTGTTTCTCTCAAGTTGGCAAGGCGTCTCAATTAAAGCAACATTTCGAACTTAAAGTGAATTAGCTCCATGAGGCATGTTGGGGAAACTTAGCTAAGGCAGTCGACTCCAGCGTTTGGGTTCTGCGGCGTAATTTGTAACTTCTGATACTGTTAAACGGAAACGAATTATCTGTATTGCTTTGCATTTTGATTCGTAACATTGAATTCCAAGGAAAAGCAGTTGTAAACTCACTTTCTTAGTATCGAATGAGATTACTTCATTTCCTAGGCTAAATGCCTTTTTACAACGTCTTTACACGTAAAGCAAAATCTTAGGTGAGCGCCTACACGACTTTCTCCATCCATGACAAGTTCACATATCCGTTATGAAGGTAAAAGACAAACGGAGGGGCTCCTGCAACAGGGGCAGAGCTTCGCAAGTGGGCCACAACACGCCTTTTGGCTTCTACCGTGACCCCTGAAAGGGGTGAATGAAGGAAGAGATCAGGATGACTTCGGGCGCAAGCGTGGACGGGGTCTCTAACGTTTCCAGATCGAACGTATTCGATGCGGACCCCCAAGGGCTCACTCGGAGAGATCTAACTGTGCAGTCCCGCAACGACACCAAAGATGAAAGTTCTACAAAGCGCAGTCACCGCCCAGCCGCAACCCGCGAACACAGTCACCCGGCCCTACAACCCTGAAACAGATGACAAAGAAGACGATGGGAAACCAGGGAAACCACAAAAAAATACTGGGCAGTCGCTGGGTATCGAACTCGGTATCTCCCGAATGCGAGTTTAACACATTACCGCCGGAACACCTCGCTCGGTACATATTAATAGGTATCCTAAACAGAATGGTACATCACTATACGTTTTTACTTTCTCTACTACGTATAGTAAGTAGGGGAAGTATTGCATTCCACCCAAAAATTCGATACCGAGATTTCACCGGAAATACATGTTTTGAGACACCCTGAATCCAAAAAAAAAAAAAAATGTCCGTGTGTGTGTCTGTGAACAGCATAACTCAGAAACGAACAGTCGGATAAACACCAAACTTGGTATTTAGGTTCAGTATCTTCCAGAGATGCTACACGAAGGTTTTCAAGAAAATCCCCGCACCCCAAATTACCCTTTACATGGAAAATTTTTAGAAAATGTTAATTTTCTCAAAAATGGCTCTAATGATTTTCATTAAAATATCATATGTTTAAGATATTTTTATGACAAATAAAATTTATATCTTGAATTTTCTGGGGATGTCTCCAAAAGTATTCTTCGTTGTGAACGACTTTTGCATAACTGGTAAACCATAAGAGATAGACAAAATTTTACCACACAAAAAATGCAGATCGCGTTAAAATACACAATTTATGTCATATACATTTTTTTTTGTTGAGTGAACCATTTTCAAGATATTGCTTGTTATTCCCTTAAATTTTCTAATACTTTTTCTCAAATGGGAATTCATTATTCCTTGTTTTTATGTCCTGGACATACAAATAAAATGGGTCTTAAAAGATTTGACTCGCTTAAAGCCTAGCAATTCCCCCTTGCATCTACAAGAAAATTAGCAATAAGATTAACATCTCGATTAACGTGAAGCATATAAGCGTTTGTGAAAATAGTTTGTACAACAGTGTAACACATTAGATTTTTTATAATAGTTCCATTTATACCCTGCCCTTAACAACACTGGCCTTATCGGCGGCCCTTCCTTTGGAACTCGTATTCTCTTGCCGTTGGGCTTCTTGCCCTTTTTGGCTTCAATCATTAGATCAGACACATTCCCACTCTGATTCATACTCCCAGACTCCCAATCTTGGTTAGAGAAAAATTCCCACCCCAATCGGGAATCGAACCCGGGACCCTTCGTACAGCAGGCAAGTGATCTACGGACTGAGCTACGGGGCCAGCCGGTACATCTTGTTTTATCAAATTTTATGTTCTTTTTTTTGTCGTAATGTGGGTACCCTATTTTGGGAAAGTACTTTCTTTGCCTACGTATGTGTAAACAATATAATCACAAGTTGCATCTAATTTTATATTCTGAGGCTTGACAGTCATCAGTCATGCTGACTATGTGATCTGTGTGCAGTGACTTTAACCTGTAATAGCAGCTTGTTACTGTTGAGAGTGAAGCATGAAAGTGGTTGACGCAATTCCTTGAATTCCAATTTCCTGATGAAGATGTTATTAAAAACTGTAATTGACATGTCTATTTTAAACAGTTTAGAACAAGCCTTAGTGCGTAGCATTACCAACCTGTATTAAGGGCTCAGAATTCTTCTAAAACTTTCAAAATTTTAGGAACTAACACATCCGATTTTTCCGATATTACAGGAATTCAAATATCTTCATGCTGCATAGATTTCTACCTGCTATGATTTTGTAGGAATTCACAGCGACCCAATCAAGAGAGACCTATCTAAATAGACAAAATGAGCGGTTAATGCTGGAGGTATCCAGCGAATTCTGATCTTAATATTTTTTTAATGCCCCGCCGACCAAAGTCCTCGTTGGCATAACTATTAAACAAATTTACAAATAAATGAGAGAGAGAAAGGTGAAAATTCAACATCTTTACTTTCTCTACTACGTATAGTAATTAGGGGAAGTATTGTATTCCAGCCAAAAATTAGATATCGAGATTTCACCGGAAATATATATTTTGAGACCCCTGAATCCAAAAAAAAAGCATTTTTGGAAACATGTCCGTGTGTGTGTCTGTAAACAGCATAACTCAGAAACGAACAGTCGGATAAGCACCAAACTTGGTATTTAGGTTCAGTATCTTCCAGAGATGCGACACGAAGGTTTTCTAAAAAATCCCCCCACCCCAGATTACCCTTTACATGGAACATTTTCCGAAAAGTTTAATTTTCTCAAAAATGGCTCCAACGATTTTGATTAAAATATCATATGTTTAACATATTTTCATGACAAATGAAATGTATATCTTGAATTTTCTGGGAATGTCTCCAAAAATATTCTTCATTGTGAACGACTTTTGCATAACTGGTAAACCATAAGAGATAGACAACATTTTACTACACAGAAAATGTAGATCGCATTAAAATACACAATTTATGTCAACATTTTTTTTTGTTGAGTGAACCGTTTTCGAGATATTGCTCCTTATTCCCTTAATTTGTAAACATAATTTTTACAATAGTAGAGAAAGTCATGTGAGTGTAATAGATCAGATTTTTCGTTGATTTAACGTGGCAAATTCTCAAGTAAATGACACGTCAGCCTGTGGAGGGTTTATGAACTATAATACTATATTGCGTAACAAGTCTATAATGTTAGTAATTAAGACGCGAGTACGTTTATGAAACGAGCGGTATACTCAAGTCGCATATGAATGTTTTTGGTTGATCACACCATACTTTCAAAACTTTGAGTTTTTACAAAAAGATCTTACCTTATTAATTGTGTAATTAAATGCTGATCGGATGGTAGCGCTGAATCTTGAGCTGTTTGTGAGTAATGCAACAATGACAGCAATGTTGATTTCATGCATATTTATTGACTTTTGCAGGTAACGTTAAAGAAACACATATTGAATCAAAGGAAATGAACACAATTTATTAAAATATTAAAATTAAACCAAAAAAATTATTTTATTTCAGGTACACATATTTCATTGTTTATCTGGGAAATGCTTTCATCTTGCACTGCTGCTTTGAAGGTGTTAAAGGTGTGAGGCAGTATTTTTAATAGTTGAATAATTTCAATTAAATTATATAATATGTAAATTCAATAACAGCCCGGCTTGAAGCAATATGTATGTAATAGTTTTTTAAAAAAATGTATGTAACAGTCATTGCATATGCTTATATTATTGTAAACATGTTTAATAATGTTATATGAATGCATTAAGTAATTTAGTAATGTAAGAGCTGTGAGAATAATAAGTTTAAAGTTGCTAATAATGAGTTTAAGAGTTTAAATGCTACTAGCCATCATTAGGCCAGCAATAATATAAATTTTGTGACAGTTTAAAAATAGCCAATCAACAGCTAGAAAAAGCTTTAGTAAAATGCAGGTATTCTATTGGACTAGGATTAGCCAATCAGAGACTTGAAATACAACAGTTTACGGGTTTAGACGGTTGAAATAAGCTAGTTGCCTGCAGACCTTGGTAGTAACCAGATGGAAGATGTGTTCTCTAAAGAAATATTACGTATTCGTGTGAAACGCAAATTATGTACACGCGTTAACAAAGTGCAAGTATTAAATTAAAGAATCTCACAGCTCTTAATATTAGTGAAGTGCTTTTTAATTTGTGTCAAAGAATAATAAAAATAAGTGAATTTAAACTTAAAATCTGTGTAAGCCTACATTCTTGTCGCACCGCACCCTTCTAAGAGATACGTGACTCTAAAACAATACTGACGCAGCCGAGGCAAACATAAACAATAATATCTACAGAAGCAGTTTAATGAAAAAGGTTAATATTTTTTTAATTTGGAGCGTAACAACAAAAAATACATCTTCAAATAGGCTTTACATACGTAGCAGCAAATTACGTAACAATCTTCTTCAAAGTTCAAAAACAGAACACTTTCTTAAATTGGTTTTTCCAAGTGTTGAAATAAATAAATTAACTCTTAAAGACAATCACTTCTTGAGGTATTGGCGATAGGGGAGCTGCATGCGCCGCCGAGTAAGATCATAATGATTCGCTGAAGTGTTATGGATGCCATAACAGTTCAGTTATGTCACATTTTTACTTTCTCTACTACGTACAGTAAGTAGGGGAAGTATTGTATTCCACCCAAAAATTCGATACCGAGATTTCATCGGAAATAAATGTTTTGAGACATCCTGAATAAAAAAAAAGCATTTTTGGAAACATGTCCGTGTGTGTGTCTGTCTGTGTGTCTGTGTGCCTGTCTGTGAACAGCATAACTCAGAAATGAACAGTCGGATAAACACCAAACTTGGTATTTAGGTTCAGTATCTTCCAGAGATGCGACACGAAGGTTTTCAAGAAAATCCATCCACCCCAGATTACCCTTTACATGGAACATTTATCAAAAATTTTAATTTTCTGAAAAATGGCTCTAACGATTTTGATTAAAATATCATACGTTTAAGATATTTTCATGACAAATAAAATGTACATCTTGAATTTTCTGGGAATGTCTCCAAAAGTATTCTTCATTGTGAACGACTTTTGCATAAGTGGTAAACCATAAGAGATAGACAAAATTTTACTACACAAAAAATGTAGATCGCGTTAAAATACACAATTTATGTCATATACATTTTTGTTGTTGTTGAGTGAACCATTTTCGAGATATTGCTTGTTATTCCCTTAAATTTTTCAATACTTATTTTCTCAAATGGGAATTCGTTATTCATTTTTTTTGTCTTGGATATAAAAAGAGTATTAATCTGTGGCAAAGGGAATGGTGCTGCACATAGCAACCAGCTATTAAGAGATATGTATGTGCTTAAAGGCCCATATCTATATTTCCAAATTGCCCTTGTAAATATATTATCCCCTTAGATCTACAAGAACATTAGCAATAAGATAGAGTCTGCAAATGTTTATCTCGATTAACATGAAGTAGATGGAGAATAAGCGTTTGTAAAAATAGTTTGTACAAGAGTAGACAAAGTCATGGGAGTGTAACACATCAGATTTTTATGGTGTGGTCAACCAAAAACAGATTTTTCGACTTGTTTATCGTTACGTTTTCTATGTTTTATTGTGTAGTCATTTTGCGCAGTTTGATTAAAAACACAATAATTAGCATACAAAATGTAAGAGCTAGATTAATCAAATTAGCAACAGAACTTTTGCATATAAATAGCCCTAAAGGGGACTTTTAGCAGCTTACACCCGAAATATAATCTCGTATGACAGATTTTAGCTTTGTGTTTGCTGTTTAACCTTTGATACACACAACGGTTATGAAACAAAAAAGGGTTAATATCACCGTTAATTAATTGGTACCGATCAATAGGCAATCTCTGTTGACAGTTTAATCAAAACAGAACAGGAGTATGATGAACTAATTAGATGTACGAAAGTTTTAATTTATCAGAAGCAAGGCAGGTTCCCTTATAACCCCAGTTTAACCTCCCCTCAGGGGTAAGTTAAGGAAAAATCCCACAACGCAGCCATCCTCCCTCATTGCAACTAATTTATTTTGGGAGAACTTTTTCAACATTTGGAAGTTTCCCAAACGACTTCGGATTCCAAGAAGTTGGCGCTTTTTCGTTTTAAACGGATGCACTGGTTAAGGGGGAGCATTACTTTTAGTGGTGTAAAAACTTCATCTGAGTTTGTCTTCTACAAGAGCGGCTAGATTGGTTTTTCTGCTGTCACACGTTTTAGTAGCATTTGCCACGTTAGCTGCTGGAAATAGCATGTTTAAGCTATTAGTTGCTTAATTCTTGTGAAAGGAAAAGGTCTTCTCGCCATTTGTGAGCCCTAATGTATTTAAGGATAGGTAAATTTAGAGAGAGCCATCACGCAGAGGTTCTGTCATATAGTTGTGTTTTATTATTCAATGTAATTTTCACATTGAATCTGGCGGTTTTCAGATCTCCACTCATACATATCACTTATATTATATGAATGACAAGCAAACTTTACACACTGTAGGAATAAAAAAACATCTGATGTGTTACACTCACATAACTTTCTCTACTCTTGTATAAACTATTTTTACAAACGCTTATTCTCCATATGCTTCATGTTAATCGAGATGTTAATCTTATTGCTAATTTTCTTGTGGATACAAGGGGAATTGCTAGGCTTTAAGCGATAGTCAAATATTTTAACAGCTGGTTGCTATGTGGAGTATTCCATTCTCTTTGCATTTCTAGGACAAAAAAAATGAATAACGAATTCCCATTTGAGAAATGGAAGTACAAGTATTGGAAAATTTAAGTTTCTCGAAAATGGTTCACTCAATAACAAAAATGTACATGTCATAAATTGTGTATTTTAACGCGATCTACATTTTTTGTGTAGTAAAATTTTGTCTATCTCTTATGGTTTACCAGTTATGCAAAAGTCGTTCACAATGAAGTATACTTTTGGAGACATTCCCAGAAAATTCAAGATATGCATTTTATTTGTCATGAAAGTATCTTTAACATATGGTATTTTAATAAAAGTTTGAGAAAATCAATATTTTTGAAACATGTTCCACGTAAAGGGTAGTCTGGTGTGGGGGGATTTTCTTGAAAGCCTTCGTGTCGCATCTCTGGAAGATACTGAACCTAAATACCAAGTTTGGTGTTTATCCGACTGTTCGTTTCTGAGTTATGCTGTTCACAGACAGACACACAGGGGCATGTTTCCAAAAATGCTTTTTATTGTATTCAGGGGCCTCAAAACATATATTTCCGGTGAAAACTCGCTATCGAATCTTTGTGTGGAATACTATACTTCCCCTACTTATTATACGTAATAGAGAAAGTAAAAAGGAAGAGCCTAAAGATGGAGGTGATAAAGATATTTCGATAAACATTGAGTAGAATCATGGCCGTCATTGGTTCTAACACCACATTTCTATATAGTGTAAAACGAAATACTATATATTACAAGTTCTTCGCCGTATTACACTCTGTTACCAGCTTTATTAACGGTATTTAACTCACCTCCATGCTATGTACTGTTACAAGAAAAGCAAAGCCTAGCACGTATGTCCACAGAGGTGTTGCAAGAATACCTTCCGTGTAAACGTTTTTTTCTGCGTAGGAGTGTTATAGAAGCTTTGAGTAATGTTTAAGCAAACGCCTAACTAGACTGTACATTACCTCCAACGAGAACAAAGCTGTAGCAGTTGGCAAGACACACACAGTGTTGTATCTGAATGGGTTCCGTGAAGGTGCGGCGGTCGAAGTGCTTACAAAGGCCTCAGCAGATTAGACGATATTCAAACGCTTTGTGTGCGCTAGTGCCTTTTATGTCATGTTGGACGACAAACACACAGCAAGCAGAGATTAATGAAATGCCGGTCTCACACGGTCAAGAAGTTAGTATGACGTGGAGAACGTGTTCGCCGGCATGGAAACATTTCCTGTGAGCCCGCCGTATTATTGACAAAATCTCAACGTTAACTCAGTTTCCTTACAAGCGTGTATTCATTACAGAGCTTGTGTAACCACTCTGGGGGAGTTGCAATTGGTGAACGGGGTGTAAAAACTGTGTAAATAGTCGTGTAATGTGTTCTATTCTTTGTCGTATCCACATAAAAGACTTAGTTTTATATTTCCTCATGTTTAGCCGAACCTATTCCTCACGTAGACACGTTATTAGTATGGGTGGTGATTTTTCGCAAATAAGATGTAGAGCAGAATGCGCATAAATGCTTGTATTTTGTTTTTCAGAACTTATAAACACAGCTCAATGTATTTTTAAATGCTATAAATATATAGGATGCTAATATGTAGGATAGACCATTTAAGCTGAGATTGTAAATATCTCCAAAACTAAGCGTTGAGAAATGTCTTGAATAAAAGTTGCTTGATATTATGGGGGAAGTGTTACACTCACATGACTTTCTCTACTCTTGTACAAACTATTTTTGCAAACGCTTATTCTCCATATGCTTCATATTAATAGAGATATCGAGATGTTATTGTTATTGCTAATTTTCTTGTAGATGCAAGGGGAATTGGTAGGCTTTAAGCGATATCAAATATTTTAAGAGCTGGTTGCTATGTGGAGTATTCCATTCTCTTTGCATTACCAGGACAAAAAAAAAAGAATAATGCATTCTTATTTGAGAAAAAGTACAAGTATTGGAAAATTTAGGGAATCACAAGCTATATATCGCAAATAGTTTACTCAACAAAAAAATGTATGTGACATAAATTGAATATTTTAACGCAATCCACATTTTTTGTGTAGTAAAATTTTGGCTATCTCTTATGGTTTACTAGTTATGCAAATGTGTTCACAATGAAGAATACTTTTGGAGACATTCCCAGAAAATTCGAGATATACAATTCATTTGCCATAAAAATGTCTTAAACTTATGGTATTTTATTAAGAATCGTTAGAACCACTTTTGAGAAAATTAAAATTTTCAAAAATGTTCCATGTAAAGAGTAATCTGGGATGGGGAGATTTTCTTGAAGGCTTCGTGTCGCATCTCTGGAAGATACTGAACCTAAATACCAAGTTTGGTGTTCATCCGACTGTTCGTTTCTGAGTTATGCTGTTCACAGACACACACACGGACAGGTTTCCAAAAATGCTTTATATGCATTCAGTGCACTTCAAAACATGTATTTCCTGTGAAATCTCGGTATCGAATTTTTGGGTGGAATGCAATAACTCCCCTACTTACTATACGTAAAGTAAAAAAATTAATTGACCCTAAAATGAGCATTGTCTTCCAAACAAAACACGACAAAAGTTTTTCGAGCAAGTGTACAACATTTGAACAAATATGTACATATTTAGCTCTTGCAAAACCCTGTATTTTATTTTATTCTGACAGATTTTAGTTCATCGACCTGGTTGACCGGCTCTCATTTCCGCTGTTGCTAGCTATCCGTTATTGTGAATGTGGTTTATTTTTATTACAGAACCAAGTGCTATTGGTTTAATAAATCAACTTTTAGATTTCTTATGTAAAAGTACCCGCACTTTAACGTAAATTTCTACGAAATTTTATTCTCCTAAGAAGTTGTAACTCAATTTTTGGACGTCACTTTTAAAGTACTGTTCTGGTTAAATAATTCTAAATGACATACTTTATAGGCATCCATATTTATTATTATTCTTCTCTCACATTTGGTTAAGTCTTGGTTTATTATTTAAAAATAATTTGCCTAATTGTGTGCCATTTTTACTTTCTCTACTACGTTTAGTAAGTAGGGGAAGTATTGTATTCCACCCAAAAATTCGATACCGAGATTTCACAGGAAATACATGTTTTGAGACTCCCTGAATCCAAAAAAAGCATTTTTGGAAACATGTCCGTGTGTGTGTCTGTGTGTCTGTCTGTGGACAGCATAACTCAGAAACGAACATTCGGATAAACACCAAACTTGGTATTTAGGTTCAGTAACTTACAGAGATGCGACACGAAGGTTTTCAAGAAAATCCCCCCACCCCAGATTACCCTTCACATGGAATATTTTTCGAAGATTTTAATTTTCTCAAAAATGGGTCAAACGATTTTGATTAAAATATCATGTTTAAGATATTTTCATGATAAATAAAATGTATATCTGAATTTTCCGGGAATGTCTCCAAAAGTATTCTTCATTGTGAACGGCTTTTGCATAACTGGTAAACCATAAGAAATAGACAAAATTTTACTACACAGAAAATGTAGATCGCGTTAAAATACACAATTTATATCATATAAATTTTTGTTGTTGAGTGAACCATTTTCGAGATATTGCTTACATTTTTCAATACTTTTTCTCAAATGGGAATTCGTTATTCATTTTTACTTTCTCTACTACGTATAGTAAGTAGGGGAAGTATTGCATTCCACCCAAAAATTCGATACCGAGATTTCACCGGAAATACATGTTTTGAGACCTCCTGAATCCAAAAAAAGCATTTTTGGAAACATGTCCGTGTGTGTGTCTGTGTGTGTGTGTGTGTCTGTGTGTGTGTGTCTGTGTGTGTGTCTGTGTGTCTGTGAACAGCATAACTCTAAAACGAACAGTCGGATAAACACCAAACTTGGTATTTAGGTTCAGTATCTTCCAGAGATGCGACACGAAGGTTTTCAAGAAAATCCCCCACCCCAGACTACCCTTTACATGGAAGATTTTTCGAAAATTTTAATTTTCTCAAAAATGGCTCAAACGATTTTGATTAAAATAACATATGTTTAAGATAATGTCATGAGAAATGAAATGTATATCTCGAAATTTCTGGGAATGTTTCCAAAAGTATTCTTCATTGTGAACGACTTTTGCATAACTGGTAAACCATAAGAGATAGACAAAATTTTACTACACAAAAAATGTAGATCGCGTTAAAATACACAACTTATATCATATACATTTGTTTTGTTGAGTGAACCGTTTTCGAGATATTGCTTGTTATTTCCTTAAATTTTCCAATACTTATACTTTTTCTCAAATTCGTTATTCATTTTTTTGTGTCCTAGACATGCAAAGAGAATGGAATGCTCCACATAGCAACCAGCGATAAAATATTTGACTATCGCTTAAAAGCTACCATATTCCCCTTGCATCTACAAGAAAATTACCAATAAGATCGACATCTCGATATCTCGATTAACATGAAGCATATGGAGAATAAGCGTTTGTAAAAATAGATTGTACAAGAGTAGAGAAAGTCATGTGAGTGTAACACATCAGATTTTTTTATGTCCTGAACATACAAAGAGAATGGAATGCGCCACGTAGCAATCAGCTCTTAAAATATTTGACTATCACTTAAAGCCTACATTGGAACATGTATTTAAGTAGGTATCTGCCCAGCGGCAGTCCTGCTATATTCGGACTGTTTATTAAACTAGGAAGACACATTCAAGCATGGTCGCAATCTCACACCGGCCTTTAGAGCTTCTTAATCTTGATTCTGTGCTCTTTCTTCGCCTGGCCACAACGGAAAGCTGCCAGGTTTCGTTTATCAGGCAGTTTCATCTTCGCATACTCACGTATGTATGAAGTTGAAAAAGCGTATTAAGCCTTGACGCCTACTGAAACAGAGTGAGCATGTAGCTTCCATCAGGTAGTGTCAGAGGTATCTTGATTAAAGTTCTTGCACAGGAGAAAGTGTGCAGCGCAAGTACAGGCTATATAAAAACTGAAGCATTCGTTTTAAGGTGGTAAAAACAAAGCAAGCTTAGTGTTCTATCAGAGAGGCCGACGGATTGTAAAACCTCACCGTTAAAGGTCCAGCAATTTGGTAGAGACTGGGGGATCCTATTACTTGAGGGATTGAAAAGCGAAACGTTGGAACGTCTTTGCAGGTGTATTAAGGGGGCAAGGGGAGGTGTGTTGAATTTCAAGACTGATACGTTAAAATAAAGAGTAGCAGTTCAGGAGGAAGGGAGGTAAACAGGTGAACCATGAGGCAGTATTTTTAACATTTAAATGATTTCAGTCAAATTATATCATATATAAATTCAATAACAGCCCACCTTGAAGCAATATGTGTATGTAATAATTTGTAAAAATGTATGTAACAGTCATTGCTTATGCTTATATTATTGTAAACATGTTCAATAATGTTATGTGAATGCATTACGTAATTTAATAATGTAGGAGCTGTGAGAAATAGGTCAAAAGTTGCTAACTATGAGGTAACCTTGAGGCAATAATGAGTTGGAGAGTTTAAATGTTACTTGTGATTCTTGGAAGCATTAATGTAATTTTAGTGAATGCAGGTATTTTATTGGAGTAAAAATAGCCAATCAGAGACATGAAATACAGAAAGTTACAAGTTTAGACGGTTGAAATCAATTCAGTTGCCTCCAAACAGTGCTCATAACCAGACGTGTTGCTTCTAGAGAGTGATCATAACCAGACGCGAGATGTGTCCTCGAGAAATTAATTACGTATTCGTGTGAGACCAAAATAGTATACTTGTTAAAAAGTGCAAGTATTAAATAAAAAAATCACACAGCTCTCGATATCAGTGAAGTGCTATTTAATTTGTATCAAGGATTAATAAAAAGGAGTGAATTAAAACTTAAAACCTGTGTAAGCCTACATTCTTGTCGCATCACTCCCTGTCAAGATTTCCATGTCTCTAACAATAATACTGACGCAGACGAGGCAAATATAAATATTTAATACTTAAAAATACAATCAAATTACAAAGTAATGTTTCTTTAAATTTGGGGCAAAGGCCACCTAAAAATACCTTTGGGGCGAAGGCTACCGGAAACTGTTTACTATATGTAGTGTTGCAGCTACTACAGGTTCGGCTCCCCAACAGTTGAAATATAATACAACAAAATATCTACTACAAATTGGCGTCCATACGTGGAGCTAATAAAG
The DNA here is from genome assembly GCA_030765065.1 of Deroplatys truncata. NCBI lineage: Eukaryota > Metazoa > Arthropoda > Insecta > Mantodea > Mantidae > Deroplatys > Deroplatys truncata. Next base: position 143,452,713 of record CM060985.1, on the reverse strand, counting down.
ACAATATGTTTCTCAACCAAATGAACTAGCAGCAGTGGTTAGGTTGTAACGAGGCTGAAAACTGCCTCTTTGCTTCAGTCACGAGAGAACGTGGTACATTTTCAATTCTAAAGAATTAATGTACATGCGGAATTGGTACAATTTAGTCACAGTGTTCCTCCTTAACGCGATTGTCATCGACCACAAAAAAGTAGTGCGATGAGAACTTGGTTACCGAGTAACGGCCCACTGCGACCACTCCACCTGTCTCAAAGGAACCGCTACATTCATGTAGTGTACATTTAAAACATAATTTGTAATATGTTTCGTTTTTACTTTCTCGGATATGTATAGTAAGTAGGGGAAGTATTGTATTCCACCCAAAAATTCGATACCGAGATTTCACCGGAAATACATGTTTTGAGACCCCCTGAATAAAAAAAAAGCATTTTTTGAAACATTTCCGTGTGTGTGTCTGTTTGTGTGTATGTCTGTGAACAGCACAACTCAGAAACGAACAGTCGAATAAACACCAAACTTGGTATTTAGGTTCAGTGTCTTCCAGAGATGCTACACGAAGGTTTTCAAGAAAATTCCCCCACCCCAGGTTACCCTGTACATGGAACATTTTTCGAAAATTTTAATTTTCTCAAAAATGGCTCTAACGATTTTGATTAAAATATCATATGTTTCAGAAATTTTCATGACAAATGAAATGTATATCTCGAATTTTCTGGGAATGTCTCCAAAAGTATTCTTCATTGTGAACGACTTTTGCATAACTGGTAAACCATAAGAGATAGACAACATTTTACTACACAAAAACTGTAGATCGCGTTAAAATACACAATTTATATCCTATACATTTTTTTGTTTAGTGAACCATTTTCGAGATATTGCTTGTTATTCCTTTAAATTTTCCAATATACTTTTTCTCGAATTCGTTATTCATTTTTATTTGTCCTGGACATACAAAGAGAACCAGCTCTTAAAATATTTGACTATCGCTTAAAGCCTACCATATTTCCCTTGCATCTACAAGAAAATTAGCAATAAGAATAACATCTCGATTAACACGAAGCATATGGAGAATAAGCGTTTGTAATTTTTTAAATATGGTTAAATTACGTATATTGTGGAGAATGAAGCGAAAATAGCCCTAACTTGATCTTAAAAGTGAGAAAAATACAGGTTTACACCCATCTTGTGCACCCTATTTTATGATTTGGTGCTAAGATAGTGTGGACCTTTAATATACGTCTGTAGCTTTCTAAAATATATTCACAATTAAACGGAAAACAGACTTACCAACATAGAAGTGCCACGGTTCTACTTGGTGCTGAAATGTGACTCAGTCCTTCTCTCTTCCTGTGCCAACCTTCTTTCCGTCCTTCCTTCCGAAGCGTGATATCCAGACTAACATATACATCACCCCACCCCATACGATGGCGCGTCAATGCTCAACACACACCCACTCACTCACCTTATTTACATCCAATCACAGAAATCCATTTTTACTCCCGTGAACCGAGCGAGGCGATGCCGCGGTAACGTGTACGACTCGCATTTGGGAGGTCTTGGATTCGATCCCCGGAAACCACCCATGGGTTTTTTGTTGTTTCCGCGAAGTCGGCATTCGAATGCTGGGGTGATTTCTTCTCTACCAGCTTCCTTTGTATCCTTTCCCTTTCATTTCATTTGCATCTCATCTGTCAACTGTGCTTCTGGTTTCGTGGCGTATGGCGGTACCTGATAGATGGCGCGGATACATGCTCTACGCAAGAGTATTCCCCGTGTACACGAGAGGACTGCTTGATTACTGGTTCGTTTATCGCCTCCTCTTGGCTGCTACAGCAGTGGGGTGAGTCTGCGAGCCTTTCTGTGGCCTGTATGCCTACGGCCTGTAGCCTCTTATGGTTCCTTCATCTCATCCCTTCCTCCTGGCGGGTGGTAGTCGGAATAGATCTGTGCAGGTCGCAGCGCGCAAAGTGTCCCTCCCTCTACTCTCGTGATATTTGATCATAAAGTTCGAGGGAAGCAAATGCTGGTCTTGCATTTTATTTTAAACAAATTTAAAATCAAACCAATGCAAACCTCTTTTAAAAATGTATTTATTAAAATATAATTTGAAGGGGAGTTAATTATTCTCCGCATAGTCATCATCATCATTGAAATGCTTTCCACCTGGAATTTCTTCAGATAAAGAAGCAAATGAAAATCGCCTGGTGCCAAATCCGGACTGTAGGGAGGGTGCTCGAATTGTTCCGAACCAAATGATGCGATCAGATCTTGAGTTTGTTTGGCTGTGTGTGGCCGGGCATTGTCACTCATTATATTGTTTCCCCATAAACCTCACACATTTCTCGCATTCAAAACACAAATCACTGATCTGAATTCAAAGTCGTTGGGTCGCTCGATTGTTTTGAACATTTCAAAACGTTCTAACAACAGGAAAACACAAAGTGACGATCGCTCACAGCTGCGTCTGGCTTCCTAATGAATGGAGGAAGTGATCACGCATACCTAAATTCGCGACTGCAGCGGTAAAATATTAAAACGGCAGTTACCCAACAATGCGGATAGGGATAGGTAACTCATCGCAACTGATATTCGAACTCGGGTTCATCGAGTCAAAAGATGAAGCCGAAATTATAAGTCAATAATTATCGTAAATCATCTGGGAAGTATGGCGAAATAAAATAAATAATAAAATATTTAAAATCAGTGCATGTATTAAAAGGAGAAGCATTGGGAAAATTGTTGACTGTTAAATGCGACAGAAAGACCAGACAGGCACAGTTTAGCTAATTAGGGACCAGCCCCAGGTATAAAGGGTAAGTCCGCTGAAGCCAGTTTCTCTTGGAATTAATGGGTGCAGTTGCACTGGCCAGGATGTGAAGGTCATTAGAAGCTTCATGACGCCCAGTTTTGCTGCGAAATGTTTAAGGGGAGAGAGGGGAAGTTAGGAGTCTTTTCTTTGTATCGCGCGTGTGGTGAGGACATTCTCGCTGGGACGCTCGTGTGGTGAGGAACAACGGTCTCGTCGAGGTCCGAAGACTCGGTGCGAACTTGCAAGAGGGTCGGACGATCAGATGTAATTGATAATCTTCGATCTTGGAAAAGATACAGTAACATCGTAAGAATTTAAAAGTGATCGGCAAATCCTAAGTCTTATTTTAATGGTGAATAAAAGTGTTCCAGAAAGCGTTCGTGTTTCTATGTACATACACTCACGCATACCCAGTGATTAAAGTTGCATGCTCGAGCAGCCGTGGCAAGATATATAAAAAAAAACAACTAGGAGGAGAAACGCAGCAATCGTGAGGCAAAGATATTGCTTCATTGTTGGAGGACGTAGCTTGGCTGCGTCAAAGAGAGATAACACTACCTCCGAGAAGGACCACTGATGTGATCAGGAGACATCCGTTTTATTTTTGCAGCTGTCTGTACAATTTGTATCTAAGAAGTAAATAAAGCAACATCCAGAGCCTGTTGCTGAGACTGAAGAGAACTCAAAGTTTACGAGCACTTCCGTTTTAGAGTGCCACAGAAACTTCTGCTCCGTGCATCAGTAAGAAAAGGCTGCAGTTATAAACGCGGAGAGGAAAGAATATTATATGCATAAATTGTGTATTCCTCAGGCGAGGATAAAATGTGGACGACATTCTGGGCACGTCTTGCACAAGATGCAGCAAACACCTAGCAACTTAATTTGTGTATGACATTTCTCACAGGCAAAATTTGTCTTCCCACACGAACACGAAAAACAGAAGCAAGCAAATTGCAGAACTTGGCGACGACAGTGTGTAAGCACTTTCTTTGATGCAACAAAATGTTAGGAAACACACAAGTTCTGTGAGAGGTAATACGTGATTTCCATAGATCTGTATCTTAGAGAAAGTCTTATTTCAGAGGTAAGTATTAAACTACATGATTTCAATGTTATGTTCAGGCATTTAATTCCTAAAACTCTTCTGGAAACCCATTTCGGATGGCGTATAACCAGGAACGGAGGGCGACCTAAGGAGATTTGAGCGCCCCCGGGAGCGAGAGGAGACAGAGGGCAGCCGGACTAGGAAGCATGGCAGAGCAGAGGACAGGGTCCCTACGTTTGTCAGGTTGAAACTCCCCGGTGGCAGCTGGTAAACCGGCTCACCTGAAGGCTTGGGGAACGACATGATATAGAGAAAATCCTTTTTCCCTGTCATGCAATGCCGAAACTCCAGCCGACACTTGATACTCTGAAACAACCAAACAGTTGGGGGATGTAATTAACCTTTCCAGCATTCGCCTAGCGACCCGAGGAAACCCCAGAAAAGCCAAATGAGTCAGGAAGTCGGCCGTGGGAATCTAAACCACGACCTCCCCAATGCGAGTCACACGCCCTACCGCTGCGCCCGTTTTATTACAGATCACACCACGCATTGTAAGATGAAACTTTATGTATCGAAATTAAAGCGACACATACCTTGGTTCAGTGTATTGACTAGAACATAGGTCTCCAATATACGACCTAATCTAGTCCGCCAGTATCATCAATCCGCCCCGCGACAGCTCTGGCTTATTGTTGTTATTGTTGCTGTGATAAGTTGGATAAAAAAAACACAGAGTTATCATAACTCGGTTTTATTTACTTGTTAGGTAAAGCTTAATGACAAGTATAATACGCAGAAAATTTAACTTAAGCATAATAACTAACAAATATTTGAAATGAATGCCACTAACATTATAAAGTAGTGAACATCCCGCAGTTTCACCCTCGGTAGTTATGCTGAGGTAAAGAGTATCGTATATGTATGTATGCCGATGTTTCGAATGTATACATCCTAAATCATTCATATAATTTTTATCCTGAAAATTCCTCAGGAACGGAAAAGCTAAATTAACGCGAATGAAAGCGCGGGATGTCCACTTGTAAAAAAAATCTGATGTGTTACACTCACATGACTTTCTCTACTCTTGTACAAACTATTTTTACAAACGTGTATTCTCCATATGCTTCATGTTAATCGAGATGTTAATCTTATTTCTAATTTTCTTGTAGATGCAAGGGGAATTGGTGGGCTTTAAGCTACAGTCAAATATTTTAAGAGCTGGTTGCTATGTGGAGCATTCCATTCTCTTTGTATGTCTAGGACATAAAAAAAACGAATAATGAATTCCCATTTGAGAAAAAGTATTACTATTGGAACATTCAAACAAATAACAAGGAATATCTGGGAAACGAATATGACATAAATTGTGTATTTTACCGCGATCTACATTTTTTGTGTAGTAAAACTTTGACTATCTCTTATAGTTTACCAGTTATGCAAAAGTCGTTCACAATGAAGAATACTTTTGGAGACATTCCCAGAAAATTCAAGATATACATTTTATTTGTCATAAAAGTATCTTAAATAATGATATTTTAATTAAAATCGTTAGAGGCATTTTTGAGAAAATTAAAATTTTCGAAAAATGTTCCATGGAAAGGGTAATCTGGGGTGGGGGGATTTTCTTGAAAACCTTCGTGTCGCATCTCTGGAAGATACTGAACCTAAATACCAAGTTTGGTGTTTATCCGACTGTTCGTTTCTGAGTTATACTGTTCACAGTCACACACACGGACATGCTTCCAATTTTTTTTTTTTTTTTTGGATTCAGGAGGCCTCAAAACATGTATTTCCGGTGAAACCTCGGTATCGAATTTTTGGGTGGAATACAATACTTCCTCTACTTACTATACGTAGTAGAGGAAGTAAAAAACTGATTTGCAATAATTACACAGCTTTTTTTTTCCCTGTTCATATATTTTCATAGCTCTTATGCAAATTTTTCATACATCCTGATAAGCATGATAAATATTCGCTAAAATGGTGCACCATGGAGTTTGTTATACAAAACATAGTACACAGTGTCATATAGTCACAGAGTGCTGCAAACTGCTAGGCATGATGTTACATACCCTTTGCATGATTTTATGAGAAACAAACATTACAAAATTTACATTTCAAAGCGTACTCTTATAACGTTGCAAAATTCAAACAAAACTGATGTAACATTTTGAAAATGTTTAAAGTAACAACATTACCTCATAGAAATTATGTGTTTTCCCTGCATTAAGCTGCCTCTATCTTATAGTCCCCATTTTTTAAAGGTTTTATAAAATTCAAGAAAATAAAAATTAAAAACATTTTCCGTAAAAAGGATTGTTTTGTGTGTTGGAGTTCCCTGAATGTGTCCTCTATGTTGTCGTGGTAACTTCGTGTTATCTTATTGCTGAGCTATTATTGTTTTATTATTTTGAATTTTGGGTTCATTGTGCTCCGGCTAGCTATTATTATTATTATTCAGTCGAACGCATCTCTTGAACAGGGTGTGTAAAGGAAAGGAGTTGTTACTAAAGATAACACTGATAAAAGAATTTGTTTTTACACTTTTATTGCCGTCACACTTCATTGATTTCACATATTTACTCTTGATACACGCCCGACTGAAACTGTTATATTTTCGAATGTAGCTATAATCACTTATTTGCCGCACATTATTTATTCGCGTATTTCACATCTGTTAACTAACTTTACGACGCGAGAGATTCTGTAGAACTGTGCGACGTTTAACGCGTGACTGATTCTGATGAACTGGGCGACGTTTGCCATGTGAATTATTCTGAAGAACTGCGCGACGTATAACCCACGAATGATTCTGTTGGACTGAGCGACGTGTAACTTGTGAATGTTTTTTGTAGAGCTCAGCGTTACCCGTCTCGGGCTTTAGCTTTTTATACTCCCTCACCCTGATATGCCTAAACATTATAACAGAGCTGCTATTGGTTAATAAAACGCGCCAACATTAGCGTCTATTTTTATATCCAATCAAAATTACGAACACATATGCTCTAGGGAAGATATTCCCTCCATTTCTAAGAAAACGCTCTAATCTAACGTCTTTTGCTTGTCTCAACTAATTAATAAACAACTCGCTTCATTGTTACCCGCTCATATCGTCAGTTTCAGTGAGGTCGTGTAAACTTATTTCCTAACAATGCTTATAATTAACAAACATCTCTAATCATTGTCATACAATAATGCTAATTTACACTACAATCACTCTGGCACTCACAGTGTTGTGATATAAAATACTGCCTCAGTATATTCCTGAAAATATGTTGGACTTGAAAATGTAGTTTGCTATTCCTCCGACTTTACATTTTTACTTTCTCTATACATATAGTAAGTAGGGGAAGTATTGTATTGCATCCAAAAATTCGATACCGAGATTTTACCGGAAATACATGTTTTGAGATCCCTGAATAAAAAAAAAGCATTTTTGGAAACATGTCCGTGTGTGTGTGTGTGTGTGTCAGAAACGAACAGTCGGATAAACACCAAACTTGGTATTTAGGTTCAGGATCTTTCAGAGATGCGACACGAAGGTTTTCAAGAAAATCCCCCCACCACAGATTACCCTTTACATTGAACACTTTTCGAAAATTTTAATTTTCTCAAACATGGCTCTGACGATTTTGATTAAAATATATGTTTAAGATAGTTTCATGACAAATGAAATGTATATCTTGAATTTTCTGGGAATGTTTCCAAAAGTATTCTTCATTGTGAACGACTTTTGCATAACTGGTAAACCATAAGAGATAGACAACATTTTACTACACAAAAAATGTAGATCGCGTTAAAACACACAATTTATGTCATACATTTTTTGTTGTTGAGTGAACCATTTTCGAGATATTGCTTGTTATTCCCTTAAATTTTCCAATACTTATACTTTTTCTCAAATGGGAATTCGTTTTTTACTTTCTCTACTACGTATAGTAAGTAGGGAAAGTATTGTATTCCACCCAAAATTTCGATACCGAGATTGCACCGGAAATACATGTTTTGAGACCCCCTGAATCCAAAAAAGCATTTTTGGAAACATTCCGTGTGTGTGTGTGTGTGTGTGTGTGTGCCTGTGAACAACATAACTCAGAAACGAACAGTCGGATAAACACCAAACTTGGTATTTAGGTTTAGTATCTTTCAGAGATGCGACACGAAGGTTTCCAAGAAAATTCCCCCACTCCAAACTACCCTTTACATGGGACATTTTTCGAAAATTTTAATTTTCTCAAAAATGGCTCTAACGATTTTGATTAAAATATCTATGTTTAAGATATTTTTATGACAAATGAAATGTATATCTCGAATTTTTTGGGAATGTCTCCAAACGTATTCTTCATTGGGAAGGACTTTTGCATAACTGGTAAACCATAAGAGATAGAGAAAATTTTACTACACATAAAATGTGGATCACGTTAAAATACACAATTTATGTCATATGCAGTTTTTTTGCTGAGTGAACCATTTTTGAGATATTGCTAGTTATTCCTTTAGATTTTTCAATACTTTACTTTTTCTCAAGTACGTTATTCATGTTTTTTATGTCCTGTACATGCAAAGAGAATGGAATGCCCTACATAGCAACCAGCGCTTAAAATATTTGACTATCGCTTAAAACCTACCATATTCCCCTTGCACCTACAAGAAAATTAGCAATAAGATTGACATCACGATATCTCGATTAACATGAAGCATATGGAGAATAAGCGTTTGTAAAAATAGTTTGTACAAGAGTAGGGAAATTCATGTGAGTGTAACACATCAGATTTTTTTGTCTTGGATATGCAAAGAGTATTAATCTGTGGGAATGGGAATGGTGCTGCACCTAGCAACCAGCTATTAAGAGATATGTATGTGCTTAAAGGCTACTGTATTTCCAAATTGCCCTTGTAAATATATATTCCCCTTACATCTACTAGAAAATTAGCAATAAGATAGACTCTGCAAATGTTTATCTGGATTAACATGATGTAGATGGAGAATAAGCGTTTGTATAAATAGTTTGTACAAGAGTAGAGAAAGTCATGTGAGTGTAACACATCAGATTTTTTTTTACTGATCTTGGCTGACTGAATTCACACACAAACATCCATTTATCTTTTAACAATGCATGCTTTGGATTCATCGCCCTCATAACTTCACACAGTACTTTGAGAACACATCTTTTCCGCAGTTTTTCAGCTCAGTGTTAGGAGTTGCTACTGCTCCTGGCCGGGAAGAAATGGTGTTAACATACAGGGTTATTCCAAAAGAAGGAACAGATATTAAATATTAATTTTAAATGAACGACAATAGATTGCGACACATCATTGAATAGAGGAAAGTTCAAAGTTTTAAGCCCCACCTATTAATTCCGTTCAGTGCCAAGAGTGTTTGTTTACGAGAAAATGGCGACGCCACAGGAAAAGTCATTTGGTGTGCTGCAGTATGTAAATAGTGAATCCATTATTCATTGCAGCGTGAATTTTGTTGTAAGTTCAACATCGAGCCGCCTTGTCATAAAAATTTACAATTGTTACAATAAATTCGTAGATGATGGTTGCGTATGCTAACGGAAAAGCACTGGTCGTCTTCGCATAACAAATGGTGCTCATTTTAAACATATAAAATAAGATTTTCAGCTTTTCTCTATTAAGTGATGTATCACATGTGTCGCCATCTATTGTCGTTTATTATAAATAAATATTTAAAGTCTGATCCTTGTTTTTTTAATAACCCTGCATATTATTCAAAAAGGATGTAGTTCTCAGTTTGAATTTGGTTACGAAAATTTAAGTTTTAACGTGGGTTTATATCCTGTTTTCTTTCCTTATCACATGTTTTAATTTTATTTATATTCCAGGCTAAAAAAATTTTTTCTCTTTTTCAGGTAAGAGAAGAATCTAGGATCATCTTTTGGTGTTATGAGAAGTGGTGAGTTATAGGTTTAAGTTTATTTTATTTTAATACAACCAGGTCGTTACATTTTCCACACTTGCATTAAATGTTGCTATAGTCTCCTTCACGAACAATGGCGGTGGATGACAGAGTCTGCGTGGGGGGAAGAGAAGCGGTCACGTTGCGGTTTGGAGCGAACTGGGCGAGACGTATTTTGTTATTAAACGTTAACACATTAGCTGAATCCTCTTTAGAGTCTGAATCCTGAACAAGTTCCCTATAATGGAGTCGATTCATAGCTTGAAATTATCAAATTTTACTGTTAATTAGCAAGCTAGTTCATACAAAGTTTTCTTAAGCAGAATACAGCTGATTAGTTTGGAAGTACATGGCAATAGCGTCGGAGAATTTTTGCTGGTACACAACGTTGCTCGTTCTAAATCAACACTACTGAAAGCTGATCTCAGGTCAAAAGGGTATCTAAGTAGGAATTCTCATAAACAGAAAATTACTGAGGTTTTACATACAACAGCGTGTTAATTAAGTCTGCGATATTGTTATATAACGGGGTGAGGCAAAAAGGTTTGCGGCTAGATATTAAATTTTAATTACCCCAGCATATACATGGGAGGCATAACTGCAGAGGACCAGAATTTTAAACTGCACGTTCCAGAGCAGGCGTGGGATGGTATAACAAAATACACAGAATTTCACATTGATCGCATTACCTGTGGTTAATTGAGTATAAACATGGTGCCCCTACATCACACACAAAAGATAAAAAGGAAGAAATTGAAGGGAGATGTTACACACACGAGACTACCTTCACATGATTCACATACAACCTTCTATGCCAGACACTCGACCAGAAGTGACGCTAACACACACATCACACAATGGAAATAACGCTCACTACCCCCCTACTCTCCACCGCTAGTGGGATCACCAGCTAAACAGTAGCGAGTTGCCACGCCAAACGAACTTCAAACCCCCAGCCGAAAGAATTACACTAACAATACTGTCGCCTGAGGTAGTGTTTTTAACACTTAAATGATTTCAGTCTAATTATATAATATATAAATTCAATAACAGCCCGCCTTAAAGCAATATGTGTATGAAACAATATATAAAAAATGTATGTAACAGTCATTGTATATGTTTGTATAATATTGTATACATTTTCAATAATGTTATATGAATGTATTACGTAATTTAATAATGTAGGAGCTGTGAGAATCATAAGTTAAACGTTGCTAATAATGAGGTAACCTTGAGGCAATAATGAGTAAGAATGTTTAATAATGCTACTAGTCATTATTGGAGCAACAATAATGTAACTTTTAGTGACAGTTTATAAAATAGCCAATCCACAGCCAGAAAAAGCTTTAGTTAAATGAAGATATTCTATTGGAGTAGGATTGGCCAATCAGAGACTGAAATATAGCAAGATTTACAAATTTAGAGTTCAGTTGCCTGCAGACAGCGTTACTAACCAGACGCAAAAAAGTGTCCTCGAGAGATTTAATACGTATTCGTGTGAGACGAAAAATAAGTTTACGTGTTAAAAAGTGTAATTAATTAATAAAATGAATCTCACAGCTCTCTCTATCAGTGAAGTGTTATTTAAATCGTGTCAAGCATTAATAAAAGGAGTGAAGTAAAATTATAATCTGTGTAAGCCTACATTCTCAGTCGCACCAGTCCCTGCTAAGAGAAACGTGTCTCTAACAATAATACTGACGCAGTCGAGGCAAACATAAGTAAATAATATTTAAAGAAGCAGTCAAATTACAAAGTTAATATTTTTTTTTAAACTTGGGGCAAAGGCCACCTGAAAGTACATTTGGGGCGAAGGCTACCGGAAACTGTTACTATACGTGCGGTTGCAACTACTACAAGTTCGGCTCCCCAACAGTTGAAATATAATACAACTCCTTCAATACAAACTACTTCAAATTGACGTCCAAAGCGTGGTGTAAATAACGTAACAAACCATCTTCTCACCCAAACGACGCAATAATGTGTTTGGCGTGACAATACACACACATATACACGTCACAATATTACTAATAACTCATTATATATTCATTTTGTGATAAATGTCATATACAAATGTTTTTGGAAGTATTTAACTAAAACCTTTGGAATTATGCCTAGGATGTAGCAAAACAGTGATTTTTAAATGGCATCCTGTATGAACATTTGCATATTTGAAAGCTGCATTCAATTTTACACACCAATAGAACTGTATTTCAATATTATTTCATTAAAATATATTAATTTCCAATTTGTAAAAACAAATAGTTTTAGCCACAAGGGATTGATTAAATTTATACTTCATAAACACCCAGACTTTCCTTTAATAATGTCTTCCTCGATATATTAAGAATAAGTAAAGGGTTGTGTGATTTGACTGAATATGTTTGCAGGAAAGAAAAGGTTACTATCATTGTTTTTTTTTTGTTTTTTTTAGCTTTCTTTCTTCTTCCACGTGTTAGATACATAAACGTGGGCTGAAAGGAGGTGTTCGAATCTGTGGCGTGCGTAGCTTAGCGTTATAAGCATGGCACATTATTGCAGGAAGGAATGGGACGCATTTAAAAGAAATTTATTAGTAGAAATAATGAACTTGTTTTCATAAAAAAACATTAGCTGTAGTATAGTTTAACACAGCATTATGTGGGCAAATTCCATTTGATTGGTGTATTACTGCATTTAATTTAATTATGCTGTTTTATTACTATCTGTATCATATTATCTATTGACATTTTGATAGGTAGTAACAAGAAATATCTCCAGGATCGCATATGTGTAATATTGATTGGAATATATTTATTATTCTGATTACGGTAGAAGCGCGCGCAGATATGGGCTTTTGTCATGTAAAAGTTATCGCACGTACGTTTATTGGATATTAAATAATGCAGTGTTTTAATCAGCTATTTTATGTGCGTCGTGGATATTCATTACGGAAAATGGTTTGTCATAAGTCTAGATATAAGAATATGCACAGTAAACATTTAGTCCCGAAGATTCAGGAGAATGTTGCCATTGACTTAATTTATTTATGTTAATGCAGGTATTATTCCTCCTTAAATACTAACGTATGAAGAATATACAAAATAAAACTTCTCTAAACATTCTAATTGTAAAAAGATCAAAATTGGGTGCAAGTTACCCGCTGTGGAGGTGCATTTCGTAAACTTAAGGTTACTAATTCTGCATTTTTTAATTTTAGAATAACAAATAGTGTTCGTTTAGCATGCACATATTTGAACTAGGAAATCAATTCGAGGCATACAAAAAAAATTCAAGAATGGACTATTTTGTGAACTAGTACTTCTAAAGTTCCATAAAAATTATAATTGTCGTAAATTTTTAAAATAAATTTCCGAATTCCTCGATGGAATAAACGTTTATAGAAGCAACTGTTTACCGCAAAAGATTATTAAACCATTTTTGAACAGTATTTAAAATTAAACTGCATTTATCTTTGTGTAAAACTCACAGAAGTCATTGCGTAAAAACTGAATTTCCTTGCCGTTTAGCATTAAGGAGGGGAAGAGTGGTAGTAGGAGGAAGAAAAAGAAAATACATAATATTTGCTGATGGTAAGCTGTTAGCAGCAGAGCAAATGATTCTAACGAAGGTGCTCATGGCGTAAATTGATAATAGTAGGGAGTAAGGGGTGCAAATGTGTAAACACTAACAGTCTTATTAATAACTGTACCTTATGTGTTATTTCTCTATGCGTTTTACAATAATTACGACAGATTATTGCCATAATTAGACAAGCTCCCAATCGCGTAATATGGACTTGGTTGTGTGCAAGAAAACATCTGTTTATATTAACTAAGTTTTTGTTAGTAATGCATATATGAGGAAAACCTTTTACTTTCTCTACTAGGGCAGAATTCTTTTTGTTTTTTGATTTTTTTAGTAAGTAGGGGAAGTATTACATTCCACCCAAAAATTAGATATCGAGATTTCACTGGAAATACATGGTTTGAGGCCCCCTGAATAAACAAAAAGCATTTTTAGAAAAAGGTCCGCGTGTGCTCTGCGAACAGCATAACTCAAAAATGAAAATCAGATAAATATCAAACTTTCAAAGATATTATGACATGAAGATTTTCAAGAAAATCCCCCCACCCCAGACTACCCTTTACATGAAACGTTTTTCGAAAATTTTAATTTTCTCAAAAATGGCTCTAACGATTTTGATTAAAATATTACATGTTTAACATATTTTCATGACAAATGAAATCTATATTTTGAATTTTCTAGGAATATCCCCAAAGGTCCTCTTCATTTTGAATCGTTTTTGCATAACTGGTAAAGCGCAAGAGATAAATAAAATTTTTGTACACAAAAAAATGTAGATCTCGTTAAAACACAGGATTTATGTAATTTACAGTTTTTTTGTGAAGTGAACCATTTCCGAGATATTCGTTGTTACGTGTTTGAATTTTCCAATGCTTTTTCTAAAATGGGAATTCGCTATTCGATTTTTTTTATGTCCTAGACATCCAAAGAGACTGGAATGCGCCACATAGCAACCAGCTCTTAAAACATGTGACTATCGCTTAAAGCCTACCATATTCCCCTTGCACCTACAAGAAAATCAGCAATAATATGGGGTACAAGCGTTTGTATAAATAGTTTGTACAAGAGTAGAGAAAGTCATCAAATTTTTTCCATTAAATACACTCAACATCCACTATCACATTCATACTTCCAGACATTGCCCCAGCCGGGAATAGAACCCGTGCACTCTGGGTTAGGAAGACAAAACGTATACCACTCAACCAAAGGTAGTTATTTTTAATTTGGCTCAGTACTTCAAGCCAAAACGTAATGTATTTTTTCCACGTCCCTCTTTGCACTTGCTTGTAAAACAATGTGAGAACGTAAACATCATGGCTCGTTGGATGATGCAGTGCTGCCATCTCATCACACGCGTGGATTAGTTAAACCACCACCGTATCCAGGAGTACCGAGTTTTTGCCGCATGACGTCGCCCTTTTTTCTCATTTGGCCATCGACGAATACGGATCGTCGAGGCGTGCGCCATGTTAACATTTAGGAAACGTGGGCTGTAACATCTGTGTGAAATAGCTTTGTTTCTGGGCACCCCGTACCCCCACTCCTGTGTTCATGCACCACTGCGTCATTTCCTTACTTGCGGCCTGAGCTTGGGATATTGTCGCTCGGCAAAATTAATTTAAGCAATTTTATCAAACACCTATTGCCTTTTTATTAGTCATGTTGCATCGGGGCGCGACAGAGGATTTCTGGTTCAATACAGCAATTCTCGTGCTCATAGTTTTCCATAATTCGTAAACCATACCCACCCCTTCCGCGCCCTGTCGTAGCTGCACAAGTTGTTTCCACAGCAAATGTCGACTGTCGTTGTGGACTGAAGAGGGTTTGTTGCTGCTAAGTATGGATAAGTTAGTTTGAAGAAGATGTATTTATTTCGACTGTTGGGGAGCCGAACTTGAAGTAGTTCCAACGTAAGGTACCCGGTAGCCTTCGTCCCAAACATTTAAAAACATTAACTTTGTAATTTGATTGTTTCTTTAAATATTATATATTTAGGGTTGCCTCGGCTGCGTCAGTACAGGGTTATTCTAAATTAGTTACCTGATAATAAAGCTAAATTATACATAGTTATCTTACGCAGTTTATTTCCATTTCCATTACATACATTGACATTAACATTAAGTTTTATTTGCAATGTTTACAAATGTTCAATGTGACTCGGCAGAGGTGGTGGAATGGTCAGCTCCAAACTTGCTGTAGTTGTAAACTTCTTTGGACTTCATACATAAGTTCTCAGGACTTCCACAATGTGGGCTGCTACAGGAGGGCGTCCGTGTCCTTTCTCTAGGTGTCCCACACAACCTGTTTCTACGAATCGATCATACCATGTTTTGATAGTTTTCAACTGCGGGGGAATTGTTTGATACTTTGTACGAAAACGTCTTTGTGTGGTAATTTGCGATTTAGTTTCATGAAACCACAGACAACACTGCGCGCGCTCCGCACCGCTGTAAGACTCCATGGCGACTGCTAACTAGGCTCCAGGTGTTGCGAGTGCTTCACATTTTCCTGCCAGACGAGCGAGCAAGGGAATGTAGCGAAGTCTGGCGACCATGTTTAAAACTTGATGATATGACATAAGGTTGATGAACTTCGGAATAAATTTCCGTCAACAGTTTCGAAATAATTCATTCATACTTTCAGGTAACTAATTTAGAATAACCCTGTATTATTGTTAGAGACATGGATTTCTTTGCAAGGCGTGGTGCGGCTTAAGAATGTAGGCTTACAAAGATTATAATTTTTATTCACTCCTTTTTCTTAATTCTTCACACGATTTAAATAACACTTCACTGATATAGAGAGCTGTAAGATTATTTTATTAAATACTTGCACTTTTTAAACACATAAACTATATTCTCACACAAAATACGTATTAAATTTCTCGAGGAGACATCTCGCATCCGGTTAGGAACACTGTCTACAACTAACGCGTCCAGTTATGAGCACTGTCTACAAGCAACTGACTTGATTTCTACCGCCTAAATTTGTACATTTTTGTATTTCAAGTCTGTGATTGGCTATTACTAATCCAATAGAATACTTTTATTTAACTAAAGCTTTTTCTGGTTGTTGATTGGCTATTTTTAAACTGTCTCTAAAATTACATTATTGCTTCCCAGAATCACAAGTAGCATTAAACTTTCTTACTCATTATTGCCTCAAGGTTACCTCATTGTTAGCAACTTTTAAACTATAACGAAATGCATAATCAAGGTTTATCTGTATTAACAAAAAATAGAAGAATAAACTGTTGTAAGAATAGGAAAGGTAGAATCAGATGACTGAAAAATTCAATGCCATAGCCGGGATTTGAACCACGGATCTCCCGGTCTCCGTCCGTGGTTCAAATCCCGGCTATGGCATTGAATTTTTCAGTCATCTGATTCTACCTTTCCAACCCTGTCCAACACACGGCTTGTGTGAAAGAACAATTAAAAATCTGTTGTAAGAATAGTTTGTAAAACAGTGAGTAGAGAAATTCGTGTGAATGCAGCGCATAAGAGTTTTCTGTATATTTGTATCTCTAACAGTTTCTCGGTTATATAAAATTCTCTAAAACTCACGGTGAATAAAGAGGGCTTCACATACTGCTCATTGAAAATTCAAGAAATATTTTATTTATCAAAAAGGGGCGTCTTCGGGAGCAAGGATGAGGCGAGAGAAGATACCGGGTGGCTGGAACCAGGAGTGACGGCACAGGGCAGGCAGGTCGGGGACTCCACTCCGCACAGAGGAGTTCCAATGCCCCTCAAGGGGGTTCGGATACCCCCGGCAGCCAGCCGAAAGCCCAGGGGCGGAGAGAGTCACAAAAACATCCTTTTCCCCTACCACGCTGCATCGAAACACCATCGCCGACACTTCCAACCCTGAAAGACACCAACTAAAGAGAAGTGAAAAGACAATGTAAATGAAATGGAGGGACAGGGAATTTGGGGGATGTTAGAATCCTTCCCAGCATTCACGTGGCGACCCGAGAAAACTCCCCAAGAAAAACCATGGGTCAGGAAGGTCGGCCACGGGAATCGAACCCACGATCACCCGAATGCGTGCTACATACGCCTCCCGCTCGGTTAGATATTTTAATCAAAATATTTGGAATCGTTTTTAAAGAAAATAAAAAACAAAGATAAACGTTTGTTTAAGGTTATATTGGTTTGAGTGAAATCTCGCTAACATCTTGTTGTTTCGTTGAAAAATTTAGGAGTTAAGTATCGCATTAATCCTGAAACTACTACGTCACTCCCAATCATTTTTACTTTCTCTACTAAGTATAGTAAGTAGGGGAAGTATTGTATTCCACCCAAAAATTCGATACCGAGATTTCACCGGAAATACATGTTTTGAGATCCCCTGAATCCAAAAAAAGCAGTTTTGGAAACATGTTCGTGTGTGTGTCTGTGAAAAGTATAAATCAGAAACGAACAGTCGGATAAACACCAAACTTGGTATTTAGGTACAGTATCTTCCAGAGATGCGACACGAAGGTTTTCAAGAAAATCCCCCCACCCCAGAATACCCTTTACATGGTACATTTTTCGAAAATTTTAATTTTCTCAAAAATGGCTCTAACAATTTTGATTAAAATATAATATGTTTAAGATATTTTCATGAGAAATGAAATGTATATCTCGAATTTTCTGGGAATGTCTCCAAAAGTATTCTTCATTGTGAACGACTTTTGCATAACTGGTAAACCATAAGAGATAGACAAAATTTTACTACACAAAAAGTGTAGATCGCGTTAAAATACACAATTTATGTCATGTACATTATTTTGTTGGGTGAACCATTTTCGAGATATTGCTTGTTATTCCCTTAAATTTTCCTATGCTAATACTTTTTCTCAAATTCGTTATTCACTTTTTTTGTACTGGTAATGCAAAAAGAAAGTCATGTGAGTGTAACACTTTTTTTTCTAATTTTTATGTTATACGAACCTCAAAAAATATATTTCCATCGAGACCTCGATAGGTCGATTGCAACACCATAGATAAAGAGGTAGAACAGTGAAAAGTGATAATTATTAAATAAAGTATGTAGAGGGCATCTCACAAATTATAATCTATACATTTATTTATTCATTCTCGAGACTATTAATGTGCAGTACACATCTTTCAAAATTAACTTAACGTGTTCTCAACTCGAATGCCACGCGACCTTCTCGCTCTTATCGCTAGAACGTCCCCTCTCCATCTCTTGATCCCTCATCAGATTCTGTAGATCGCCGTTTACTTCACTGGAATATTTAAAAATACGCTACGACAAAACTAGTCTGATAATACGAGAAGGCGAGGCCGTTTAGACTGACATAAAAATTGTGTTTGCTCCAACTGCTGGGCTAAATATGCGATCAATCAGTTCGCCATAAGAATACACGAGACATCAATCAGACATCTTGACCCGTTGCGCCGTCTGCAACATCTGTATAGGCATTATGATGGCTTTTGTTGGCCGTTAATGAGCTCCATAACAGACGTGTGCTGTTATATCACAATACCAACAGTAAATTATCGCACAGAATTATTTGAGAAATCCTGCCGTCATAACGACCAATTATTATGCCGCATTAAGGTGACACAGTGCAGAAATAAGGTTGGTAAAATTTGTTTTGTAACCCATCATCAGTTGTAGACCACGCTTTCCCAAGGGGAGGAAATAAACAGTGCATGGCACATTGCAAACATTGTTGGAATGCGATAGCGCTGCAAACGATTTTTTTTTTCACTGATATTTGCCAAGGGCGTGGTGTTTTTTTTTTGTTTGTTTTGTTTTTTTTTGCCTGCCGTAACCCACATGCGTTATATTTTTATGCGTGTGCTACGCATTTGCTAAATTAAAAAAAGCAGACAGACAACTAAGTTTGCTAACAGGAAGCGAATCGTTTCTCCCCATCCACTGCCCTGCCGCCGCGATGAAACATCCGGCGCTGTGTACATTAATAGGCGTCATTTTCAATAAATCCATGAAAAGAGACTTTGTTGTGCCTTTGGCCATGTACCCGATGTTTATATAAACACTGTTTTTTGTGGGGGAGGGGTGAATGAGCACATTGTCTAGGGAAAGTGTATGTTAAGGTTCTTAAAATTTAATTTGACAATTTTGGGGGTGGGAATTTCCCAAAACGTGTTGCTATTTTGAAAAAGCGAACAGCAGAAAGGTTTAGATATTGTGTCTACTTACACTATGTGTGACCCAGAAATTCGATATCGAGGTTTTACAGGAAAACGAGTGTTAGAGAAAAAGCGTTTCACATGGAAAACTGCTCGTTATTTTTTATTTGCTCAGAAATGCCTCTAACGATTTTAATTTAAATACCCCATGTTTAAAATATTTGCATGAAAAATTAAATGTACTTATATTTTAAATTTTCTCGTAATAACTGTTAAAGTTTCTTTCTTCCCAATGACTTTTGTATAACTGGTAAACCGTAAGAGATATACAAAAGCTTACTTCACTAAAAGTGTAGATCTCGAAGCACAAAATTTGTCATATATACAGGATGTTTCAGAAATACTTTTTATAAACTTCGGGTATGGGTTCCTTACACCACAGGAAGGAAAAAAGTTCATATGAACATATGTCCCATAATCCTTTGTTTTCTCGTTAGAAGGTGTTCAACACAGTGGTAGACTTATAACACACAAAACTCATAATAAATGCTCGAAATGTCCTCCTCTTGCTTCTGTGCATGCCTGTATCGTCGAATCATGGAATGTCGCACCCTTCAAAGATGCCCCCAGGGATAAAAATCCTCAGGACTGAGTTCGGGAGAACATGCAGGCCATGGAACTGGTCCTCCTCTGCCTATCCATCCGTCATGGTAGATTCATGTTCACGAAATGAATATCCAGCCATGGTGGAACGAAACACGTGCAGTTAACTCACCACAGGTACACAATTGAAACGTTGAAGACAGACTAATGACAAATGACAAACGTAAACAAGTCTCCATGGCAACACTTCGCCATCTACCTATGTAGTACAATGGGTCAACGCCTTCTATGAATGCATAGAGAAATGAAGTTTTGAGGTTGGACCCCGAAGGACGTTAAACTCACACTTTGTGACAGGAATAACGCGAAAACCAAGGATTATGGGACATATGTTCATATGAACTTTTTTCCTTCTTTTGGTGTGAGGAACCCATACACCCGGTATACTATATATAATATACGTGTAGTTGACCATTTCCTAGATATTCCTTGTTATTGATTTGAATTTTCAAGTAACTGTACTGTTCCCAAGTGGGAAGCGTTATTCTATTTTTTCTCGCGGTCATACAAGCAGCATGAAGCTTGAAAGTCATCACCGTACGGGATGGTCACGGCTGTGGCCTGCATTCGGGAGGTCTTTGATCCCTGGCGACCGCCCACTCTGACCCATGGGTTTTTCGTGGTTTCCCCTGGTCGGCAGGCGAATGCTGAGGTGGTTCATTTTCTACCACGATTTCCCGATCTAATTTTCTGTACCTGCCATCACCTTATCATCTGTATGACCAGGCGACGGTACTCGGCGGGTTGCGTCTGGACGGGGTTAGCGCACTGTGAAGGTTTCTAACTGGCGTCCCTGCAGGGACTACTCAGGTCTCCCCCCGAGTGGGTTCCTCTCGATAGGGGAATACTGGGGATTCGGTTGCTTGTGGGCAGGAGTGGTTTGCGTCACATATATTCAATCTGGAAGCGTTAGAGACTCCTTCCGCGCTTTCTTCCTTCGGCATCTGGATCTGGTCGCCCTTCGGGTCTCTCCACTCTCTCCCTCCCAATGGTCACGTTGGAAGCAAAAACGGCCGTTACGAACCTACTTTTGGTTCCGCGCCCCCTTTCAAAGCCTTCACATAGTGAAAATGTGATTATCCCTTTGTTTACTGTATGCTACAACGCACTGCGTAAAATGTGAGTTGAAGTTTTATCTTGATTAACACGAAGTGTCTAGACTAATAAGCGTCTGTAGAAATAGTTTTTAGAAGAATGAGTAGATAAAGTCATGTGAATACACTCTTCTTTTTCATGGCCATGCAAAGCATGGAATTTAAAGGCTGTCACATAGTGGGCATTCCATGTGAAATCAAACGGCAAAAAACCTCGCATTTTACTTTCTCTACTACGTACAGTAAGTAGGGGAAGTATTGTATTCCACCCAAAAATTCGATACCGAGATTTCACCGGAAATACGTGTTTTGAGAACCCCTGAATCCAAAAAAAATGTTGGAAACATGTCCGTGTGTGTGTCTGTCTGTGTGTCTGTCTGTAAACAGCATAGCTGAGAAACGAACAGTCGGATAAACACCAAACTTGGTATTTAGGGTTCAGTATCTTCCAGAGATGCGACATGAAGGTTTTCAAGAAAATACCCCCACCACAGAGTACCCTTTACATAGAACATTTTTCGAAAATTTTAATTTTCTCAAAAATGGCTCTAATGATTTTGATTAAAATATCATATGTTTAAGATATTTTCATGACAAATAAAATGTATATCTTGAATTTTCTGGGAATGTCTCCAAAAGTATTCTTCATTTTGAACGACTTTTGGTAAACTAGTAAACCATAAGAGATAGACAAAATTTTACTACACAAAAGATGTAGATCGCGTTAAAATACACAATTTATGTCATACATTTTTGTTGTTGAGTGAACCATTTTCGAGATATTGCTTGTTATTCCATTACATTTTTCAATACTTATTTTCTCAAATGGGAATTCGTTATTCCTTTTTTGTGATGGATATGCAAAGAGTATTAATCTGTGGCAAAGGGAATGGTGGTGCACCTAGCAACCAGCTATTAAGAGATATGTATATGCTTAAAGGCTACTGCATTTCTATATTGCCCTTGTAAATATATATTCCCTTACATATACAAGAAACTTAGCAATAAGATAAGAGTCTGCAAATGTTTATCTCGATTAACATGAAGTACATGGAGAATAAGCATTTGTAAAAATAGTTTGTACAAGGGTAGAGAAAGTCATGTGAGTGTAACACATCAGATTTTTTTATGTGCTGGTTATGCAAAGAGAATGGAATACTTCACATAGCAACCAGCTCTTAAAATATTTGACTATCACTTAAAGCCTGGCAATTCCCCTTGCATCTACAAGAAAATTAGCAATAAGGTTAACATCTCGATTAACATGAAGCATATGGAAAATAAGCGTTTGTAAAAAAGAGTAGAGAAAGTCATGTGTGTGTAACACATCAGATTTTTTTTATACTTTCTTCAAAGCAAACTATGAGCACATTTTCTGACAATGAAGTTACATTTTTATTGCTCCCCAAACCATGAACTAGCCATTCAACTTTTCATAGTTTTCTTTGATTTTTCAGGATGTAAATTCTTGCTTACATTCCTCGCCTCCTCCAGCATATCAGGCGAGGAATTAAATTCCACCCCTTTAAATTCACTAATAAACATTTCTGTCTCCATCTTGTAAAGTCAATACCTGCGACCTTGAATCTAAAATACTTATCGAGAAATTTATTTGTCACATTTTTATTCTCTTTCGTATGCATCTAAATATTAAATATTATTGCATAACTAAATGTTGCAGTAAAACTATGAGACAGTATTTTAATACCTGAATAATTTCAATTGTTATTTATATAAAAGTAAATTCAATAACAGCCCGCCTTGAAACAATATGTGTGTAAAAAATATTTAAATTCTATGTAACAGTCATTGCAAATGCTTATTTTTATTGTAAACATATTTTAATAATGTTATGTGAATACATTACATACTCTAATAATGCAAGAACTGTGAGAATAATAAGTTTTAGGTTGCTAACAATGAGTAATAATGAGGTAATTGTGGCAATAATGTGTTTAGAATTTTGAAATGTACTTGTCATGATTAGAGCGACGATGACGTAAATTCTGTAACAGTTTTTAAATTAGCCAATCAACAGCAAAGAAAAGTTTTAAACTAAATGCAGATATTCAATTGGACTAGAATTAGCCAATCAGAGACTTGCAATACCGAAGCTATAGGTAATGACCGATGAGCTTATTCATTTGCTGGTAAGACGTGGTAGTGTGTAGATGGAAAAATGTGTTATCTACGGGTGTTTAGTAAAAACAGATATACGTGTTGAGTGAATGTATAAACGTTTCTCACAGTTCTTTAAAAAGTGTAGTGCTGTATAAATATGTGCAAGAATTTAAATAAAAGAAGTGAAATTTAAAAGTTTAATTCTGTGATGTCTACAATTATTGTCATACCGTGCCCTGCATAAGAATCCTGACTCTAAAGTAAGACTGACGCAGCCGAGGCAAAATTCAAACAGTAGTATTACGTAAGCATTAAATTCAAACCGACATCCAAAGCGTGTTACAAACTACATAAAACAACAGTTGAACAACATAACCTTCCATTACGTAACAAAAGTTGAAGAACATGACATCTTTAAATTGGCGCACATACGTGGGGCTAACTCAAAACAGCATCCACTCAAAAAGCAGCTAAAAATAATACGTGACCCAACCAACTTCAAGTATTGTATGCAACTCTCGTATAATGGTTATGAAGACCATCGTGAAGGTTTTAACGTTCGCTTGCATCTTAATAACTTCCATTATAGGATCGTTGCATAAATAACTATTTTTACTTTCTCTACTACGTATAGTAAGTAGGGGAAGTATTGCATTCCACCCAAAAATTCGATACCGAGATTTCACCGGAAATACATGTTTTGAGACCTCCTAAATCCAAAAAAAGCATTTTTGGAAACATGTCCGTGTGTGTGTCTGTGTGTGTGTGTGTGTGTGTGTGTGTGTCTGTGTGTGTGTCTGTGTGTGTGTGTGTCTGTGTGTCTGTGAACAGCATAACTCAAAAACGAACAGTCGGATAAGCACCAAACTTGGTATTTAGGTTCAGTATCTTCCAGAGATGCGACACGAAGGTTTTCAAGAAAATCCCCCCACCCCAGACTACCCTTTACATGGAAGATTTTTCGAAAATTTTAATTTTCTCAAAAATGGCTCTAACGATTTTGATTAAAATATCATATTTTTAAGATAATGTCATGAGAAATGAAATGTATATCTCGAATTTTCTGGGAATGTCTCCAAAAGTATTCTTCATTGTGAACGACTTTTGCATAACTGGTAAACCATAAGAGATAGACAAAATTTTACTACACAAAAAATGTAGATCTCGTTAAAATACACAACTTATGTCATATACATTTCTTTTGTTGAGTGAACCGTTTTCGAGATATTGCTTGTTATTCCCTTAAATTTTCCAATACTTATACTTTTTCTCAAATTCGTTATTCATTTTTTTATGTCCTGGACTTGCAAAGAGAATGGAATGCGCCGCATAGCAACCGGCGTTAAAATATTTGACCATCGCTTAAAAGCTACCATATTACCCTTGCATCTACAAGAAAATTAGCAATAAGATTGACATCTCGATATCTCGATTAACATAAAGCATATGGAGAATAGGCGTTTGTAAAAATAGATTGTACAAGAGTAGAGAAAGTCATGTGAGTGTAACACATCAGATATTTTTATACTTTGTTGCTATTAGGTACATTATTTTTATTGAAAACATGAAATTTATATTCAGTTTATGGTTTAATATGCCACCCATTACGCGTAATGTAAACATTTGAATGCATCGATGTTTTATTCTGAGAACAGGGTTTAGAAGGCGTTGAAAATTTGATTACGCTGAACGAATGTTTTTATCGGAAATTGGGCAACAGCTGACGCTCCACGCTTCTTGTCCTGACGAGAATAAAAGCGACGTGCTTGCCGTGTTTTACAGTTTACACTTACAGACGCTATGCTGCACCCGTGCTGTAACAATATGCATGGTTTGATTACAACTCCACCTGCCGGCTACGTTCGGTAAAGCTCGTTTGCTTTGTGGTGCTAAATGAGAAAGCTGGAATGTTTACAAACAGGTCGGAATCACGTACATAACAGGAAGAGAAGGTTCCACCCAAGAATTTGATACCGTGATTTCACTGGAAATATATGTTTTGACGACCCCTGAATACAAAAAGCATTTCCAGAAAAACGTCCATGTATCTGTCTATCTCTGTGTCAATGAACACCATAACTCAAACCCGAAAAATCGGATAAATACCAAACTTGGTATTTAAGTTCACTGCCTTCCAAACATGCGAATTGAGGAGTTTTAAGAAACCCCTACCCCAACACAAGCTACCCTTTACATGGAAGATTTTTAGAATTTTTTTATTTTCTCAAAAACGCTTCTAACGATTTTGATTAAAATACCACATATTAAAGATGTTTGCATAAAAATAAAATGTATATGTTGAATTTTTTGGAAGGAAGTTTCTATAATCGTGCAGAACTAGTAAATATTGAGCGATAGACCGAAACGTATACACAAACAAGTGTAGATTCATTTAAAACATATAATTGTGGCATTAGCCATTTCCGTGATATCGTTATTAATGCTTCAAGGTGATCAATATTTGTCCTTGTTTTAACTCCTATCGTTTTCAGCTGTTCCTCGCGATGTCATAGAAACAGCATGGAATTTTAAGGCCAGCGTATAGCGCCCAGTTCCTAAACATTTGATTATCGCTTTCACTTTGTATCTAATACGAAATTTATAATGCAGCTATTCTGGTTGCTAAGAAAAGAATAACGAATTTCCATTTGAGAAAAAGTATAAGTATTGGAAAATTTAAGGGAATAACAAGCAATATCTCGAAAATCGTTCACTCAACAAAAAAATGTATATGACATAAATTGTGTATTTTAACGCGATCTACATTTTTTGTTTAGTAAAATTCTGTCTATCTCTTATGGTTTACCAGTTATGCAAAAGTCGTTCACAATGAAGAATACTTTTGGAGACATTCCCAGAAAATTCGAGATATACATTTCATTTGTCAAGAAAATATCTTCAACATATGATATTTTAATCAAAATCGTTAGAGCCATTTTTGAGAAAATTAAAATTTTCGAAAAATGTTCCATGTATAGGGTAATCTGGGGTGGAGGGATGTTCTTGAAAACCTTCGTGTCCCATCTCTTAAAGATACTGAACCTAAATACCAAGGTTGGTGTTTATCTGACTGTTCGTTTCTGAGTTATGCTGTTCACAGGCACACACACACACACAGACAGACACACACACACACACACACAGACATATCTCAACACATGTATTTCCGGTGAAATCTCGGTATTGAATTTTTGGTTGGAATACAATACTTCCCCTACTTACTATACGTAGTAGAGAAAGTAATACAACAAATCTTCACCATTGTTAAAATATGTTAGGTTAGCTATTGTGTTCCGATAACACTTGCTGTTTATTTCGGAAATGTCTAAGTGAAGAATCATAACTGACAGACTAGATTAAAATTTTATCTTGAAATAAGCACGCAGGTGGCTATTTTCGTATTACGTGAATGAGGTATCCCCTATAGGCAACTTCATGAGTTTCACTCAAGCGCTACTTGTCTGTAATATATTAATTTTTAATTACGGCCTCAGATTTGTATACAGCCAATCTCATTAGTTTGTTCCCTCGCGTAGAGTAATGCACATAGATGGTTATTTTCAGGCCTGTGATGGTGATGATGATAATAAGGATGAAATTATTCAGCGAGTCCGCCAATTTCATTAAATGCAATTAGAGCAATCCGATCCACGCGAAATAACCAACACATTTGTGCGTACTGAATTAAAAATGGGAGAGAATTCACCATTGTAGTTATAATATTTGTTTATAACGCTCCATATAGGTCTTCGGGCAGCTAATGTAATGAATTGGTAATTGTGTTTGTCTACATAAAAGGTAGCTTGTATTTCTCCCTATACGCCTAACTAATGTTAATTATTCTAAATGATGGATGCGAACGCTCATTCCGTGATATTTATAGATTTCTAGATGAGTAGCATCAGCTACCGGCGGTTAAAATTGACTCATTTACTACCATTGTCTCTGCCAACTGCTTTTCTTTTTTATTTCTTTGGTTCCTAAGGTAGAGGAACACCAGTCAAAAAATCTGATGTCTTACACTCGCATGACTTTCTCTACTCTTGTACAAACTATTTTTACAAACGCTTATTCGCCATATGCTTCATGTTAATCGAGATGTTAATCTTATTGCTAATTTTCTTGTAGATGCAAGGAGAATTGGTAGGCTTTAAGCGATAGTCAAATATTTTAAGAGCTGGTTGCTAATTCGAGTATTCCATTCTCTTTGCATTACCAGGACAAAAACAAAATGAATAACTAATTCCCATTTGAGAAAAAGTATAAGTATTGGAAAATTTAAGAGAATAACAAGCAATATCTCGAAAATGGTTCTCCCCCCAATAAAATGTCTATGACAAATTGTGTATTTTAACGCGATCTACATTTTTGTGTAGTAAAATTTTGTCTACCTCTTATGGTTTTCCAGTTATGGAAAAGTCGTTCACTGTGAAGAATACTTTTGGAGACATTCACAGAAAATTCGAGATATACATTTTAATTGTCATGAAAGTATCTTAAATGTATGATATTTTAATCAAAATCGTTAGAGCCATTTTTCAGAAAATTAAAAATTTCGAAAATTTTTCCATGTAAAGGGTAATCTGGGGTGGGGGGATTTTCTTGAAAACCTTCGTGTCACATCTCTGGAAGATACTGAACCTAAATACCAAGTTTGGTGTTTATCCGACTGTTCGTTTCTGAGCTATGCTGTTCATAGACACACACACACACACACATACAGAGACACACGCACACACGGACATGTTTCCAAAAATGCTTTTTTTGGATTCAGGGGGTCTCAAAGTGTGTAGAGAAAGTAATAAGCTTGAGTAAGAATAATTTGTATACCTACTAATGAACGATAGATGGTAGAGAATGTCATGTGAAAGTATCACTTCAGAGTTTTACATTAGTTACGCAGTACATACTCCATAAGTTTAGACTGAGAATATTACAGAAAATCATGTGAGTGTCGCACATCAGAAGTTTTGATACGACGTTATGGACCAAACGATATGCATGAGCAGCAACGGCTTGTGAGTATACTTTTGTGTATTCACCAAATTGATACAACTGCAGCCGCTCCCAAAAACAACAATAATATAAAAATGATGATAATAATAATAATAATAATAATAATAATAATGCATAACTTCTCTGACGAAGGAAAGGATTGATTTGCGAATGTTTGATGTTGCGTACATACTCAAGTATCTGTGTTAGGACAAGAACTAAGTAATGTGTAAATTAATTGTAGTTGAAATTATGGATGGTATGGAGAAACCGGGAGAAGTTGCGCGCTTGTGCACGGTACCTATTTCTGATACAGTGACTAACTTCTGCCGTAATGTGCTAACACCTATTGGCATTGACGTAAAATTGTACTGATAGTGGAATCAATGCGGGAAAAACTTCCCGCACTAGTGCACTTCTTCAAGTGTGCACGACCCGTACGTACGTCATTTGGCCTCATCATACCAGTTACGAATGCGCGGAAGCTCGTTAAAACCTTCATCACTCTAGATGTGCTAGGGACCCTGTTGTCATATCTCATCGAGTTTAGAGAATTATGGCGGTGGATTTAAACGCAGTATATTTTAAATTACAGGTGTACGTTACGTTTAATAGCATTCAGTGAAACAAATAATGAATATATCCGTAAAGTATCAAAGGTTAGTTTGTTCACATGCTCTTGTGTAGCAGACACCACTACACATGCTCCACTTCCTTAGTGCCCATCTGCTCTGGTTTTGGATTCTTCCCTTATGGCGACATTTGTGGGATGTGTTGTTCTTTGAATTTTGTACCGCCATGTTTTAGTGTTTATTTTGATTACGGATACGATTTTAGATATCACTGTTTATTGGATAAAGTCTCCTTGCGAATACCACTTTATTCAGATGCTCTCCTCTCTCTCTCTCTCTGTCTCTCCCTCTCACCCTCCATTAGCAGAAGCTAACAGTAGCAATGACACCATTCAGCAGAACTAGCAGCTAACGGCAAATGGAAAGGAGACAAGTCAACGATCTCAAATTGCACGGAAATGATTCAGTGTACTACAAACAAGGTGGCACGGCCGAATTAGCACTAAACCCTCTTCCAAATTACTATGCCTCGTATCTCTTAACGTGTAACTCTATTTGGCTGATGTCCTGCAAAGGTAGTTGTGCGGTACAAAACGGTTATTGCTTAATATGATCATTTATCTCAATATATTCGAAGAAAATTGTAAAATTTATATCTAAATGAATAAAATATATTATGTAACTGAGTTAATTCACTTAAATTCTTACCAACCAATAGGTAGGATAATCCTTCGGTTTAAACCTGCCTCTCAGGATGATGAAAACAGCTGCATCTATCATGACTGAGAGTTTTTACGCCCTTGTCGCCTCACCTTGCGTTGCATAGGCTTGATTGTCATTCACCATAACCATTGAAAGGTTTACATTAGCCAATCAGGGAAAAGGGAAAGGAAAGGGAGCTCGAAAGGATACCTGACAGCGGGGCACGGTTGTAACAAACAGGGTTTACACTGTCGGTGGTTGCACTAAACATTTTAAAAAGAGTTGTAAACAAAATCACGTGACAAGGGAGCGCCTCATTGGCTGGTAGGAGAGCTATAACTTTTTCCGTTTACTATGTCATCTCTTCCGCTACATAAAACAGTTCGGTTTAAATCGTAACCTTTTATAGCTTTTCATGTGTAGAGAAATTTAGAACATCAATTATTGTAGGAGTTAAAGCTATGAAACAAAACGTGTTCGTTCGGACTCACTTAGGTATATACAGGGTTATTCAAAAAGAAGCAACAGACTTTAAATATTTATTTCTAATGAACGACAATAGATGACGACACATGTGATACATCATTGAATACAGAAAAGTTCAAAATATTATTTTATGTATTCAAAACGAGCGCCATTTGTTATACGAGGACGACCAGTGCGTTTCTGTTTGCTTACGCAACCATCTTCTACGAATTTATTGTATCAATTGTAAATCTTTTATAACGAGTCGGCTCGTTTTGAACTTATAATGAAATATACGCTGCAATGAAAGAATGGATTCACTTTTTGCATAATGCAGCACACAAAACGACTTTTCCTGTGGCGTCGCCATTTTCTCGTAAACAAACACACCGCCGATGGAACTAATAGGTGGGGTTTAAGACTTAGAACTTCCCTCTATTCAATGATGTGGTATCTGTCGCCATCTATTGTCCTTCATTAGTAATAAGTATGTAAAGTCTGTTCCTTCTGTTTGAACAACCCTGTATAACTAATTAAACCATAACATTTAAGGGTTTACAAGACTCTGTGAATATTATGTAGTTCGTTTCTGGGTTTCAGAATAAACCCTTTGCCACGTGGTGCATGTGTTACGGAAATACTACTTTCGACTAATTAGCACCATTCAAGCACTACTGTTTGCCGCCCTGCGTTAATTCAGACTGCGTTTAAATTTGTATTAATATCCAACGTATAAAATATGTGGGCAAGTCACCGTTTCCATCTCTAAGCTGTTAAAAAGCAAATCGTATGTAACCATAACAACATTTATAGGTACTACAACACATGACACCTCGCACTGCGGCCTACAAAAATCTTTTGTGATTGTTACCCCTCAAGAAGAAGCGATGAAGTGAAGCAACCGCAGGAGGCTACATGACGCAATTGTACAGGTCACAGAGACGCGTTAAAGTCCCTAAGCGTTCCGAACTCTAAACACGGGCGACCAAGCAGCCCTCTAGTGTCCACGGGGAGCACTCTTTCCTTTCAGCACGATCCGCGCCATCCATCCGGCACCGCCATACGCCACGAAACCTAGAAACACACCTGAAAGATGAGAAGATAACGAAATGAAAAGGAAATGGTAGAATGGAAATCGTCGTAGATGACAAACCACGCTAGCATTCGCCTACCGACCTCCCGAAAGTGAGCCTCGCGCGTTACCGCGGAGCCATCTCGTTTGGTTGTAGACCATAGTCTATATGATTTAAAACAGTAGCGGCACTTTTGTAGTTTCCATGACGCCTCCATATATTCATCTGTATTTTGCATCTAAAAGTTCCCAAGGGGTGTGACTTCTGCTACAGCCAGACTCCAGATTCACACTGCTGTGCTCAAATTCCAAATTCACTAGTTGCAGCAGATTTAGGATTGCTTCCCCATTATGGCGGCTGCGGAATCACAACGCGTCTCGCTTATGATACTTCTAACATTCTATGCCACAAATAGGTAGGTGTGAAGGTAGTTTGTTTTCCTATCTGAGAGGCCGAATTGCCTGGATGAGGTTCAGAGGGGGGAGAGCATTAAGGAGAGACAGTGAGAGTGTAAGTGGGCAAAAGGAGAGTTTGGCCGGAGTAGAAAGAAGAAAATAGAGGGAAAGATAAGGAAAGGGTGGGTAACACATTGGAAAAGTGAGAGGGAGAGAAGAATCTCCGGAATTAAAGCAGTAATATGAACAAAGTTGCATGGTTTGACAATCACTAGGGCTGGTGAGTACATTTTTGGGTATTTCCAGAATTTTAGCCAGATTATCCTGAAAATGTAAATAGCATCTGCTATAATACGAAGACTGATCAACAAAGACTAAGACTGATTTTTTTCACGGATGTTTATTACTCCAATTCAATGTTTACATGATCTTTTTCAAAGTAGTCCCCTCCTACTTCAATGCACTTTTATAGCGTCTCTGCCAGTCCTTGAACACGTGCTGCAGACCATTCTTTGTCAGTACCTTGAGAATCGCCTCACTTTTCTTGAGCACTACTTCAGAGTTCTCAAATCGAATACCCCTAAGCTTTGCCTTTAGTGATGGGAATAAAAAAAAGTCACAGGGTGCAAGATCGGGGCTATAAGGTGGATGTGGTACACAGGTAATGTTGAATCGAGCCAGAAACTGCATGACTTGATTTGCGACGCGAGGCCGTGCATTGTCATGATGAAGTCGCCACCCAGTCCGAGAAAGCTCTGGTCGTTTCTTTGCAATGTGCTTCCTCAGTGTAGCCAATACTGACGTGTAGTATGCTGCTGTAACAGTAGTGTGAGGGGAACTGCATGCTGGTAAATCATTCCATTACAGTCAAAGAAATGTGATCACAATCACTTTCCCTGCAGATGGAACAACATTTGCCTTTTTTGGTGTTGGAGAACCTGGCGATTTCAACACTGTGCTGGCTTGTTTTCCTTCAGGATCATAATGATGCAGCCATGACTCATCACCGGTGATAATCGATTTAAAAAATGCATCACCTCCATTATCTGGTATGCGAAATGCACAAAATAGAGCATTACTACCAACCTGCCAATACGAGAGTGCTGCCGCCTACCAACATTATACATAAAAATCCGCTCTTTTCAAATATTTATGTTACAGATACGAAACTATCACGGAAGCTACAGGAAAAAATCAGTCTCAGTCTTTGTTAATCAGCCCTCGTAGTAGTAGTAGTAGTAGTAATAATAATAATAATAATAATAATAATAATAATGCATTACTTCTCTGACGGAACAAAGTTTTTATATTTAATGTTGTTGTGTACATAAATAAGTGCACCGTGTTAAGGCAAGGACGAAGTAATGTGTGAATTAAATTGTAGTTGAGATTATTGAGAAACTGGGAGAAGTTTCCGTGCTTGTGCACAAAATTGCAGTGAGTTTTATTTATGGACGCTCTTTATCTGCTGTGGTCCTCAGCGCCCCATTCTATATTGGGCGTGAAAGACCGGTAATTTTGCTCAGAGGCCTTTTTAGTATTACACGGAACCACCAGCTTAACTTCCCTTGCATGCTAAGGATTTTTACGCCCGAAAAAATCTATGCCCTCCGCCGGGTTTGAACCCGCGACCTCGGGAACTAGAAGCTAGCATGGTAACCACTACACTACGGAGCGCTTGTACACGTGATTGACTTCTGCCGTAGTGTGCTACCACCTAGTGGCATTGACGTAAAATTGTGGTATTAGTGGAATCAGTATGGGAAAAATTTCGCGCGCTAGTGCGTTTTTTCAAGTGTGCACGACCCGTACGTATTTTATTCCATAAGGTAATTACATTGTACCACTTGCGCATGCGCAGAAACTCTTTAAAACGTGTACAGCTAAAGATTTACCTGTAAATTTTAAATTACTGCATATACGTCACGTTTAATAGCATCCAAAGAAAAAAAAATCCGATGTGTTACACTCACATGACTTTCTCTACTCTTGTACAAACAATTTTTACAAACGCTTATTCTCAATATTCTACATGTTAATCGAGTTATCGAGATGTTAATCTTATTGCTAATTTTCTTGTAGATGCAAGAGGAATTGCTAGGCTTTAAGCGATAGTCAAATATTTTAAGAGCTGGTTGCTATGTGGACTATTCCATTCTCTTTGCATTCCCAGGACAAAAAAAAATGAATAACGAATTCCCATTTGAGAAAAAGTATAAGTATTGGAAAGTTTAAGGGAATAGCAAGCAATATCTCGAAAATGGTTCACTCAACAAAAACAATGTATATGACATAAATTGTGTATTTTAACGCGATCTACATTTTTTGTGGAGTAAAATTTTGTCTATCTCTTATGGTTTACCAGCTATGCAAAAGTCGTTCACAATGAAGAGTACTTTTGGAGACATTCCCAGAAAATTCGAAAAATGTTCCATGTAAAGTGTAATCTGGGGTGGGGGGATTTTCTTGAAAACCTTCGCGTCGCATCTCTGGAAGATAATGAACCTAAATACCAAGTTTGGTGTTTATCCGGCTGTTCGCTTCTGAGTTATGCTGCTCACACACACACACACACACACACACACACACACACGGGCATGTTTCCAAAAATGCTTTATTCTTTTGGATTCAGGGGGTCTCAAAGCATGTATTTCCGGTGAAATCTCGGTACCGAAATTTTGGGTGGAATACAATATTTGCCTACTTACTATACGTAGTAGAGGAAGTAATAACTAACAAATCTACAAGGTGTCAAAAATTAGGGTATCCACGTGCTCTTGAGCTCTTATGCAGCAGCCGCCGCCACTGTTGACAATATTTACAAATGCACTGTATAGGAAACCGATTCATGCAGCATATAGACTTGCTATTGTTACAACTTCAGCTACAAAGAAAAATAAACAGTAGTCTACAAGTACAAAAGGAATACATTACACCAACATGCGCTGCACCAGGTGGTTTAATATTTGGCGATATCACATACACTAATTATTCTTTATGTTAACTGTGTGACTGACATGGCACTCGGGCACAAGTGTTGCGTCCGCTGTGACCCTCATTCAAAGTGCGGATTTAAAGGCGACCTATTTGATACTTTCTCTACTACGTATTTTAAGTAGGGGAAGTATTGCATTCCACCCAAAACTTCCATACCGAGATTTCACCGGAAATACATGTTTTGAGGCCCCCTGAATCCAAAAAAGCATTTTTCGAAACATGTCAGTGTCTGTGAACAGCATAACACAGAAACGAACAGTCGGATAAACACCAAACTTGGTATTTAGGTTCAGTATCTTCCAGAGATGCGACAAGAAGATTTTCATGAAAATCCCCCCACCCCAGATTACCCTTTACATGGAACATTTTTCGAAAATTTTAGTTTTCTCAAAAATGGCTTTAACGATTTTGATTAAAATATCGTATGTTTAAGATATTTTCATGACAAATAAAATGTTTATCTCGAATTTTCTGGAAATGCCTCCAAAAGTATTCTTTATTGTGAACGACTTTTGCATAACTGGTAAACCATAAGAGATAGACAAAATTTTACTACACAAAAAATGTAGGTCGCGTTAAAATACACAATTTATGTCATATACATTTTTGTTGTTGAGTGAACCATTTTAGAGATATTGCTTGTTATTCCCTTAAATTTTGCAATATACTTTTTCTCAAATTCGCTATTCATTTTTTTATGTCCTGGACTTGCAAAGAGAATGGAATGCGCCACATAGCAACCAGCGTTAAAATATTTGACTATCGCTTAAAACCTACCATATTCCCCTTGCACCTACAAGAAAATTAACAGAGCAGAGAAAGTCTAATGAGTGTAACACATGAAAATTTTGTCATTATTATCTAAATGCTGATAAAGGTGGAATTCATATCCTTCAAATTTAGCATCCGAAGCTTTTCATTCTAGCTCATGAAAAAAATGCTAAGTGCATGTAAACAAATAAATTGGAATGGATATACGCTAATTGGTTGCGGACATACCCAGTTTGTGATTTCAATTGAATATGAGGGGCTAGGCGAAGTAGCATAGTCCTATCTTACCAAGTTTTCAGTGTTACAGTAGATTACAGGATGCGACAAGCCCCCTTATATATTTATTCATGTTTTTTGTGGTTGCAAGTGACACTAATTATCCATCTCCACTTTAGCCCTCTCTCCATCCCATCTGCTCACCCCCCACCTGTCTCTAATGACTCCAAAATCGACAAAACAAGCTGATTTTTCTGAAGTATGTTAATAACCTAACTATAATACTATATAAACATTGCAAATATAAATCATTGCAACATAAAAAAATATGATGCATTACATTCACATGCCTTTCTCTACTCTTGTACGAACTATTTTTACTAACGCTTATTCTCCATATGCTTCAAGTTAATCGAGTTATCGAGATGTTAATCTTATTGCTAATTTTGTTGTAGAATGCAAGGGGAATATGGTAGGCTTTAAGCGATAGTCAAATCTTTTAAGAGCTGGTGTATACGACATAAATTGTGTATTTTAACGCGATCTACATTTTTTATGTAGTAACATTTTGTCTATCTCTTATGGTTTACGAGTTATGCAAAAGTCGTTCACAATAAAGAATACTTTTGGAGACATTCCCAGGAAATTCGAGATATACATTTTATTTGTCATGAAAATATCTTAAACATATGATATTTTAATCAAAATCGTTAGAGCCATTTTTGAGAAAATTAAATTTTTCGAAAAATGTTCCATGTGACGGGTAATCTGGGTGGGGGGATTTTCTTGAAAACCTTCGTGTCGCATCTCTGGAAGATACTGAACCTAAATACCAAGTTTGGTGTTTATCCGACTGTTCGTTTCTGAGTTATGCTGTTCACAGACACACACGGACATAATTTCAAAAATGCTTTTTTGATTTCAGGGGGTCTCAAAACATGTATTTCTGGTGAAACCTCGGTATCGAATTTTTGGGTGGAATACAATACTTCCCCTACTTACTATACGTAGTAGAGAAAGTAATACTAATTGAAATGCAGCTTTGAGCAGAACTAGTCTTCCTGCCATGCAATTCGAGAGCTTTCATCGACTTATTTTTCATTTAGGAATTATCTGCCATACGGTAGTTTTCCTACAAACCATTCATAATTTTATTTCTCCTCTGCATATTCTCTGTTAATCCTCTAGACGCCATGTTTCTTCGGACTCCGTCTATCCATTGTTCTCTTGGTCTTACCCGTCCTCTGTTTCCTCCAGCTGCTCATTCCTGCACTATTCCTACTATTCTATCCTTTCCCATTCTTTTCACATGGCCGAACCATTTTAGTCTTCTCTCTTGTATTATTTCCAATACATTTCTTTTACGTCCAATTTCCCAGAATTTTTGTATTTCTAATTTTATTCCTTCTTGAGGTTGAGAGCTTTTCTGCCGTTTAGAGTTAATCCGGCTTGTATTCTTTATTTTGGGTCTTTTAGCATTCTATATTTTTTTCCAACACCGAGAACTAACCCGTCGTTACAGCCCCCAACCTGGAGGACCAGGTTATTCCTTTCTCTACTACGTATAGTAAGTAGGAGAAGTATTGTATTCCACCCAAAAATTCGATACCAAGATTTCACCGGAAATATGTTTTGAGACCCCTATGTTTCTGTCTGGCTTTGAACAGCATAACTCAGAAACGAACAGTCGGATAAACACCAAACTTGGTACTTAGGTTCAGTATCTTCCAGAGATGCGACACGAAGGTTTTCAAGAAAATCCCCCCACCCCAGTTTACCCTTTACATGGAACATTTTTCGAAAATTTTAATTTTCTCAAAAATGGCTATAACGATTTTGATTAAAATATCATATGTTTAAGATATTTTCATGACAAATAAAATGTATATCTTAAATTTTCTGGGAATGTCTCCAAAAGTATTCTTAATTGTGAACCACTTTTGCATAACTAGTAAACCATAAGAGATAGACAAAATTTTACAACACAAAAAATGTAGATCCTGTTAAAATGCACAATTTATGTCATATACATTTTTTTGGTTGAGTGAACCATTTACGTGATATTGCTTATTATTCCCTTAAATTTTCCAATACTGTTTCTCAAATGAGAATTCGTTATTCATTTTTTTATGTCCTGGATATACAAAGAGAATGGAATGCGTCACATAGCAACCAGCTCTTAAAAGATTTGACTATCGCTTAAAACCTACCATATTCCCCTTGCACCTACAAGAAAATTAGCAATAAGATTAACATGAAGTAGATGGAGAATAAGCGTTTGTAAAAATAGTTTGTACAAGAGTAGTGAAAGTCACGTGAGTGAACACATCAGATTTTTTTCTAGGCATCTGTTTCATTAGAGGAGAGGCAGATGTTAGGTCGAACCAAACTTGTCTAAATAACTTTGTTTCGATGGGTGTCATGATGACAAATATAACATTTAGTTGTTTTTCTCGTAGCCCGTGGTGTCTGGGTCTCGCGGGAAACAGATTGTCAGCCTGCCTTTGTTTCACGACGCGTATGACGACATAAAAGTTTAATCAGGCAGACGTCTTCCTTACATCTGTTGCCACTCAGCATCCTCGTTCTCTCTCTGAGACACATTACCAAGTCCTTGTATGATTAAAGCTGAACTACTTGCAGCTTCAGTGCTGTCACCTCGTCTTTAACATTCAGGCTATTTGCTGTACCTGGTTGGCAGCACGGAAATTAGTTGTTTTATATAATAAACAATATGTTACCAAGAAGTCATATGTAGCACACAATAGGTGTTGAACCTCAAGAGCATTAAAGTGTAGCGTAATTTCTGGTATGTTAAAATAGCTATGCAAGATCCACTTTAAGGTGTTAGAACATCAAAACGTCCCCAAAACATTAATTACTTTCCCTACTACCTATAGTAAACAAGAAAGTATTGTATTCCACCTATAAATTCGATGTTGAGATTTCACTGTAAATATGTTTTAAGGCCCCCTAAAAGAAAAGGTTCATGTGTATGTCATGGAAAGTGTGTCAATATTTTTATTTTCTCAAAAGTGTCTTAACGATTTTTTAAATTAAATGACCGTATGCTTAAAATATTTACACGACAAAATGTATATATTGAATTTTCTGGGAATAATTGCAAAGTCCTCGTCATTCTGAATGGCTTTTGAGATAGACAAAATCTTCTTCTTTCTCTGTTTAACCTCCTCGTATGTAGACTTACACCCCCCAGGACTTACAGGCGCGTGCCTGGGGTCAGAGG
This sequence comes from Deroplatys truncata, assembly GCA_030765065.1. Classification (NCBI taxonomy): domain Eukaryota; kingdom Metazoa; phylum Arthropoda; class Insecta; order Mantodea; family Mantidae; genus Deroplatys; species Deroplatys truncata. The sequence goes on along the minus strand of CM060985.1, from coordinate 143,413,946 downwards.
CCCGTCGAGGAGCAGACACTCATGGATCAGAGAGAATATCCAGGATGGGTGATCAGCCTGATGCCTGGTATGGGAGGAAGGAAGTAGATGAAACGAAATGATGGTGAAATGGATGAAAGGAAAGGTGATGATGGAGTAGTGGTTGGAATGAATGGCGGGGGAAACCGGAGAACCCGGAGAAAACACGCCCAGACGCCGCTTTGTCCACCACAAATCCCACATGCGGTTCCCTGGGATTGAACCTGGGGCGCCTCGGTGAGAGGCGAGCGGTGTAACCACTCGGCCAATAGACAAAATATTTGGATAATATAAAATAAATTTATGGATTTCGTTAAAAGCGCTCAGCTTATGTCAAATATTTTTATGGAATAACCATTTCCGAGATATTCCTTGTAATTTTATACCTTCTCAAGTGGGAAGGCGCTATTCGTTTTTTTTTACTTTCTCTGCCACGTACATAGTAGGTAGAGAAGGTATTGCGTCCATCCAAAAATTCAATACCGAGATTTCACCGCAAATACATCTTTGAGGCCTCCTGAATCCAAATAAAACATTTTTAGGAAAAGGTCTGCGTGTCTGTGCGTGTGTGAGGTTGTGGTTGTGAACAGCATAATTCAAAAACGAAAAGTCGAATAAATACCAAACTTGATATTTAGTTTAAATTCATTTCAAAGGTGCGACACGAGGATTTTCAAGGAAATTCTCCCACACCAAACGACCCTTTACATGGAATATTTTTCGAAGTTTTTTATTTTCTAAAAAATAGCCTGGTCCACTTCATTCGAAAGCAATTTTCTATAATCTTTAATAACTAGTAAATGTTAAACGATTTCCGAAAACATACAGCTCAGAAAATGTAGATTTCTTTAAAACACACAACGTGATAGCGCGCAAAGATTATGGAATTTTAAGGCCGACATATACCGTCGCGTTCTAAAACATTTGACTATCGCTGTTCACTTTGTATCTGTAACGAAATGTTAATGCAGCTATTTACGAAAAGGTTTTTCTCCATTAAAATGAACTAGATAAGAAAACAAAATTTCGTAAGAATAATTTGTGTACCCACTAATAAGCATTAGAGGGTAGCGAAAGTCATGTGAATGTAACATATCAGAATTTGTTTTTAATCATGGTCATGCAAATAACATGGAATTTCATAGCGCCATGCTCTTAGAAATCGAACTATTGCCTTAACATGAAGTAGCTGGAATAATAAGAATAGTTTGTAGAGGAATGAGTAGAGAAAGCCACATGGTGCAACACATCAGAATTTGTTTTCACTTGTATTATAGCCCACTTTAACTTTTACGTCACATCGATCGTGTCCGAATTAATATACAGGCATTCTGCTGAAAATACAAGTACATTTTATATATTTAAAATTCGTAACTCGTGATATGTAATTAAAATTAATGTGAAACCTGATTAAAGTAAAACCTTTTGTGTGCATAGGACTTAACAAAGATGTTATATAACTAATTACGAAAGAACAGCTTTATTGACGGTTGGTTTTAATTAAAACACACTGCAGGAGTTAATAAGCTTCATTTTTACTTTCTCTACTACGTATAGTAAGTAGGGGAAGTATTGTACTCCACCCAAAAATTCGATACTGAGATTTCACCGGAAATACATGTTTTGAGACCCCCTGAATTCAAAAAAAGCATTTTTGGAAACATGTCCGCGTGTGTGTAAAAACGAAAATTCGGAACTTGATATTTGAGTTTAGTATCCTCCAAGGATGCGACGCAAAGATTTTCAAGATGATCCCCGGCACTAGACTACCCTTTAAGTGAAACATTTTTCAAAGATTTGGATTTTCTCAAAAATGTCTTAACGATTTTGATTAAAATATCATATGTTTAAGACATTTTAATGTCAAATGAAATATATATATATATATATATATATATTGAATTTTCTGGGAATATCCCCAAAAGTCCTCTTCATTCTGGGTGACTTTCGCATAACTGGTAAACGTAAGAGATGGACACACGTTTAGTGCACAAAAAATGTAGATCTCGTTGAAACACACAATTTATGTCATATACATTTTTTTTTTGACCAGTGAACCATTTCCGAGATACTCTTTTATTTGTTTGAATTTGTCATACTTATACTTTTTCTCTAATGGGAATTCGTTATTCGTTTTTGTATGTCCTGGACTTGCAAAGAGAATGGAATGCTTGAGGCAGTATTTTTAACACTTAAATAATTTCAATCTAATTATAATATATATATATATATTCAATAACAACTCACCTTAAAGCAATATGTGTATGTAACAATATATAAAAAGTGTATATTACAGTCATTGTATATGTTTATATTATTGTATACATGTTCAATAATGTTATGTGAATGTATTACGTAATTTAATAATGCAGGAGCTGTGAGAATTATAGATAAAAAGTTGCTAACACTGAGGTAACAATGAGGTAGTCTTGAGGCAATAATGAATTTGAAAGTTTTACAATACTACTTGTAATTCTTGGAAGCATTAATGTAATTTTTGTGACAGTTTATAAAATAGCCAATCAACAACCAGAAAAAGCTTTAGTTAAAAGAAGGTATTCTACTGGACTAGAATTAGCCAATCAGAGACTTGAAATATAGAAATTTAACAATTTAGGCGGTAGAAATCAAGTCAGTTGGTTGCAGACAGTGTTCCTAACCGGACGCGAGATGTGTCCTCGAGAAGTTTAATACGTATTCGTGCGAGACAAAAATAGCTTACGTGCTAAAAAAGTGCAAGTAATTAATAAAAAAATCTCACAGCGCTCTCTCTATATCAGTGATGTGTTATTTAAATACTGCCAAGCATTAATAAAAGGAGTGAAGTAAAAATTATAATCTGTGTAAGTCTACATTCTTCAGTCACACCACCTCCCTGCTAAGACATTCATGTCTCTAAAAAAAATATAAATACTAACGCAGCCGAGGCAAACATAAATATATAATATTTAAAGAAACAGTCAAATTACAAAGATAATATTTTTAAATTTGGGGCGAAGGCTACCGGGTACCATACGTGCGGTTACAACTACTTCGAGTTCGGCTCCCCAACAGTCGAAATATAATATACCTTCTTCAACTAGCAATAGTTTGTCTCGATTCATGAAGTAGATGGAGAATAAGCGTTTGTAAAAGTAGTTTATAGAAGAGCAGAGAAAGTCATGTGACCGACATGAATCTTAACATGGTTGAGGTAGGTAAGTTAACGTTTGTCAGATGCCAAATTATGAAAAATGGTAACGTAAGCGTATACCATCATGTCTTTTGTTTCTTAGGTGTGTTAAGTTTTATTTTTGAATTTGAAACCAGCGTAGGTTGGCCTTCTTTAGCAAGGTAAGCAGAGAAGAAATGACATTTTAATTATTGGCTTGGCCTAGAGATTCATAATATGCAATTTTTGATAGAATGCAATACTTTGTTGTGGGTCCAAATCAGCAACACTGGTCGCAAACAGCGGGTAGTGAGGTGTAGCAGGCTTAGGGTAGGGGAACCGCCCCCTTGCGCTTTTCTTTCATCAAACAGTAGCGACGTACCCTTGTAAAGCTGCTTGAATTATGAATGAGTGCAATTTTGCGAAATTTCAATGTTTTTGTTGATCTTGTTTTTGCAGAGACCAAATATACTATATGCAAGGCACTCTCAGCATCCCCTCTTTCTCCCACGCCAACTCCCCGCATTACTCGTTTTCTTTTCTACACAATTTCCTGAATGTTTTATGAATGCTCGCGATAGGCTAGGAGAACGAAAATTAAAGTCATTTCTTTAGAAAGCCTTACTGCTGCAAACAATCAAAGAGCTTATAACTTCACTCTGTGTGTCATAAAGGCATCAAAGTAGTCAACTGTTTTCTTTCACATTAGAAAGAAAAAAATTCTGATGTGTTGTACTTACATGACTTTCTCTACTCTTGTACAAACTATTTTTACAAACGCTTATTCTCCATATGCTTCATGTTAATCGAGATATCGAGATGTTAATCTTATTGCTAATTTTCTTGTAGATGCAAGGGGAATTGGTAGGCTTTAAGCGATAGTCAAATATTTAAAGAGCTGGTTGCTCTGTGGAGTATTCCGTTCTCTTTGCATTTGCAGGACATAAAAAAGTATTGGAAAATTCAAACAAATAACAAGGAATATCTCGGAAATGGTGTTGTGTGTTTTAACGCGATCTACATTTTTTGTATAGTAAAATTTTGTCTATCTCTTACGGTTTACCAGTTATGCAAAAGGCATTCAGAAAGAAGAGGTAATTCCCAGAAAATTCAAGATATACATTTCGTTTGTCGTGAAAATATCTTAAACATATAATATTTTAATCAAAATCGTTAGAGCCATTTTTTAGAAAATAAACATTTTCGAAAAATACTTCATCTAAGGGATAGTCTGGGAGAGGGGGATTTTCTTGAAAATCTTTATGTCGCATCTTTGAAAGATACTGAACCTAAATACCAAGTTTGGTGCTTATCCTACGTTTCGTTTTTGAGTTATACTGTTCACAAACACACATACACACACACACGAAGCTTGTTCTAAAAAGTTTTTTTCGGATTCAGGAAGCGAAATCTCGGTATCGAAAATTTGGGTGGAATGAAATACTACGCCTACTTATTATAGGTAGTGGAGAAAGTAATACATCGGATAGGAAAAATGCATTTGCTTGCTTTGTTCCAGCGTCGATGCATTTCAAGTACACCTGATCATGATTACTTACAAGTATACAGTTTATCATGCCAAAATCTTATTGAAACTTTGTATATACTTCGATCCTAAAGTAATAAATATGGCCTGTAAACATTACCTACCCATATTCAATTGTAAAGAATTGAAAACTTGTCAATATAATTGTATCAAATGGTATAGATCAGCTAAAACCGACCTCTTCTCTTACGAGCTAATGATGTCACATGGTCGCTTTACCCCACCTTCTTCACTTTGTGTTTGATCGTCCACAACAGTGCAAGCATTTCTTTTTCACTCACTCACTGACAGCCGATCGCTGTTCCAAGGTAGTTAAACATATCACATATCACAAAAAATGAGAGAAAGAATGTTTTTGTGTTAAAGAGAAAAAATCTGATGTCTTACACTCACATGACTTTCTCTACTCTTGTAAAAATTATTTTTACAAACGCTTATTCTCCATCTACTTCATGTTAATCCAGATAAACATTTGCAGACTCTATCTTATTGCTAATTTTCTTGTAGATGTAAGGGGAATATATATTTACAAGGGCATTTTAGAAAAGCAGTAGCCTTTAAGCACATACATATCTCTTAAACACCAAACTTGATATTTAGGTTCAGTATCTTCCAGAGATGCGACACGAAGGTTTTCAAGAAAATTCCCCCACCCCAGAGTACCCTTTACATGGAGCATTTTTCGAAAAGTTTAATTTTCTCAAAAATGTCTCTAACGATTTTGATTAAAATATCATAGGTTTAAGATATTGTCATGACAAATAAAATGTATATATTGAATTTACTGGGAATGTCTCCAAACGTATTCTTCATTGTGAACGACTTTTGCATAACTGGTAAACCATTAGATAGACAAACTTTTACTACACAAAAAATGTAGATCGCGTTAAAATACAAATTTATGTCATATACATTTTTTTTGTTGAGTGTAGCATTTTCGAGATATTGCTTGTTATTCCCTTAAATTTTTCAATACTTATTTTCTCAAATGGTAATTCGTTATTCATTTTTCTGTCTTGGATATGCAAAGAGTATTAATCTGTGGCCAAGAGAATGGTACCGCACCTAGCAACCAGCTATTAAGAGATATGTATGTGCTTAAAGACTACTGTATTTCTATATTGCCCTTGTAAATATAAAACAAGGGGTACATAGTAGGCCTTAAGTGATAGTCAAATATTTTTAGAACTGGTCGCTATGTGTAAAATGTAATTCTCTTTGCATACCAAAAAATCGTTTCTGCAAATGTTTATCTCGATTAATATGAAATAGATGGAGAATAAGAGTTTGTAAAAATAGTTTGTACAAGAGTAGAGAAAGCCATGTGAGTGTAACTCATCAGATTTTTTTATGTACTGGACATGCAAAGAGAGTGGAATGCGCCACATAGCAACCAGCTCTTAAAACATTTGACTGTCACTTAAATCCGACTATTCCCCTTGCATCTACAAGAAAATTAGCAATAAGATTAACATCTCGATATCTCGATTAACATGAAGCATATGGAGAATAAGCGTTTGTAAAAATAGTGTGTACAAGAGTAGAGAAAGTCATGTGAGAGCAACACATCAGATTTTTTCAGGGTAAAATTCTTTAGTATGGCTTCCTTCGAAAGGGATTAAAGCCGGTGATCCCATGGCATAGATTTACGGCACGTAAAATAAACTCAAACCTGGTAAAGAGGTCTCCGAGCAAAATTATCGGTCTTTGAGGCCCAATGTAGAATGAGACGCTAAGGAGCACAGCAGTTAAAGAGCATCCATAAATAAAACTCAATTTCATTTCATTTACGTACAGCAATTCTGAAGGAACTCGTGCCACTTTCGAGTCCAAATTTGGAGACTTGAAAACAATACGGATGAAAATCAGTGTTTTAAACACCCGTTTAATTTTGCCTGCAAAGACGCTCCTGACAATTTGCAAATGGAGTTGAAGAGTTCAATAACCATTGTATATTCTCAGGAGAAAGGTTGGGACCTACTTAAATCTCTTCTCAATGAAACATTCCCAGGTTTTGAATGCTTGCTGCAAATTCAGTGTCAGTATTTGGTTCCAAATACAGGGTGGACCATTTAAGTTGAGACTGTACAATAACTCCAAAATTAAGCGTTATGGAAAGAAATGTCTTTAATAAAAATTACTTGATATTTTGGGGAAAACAAATGTCATTAGTCGTGTTATGTTTCAGGACATTATAATGATCATTTTAGGGTCAATTTAATTTTTTAAAATGGGAACCTACAACGTCCATCACAACGTCCTCCAAACAAAACAAGACTAATGGCATTTACGTTCCCGCATAATATCAAGCAACGTTTATTAAAGACATTTTATTTTATAACTCTTAGTTTTGGAGATACATTGCAGTGTCAACTTAAATGGTCCATCCTGTATTTTTGTGAGCACATGTCCTCGAAAATGAATCAAACCTTTGCCAGTATCGTAATATGGTAGGGGACTATCATTTGGTCTACTTTTTAAGACCCTCTTGTTCATCCTTGCGGCAAACTAGATGAACTGGTTAAAAGTAAATAGTGCCAACGAAGTCGCTAACAAAAAAGGCGTCCAAGAAGCGTTTTTTATTTTCTTTACATAAAAAATGACACTAAAAATAATTGAAGCCGCCGCCACTGTTACAAAGCTTCATTAGAGAGGTTTGTTTGTAATTGCCATGTATATACATGTATCATAGCTCCGCGAACAATGCCTGGAGGTAAACCTGCCCTCTTCTCTTTCGCTGACGGTTAGACATCATTGGTGTAGACGCACGTCGCGTCTTATCACGGATACAAAGCAAGCTCCGCCTGGTGGCATAGGTACACAGAGCGTTAAAAAAATTACGGCGGATTTTGTATCTTTTCTGGGATCGTTTGAGGTATGTCCTTCGCCTTACCTATTGTAGAGCATGGTGACTTGATAACACAGGAATAAGGGGTGGTTGATGTCTTTGCTTTTTCTGGTGTTATTGAAACCAAAACATGTTTATTGTCTCAGAATCAGTCATGCCGTATACCAGCAAAATTACTCGTGGATGTATCGTGGGTACGTGGAAGGCTGGTCGCACTGTTACAGCAATTGCAATAGCAGTGCATAAAAGTGTTTTATAGTAAAATACTGTATAAAATATTCCAGAAAATTGGGGAAGACGGCCTACATGTTCGTCAGAAAGTGCGCACTCCCCATAAAACATCCGCGGATTATGATATTCGTTTACTAAATGCCAATTACTCTTTTGCTATAATTGACTGATCATGTTTAGAAACTAGAAATAAATGTGTATATGAATATGGTTTACCGAATATGACATACATATTATGGGAATAAAATTGTGTTACATTTTTGTCTATAATCTGTTGTATTCCTATCATCAGGAATATGTTAGTAAAGGTATATTAACCAATTATAGTTTGAATTAGAGGGAAAACATGCTGCTTTATGTATTACTTAGTTATGTTTGCTTCTATGCAGCAACAAGCATTGATATCCCTGTGAGAATACAGTTGTGTTTATTTTTTGTTATAAAGTGCTGCCTTGCTATGTATTTAATGAATACCATTGAAGCTATAATTTGCACCCCCTGAAATCTTCTCACACTACACATTCTATATTTCGCTCATCAAGTTTTCACCTTAGCTTTTAACCATTTCAAAGTCGTGTCCTGCACTAGCCAATAAGGTATGGGCTAGCAATCACGATAAGAGATCTGTATGGCAAACTGAATGCACTCACTCCACCTCTTTCTCTTTTAGCCAATACAATCGAGAGCGTAAACATATATTTCGTTTCGGTGCCATTTTGTAACGTTTGTTGTGTTTATTGGTGTAACTGTTTAGCAGAAGGAGTAGCGCACCGTTGCACCGTGGCCTAAAGCAACCAATGAATAAATACAACGATAAATAATGTAACACAGACACGTGGTGCCGTGAGATTTTCTTTGGCGCTCTTTATACCTATATAAAAGTAGACTATCTTACCGTAGCAGCTTGTTACACATGCGACTTGCACTTATGCCCTAGTCAAAGCATAATTACTAAACCAAATACATCAGCAGAGAATATTATCATTGCGCTAGCTTTCTAGATATTACTGAAGTAGCTTCCTTGACCATAGGCGGTCTCTTTTGCCTTCAGATTTATGGCTGTTTTACATTTAGGGTTTTTTTCTCGAAAACAATGCGCTTGTTTCGCGAACAATTAGGACGCGAAAACGCAATACATAGAAAGACCAGTCTCCCCGTGCTGGTTGACGCGCTATTTCAAAAGCTTGGTTTTTTAAACACACCTCATATAGCATTCAGTTCTTAAAACATTTGACTGTCGTTATTCCTTTTGTATGTTACCAAGCGCGAAACGTAGCTATTTCTGCAAAGGTTTATCGCAATTAAAATGAAGTGGAGAGAAAAAAATTCTGATGTGTTACACTCACATGACTTTCTCTACTCTTGTACAAACTATTTTTACAAACGCTTATTCTCCATCTACTTCATGTCAATCGAGATATAGATGTTAATCTTATTGCTAATTTTCTTGTAGATGCAAGGGGAATTTGTAGGCTTTAAGCGATAGTCAAATGTTTTAATTGCTGGTTGCTATGTGGAGTATTCCATTCTCTATGCATTACCATGACAAAAAAATGAATAAGGAATTCCCATTTGAGAAAAAGTATAAGTATTGGAAAATTTAAGGGAATAACAAGCAATATCTCGAAAATGATTCACTCAACAAAAAAATTTATGTGATATAAATTGTCTATTTTAACGCGATATACATTTTTTGTGTAGTAAAATTTTGTCTATCTCTTATGGTTTACCAGTTATGCAAAAGTCGTTCACAATGAAGAATACTTTTGTAGACATTCCCAGAAAATTCGATATATACATTTCATTTGTCATGAAAATATCTTAAACATATGATATTTTAATAAAAATTGTTAGCCATTTTTGAGAAAATTAAAATGTTCGAAAAATGTTCCATGTAAAGGGTAATCTGGGGTGGGAGGATTGTCATGAAAACCTTCGTGTCGCATCTCTGGAAGATACTGAACCTATACCAAGTTTGGTGTTTATCCGACTGTTTACACACACACGGACATGTTTCCAAAAATGCTTTTTTTGGATTCAGGGGGTCTCAAAACATATATTTCCGGTGAAATCTCGGTATCGGATTTTTGGGTGGAATACAATACTTGCCCTACTTACTATACGTAGTCGAGAAAGTAATAAACCTTCATAAGAATAATTTTATGGCCACTAGTACACGATAGAGGTAGAGAGAGTCATGTGAATGTAACACATAAACAATTTTTAACCTATTTCGCCTGTGTACAAACTCTCTTTGAACCCTTATACGTAGAATTTTAGCTCTATAGGTGTAGCAGTCCGTTTAAAAATTCCATATTATCATAAGGCTTTCTGTGTTTACTTACCTTAAACAAAATACGTTACTCCTTAACCGGTTTCAACAAATGTAAATGAATGTATACACTAACTTTCTTTAAACTCTTGTATATATTGCGTGAGTGCTCTCATCCTGCGGATTGGTAAGTACGCAACCCTGCATTTTAGAGACGATATGAAATGCAGGTGCTGACATCGCATTCACCAGCCCGCTGGTACTCGTTAACGTTCTCTAATAGCGCAATGGCTAACTTGCTGGAAGGTGATGGTAAAGGTCGGAAGTTCAAATCACGCTGCGAATAAATGAGTTTTATTGTTCATTTCTTACACTTATTCATGATGTTCATTAAAGCATATTCTAACAAGTAACAATTAGTGTTTTAACGAAATTCACATAAATAAACCAAATAAGTGAAACGACACTTCCATGCCAAACTATCAGTTCTCGTTAAATTTACTAAACATATGCAGTGCATAGTCTGTATAACGCAGGGGCTGAATAACTCCTCAATCCGCAGGATGAGATTACTCACGCGGTATATAACAGTTCGAGTGCTTTTTAATACGTAACATAGAGGCGTACTGACGTATCCACACTAGTGGTATAACCAGTGATACTGAATCTAAGATATTTCTTTAAATGCTCTCAGAAATTCCATTGGAGAGCCGCAAACTTCACTATGGAGTTCACACCGAGAAACCAATTGCTATAAGACTTAGTTTGAACTCAGTCTTTTCTCTGAATTACGCTCCAGCCGATATCCCTTTCCAAAGATGATTTACACGCAGCGCGCCTATCAACCAGGGAAGCAAAATCGGCTTGTCCATTACGGCAGAATCGTTAAATGGGATTTCGTGTCGGGAATAGACAGTAGTACCACTCCACCCATAAATCGGATTCTATCCCGTGACACCTGTAAACATTGGAGGGAATGTCAACACCAGTTCCATCTCACAGAAAATAGAGAGCGCTACAAAAAAGAAAATTGCATCAGGGAAATGCGTGCTATCTAACAGGTAGACTGCTGTCTTCAGGAGTTGCACTCCCCCCCAACCTGATCTCAGAAAACAGCGTCTACATCCAACATTTTCTATCAGCCATCCTTCTTCTCAATACCTGGAGTCAAATATATCGTAGACGCGCAAGGGAAAAGATACGCTCTGCTAGAATATGGATGAACACGTCTTTAAATATACTCACTCAGTTGCTGCCAACTTTACAAAAATGGTTAAAGGGGAAATATCTTTCTTCTTCTTCTTCTTCCAGTTTTTTATTTACTTTGCCCATTGCCTAAGCTAGAGGCGGTGTTGCAAAATACGCTCATAATACAAACATCTGTACTAATATAATCAAGAGAGAAAATGTGTATGTGTGTAATGAGTAATCTAAAAAAAAACCGATTTTGATAATTATTTCACCACTAAAAGTTATTCTTTTTAACGGGTATGGGCTATAGAGCCTTTAATTTCAATTCATAAATTACTAAACTGGATTTACAAAGCATCGGTATAGTAAGTAGGGGAAGTATTGTATTCCCAAAAATTCGGTACCGAGATTTCACCGGAAATACATGTTTTGAGATCCCTGAATCCAAAAAAAGCATTTTTGGAAACATATCCGTGTGTCTGTCTGTGAACAGCATAACTCAGAAACGAACAGTAGGATAAACACCAAACTAGGTATTTAGGTTCAGTATCTTCCAGAGATGCGACACCAAGGTTTTCAAGAAAATCCCCCCTCCACAGAGTACCCTTTACATGGAACATTTTTCGAAAATTTTAATTTTCTCAAAAATGGCTCTAACGATTTTGATTAAAATATCATATGTTTAAGATATTTTCATAACCAATAAAAGTATATATCAAATTTTCTGGAAATGTCTCCAAAAGTATTCTTCATTGTGAACGACTTTTGCATAGCTGGTAAACCATAAGAGATAGACAAAATTTTACTACACAAAAAATGTAGGTCGCGTAAAAATACACAATTTATGTCATATACATTTTTTTTGTTGAGTGAACCATTTTCGAGATATTGTTTGTTATTCTCTTAAATTTTCCAATACTTTTTCTCAAATGGAAATTCGTTATTCATTTTTTTTGTCCTGGTAGTGCAGAGAGAATGGAATACTCCACATAGCAACCAGCTCTTAAAAGATTTGACTACAATTAGGGTCAAATTCGTCTTAACCTTACCAAGATTTGAACTCGGGACCTCTTGAGGCAGACACGCCTCTCACACAACACGCAGGTGGGCTGTTTACGTTCTTTGTGTCGACATATTGTGTTAGGTAATTTGAAGCCAACTGCTTAAGAATTCCTAGGACTGATTATTAGGAGTAGCCGCGGGCTGGACAAAATTACAATACAAGATTAACCTTAAAAATTCTGAAACATCATTGTGCAATAATCTTATGAAGATCTGGAGGGGGGGAATAAATGAAATTAATTAACATGCTATTCGAGTTTAGGAAGCTAACCGTACAGTGTAGGGGAAGCCAGTTAGTGCTATATAAAACAGCCTAGCGCTGATTAGAACACTTCCAAGGTACTCGCTGTTTTGGTTTAAATTATAATATGTACTCTTGTGTGGCATAGTGGGGGGAGCAAAGGAATATTTTTAGCTCTGCGGCTGACTAAGGATTCCCAGGGCGGCCAGATCTGTTGACGTCAGCCACAACACGGCGGGACCTCTAACTCTTCCGGCAGAGCACCCTTTCGATGTTCCTCTCTTTTCTCGCAAATGGATACGGGCAAAAGGCTAAAGGTAAAAACCTTTTTCGCCAGAGCACAGCGGTAAGCGAGATGACTCCGCGGTAATGTCTGAAGTTCGCAATCGCAAAATCCCGGGTTCGATTCCTTTCGGACCAGGTACTATAACGGTGGATTTTTTTCGTGGTTTTCCGGGTCGGTAGACAAATTCTGGGCTTTTTTTCCATTCTATCCACGTCATTTCCTTTCATCTGTTTCTAGGTTGTAGGACCAGACGACGGCGGTTTGTGTGTTGCAGCAGGACGGTGAAATTTGTGTTTTCGAAAGATTTCTCCCTAGTGTTTGCTGGATTGCTGGACCCCCTGGGAGTTGTCACGGGATTCCCGGGTTGCGCGGAGCTCAGGTACAGCTAGCCGGTGTCAAGGATAGCCATTATGTTGAAATCGGTATGGACACTGACCTTGCTAGGGCACATCGTCGTCCGAATCTGGTTACCCTTCGCGTCTCCCCTTGAGGCAGTATTTTTAACAATTAAATAATTTCAGTCTAATTATATAATATATAAATTCAATAACAGCCCGCCTTGAAGCAATATGTATATGTAACAATATATAAAATGTATAACAGTCATTGCATATGCTTATATTATTGTATCCATGTGTAATAATGCTATGTAAATATATTACGTAATTTAATAATGTAGGAGCTGTGAGAATAATAAGTTTAAAGTTGCTAACAACGAGGTAACCTTGAGTCAATAATGAGTAAGAAAGTTTAACAGTACTACTTGTGATTCTTGGAGTAACAATAATGTAATTTTAGTGACAGTTTATAAAATAGCCAATCAACAACCAGAAAAAGATTTAGTTAAATGAAGGTATTCTATTGGAGTAGGATTAGCCAATCAAAAACTGAAAAGGAGAAAATTTTACAAATTTAGAGTTCAGTTGCCTGCAGACAGTGTTTGTAACCGGATGCGAGATGTGTCTTCGAGAGAGTTAATACGTATTCGTGTGAGACGAAAATAGTTTACGTATTAAAAGTGCAAGTAATTAATTAAAGAATCTCACAGCTCTGTATATCAGTGAAGTGTTATTTAAGTCGTATCAAGTATTAATAAAAGGAGCGAAGTAAAATTATAATCTGTGTAAGCCTACATTCTTGTCGCATCACAACCCTGCTAAGAGAAACGTGTCTCTAACAATAATACTGACGCAGCCGAGTCAAAAATAAACATTTAATACTTAAAGAAACAATCACATTACAAAGTTAATATTTTTTTTTAAACTTGGGGCAAAGGCCACCAGAAAGTACATTTGGGGCAAAGGCTACCGGAAACAGTTTACTATACTTGCGTTTGCAACTACTACAAGTTCAGCTCCCCAACAGTTGAAATACAATACAACTCCTACTTCAAATCGGCTTTTCCAAACGTGAAACAATAAACATTTACATCCTTCTTCCTAGCCTACTTCTGATACTGCACTCCAGTTACTAGAGGCTCCTCCGTATTCCGCACACCACCGTTACTGCGCCTGACCCTGCGACTTTAAAATATGAAAAGACAAGTGAAATGAAAGAGAATTAGGGAAGGAAACATGCCAAGTTACAGCTGACTTCTCTCAACCTTCAAGTGTAATACTGTGGCCTTATGTAATTTAAATCATTTATCCTAAAATCTCATAACGAATATCAAGTATTGCAAAAGTAATGCTCTAAATGAATCGTTTTAGAAGAACTGTGAAAGAATAACGAGTACAGAAGGTCGTTAACTGTTACAACACTTTTTACACTCTGATAGTTTAAATAAGAATTCTTCCACAGTAAGGCTGAGACCACACAGAAGCAACGCTTTCGTGAAATACAGTAACGTATCCTTTTATATTAGGCCATCGCTTACACTTGGGTTTATTGCAAGACTTTCCAAATCTACCTACCACTCCTTCTTGGGTAGTTACTATTAAATAGATAATAAACTTTGTAGCAATAAATGAAGTGTCAAAAAGCAAGATGCATTCCGATTTTAAAAGTAGCCTAATTCTCGATCACATGTACAATTTTCGTCTTATTAATAGTTTACAACCGCAAAATACGGTCTTATAAACGTATATTTAACAATCTGATGTGTTACACTCACATGACTTTCTCTACTCTTGTACAAACTATTTTTACAAACGCTTATTCTCCATATGCTACATGTTAATCGAGATGTTAATCTTGTGGATAGTCAAATCTTTTAAGAGCTGGTTGCTATGTGGCGCATTCCATTCTCTTTGTATGTCCAGTACATAAAAAAAATGAATAACGAATTCCTATTTGAGAAAACGTTTAAGTATTGGAAAATTTAAGGGAATAACAAGCAATATTTGTGTATTTTAACGCGATCTACATTTTTCGTGTAGTAAAATTTTGTCTATCTCTTATGGTTTACCAGTTATGCAAAAGTCGTTCACAATGAAGAATACTTTTGGAGACATTCCCAGAAAATTCGAGATATACATTTTATTTGTCATGAAAATATCTTAAACATATGATATTTTAAGCAAAATCGTTAGAGGCATTTTTGAGAAAATTAAAATTTTCGAAAAATGTTCCATGTAAAGAGTAATCCCAAGTGGGGGGATTTTCTTGAAAACCTTCGTGTCGCATCTATGAAAGATACTGAACCTAAATACCGAGTTTGGTGTTTATCCGACTGTTCGTTTCTTAGTTATGCTGTTCACAGGCAGACACACAGACACACACACACACACACACACACACACACACACACACACACGGACATGTTTTCAAAAATGCTTGCTTTTGATTCAGGGGGTCTCAAAACATATATTTCCGGTTAAATCTCAGTATCGAATTTTTGGGTGGAATACAATACTTCCCCTACTTACTATACGTAGTAGAGAAAGTAAAAATGAATAACGAATTCCTATTTGAGAAAATAAGTATTGAAAAATTTAAGGGAATAACAAGCAATATTTCGAAAATGGTTCACTCAACAACAAAAATGTATATGACATAAATTGTGTATTTTAACGCGATCTACATTTTTTGTGGAGTAAAATATTGTCTATCTCCTATGGTTTACCAGTTATGCAAAAGTCGTTCACAACGAAGAATACTTTTGGAGACATTCCCAGAAAATTTAAGATATATATTTTATTTGTCATGAAAATGTCTTAAACATATGATATTTTAATTAAAACCGTTAGAGGCATTTTTGAGAAAATTAAAATTTTCGAAAAATGTTCCATGTAAAGGGTAGTCTGGGATGGGGGGATTTTCTTGAAAACCTTCGTGTCGCATCTCTGGAAGATACTGAACCTAAATATCAAGTTTGGTGTTTATCCGACTGTGCGTTTCTGAATTATGCTGTTCACAGACAGACACACACAATGCTTTTTTTGTATTCAGGGGGTCTCAATACATATATTTCCGATGAAATCTCGTGTCGAATTTTTGGGTGAAATACAATACCTCCCGTACGTAGTAGAGAAGGTAAAAATGACGACAGTTAATTTCCAGGTATAACAGTAGCTGTACCAGTTTGTTGTTATGAAATGAAAGCAGAGAAGTTTTCAAATGTTATTAAACTGAATTTAATTCTATAGATCGTTATTTTCATGTCTTTGTATTTTCTTCGACAGAGATTCCAATTATCGTAATAACTTGTTGCTTATTCCCTTTGGTATGTTAATAATGAGAACATGTTTAATTAAAAAGTGCTGTTTAGTTATTTTAAGTTCTTTTTGTGCTGAAATGCAGGGATATATAGCGTTTAAATTGCTACCGTTTGTTTAATTGAATACTTTAAAATCATCTGCATTAATTGCCTACAGATACAGCATTTTCGTTCCAATTTAAAATCACCATAATTATTGTGGAATAATTTTGTATCGGGGTACTAATGGAAAGCGAGTCATTGTAATAGCATGCGTTGGCTCAGAGATGGCAGCGCTAGTCTCTCCGCGGTGCTGACCTCTGTTAGCTACTCGCTGTACTGTAGCCGGACGTGAAAAATTGATCTCCCGAAGATCTGCTCTTGGTTGCATTGCGCTTGCGCCAACTCTTGAGTAGTGGTTTGTTTGGAGCGCGAAATAATTTATACCTTCTTCAACCGGATGTTTTGCTTTTTTTTACTTCCGCTTTTTTGTCTACTTGTACCGGGAGTGGAGTTTCATATTTTTAATGTTTTTATATTTGTTATTTAGGGCTAGAACCGAAGAAAGAGAACCAGATTAAAGCAGAGCGGTTGTCAATTAAATGCAGCATAAGAAAGACACAGTTATAAAATACAATCTTTTTCTCTGGAGCTCTGTGGCTGCTTATGATATTTCTGAAAACATATTTTAATTACAGAAATAAGCATGGACGTTTGGATATAATTTTTTCACTATTATTTTGAGCTATGATAAACGACATTCAATTTTGCTAGTGGAAATATTGCATTCGATACGAAAGTTCAATATCGAGATTTTTTTCGTGCTCCCCTGAATCCAAAATGTATTGCGAAACATGTGTGCGCCTGTCTATTACACTAGTCTGCATGATATCGAATGACTGAAAACTAATAAATGATTACGGCTCACTTTTTTCTGCTGATTTCACAACTGCTTTTATTATTTTTTTTCTATCACGTACAGCTTTTTCACAACTTCGCTTCAAAAAAATCTGATGCGTTACACTCACATGACTTTCTCTACTCTTGTACAAACTATTTTTACAAACGCTTATTCTCCATCTACTTCATGTTAATCGAGATAAACATTTGCAGACTCTATCTTATTGCTAAGTTTCTTGTAGATGTAAGGGGCATATATGTTTACAAGGGCAATATAGAAATACAGTAGCCCTTAAGCACATACATATCTCTTAATAGCTGGTTGCTAGGTGCAGCACCATTCCCTTTGCCACAGATTAATACTCTTTGCATATCCAAGACAAAAGAATGAATAACGAATTCCCATTTGAGAAAATAAGTATTGAAAAATTTAAGGGAATAACAAGCAATATCTCGAAAATGGTTCACTCAACAACAAAAATGTATATGACATAAATTGTGTATTTTAACGCGATCTACATTTTTTGTAGGGTAAAATTTTGTCTATCTCTTATGGTTTACCAGTTATGCAAAAGTCGTTCACAATGAGGAATACTTTTGGAGACATTGCCAGAAAATTCAAGACATACATTTTATTTGTCCTGAAAATATCTTAAACATATGATATTTTAATCAAAATCTTTAGAGCTATTTTTGAGAAAATTAAAATTTTCAAAAAATATTCCATGTAAAGAGTAATCTGGGGTGGGGGGAATTTCTTGAAAACCTTCGTGCTGCATTTCTGGAAGATACTGAAACTAAATAGCAAGTTTGGTGTTTACCCGACTGTTCGTTTCTGAGTTATGCTGTTCGCAGACACACAGACACACACACGGACGTGTTTCCAAAAATGCGTTTTTTTGGATTCAGGGGCCCTCAAAACGTATATTTCCGGTGAAATCTCAGTATCTAATCTTTGGGTGGAATACAATACTTCCCCTACTTATTACGCAGTAGAGAAAGTAAAAAGTGCTGAGATATGGTATAAACAGCCGAATGTGTTTCTATATTCGCACCTATGAAGGAATATACGTAACGCAGTCCTCATGGCCTTAATTTGAAATCATTTCTATGGTGCGCCCAACATTGAGAAAGTAATAATACAGAGCCTTTTGTTGTACACATCCCTTTGCATATGGTTTTGAATTTAATTTCAGGTTTTACCTGATAGAAACTTTATTACATACATATGGGTAATAACGGAATCGTATTATGTTCAACGCAACTAATACTTTTTCTTATGATAGCGGATTTCAAATATGTATAAGGCACATAAAATGCAACAGCCATCCCATTGCTGCCAAGCTGAATGCACATTCTACAGGAATCTCCAGATTGTTTGCTAGTTACCCATGTGCTGTACAGTAGTGCAAAGTGAAATAAATTAAAATAGAAATGAGAAAGCAGTGGCAATTAATTAATGGCGAAATCAGAGCATTATAGGCTAGTGTTACAAAACTTCCTCTCCACGTAACGAAAAGTATCTCTTGACATGCTGCAACACTATTGCCATAAAGCCTGTGCAATAGCAATCATTTTTATCGTGGCTATAATATAGTGGTTAGGAGAATCACTTTGTTTATGAATAAGGCAGTTAAAAACGAAACCTGTAAGATGGTAATGGTTAGAGAAAGTAGAATGAGTGTACCACCTCAGATTATTATTATTATTATTATTATTATTATTATTATTATTATTATTATTATTACTTTCTCTACTACGTATAGTAACTAGGGGAAGCATTGCATTCCACCCAAAAATTTGATACCGAGATTTCACCGGAAATATATATTTTGAGACCCCCTGAATCCAAAAAGGCATTTTTGGAAACATGTCCGTGTGTGTGTCAGTGAACAGCATAACGAACAGTCGGATAAACACCAAATTTGGTATTTAGGTTCAGTATCGAGTTGCAACACGAAGGTTTTCAAGAAAATTCCCCCATACCAGATTACCCATTACATGGAACATTTTTCGAAAATTTTCATTTTCTCAAAAATGACTAACGATTTAATTAAAATATCATATGTGTAAGATATTTTCATGACAAATAAAATGTATATCTTGAATTTTCTGGTAATGTCTCCAAAAGTATTCTTCATTGTGAACGACTTTTGCACAACTGGTAAACCATAAGAGACGGACAAAATTTTACTACAAAAAATGTAGACTATTTTCGAGATATTGCTTGTTATTCCCGTAAATTTTTCAATACCTATGCTTTTTCTCAAATGGGAATTCGTTGTTCATTTTTTTATGTCCTGGACATGCAAAGAGAGTGGAATGCGCCACATAGCAGCCAGCTCTTTAAAGATCTGACTATCACTTAAACCCTACCATATTCCCGTTGCACCTACAAGAAAATTAGTAATAAGATTAACATCTCGATATCTCGATTAACATGAAGCATATGGAGAATAAGCGTTTGTAAAAATAGTTTGTACAAGAGTAGAGAAAGTCATGTGAGTGTAACACATCAAATTTTATTTTTATTATTATTGTTGTTTTTATCATCATAAAAAACTGTTAGCTGATTTCATCTAGGCAACAGAACACCAACCTCGGAAATGAAATAAAAACCAAAATGAGCAACCAGGGTTTAGTGACCACTTTGTTGTGAAACGCCTTTCAGATCAGCGGAGCGAGTTTTCATGCCAATCCATCAGTTGTCAGTGAACTGCCGAGCGAGCTAGAGAGAGTCGGATGAAATTCGTTCGAGTGGACGTGACCACTTAACATTTCTGCGGAGCATTTACTGGGCTACGTGATCCTTTTGAACCATTCGTTTATTATGTTTAATTCATACGAGGCATGGAGGTGTACCATTCTGGTGTCGAGTACTTTTTATAACCCTGTCTTCTTTCAAAATAAATTCAGCTTTCTTTACATACACAGATATGGGTTGCAAACATGGAATTCATTAGTGTACAAATATTAATTCACTGCTACTTGTAATCACACACGTAGAATATTAATATTTATGTACTGGTATTAGTTTTATACTCTGAAATAAATGTATACAACAAACCCAATAATTATGTTTTGCTTAATCTGTACTAAAGAAATAATAATTACGAGGGCGGATTGATAAGTCAGTGTTTTTTTTAAAGAAAATAACAGTTTGTTTCCAAAAAATCAATTTTATTTCTCAACATAGTCTCCTTTCAATTCAATACACGTTGTCCAACGTTTCTTCAATTTTTTAACCCTTCCAAAAAATATGATTTTTCGAAGTTGGCAAAATATGAGGCTGTTTCTGCCATGTGTGTTCACTGGAAGTGAATTTTTTCCCAGCGAGGCAATTTTTCAGCTTTGCGAATAGGAAGAAGTCGCTCGGAGCCAAATCTGGAGAATATGGTAGGTGAGGTAGCAGTTCGTAGCCCAATTCCACAAATTTTGCAATGGCAATGGCACCCGCATTATCCTGGTGAAAGAGAACCTTTTTCTTCACCTTATGAAACTGATCCAGCATTGCGGCATAATATGAACCTGTGATCGTTTTACCCTTTTCCAGGTAGTGGATGTCTATCACCCCTCGTGAATACCAAAAGACAGCTGCTGTGATTTTCCGACGGAATGGTTTTCGCTTTCTTTGGAGCAGGTTCGCCGAAGGAAATCCACTGCTTTGATTGTTGTTTGGTTTCAGGTTGATAGTAACGGATCCAAGTTTAATCAACCGTGATATATAACGCCGCAAAAACGCATTAGGGTTGCGCTGGAACGGTTCAAACATCCCTATGTATGGTGACACGATTCCGCTTGTTCTCAACTGTGAGCAGTCGCGGCACCCATCTTCCTCATACCCAAAAATTCGTGCAGAATGTTATACACCCGTTCACTCGAGATGTTTACGGATTATCACTCGGCGGTCTTCCAACACAATATCGTGAACTTTGTTCACCATTTCTTCTGTTGTGACCTCAACCGGCCGCCCTGTGTGCACGACATCTCTTGTGCTCGAACGGCCACATCGAAATCCTGTGAACCACTTGTGAACCATGCCA
This sequence comes from Deroplatys truncata, assembly GCA_030765065.1. Taxonomy (NCBI): domain Eukaryota; kingdom Metazoa; phylum Arthropoda; class Insecta; order Mantodea; family Mantidae; genus Deroplatys; species Deroplatys truncata. Next base: position 143,392,520 of record CM060985.1, on the reverse strand, counting down.
TGTGATGGAGCAGAGCTCCTATAATACTTGCTCAGTTTTTCTTCCGTTTCCTTCACCGTCTTACCACGCAAAAAGTAGTGCTTTATCACAACACGAAATTAACTTTTCTCCATTTTCTACGAAGCAACACACATCTGCTTATTTTAGACGCTCTCAAAAATTTTCCAAGAAAAATGACGACGAATTTCTGCGATTATATCCAGAATAGATGTAAGATTTGGGTGCAAACAAGAAACCTGTGATTAGAACGCTATCTTTCGTCAAAGTCAAGGACTTATCAATCCGCCCTTGTAATAACTTCCGAAAAAAGAACAATTTTGAGCGACCAGAAACTGCCTCATTTCTCTCGTAGTGGACTAAAGTTTCTTCAGTTTGCTATGTTTGTATGCAATAAAGTATATATTTTATTTATTTGTTTCTGTGTCCCTTATTTAAGGTAGGTTGTGGGAGTATTTTTGTGCCTGTATAAATATAAACAATAACCACAGTGATATGCAAGCATATGCATAGTAATACTGTTACGACTATGGATTAATTAAGGAACTTCCCAAACCTTTCCGTATTATACTTAAAACCATGACAACGGGGGCGAAACTCCCTAAGGATGCGAAACTAACGATTGAGACAGAGGGATACCGGAATCTGTAAAGAAGCCTAAAGAAGAAAGTATTTAAATTTTAACAAATGATAATTTTATTAACAAAAGCTGTTATCTTAACCGTGTATGCTGTTCACAAAGAACTCATCCTTGCCACTAGGCAGATATTTACAAGCTTTGTTGCCTAAAGAGGTCGAACAATTAATCGTCAATAATTTTATATACACTCATCCCACACTCCTACTTACTATCTAAAGCGTCATCAAAGCCACCAGAATATTATGGACTAATCCAGAACAAAATCAAGCTACCAACATTTGAGTTGAGCCTTCCGGAATGAAAAAATCTCTAAACGCATTCTGGGAGGGCCGACTCCGTGTTAGGCGTACCAACCTAGCTCTACATGTGCTCGCCACAATATGATATTGAAAACTATACAATTAATAGGCATAAACGTTATCTTGTATTTTTACTTTCTCTTCTACGTAGAGTAAGTAAGGTGAGTATTGTATTCCAACAAAAATTCGATATCGAGTTTTCACCGGAAATACATGTTTTGAGGCCCCCTGAACCAAAAAAGCATTTTTAGAAAAAAGTCCTTGTCTGTCTGTGTGCAGCATCACTCAAAAACAAAAAGTCGGATAAATACCGAACTTGGTATTTAGGTACAGTATCTTTCAAAGATTTTCAGAAACATTCCTTCATCGCAGACCTTTACATGGAACATTTTTCGAAATTTTTTATTTTCTCAAAAATGGCTTTAGCGGCTTTGATTAAACTATCATATATTTAGATATTTTCATGACAAATAAAATGTATATCTTGGATTATCTGGGAAGGTCCCCATAAGCCCTCTTCTTTCTGAATGGCTTTTGCATAACTGGTAAACCGTAAGAGATAGACAAAATTTTACTACACAAAAAATGTAGATCGCGTTAAAATACACAATTTATGTCATATACATTTTTTGTTGTTGACTGAACCGTTTTGGAGATATTGCTTGTTATTCCCTTAAATTTCCAATACTTTTTCTCAAATGGGAATTCGTTATTCATTTTTTTTTGTGTCCTGGACATACAAAGAGAATGGAATACTCCACGTAGCAACCACCTCTTAAAATATTTGACTATCGCTTAAAGCCTACCAATTTCCCTTGTAACTACAAGAAAATTAGCAATAAGATTAACATCTCGATTAACATGAAGCATATGGAGAATAAGCGTTTGTAAAAATAGTTTGTACAAGAGTAGAGAAAGTCAATGCCATGTTGGAGTGGGTTAGCTTGCCGATGTGGAAGCATAGTAGTTGTGGATATTGAGCGCATCATTCCACACTGAAATATCAGTGAACCTTGTAAGCCGGAATGAAGACGCATTGCTGATGCTAACGTAATCATTAGGAAGGATGGCCGCGTTGCCATGCGTCTCATCTGTCAGTTGCAGCCAGCTTTATTCGCTTGGAAGAGTAATAGTCATCTGGCAACATTGGATTAATGCACTGTCGGCACCAGCGTGATATAATATCTCTGCTGGGATGGTTTTAAAATCAAGGGTGATGCAGAAATTCTTCCCCTATAAGAGAGAGTTCGCCTAATTAATTTGGGTTTTAATAGCACTGGCCCTTGCCCTTCCAGCTCAGAACGGAAATGTAATTTATTTTAAAAGTTAGTTTCACTGTGGGAATGTCTCGTTTTCCACTGAGTGTGGAACCAATGAACTGTTAGGTTACAAGAGGTATCTGGCAGACACCTCCTCCCACTTCGACCCCCAATGCACACTGGTGATAAATACAACCCTTGAACTAGCGATATATTTCTTTGACACAATAATATATCTACAATGCTTTTTTCTGTATTTTACTTTCCCTTTGCAATATCAAGTACACAGCAATAAATATTTTCTGCTGCAACACACAAAGGTATGTGTTAGCGGTATTTATGTTTCTTGGTAGCTTACAATAAACTAGAATAAGGACGTCGGACGGAGGCTAAGTTATTGCTTACTTGTTTCTGGGAGCTTTGATTTATTCCTTTACAACGATTCTAAAACGTAGAAGCAAAGCACTGTGTTATAATTTGCTATACTTACAACACCCTTACAGTGAACGCATAAGCTGATCAAGTATTTTGGTGAATTGTTGGTATAGAGCGAGTTTACGTCGAAATCTACGAATTAAAGTTAATAGGTACATAGGCACGACTAGACATCGCATTTGTGTGCGCTGGGGCAGTATTTTTAACATTTAAATGATTTCAGTCAAATTATATGTGTATGTAATAATTTGTAAAATGTATGTAACAGTTATTGCATATGCTTTTATTGTAAACATCTTCAGTAATGTTTTGTGAATGCATTACGTAATTAATAATGTAGGAGCTGTGAGAATAATAAGTTAAAAGTTGCTAACAATGAGTAACCTTAAGGCAATAATGAGTTTGAGAGTTTAAATATTACTTGTGATTCTTATAAGCAATAATATGATTTTAGTGACAGTTTATAAAATAGCCAAGCAACAACCGGAGGGGGTTTTAGTTAAATGAAGGTATTCTATTGGAGTAGGATTAGCTAATCAGAGACTTGAAATACAGAAATTTACAAGTTTAGACGGTTGAAATCCATTCAGTTGCCTGCAGATGTTGTCATAACTGGATGCGTTGCTTGTGCGTCCTCGAGAAATATATTACGTATTCGTGTGAGACGAAAATAGTATACGTGTTTATATCAGTGAAGTGCTATTTAGCTTGTGTCAAGGATTAATAAAAAGGAGTGAATTAAAACTTAAAATCAGTGTAAGCCTACATTCTTGTCGCATCACGGCCTGCCAAGATGTCTATGTCTCTAAAATAATACTGACGCAGCCGAGGCAAACATAAATATGTAATATCTAAAGAAACAGTCCAATTACAAAGCTATTATTTTTAAACTTGGGGCTAAGGCCACCTGAAATTACATTTTGGGGCGAAGGCTACCGGAAACTGTTTACAATACGTGCTGTTGCAACCATTACAGTCGAAATATAATACAACTCCTTCAATACAAACTACTTCAAATTGACGACCAAAGCGTGGTGCAAACAACGTAAAGAAAACCCCAACTTCAGCGCTCATGCATGCATTTATTCTATCAAAAGCTTTAAACTATGTTCCTTAATTTCGAAAACATGCCCTGAGCATGCACTAAAATTGTTAACTTTAAGGATGTACTTTTTGGTACTTAGAATGTACATTCTTCGGTAGACCTTATTCCGGTCGTTATGATTTGATTTGCAAGTGACTTTAATGAACGTTTTCTCCAATGCTCGGATGTAAGTTTATGGCATTTATCGGTTTACATGAGCTTGTATGCTGAGAAGCATCTTTTTCATGTCTGCAGATGTTATCGGAAAACATTTGAAAGCCCTTACTAACCTTGGGTAAATTTTTTAGGTAGCACTATATTTTCACCTACAGCATTTATATTCGCAAAAACTTTGTCAGGATTTCTGTCTAAAACACTGCACAATTCCTCCGTGATATAATATCGAGTTTTTCGACACATCTTACAGACAAGATCAGGTTTTAATATCTCAACAGAGAATAGGCCATACCAAGATCACGTGCAGTTATCTTCTTTCAAAGGACCAACCACCCATCTGCCACCAGTGTAACATACTGTTAACGACGAAACACATAATCGTGGAATGTCCACAATACGATCAATGGAGCCAACACTACCAGATACCCAATGATTTACAAACAGCACTCAACTATTCGATGTACCCTAAGGTAGTTTAATTTTTTAAAAGCATAAATTTATATAAAAGTATATAATGTTCAATCAGTTTGGTTAATTATAGTGTCACAATTTTATACTAGTTCATTATAATGGTTCAAAACTGCCAGTATGTTAAATAATCTCATTGTTTTATTGTTAAATATTTATTTTATAAAAAGTTGTAAAGTCGTTATATGACTAATATGTTAAAGCTACTATAGACTTTCAAATTAAAAATAAAACTGCACAATTTACTGTTTAATTTGTCCGCAAAGTTCAAGGCAGCACTGTCGACTTAGGTTAACTTTCATATGTGTGTCTCCATGGTAAGGACTTTATTACGAGTGTAAGTCAATAAGTATCCGCTCATAATTTTTACTTTCTCTACTACGTATAGTAAGTAGGGGAAGTATTGTATTCCATCCAAAAATTCGATACCGAGATTTCACCGGAAATACATGTTTTGAGACCCCCTGAATCCAAAAAAAGCATTTTTGGAAACATGTCCGTGAATTCCGATTTGAAAAAAACACTACAATGTAAAGTATAATATCTCGAAAATGGTTCACTCAACAAAACAAATGTGTATAACATAAATTGTGTATTTTAACGCGATCTACATTTTTGTGTAGTTAAATTTTGTCTATTTCTTATGGTTTACCAGTTATGCAAAAGTCGTTCACAATGAAGAATACTTTTGGAGACATTCCCAGAAAATTCGAGATATATATTTCATTTGTCATGATAATATCTTAAACATATGATATTTTAATCAAAATCGTTAGAGCCATTTTTGAGAAAATTAAAATTTTCGAAAAATGTTGCATGTAAAGGGTAGTCTGATGTGGGGGTATTTTCTTGAAAACCTTCATGTCGCATCTCTGAAAGATACTGAACCTAAATACCAGGTTTGATGTTTATCCGACTGTTCGTTTTTGAGTTATGCTGTTCACACACACACACACACACACACACGGACATGTTTCCAAAACTGCTTTTTTTGGATTCAGGAGGTCTCAAAACATGTATTTCCGGTGAAATCTCGGTATTGAAATTTTGGGTGCAATACAATACTTCCCCTACTTACTATGCGTAGTAGAGAAAGTAAAAAATACTCTGCTAGCAATTAGTACAGATTATTGCTGGAAGAAAGTTACATAAATGCCACCATCGGATGAGACGTAACATGAATTTCACGATTCTGTAGAAAAAACATTAGTCTTCTGGCTTCTCAACCCAGAGGTCCCGGGCTCGATTCCCGGTTGGAGAGGGACATATTTCTTTTGCCAGAGTCATTGCCTTCTCAGCAGGGTCTGGAAATATGAGTGTATGAGTGAATGTAAGTGCGACATATTTCGGCAGCGCGTTTTAATCTGTGTCTGTCGTCCTCCGTGGGGTAGTGGTTATCATTCTAGCTTCTAGTTCCTGAGGTCGCGGGTTCAAACCCGACGGAGGGCGATGGACATTTTTCGGGCATAAAAAGGCTTAGCATGGCTTCCTTCGGAACCGAAGTAAAGCCGGAGGTCCCGTGTCGTACATTTACGGCACGTAAAAGAACCTCAAGCCTGATACAGAGGCCTCTGAGCAAAGTTACCGATCTTTCACGCCCAGTATAGAATGGGACGCTAAGGAGCATAGCAGTTAAAGAGTGTCTATAAATAAAACTCAATTTAATTTAATTTTAATCTATGTCTTATGCTTTACCAGTTATACAAAATTATGCAATGTTTCTTTCGAATGAAGAGGGCCGCACATAGTATTCCCAGAAAATTTAAGATATGCCTACGTTTTATTTGCAATGTCTTATGTAGTATTTTAATAAAAATCGTTGCCCATTTTTTGTAAAAATAAAAGATATCAAGAAATTTTCCAAGTAAACGGTAATTTTCTGGAAAATCTTCGTGTTTGCATCTTTGGAAGATTCTGAACCTAAATATCAAGTTCGGTTTTTATTCTAAATTTCGTTTTTGAGTTATACAGTTATACACCTCGAACATTTTCCTAAAATTACTTTTTTATTCAGGGTCTCAAAGGTCCTGTGAAATCTCGATATTGCATTTTTGTATGTATACTTCTTCTGCGAGCTAGGGTGTGTGGTGGTGAAAATGAAAATTAGGTTAAATATGAGCTGGAATACAGTATATGAGCCTGCGCACTGTTTTTTTTTAAGATCAATGTTGATAGAAGTGCTTCAAATGAAAGAGATTTTCCATATCTCGAATTTTCATTATTAAACTTTTAGGAAGTGTTTAAAATACGCAGTGCATAAAATAGGATTGAAACAGGGTAAAATTGGAAGCTGAAATGCCTCCTGGGGTTATCAACTAAATGTTTTAAAAAACAACACGATTTAAAATTTAAGACACAATTAAAACGCTTTGCCAACAGCTAGGGGATTGCTCAAATAATAATAATAATAATAATAGGTTCAATTTTATTTTCGCATCTTTTCCTTACAATGATGTTGTATAAAAAACAAGTAAGAGTGTAAATTAGCATTCTCTCTGGTATGATCTCATAAATTTTGTAATCTCCGTATAAATGTATTTATTTACTTAAACACTAAAATTATTGGCATATTTACAGTGTGCCATGACGTATAGTAGTGCCTGTACGCTGGTGTCTCCTAGCGGCGGCACGCCGAAGTACATGTTTCTCACCGTCTCCCAGAGATGGCGCAGGACTAGAATGTTGGCAAGTCTAATCGATATATTTGGCGCGCCTCGAAGGTTGTTGTATATTTCCTTTTGCACAAACAATGGAGCAAAGTTTGTTTTACTGAAACTTTACAATACTGCATCCGGAGAAATAAACCAGGTGCAGGTTTTTAATCATGTAATGAATAGTATCTTTTAGAATTTTTTACGATGCTTAGCTGTGCGGTATTTTATTGCACTTCTTTTTGTTTTAGAAAGTTGTGCCCAGGAAACACGTCTCTAGTTTATGTATCCTTAAAGTTGTTTTAGAGTTTAAAAGGTAGTTTATTTGCAGGATAATACTTTACGTAATTAGTTTTAAATTACACAGATAGCTCTAATTAATAACATGGTTAGCTGTGCCCTATTGTGCTGAAATTGTATACCTTTAACATCACAGCCTATAATTAAGATTCTTTCATGCTTGGCCTGAGTTGTTAAGAAGCTATTTTAATTTCTCTACGGCGCACCTACAGTAAGTAGAGGAAGTATTGTATTCCACCCAAAAACTCGGTGTCGAGATTTCACCGGAAATGCATGTTTTGAGACTACCTGAATCCAAAAGAAGTGCATTTTAGAAAAAGGTCCGTGTGTGTCTGTGAACAGTATAACTCAAAAAAAAAAGGTTGGTTAAGTACCAAACTTTGGTATTTATGTTCAGTAGTGTCTAAGGATGCGACATTCACACCAAACTACCATTTGCATCGAACATTTTTCCAAATTTTTGATTTTATAAAAACGGCGCTGTTGATTTTGATTAAGATACCATATATTAAAGATATTTACATGAAAACTAAAATGTATATCTTGAATTTTCTTGGAGCAGACTATGAAGTCCTTTTCATTTAGAAGGAATTTTGTATAATCTTGTATAATTGCTAAACGTTAGGGAATAGACCTAATCGTACTACACAGAAAATGTAGATCTATTTAAAACATACAGTTTTTTTAAAACAAGTTTTAGTGGCTTAATACATTTCTGAGATATCTGTTCGAATTGCTCGTTACTTGGTCATTCTCTTAAAAATTCTGTCAACATTCAATTTTGCTTAATCGGTTCTTACATTCTCTATTACTATAGCAAGTAGGGGAATTGCATTCCACTCAAAAATTATATTTCGAGATTACACCGGAAATACATGTTTTGGTCCCCTGAATCCAAAAAATCACTTTTAGAAAAATGTCCCTGTGTCTGTATCTGTGAAGAGCATAACACAAAAACGAAAAGGCGGATAAATACCAAACTTGGTATTTAGGTTCAGTATATTTCAATGATGCCCCACCCCAGACTACACTTTTTACGGAACATTTTTCGATAAACTTTGATTAAAACACATATTTAAGATATTTTAATGATAAATGAAATGTATATCTTTAATTTTCTGGGAATGTCCCCAACAGACCTCTTCTTTCTGAATGACTTTTGCATAACTGGTAATCCGTAAGAGATAGACAAACATTTTCTACACAAAAATGTAGAGCGCGTAAAACATACAATTTATATTATATACATTTTTTATTTTGTCCAGTGGTCTATTTCGGAGAATATTCCTTGTTATTTGTTTGAATTTTTCAATGCTTATACTTTTTCTTAAATTGTAATCCATTATTATTATCGTTTTTATTATTATTATTTTTATGTCCTGGACATGCAAAGAAAATGGAATGCTGCACATAGCAACCAGCATAAAACATTTGGCTGTCACTCAAAGTCTACCATATTCCCCTTGCACCTACAAGAAAATTAGCAATAAGATAATTCCTGCAGATGTTTACCTTGATTAACATAAAGTAGATGGAGAATAAGCGTTTGTAAAAATAGTTTGTACAAGAGTAGAGAAAGTCATGTGAGTGTAACACATCAGATTTTTTTCATTTATACCCTGCCTTTAACTACAATGATTCTATCGGCGGCCTTTACTTTGGAACATATTATTGCCTATAGGAAATGGTATTAACTCGTATTCGCTTTTTGCTGGATTTCTGGTCAACTTTGGGTTTTATTCATTAGATTATACACTCGCACACATTCACACTCGTACTTAGGTTTAGGGAGATTAGGAAATAATCTTGGCTAGGGAAAATTCCCATTCCCCCCAGCCGGGAATCGAACCCGGACTCACTCACACAGCAGGCATACTCTACCGACTGAACGATAAGGCCAGTTATTTCTCGCGATGTCACGGTAACAGTATGAAATTTTGAGGCCAGCGTATAGCGTCCAGCTATTAAACATTTGACTATCGCTGTTCTCTTTGTATCTTAAACGAAATGTGTAATTTAGCCATGTCTGCAAAGTTTCGTCTCGATTAAAATGACGTAGATAGAAAAATAAGCTTTCGTAAGAATAGTTTGTATACCCATAATAAACGATAGAGGGTAGAGAATGTCATGTAGATGGAGGATATCAGAATTTTTTAAAGTACTACCAGATTAAAATATTCAAGGAATAGGATGTACGACGGCTGATCAACAAAGACTGAGACCGATTTTTTTTTCACAGATGTTTAATACTCCAATTCAATGTTGACATGATCTTTTTCAAAGTACTCCCCTCCTACTTCAATGCACTTTTTATAGCGTCTCTGCCAGTCCTTGAACACGTGCTGCAGACCATTCTTTTTCAGGTCCTTGAGAATCGCCTCACTTTTCTTGAGCACTGCTTCAGAGTTCTCAAATCGAATACCCCTAAGCTTTGCCTTTAGTGATGGGAATAAAAAAAGGTCACAGGGTGCAAGATAGGGGCTATAAGGTGGATGTGGTACACAGGTAATGTTGAATTGAGCCAGAAACTGCATGACTTGATTTGCGACGTGAGGCCGTGCATTGTCATGATGAAGTCGCCACCCAGTCCGAGAAAGCTCTGGTCGTTTCTTTGCAATGTGCTTCCTCAGTGTAGCCAATACTGACGTGTAGTATGCTGCTGTAACAGTAGTGTAAGGGGGAACTGCATGCTGGTAAATCATTCCATTACAGTCAACAAATGTGATCACCATCACTTTCCCTGCAGATGGAACAACTTTTGCCTTTTTTGGTGTTGGAGAACCTGTCGATTTCCACACTGTGCTGGCTTGTTTTCCTTCAGGCTCATAATGATGCAGCCATGACTCATCACCGGTGATAATCGATTTAAAAAATGCATCACCTCCATTGTCTGGTAAGCGAAATGCATGTAGGGTGTACAAAATAGAGCATTACTACCAACCTACCAATACGAGTGTGCTGCCGCCTACCAACATTATACATAAAAACCCGCTCTTTTCAAATATTTATGTTACAGATACGAAACTATCACGGAAGCTTCAGGAAAAATCAGTCTCAGTCTTTGTTGATCAGCCCTCGTAGAATTCAAGGGCCACGGATCGTATACTACTTGACCACTAGTTTGTAGATATGTTTTTATACTTGTGCAAATATCTAATGTGTCACGCTACTTTTCCTATCTGTTTCTAATCCACAGGTACCCCACAAATACTTCTGTTTTTATTTACTTTACATTAAATACCTGCCTGTAAATAGTCTTAAATTAGGTAATACAGACTTTGGCAATCCAAGACGAGGAAACAAACATAAAATATTTAGATTACACATCGAATTTTGTTTGATATGCAGCATGCGAAGGAAACAACAGAATCGCCGATTTTCGAATGTTGCATAGATGGCGCACCACGAATAAACTACTTGTGGAACATTTCAAGCATACAAAAAATGTTTTAAAAAAATTGTTAATGCCGCGAGACTAAATTAATTGACAAATTCCGTGTTTTATTTTTCCTGCTGTAATTTTTGCCTGTGTCTTAAAGTTGCCCAGTTATATGGAATTCACTAACTGTATAGTAAGTACGTATAGTACGTATAGTAAGTAGGGGAAGTATTGTATTCCACCCAAAAATTCGATACCCAGATTTCACCGGAAATACATGTTTTGAGACCCCCTGAATCCAAAATAAGCATTTTTGGAAACATGTCCGTGTGTGTGTCTGTCTGTGAACAGCATAACTCAGAAACGAACAGTCGGATAAACACCAAACTAGGTATTTAGGTTCAGTATCTTCGAGAGATGCGACACGAAGGTTTTCAAGAAAATCCCCCCACCCCAGAGTACCCTTTACATGCAAAATTTTTCAAAAATGGCTCTATATCATATGCTTAAGACATTTTCATGACAAATAAAATGTATATCTTGAACTTTCTGGGAATTTCTCCAAAAGTATTCTTCATTGTGAACGGCTTTTGCATAACTTGTAAACCATAACAGATAACTAAATTTTACTACACAAAAAATGTAGATCGCGTTAAAATACACAATTTATGTCATATACATTTTTTTTTGTTGAGTGAACAATTTTCGAGATATTGCTTGTTATTCCCTTAAAGTTTTCAATACTTATTTTCTCAAATGGGAATTCGTTATTCATTTGCTTGTTTTGGATATGCAAAGAGTATTAATCTGTGGCAAAGGGAATGGTGCTGCACCTAGCAACCAGCTATTAAAAGATATCTATGTGCTTAAAGGCTACTGTATTTCTATATTGCCCTTGTAAATATATATTCCCCTTACATCTACAAGAAACTTAGCAATAAGATAGAGTCTGCAAATGTTTATCTCGATTAACATGAAGTAGATGGTGAATAAGCGTTTGTAAAAATAGTTTGTACAAGAGTAGAGAAAGTCATGGGAGTGTAACACATCAGATTTTTTTTATATAACCTCTGCAAAATACTCTAAGCCGGCTTATTTTTCTATCTACATGATATTAATCAAATAGACCTTTGCTGAAATAGTTTCATTCGTTTCCTTGTAGGTACAAGGGAGATACATGAAACCGAATCGATTATCAAGTGTTTAAAAACAAAGGGGTGTATGCTGGCCTTGGATCTTTCATGATATCACGAGAAACAACTGAACAGTGATAGCAGTTGAAAAGGATGACGAAGAATTGAAAAATTCAATCAATAATAACGGATATTTCGGAAATGGCTATTGCTACAAATCTACATTTTTATGTAGTGAGTTAAATGCCCTCCGGATCTCTCCTCTCATCCTTCTCTCCCAAGGGTCACGTTGGAAGCACAAAGGGCTGACTGGTCTGCGTGCTGTGCTCTGCCACGTTTCTGGGAGCCCGTCCGGGATACGTACCTTTCTTTACCTGTATCTCATATTGAAAATATGCATTATTGTAAGAATCTTTTACTACGACTGAAATGATTACGGTAATATAATAGAATGATGTTCATTCATAATACTTTATTTTCCTGAAAATAAATTCCCTCTCCAAGTTTTATCTTTGTGGTAGGTTAATGAAAAGCTTGGTTTTTTTCCCTTGTAAAACCTTAGAACTTCATTTACAGAGTTTTAGAAAGCCCGCAGGTCGGATCTTTTGATCCGTGTTGCTTAATAACTTCGTGGTGTCTTTGTGTCTTTGGTTTGCGACTTCCTCACAGCATGGCTTCAGATACTTTGGAGGTTTTGTAGCAGCTTGGATATTTTAAAATAGCGGTAAAGTGTTCTTTTTTCCCGTGTTTTTTATTTTCTTTTTTATTATTTATTTATTCTTTTGTGTAGAATTCCGCTCGTAGCCGCTCAAAGTGACTTAGTAGTTTATAAAGGGATTCCAGAAAAAGGTTTTAAATCTGCTCCATTTTTAAGAGTCTCATATTATTATTGTTATTATTATTATTACCAACATTGTCATTATTTCTTATTTAAACTTTTTAGGAATTCCTTCTATGTCTTATATTATAGTTCTATTGGAAAAGTAGGAAATATAGTAAGGCGGGAGATCCTGGTTTGATTTCCGGCGACCGCTTACTTACCCGTGGGTTTTTTCGGGGTTTTTCCAGAGACGTCAGGTGTCCCTCCATTCGTCCCATTAGTGCTCTCTGTTAACTTGTCGCGGTATCTTTCCTGTTAACTTATTTGCTGAGCGCCTGTTATTTTTACTATTTTGGAATTTTGGGTTCTTTGTCCTCCGGCTAGCTATTATTACTCAGTCGAGCAAATCTCTTGAACAGGGTGTGTAAATGGAATGGAGTTTTTACTAAAAGATAACACTGATAAAATAATTTGTTTTTATACTTTTATTGCCGTCACACTTAATTAATTTCATATATTTAAACTTGATACACGCCTGACTGGAACTGTTATATTTTCAAATGTAACTATAATCACTTATTGCTGCGCATTATTAATTCGCGTATTTCACATTTTTGTAACTAACTTTACGACGCGAGAGATTCTGTAGAATTGCGTAACGTGTACTTCGTGAATGCTTCTGTTGAACTGCGCGACGTGTAACGCGTGAATGATTTTCTTAAACTGTGTGACGTGTAACCCGCAAATGATTCTCTTAAACTGTGCGTTATCCGTCTCTGGCTTCAGAATTTATACTCCCTCACCCCGATATGCCTAAAGATTATAATCGAGCTGCTATTGGTTAATAAAACGCGCCAACATTAGCGTGTATTTTTATATCCAATCAAAATTATGAACACATATGCTCTAGGGAAGATATTCCCTCCAAAGCGCGCTACTCTGACGTCATTTGCTTGTCTCTTCTAATTAATAAACATCTCACCCCCCGCTTCATTGTTACCCGCTCCTATTGTCAGTTTCAGTGAGGCCGTGTAAACTTATTTCCTAACAATGCTTATAATTAACAAACATCTCAAATCATTGTCAAACAATAATGTTAATTTACACTACAATCACTCTGGCATTTACAGTGTTCTGATATAAAATACTGCCTCAAACTTTGTCTGTTTTTCGGCGTTGCCGGGGTACAAGGATCGCCCCCGGGGGGGGCGTTGGACCCTATGTGGTGGTCCCTGTAGGGACCTTGTCATTGCTGTGCCGTCACTTTTTCCGGCCGCCCGGAGTCTCCTTTCTTCTCATCCCTTCCTCCCGGGGTCACCCCATCGTGGGGTGTCGGTATAATATCTAATTCCTGGATCGGTGCCAAATCTCCTTTGCTTCGCAATCCAAAACCCCAATCCTGTAGTAGACAAAGTAATGGACAAGCGAAATACTTTTTGGTTTGAGTAATAAGTAGACGTGCGTTTTGAAAGTTTAATTTCCAAACCTGTAGTACTAATATATATTTCTGTGACTATACAAGCTTTTGTCCTGCGCCGTGGCGTTGTAGGCTGGAGCGTGGATCTTGTTTCCTGGCCACAGATTGCGCTCGGGATTCGATCCGATCCATGAGGCTACATATTTTAAGTCCCGGGTATAGGACCGGTGCGCACTCAGCATCGTGAGGAGCTGCGATAGACAGTGATCCCGGCCACGGAGACCAACATTCTGACTGTGGGATGCTTGATGCTGGCAGTCGGCAGGTCAAGGTCCTGGTCCTGTAGCGCCACTATATTATTATTATTTACAACAATGATCTTATTCCAGTTAACGCTTAGTTCATAAAGAGAGCGCGTAGATTGTTTTTCAAATTCATTTTGGGGTACAAGGACCTGAAAGCGTGTATTTAGAATTTTTGGGCCGAACATCTTTACATTCACTCTTATGTTAAAACTAACAATCGTTTTGAAGTAATGTGGAATCAAGTTTTTTTAGTAAGTACCGATAATTTTTTAAAACATAACAGTACATTGTTTTCCAAATACTTTATTACCTTACACCTTGCACTACTTCTCCACAGTCACACCGTTATTCAGGCACTTGTAACAGGAAGCCAGTTTCCATATGCTTTCGTCAAAGAATGATGCTGCCTGTGAAAAGCCAAGTCTGCACTTCTTGTTTGACAACAGCACGTTTAAATGTTTTCCGTCAAGGAATTTCTTCAGATGAAAATCGCTTGGTGCCAAATCCGGACTGTAGGGTCGAATTGTTCCCAATTAAATGTTGCGATTATATCTTAGGTTTGTTTAGCTCTGTGTGGCCGGGCATTGTCACTCATTATTGTTTCCCCATAAAGTTTACACAATTGGTGATGAATGTTTGCTGGCGCAGCATTCCTCGCATTCAAAACGCGAATCATGGATCTAGCTTCACAGTCGGCGGGTCGTTCGATTATTTTTGAGCATTTGAAACGTTCTAACAACAGGAAAACATAAAGTGAGGATTGGTCACAGCTGCGTCGGCTTCCTAATGAATGGAGAAAGTGATAGCGCATGCTCAAAATCGCGACTTCAGAGCTGCAGTGGCAAAATACTAAAACGGTACTTACTTTAAAAATCTGATGTGTTACACCCACATGACTTTCTCTACTCTTGTACAAACTGTTTTTACAAACGCTTATTCTCCATCTACTTCATGTTAATCGAGATAAACATTTGCAGACTCTATCTTATTGCTAATTTTCTTGTAGATGTAAGGGGAATATATATTTACAAGGGCAATATAGAAACACAGTAGCCTTTAAGCATATACATATGTCTTAATAGCTGGTTGCTAGGTGCAGCACCATTCCCCTTGTCACAGATTAATAATCTTTGCATATCCAAGACAAAAAAATGAATAACGAATTCCCATTTGAGAAAATAAGTATTGAAAAATTTAAGGGAATAACAGGCAATATCTCGAAAATGGTTCACTCAACAAAAAAAATGTATTTTAACGCGATCCACATTTTTTGTGTCGTAAAATTATGTCTATCTCTTATGGTTTACCAGTTATGCAAAATTCGTTCACAATGAAGAATACTTTAGGAGACATTCCCAGAAAATTCAAGTTATACATTTTATTTTTCATGAAAATATCGTAAACATATGATATTTTAATCAAAATCCTTAGAGCCATTTTTGAAAAAATTAAAATTTTCGAAAAATGTTTCGTGTAAAGGGTACTCTGGGGTGGGGGGATTTTCTTGAAAACCTTCGTGTTGCATCTCTGGAAGATACTTAACCTAAATACCAAGTTTGGTGTTTATCCGACTGTTCGTTTCTGAGTTATGCTGTTCACAGACAGACAGACACACAGACACACACACGGACATGTTTCCAAAAATGCTTTTTTTGGATTCAGGGGGTCTCAAAACATATATTTGCGGTGAAATCTCGGTATCGAATTTTTGGGTGGAATACAATACTTCCCCTACTTACTATACGTAGTAGAGAAAGTAAATATATGCCTCGTAACACTACTACTATACTGCTGCTACTTTCGCCGCCACTGCAGGCGAGCGTAGAAACCCTACTGAGCAAGACAATGGCACTTACTTGATACAGAAAAGGCAGGGTTACTATCTACGCAACGGAATTACAGTATCACACTTTATCTGTCATGGGTTAAGTAAAATCAGTCCTCGGATTAAGTTACTAGCTCATGACTCCACTCACTGTAATCTATAATAGTATGACTTATTTTGGGAAGCACTATAAATAGCTACTATTCATCTCACAGTCCTTTCCATTAAAGCTGTTTGTATTTTAAAACATCGCTACTAGGAGAATCCATTTTCGCTCCCCATTATCTGTGTCCTCTTAAACTTTCGTATTTCGCGCCGATTTTCACGCCCTCCCTGCCAAGCTGCGTCCCCCTCCCCCAAGGGGCGCGCCCTACAGTTTGAAAGTCACTTGTCTTACTAGGAGGTCTGGTAGGGAGTACACTCAGCCTCGACAGTCTTTCGAACCACCTGTGGAGCTAATTACCGGTTCCTGATTAGCAAAACTCGCTGCACAGCACAGGTGAACATTACCTGTTTCCGTGATGTCTTCTGTGACATTAGGCAAACAATGTAGCGGTCCTGCAGTAGATTCTCGTCTGGTTGGGCTACATGCCTTTGAAGGTGCATTTGTTATTGTGGTGAAGGAATATTCTGTAGTAACCTGAGGTATTAAGTGATTACTCTATGACTTGCACCCCCAAGGACTTACAAGTCAATACTTTGTGTCAGTAGCTTGTCGAGGGGCAAGCAAACTCTGGATCATAGATGGGTGATCAGCCCAATGTCTGGTATAGCGGTATAGAAGCAGGAAATTAAATATAGTGATGAAAGCGATGATATGAAAATTCCAGGATCAAACCAACCCAGCGTTCGCTCAGTGGCCGAGGAAAACTTCGGTCAGATTGGTCGGCCCTAGTGATTTGAACCCAGTACCTCCTAAATGCGGGTCACAAATGTACCTGAGCCATCCCTCTTGGTGTAGAGATACACAATGTAGAAAAATATCCACGAAGGCGTAAAGATTTGTTTCGTTGGCTTCGAAAGTACCTTCCAATCCGAAATTCCTGTGAATACTGCTTTATACAGCAAGCACGGGGGAAATTCAACTGCAGCGACATCTCTCGAGGTGTTATGGAAGGCTACCAATCACAGAGTCCAAAATAACCAAAGTACAATATCTTTTTATCTGTTCTTACACATTCTTGTATAGTAAGTCTATTTTTCGGATCATTTTTCTTGATTTTCAGCAAAGTGTACCGTCTGCCAATACACATAACGAAATTCTTATCAACTAACTTTATTTTGGGGGGATCAAGAGATAAAAGCAGAGAAGAATCAGCATAAATTGCACATTTAACAAAATCAGTGTTATCTGACAGTAAAGTTCGCAGAGAGCGCAATATTTCACTTGCGTTTTTATCTGCCTTTTTCACTGTGCAAATACCGTGTCATTTGATACAGAGCGTGATATATTACCGCAGGTTTAAGCCCATACACAGCTGTGCCTTACATTTGACTTACTTCTGTATAAATTAAATACACCATAACGAAAACGGCAGGTGGATTTTCCTGCAGTTCTTTTGTTCTCCCACCGCCAGCATCAGGGTGACCGAATGGAAAGGGCGTTCATCCTCCTAAGCCTAAGACAATACTTTCGTTAATTTTACCGCAAGCTTTTGTTCCTGTTATTTCCCGTTAACACCGTAATGACTGCCACATGTAGTGAACCTTTTTGTGCTTTGCTGGTCGTATAAACGAAATATTACTGCCTCTTTATTAGCATCGCGAGGGAGGTCAAACCTTCGATCCTACAAGTAGAGACCGAGCGGTTTCGAGCTGTGGCTCGCATTCGGGAGGTCGTGGGTTCGATCCCCATGACGATCTTCCTGACCCATGGATTCTCATATCTCCCGACTTTCCTATCGTTCCATTTCATCTCCATTCTCATTAAACTTCATGTTTCATCCGTTTGTCTCTTTCAGAGTTGGTAGTGTCGACGATAATGTTTCGGTGCAAAGTGGCAGGGAAAAAATATGTTCTTTGTGACTCTCTCCGTCTCTCGGCTTTCGGCTGGCTGCCAGGGGTATCCGAACACCCTTGAGGGGCGCTGGGCCCCCTCTGTGCGGGGTGGAGTCCTCAGTCTGTCGGGGAGTCTCTATCTGGAAACTTAGGGAACCTGCCATTCGTGTGCCATCAGTCCTGGTTCCGGCTGCCCGGTGTCTCCTCTCGCCTCATCCTTCGTCCCAGGGAAGCCCCTTGTGGGACGTAGGTACAATATCCCCTATGTAGATCAGTGCCGAGTCCCCTCCGTAGCCAATCCAATCCAATCCTACAAGTAGAGCCAATCCAATCCACAACAATCGGTGTGGAAACAAGAGTCTTCGCATAACGCAAAACGTAGAATGCAGTTAGTATGTGTGTGTGAGTGTTATATGTCCTGTTAAAATATTCATATTTCATGACAACTACGTAGTTACTCATATTGCGGTATTTATTTATCCTTCTTGTTACCAAATCTAATATTTATGGTAACAATTCGTTTCTATGATGCAATGCAGTCTTTATTTCACTTCTTCTGAGTTTCTCTGCTGTACTCATAAAGCTGTTCACTGAAGTCTCCACAGTATTAGACTACAACATAACTCAAGCAGAACTTCCTTCAGTACTTGTCCTTGTATACCCAGCTTCTGGAATCTTCTTGTTGAAGTTCCACGTGCGCTTCTCAAACATTTGCACTCTACTAAGTATAGCAAGTGTGGACTCGAATGTCCTGAAGCGGCCATCAAGGCAAGCAAGGAGCGACAGTATTTTGTCTGCGATGCTTCTGACCAACCATAAACGAGAGTTTTAAAATGTTTAAAGCGAAATTACGTAAATACTGCTTTATTATCTAAATGTTTTCAAACTTTCCATACATGCTGCTCTATCTTGATTATATGTGTTTTAAATTTCATGCAGATATATTCAATATTTTACTTTAATTAAGCTAACCAATCAGACTTTCCACATGATGCACAAATAATAGTTTTGACAAAATGAAAATGTTACCGTACCATTTAAATGCTAACGTACAAAACTGGGTATAGAATTTTATTCACTATTCTAGTTGTCTCCGAAAAGTTTTTAAACCTTTTAATATAATTTTTTAAAAAAGTTATCCTCTATTTTTTAAAGCTAAAATTTTGAACAACTACATCACGTGGATCATTTTAAATACGCAGAAGTGTAAGAAAATCAAAATCAAGTAAAAGGCATTGGAGGTAAATACAGGCCATTAGGCCGTGTACTCTTGGGTATTTAAATGGTGACGTATTGAAGCTTTAAAGTAACATGAGAGCAACACCCATGTGATGTAATTAAAGCAAAAGTTTCAAAGTATTATTTGGATATACAAACTGCTTTTTGATTTTTTTTTTGAAATTTTTGACCAAATTTTAGTTGTGATATCCATAATGTAGAAATAATATGCAAAACGTTACACCTAAGTATGTATTATGTTTCTCAGCTACAGAAGTTGTAGGAAGGCCTGTTCCAGGTAGTTTTAAGCACAAAGAAGTGTTAAGACAGCGATAATAAACGTCGATAAAACTCATGAAAAAGATTATAATAAAACATCAGCTTAATACGAGTCAACTTTTTACTTTCTCTACTACGTATAGTAAGTAGGGGAAGTATTGTATTCCACCAAAAAATTCGATACCGAGATTTCACCCGAAATACATGTTTTTAGGCCTCGTGAATCCAAAAAAAAGGATTTTAAAAAACATGTCCATGTGTGTGTGTCTGTGAACAGCATAACTCAGAAACGAACAGTCGGATAAACACCAAACTTGGTATTTAGGTTCAATATCTTCCAGAGATGCGACACGGAGGTTTTCAGAAAATTCTCCACGCCAAACTACCCATTACATGGAACATTTCTCGAAATTTTTCATTTTCTCAAAATTAAAACGATTTTGATCAAAATACCATTATTTACGTGACAAATAAAATGTATATCTTGAATTTTCTGGCATTAGCCTTTGAAATTCTTTTCATTCGGAAGGAATTTTGTACAGTCTTGTATAACTGGTAAACGTTAACCAATAGACGAATTCGTACTTCACAAGAAATGTAGATGTCTTTAAAACACACAGTTTATTTCAATAAGCGTTTTCGTGACCTCAGCCATTTCTGAGATATCTGTTATTAATGGTTCGAATAGTTCATTTTTGCGTCGTTCTTTAAAGTCCTTTCAACATTCTGTTGTTTCTCGCGATTGCATGCAAATAATATGAAATTTTAAGCTCAGCATATAGCGTCCAGTTCTCAAAGGTTTGTTTGGATCAAAACGCAGTAGAATATAAAAAAATTCTGTGCTACACTCACATGACTTTCTCTACTCTTGTACAAACTATTTTTATAAACGTTTATTCTCCATATGCTTCATGTTAATCGAGATGTCAATCTTATTGCTAATTTTCTTGTAGGTGCAAGGGGAATATGGTAGTATTCAAGTGATAGTCAAATCTTTTAAGAGCTGGTTACTATGTGGCGCATTCCATTCTCTTTGTATCTCCAGGACATAAAAAAATGAATAATGAATTCCTAATTGAGAAAAAGTATTGGAAAATTTAAGGGAATTACAAGAAATATCTCGAAAATGGTTCACTCAACAACAACAAAAAACTGTATATGACATAAATTGTGTATTTTAACGCAATCTACATTTTTTGGGTAGTAAAATTTTGTCTATCTCTTATGGTTTACCAGTTATGCTAAAGTCTTTCACAATGAAGAATACTTTTGGAGACATTCCCAGAAAATTCAAGATATATATTTTATTTGTCATGAAAGTATCTTAAACATATGATATTTTAATCAAAATCGTTAGAGCCATTTTTGAAAAAAATAAAATTTTCGAAAAATGTTTCATGTAAAGGGTAATCTGGGGTGGGGGATTTTCTTGAAAACCTTCGTGTCGCATCTCTGGAAGATACTGAACCTAATACCAACACACACACAGACACACACGGACATGTTTCCAATGTCCATATCGGCCCTTTGACCTTTGGACTGCTTATCGACAATGCTGCAAATTCGTATACAGTGCCATTGAATTTGCTTATTCTGCATTAGATCACACACATACACTCATTCATACTTCTAGACTCTGGGTAGGACAGGGAAGGACCTTTGCTAGAGGGAAATTCCTACCCCAACCAGGAATTGAACCCGGGATCTCTGGCACAGCAGGCAGGTGCTCCATCGAGTAAGCTACGAGGCCAGCCCCACTTGAAATGAGAAACAAAACCGTGATAAATTGTAAATTAGTTGATACTAAATATCTACAGAACACGCCGATACAAACTTGAGCTCTCTTGCTGGGTAGAGAAGCTAATTTGTAAATCAAAGGGCCTGAGCGCATTCGGTGACATTGCCAGTGCTACTGAAAATGTGCAACCTCCTTTACTGTGACGGGGTTAAGTTAGATATGCTGGCGTGTTGCGTTGTGGTTTCGGGCGGTAGTTCAGTGATTAAACTTGTCGCCGCTGGATAGCGCCGCTTGCCCACATGTCAGCAGCTACGTTCTAATCCACGCTTCTTTTGTTTCCGGGGTTTTAATGCTGTTGGCCATCCTTGACCCTCGCATGTAGAGCGGCATTTGTTTTGTGCATAAGTAAGGTTGGTTGTCCCGGAGAAGAAAGCTGACCTACTTTTGAATACATGGTGAATTAGTGTCTTGTTTTATGTATTGTTTCGTTTTCGCAGTAATTGCTTGAATTTGAGTACATAGATAAGATGCACAACCTGTTATCTAAGGTTTATTGCATAGCAATATGAAAGGTATATGTACTGTCTTTACCTTAAATTCAAGAGATTATGATGAAATACCTGGATATGGTATTACTTTCTCTGCCACATATCTGGTATTACATTCCACCCAAAAATTCGATATCGAGATTTTGTCGGAAGTACACGTTTTGAGGTCCCCTGAATAAAAAAGCATATGTCAACAGCATAACTCAAAAATGAAAAATCGGATAAATACCAAACCTGGTATTTAACTTCAGTATCTTCCAAAGATGCGACACAAAGATTTTCAAGAAAATCCCTCCACCCCAACTACCCTTTATGTTTACATGGAACATTTTCCGGAATTATTTCTTTTCTCAAAAATGATTCAAACGATTTGGATTAAAATACCATAAACTAAATAAACATGACAAATAAAATGCATATCTTGAATTTTCTGAAGTTTTCTATAACTGGTAAACGTTAGGCGAAGACGCACAAAAAACACGATTTATGTCAAATAACTTTTTATGGTATCATCCATTTCCGAAACATACGTTATTAATGGTTTGAATTGTGCAGTTCTTCTGCATTCTTTTAAAGTCGTGTGGACATTCAGTTGTTTCTCGCGATGGCGTGGAAACATTATGGAGTTTTAAGGCCAGCATATAGCGTCCAGTTCTTAAACATTTGACTATCGCTGTTCCCTTTGCATTTATAACGAAATGTGTGATGTAGCTACTTGTACAATTGTGTGTCTCGATTAAAATGAAGTACATAGCAAAATAAGCTTTCGTAAGAATAATATGGAATGAGAAGCGGCGGGATTTGGCACGGATCCAAGGAGTCCACGAGGTGGGCGTCCCCAGAAGGAAGATGTGAGGTGAAGGGAGACACCGGGCGGCCGGAACCAGGAGCGACGTCACTGCCATGCAGCGTCCCTAAAGTTTCCAGATACAAACGCCCCGGCAGAAGCACAGGCAGACCGAAGACCCCGCCCCACATGGGGTCCAAGCACCCCGCCGGGGCCAGCCCTTATACCCCGGCAACCAGCCAAAGGCCGAAGGGACGGATGAGGTTCACAGAGAGCATCCTTTTCCCCTGCCACGCTGCACCGACACTTCCAACCCTGATACAGACCAAACGGAGCGAAGGATTAATGGAATGAAATGAAGGGACAGAGTTTTCGGGGGATGTAATGATTCTTCCCAGCATTCGCCTTGGCGACCCGGGGAAACTCCCGAGAAAACCAATGGGTGAGGAAGGTCGGCCACGGGAATCGAACCCACGATCTCCGAATGCGAGCCACAGACTGCGAAAGTAACATATCATTTTTTTTCTTTCTATTTTAAGTATTCTGGTTTGAAAATCATATTAGGACTAAATAAAATGTCCATCATAACTTTCTTCTTTGTTCAGTTATGCAAGATCATTGTTAAGTTTGTCCTATCGTAATTTACTCGAATATCAGATACTGATAAACATGTAGCATGCTACATAGTGACTGAAGTGCAAAATTAATCTTTCTTGCTGGGTTTAGTGTAGAAATAATATTTCAGCACAACGTTGCATAAATAGGCCATTACATCACTTTACATGTTCTGTCCAGTCCTGTTAAACTTGCTTACAAAATTTTACGTTTCTTCTTTTCAACAAATTGCAATCTATATACGAAGACGAAAGCAGTGATGCGTCTTTCCCACCGGCGTGGAGGGGGGGGGGAAGTAACAAAACAAAAGAAACTCCATTAGTGGATTTTATTTACACGTAGACTATTAAGAGAATTACGTTTAAATGTGTTCGTACGTTTTTTAATTGAAAAAAAAAGAGTTACATTTAATTTTTATTTTATATAAAGCACTGGAGATATTTACAACAAAAACTGTATTAAGTTGCTGGCAAATACTTATCTCGTAAAAAGCTGCTAATTGAATCAGAAGCCGCCATTGTAAGGCAAGGTAATAGGGTTAATATTTTTAACGGTACGCGTAGCAATTATTAAAATGCATAAAATCCTTGGTGGGTTGGCCCTCGTATGATCATAAAGCGCGATTAGTTACCGGCAGTTTAATTGCTTGTGAATGGAAATTAAAACCATAAACAATGAACTCAAACGACTCTTAGATCGGGGTACGATTTAATTATTTTAAAAGCTCCTAGTGGCGCAGTGCCAACCAGGTACCTGGAGAACAAATCGCTTCAGCCTCCGGTAACTTAGTGCAAAACAAAGGAAAATCTGTTTCTTTAGTAACTCTGACATCTGCTCATTTTTTATGAACCTTTGTGTTTCTGCTTTTAAATTAAATTAAGCTTCGTACTCTTCTCAGTGCCAGCTTAATCTTCTGCTTTTATTTCATTCATTTCACTACGAAGTACCCTTATTTAGTATCCTGTCTCCAAGAAACTATATAGGCTGCTTCACGCTTACAGCGTTTCTGTTAAAAGGTCTGATAGGTCATTTACAACGACTTTCTGTATCCATGACAAATATACGAGGGCTGATCAATAAAGACTGAGACTAATTTTTTTTCATAGATATTTATTACTCCATTTCAATGTTGACATGATCTTTTTCAAATTAGTCCTCTCCTACTTGAATTCACTTTTTATAGCGTCTCTGCCAGTCCTCGAACACATGGTACAGGCCAGTCTTTGTCAGGTCTTTGAGAAACGCCTCACTTTTCTTCAGCACTGCTTCAGTGCTCTCAAATCGAATGCCCCGGAGCTTTGCCTTTAGTGATGGGAATAAAAAGAAATCACAGGGGACAAGATTGGGGCTATAAGGCAGATGCGGCACTCAGGTAATGTTGAATTTAGCCAACAATTCCTGGACTTGATTTGCAACGTAAGGCCGCACGTTGTTGTGATAAGTTCTGGATGTTTCCTTGCAATGTGCTTCCTCGGTGTAGCCAATACTGACGTGTAGTACGCTGCTGTAACAGTGGTGTGAGTGGGAACAAAAATCACAGCAGCTGTGTTGATGTTGACTTCAGTCATAGCAGAAGCCGAAGCACCAGGCCCACCTTGCTTAGCACAGAGGACTCGCCCTTCTTTGAAGTCCTTGAGCCACCTAAACACTGTTGCACGAGGTAGTGCATCTTCACCGTATGCTTGCTTCAGCTTTTCCAAAGTTTCAGAGCTGTATGATTTAAACGAAAACAAAATTTTATTGCTCCTCTTGTGTCACCTTCATTTTGTGGTATGCGAAATTCAACTAGGGTCAACAATATACAGCATTACTACCAACCTACCGATACGAGAGTGCTGCCGCCTATGGACATTATACATGAAACCCTGCTCTTTTCAAATATTCATGGTAGAGACAGGAAACTCTCAAGAAAGCTACAGGAAAAAATCAATCTCAGTCTTTATTGATCAGCCCTCGTACATATGCAGAACAAAATCGATTATTGTTGCCACGCTAATCGAAACACTATTGGCTGCAATATTCGAACTCTTTGCCATTCAACAAGTAGTCGATTAGTGTGTACATCAAATCAAGTTCTTACGTATATTCAGATTCCCAAGGCCTTACTATCAATCGAAGATAAGTATAATTTACATCCAATAGTCATTGGAATTAGGTCAAAACTTGTAGTATATGATAAACATATATGCATTGCATGGATTAGGGGACATTACGGTAATGTCTGGAATAAAAAAGTGGATATTCTAGCAAAAGAATTAGCTTCCAGTAATGACAATTATGCCCACAACAAATGTTTAATGTTGAGGCAGTATTTTATATCACAACACTGTGAATGCCAGAGTGATTGTAGTGTAAATTAACATTATTGTATGATTGTTTTAGATGTTTGTTAGCCATAAGCATTGTTAGGAAATAAATTTACACGGCCTCACTGAAACTGACAATAGAAGTGGGTAACAATGAACCGATGGGGTGAGTTGTTTATCACTAAGAAGAAACAAACAAATGACGTCAGGGTATCGAGCCTATCTTTAGAAATGGAGGGAATATCTTCCCTAGAGCATATGTGTTAGTAATTGTGATTGGCTAACAAAACAGACGCTAATGTTGGCGCGATTTGGTAACCAATAGCAGCTCTATTATAATGTTTAGGCATTTCGGGAGGAGTATATATTCTCGAGCTATAAGCATGTTTCACGCAGTTCTAAGGAATCATTTACGAGGTACACGTCGCGCAGTTCTAAGGTAAATCTCTCGTGAAGTGCACGTCATACAGTTTGGAAGAATCTCTCGCGTCGTAAAGTTACTTACAAAATGTGAAGTACGCGGCAACTAATACGACAGTAATTACGTTCGGAAATATAACAGTTTCAGTCAGGCGTGCATAAAGATTAAAGATGTGAATTATTAATTAAGTGTGACGGCAATAAAAGTGTGAAAACAAATTCTTTTATCAGTGTTACCTTTTAGTAACAATTACTTTCCGTTTACAAGCCCTGCCCAGAGATATTTGCTCGACTGAGTAATAATAGCTAGCCGGAGGACAAAGAACCCAAATCTTAAAATAATAAAACAATAACAGGCGCCCAGCAAATAAGAAAACACGAGAGAATACTGCGACAATATAAAGACTAAACTAAAGTACAATATGCAGACGATAAATACGCAGAATTCACAATGGATAAATAGTAACAATGGTTCAGTAACAAGAAATATATTTTTCCCTGATATACACAGTCGCCTAAAATATAAAGTATTCTTCCCTGATTTTATACTGTCACAATTTGTTTCTGGTCACGGCAAATTTGGTACATATTTCCGAAGATTTACACTATCGTAGAAAAAGCTCTCGACCGTCCCTGTAGAAATGAAGAACCAATAGAATATTTACTCTTTAATTGTCCTTGATTCACGTAGAGAAGGTGTGTTTGAAACTTAATTTGAGCCATTTTAATATAAAATTTATAATAACGTTGCATAAAATCTTTAGTAGATGTTGTTACAAGTATTTTTTAAAACTATACCGTCTGGTACCATAAAGAACTACCTACATTATTTGAATCGTCACAAACAAATCCGTGAAACACCCAAGTTATCCACTACTTTAACTTAGGAAGTTATTTAAAACTACTAGCTATATTCTATAAAAGTGGAACACCCATACCAAATTGCGTGCTGGGCCCATTAATTTTATTTCTTGTTTCCTAATGTGGTACTTGACATACTTTACAATTAAATAAATAGCGGTTGACTTATGCAAATGGTAAGGAAATAACCAAGGTCAAATAATACAAAGTGTGATCATAATTCTTCATAATTAACCATTCATTAACACTCCATAATGCATAGAATTAACAAATCGTAATATTTTTGAAAGTCTTTGTTCCTCTTGCACTTTTTAGAATCAGCTTGAAAAGAAACACGCTCTAATTTGAATAATTTGCAATAGGCCACACGCATAGTGAAATTCTAATTTTGAATGGCAAAATACAATTGCATTCAACTTTAGTTCTCTTTAGAAAAGAGAATTAAAGTAATTTTGAGAAGGCTGAAAGCGCGTGGTTTTGCCGCTACCCCATGCGTTGAGCGTAAGCCGCATGGCTCTAACGATTTTGATTAAAATATCATATGTTAAAGATATTTTCATGACAAATGAAATGTATATCTTGAATTTTCTGGTAATGTCTCCAAAAGTATTCTTCATTGTGAACGTCTTTTGCATAACTGGTAAACCATAAGAGATAAACAAAATTTTACTACACAAAAAATGTAGATCGCGTTAAAATACACAATTTATGTCATAAACATTTTTTTGTTGGGTGAAGCATTTTCAAGATATTGCTAGCTATTCCCTTAAATTTTCCAATACTTATACTTTTTCTCAAATTCGTTATTCATTTTTTTTGTCCTGGTAATACAAAGAGAATGGAATACTCCACATAGCAACCAGCTCTTAAAATGTTTGACTATCGCTTAAAGCCTAGCAATTCCCCTTGCATCTACAAGAAAATTAGCAATAAGATTAACATCTCGATTACATGGTAAATAAAGTGCACATATTACAGC
Organism: Deroplatys truncata; assembly: GCA_030765065.1. Lineage (NCBI taxonomy): Eukaryota > Metazoa > Arthropoda > Insecta > Mantodea > Mantidae > Deroplatys > Deroplatys truncata. The sequence continues at coordinate 143,364,582 of CM060985.1, read as the reverse complement.
GTTACTTTGTGCGGTGTGAGAAGAGGAAAGGTAAGATTTTGGGACATCACTAATACATTACATTGTTTTCCTTCTTGAGGGACAGCATGCAGCCAAAAAAACTGTTTCCAAGGAGTTACTGGATAGAAGTCGAAAACAAAGCACTTGGCCGAGATAAAAGCAGTCATATTGTAGCAGATTACTGACAGTAACTGTCTATGGCAACTGTTTACAGCGTCTGTCAGACTAGCCGTAATAGAGGTTCAAATCTGCGAATAAAGACGAACAGTGGGTTAATATAAAGTACCGAATCACAGTGCTTACACTTCCATATCAGGAATTAAGGATTCTAACCACAAACACCAGGAATAAAATTTGATGCCAACACAAACACACAATGTAGAGATTTAATCGTAAACACGAACCCTTTGAAACCCCAAAAAAGCATTTTACAAAAAAGCCGTGCGTGTGTGTACGTTTGTGAGTATCAACAGCAAAACTCAAAAATGAAAAGTCGATTAAATACTAAACCTGGTATTTAAGTTCGGGATATTTCAACAAGAAGATTTTGAAGAAAGTGAGGCTAAAAACGTATATTTCCGGTGAAAAATCGCCATCTAATTACTTTCTCTACTACGTATAGTAAGTAGGGGAAGTATTGTATTCCACCCAAAAATTCGATACCGAGATTTCACCGGAAATACAGGTTTTGAGACGCCCTGAATCCAAAAAAAGCATTTTGGAAACATGTCCGTGTGTGTGCGTGTGTGTCTGTCTGTGAACAGCATAACTCAGAAACGAACAGTCGGATAAACACCAAACTTGGTATTTAGGTTCAGTATCTTCCATGGATGCGACACGAAGGTTTTCAAGAAAATCCCCCCACCCCAGAGTACCCTTTACATGAAAGATTTTTCGAAAATTTTAATTTTCTCAAAAATGGCTCTAACGATTTTGATTAAAATATCATATGTTTAAGTTATTTTTATGACAAATAAAATGTATATCTTGAATTTCCTGGGAATGTCTCCAAAAGTATTCTTTATTGTGAACGACTTTTGCATAACTGGTAAACCATAAGAGATAGACAAAATTTTACTACACAAAAATGTAGATCGCGTTAAAATACACAATTTATGTCATATACATTTTTTTTGTTGAGTGAACCATTTTCGAGATATTACTTGTTATTCCCTTAAATTTTTCAATACTTATTTTCTCAAATGGGAATTCGTTATTTATTTTTCTGTCTTGGATATGCAAAGAATTATAATATGTGCCAAAGGGAATGGTGCTGCACCTAGCAACCAGCTATTAAGAGATATGTTTGTGCTTAAAGGCTACTGTATTTCTATATTGCCCTTGTAAATATATATTCCCCTTACATCTACAAGAAAATTAGCAATAAGATAGAGTCTGCAAATGTTTATCTCGATTAACATGAAGTAGATGGAGAATAAGCGTTTGTATAAATAGTTTGTACAAGAGTAGAGAAAGTCATGTGAGTGTAACACATCAGATTTTTTTAGATGGATTGCAATACTTGCTCTACTTAATATGGGTAATCGAGCGAGGTGACGTCGCAGTAACATGTGCTACTCGCATTCGGGAGGCTCCGGGTTCGATCTCCAGCAACCGCCCAACTTGACCTATGGGTTACCCCGAGTCGGCAGACGAATACTGGGGAGGTTTCTTTTCTACTACGATCTCCTTTCATTCCATTTCCTTCTCATATTCCAGGTGTACTAGGTTTCGTGGTGTACGGCAGTGCGGGACAGATGGCGCGGGTGCATGTTCAATGGAAAGAGTATTCCCCATGAACACCAGCGAGCTGCTTGATTGGTGAGTCTGCAAGCTTGGAAATGTTAGGTACCTACGCGCGTCTCTGTGACCTGTAGCCTCCTGTGGTTCCTTCACCTCATACCTTCCTCCTGGGGCGTGCTATCCACGATAGATCTCTGTAGGTCGCAGTGCGCGACGTTGGATAACTTATATCTATACTATAGTTAACTAGTAGAGAAAATAAAAAGTACTCCATGAGTTGTGTCCGGATAGTCTGAATTTCGTTTAATTAGTAAAGATAAAAGAGACGGAGTTATTTCAATTTTAAAACTTCAGTTTCCAATGCTTGTCTATTTAAAAACTATAACTTTCGTTTCACCACCTCCAGCTGCCAAAGTAAGTATTGTGTTTCGCCCAAACTTCAACGTAACGCAGGTCCTCTGAAAAAAATCTTATGTGTTACACTCACATGACTTTCCTATTCTTGTACAAAATATTTTTAACAAACGCTTATTCTCCATATGCTTCATGTTAATCGAGATGTTAATCTTATTGCTAATTTTCTTGTAGATGCAAGGGGTTGCTATGTGACGCATACCATTCTCTTTGTATGTCCAGGACATAACAAAAATGAATAACGAATTCCCATTTGAGAAAATAAGTATTGAAAAATTTAAGGAAATAACAAGCAATATCTCGAAAATTGTTCACTCAACAAAAAAAAAGCATATGACATAAATTGTGTATTTTAACGCGATCTACATTTTTTGTGTAGTAAAAGTTTGTTTATCTCTTATGGTTTACCAGTTATGTAAAAGTCGTTCACAATGAATACTTTTGGAGACATTCCCAGAAAATTCAAGATATACATTTCATTTGTCATGAAAGTATCTTAAATGTGTAGTATTTTAATCAAAATCGTTATAGCCATTTTTGAGAAAATTAAAATTTTCGAAAAAAGTTCCATGTAAAGGGTTATCTGGGGTGGGGGGATTTTCTTGGAAATCTTTTTGTCGCATCTCTGGAAGATACTGAACCTAAATACCAAGTTTGGTGTTTATCCGACTGTTTGTTTCTGAGGTATGCTGTTCACAGACAGACAAATACACACACACGGACATGTTTCCAAAAATGCTTTTTCTGGATTCAGGGGGTATCAAAACATATATTTCCGGTGAAATATCGGTATCGAATTTTTGAGTGGAATACAATTATAGATTGTTGTGCGGCGTGGAACCGGCGTTTTGCACTTGAAGAGCTGAGTGCTTTAACACATACGAATCATAAATCATACATAAATACAGGCTGCGCAATAGTAAACATATATACAAAGCCGTAATAGTGAATAAATACAGGATACAATAATAAATAACTCGCAACAACTGCACTACACCGACTCACACTGAACTACATCGCATCACGATCAACGCAATAGTGCAAAATAGAGCAATCCCAGTGTCAGTAGTGTGACTGATCGAGCAGCGGCGGGAAACACGTATTCACACGCCCAGTGGAAAACACCGCGCAGCCGGTTCATAGTTCACTGGGTCTCTCGGTAGATTATCTTCATCATCATGATTTACAATGCTCCCTGCATATCTTCAGAATTTACAACTGGTGAACTACAGCTAATAAGTGAGGCCAAACCCATATTATATACTAGTTTATGGAGTGAAATGACTCCGTGGTAACGTATGAGGCGCACATTTGGGAGGTTCGGGGCGGCCGCGCACTCTGACCATTGGTTTTTCATGGTTTCCCTGGATCGGTCGGCGAATGCTGGGATGGTTCCTTTTCTAGCACGAGTTTCCTAGCTCTCCCTTCTCCCTCCCTCCCTCCCTCCCTCCCTCCCTCCCAGGGGTCGCGTTCGAAGCACAAAGGGCCACATTGAGGTCGTATTTGACGATTTTATTCTGGACCCGACGTTGGGCGACCAATTTGCAGTGGTTCCTTCTTGGCGCCAATTTGCTGTGGTATGTGGCCCTGCTCGTTTATTTACCGTCACCGTTTTAACATTTGATTCCTGCTATTAATTCGACACACACACACACATTTCCTATTTGTTACACTTCATATCATCGCGCCTATCCGCCGACACTTTTCTGACAACCATCTCCACGGAACTGCCACTGCCAAGTGTGTATTCTAAACTTTTCTTTATTTCAAACGTTCTATATCTCCCCATTCCTCTATCACCTGATTTCTAGCTTCTTTCATTGGAGGCCTAAGGCTATCTGGCTTTTGGCGAACATTGACCCTTTTCTACACATCTGCGTTCCAGCAACCTAACGGGACACTTAACAATAGAGGGGAAAACCAGCCGTTTCCGGCCGCTGATGACACTGTCTCAAACTCAACCCTTGGACGAATTTACAGTCACACTCACTTTCCAGTTTTATTTAACACCATCCTTACTGTTATTGATATTTATTCTCCCTATGTTGTAATTTTATTTAACTACTGAAAACGTACTGCTTCAGCATGGACTAGCTGTGGTGCTCTGCCCCGGATTGGGAGGCCCCACCGTAATATTTACTTTTTTACATACTAATTTTGGTAGCAATCGTAAAACAAACAATAATTTTATTATTTGTATAGGTGATGCAATGTTTTGTGCAGCAGTATCTGTACCTTACTTGGAATTGTAGTATAAACGTTAACTTTGACCATCTAGTCGTTGGAAGTAACGGGGGCAATATTTAAACGCACACCACATTCACTTTGCGGCGCGGTAGTTTGTGAAGAAGGGAAACGCACAGTTCGTGGACCTTCTCCAGCCAGAGGGAACATGTACTGCAATATCCTGTTCGTCGTCGTCCTCAAATATCCTGGAATTTCATTTGGCTCGAGGATGTGACGGTCTGTTGTTGTGGCGTTTACTGACATTGTTGTTAATGCCACAAGCCACTTAACATGTAAATTTGCCTCGTTCGGTGCCCCACTACTCTTCAACAATAGTTAACTTCAAGTCCTCGTTCAACTGCCGCGATAACAAATGACTATAATTTATTCTGCCTGTGCCTCTTGCCGTAGCATTTATAATTTTTAAACTACAAGGACTATTTCAGTGAATCAAGCGACGGTCGATAGATGGCAGTTCGTGTGATGGTGTGCATTGATGTGAGGGCACAAATTGCTAGATCACGCTGCACAGGAGGCGTGAAGCAAACAATAAGCTAACAAACTATAGTACAGCAACTTCGAGGAGTAGCTCGCCGGGTCATGTATTCCCTCTTTAACTGTCTTGGGCAGGCATGCCTCTTCACTCTGCGTGACTCGCTGCTTAAGAGCACACGCCATAATTTCTTCTAGGCCGTGTTTTATTTCATTTTATTTTCACAAAATCTTTATCGCTTAATCGCACCACTGTTGCAGCTACCCAATTTAGTAAGCAGGACTAAAGACACAAGTGCATTGCAACAAAAATGCTGAGTTTGTAGACAGCTGTGACAGGCCACGCAAAGGGCAAGGTACTGCGGGTGTGAAAGCAAGTGTTTGCATATAACTAGCGATAGCATTTCACATATTTCATAGCCTTCACTCCCTCATCTATTTCTTCAAGGAAAAAAGTTCCTCGCGATTGATTTTAGTAATACAAATTATTTCAATTGAAGTTTTACAAGAAAGTGGCTTTAAGTTTTTTACAGAGACCACTCATCATCATCATCTTGAATCTCTGCTCCTTAACATACCTCTTACGGAACTGAAATATGGAGCTTAGTTTTTGAGTTATCACGATGTAAACAAGATCCTATTACATTTTTCTACACTATAAAATTACTGTTCGCACCAGTGACGTGGCACTTGTTTCCCGTGCGTCAGCCCACTTCTTCTTTAAAGACACCTCATTCGATAACTTAGTAGCTAAAGACAAAAGACAAATGGGTTATTTTTACTTCCTGAATACTCGCACAGTCCGCAGACTGAGGGATTTTACTATAGGTATATTAATCACACAAGTGGTGTGTAGGACAACGTTGGAAAGGAAGAATCACACAGAAAAATTCAGTTGATTAGAGCATCCGGAAGATCCGTGGTTAAAATCTTGGTTATGGCATTGAATGTTTCAGTCTGATTATACCTATCCAAACTTACCTGGGTTAATGTGCAGCTTCCCTTGTTGGCTGGTATAGCATACCAAACAGAGGGTAGAAACAAACACGAAACTGCCGCCACCGCAACGTTACCACGTTTACTTCCATGCTGAAGCGTAGCAGGGGCTGTAACGTGTATTGATGTAGAAACATAAACTCGCAACGAATGCATAATAACATTAATTATTATGTGTATACATGAATATTATGAACATACAGCCCACAAATGATAGTAAATTAAATAGAAGCTTCTAAACAGAACAAAAACGTGTTTCTATAGTAATGCTTTCATCGTTGCTATAGGAATAATTATGCGCTCATCTTGGTTGTCTCTGTTAAGAGGTTCTGCTTCTCTTTTCTCTACACTTTTAGTGAACATATACCAGCATATTTTTTTAAGATTTTTGCCTACATTTGTCCTTAAATATGTTTCATGTAATAGTTTTTTATACGTGCCCAAATAAGTTAAAATGCAATGGTAATAAAATGCAAGAAATAGAACTGCGTGTCCTTGAGGAATGGCTATTTCGGCACTTACAAACTTCTCCATGTTTCCTTTTTAATGCCCATCAATAACACTGATTTTATTGGCGCAGGCTCTGGGACCCATGTGTCATGTTGTTTCATAAAACAAAATATACTGTTTTCGCGTAGAGATGTTCGAAATTTTGAAATGAAGCCTACAGTGATAGTTGGCATTTTGTAGGATGCTGACACATTCTCTGTTTTTTGGCAGATTTTCCAAAAGAGAGAACTCTAAACAAAATCTGAGCAATCATGTCATCGTGGCTATGCCGATAAATAAAGGGCAATTAGGTACCTTTCTTCGCGACTGCCTAAGTGTAACACCACAATTCCTTTTCCCTCTAGATGGGGGAGAGCCATCCACAATTGTCATAATCACCACAGATCGAAACTGCTATATTTTGATCCCCCCTTAAAAAATCTTATGTGCTACACTCACATGACTTTCTCTACTCTTGTACAAACTATTTTTACAAACGCTTATTCTCCATATGCTTCATGTTAATCGACATGTTAATCTTATTGCTAATTTTCTTGTAGATGCAAGGGGAATTGGTAGGCTGTAAGCGATAGTCAAATATTTTAAGAGGTGGTTGCTATGTGGCGCATTCCATTCTCTTTGTATGTCCAGGACATAAAAAATGAATAACGAATTTGAGAAAAAGTATAAGTATTGGAAAATTTAAAGGAATAACAAGCAATACCAAGTTTGGTGTTTATCCGACTGTTCGTTTATGAGTTATGAGTGAAATCTCGGTATCGAATTTTTGGGTGGAATACAATACTTCCCCTACTTACTATACGTAGTAGAGAAAGTAAAAATGCTTCCCAGCGTAATCACAAATAGGAATATAATAAAGTAAGCAATAGTTAGATGACAAAATATTAAAACAGTTAAGTCTAAAGTAAATATTTGTAGATCATTACAACTATATCGCAGATTACAGAATGATTCTTTAGAAACACAAGCGTATTCATAGATAAATTTGTATAGCGAGTAACAACTAAATGCTACATTGAAATGCACTAAATCGAAAAACAGGATTCCTAAAGCTTAACATACTAGTAGAGTATGTATTACAGAAAGTTTGGGTAAATATTGCAGAATTTAGAATGTTCACCTGAGCATCTGCTAAGACGCTTTCTTAGTTGATTTCGAACCTGGTTTGCTGATGTCCTGAGTTTTTACTTTGGACGCCCCTGAGACAGCAAGTTGTGACACCCCTACACTGCTGAAGATGGGACTGTCGACTCGATTTCGCACTCACGTTCATTGTCTGCTCGCAGGATAATGAAGTCAAGCAGTGGCGGCTCGTTTTTTCTGCTCACCGTGATGTTTTACGTTAGATCAGCGATTACCTAGCAGGATTTCTCGAACCCAGATAACTCCATTACCTGTCACAGCCACTCCATTCTCCTTTATACGCTAGGGAAATTGCTTTTCGGTTAGACCTCCATGTAGGCGTACAAAATGGTTATTGAACTTTAAGACAGGTTGCTACGCAGAGCAAAATTTGCTTTCACTTGTTTCCCCATTTTCGTATGTCAAAATTAATATGCATTTTCACATATTGTTCCTTTGATTTCTCGGAAGGGAATATTCCGTTTACAGGGTTACGAATGTTATAACTGTGCAATTTATTACGTACCTACTTTTCTATGTTGAATATATTCATGTACTCTTTAATAAAAGCCTCAGAATCCTGCCAAAGTAGTATTTATTTCCCAAATGCTCAACAAATTCTCACAAAAATTATTGTAATCCATTTTATACTGAAAATCATAGTTAAAACCTCTCCATTTGCATGGTTATTTTGAATATACTAGGAGATCTACAATCACTTAATGAAAATCATATTCAGAATATTTACTGAAAGCTAAAACTTCACAGCCCATGGCGTAGTAAAAACTTATAGTTCCCGAGGTCCCGGTTTCAAACCCGGTGGAGGGCGATGGGTTTTTTTTCCGGGCGTAAAACTCCTTAGCTTGACTTTCATCGGAAGGGAAGTAAAGGCGGTCGTAGATTTACGACACGTAAAAGAACCTCAAGAGGCCTGTGAGCAAAATTACCAGTCTTTCACGCCCAGTAAAGAATGGGACGCTAAGGACCACAGCAGTTAAAGAGCATCCATAAATAAAACTCAATTTATTTTTTGTAGTAGAAGCTGGTATCACATTTATACCCTTTTATTTATAGTCCTGAGGATATAAAGGTTCAGAACATACGTAATTGCACTTTTATTGCCTTAATGGCATAAAGATTGCCAAGCGACAATATGGCTACCTACTTCCTCTCTGTATGCGATGACCAAAACTACAAAATGAATACTTTGCTTTTTTTTCATATAATTATTTTGCGTCATAATTATGCATAATATGAAAGTACTAGGGGCTAAGGGAAAGGTCACACTTCAATATACCATCTGTTTATCTAGAAATATACTCCACTAATTTGGATAACCACTGAATCGCTGGTAGAAGTTTATAGCTAATCCGACTATTAGAAAATCTGTAAGCTTGTTGAATGGTAAAGTTATCCTTCCATTTTCGTGGCATTTTCTGGCTCAAACGACCACTTCCACTGGAGTGACGCTATCATACCTCCACCAACCGTGTCTAGCCGAAGCCAGACAGGGCTGACGTCATACCAGACGGTTTCAAACAGATTCTTCCCTTTGGCGTGGTCCTCACCGAAAGGAAAGACTGTTAAGCCGAAATATAACTAAGGAGACGCAATAATGCTACGTCTGGTAGCAACAAATGCAGCACGACAGTGCGCCTGGTAATGCCGATAAAATTAATAATACGACACAATATAAAATTAGAAAAAAAAGGCAATTAGAAAACCGAAAACTTTTAAAAAAATCTTTGTATCAGATATGCTACATGGCTATGAGAGGTTAAAATTGTTTCCCATAATGCACATAATAACAAGTTCAAGTATTATCAATACTAGAAGATAACTTTTGCTACCAAAAGGTGGAGTAAACCTAAAATTTAACCCTCTCGTGCTACTTCACGATGTTTTTGTTTGCCATTACTCGTGAAGTAGATTGTTAATTTGAGGTAGGAGTTGTATTGTAGTTCTTATGTTGGGGAGCCTAACTTGAAGTAGTTGCAACCGCACGTATGGTAAAAAATTTTCTGGTAGTCTTCGCCCCAAATGTACTTTCCGGTGACCTTTGCCGCAAAAATGTTTAAAAAATATTAACTTTGTAATTTGACTGTTTCTTTAAATATTATATATTTATGTTTGCCTCGGCTGCGTCAGTATTATTGTTAGAGACATGGATGTCTTAGCAGGGCGTAGTGCGGCTGAAGAATGTAGGCTTACCCAGATTATTTACTTCACTACATTTATTAATCCTTGACACAATTTAAATAACACTTCACTGATATAGAGAGCTGTGAGATTATTTTGTTAATTACTTGCACTTTTTAACACGTAAAACTATTTTCGTCTCACACGAATACGTATTAAATTTCTTTAGGAAACATCTCGCGTTTGATTAATAACACTGTCTGCAACCAACGCGTCTACAAGCAACTGACTTGATTTCAACTGCCTAAATTTGTAAATTTCTGTATTTCAAGTCTCTGATTGGCTAATCCTACTCCAATAGAATACCTTCATTTAACTAAAGCTTTTTTTTGGTTGTTGATTGGCTATTTTATGAACTGTCACAAAAATTACATTATTGCTTCTAAGTATCACAAGTAGTATTGTTAAACCTTCAAATTCATTATTGCCTCAAGGTTACCTCATTGTTAGCACCTTTTAACCTGTTATTCTCACAGCTCCTACATTATTAAATTACGTAATACATACGCATAACATTATTGAAAATGTATACAATAGTATAAACATTTACAATGACTGTAATATACACTTTTTATATATTGTTACATACACATATTGCTGTATTATTATATTTTATTTTACATAATTTGACTGAAATCATTTAAGTGTTAAAAATACTGCCTCACGCGGCAATGTTAACCATGCTCAAAAATAGCAAACATACATTCGGGCGCATAAGAACTTCTACATTATCTCTGCTCATCAAAGAAACTCGCAGATTTACTTTATTCTTTACAACTAAGGAAGAGCTGGAAAAGATGTTGACCACAAATCAGGTTTATATATTCTGATAGTCTAGCGGAATGACAAGAACGAGTTTTTCTATCAAAACAGCGACATTCAGAGGTTCTGTAACGGCACATTATGCGAGATTTAGTATCGGGTGTCCCTGTTATCGAACTCGATGTAGCCTCAAGCTGCTTATCGTCCCTGGGACACAAATCCCCGAGAGGCAGAGACATTAATGCTCCTTGTAGACCAAAACCATCAAAGTCCACGTAAATGAGAATACGTCTGCACGGAAACACAAGATGCGGTCCCTTCAAAGGATTAAGTAGCATTACTTGGAAAGGATTCCTGCTTCAGAACTAGCACCGCAACGTTAAACAATACTGCATTATGTTCGAGATAGCTCACAACTTGCAATTCTACCGCTAACCCAAAAATTCGATATCGAAATTTCACCGAAAAACGTTTTAAGTTTCCCGTAGTAACATTTACAGTTTTCTTTAATCGGGTGTTATTTTCACGATTATTTTATACATTCTTCACAAAATATTTTAGACATTGTTCGTTTTAGGTTTTCTTTATGAAACATTATTAATAACGGTAATATATTTTCTGTTTTTTATATTTTGGGCTACATGCGTATGATTTACGTTTTCATACGCCAAAAGTATTTTTTAAATAAATGCTAAGACCAATTATTTTTAATTCTTATTTTAGTAACACTTATTTATAACCTTGGCGGCGCCGTGGCCGAGTGGTTAGACCGCTCGCCTCCCACCGAGGCGGCCCGGGTTCAATCCCAGGGACCTGCATGTGGGATTTGTGGTGGACGAAGCGGCGTCTGGGTGGGTTTTCTCCGGGTTCTCCGGTTTCCCCCGCCATTCATTCCACCAAGTGCTCCATCATCACCTTTCCTTTCATCCATTTCACCAACATTTCGTTTCATCTACTTCCTTCATCCCATACCAGGCATCGGGCTGATCACCCATCCTGGATGCTCTGTCTGATCCATGAGTGTCTGCTCCTCGACGGGCCTTTGACCCCAGGCACCCGCTTGTAAGTCCTGGGGGGTGTAAGTTCTATATAAGAGGAGGGTAAACAGATAATGAATGAATTATTTATAACCTTATTCCTTATCAATAACCAAGATAAAATCTGTAATATTAATTTTACTCTTCAGGATGAGTCGCCTAAAGCTACCACTGTAGATATTGCGGAAATGGAAAATGCTACTGATGTGCGGTTTTCACAGAACTGAATGGTAGTCAGGGGCTCGTATTTGCAGCATATACGCAGATTTTAATAATACTTATAAACTATATTTTTTGAACAAACATACACATTTTTAAATGGAACAATGCCTAATTAACAAAATAAAAGTAAAGTAAATATGAAGTGAATGCTGTTTGTTGCAGGATTCTAGTGCAAGTAGTGTACGAGAAGTCGTATTGTAAAAGGTTTCCATACCGACAGTTGTTTATTCCATTCACTGATTAGTTACTAAACTGTATTCACTCTTAGGTTGATCCGCACCAAACCAAAACCCAGGTGACCAGTGCATCGTTGTAATATATCCTTCTGCCATTCACGGCAGAAATACTGTCATACTTTCACGACCATGTGACAGAGTACAGGCAAAGAGAACATGGTCCGACAACTTAAACGATGATCAGCATACTCTGTTGGGGTTGAAAGTAATAAGATTGATATTTGCAACAAAATAAATGTTTGCACATATAATAATAGCTAATTCTAAAAGAAACGAGCGTAAAGAAAGTAACAGGTATGCGATATCTTACATTTGTTTGCTCTCTGGAAGCGGCACTTTTATCGACTGTTGGCGGCTGTTTTTAAAAAAGAAATTCTATATTGTTACGTGAATTGTATTCTTGTTACATACTTGATCGCGTATTTCACACGCCTTTTGTTTTTCCCACGTGTAACCACCTTCCCGTTTCAGATTTTCTTTTAAAACGAGCACTGTTTATACTTTTACTCGAAACACCCGAAACTTCCAACCCTATTGCTTTTTACTTTCTCTACTACGTACAGTAAGTAGGGGAAGTATTGTATTCCACCCAAAAATTCGATACCGAGATTTCACCGGAAATACATGTTTTGAGACACCCTGAATCCAAAAAAGCATTTTTGGAAACATGTCCGTGTGTGTGTGTGTGTTTGTGAACAGCATAACTCAGAAAAGAACAGTCGCATAAACACCAAACTTGGTATTTAGGTTAAGTATCTTCTATCAAGAAAATTCCCCCACCCCAGATTACCCTTTACATGGAACATTTTTCGAAAATTTTAATTTTCTAAAAAATGGCTTTAACGATTTTGATTAAAATATCATATGTTTAAGATATTTTTATGACAAATGAAATGTATATCTTGAATTTTCTGGAAATGTCTCCAAAAGTATTCTCCATTGTGAACGACTTTTGCATAACTGGTAAACCATAAGAAATAGACAAAATTTTACTAGACAAAAAATGTAGATCGCGTTAAAATACACAATTTATGTCATATACATTTTTTTGTTGAGTGAACCATTTTCGAGTTATTGCTTGTTATTCCCTTAAATGTTTCAATACTTATTTTCTCAAATGGGAATTCGTTATTCATTTTTTTTGTCTTGGATATGCAAAGAGTTATAATCTGTGGCAAAGGGAATGGTGCTGCACCTAGCAACCAGCTATTAAGAGATATGTATGTGCTTAAACGCTACTGTTTTTCTATATGGCCCTTGTAAATATATTTTCCCCTTAATCTACAAGAAAATTAGCAATACGATAGAGTCTGCAAATGTTTATCTCGATTAACATAAACTAGATGGAGAATAAGCGATTGTAAAAATAGTTTGTACAAGAGTAGAGAAAGTCATGTGAGTGTAACACATCAGATTTTTTTCACCACTAGTCCACTTATGCTTTACGTAAGTCGACGAAAACGCAAGAGCAAAACACCGTCCGCTATGATACTAAACAGAAACTGCTGGTTTCTGGCTACAAGCAATATTCTGAGCATACCCGGATATCAGGTCTTATATGAATTGTATGTTGGGACTTGTAGCTCTGTTTAACGGTACAAATTAGCGTTAATTAGACTTTTAGGAATTTGTATAGAATTTATACCATTTAAGGATAAATTTGTTCTAGAATTTAGATTATTAGCATGGGCCTACTTTCCTGCACGCATTGATGCAGTGTTGTACCACGTTGCACCGGTCACGTGCGTTTGTTTTGGCGCGGATCAATCTAAGAGTGAATGCAGTATAAGTACGATGTTGTTATGCGTGTTTACATTGTGTTTCTGTTCATTGTTTGCATTGCGAGTTATAATCAGTTTCTGATAGTTCAAGCAGTAGTGGAAGATGGAATTTACAATTGCAGAAAAAGCCGAAATGCTCATGATGTTTGCAGAATAAGGAAGAATGCAGTTCGTTCTTGTACCGTGTACGCGGAAACATATCCCAATAGACGTCAACCATCTCGGCAGTCATTTATCAAGCTCTTTAACCAGTTACTTGAATATGGTAGTGGAACACCTAGGAAACAACAAACAAGTGACCAGAGAGGGGAAGAATTAATGTTTAGTCCCCGCACAATCTCGCGAGAAAGTGTAAGGCATGCAAGTGTACATCGACATGTTCATCGCTATCACATCTCCCTCCATCAAGAGCTGCATGGAAACGATTTTGAGAATCGTGTTAACTTTTGTACATGGGCATTAAGACATGACACTCCAGATTTATCATGTATCTTGCTTAGTGATGAAGCAACATTTACTGCATGGCACATGCATTGGTTTGTCAGCGTCCATGTGGGATAGTGAACCATGAGCTCACAGACCCTTTTTGCGTAGAAGTAACATTCAATTCGCACAAGTATCGCACCCTCCTAACAGCCAATCTTCTACAGATGCCAGAAGACGTTCCCCTGCAAGTAGGAGGAACCTGGTACCAACACGATGTATGTCGGGCTCACGAATTACTACAGCTTGTCTTCACGGATTGTTTCCAAATCGTTGGATTGAACGAAGAGGACCTGTACCTTGGCCGGTCCGTTCACCGTATTTGACTCATTTAGATTATTTTCTGCGGGGAAAGCTGAAAGACACTGTCTACAAGCACACACGTACCAACTACACCAGATGATATGAAACGGCGTATTACTGCTGAGGCAGTATTTTAATACCTGTATAATTTCAATTGTATTTTTATAATAAGTAAATTTAATAACAACCCGCCTTGAAACAATATTTTTGTAATAATTATTTTAAATGTAACAGTAATTGAAAATACTTATTTTATTGTAAACATGTTTTTATAATGTTATGTGAATACATTACACACTTCTTGCAAGAGCTGTGAGAATAATAAATTTTAAGTTTCTAACAATGAGGCAATAATGTGGTAACCTTGTAGCAATAATGAGTTTGAGAGTTTGAAAGTTACTACTCATGATTATAGCAACGATAAGGTAAATTCAGTAACAGTTTAAAATTAGCCAATCAACAGCGAAGAAAAGCTTTAAGTAAAATGCAGATATTCTATTGGACTAGAATTAGCCGATCACAGACTTGAAATACCGAAGCTTTAACGGTTTAACGGTTGAAATTATGTTCAGTTGCTGGCAAACCTTGGTAGTGACCAGACGGAAGATGTGTTCTCTACAGAAATATTACGTGTGAATCGTAAGAAATGTATGCGCGCTAAGTGAAAGTATTAAAGAATCTCACGACTTTTAAAAAGTTTAGTGCTTTATTAAATTGTGCAAAGGATAAATAAAAGAAGTGAGTTTTAAAAAACTTAAAAATCTGTGTGTCTACTTTCTTGTTGCACCTCGCCCTGCCTAAGAAATACATGACTCTACAAACATTACTGACGCAGCCGAGGCAAATTCAAACATAAATAATATATAGAAGCAGTTTTAATAACAAAGTTAAATATTATAGTGTAAAACTTGGAGTGTAACAACAAAAACACATCTTTAAATCAGCTTCTCATACGTAGCAGAATATTGCATAACAACAGTAACTATTACGTAATCAACAGCTTCAATCCGACGCCCAAAGCGTGTTGCAAACTTCTTAAACAAAGTAACTTCAAGAACAATACTTCAAGTTAGGCTTCCAATGCATGAAGCTTAATAAATTACATATACTTCACTGCTGCCTCCGCTGAAATGCTAGAACGTGTGCAGCAGACTTTCCATAGCAGACTGGAAGCGTGTATTGAAGTTGGCGGTGGTCATTTTGAACACAACCTTCGAAGGTCAATTTTTCTCTTTACCTGTCAGAATCCACAGAAGTAGTGTACGTCTTTTTGTCTTTAGTTATAGGTAGGTATATGACAAGTGTCGATATGTAAATTTTTCAAAATAAGGTTTCTCGTGAATTACTTGCAGTAGAATCCTGGGACAGACACCATTGACATTCTAATTTACTGTACGTTTATTTGGTTGATGTCAATAGGCAGTTTTTTGTTCAAAAATACAGTTTCTAAGCATTATTAAAATCTGTGTATAGGCCGCAAATACTAAGCGTTGCAGAAAGAAATGTCTTTAATAAAAGTTCCTTGATATTATGGAGGGCAGTAAATGCCATTAGTCGTGTCAATTCTAGACATTTCTTTCTACAACGTTACTGTTGCAGATATTGTAGTCTCAACTTAAATGGTCCACCCTGTATATGCTAATGCTGCAGGTTCTAGGGTTAATTCTCCTGTATATTTTTCTCCTTAGAGTAGTGAACAAATCAACTTCATGTCTTCAAAGCCAGGATTGCGTTTAATAATATTCTCTGCAACTTCGAAGAACATCGACTCTCAATGATCCTGGTATTTCTTTTCTGGAAACATTGTCAATGATACCCAAACCTCTTGAGGGACAGGGTAGCGCTTTCAAAGCAGAGAACAGTTTGTGGCATATATTTAAAATGTTCATAAGCAACAATAATGGGGACATAGGGTAAATGCTTATTCACCATCTCAAGAACTAAAAACGCGATTTAGGACATTGAGGCGTTTTTAGGTCGTATGAAATTCATATATTTATCTTCCGGAAGTGTGAAACATTAATATTCTGAAAATGGCAAAGAAAAAATAGGTTAAAATTATTTGTGACTGAAATAACACGGTTGTGTGTACTCTGCATTAACCCAAGAGTAACAAAAACGACCACTTAGCGTTTCAAAGTATAATGCTTAGAACATGTCAACATTTTAACGAACAACAGCTGATATGTTGAAAATGGCTGTCACAAGTTTTATACAATACAAATTGTATCTGTCAAAGAGCTCTAATGTTTTCCTATAGTATGCTTTCATCTGTCTCTATTTGCAGTTACATGAAATTCAACGAGAATAAAATAAGTTAAAATATTGTTTATGAAAATTCATACCTGTACGTTTTGTTAATCACTCCAATATATCAAATATGTGATGTTTAAATCAAAATAATTTTGAGGGCTTACAGCCACATAGAGTAGAGTGCTCTGGTGAGTGTACTCGGGTGGTCTGAAAAGTTTCCGACCTCAACATGAAGATGGCAGCACTCGTAAATAAAAGCTAGTGAATTTCCTTGTTCATCTGTTGACAGTTACTCACCAAATTTTCAGCCATTTTGGACGCTCAGTTGTTATGTAACAGTCGTTTGAGTAAGGTGATGTGAGTGTTTTTATGAAAATGGACAAAATCGAGTATCGAGCTGTCATTAAATATTTATTTTTGAAAGGCAATATGCCTACGCAAATCAAAGATGAGTTGGATTCTGTGTATGGGGACTCTGCACCATCATTTACCACAGTGAAAGTTTGGGCAGCTGAATTTAAACGTGGCCGTAAGAGCTTGAGAGACGATGAACGTTCGGGACGTCCAAAAACTGCAACCACCGACGAAAACATCGCCAAAGCTCACCAAATGGTGCAAGACGACCGCCGAATTAAAGTGAGAGAGATAGCAGAGGCTATGAACATGTCAAAAAAACCTGTTTGCTAGATATTAAATCAAAATTTAGACATGAGAAAGCTGTCGCGCGTTGGGTGCCGCGTTTGCTCACGTTTGACCAAAAACGTATTCGAAGGAACATTTCCAACGCTCTGTTGGCGCAATAAATCCGAGTTTTGGCACCG
This sequence comes from Deroplatys truncata, assembly GCA_030765065.1. Taxonomy (NCBI): domain Eukaryota; kingdom Metazoa; phylum Arthropoda; class Insecta; order Mantodea; family Mantidae; genus Deroplatys; species Deroplatys truncata. The sequence goes on along the minus strand of CM060985.1, from coordinate 143,346,982 downwards.
ATTAATTACTGTAGATGAAACTTGGATACACCAATATACGCCCGAAACAAAAATACATTCCAAATAGTGGACTGCAAAGGGGGAACCGACTCCAAAAAATAAAGCAAAAACTGTTTTTTTCGGCTGGGAAAGTGATGGCGACTGTTTTTTGGGGATAGTCATGGAGTTATTTTAATCGATTATCTTCAAAAAGGAAAAACCATTACTACGCATCATTACTTGACAAGCTGAAGGCAGAACTTGCGGAAAAACGGGCACATTTGCAGAAAAAGAAAATCCTGTTTCACCAAGTCAACGTATCGTCTCACACTTCAACTGTTCAATTGCGAAAATCCACGAATTACGGTTTGAACTGCTTGACCATCCGCCTTACTCACCAGATCTAGCCCCAAGCCACTTCTTTTTGTTCCCTCATCTGAAAATTGCGCTCGGAGGACAGAGATTTTCGTCAAATGAAGAGGCAATCATTTTCGTGAACAATTATTTTGCAGAGAAAAACGCCGAGTACTATTTGGACGGGTTATAGAGATGGGAGCATCCCTGGGAGAAGTGTGTAGAGTTACAAGGAGACTATGTTGAAAAAAAATCTGAAAAAATGCCTTGTATCTTTATTAGGTCGGAAACTTTTAGACCACCCTCATAAGGGTGAAAGAAACAAACTTCATGTTCCATAAAGGAAATATTGCCACTTGAACTAGGCTGCTGAATTTGGTAATATTTATGCAAACTCGGTAGATACCTATTTGACTATTGCAACTTTGGACAAATTTGTGAGGATTGCAAAGTATATTCAATGGAATTGCATGTATGTTCTGAATTAGTAGCTATAATTTATAAATAGTTCGTGATCATCTTTGGAAACATACACTAAAATAAGTTCCTTGTTTAATTGTTATTTCACATATTTACCCTAATTAACTCCTTTTGGCGCACTTGCAAGTTTTAAGGAAACTGATTTTAACCCTGTTTTGTTTTGTTTCAGGTGAGTACCAGGATGGAATCCACAGTTATGCACTGCACTGCGCGGTTAGTGAGTATTCATAAATAAATACATTAATTACTTGTGGAAAGAAGGTGGTTCCAGAAATAATGCACACTGCGCATGCTCTCCCGTCTCCATATAGATGCACATGTCAGTGTAGGGTTATTGTTACCTAAAGCTGCCATGCTTACAAGCTACTGAATAGGACGTCGAAAACGAATCAAGTCAACTTTACTTGCCTACGGAAGTTGATGAATTCCTCAATAAGTGAATGAACACATGAAAGTATTACTGTAGAAAGGAGATCATCTTCTTATTTCATTCTAGAAGGCATTGTTGACAATATTACGGAAAAAGATGACTTTTGAGGAGAAAGCCCTTGAGTGGGTTAGTCGTAGTGCAGTGGTGGTCTCGTGTCTAGATTTACGGCACGTAAAATAACCTCAAGCCTGACAAAGACACCTCTGAGCAAAATTACCGGTCTTTCACGCCCAATATAGAATGGGACGCTAAAGACCACAGTTAAAGAGCGTCCATAAATAAAACTAACTTTATTACTTTACTACGTATAGTAAGTAGGGGAAGTATTGTATTCCACCCAAAAATTCGATACCGAGATTTCACCGGAAATATATATTTTGAGACTCCCTGAATCCAAAACAAGCATTTTTGGAAACATGTCCGTCTGTCTGTGAACAGCATAACTCAGAAACGAACAGTCGGATAAACACCAAACTTGGTATTTAGGTTCAGTATCCTCCAGAGATGCGACACGAAGGTTTTCAGGAAAATCCCCCCACCCCAGGTTACCCTTTACATGAAACATTTTTTGAAAATTGTAATTTTCTCAGAAATGGCTCTAATGATTTTGATTAAAATAACATATATATAAGATATTTTCATGACAAATGAAATGTATATCTTGAATTTTCTGGGAATGTCTCCAAAAGTATTCTTTGATAGATAATTCTAAGAGCGTTTATAAAAATAGTTTGTACAAGAGTAGAGAAAGTCATGTGAGTGTAACACTTCAGTTTTTTTTCTCGAGAATTCGTGAATATTACATTCGATTACCCAGGGATTACCTCCCTGACTGCCGACTCGACAGCTATCACGAAACGGGCAACAATACCATGAAACACCCAGTACTTTTCTTCGATACGTAACACAAAAGAAATCCTGGCTTGTACTTGATCACCCGCGCGCACAAAGTTTCACATCCCCAGTGAGATAGAAAGTGAGGCAGCCGATGAGAGATGAGTGGATCTGTAAGGTCGGGGAAAGGCAAATGAGATCCTCCGCAAGTGAAAGCCCATTACTGAAGCCTTGGGGGAATTGAGGATTTGAAGTGTGACAGTGGGGTGAAGAACTGAAGAAGTAACGGCGGGAGTGCACTCGGATAGGAGTGACCTGTACGTGGTCTGTATCCTCAAGTAGGTTAAACCACCCCCCGCGCTGGATTTGCAGGGTCTCTTGCATAATCCGTCGCTAGTCGTGTTATATGAGGCAAACTTTGAATGTATACTACCCCGGCGCTTCCTGCGGTTAAAGCCGGTACTTTCTAACGGTCACGTGCCCTCACAAATCTTCAGCCATTCCGGAAGATTGAAATCCTAACGGCCTCGCTAAGCGGAAGAAAATGAATGGTCACCTGAAAGGGCCGAAATGGCGTCGACTTGGTCGTAAAAATCCTTCATTAATAGCCAAACCGCACTCATTTGCATCTAATCAGATGTTATCTTTTTAAGAATGAATAAATTGGAAGTAGTTTTTACAAAATTCAACAAAGACTGTAAAAGAGGAGCGAAGCGTACGTACATTTTAAAACCAAACTTATAAAAAGAAAAAAGACAGAAAATAAACAAGGAAAAATACGCCCTAAACTAATCTGGCTTAATGAGGTTAGTTAAATGGCGAAATTACTTAATTTGGTTTTATAATAGATAAGGGTTTAAGCTATAAAATAAAATTAAGATTTACTTTTGTGCAAACTTGAAACTACCCCTAACTACCTCTTACATAGAATCTTTTTCGAAATTTTTTATTTACTCAAAAATGGCAGTAATGATTTTGATTAAAATGCGATATTTTTAAGATATTTATATGACAAGTAACAAGTATATCTTGAATCTTTTTGATATAGCCTGTGAAATCCTCTTCATTCGAAAGGAATTTTATATAGCTTCGTATGACGGTTGAACCATGCGAGTTAGACAGAAAGTACTTAACGCTATTCAGTTGTTCCTCGCGATCTCCTGAAAAGAGTCAAGCCAGCATATAGCGATATTTGAATATTGATTCTATTTTATGTAAACCAAAAATGAGCTTTCGTAGAATAGCTTGTAGTAGATACATAATAAGAAACGTAGTGTGTAGAGAAAGTCATGTGACTAACACATTCGACCTGTTTTTTTAATTCCAATTCAAGCTGTTAGAAAAAAATTAGCAATGTCGCATAGAAGAACGACATATTGTCTGTCTCAACAGCCAACGCATACAATAAATACAAAAAATTAACTTCATTTCTGTAAAAGATTGCCGCATTTGTGCATATATATTTAAAGTGCATCGCACGTCTCAACTTTGAGTAACAAAATGCGATAAAATAGATTGTAACTTACATCCTGTTAAACAGCTACGTGAAAAAGTGATTTTGAAGGCTGTGATATAAAGAACTTTTATCTGCTTTAATTATATAATATTGATTTTACAATACTAAAAAAACGTAAATCTATTCTCCACCTAACTAGTTTCGTAATGGTACGTTACGCAACTAGTTTCGTAATGAAGCTTTTATTGCAACGTAACGTAATGTAATTCTTATCACGAAACTGGTTGCGTATTGTGAACCATACATAAATAATAAACTATTATTTATTAATAATAATAATAATATAGTCGGGATTTGTTACGAATTAAACTATCTGTAACAGGATTAGCCGCGTTTGCAATATCTTCGTCAGAACTCATTTGTCAAAGTTTATTTAATTCACCTAGTACTCATGTTCTTCTGTTTTAAACAAAAACCTAACAAACAAATCGTCTATCAAACCATGCATTGCCCACCACACACGTATCACCTATGTATCAATGTAGTGTACTGTTTCAATGATTCCTAATACCACATCTGAAATAAAAATATAGTTTACCAAAGTAAATAAACAAAATCGATATTACGTAACTAAAGTAGCTAAAACGTACGATACACATATCGTAAATTACTATTACTTCTAGCATCCGTCAAACAATGAGTGATATTATAGCATCATTACAGAAGTTAGCAACTGTGATTCTATAGAATGTACAACTTAATGTTATAACTGTTCAGCAGTTAATGCTAAGGCACTTCAGTACTTTAAAGTCTGACGTAATACATTCACATGACTTTCTTTACGCTCTTATCATTTCTTAGTGAGTATACAAAGTATTCTTACTAAAGCTTATTTTCTATCTACTACATTTTACTCCGATTAAACCATTGCAGAAATAGCTACATTACATATTTCGTTATAGATACAAAGAGAACAGCGATAGTCAAATGTTTAAGAACTGGACGCTATACGCTGGCCTTAAAATTCCATACAGTTTCTATGACATCGCGAGTAACAGCTAAATATTGAGAGCATTTTAAAGAATAACCATGTAATGAAGAATTTGAACCGGGTTGGCCCCGTAGCTCAGTCGGTAGAGAAACTGCCTGCCGTGTTAGAGGTCCCGGGTTCGATTCTCGCCAAGATTAATCCCTAGTCTGGAAGTGTGAATGTGTTTATGGCCCAATGATTAAAAACCCAACGACAAGAGTTACACGAGTTAACACCATTGCCAAAAGGCAATAAGTTCCAAAGGAAAGGCCGCCGATAAGACCAATAAATGGAACTTAAAATAAATCGAACCTTCAATAACGGATATCTCAGAAATGGCTTATGCCACAAAAACTTATTTCAAGTGTACGTTTTCGTCTACAACAGAAGTGGACTTCAATATGCTCAGAAAATTCAAGATATACATTTTATTTTTCATGTAAATATCTTTAATATACGGCATTTCAATCAAAATCGTTAGCCATTTTTTAGAAAATCAAAAATTTCAAAAACGTCTTCCATCTAAAGGACAGTCTGGTGTGGGGATTTTTCCTGAAAGTCTTCGTGTCGCATCTTTGGAAGGTATTGGACCTAAATATCAAGCTTGGATTTTGGATCTTTTTTCGGAGGCAAACATCAATTTCCGGTGAAATCTCAACATCGAATTTTTAAGTGGAATACAATGCTTGCTCTATCTTCTATACTAGTAGAGAAAGTAAAATTAGCTTCATCTTTATATTTTGTGAGCAATTTTTTCATAGTTCTCGTAGCATTTTACCTAAACCAACGAGGAAGTCATTAGATATTTGGAAAGTGTTTTACTTCCACATGTATAAATAAATAAATAACTCAATCACATTTAGTGCAGGTATTTGGCGTGGTTTTTGGGTAGTTGCTATTGCGAGGCACAGATAATTGCGACGACCTACAAGGAACGGCTGTGGTGAGACCAGGGTTCTCCTAATAAGAATAAATAAAGAGCTTTAAAGTGGCTTCTGTTTAAATGCATTCCTACCATTAGCACTGTGAGAACTATAAATTCAGAGGTATAAATTCACAGTTGCAGTAATTATGGTGAACGTATAAGTAATTCTATTGATTAGTCTGAACAAATTAAAAAAAAATCTGATATGTTACACTCACATGACTTTTTCTACTCTTGTACAAACTATTTTTACAAACGCTTATTCTCCATATGTTTATGTTAATCGAGATGTTAATCTTATTGCTAATTTTCTTGTAGATGCAAGGGAAATATGGTAGGTTTTAAGCGATAGTCAAATATTTTAAGAGCTGGTTGCTATGTGGCGCATTCCATTCTCTTTGCATGTCCAGGACATAAAAAAAATGAATAACGAATTCCCATTTGAGAAGCTTTAAGGGAATAACAAGCAATATCTCGAAAATGGTTCACTCAATAAAAAATGTATATGACCTAAACTGTGTATTTTAATGCGATCTACATATTTTGTGTAGTAAACTTTTGTCTATCTCTTATGGTTTATTCACAATGAAGAATACTTTTGGAGACATTCCCAGAAAATTCAAGAGTCATTTCTGAGATAATTAAAATTTTCGAAAAATGTTACATGTAAAAGGGTAATCTGGAGTGGGGGATTTTCTTGAAAACCTTCGTGTCGCGTTTCTGGAAGATACTGAATCTAAATACGAAGTTTGGTGTTTATCCGACTGTTCGTTTCTGAGTTATGCTGTTCACAGACACACACACGTACATGTTTCCAAAAATGTTTTTTTTTTTTGGATTCAGGGGGTCTCAAAACATATATTTCCGGTGAAATCTCGGTATCGAATTTTTGAGTGGAATACAATACTTCCCCTACTTACTATACGTAGTAGAGAAAGTATGCACAGAGGGATATTAGCTATTATATTACTGAATGGCTACCAATGTAATGAAACAGGTAATAAACTATTTTTAAAGTATTCAAATATAGTTATAAATGTAGAAACTTTGAAGGTTTGTTTACAAAACATAAAGAGGTTAACGACAATGAAAACTTTTGATGTTACTTACGTTTTAATTCACATTTGATAGAAGACTTAGTTTCCGTTGTTAGTCCTTAATTATTTTAAAACACTACCAAAGTATAAGCTCAGATATGTTTCCGTTACATACATATGGATGGGACAGCATAGAACACCTTAGAGAGCGCCGTATTTTGTGTCGGAAACAATTATAGTTCAGCAACTTAGAAAAAAACCCTTGGGAGTGGTAACTCACGTGCTCATGGATTCCCCCTCTCTAACTGCCTTGGACGGGCATGCGTCTCCTACTCTGCCTCTAATCGCTGCTTAAGCGCACACGTCATAATTTCGCACGTGTTTTATTTTATTTTACACCCACAAAATCGTTTATCACTTAATCACACGGCTGTTGTTACTATCCAATAGTAGAAGCAGGACTAAAGACAGAAGAGTATTGCAACAAAAATGCTGTGTAGATTGCTGTGACAGGCAGCGGTGCAGCGGGTGTTAAAACAAATGTTTGCATATAACTAGCGATAGCATTTCACATACATACGGTATTATCATGGGATATCTTTCAAAAGTTAATTCACACTTTTTAGGGTACTTCATAGCCTTCACACCCCCGTCTATCTCTTCAAGGAAAAACGTTCCTAGCTGTTTAATGTTCATAACACAAGCTATTTCAATTGAAGTTTTAGAAATAAAACTAGCAGAGCTGTGCTTTTTAGTTTTTGAGTTATCTCATGTAAACAAGATCCTATTAAATTTTTCTACACTATAAAATTTCTGTGTTCACACAGTAACGTGGCACTTGTTTCGCGCGTACCACCCACTCCCTCTTTTAGACACCTCTTTGGATAACTCGGTAACTAAAGGCAAAAGACAAGTAGAGCTGGGACTATGTTTCCTCCTGAATACTTGCGCAGTCCGTAGACCAGGGGATTTTACTAAGTTGTTATACTGTAGTAAGTTTTGAGCAAGGTTAGGACATCTGAAATGACGTATGCTCGCATTATGGGGGCATTTTGGGCGTGGTAAGAAAATCAATCTATTCTATTTTCCGTGTCACACAATAAAGGTCACTACTTTCAGAAAGGCGTAGTTGAAAAGAGCGTTAAAACATAAAAATAACACAGTGCACTAGAATTTATGCTCTATGGAAGTTTTATGTGTTTATTACGTGATACATGCTCACATATTCTGAATTATTAAACTGGTAAGGTGGTTGTTATTGGTTTGAATGATAAAAATCGTGAATTTCAGCAGTAGCACAAAGTAATGTGTATAATTTTATTTTTAAAGCTGTAGGCGAAGTAAAGTCATAACCAAGTTTCTATTCTGAAAATGTCTGTTTCACTCTCATCTTTACGGTCACATAACCTTAATGTCATGAACATAAAAGCGATGGAATGCGTCCTATTTTCAATGCTCCTATATCATTCTTTGGCTCAGTGGAACGGAAGCGACAGACGGAAAAAGAAAATTCCCAAGTCCCATGCACGAAGTTGGAAACTTGGGGCGTTTTTCTTTCCCTCAAATCACTCTTTGCACTGAGCCACCAGGAAGTTTTGCAGCGTCGAGTTTGCTGGACGGGGATAAACGAAATAACGCTTACTAAGGGCACCTTGCGTCTGACAGCTGAACATGACACATGCTTTGACTGCATGCTTAACGAAGGAAATTACTACAGGAAATGTTTACAAGCTGACTGGGCCTACGCGTGCTTTCCTTTATATGGCACAGCCATCTGACATACGTCATGACCTACTGCGACTGGAGCGATGGGATATGCCATTAGTGTAGTGTCGATATACTCCAGCTGCCCATAAACTTTTTCAGCACACCGTAGTGAAGAGATAGCTCGTTGATAGGAACTGAGGCTAAAATCCTACAGCCTATCGTAGTTTTTCTCAACTCACACAGACTACTATATCATATTGACAGCAAAAGTTAACAAACCTAAGGTATGCCATACAGAAGAAACCTCTAAAGCTGATCACTAGCAACAGATGTTACGAAAACAATAAAAAAATCTGATGTGTTACACTCACATGACTTTCTCTACTCATGTTAATCGAGATAAGCATTTGAAGGCTCTACCTTATTGCTAATTTTCTTATAGATGTAAGGGGAATATATATTTACAAGGGCAATATAGAAATACAGTAGCCTTTAAGCACATACATATCTCTTAATAGCTGGTTGCTAGGTGCAGCACCATTCCCTTTGCCATAGATTAATACTCTTTGCATATCCAAGACAAAAAAATGAATAACGAATTCCCATATGAGAAAATAAGTATTGAAAAATTAAAGGGAATAACAAGCAATATCTCGAAACTGGTTCACTCGGCAAAAAATGAATATGACATAACTTGTGTATTTTAACGCGATCTACATTTTTTGTGTAGTAAAATTTTATCTATCTCTTATGGTTTACCAGTTATGCAAAAGTCGCTCGCAATGAAGAATACTTTTGGAGACATTCCCAGAAAATTCAAGATATACATTTTAATTGTCATGAAAATATCTTTAACATATGATATTTAAATCAAAATTGTTAGAGCTATTTTTGAGAAAATTAAAATTTTCGAAAAATGTTCCATGTAAAGGGTAATCTGGGTTGGGGGGATTATCTTGAAAACCTTCGTGTCGCATCTCTGGAAGATACTGAACCTAAATACCAAGTTTGGTGTTTATCCGACTGTTCGTTTCTGAGTTATGCTGTTCACAGACACACACACAGACACACACACGGACATGTTTCCAAAAATGCTTTTTTTTAGATTCAGGGGATCTCAAAACATATATTTCCGGTGAAATCTCGGTATCGAATTTTTGGGTGGAATACAATACTTCCCCTACTTACTATACGTAACAGAGAAAGTAATAAGGTTATCTACCTGACCTAAGTGAACTTTCAACAGAGTAAATGGAAGAAAGAACCTATTAAGAGGATTGATAGAAAAGTCGGATCAATTCTGATATTAGCAGCTTCTTGTATAAGTTGGTAATTAAATTAAATGTGAGGCAGTCTTTTAATCACTTAAATGATATCAGTCTAATTATAAAATATAATAATAGCCCGCCTTAAAAGCAATATGTGTATGTAATAACATGTGAAATGTATGTAACAGTCATTGTATTAATGTTTATATTATTATGTACATGTATAATAATGGTATGTGAATGTATTATGTATTTTAACAATGTAAGAGCTGTGAGAATAGAAGCCGAAAGTTGCTAACAATGAGGAAACCTTGAGGCAATAATAAATTAGAAAGTTTAATAATGCTACTATTAATTCTTGGAACAATAGTGTAATACTTAAAACAGGTTATAAATAGCCAATCAAAAACTAGAAAAACTGAAAGTTAAATAAAAGTATTCTACTGGAGCAGGATTAGCCAATAGAGACTTGAAATAGAGAAATTTACGAATTCAAGCGGTAAACGCCAGACACTACTAGACGGCGTTCTTGAGCACTTCGATACAATTAATAAATAATCTCACAGCTCTACAGTATGAGATATCAGTGAAGTGTTTTTTAATCTTGTGAAAAACTGATAAAAAGGAGTGAAGTAAAAAAATAATAATAATTTGTGTAAGCGTTCATTGTTTAGCCACACCACCTCTTCTAAGGGATACGTTTTTCTACAAATTACTACTGAAGCAGCCGAGGCATACATATATAATATTTAAATAAACGTTAAAAATACAAAGCTGATTTTTCTTTAAAAGTAGACCGAAGGCCACCGGAAAGTTAACTTGGGGCGAAGACCACTGGAAACTTTGTATCGTACGTGGGGCGAACACTCCAAGAAACATATCTCCCGCAATACGTGGTGCTAATAACGTAAAGATGTACTATTTCAAATCCGTATAAATTAATTTAGTAACACATAGCTCTACGTTGCTCAAATAGAGTTACATATGACACAACTGAATAAATTACATAATAAAAACCTTAAAAGTTTAGTGTTTTAAAATAGCAAGTCTCTTTTGGGAGTTTTGTATAAGATTATGAGAGATGCAAATGAACTTTGCTAGAGTACGGCTCGCTGGAAACATAGGAGAAAACAATACAATGCAGCAAGAAAATTCGCTATATAAATACAAAAGCATTTGTTGATTTGAATTAACAACACTAAATTCATTTCCTTTCCCAATTTTCAGTTTTATATCGAACAAAAGCTAACACAAGACTACCTCATTGGTCTGGTAGTTAGCATGCTATCTTCCGGATTCGATTCCCCGCTGGAGGATGGGAATTTTTCTATAGCCAGGATTATTCCCCATCCCTCTATGCAGTCCGGAAGCATGTTTGAGAATGTAAATGCATTGCGTGAAATTAATGTTTAAATGGAAGATCCAAAGATTATCGCTATAACACTATAATAAACGAGTGAATATCATTGGCGCTCAGAAATTGTTCCATATAAGCACAGATGTTAAAAGTGGCATATAAATGAATGAAAAAAATCTGATGTGTTACACTCACATGACTTTTCTCTACTCTTGTACAAACGTTATTCTGCATCTATTTCATGTTAATCTTATTGCTAATTTTCTTGTAGGTGCAAGGGGAATATGATAGGCTTTAAGCGATAGTCGAATCTTTTAAGAGTTGGTTGCTATGTGGAGAATTGCATTCTCTTTGCATGTCCAGGACATTAAAAAAGAAGAACGAATTCCCATTTGAGAAAAAAGTATAAGTATTGGAAAATTCAAACAAATAACAAGGAATATTTCGGAAATCGTTCACTTGCCCGCCCCTAAAAAAATTGCATATGACATAAAATGTGTGTTTTAAGGACATCTACATTTTTTGTGTAGAACAATTTTGTCATCACTTACGGTTTACCAGTTATGCAAAAGCCATTCAGAAAGAAGAGTACTTTTGGGGAGATTCCCAGAAAGTTCAAGATATGCATTTTATTTGTCATGAAAATATCTTAAACATATGACATTTTAATCAAAATCGTTATAGCCATTTTTGAGAAAATCAAAATTTTCGAAAAATTGTCCATGTTAAGGGTAGTTGGTGTGGGGGAATTTTCTTGAAAATCTTTGTGCCGCATCTTTGAAAGATACTGAACCTGAATCAAGTTTGGTATTTATCCGACTTTTCGTTTTTGAGTTATGCTGTTCATAGACATACACACAGACCTTTTTCTAAAAGCGCTTTTTTGCATTCAGAGGCCTCAATACATGTATTTCCAGTAAAATTTCGGTATCGAATTTTTGGGTAGAATGCAATACCTACTTCTCATACTTACTACACATAGTAGAGAAAGTAAAAAAGATAATACGAATATCCCTACTGTACAGAATTAAGTATAATATTAAATAACATCGCTTCATCTTAAAGAACTCTTGAGCTCTTATTTGGTTCCGAAAGGAGAGGAGTTTTACCGAGGTTTTCTCTCAACCTAGGCTTCATTTATTCTAGGTCCATTTATGTCATCTGTCTTACGTTTTGTTCGTCGGTGATAGGAAAAGTAACACGATGGATTCGAGGATATGAGTTATAGAAACAAATTTTTATAGCTTCTGAAAACTGCAAATGGTTTTGCAAAATTCTTGCTGGAAAGAGAGGGAGCAGTTAGCACACTTTTTACTTTCTCTACTACGTATAGTAAGTAAGACACCTCCTGAATCCAAAAAAAGTATTTTTGGAAACATGTCCGTGTGTGTGTGTGTGTGTGTGTGAACAGCATATCTCAGAAACGAACAGTCGGATAAACACCAAACTTGGTATTTAGGTTCAGTATCTTCCAGAGATGCGACACGAAGGTTTTCAAGAAAATCCCCCTACCCCAGATTACCCTTTACATAGAACATTTTTGAAAATTTTAATTTTCTCAAAAATGGATCTAACGATTTTGATTAAAATATCATATGTTTAAGTTATTTTCATGACAAATGAAATGTATATCTCGAATTTTCTGATGTCTCCAAAAGTATTCTTCATTGTGAACGACTTTTGCATAACTGGTAAACCATAAGAGATAGACAAAATTTTACTACACAAAAAATGTAGATCGCGTTAAAATACACAATTTATGTCATATACATTTTTTGTTGTTGAATGAACCATTGTTATTCCCTTAAATTTTCCAATACTTATACATTTTCTCAAATTCGTTATTCAATTTTTTTGTTCTGGTAATGCAAAGAGAATGGAATACTCCTCATAGCAATAAGATTAACATCTCGATATCTGGATTAAGGTGAAGAATATGGAGAATAAGCGTTTGTAAAAATAGTTTGTACAAGAGTAGAGAAAGTCATGTGAGTGTAAAACACAAGATTTTTCTTTTGTTGATTCTTCGAAAAATCAATCATGAAGCACTCTGTAACTTTTTAATACTTTGTGGTCCCATAGCTCTTGCCACCCCTTGTTTAGATTGGGAGCAAGTCTTTCCTCCTCAGGGGTGAGCGGTTAGAACCGGTGGCATTTTGAGGTTGACATGGTTCCCGTGATATGTGATGGCATACGCATACACTGCGTGCAGTTAAATGGGGCGTAAGGTGTACAGTGCGCTAGCAATTAACAACACAGCTGCACCGTACCTGCTGGTCACATCGTATGTCAACAGAATTCGGATTCGACCATTCAGCTACATTAAATTGTATGCAGTGTTACTGCTATATTTATGTTAAGAACTTTGTTGATACGTGTTAACATTTTGGTTATATTAAAGTTGTAATTTCTCCACTCAGTGATATAGCTAAAAAGGGATCTAAATGTTTCATATGGTCAACCCATTTATATTATGGGAACTACTAATAACTGCGTTTCAATAATAATGTTTTGAGCCAGCTCACAGTAAGGGTGGGATATTTAAACACACAATGCTGAATGCTCGGTGTTAAAACACTCCAATGGTACTAGCACGATGCACAATTTGTATGATGGCATAATATTATTTTATATAAATTGAAGAACTGTTACTCATAAATAATTTATCTTGTAACTTAAGGACTAGTTAACACTATACGATATGTATGTTACGAGGGCTGTCCCAGAAGTACCCGACCTAACAAAGAAAACACAAAAATTTTGGGAAAAAACATCTTTATTTCTCTACATGGTCTCCTTTCAGCTCGATACACTTTTACCAGCGATACCCTGTTTATAGTGAGAACCGTCGAGTTCTACAAAATAGCCACCAACTGCAGACATCACCTCTTCACTGTTGGCAAATCCTTTAGCACTAAACTATATCTTCAACTTTGGAAATAGATAATAATCTGTGGAGACTAAATCTGGTGAATAGGGTGCACGAAGAAGCAATTCGAACTTTAACTCATTGATTTTGGCCATGACCATAATGGATGTGTGAACTGGTGCATTGTCTTGATGCTACAATAAGTTTGCATGATACTCGCCATTGATTGCTTTTCCTTTTTAAAGATAATCAATGAAAATTATTCCACACGCATTCCAAAAAACTGACGCCATGACGTTGCCTGCAAATGGAACTGTCTCTCTATTTTGGAGCCGATTCTCCCCTTTCAATCCACTGTTTTGACTGTTCCTTCGTCTCATGTATGAAGTGATGGATCCTTGTTTCATCCAGTTATGAATCGACGCAAAAGCTCGGCATTACTGCAGCGAAACATCACCAAACACTCACGCTGCTTTTGTTCCATTGTGAGTAAACGCGGCACCCGTCTTGTACACAGCTTCCTCGTGTCTAAATTTTCAGTTATTATGCGATGTACAGCACGTTTTGAAATGCCTATGATGTCTGCAGGCTCGTGCACTTTCAGTCGATGATCATCTAATACCATTTTGTGGATTTTCCTCACAATTTCTGGCGTGGTCACCTATTTGGTCGACCACTGCGATGTTCGTCTTGGCAGTTCATACGGCCTCGATTAAACTCTGCCACCCAATATTTTACTGTTGTAAACGAAGGAGCAGACTCCCCCAGAGGTAGAATCTAGCTCAGCTTTAATATTGCTTGGACTAAGACCTTTCAAATGAAAGTATCGTATCACATAACGATGGCCAGTTTTATCCATGTTTACAAAAATCGCTGAGAGAGTTCACTGTTAATGGCTGTCAAACAATTAGTAAACACCGTAGCATCGTCAAACTTCAAAATTAAGCTTTATAAGGTTGGTATTTTCTGCCATAGTTATTTGTTTGAAACAACAATCACTATCTATAGATCGGGTAGTTCTGGGACTACCCTCGTATAAGCAAGCGAAGGAGATTTTTAGTAAGTAAACCATGGGCAGAAAGAAACAACAAAAGTAAGGCTTTCAGGAAATAAATTAAAACAAGAGTGGAGGATATTGTAAAGCAAGAAATTATAAATATTTTAAAATGGAACGGGCAAAATAAAGATATATCGAAGTATGCTACAAAGAGGCCAGAATGGAGTATGCATTGCCGAGGACAGGGTGATGAATTTATGTGGTCTAAAAGGGAGGAGAAGGGAGGACAGGTCTATTAATGTAATAGATTACATGACAATTGACATATTCTGGAATGGGAGGACACGGATAAAGGAAGAGAGAATTTAATACTAGAGAAATGGAAAAGTTTACTAATAGACCTAAAAGTTAGAAATATTTTTAATACAAGATCAAATGAATATAAGGAGAAAGCAGGAAAATATTTAGGAAAAATTAAGTAAAATGGTTAAAAGAGAAGTGAGCAAATTGTAGAAGATACGGAAAAAGGGTAACAAGGAAAAAAAGTAAATAGTGGAAAATTATACTTCCCCATTTTATATATATATATATATACATCAGAATGTTAAATATAAGGGGAAGATAAATGATAAGTAACTGCATTGTATTGTAAACATTGTATAAATTGCAAGTTCAAAGTAGACAATAAATCATTTATAGTAAGTAAACCGCCAAATTAGGAACCCGCCTGAGGATTGGTGTCGATCACTTGTGATCTTGCAGTGTTCTCGATAAATAAATGTTATTTACTACTCTATTTATTTTACGTCACTTTAACTACGTAATTATATCGCGACTGATTTGTTAGCGGATAACTCTAGATCGATGTGTGGCAGACTGTTAGCCTTCTAGGTCTCATCCATGTAACTACTTGCTTCCTCACGTGTCCTTAGAGATCTTGGTGCATAGCAACTCGATCTTCTGCTTCGTGCCATGCAGATGGCATTAACGATAGATGGATAGATGGCACAACATTCGCTATTACTATTTTTCATTTTCACGATTTTTTAATTTATCTACTACGTATAGTAAGTAGAAGAAGTATTGTATTCCACCCAAAAATTCGATACCGAGATTTCACCGGAAATATATGTTTTGAGACCCCGTGAATCCAAAAAAAAGTATTTTTGGAAACATGTCCGTGTGTGGCTGTGAACAGCATAACTCAGAAACGAACAGTCGGATAAACATCAAACTTGGTATTTAGGTTCAGTATCTTCCAGAGATGCCACACGAAGGTTTTCAAGAAAATCCCCCCACCCCAGAATACCCTTTACATAGAACATTTTTCGAAAATTTTAATTTTCTCAAAAATGCCTCTAACGATTTTGATTAAAATATCATATGTTTAAGATATTTTCATGGGAAATGAAATGTATATCTCGAATTTTCTGGGAATGTCTCCTAAAGTATTTTTCATTGTGAACGACTTTTGCATAACTGGTAAACCATAAGAGATGGACAAAATTTTACTACACAAAAAATATAGATCGCGTTAAGATACACAATTTATGTCATATACATTTTTTTTGTTGAGTGAACCATTTTCGAGATATTGCTTGTTATTCCCTTAAATTTTTCAATATTTTTCTCAAATGAGAATTCGTTATTCATTACTTTCTCTACTACGTATAGTAAGTAGGGGAAGTATTGTATTCCATCCAAAATTTCGATACCGAGATTTCACCGGAAATACATATTTTGAGACCCCCTGAATCCAAAAAAAAGCATTTTTGGAAACATGTCCGTGTGTGTGTCTGTGTGTCTGTCTGTGTGTCTGTGTGTCTGTGTGTGTGTCTGTGAACAGCATAACTCAGAAACGAACAGTCGGATAAACACCAAACTTGGTATTTGGGTTCAGTATTTTCCAAGGATGCGACACGAAGGTTTTCAAGAAAATCCCCTCACCCCAGAGTACCCTTTACATGGAAGATTTTTCGAAAACTTTAATTTTCTCAAAAACGGCTCTAACGATTTTGATTAAAATATTATATGTTTAAGATATTTTTATGACAAATAAAATGTATATCTTGAATTTCCTGGGAATGTCTCCAAAAGTATTCTTTATTGTGAACGACTTTTGCATAACTGGTAAACCATAAGGGATAGACAAAATTTTACTACACAAAATATGTAGATCGCGTTAAAATACACAATTTATGTCATATACATTTTTTTAGTTGAGTGAATCATTTACGAGATATTCTTGTTATTTCCTTAAATTTTCCAATACTTATACTTTTTCTCAAATTCGTTATTCAATTTTTTATGTCCTGGATATGCAAACAGAATAGAATGCGCCACATAGCAACCAGCGCTTAAAAGATTTGTCTATCGCTTATAACCTACCATGTTCCCCTTGCATCTACAAGAAAATTAGCAATAAGTTTGACATCTCGATATCTCGAGTAACATGAAGCATATGGAGAATAAACGTTTGTAAAAATAGTTTGTATAAGAGTAGAGAAAGTCATGTGAGTGTAACACATCAGATTTTTTTTCATTTTCACTATTTTTACTTTCTCTAGTACGTATAGTAAGTAGGGGAAGTATTGTATTCCACCCAAATATTCGATACCGAGATTTCACCGGAAATACATGTTTTGAGACCCCCTTAATAAAAAAAAATCCTTTTTGGAAACATGTCCGTGTGTGTGTCTGTGAACAGTATAACACAGAAACGAACAGTCGGATAAACACCAAAACTTAATATTTAGGTCAGTATCTTCCAGAGATGCGACACGAAGGTTTTCAAGAAAATCCCCCCACCCCAGATTACCCTTTACATGGAATATTTTTAGAAAATTTTAATTTTCTCAAAAATGCCTCTAACGATTTTGATTAAAATATCATATGTTTAAAATATTTTCATGACAAATGAAATGTATATCCCGAATTTTCTGGGAACGTCTCCAAAAGTATTCTTCATTGTGAACGACTTTTGCATAACTGGTAAACCATAAGAGATGGACAAAATTTTACTACACAAAAAATATAGATCGCGTTAAAATACACAATTTATGTCATATACATTTTTACTTTCTCTACTACGTATAGTAAGTAGGGGAAGTATTGCATTCCACCCAAAAATTCGATACCGAGATTTACCGGAAATACATGTTTTGAAACCTCTGGAATCCAAAAAAAGCATTTTTGGAAACATGTCCGTGTGTGTGTCTGTGTGTGTGTCTGTGTGTGTGTGTGTGTGTGTGTGTGTGTGTGTGTGTCTGTGAACAGCATAACTCAAAAACGAACAGTCGGATAAACACCAAATTTGGTATTTAGGTTCAGTATCTTCCAGAGATGCGACACGAAGGTTTTCAAGAAAATCCCCCCACCCCAGACTACCCTTTACATGGAACATTTTTCTAAAATTTTAATTTTCTCAAAAATGGCTCTAACGATTTTGATTAAAATATGATATGTTTAAGATAATGTCATGAGAAATGAAATGTATATCTCGAATTTTCTGGGAATGTCTCCAAAAGTATTCTTCATTGTGAACGACTTTTGCATAACTGGTAAACCATAAGAGATAGACAAAATTTTACTACACAAAAAATGTAGATCTCATTAAAATACACAACTTATGTCATATACATTTCTTTTGTTGAGTGAACCGTTTTCGAGATATTGCTTGTTATTCCCTTAAATTTTCTAATACTTATACTTTTTCTCAAATTCGTTATTCATTTTTTTATGTCCTGGACATGCAAAGAGAACGGAATGCGCCGCATAGCAACCAGCGTTAAAATATTTGACCATCGCTTAAAAGCTACCATATTCCCCTTGCATCTACAAGAAAATTAGCAATAAGATTGACATCTCGATATCTCGATTAACATGAAGCATATGGAGAATAGGCGTTTGTAAAAATAGATTGTACAAGAGTAGAGAAAGTCATGTGAGTGTAACACATCAGATTTTTTTTTATGTCATGTACATGCAAAGAGAATGGAATGCGCCACATAGCAACCAGCGTTAAAATATTTGACTATCGCTTAAAACCTACCATATTCCCCTTGCATCTACAAGAAAATTATCAATAAGATTGACATCTCGATATCTCCATTAACATGAAGCATATGGAGAATAAGCGTTTGTAAAAATAGTTTGTACAAGAGTAGAGAAAGTCATGTGAGTGTAACACATCAGATTTTTGTTTTATGCTGTGACATAGCATCACATCTATTACCTGGAATTGTATGAATATTTACAGCATTTAAAGTTTGTGTGGCTTGTATTTTCGAATGTGCCGGGATTATTAATGCATACTCACTGTATAAAGAGCTAATTTAATGGGCACACATATTCCTCATAGGTTAGTCCACCCAGAAACGTGTGCCTTGTCGGTTTTATGCCAAATGGCTGTATTAATGACAGTATGCAGCGGTGGACATTGTTGATCAAAGACCCGTATATAATATCGTAGTAGAAAATGAGGTACTTGTTAAGGAATTTTCAAGTGACCTGGAAATTTCAAACCCTTCATGATGGAACCAACCCTTAAATTCCTATTAGAGAAGTAATTTAGGATAAGGTGATGATAGACAAGAAATTGACTGCCAGTTTCAACTGCACGGTATAGAAATCTGGGCCACGTTCCTGCAATGGTCACGCAGTATTTCTGTTTGAAGTGGCACGTAACTGCACTAGAACTGCCTCACTATTCGCTTCCCTCTCAGAGTGCTATACTGCCTCCCTGTATTTTAAATTGAAGCCTAGACGCTCGAGTTTAGAATTCTGAAGCCAAAACTGGCAGCCTGCCTTTAATAATGACTTCTATAATTGTAGTTTGGAGGTGGAATCTAGCCAGCTTTGTAAATCCGAAGCAATTATGCGTTCAATTGCGTCATGTTATTTAAATTTAAGAATTAGAAAATACGTCAGAAAGCACCATGGAGCATATTTGATATTCTTTGGCGGGCCTTTATTCGCAATCCAGAAAAACAAGACATTTGGAGAAATTCCTGAACATCCCCTTGGACGTAAATTTTTCTTCTTTTCTTTATTCTGCCACGCTCTGCTACCATCTATCAAGTATTTCATACCTACTTCCGCATTGTGTTTTTGTACCTCTGTAATGTGTTACTTACACATTACTGCAACATGGGTCGTTACATACTCACAATGAAATCTTAAATAACCCCGTGATGTTAAATTTGGGAGGCATACTGCTTTACCTTGCGAATGTGCTGATTCTTTTTATTCCACTTGAGGCAGTATTTTATATCACAACACTGTAAATGCCAGAGTGATTGTAGTGTAAATTAACATTATTGTATGACAATGATTTGAGATGTTTGTTAATTATAAGCATTGTTAGGAAATAAGTTTACACGGCCTCACTGAAGCTGACAATAGGAGCGGGTAACAATGAAACGAGGGGGTGAGTTGTTTATCAATTAGAAGAGACAAACAAATGACGTCAGAGTAGCGTGTCTTTCTTTAGAAATGGAGGGAATATCTTCCCTAGAGCATATGTGTTCGTAATTTTGATTGGATAAAAAAATAGACGCTAATTTTGGCGCGCTTTATTAACCAATAGCAGCTCTGTTATAATGTTTAGGCATATCGGGGTGAGGGAGTATAAATTCTGAAGCCAAATGCAAGTAACGCGCAGTTCAACAGAATCATTCACGAGTTACACGTCGCGCAGTTTTACAGAATCATTCACAAGGCAAACGTCGCGCAGTTCTAAGAAATCTCTCTCGCGAGTTACACGTCAGGCAGCATTCACGAAGTACACGTTACGCAATTCTACAGAATCTCTCGCGTTGTAAATTTAGTTATAAAATGTGAAATACGTGAATTAATAGTGCGCGGCAAATAAGTGATTGTAATTACATTCGAAAATATAACAGTTTCAGTCAGGCGTGATTAAATAATTAAATTAAATATGTGAAATTAATTCAGTGTGACGGCAATAAAAGTGTAAAAACAAATTCTTTTATCAGTGTTATCTTTTAGTAACAACTCCTTTCCGTTTACACACCCTGTTCAAGAGATATTTGCTCGACTGAGTAATAATAGCTAGCCGGAGGACAAAGAACCCAAAATTCAAAATAGTAAAACTATAACATGTGCTCAGCAAATAAGATAACACGACCAGAATACCGCGACACACTACCAACTAAGATCATGACTAAATTCTAATTCTACTAATGGTAATTAGGAGGATAGGTATAATAAGCATTCCACAAGTTACTAACAATAATGTTATAAAATATATTTGAAATTTCCAAATAACATACATTAATATAGTCATCAAGAAATTAGTACAGAAAATCACATGAAGTGAATCAACACCATGTTGATACCTAATAAGCCTGCTGGATCTGTTCTGGTTATCGACAATGCTTCACAGTGCGTCAACACTCAAATTGACTAACCACCTACCTCAAAGTCCTTGGAATAAGAAATGAGAGCTTGGTTACTTAGGCATAATATAGCTTTAAATGAAAACATTAGTAAAACAAAGTTATATAACTTAATTAAAGCCAACAAACCAATTCAGAAGTCATACATACTTGGCCAGATATTAATACATGGCTATAATGTACTTAGACTGCCACCATATCACCCAGATCTAAACCATGCGATTTTCAGAAATTGGAAGACCAGAATGGGAAAATGCATGTCTCATCCAGGATAATTGTGCAGAAAGTAGTGACAGCGGTGATTGCGGCAATAATGTGAGTGATTTCGCAGAAGAGGAGACAGATGGTTGACAGATTTTTTATATTAAGCGCTTTTTACAGCGGTGGATATACTGTAAATAACTATAAGTTTATTACTGCAGTGCAGTGCTTAACCGGTATACGGATATTTGACAATGACTGTCCCACGCACTCCTGCAGGATGCAGACGACCGGTCACCTCCTGATCTGGTAAGTAACTCGCTTCATAGCTGTCATTAAGATTTTCACAGTCTAGAACTGTTGCGCCAATTATATAATAAGCATTCCATTCTGCCACGTAGAAAAAACTGTATGAACTATATTACTGATTACGCAGAGTCCCGGCAGCGTATGCCACTTTTGTACCTGCTCGGTGTTTGCATGACGAAGTGCTTGTCTCTTGTCACCAGATTTATGATAATACCAGCTTGGCTGCACACAGGGAACACAGAATTGATCATGTCTAGAACGAAAGGCCAGATGCTCACTCTCTCCTAGTTATTTACTCGCCTGTTACCATCTTGATTGATTTATGCGCATGCCCGGAACTGCAGCAATGCTCTGCATAGTGAGAAAGCAGCGAACTGTGTCTAAACAACAAATAATTACAACTGCTGTTATACAATCTATGTTGGAAATTTGGTGACATGCTATAAAAGCACAGCTGTGTGTCCTAAAAATTGAAATGTAACAGCCTATACCATTCATTTTCATACTTACTCTACATATTCTTCATATGAAAGTTATTTTTGTGTCACTTCTGTTAACCGCAAAGCATATTAGTCAGAAATGCTTTCTTGGATAATACTTCGACAATACACATGTTCTTTTAGTACTCTGAAGCTGAGATAAAACAACAATTTAAAAGCACGCATATGTAGAGGAACCTCGCTTATCATTTTAAAGTGTACTGCTTAAAATGCAGGAAAAAGCTTCGCAGGCAAAGCATACGATCGCAGGATCTATGCACCTTGACAGTATATCAAAGGCGTAATACTTTGATCAAAATCGTTAAAACTGTTAAACAAATCCGATATGTTACATTCACATGACTTTTTAAACCCTCTTTCAGTTATACAAACTATTCTTACTAAAGCTTATTTTTCTATCGACTACATTTTAATCCATATAAATCTTTGCAGAAACAGCTACATTACATATTTCGTTATAGATACACAGGGAGCAGCGATAGTCAAATGTTTAAGAACTTGTCGCTATACGCTGCCTTAAAATTCCATACTGTTTCCATGCAATCGCGAGAAACAACTGAATGTTGAAAGCGCTTTAAAGCAAGACCAAGTAATGAACAATTCGAACGATTAATAACGGATATCTCGGAAATGGCTTTTGCGACAAAAAAGTTATTTGAAATTAGTTGTGTGTTTTAAAGAGATCTATAATTCTTGTGTAGTACATTTACATCTATAGCTTGACATTTACCAGTTACACAAGATTATAGAAAATTCCTTCCGAATGAGCGGACTTCATGACCTATTTCCAGAAAATTCAAGATATACATATTATTTGTCATGTAAATATCATGAATATATGGTATTTTAATAAAAATCGTTACAGCCATTTTTCAGAGAACAAACCAATTGGAAAAATCGACCATGTAAAGCGTAGTTTGGGGTGGGGGAATTTTCTTGAAAACCTTAGTGTCACATCTTTAGAAGATACTGAACCTAAATACCACGTTTGGTGTTTATCCAATTTTTCGTTTTTGAGTTATGCTGTTCACAGACAGAGAGAGTGAGAGAAGGAGGGGGAGAGACAAACACACACACGATATTTTTCCGGTGAAATTTCTGTGTCGAATTTTTGTGTAAAATGCAATATCTTCTGTAACTACTTTGTATGTGGCAGTGAAAGAAATAAATATCAAATTTGTCCCTGCAAAACACTTTCACATTTCCTAAAATGCTATTTTATACTTCCTATACCACGTG
The DNA here is from genome assembly GCA_030765065.1 of Deroplatys truncata. Taxonomy (NCBI): domain Eukaryota; kingdom Metazoa; phylum Arthropoda; class Insecta; order Mantodea; family Mantidae; genus Deroplatys; species Deroplatys truncata. The sequence goes on along the minus strand of CM060985.1, from coordinate 143,323,591 downwards.
TTTAGTAAGTAGAAGAAGTATTACATTTTACCCAAAAATTCTATGTCAGGATTTTACCGAAGGTAAATGCTTTCAAGTCCCCTGAATTAAAAAAAGTGTCCAAGCACGACTCAAAAACAAAAAACAAAAAAAATCTGATGTGTTACACTCACATGACTTTCTCTACTCTTGTACAAACTATTTTTACAAACACTTATTCCCCATATGCTTCATGTTAATTTGCAGTCATTGCATATGCTTACATTATTGTATCCATGTTTAATAATGTTATGTGAATGTATTACGTAATTTAATAATGTAGGAGCTGTGAGAATACTAGGTCAAAAGTTGCTAACAATGAGGTAACCTTGAGGCAATAATGAGTTTGAGAGTTTAAGAATACTACTTCTGATTCTTGGAAGCAATAATGTAATTTTAGTGACAGTTTATAAAAATAGCCAATCAGAGGCTTGAAATACATAAATTTAGAAAGTTTAGGCGGTTGAAATCAGTTCAGTTGCCTGCAGACAGCTTACTAACCAAACGCAAAAAGTGTCCTCAAAAAATATAATACGTATTCGTGTGAGACGAAAAATAAGTTTACTGTAATTAATTAATAAAAAGAATCTCACATCTCTCTCTATATCAGTGAAGCGTTATTTAAATCGTGTCAAGAATTAATAAAAGGAGTGAAGTAAAATTATAATCTGTATAAGCCTACATTCTTGTCGCACCACAACCCTGCCAAGAGAAACATGTCTCTAACAAAAATACTGACGCAGCCGAGGCAAACATAAGTATTTAATACTTACAGAGACAGTCAAATTACAAAGTTAATATTTTTAAAAATTGGGGCAAAGGCTACCGGGTACCATACGTGCGGTTGCAACTACTTCAAGTTCGGCTCCCCAACAGTTGAAATATAATACATCTCCTACAACAATATAACATCTTTAAATTGGCGCCCAAAGCGTGGTGCTAATAAATAACGTAACAAACCATCATCTTCATCCGGAAGTAATTTTATATACTCTTGTATAACTGGTAAACGTTAAACGATGGAGGAAAATATACTAGAGAAGAAATGTAGATCTCTTTAAAACACACAATTTATTTCAAATAACTTTTTTGTGGCGTCAGCCATTTCCGAGATATCGCATTCATCAATGCAAGTTCTGTCGATTTTCAGGTGGTTTTCGCGATGTCATGGGAACAATATAGTGCTCGTTCTAAGTCATTTGGCTGCCGCTGTTCACTTTATATCATGTGTACTAAAGCTATTTCCGGAAAGCTTTGATGAATAAACTTTTGATAAGAATAATTTGTATACCTCCTAATAGGCGATAAAGGGTAGAGAACGTCATTGAATATAACAGATCTAATTTAGTGCTATTGCTACTCATTTGTTTCATAGTAGAAGGGGAAGTATTGTATTCCACCCAAAAATTCGATACCGAGATTTCACCGGAAATACATGTTTTGAGACCCCCTGAATCCAAAAAAGCATTTTTGGAAACATGTCCGTGTGTGTGTCTGTCTTTGAACAGCATAACTCAGAAACGAACAGCCGAATAAACACCAAACTTGGTATTTAGGTTCAGTATCTTCCAGAGATGCGACACGAAGGCTTACAAGAAAATTCCCCCAACCCAGATTACCCTTTATATGGAATATTTTTCGAAAATTTTAATTTTCTCAAAAATGGTTCTAACGATTTTGATTAAAATACCATATGTTTAAGATATTTTCATAACAAATGAAATGTATATCTCGAATTTTCTGGGAATGTCTCCAAAAGTATTCTTCATTGTGAACGACTTTTGCATAACTGGTAAACTATAAGAGGTAGACAAAATTTTACTACATAGAAAATATAGATCGCGTTAAAATACACAATTTATGTCATATACATTTTTTGTTGTTGAGTGAACCATTTTCGAGATATTGCATGTTATTCCCTTAAATTTTTCAATACCTATTTTCTCAAATGGGAAATCGTTATTCATTTTTTTGTCTTGTATATGCAAAGAGTATTAATCTGTGGCAAAGGGAATGGAGCTGCACCTAGCAACCAGATATTAAGAGATATGTATATGCTTAAAGGCTAGGGGAACATAGTACGCCTTAAGCTATGTGTAAAATGTAATTCTCTTTGCATGTCAAAAGATCGTTTCTGCAAATGTTTATTTCGATTAATATGAAATAGATGGTGATTTAGAGTTTGTAAAAATAGTTTGTACAAGAATAGAGAAAGTCATGTGAGTGTAACATATCAGATTTTTATTAACGGGATCTCCTAGCTATGGGGAAGCAGCAGAGATAGTGAACGATGTTGATTAGGTCAGAGTTTATTGTAAATTATCGTCTCATTTTTCCAAATTTTTAAAGCTTTTTAGATGTTGATGTTTTCAGAGTTGCTTCTCAGTTTACGGGGCAGGTTAACGTAACCAATAGACTAAGTTAGTTGGCTTCACCTTGCGACCCACCTCCTCCATGCATGGGGCAGTGACCGGTATATAACTGAAATTATGAGTTGTATATGTCAATTGTTTTAATTATTCTGTGATGTATCGTGTTCTATACCTTTACACTTGTTTCAAACAGAAGCGATAGGAGCCACCGAACTAGTATTTATTTGATTGATGTGTATCCATATTGGTATACCGTCACATCTGCCCCTAATTGCGGTAATTAATTCTGATTCCAATATAGCCACCGTGTTCACACTCTCTTGCACTGGCGTTGGTCTGCCAGCGGAACCTGGGCTTTTAAACTCAGAATTATTATTCGAATATACTGGAGGATAGAGCGCTTGCGAAGAACCTTACCAGTTTTCCATCGTACACTATTGTATACAGATTGTCTCAACTTGAAGTGTACAACCTTTGAAAAACATTTCTTAACAACGAAATGAGGCAGAAACACTTTCTCTACTACGTATATTAAGTAGGTGATGTATTGCATTCCACCCAAAAATTCGATACCGAGATTTCACCGGAAATACATGTTTTGAGACCCCCTGAATCCAAATAAAGCAATTTTGGAAACATGTCCTATACTGTGTGTCTGTGAACAGCATTACTCTTAGACGAAATGTCGTATAAGTGCCAAACTTGGTATTTGAGTTTAGCATCCTCCAAGGATGCGATACAAAGATTTTCAAAAACATCATTCTACTCCAGACTACCCTTTACCCTTTCGAAAATGTACATTTTTTAAAAAAAATCCTCTAACGATTTTGATTAAAATATCATATGTTTAAGATATTTTCATGGCAAATGGAATGTATATCTTGTATTTTCTGGGAATGTCCCCAGAAGTCCTCTACATTCTGAACGAATTGTATAACTGGTAAACCGTAAGAGATAGACAATATTTTGCTACACAACAAATTTAGATCTCGTTAAAACACAAAATTTATGTCATATACATTTTTTTGTCAAGTGAGCCATTTCCGAGATACTCCTTGTTATTTGTTTGAATTTTTCAATGCTTATGCTTTTTCTCAAATGGGGATTCCTTGTTCCTTTTTTTTGTCCTGGACATGCAAAGAGAATGTAATACTCCACATAGCAACCGGCTCTTAAACTATCGCTTAAAGTCTACCATATTCCCCTTGCACCTACAAGAAAATTAGCAATAAAATAGCTTCTACAAATGTTTATCTCGATTAACTTCAAGTGGATGATTTCTCAGAAAATTCAAGATATACATTTTATTTGTTATGAAAATATCTTAAATATATATTTTAATCAAAATCGTTAGAGCCATTTTTGAGAAAAATGTTCATTGTAAAGGATGGTCTAGTGTGGGGGGGGGTTTCTTGAAAATCTTAGTGTCGCATCTTTGAAAGATACTGAACCGAAATACTAAGTTTGGTATTTATCCGACTTTTCGTTATTGAATTATGCTGTTCACAGACACATAGACACACATCCACATACACACACGCACCGAACTTTATATCCTTTTTTGGATGCAGGGGCCTCAAAACATGCATTTCCAGTGAAATCTCGATATCTAATTTTTGGGTGGAATGCAATACTTACCCTACTTACTATGTAGTGGAGGAAGTAAAACATGAAATGCAGCGATAAAATGAATGCTAGGAAAATTTGTGGATCAAATTATCCGATCCAGCTTTCGCCTAGCGACCGAGGAAAACCGCAAAATAAACTCCAATCGGGTTGGTCGGCCCCGGTGTTTTGAACGGGTCGCACACGTTACCGCTGTGTCATCTCGCTCAGTATACTCAGAAGACAAGCCATTATATTTCTTACTAGACTACGTAGAGTAAGTAGGGGAAGTACTGTATTCCACCCAAAAATTCGATACCCAGATTTCACCGGAAATACATGTTTTGAGACCCCCCTGAATCCAAAAAAAACATTTTTGGAATCATGTCCGTGTGTGTATCTGTGTCTGTGAAGAGCATAACTCAGAAACGAACCGTCGGATAAACACCAACTTGGTATTTAGGTTCAGTATCTTCCAGAGATGCGACACGAAGGTTTTCAAGAAAATCCCCCCACCACAGATTACCCTTTACATGGAACATTTTTCGAAAATTTTAATTTTCTCAAAAATGGCTTTAACGATTTTGATTAAAATATCATATGTTTAAGATATTTTCATGACAAATAAAATGTATTATCTTGAATTTTCTGGGAATGTCTCCAAAAGTATTCTTCATTGTGAACGACTTTTGCAGAACTGGTAAACCATAAGAGATAGACAAAATTTTACTACACAAAAAATGTAGATCGCGTTAAAATACACAATTTATGTCATATACATTTTTTTTGTTGAGTGAACCATTTTCGAGATATTACTTGTTATTCCCTTAAATTTTTCAATAGTTATTTTCTCAAATGGGAATTCGTTATTCATTTTTTTTTGTCTTGGATATGCAAAGAGTATTAATCTGTGGCAATGGGAATGGTGCTGCACCTAGCAACCAGCTATTAAGAGATATGTATGTGCTTAAAGGCTACTGTATTTCCAAATTGCCCTTACATCTACAAGAAACTTAGCAATAAGATAGAGTCTGCAAATGTTTATCTCGATTAACATGAAGGAGATGGAGAATAAGCGTTTGTAAAAATAGTTTGTACAAGAGTAGAGAAAGTCATGTGAGTGTAACACATCAGATTGATTGGGCACGTTAATGCTACAGTATTATTATGTAATTTGCTAACTCCTGGTTTTCTTTAGAGCTTCTGATTCACCTCCAGTGAGTGCATTCTACGTAAAGAAAACGTCAGTTAACGTAGTTGGCGCCTAAAGCGATGCATAAATATCTTTCAAATGCATGGACCGACGTTGACCACAATTTGTAATGTAGCACCACTAGTGCCTCAACTGACGCTCATAAGCGTTGTGGTATTTTTTAATTACGAAAATGCTTTGTGGTAGATTATCATAAGAACCTCAGATGTTTTTTACACTTGTAAAAACAAAAGCTTTTCGGAAATGCTATGAAGCTTACCTATATCTCGTTCTAGCTGATTCTGGGAAGCCAGAATGCTTTGCTAAGAAGCCTTCTCGGTTTTTTACATTCTCTGTAGCTTATAGCTTAGAGGATATACTGCATGTGACGCAAAATTTAATATGAGAATTTCAGCGGAAATGTACATTTAAGGGCACATGAATAATGACAAAAATAGTAAATAAAACGACGACTAGGAAAATTACTGTCTCCGAAAAAGAACCATAAGCGTTATATGCTTCACATTACTTTTTGCACATACTATTCTAAAAACTATTCTTACGAGAGCTTATTGTTCTATCTACTTCATGTTAAACTTTACAAAAATATTTTATAGCTGTTTCATTGTAGTACAGTCGCTTCCATTTATGCCGTCACCGCAGCTTCAAGCGGCACTACACCGGCCTTCACAGGTGGAGAATGCATAGCAGGGAGTGTGTATCCATTTACCTATTCGCGCATGCAGTGGCATCTTGTTTTACGTGCACAGTTCTAGTTTATTCACATATGAATATATAACTTCAGCAATAACTTTATTCGTCATCACTTATATAACTAAATAAAACTCTTCATTTTAGTGATGTAGTGTAACAACCTTCAACTCTCTCTATTTTAAATTATGACACATCACTGTTACTAGCTTCTAAATCTTCAAAATTAATTAATAATTTGGACTTACCGGTCTAATAAGAAGCAAATATTCAGCGATATTGCCGTACGTAATAACTAAAGAATATGGAGGTAAGAACAGATACATACAATTTCAATCTAAACTTTTGAATAAAACAGGACATAAAATTATACTTAAAATTAGAAATTAAAAAGAAACACACGGCTGCAGATATAAGATACTTAAATCTTTGCTTAAAACACAAAGTTACGCCAAACTTAGTTAGAAAATACGTAAAATTTAATCACAGTGTGAAACATCAAACAATAGCAGACAAGAAAGTAATCGAAATTGAAAGGAACAAACATTATGCACATTTAGAGTCTATGAATTACACTTATGGTTACCGAAAGTTTTAGGACAACCATTATGGGAAAATTTACTTTCAAATTTCCTTACGATACTTAGCAGGAAATTGAGCGCCGAAACAATGAAACTAAAAAATAAAAACATTTTAGTGATGTTATGTAACAACCTTCAACTCTCTTTATTTTAAAATATGACACATCACTGTTACTAGCTTCTCTTAATTCTTCATTATGTAGGACTTACAGGCGGATGCCTGGGGTCAGAGGCCCGTCGAGGAGTAGACACTCCTGGATCAGACAGAATATCCAGGATGGGTGATCAGCCCGATGCCTGGTATGGGAGGAAGGAAGTACATGAAACGAAATGATGGTGGAATGGATGAAAGGAAAGGTGATAATGGAGCAGTTGGTGGAGTGAATGGCGGAGGAAACCGGAGAAAACCCGCCCATACGCCGCTTTGTCCACCACAATTCCCACATGCGGGTTCCTGGGATTGAACCCGGGCCGCCTCGGTGAGAGGCGAGAGGTCTAACCCGTCGGCCACGGAGCCACCCAGTAGATTCTCATTCTTCAAAATTCTTCAGGGCTGTGTGATGTAGTGTCTATGGTGCTGGCCTTCAGGGCATCTAGATACTCAGTTGTTAGTTTTGCTGCATGCGGCGATGCCTTGTCATGAAGTAGCATTATTTTTCCTCTTGGGAAATATTCCTTTCGTTTAGGGCGTTTTCTACGACGAACTTTTTAAACAATTTGCGGTAAACAGACATTTGTGTACAAATGGCAGTAACGGTACGTCTATCTTCTGATGATTGGGTTGCAATATGGCCCGTTTTAGAAAGAAACAAAATGGCAACCTCTTCTTAACAGTACTGCGAATTTGTCGGACTTTTGTGTAGGCTTAGGTTCTGTTCGAAATACTCAATGAGCCGATTGACATTTCTTTTCCGGATCATAATAAATCCAAGATTGATCACCAAATTTGGAATTTTTCCGGAGTTTTTCTGCACCGATCAATGTGTTGTTTTTGATCGGGAGTCAGTTTATGTGGAATCCATCGCCAACAAAGTTTTCTCACGTCTAGCTGTTGATGTAAAATGTTTTGGATTTGACTCATACCAATGCCAATGTCACCCGAATAAATTCATAAGATGTCCGTCGATTTTCCTCAAGCATTGCTCGTACAGTGACAATATTTACTTTCTGTACTACGTATAGTAAGTAGGGGAAGTATTGTATTCCACCCAAAAATTCGATACCGAGATCTCACCGGAAATACATGTTTTGAGATTCCCTGAATCCAAAAAAAGCATTTTTGGGAACATGTCCGTGTGTGTGTCTGTGAACAGCATAACTCAGAAACGAACCGTCGGATAAACACCAAACTTGGTATTTAGGTTCAGTATCTTCCAGAGATGCGACACGAAGGTTTTCAAGAAAATCCCCCACCCCAGAGTACCCTCTACATGGAACATTTTTCGAAAATTTTAATTTTCTCAAAAATGGCTCTAACGATTTTGATTAAAATATCATATGTTTAAGATATTTTCATGACAAATAAAATGTATATCTTGAATTTTCTGGCAATGTCTCCAAAAGTATTCTTCATTGTGAACGACATTTGCATAACTGGTAAACCATAAGAGATAGATAAAATTTTACTACACAAAAAATGTAGATCGCGTTAAAATACACAATTTATGTCGTATACATTTTTGTTGTTGAGGGAACCATTTTCGAGATATTGCTTGTTATTCCCTTAAATGTTTCAATACTTTTCTCAGATGGGAATTCGTTATTCATCTTTTTGTCTTGGATATGCAAAGAGTATTAATCTGTGTCAAAGGGAATTGTGCTGCACCTAGCAACCGGCTATTAAGAGATATGTATGTGCTTAAAGGCCACTGTATTTCTATATTGCCCTTGTAAATATATATTCCCCTTACATCTACAAGAAAATTAGCAATAAGATAGAGTCTGCAAATGTTTATGTCGATTAACATGAAGCATATGGAGAATAAGCGTTTGTAAAAATAGTTTGTACAAGAGTAGAGAAAGTCATGTGAGTGTAACACATCAGATTTTTTTATCACTAACAACAATTCTTGGGCGTCTTTCATAAAGCTCATTACTGAGAAAAAACCAATCCCTTTGAAGTCACTGTACCAATTATAAATTGTTGCCTTAAATGGGAATTTTTATCAAACGCATTACTAAGCCGATCTTCACATTGTTTAGGCCTCAATGACGATTTAAAATTGCGAAAATCATAGGTCGAAATGTTCTGTAGTCAAACTTATTTTTGGGTGAACACAAAATCTTTAAATGATCATAATTAAGAAACTATTAGAGGACGACAATCAAGTCGCAAAACTAGAAAGTAGCTGTCAAATATAATAGTAGTTTAGACACGAGGGTTAAGTAGGGTTTTAGTAGGCTTCGTTACGCAATCCTACGATCAAAATAAAACCACTTTTAACACGTGTGGCATATACTTTTTTTTACTTTCTCTACTACGTATAGTAAGTAGGGGAAGTATTGTATTCCACCCAAAAATTCGATACCGAGATTTCACCGGAAATATATGTTTTGACACCCCCTGAATCCAAAAAAAGCATTTTTGGAAACATGTCCGTATGTGTGTCTGTGAACAGCATAACTCAAAAATGAACAGTCAGATAAACACCAGAATTGGTATTTAGGTTCAGTATCTTCCAGAGATGCGACACGAAGGTTTTCAAGAAAATCCACCCGCCCCAGAGTACCCTTTACATGGAACATTTTTCGAAAATTTTAATTTTCTCAAAAATGGCTCAAACGATTTTGATTAAAATATCACATGTTTAAGATATTTTCATGACAAATAAAATGTATATCTTCAATTTTCTGGGAATGTCTCCAAAAGTATTCTTCATTGTGAAGGACTTTTGCATAACTGGTAAACCATAAGAGATAGACAAAATCTTACTACACAAAAAATGTAGATCGCGTTAAAATACACAATTTATGTCATATACATTTGTTGTTGAGTGAAACATTTTCGAGATATTGCTTAATAAATTTTCCAATACTCATTCTCAAATTCGTTATACATTTTTTTGTCCTGGTAATGCAAGGAGAATGGAATACTCCACATAGCAACCAACTCTTAAAGTATTTGACTATCGCTTAAAGCCTACCAATTCCCCTTGCACCTACAAGAAAAGTAGTAATAAGATTAACATCTCGATTAACATGAAGCATATGGAGTATAAGCGTTTGTAAAAATAATTTTTACAGGAGTAGAGAAAGTCATGTGAGTGTAACACATCAGATTTTTTTGTTTGTTATAATCGTTGTTCGATTATTGTTTGTAATTTGTGACGCTTGCCCAGCTTGTGCGTGTTTGCATACACACAGAGCCACCCAAGTTGGGCAGGAGTCATATTGGAATTGCTAAAACGTGATGGATGGGCAGATTATCCACGAGGAGGGTATCCATCTTCCCTTTGTGACAGTCATATTTTGTGGGACTTGCTGAACACACGTTTCCTTGCTGCCACCCTCAGCCGGTATGTGACATTAAATGTAGGTCACCAAGAACACTGTGGTATAAAGATGGGGTCGGGTTGCTCTTTGCGGTTTGACTTTTAGATCAGCTTTCTGCCTTGGATATCTAACGAACTCACTTCAAACTATACCCTGCTTCTGATGAATGCTTGGATGTAGTACGTGTTTGTTAGAATCACATCGAAGCCACAAAATCGGATGTGCTTCTCTACTCTTCTACAAACCATTCTTATAAAACCTAATTATTCCATCTATTTCTTGTTAATCGAGATAAAATTTCATTACAGTTTCTAATACCCAGCACACACACACTGAGAAGACGTATACATACTTGGCTGCGGAGGACTGTAACGTGGTGTGGAGGTTAAGAGGAAGGCGTGGATTTTTCACTGTACAAAATCCATAACACAAATCTACTTGCATATTCATGGATTTATTTCCCAACCGTTTGGGGTTCCTACATTATTAAATACGGAAGGTGAAGCGAGATGTCACCCGATTCAAAGGCTGGTTGCCCGCGCGATACGCTTCTCTTGGAATCCTAAGTAAGACCGACGCTATAACCCCCACCACTCGTGGCTAGCAAAGTTACCAGCCAAGAGTGACGTAAACAATAATATGTCTGGCAATGGGAATGTAAGCCCCCAAATTATTAATACGCCACATGGCTTTGAAATTCCATAACAATTTACAACTTGCAAAATGTATCAATATTTAAAGATTCAAACTAAAAACAAAGATTGTTGTAGTAAGGTTTTGTGCATCTCTTACGATTTATTAATTATACAAAAGTCTTCAGAATGAACAGGACCTCACAAACTTATCCAGGAAAATGTAGGATATGTGTTTTGTTTGTTGAGTAAGTGTTTTAAACATATGATATTTTAATCAGTGGTTTAAAAAGGATGTTACAGTGATCGATGTCTTTCATAGCTGTGCTTTACACTCCTGGTTTTTTTGAATACTGATACTAAGGGTTGTTTTAGTCCTTTATAAATTACGGGGGCGGCGCCGTGGCCGAGTGGTTAGACCGCTCGACTCTCACCAAGGCGGCCCGGGTTCAATCCCAGGGACCCGCATGTGGGATTTGTGGTGGACAAAGCGGCGTCTGGGCGGGTTTTCTCCGGGTTCTCCGGTTTCCCCTGCCATTCATTCCACCAACTACTCCATTGTCACCTTTCCTTTTATTTATGGACGCTCTTTAACTGTTGTGGTCTTTAACGTCTCATTTTGGACCTTCATTCATTCGCTGTTTAACCTCATCTTATGTAGAACTTACAGGCGGGTGCCTGGGGTCAGAGGCCCGTCGAGGAGCAGACACTCTCATGGAGCAGACAGAATATCCAGGATGGGTGATCAGCCCGATGCCTGGTATGGGATGAAGGAAGTAGATGAAACGAAATGACGGCGAAATGGATGAAAATTTTAATTTTCTCAAAAATGTCTAACGATTTTGATTAAAATATCATATGTTTAAGATATTTTCATGGCAAATAAAATGTATATCTTGAATTTTCTGGGAATGTCTCCAAAAGTATTCTTCATTTTGAACGACTTTTGCATAACTGGTAAACCATAAGAGATAGACAAAATTTTACTACACAAAAAATGTAAATCGCTTTAAAATAAACAATTTATGTCATATACATTTTTGTTGTTGAGTGAAGCATTTTCGAGATATTGCTTGTTATTCCCTTAAATTTTCCAATATTTATACTTTTTCTGAAATTCGTTATTATATTTTTTTGACCTGGTAATGCAAAGGGAATGGAATACTCTACATAACAACCAGGTCTTGAAATATTTGACTATAGTTTAAAGCCTAGGAATTCCCCTTGCATCTACAAGAAAATTAGCAATAACATTAACATCTCGACATCTCGATTAGCATGAAGCATATGGAGAATAAGTGTAAAAATAGTTTGTACAAGGGTAGAGAAAATCATGTGAGGCAACACATCAGATTTTTATAGCTTGTATTGGAGTAATGTATTTCTACAAATCGTTACGTACATCGTGAAATAACTAAACTCCACTCCACTTTGATTTTCTGTGATTTCCTGGCTCAAATCGATCGACACAATCAAAACCTCCAGTGATAATATTACGGTTTAACACGATGTTTTTGTTGGACGACATTTTACTTAAATAAACTCTAGTTTATATGTTTGAGCTAACTTGAAAATGAAACGCCTGCCATCAAAACTGGATGAATAATGGCTGCCACGCTCTGAACAAACACTTTCGCCGCCTCCTGAACGAAAACAATGCGAAAGAAGTTTTCCATCTACTCTTTTCTCTCTCTCTCTCTCTCCCACTTTCGTAGCGCCTGGTGGTGGGTAACGGCCGACGTCTTCCATTACGAAAACAATTGCCGTTCTACACCATTGACGCGACAAGGTTGAAATGTGTTTGGCTTGATACTGTTCCTCGCCAAGAAGATGGAGTAAGAATAAGAACAAAAAGCCTGCCCGTACGCTGACCAAAGTGAGGTGCAGGCTCGGATTTAGTACGATCTCTTTCAATTTTTCCGCGCAGGTCTTTTTGTTTTATTTTGTGAAGTTTTCCTTTATATTGCGACTGGAAAGCACTCAATTCTCGGTAGATCTCATTCCCTTTGAATCGATATAAGATTTTATCGGCGTTGAAACCCGTGCCCGTAGCTTTTCCGAGGCGATATTCTCGAATATTTGTGTATTTGCGTGCATAATGCAATGATTTTGCTAGCTTGTACAGTAAGTATGAAGGAGTTATACTTTAGAAATGTTAATATTTTATATCCAAATATTTAGGTAGGTTTGATTTCCGCGTAGTAAATAAAAAGAATCACACAAGTTATTCCAAGCTCAATTTTGAAATAGTAAAATACGTAAATATGTATCTCTTCCAATACTTGTCAATTACTTATGATTTTGTCTTAATTAACGGAGAAGGATCGATGTTTTCAAACATTTGTGAAGCTATGACATCACCAAGTAAAGCTGTTTATATATTGTATATAATATTATTAACAGTAACGCATATACTATATCTTAATAATGAACCAGTAATATGAGGCTTATATTAAAAATGTTTAAATGTCCATTATCTTCCCTCAAACGCTTGAAAAATGAGCTTATTATGTTGGACTGTCTCTAAATTGAAGACATGGTTTTTAGACCAAAGCATGGATTTTCAGGAATATTAAAACGCGTGGTGCATATTCACGGAATTGAGAGCAGTCTTTTGGAATTTTCCAAACATCAGTTCTTTTTACTTTCTCTACTACGTATAGTAAGTAGGGGAAGTATTGTCCACCCAAAAATCGATACCGAGATTTCACTGAAATATATGTTTTGAGACCTTCCTGAATCCAAAACAAGCATTTATGGAAACATGTCCGTGTGTCTGTGTGCGTGTGTGTGTCTGTGTGCGTGTGTGTGTCTGTGAGCAGTATAACTCAGAAACGAACAGTCGGATAAACACCAAGCTTGGTATTTAGGTTCAGTATCTTCCAGAAATGCGACACAAAGGTTTTCAAGAAAATCCCCCCACCCCAGATTACCCTTTACATGGAACATTTTTAGAAAATTTTAATTTTGATTAAAATATAATATGTTTAAGGCATTTTCATGACAAATGAAATGTATAACCTGAATTTTCTGGGAATATCTCCAAAGGTATTCTTCATTGTGAACGACTTATGCATAACTGGTAAACCATAAGAGATAGACAAAAGTTTACTACACAAAAAATGTAGATCGCGTTAAAATACACAATTTATGTCATATACATTTCTTTTGTTGAGTGAACCGTTTTCGAGATATTGCTTGTTATTTCCTTAAATTTTCCAATACTTACACTTTTTCTCAAATTCCTTATTCATTTTTTTTATGTCCTGGACATGCAAAGAGAATAGAATGCGCCACATAGCAACCAGCGTTAAAATATTTGTCTATCGCTTAAAAGCTACCATATTTCCCTTGCATCTACAAGAAAATTAGCAATAAGATTGACATCTCGATATCTCGATTAACATGAAGCATATGGAGAATAGGCGTTTGTAAAATTAGATTGTACAAGAGTAGAGAAAGTCATGTGAGTGTAACACATAAGATTTTTCAAGATCATGGTGCAAAAATCCCTAAACAAAGGACTCGTTCTCTCCAGTGTGGGAATAGACAATGAAGCTAGTTTAACCATCTGGGAGTAGCTTGAACCCCCTTGTAATATTTTATTTCTTTTCATCTTGCTTTTAGTGTAAGACACACACGACGTATCATAGCACAGACTCAAACATTTGAAAGCATAGGATTATATAATAGAAAGCAAAACCCCTAGTAAACAAACGCAAAAGAAAAAAAATCTTTGCGAGAAAGTCACGAATGTGATTATGGTTACGAGCCGCCACAGACTTATCTTGTGAACAATGTACCCTTTTCTACTTTAGCACTCTTTGTTTAAGAAACTGAGCAGTGCTGAGAGCTGTAAACAAATCAAATCAAAGCGTACCTGCTACAGGACAGATGCACTGTGCTCTAAAAATGCACAGAAAGTGTCCAACAACCTTACTGTAAAGTATATGCTCAGGTGCAAAAGAAGTGAACCAGAGGCGGCTCGTTACTTATAGGATCACAAGTGACTCATTTGCCAACTATAGTTAAGCAACTTTGAAGGGTTAACTCACCTCTCTTGTATTCTTACCTCTGAGTCGCTGCTTAAGCACCACACGTCACCATTTCGCCTAGTCTGTGTCTTATTTTATTTCATTCTCACAAAGTCGTTTATCACACCACCGTTGTAACTATCCAACTGTAGAGGACACAAGAGCATTGCAACAAAAATGCTGTTTGTAGATTTCTGTGGCAGACCACGCAAAGAGCAAGGTGCAGCGGGTGTGAAAACAAATGATTGCATATAACTAGCGATAGCATTTCACATACAAGCGGTATTATCATGGAATATATTTCAAAAGTTAATTCACGTTTTTTAGGATATTTCATAGCCTTCACTCCCCCATCTATCTCTTCAAGCAAAAAATTCCACTCTGATAGATTTTCGTAATACAAATTGTTCCAATTGAAGTTTTACAAAAGAAGCGAGAGGCTTTAAATTCTTTACGGGAGGTCCAGTCACATGTCATCATCGTCTCCTGGAAACTGTGCTCTTTAGCGTAGCTCTTACAGAACTGAAATAAGGATTTTAGTTTTTGAGTTATCACTATGCCATTAAAGCCCGGGACTTAGGTACTTACAAGTTGGGGTATGATATCTCAACGCAATTTGAGATCTCCTTGTGGTTTACAGGGAAAAATACGAGTCAGCAGGAGAATTTAATGGCGTGCCGGCATATTGCCATGGTAGCTCAGTGGTTAGAGCAACCGGACGGAGACCGGGAGATCCGTGGTTCCAATCCCGGTTATGGCATTGAATTTTTCAGTCATCTGATTCTATCTTTCCAAGATCCTATAAGTTTGTGTACACTATAAAATTGCTGTGTTCACAATCAGTGACGAGACACTTGTTTCCCGAGTATCAGCCCACTTCCTCTTTAAGGCACCTCATTGGATAACTGAGTGGATAAAGGCAAATACAAGTAGAGTGGGGGCGATTTATCCCTTATGAATACTCGCGTAATCCGTAGACAGAGGGATTTTATTAATTTGTTATACTAGTTTTGAATTTGTATACAAGCATTGATCCCTTTAATTACTTTCTCTACTACGTATAGTAAGTAGGGGAAGTATTGTATTCCATCCAAAAATTCGATACCAAGATTTCACCGGAAATACATGTTTTGAAACCCCCTGAATCCAAAAAATCTGATGTGTTACACTCACATGACTTTCTCTACTCTTGTAAAACTATTTTTACAAACGCTTGTTCTCCATATGCTTCATGTTAATCTAGATATCGAGATGTCAATCTTATTGGTAATTTTCATGTAGATGCAAGGGGAACATGGTAGGCTTTAAACGATAGTTAAATCTTTTAAGAGCTGGTTGCTATGTGGAGTATTCCATTCTCTTTGCATGTCCAGGACAAAGTATTGGAAAATCTAAAGGAATAACAAGCAATATCTCGAAAACGGTTCACTCAACAAAAGAAATGTGTATGACATAAATTATGTATTTTAACGCGATCTACATTTTTTGTGTGGCAAAATTTTGTCTATCTCTTATGGTTTACCAGTTATGCAAAAGTCGTTCACAATGAAGAATACTTTTGGAGACATTCCCAGAAAATTCTAGATATACATTTCATTTCTCATGACAATATCTTAAACATATGATATTTTAATCAAAATCGTTAGAGCCATTTTTGAGAGAATTAAAATTTTCGAAAAATGTTCCATGTAAAGGGTAGTCTGGGGTGGGGGGATTTTTTGAAAACCTTCGTGTCGCATCTCTGGAAGATACTGAACCTAAATACCAAGTTTGGAGTTTATACGACTGTTCGTTTCTGAGTTATGCTGTTCACAGACACACAGACACACAGACACACAGACAGACACACACACGGACATGTTTCCAAAAATGCTTTTTTTGGATTCAGTGAGTCTCAAAACATGTATTTCCGGTGAAATCTCGGTATCGAATTTTTGGGTGGAATACAATACTTCCCCTACTTACTATACGTAGTATAGAAAGTAAAAAAGCATTTTTGGAAACATGTCCGTGTGTGTGTCTGTCTGTGTGTCTGTGAACAACATAACTCAGAAACGAACAGTTGGATAAACACCAAACTTAGTGTTTAGGTTTAGTATCTTCCAGAGATGCGACACGAAGGTTTTCAAGAAAATCCCACCACCCCAAACTACCCTTTACATGGAGTATTTTTCGAAAATTTTAATTTTCTCAAAAATGGCTCCAACGATTTTGATTAAAATATCATATGTTTAAGATATTTTTATGACAAATGAAATGCATATCTCGAATTTTCTGAGAATGTCTCCAAAAGTATTCTTCATTGGGAACGACTTTTACATAACTGGTAAAGCATAAGAGATAGACAAAATTTTACTACACATAAAATGTAGATCACGTTAAAATACACCATTTATGTCATCTACCGTTTTTATGTTGAGTGAACCATTTTCGAGATATTCTTTGTTAATCCCTTACATTTTCCAATACTTTTTCTCAAATGGGAATTCGTTATTCATTTTGTTATGTCTTGGACATACAAAGAGAATGGAATGCGCCACATAGCAACCAGCTCTTAAAAGATTTGACTGTCGCTTAAATACTACCATATTCCCCTTGCATCTACAAGAAAATTAGCAATAAGATTAACATCTCGATTAACATGAAGTATACGGAGAATAAGCGTTTGTAAAAACAGTTTGTACAAGAGTAGAGAAAGTCATGTGAGTGTAACACATCAGATTTTTTTAGAAGGTATTGTAAACGAAACGAAATATAAATGAGAAGAATTTTTCTAGCCTTTAAAATGTTACGATATTTTGAACCAATAAATTATAAATAGTAGAAAGAAAAGCAATTGGAGCAAATTAAAGGGAAGTTCATAAAATCCTTCTTCGCGAAGAATCCGTGAGAATGTTATATTTCATATGACTGGATACTTGTGGCTTAAGCTTCAGCACTCATAGATCTTGTCGGATTTAGTTGCTACTGACAGTAAATTCTGTAAAATAGACCAGTGAACATAATGATAAAAACATAGAACAAGAGAAAGGAACAACCATTGAGAAAAGGGCAGTAACATACGAGTAATAAGAAATATAGGAAAAGCTCCTATCGAAGGGTTGGGGTGTAGTGACAAGCCCCTCCCCTTCTAAAAACCTTTCTTATAATAGCACCCTTGGGAGAAATATATCCCTTCTTTTTTATAGCTTCCGTAGCAAAGTGAAATTTTTGTTTTGACGAAACGTTATTTTATATTGCTCCCGGCCAATACCGGTAGAAAGCTTTTGTTTGACAGATTCCCTCCACCTTTCTTTGCTCTCATTTTCTTGAGTCATTCTCCTCTTAGGAACAGTGGGCATTCTGAAATAGCAGAGAAAGGGGCGGAGTGAAACCATCACCGATGCTTTCATATCAATTTCTAACATAGCGGTGCTAAATTTAAGAAACATTCTGTTACTAAAATAGTTTGGTAAGATTTACTTTGGATATTTTGGAATTGCTTCTATAAGAATGGAAGTATTACACTCACATGACTTTTTGTACTGGGTGTCATTGATTACTCTCGGTAACATGTATTTACATAGTAGGTAGAGAGGGTGTTGTATATCTCGAAAATGGTTCACTCAACAACAAAAATGTATATGACATAAATTGTGTATTTTAATACAATCTACATTTTTTGTGTAGTAAAATTTTGTCTATCTCTTATGGTTTACCAGTTATGCAAAAGTCGTTCACAATGAAGAATACTTTTGGAGACATTCTCAAAAAATTCTAGATATGCAACTCATTTTCCTTAAAAATGTCTTAAACTTATGGTATTTTATACAAAATCATTAGAGCCATTTTTGAGAAAACTAAAATTTTCTAAAAATGTTCCATGTAAAGGGTAATCTGGGGTGGGGGTATTTTCTTGAAAACCTTCTGTCGCATCTCTGAAAGATACTGAACCTAAATACCAAGTTTGGTATTTATCCGACTGTTCGTTTCTGAGTTATGCTGTTCACAGACACACACACGGACATGTTTCCAAAAATGCTTTATATGCATTAAGTGAAATCTCGGTATCGAATTTTTGGGTGGAGTGCAATACTTCCCTACTTACTATACATAGTAGAGAAAGTAAAAATCGTTTTTAGAAAAAGGCACGTGTGTGTGAACAGCATAACTTAAAAACGAAAAGTCCGATAAATACCAAACTTGGTATTTAGGTTCAGTATTTTTGAAAGTTGCTACACGAAGATTTTCAAGAAAATCCCCCACCCCATACTACCCTTGATGTGGGAAATTTTTGGAAAATTCTAATTTTCTGAAAAATGACTAACGATTTTTATTAAAATACCATATGTTTAAGATACTTTCATGGAAAATGAAATGTATATCATTAATTTTCTAGGAATGTCCCCAAAAGCCCTCTCCATTCAGAATGACTTGCATAACTGGTAAACCGTATGAGATAGACAAAATTTTACCACACAAAAAGTTTAGAACTCCTTAACCCATACAATTTATGTCATATACATTTTTATGTCAGGTGAACCATTTCCGAGATATTCCTTGTTGTTTGTTTAAAATTTCCAATACTTATACTTTTTCCCAAATGAGAATTCTTTATTTGTTTTTTTATGTCCTGCATATACAAAGAGAATGGAATGCTCCACATAGCAATCATCTCTTAAAATATTTGACTATCACTTAAAACCTACCATATTCCCCTTGCACCTACAAGAAAATTAGCAATAAGATTAACATCTCGATTAACATGAAGCATATGGAGAATAAGCGTTTGTAAAAATAGTTTGTACAAGAGTAGAGAAAGTCACGTGGGATCTTTTCGTAGGTAGGTGTGTGTTGTGTTTACCTTCTTGGAATAGCTTTTCGTCAACTTAAAACTTGCAGGAAACCTGCCTCCCGTATCAAAACCAAACGTTTGTATCGTAATAATTTGTCAGTAAATAAAGAATTGGATACATTTTGGCCAAAGAATTTTGGTAAATCAGCTAAGTCAATGGCATTTTAACAAGTGTATTCATACATAGTAGACACGGAGAAACCTGCCTTGTTGAATAGGTTGTGATTGTAGCATGTTCATATAATAATGTGTGGTGAGGTTTCGTTCTTTGTTGTATTATGCGTAGCTGTCTCCCCACATGTCAATTTTCCGTCGAAATGTTACTAGCATTATGCCATCGAAATACGTAGTTAAGGGCTTCCGACGAGCAACAAGTATAGAAATGTTTGACGTGTAATTAGTGTAGACATGTTGTCGTGGCCGCGAGCGGTAATGCTGCACGGTAGCAGTGGCGGCTAGTATCCAAAATAATCCCTTAAATTCCACAGCATATTATATTTATATTGCATAGCTGGCTGCATTCAAATGTTCTTTTTACTTTCTCTACTACGTATAGTAAGTAGGGGAATTATTGTATTCCACCCAAAAATTCGATACCGAGATTTCACCGGAAATACATGTTTTGAGACATGTCCGTGTGTGTGTGTGTGTGTATCTGTGAACAGCATAATTCAGAAACGAAGAGTCAGATAAACACCAAACACCAAACTTGGTATTTAGGTTCAGTTTCTCCCAGAGATGCGACACGAAGGTTTTCAAAAAAATCCCCCCACAACAGATTACCCTTTACATGGAACATTTTTCGAAAATTTTAATTTTCTCAAAAATGGCTCTAAGTATTTTGATTAAAATATCATATCTTTAAGATATTTTCATGACAAACGAAATGTATATCTCGAATTTTCTGGGAATCTCTCCAAAAGTATTCTTAATTGCGAACGACTTTTGCACAACTGGTAAACCACATTCTACTACACAAAAAATGTAGATCACGTTAAAATACAAAATTTATGTTCCATACATTTTTGTCGTTGAGTGAACCATTTTCGAGATATTGCTTGTTATTCCCTTAAATTTTGCAATACTTATACTTTTTCTCAAATTCGTTATTCATTTTTTTTGTCCTGGTAATGCAAAGAGAATGGAATACTCCACAGAGCAACTAGCTCTTAAAATATTTGACTATCGCTTAAAGCCTACCATATTCCCCTTGCGCCTACAAGAAAATTAGCAATAAGATAAACATATCGATATCTCGATTAACATGAAGCATATGGGGAATAAGTGTTTGTAAAAATAGTGTGTACAGGAGTAGAAAAAGGCATGTGAGTCTAACACATCAGATTTTTTTATGTCCTGAACTTGCAAAGTGCTCTTAAAAGATTAGACTATCGCTTAAAACCTACCAATTCCCCTTGCATCTACAAGAAAATTAGCAATAAGATTAACAATTCGATTAACATGAAGCATATGGAGAATAAGTGTTTGTAAAAATAGTTTGTACAAGAGTAGAGAAAGTTTGGTAAGGAACGCTGTCTACAAGCAACTGACTTCTGAATTTGTAAATTTTGCTCCATCGCAGTATCTGATTGGCTAATCCTACTCCAATAGAATACTTTTATTTACCTTAAGCTTTTTTTTGGTTGGTGATTGGCTATTTATAAACTGTCTCAAAAATTACATTATTGTTGCACCAAGAATTACTAGTAACACTTGTAAACTTTTTAATTCATTATTGCCTCAATATTACCTCATTGTTACCTCATTGTTAGCACTTTTTAACCTATTATTCTCACAACTACAACATTATTAAATTACTTTATACATTCACATAACATTATTAAATATATACACAATAATATAAACATATCACTACGATTGTTATATACGTTTTATATATTAGATTGTACACATTATGGTTTAAGACGGGCTGTTATTATATTATATATTACATAATTAGACTGAAATCATTTAGGTGTTAAAAATACTGCCTCAAGTTGCCGTAGCAGTTTATGCAAACGTTTTGTGGCACTGCTACAGTAAAATGTAGAAATAAATATACAGGATTGACAAAATGTGTGTTTCGATCTTTCACTTAAATAGATGAAGATCAAATGTGTCTACTGGCCAGAGTTTTATACGGAGAAGGCAGTACGCAACTGTTTCTGAGGTAAACGATTTATAGCATATTTTCAATCGATTCTGAGCATTTGCACTTCGTTAAGTAAAACCTCCACCAGAGTTTATGTGGTTACAATTTTATTTCAGTTCATTACCTCTGTTTTAGTATAATTTTTGACGTAAGCTTAAAATGTCAAATCCGAGGTAAACGTTTTATGTTCTTTCCGACTCAGAATTTATCGTTCGCATGTTGGAAAGCGTTTCCTTGAGAGGTTTGACCGACACTGCCCACGCAGTCCGTTGCTAAATTACGCCGTAAAGTCTAAACGGATCTAAAAGCTTTTACGGTAACGCTGTTCAAAGAGAGTAGAAAGAAACTAAATGTATTATGATCGGAGAGTTTCCCATCAATTAGCTTAGAAGATAATTATCAGAAAGTTAAATGACTAATCCTCGGAATTAAATTAGAGAGCGAGAAAGCTTCCTAAGAAGTGTTTGTCGTCGTATAAATTCAGTAAATTACCTCGTAAGTTTGCGAGTTGAAAGTCTGCAATCCTTATCGACTTCTGCGAGTTCATTCCGCAACTTCTGTCTCTCTACACCTGAAATAAATTAACCTTATGAGTCGTCCTGGTAACAAAGCAAATGGAATATGTGGTTTATTTAATGACTGAAAGTTAAGCTTTATGTATTTTCGTTGTTATTGTTTTTAATTATAACGTATGCATGCAGAGAACACGTTACTATTATTATTGCTTTTTCATTATTATTTTACGTCGATTTAACTACCGGATCATATCGCGACGTATCTGCTAGTTGATAATCTTTAGATCGAAGTGTGGCGGACAGTTAGCCTTCTAGGTCTCATCCCTGTAACTACCCGCTTCGTCGTGCCCACAGGGGTCTTAGCGCATAGCAACCGGATCTTCTGTTTCATACCGTGCAAATGGCATTAGGGTGCCGTCCAGCTTAACTGCCGCTTTCATATAGAAAGGCGGGCAGTTAGCCTGCTAGGTCTCATCCCTGAAACCACGCCATCATGCTTCGTCACGTGTCTACAGAGACCCTAGCGCATAGCAACCTGATCTTCCGCTTCATACCTTACAGTTGGCATTAGGGTGGCGTCCAGCTTAACTATAGAAAGCGGGCAGTTAGCCTTCTACGTCTCATCCCTGTAACCACGCCATCATGCTTCGTCACATGTCTACAGAGACCCTAGCGCAAAGCAACCTGATCATCGGCTTCGTGCCGCACAGATGGCATTAGAGTGCCATCCAGTTTAACTGCCGCTTTGATATAGAAAGACGGACAGTTAGCCTTCTAGGTCTCATCCTTGTAACCATGCCATCTTGCTTTGTCACGTGTCCACAGACAGCCTAGCGCATAGCAACCGGATCTTCTGCTTCGTGCCGTGCTGATGGCATTAGGGTGTAGTCCAGTCTAATTGCTTTCATATAGAAAGACGGACAGTTAGCCTTCGAGGTCTCATCCCTGTAACCATGCCATCATGCTTCGTCACGTGTCTACAGAGACCCTAGCGCATAGAAACCGGATCTTCTGTTTCATATTGTGCAGGTGGCATTAAGTGCCGTCCAGTGTAGTTGCTTTCATTTAGAAAGGCAGTTATCCTTCTAGGTCTCATCCCTGAAACCATACCATCTAACTTCGTCACATGTCGACAGATTGCCTAGCGCATAGCAAACAGATCTTCTGCTTCGTGCCGTGCTGATGGCATTAGGGTGCCGTCCAGTCTAACTCTTTCATATAGAAAGGCGGGCAGTTAGCCTTCTAGGTCTCATCCCTGAAACCACCTGCTTCGTCACGTGTTCACAGAGAGCCTAGCGCATAGCAACCGGATCTTCTGCTTCGTGCCGTGCAGATGGCATTAGGGTGCCGTCTATCTGCTTTCGTTGTCTGTGGATAATTGGCACAGCATTCGCTATTGCCACTTATTTTTCATTTTAACTATTGTTTTAGACTTAAGGTGACACTTGTTGTATTAAATATCCAATCCGGTATTTACCTTAGCGACTGAGGGAAGCCACGAAAAAACCTCAGTCAGATATGAAAGCGTTAGACTGGTCGGCACCTTAATGCCATCTGCTCGGCACGGGGCAGAAGATCTAGTTGCTATGCGCTACGGTCTCTATGGACACGTGACGAAGCGAATGGCTACAGGGATGAGACCTAGAAGACTAACTGTCGCAAATTAAACATTTCTTTGCCTCTTTCTTGTGATTTGTTATTTTCCTTTACACCTCGAAGGCCGTAAAGGAAACATACATCTTCAAAAACCAGTAAATAAGCACTATTATGACGTATTATTTTAATTTATTTGACCGGTGTTATACACATGAATGTTCAAATATCATCTGATGATTTTATACTTGCAAGCCAGAACTCGCGTTTACGGCCTCTTCCTGTCTTCTCTCTGCCTGTGTCACAAACACATAGACGCAAAATAACTGACAGGATTATTCCTTCTGTACTAACTACTGGAGATTATACTACGCATAAAGGGTTTTATGTATATCTAATACCCACATACTATGTAGAGCAAACCAGGTTATATAAACCGCATGTCTTAATATAACGAAGATATTTTGAGGTATAGGTGCACAGCATGTTCAAATATCTCCTAAATGAAGTAATTCTAAAGCCTTAATGATCCATACTCAGTACGCATCTTCCGTTCAAAGGTAGATAATAAATGTATGCATAGTGTTACAGAACATGTACTTTCGTTTGGTGGCAGAAACGTTATCGCTGCTGGTATTTTGGGAGACATGCCTCAAGAATGTATTTATACAAACGCACTTAATGTGAAGCGATTAACAAACCAAATATAGAATCTCAACTCCGTAAGTACGTAAAGGAAGACAGAGCAACGCTAGTAGGTGCACCGCGAACGGACCTAAATATGATGTTACAAAACGTATCTTTATTACTTTCTCTACTACGTATAGTAAGTAGGGGAATTATTGTATTCCAACCAAAAATTCGATACCGAGATTTCACCGGAATTACATGTTTTGAGGCCCCCTGAATCCAAAAAAGAACATTTTTGGAAACATGTCCGTGTGTGTCTGTGAACAGCATAACCCAGAAACGAACAGTCGGATAAACACCATACTTGGTATTTAGGTTCAGTATCTTCCAGAAATGCGACACGAAGGTTTTCAAAAAAATCCCCCCACCCCAGATTACCCTTTATATGGAACATTTTTCGAAAATCTTAATTTTCTCAAAAATGGCTCTAATGATTTTGATTAAAATATCATATGTTTAACATATTTTCATGACAAATGAAATGTATATCTCGAATTTTCTGGGAATGTCTCCAAAAGTATTCTTCATTGTGAACGACTTTTGCATAACTGGTAAACCATAAGAGATAGACAAAATTTTACTACACATAAAATGTAGATCACGTTAAAATACACAATTTATGTCATATACAGTCTTTGTTGAGTGAACCATTTTCGAGATATTGCTTGTTATTCCCTTAAACTTTTCAATACTTATTTTCTCAAATGGGAATTCGTTATTCATTTTTTGTCTTGGATATGCAAGGAGTATCAATCTGTGGCAAAGAGAATGGTGCTGCACACAGCAACCAGCTATTAAGAGATATGTCTGTGCTTATATTGCCCTTGCAAATACAAAACAAGAGGAACATGGCCTTAAGCGATAGTCAAATATTTTTAGAACTGTCGCTATGTGTAAAATGTAATTCTCTTTTCATGTCAAAGGATCGTTTCTGGAAATGTTTATCTAGATTAATATGAAATAGATGGAGAATAAGAGTTTGTAAAAATAGTTTGTACAAGAATAGAGAAAGACATGTGAGTGCAACACATCAGATTTTTTATTTCTGTGAAAAAAGTTTACTGTAGGCATCTGAATATGATGTCCTTCTTATCCGATATTTGATCAGAGATTATACTTTTAGAATCTGATACTCGACCAGCTGTTGCCCTAAGCAATGCGGCGATTCCCTGGACCATATCGATATCTGATGCTCGTTAAAAACAAGCCCATTATCATTAGAAAGGACATGTCATGTGATTGTATAGCCCAACGGCATTTTCATCCGATTATACTTGTAACGTGAAAAACCGATAGGATGTGCTGTGGTTTTTATTTTTATTAGAGATATTTGGTTGTGTTACTGGTGGGAAAATATTCAGATGTAAACGATAGCGAAGGCGGTTTCTTCCGATAATATTGGGAACTCTGTATCAAGCAAGTTAGCTTGATTAAGTTTGTCCAGAAGCACCAAGTGTTACAGCATTAATTTTATGTCTGAGTATCCCCTTATATTAGTTACATTTAAACTTTGGTAAACATGTCAAAGAAATATTATTATTATGTATAATTTTAACGGCCTATTGTTTTAGTAACTCATTGGCAAGCGGGAGAACCGTGTTCAAATCCCGACTATAACATTGACTTTCAACTGCTGTATTTTACATTCCCTAGCCGGTAGGGTTAATGGTATTTATCACGGAGGGGCTCCAGGGACCGGGCAGAACACCCCACGCAGCCCAGTCGGCCCCTTTTGCTTCCAACGTGACCCCTGAGAGGGAAGAATGAGGAGAGACCCGAAGGTCGACCAGATTCGGATGTAGACGGGGTCCCTAACGTTTCCAGATAGAATGCATCCAATGCCGCACGGTCCCTGCCCACAAGCCGCTAACCGCGAGGATACTACAGCGACGCCAGAGCGCAAGCCATCGCCCAGCCGCAACCCACCGAACACCGTCACCTGGTCCTAACACCCTGAAAGAGATCACAAGCAAGATGATGGGTACTAGAAATGAGAGGAAGGAGAGCCGTGGTAGAAGATTAACCACCCGAGTGTTTGCCTGGCGACCCGGGGAAACCACGAAGAACCATGGGCCAGAGTGGACGTCGCCGGGATCGATTCCGGGACATCCCGAATGCGGGCTACAGACGCAACCGCCTGAACCATGCCGCTCGATGCCCTAGCCAGAAAGGCCGTTAAAAGTATAATTTAATTTGGTTAATTGTACATTTTGATGATGATGATAATAATAATAATAATAATAATAATAATATAAACATTTGTCCCTACTTGTTTTAACTCACATATATCCCAGGAACAAATTACTTGGGAATTGCACGCCGTTCAAGAATGCAATCTTTAAAGCGCTATCTTTGGTTGGTCTACCTGGGAAAAAAAAAACCGAGGTAGTTGGGGAATTCAACGTCCTACCGGGAAGTTGTTAGCAGCTCAATGGCTAGAGCAACCGCACAGAAAGCGGAAGAGCCGTGATATCGAATTTTTCAGCTGACTCTATTTCACATGTTAAAGAAAGCTAGCATTCTCTTCCCATTATCGATTCACAGGTTTGCTTAATATATTACACTACGCTTGCATATCAAAAAATTTCTGATGCGTTACACTCACATGACTTTCTCTACTCTTGTACAAACTATTTTTACAAACGCTTATTCTCCATATGCTTCATGTTAATCGAGATATCGGGATGTTAATCTTATTGCTAATTTTGTTGTAGATGCTAGGGGAATTGGTAGGCTTTAAGCGATAGTCAAATATTTTAAGAGCTGGTTGCTATGTGGAGTATTCCATTCTCTTTGTATTACCAGGACAAAAAAAAATGAATAACGAATTTGAGAAAAAGTGTATTGGAAAATCTAAGGGAATAACAAGCAATATCTCGAAAATGGTTCACTCAACAAAAAAAATGTATTTAACATAAATTGTGTTTCTTAACGAGATCTACATTTTTTGTGCAGCAAAATTTTGTCTATCTCTTATGGTTTACCAGTTATGCAAAAGGCGTTCATAATGAAGAATACTTTTGGAGACATTCCCAGAAAATTCAAGGTATACATTTTATTTCTCATGAACATTTCTTAAACATATTTTTGAGAAAATTAAAACTTTCGAAAAATGTTCCATGTAAAGGGTAGCCTGGGATGGGGGATTTTCTTGAAAACCTTCGTGTCGCATCTCTGGAAGATACTGAACCTAAATACCAAGTTTGGTGTTTATCCGACTGTTCGTTTCTGAGTTAAGCAGTTCACAGACAGACACACACACGGACATGTTTCCAAAAATGCTTATTTTGGATTCAGGGAGTCTCAAAACATGCATTTCCGGTGAAATCTCGGTATCGAATTTTTGGGTGGAATACAATATACTATACGTAGTAGAGAAAGTAATTTATTTGGCTATCCGCTTTACGCAATAACAATACGACCTTATTTCTTATGTATAGGATACGGAGTCAAGAATCGACTATTTACATAGCAAATCGATGTTTACTAATCACTCCCTAATGTATAAAGTTTTATGGCTGAACATAAACATGAACATTTATTACGCAACTTTAAACTTCATGTTTGAAAATGGGAGCAAGACGTCTTTTCATGAGCAAATATTGTAAAATAGCTATGCCACTCTACAATTACTGGTCTGTTCATACTTGACGATAAAAAAGACAGTGTTTCACTCTGTCTTTCCTAATTTCTGCAGTTACACATAAGGCAGGCGAAGCAGAGGGATTTATTAATTATATTACAAATAAATCGCAATTTGAGCTTGAGTTAAATTGTCCATAAAGATTTACATTTAAGAAAATCCTGAATGCAATCTTATCAGTAATTTTGCTTTCCCTACCACGTATAGTATGTAGAAGTATTGCATTCCACCCAAAAATTCGATACTGAGATTTCACTGAAAAAATACGTGTTTTGAGACGCCCTGAATCCAAATAAAGCATGGTGTGTCTCTGCTTTGTGTGTGTATGTGTCAGTGTGTGAACACGATAATTCAAAAACGAAAAGTGGGATAAATACCAAACTTTGTATTTAGATTCAGTATATTTCAAAGATGCGACACGAAGAGTTTCAAGAAAATCCTGACACCCCAAACTCCGTTTATATGGAACATTTTTATTTTTTAAAAAATGGCTGTAACGATTTTCATTAAAATACTATATGTTTAATATTTTTTATGGCTAATAAAATGTATACCTTGAATGTTCTAGGAGTTGAGGCAGTATTTTTAACACTTAAACGATTTCAGTCTAATTATATAATATATACATTCAATAACAATCCGCCATAAAGCAATATGTGTATGTAACAATATATAAAAAGTATGTATATTACAATCATTGTGTGTGTTTATATTATTGTATCCATGTGTAATAATGTTATGTGAATGTATTACGTAATTTAATAATGTAGGAGCTGTGAGAATAATAGGTTAAAAGTTGCTAATAATGCGGTAACAATGAGGTAACCTTGATGCAATAATGAGTTTGAGAGTTTAAATGTTACCTGTGATTCTTGGAAGCAATAATGTAATTTTAGTGACAGTTTATAAAAGTAGCCAATCAACAACCAGAAAAACCTTTAGTTAAATGAAGGTATTATATTGGATTAGGAATAACCAATCAGAGACTTGAAATACAGAAATTTACAAGTCTAGGCGGTTGAAATCAGTTCAGTTGCCTGCAAACAGTGTTCGTAACCGGACGCGAGACACATCCTCGAGAGATTTAATACGTTTTCGTGTGAGACGAAAAATAGTTTACGTGTTTAAAAGTGCAAGTAATTCATAAAAGAATCTCCAGCTCTCTATCAGTGAAGTGTTATTTAAATTGTATTAAGTATTAATAAAAGGAGTGAAATAAAATTATAATCTGTATAAACCTACATTCTTAAGTCGCACCACAACCCTGTTAAGAGAAACATGTCTCTAAAAAAAAATACTGACGCAGCCGAGGCAAACATAAATATTTAACACTTAAAGAAACAGTCAAATTACAAAGTTAATATTTTTAAACTTGGGGCAAAGGCTACCGGGTACCATACGTGCGGTTGCAACTACTTCAAGTGTTCGGCTCCCCAACAGTTGAACTACAATACAACTCCTGCAATAAAATTATGTTTCTTCAGAGTGCGCCCAAAAGTCCTCTTCTTTCTCAATGAATTTTGCATAATTGGTAAACTGTAAGAGATAGACAAACTTTTACTACACAAAAATGTAGATCTCGTTATAACACACAATTTATGTGGTATAGTGTTTTTGTAGAATGAACCATTTCCGATATATTCTGTGTTATATTTTTGAATTTTGTAATACTTATATTTTTTCTCAAATGAGAATCGTTATTGGTGCTTTTATGTGCTGGTCTTGCAAAGAGAATGGAATACTCCACATAGCAACCAGCGCTTAATAGATTTGACTATCGCTTAAAGCCTACCATATTCCCTTGCATCTACAAGAACATTAGCAATAAGATTTATCTCGATTACCATGAAGTAGATGGAGAATATGCTTTCGTAAAAATAGTTTGTACAAGAGCAGAGAAAGTAATGTGAGTGCAACACTTGAGATTTTTTTTAAAACAGAAATTTAGCGTAAGAGTTGGAAGCGCAGTTGTTATTAACGGAAGCCATTGTTTACAAGAGTCGCGTGCGAGTGCGAACGCGCCTGAAATACATGTCAGCTGTACCGTGTCTAACATCCTTTGCAATTTACGTAATTAAATTTGAAACTAAGGCAGGTCCACCAAGTGCAGTTTCATCACAAAGAGTGTGTTGCCCGCCTTTTTGCGAGTACAACGCTGAATAATGTATGGAGGAAGTGGGAATTACTCACAGAGACCGTTTAGTTTGCAGCGGCGTTTAATTTGCTCTCGCTGGACCTGAGTTCAAGCCCATACCCACCTTAAACTTGCGTTAATTTACGACTACAAACAATAGGAATGCAAAATCAGAATATTGCCGCTAGAATTTATTTGCTAGAGGTTCCCCTGGAACGTCCTTGAAACACAAAGAAGCGACGCGATCAATTAATGCACAGTGTTTTCACAGGGAGGTGCAAGCGCGAAATCCAAATTAATGTTACCGCAACAAGGACAAAACGGTTAAGCCCGTTAGTTGATTCTTTATTACGAAAGAATATCTCTTTCTACTTGCAATTTCTGAATAAATAACATCTAATATATGCGAAAATTCATCATCTTACTCTTTAGAGTATGTTTAGGAAGATTTATTGGTTTATTTTGGGATTTACTGCTAAGGTAAATCGTTTTGTGACCTACGCTGGCTTCCAACTTCTCTCTTCCCCTCTATTTTCGTCACTACATACCAACAGTCCGCTTTAATAGTGCCTATCATAGGGCATCTTTATATTTTTGTCCCGAACATTTTTCCCATTCATATTACTCGCACCATTATCTCTTAGCAAACCTTCGTTTCTGAGACAATGTTTCAATCAATTTAATTTCCCTCTTACCGAGCTTTTCATTGCTGTTCTTCATTATTATTCTGTCTGTCCATCTCTATGTACGTTCTCTATATCCGTATATCCAATGTCTACAATTGCTTTTCCTTACTTCGTCACAACGAATTTCTCGCAAGGGCTCATATTACTAATAAGTCTATCCCAAGCCCTTAAAACTGTTAAAAGTAGTTCCGACAGTAAAATGTATTTCGTTTTGTAAAGCAAAGCCACCTGCAAATCAAGGGTAGTATTCTATATTCTTTACCACTTATTTTGTGTAATTTTTTGAGAAAATGGCGACTGAGAAACGTTGCATTATTGTTGAAGAGTAAATAGCATTATATAGTAAACGCTGGGGGAAAATAAAATATAAAAATTTGATGTGATACATTCATATCACTTTTCCTACCATCTATCCTTTATTAGTTGGTTTACAAAGTATTCTTACTAAAACTCATTTTTCTGTCTATTATATTTTAAACCAAATAAAACTTTGCAGAAATAGCTACATTACACATTTCGTTATAGATACAAAGAGAACAGCGACAGTCAAATGTTTAAGAACTGGACGCTATATGCTAGCCTTAAAATTGCATACCGTTTCCATGCAATCGCGAGAAACAACTGAATGCTGAAAGGACTTCAAAGAATGACCAAGTAATCAACAATTTGAACCTTTAATAACGGATATCTCAGATATGGCTAATACCACAAAAAAGCTTATTGAAAATAAATTGTGTGTTTTAATGAGATATACATTTTTTGTGTAGTACGCTATCGTCTACAGCTTAATGTATAATGTTATATAACTGGTAAAGTTAAGCAATAGATGAAAACATACCTTAGAAAAATGTAGATCTCTTTAAAATGCACAATTTATTTCAAATAAGCTTTTTTGTAGCATAAGTCATTTCTGAGGTATCCGCTATTAAAGTTTTTAATTGTTCATTTCTTGGTCATTTACGGGATATCCATTATGTTTTTTTAATACGTGTCATATTTAAACTCCTGTAGATTCTCAGTTGTTTTTCGCAATATCATGGAAAGAGTATTGAATTTTAATAAAAAAAATCTGATGAGTTACACTCACATGACTTTTTCTACTCCTTACAAATTATTTTTACAAACGCTTATTCTTCATATGCTTCATGTTAATCGAGATGTTAATCTTGTTGCTAATTGTGTTGTAGGTGCAAGAGAAATATGGTAGGTTTTAAGCCATAGTCAAATATTTTAAGAGCTGGCTGCTATGTGGCGCATTCCATTCTCTTTGTATGTCCAGAATAAAAAATGAATAACGAATTCCCATTTGAGAAAAAGTATTGGGAAATTTAAGGGAATAACAAGCAATATCTCGAAAATGGTTCACTCAACAAAAACAATGTACATGACATAAATTGTGTATTTTAACGCGATCTACATTTTTTGTGTAGTTAAATTTTGTCTATCTCTTAAGGTTTACCAGTTATGCAAAAGTCGTTCACAATGAAGAATACTTTTGTAGACATTCCCAGAAAATTCGAGATATACATTTCATTTGTCATGCAAATATCATAAACATGTGATATTTTAATCAAAATCGTTATAGGCATTTATGAGAAAATTAAAATTTTATAAAAATGTTCCATTTAAAGGGTAATCTGGGGTGGGGGGAATTTCTTATAAACCTTCGTGTCGCATCTCTGGAAGATACTGAACCTAAATACCAAGTTTGTTGTTTATCCGACTGTTCGTTTCTGAGTTATGCTGTTCACAGACACACACGCGGACATGTTTCCAAAAATGTTTTTTTTTTTGGATTCGGGGGTCTGAAGACATATATTTCCGGTGAAATCTTGGTATCGAATTTTTGGGTGGAATAAGCTTTCGTAAGAATATTTTATACCCACTAATAAACGATAGAGAGTAGGGAAAGTCATGTGAATGTTACACACTTGATTTTTAGAAAATTATCCGCGTGTGTGTATGTTATTGTAGTGAAGTATTAAAATTAGTAAATTATGTATCATTCATTTATTATATCTGATGAGAATGACCTCTCAACCTCTATACAGGCTGTATTGTGTGCTATGAGTGTAGGGATATTTTGGTTATAAAAATGAATAGAGATGTAAAGGACTTTTCATATTTCAGAGTCCGGAAGTTCGCATATTCGTAGCTTATTTCACGACGCAGACATAAATGTCCCTCTATAACAGTTTAAATTCCCCGCAAAGGGCTTCTTTACGAGTTCAGTTGTTGGACCTGCAGGCGGAAGCACTATCGCCCAAGCACAGTAGCTTGGGGAAGTTTTATATTTGGGAAGGGAGTTTGGGACACAGATAGGGAAAGAATGGGAACTGGGCCACCGCCAGTGTATTGTAAGGGAAATTACGGCACGACATGATTTATGTGGTATCGCATTGTCCAGTAGTCATCGCATTCTTTCCTTCTTGTTGCATTGACACGCGCGAAGTGAATCGACATACCATATCGTCACTTTCACCTTGATCCCTAGCTGAGCCTTCTTCTTCAAGGAGTTGCTAGTAGTGTAGAATACAACTGCACACATCTTGCAGCTAATGTTCCTGTCTACTGTGCGTGAGAAACGCGTTTTTAATGGCTAAACATCCTTTAATATTTTTACTTTCTCTACTGCGTATAGTAAGTAGGGGAAGCATTGTATTCCACCCAAAAATTCGATACCAAGATTTCACCGGAAATATATGTTTTGAGACCCCATGAATCCAAAAAAAGCATTTTTGGAAACATGTCCGCGTGTGTCTTTGAACAGCATAACTCAGAAATGAACAGTCGGATAAACACCAAACTTGGTATTTAGGTTCAGTATCTTCCAGAAATGCGACACGAGGGTCTTCAAGAAAATCCCCCCACCCCAGATTACCCTTCAAACGATTTTGATTAAAATATCATATGTTTAAGATATTTTCATGACAAATAAAATGTATATCTATAATTTTCTGTGAATGTCTCCAAAAGTATTCTTCATTTGAACGACTTTTGCATAGCTGGTAAACCATAAGAGATACACAAAATTTTACTACACAAAAAATGTAGATCACGTTAAGATACACAATTTATGTCATATACATTTTTTGTTGTTAAGTGAACCATTTTCGATATATTGCTTATTCCCTTAAATTTTCCAATACTTATACTTTTTCTCAAATTCGTTATTCATTTTTTTTGCCCTGGTAATGCAAAGAGAATGGAATACTCCACATAGCAACCAGCTCTTAAAATATTTCACTATCGCTTAAAGCCTATCAATTCCCCTTGCATCTACAAGAAAATTAGCAATAAGATTAACATCTCGATATATCCATTAACATGAAGCATATGGAGAATAAGCATTTGTAAAAATAGTTTGTACAAGAGTAGAGAAAGTCTTGTGATTGTAACACATCAGATTTTTTTCTAAATATTCTCAGATTTGGTTGTTTCAGTCGTATTAAAATTCACTGAGTTCTGTTCATATTTTCCTGGCCCTATGGTCACGACACCGAGTGGGAATAATGCTACCGCAGATGGCCAGGTAAACTGCATTGTAATACTACGAAAGTGGAATTTTGATCATAAGTTTGATGGATTTTCCATCCTCTAAGTGCCTCCAGCTAATAAATGGGTCGCCATCACTTGGAATAATTAGGTTTCTCTGAAGATACTTGACCATTAGCTGTTATGAAGTTGTGTATAGAAACTTTGGGCACAGAATAGCAATAGAATTTCACGGAGGAAAACCAGTGTTGCAGTTTTGGTGTCGCCGGCAAAATCTGCCTGCTGTGCGAAGGTTCCCGCGTTCGATTCTCGGCTGGGGGCGGGAATTTTTTTCTAGCAAGATTATTCCTAATCGTTCCCACAGTCTGGAAGAGAGTGATGTGTGTGTGTGTGTGTGTGTGTGTGTGTGTGTGATCTAATGCTTAAAACCCAAAAAGTGCCAGAAACCCAGGGACAAGAGAGCATGAGTTAACACCATTGCCAAAAGTCAAAAAGTTCCAAAGGAAAG
This sequence comes from Deroplatys truncata, assembly GCA_030765065.1. NCBI lineage: Eukaryota > Metazoa > Arthropoda > Insecta > Mantodea > Mantidae > Deroplatys > Deroplatys truncata. Next base: position 143,288,704 of record CM060985.1, on the reverse strand, counting down.
GCCGCTGATAGGACCAACGTAGTTAAAGGCGGGACATAAATGGAACTAAAAAGAAAATCCTTTAAATTTTGATTGGTGCTGCGGAGCCATAATAGAGCAAGCCAGTGTATCTGTAGGAAGAAGCACCTGATGAATCTTGACCATAAGAAGTAAAATTTTATACATGAGTATAATGAAAATTCATTGATATATAGGCTCTTTCAACAAGAGTGGCCTATCTTTAACATGTGATAGCTGCTGTTGTTATTGAGTTACAGCAGTCATTTTTTTCATGTGGTTGCAGTTGTTATTGACAAATAGCCATGGAACGTTACAGCATTCACCAACGCGTAAAAATTGTGAACAATTATTATCAAAATGGATCATCTGTTCGCCAAACCTTCCGTGTATTGCGTGAAGTTTACGGTGTGCATAATCGTCCCTGCGAGAGAACGATTCGGCGTTTGATCGATAACTTGAAAGAAGTGGTTCAGTCAGCGATCAAAGAAAGCCTGTACGTAATCGACGTAAGCGCTCCAACGAAAACATAGGCGCCGTTCGTGAGAGTGTACGCGAGAACGAAAACAAATCAATTGCTCGTCAAGTGCAAGAATTGGGGCGAATTCTGCATCTGGACTTGAAGTTTCACGCTTAAAAATGGTGTTAACTCAAGAACTAAAGCTCAACGACCATAGGTTGCGCCGTGTATTTACTGACTGGGCTATGGAGCAATTGGAAGTGACCCGGATTTTTGTCGAAAAATCCTCTTCAGCGACGAAGCTCACTTTTAGATGGATGGTTGTGCTAACAAACAAAATTGCCGCTATTGGAGCAATCACAATCCAATGCAGATTCAGAACGACCACTTCATCTCCAAAAGTTACTGTGTGGTGTGGATTTTGGTAAGGTGGAATCATTGGTCCATAATTTTTCCAAGATGAAGATTGAGAAACTCTGTCAATGGAGAAAGATACCGGGACTATTTTTGGTCTCAATTAGACGGTATGGATCTCAGAAACATCTGGTTCCAGCAAGATGGTGACACATGTCATACTGCTCTCGAAACAATCGATCTTTTGAAGAAGTTCAGAGGTTTCATCATTCGAGGTCATGTGATTTAACGGTTGTATTACTTCTTGTGGTGTTATGTTAAATCTCGAGTTTATGTCAACAAGTCAGAAACAGTAAATGATCTTGTGAATAACATCACGCGTATTATTCGTGAAGTTGGACCTAATTTACGTTCTTCTGTCATTGAAAATTGGGTCAACCGTATACGCGCAACCCAAGGAAGTCGCGGCGGTCACTTAACTGATGTTCTCTTCCACGCGTAATGACAGTAATTATGATCCAAAATAAAAGAAGAAATAAACCTCTATCATTTATATAATGTGTTTTATTTAAGTTCAAAGATAGGACGCTCTTGTTGAAATACCCTATATTTGAAGTTAATTTCGGATCTCCAAAACACTATGACTAGCTACTTTTCAGTGCTCAAAATGTTTGCTACCACTTCACCACTATTTGGCGAAGGAGTTTGTGCTATATGTATTTGAAGATGTTATGAGTGAACTTCTAATTAATTATTATATTATAATATTATTAAAGTATCATATATTTAAGATATTTACATAACAAATTGAATGGTCTGGGTATCCTCTTCATTCTGAATGTATTTTGCATAACTGTAAACCGTAAGAGAGAGACAGAATTTTTCTACACAAAGAATGTAGATCTCGTTAAACACACACAACTTATGTAATATACATTTTTTGGGGGGGTGAATAATTTCCGAGATGTTCCTTTTTATTTGCCTGAATTTTCCAATACTTACTTATTTCAAATGGGAATTCGTTATTCGCTTTTTTATTGTCCTGGACTTGCAAAGAGAATGGAATGCGTCACATAGCAACCAGCTCTTAAAATATTTGACTATCGCTTAAAGCCTAGCATATTCCCCTTGCACCTGCAAGAAAATTAGCAATAAGATTCTGAAAATGTTATCTCGATTAACATGAAGTAGATGGAGAATAAGCGTTTGTAAAAATAGTTTGTACAAGAGTAGGGATTAATCAAAATGAGGGAATCGAACTTGACACCTCTCGGTTGATAAGCCAGAAAATCGACCATTCCACTATACCACAATTTTATTTATATCCATAAGACTAAGTTGGTTTATCACATGAGCATGTTACAAGCTTGTTGATAAGATGTTTCACCATTTTGATTAGGAAATGTATCACATAGTACTGTGTGTAGCTGGTTACGAATTACACGAGCGGTCTTACCGCTTTGCGGCGCTGTTAGACTTCCCAGCATTTCGTTTTAGCGGCGTACCAAACGGAGAACCATGCGACCTCGGCTTGTTGCGGCAACCCAAAACCAAAAATATGGCATATGTTTGCCTGAAGTATTAAAATGTATCGATGATGGTTGCCTAGTGATTACTTGCCACCAGGTTTGTGTGTTGCCACAAATATAGCAGTATGCGTAGGGAATAAACTCCGGTTAAAAGTTATTCTGCGGTTAACGCTGTATTTATCAAGTGAATACCCACGGGGCATGCATAGATAAATCCTAATTGCGAGTGCAAAGAATTTCATGACTTGGTTAATAGGCGCAAACTTCTCATCAGCAGAAAAACTGAGTTATGGAACTGTTTTGAGCTTGTGCCACTGTGCAGCTCCAAATAGCTCGCAGCATTGTGACACAGCGGCTATGGCACAAGTTTCAGGAGGTCGCGCTGGGGAAGCGCAAATAAACAAAGATAAGTAGCACTCTCGCTCAACATAAACATTGGAAACGCTATCGTCAGATAACCAGAATTTATGGAGGTTTCTCCCTTCTCTCTGCCTCCAGAATGTTTTGGAGCTCTAATCAGCGCCACGAAGAAAGTGAAAGGGCAGTGAAGAGTTCAACTAGATTGCATTAACGAAATGACAATGAAAATTTAGTTTAGAGATAGTTAAAAACTGGACAAAGTCACATTTTAGGAAAGGGAATGGTACATTCCAGAGGTAAATATTGAACAAAGAGGGGGCATTAACTTTATCATGCTTCATGTTGAAGTAGTATAAATAATAATTGTCATTTAAGTAGCCAACAAGTAGGTTTTCGATGAAATACGTTACCATTGTGATTTTGTCCTCTCCGCATTCATTAGTAAATATATTATATTATCTTCATTGGGTAAAAGGACAGGCTAGGATAGAAAACGGAGAGGGCCTCTAGCCATTGGAGCTCAGCACCACACGTAGACCATCTCAATAGTCTCATTGGCCCTTATGAAATCGTTGGAATTAATTGATGAAAGGGAGACCTGAAGGGTGACCAGATACGGATGACGATAAGCGATGGCAAGGAAGGGGCCCCTAACTATTTCAGAGTGATATCAATCCTGACGCCGGCGCTATAACTCGAGGGTCCCATAAACGAGCCTCTAGAAAGAGGCACCAGCCGATATCCAAGTGCCAGGGAGATATATTTTACACAGGCAAGCTCTACCGTCCTGCAACACTGAAACGTATGAAGGTGAAACAAATGAAAGAAACGGACAGGAAATTCATTGTAGAAGAAGAACCACCGCAGCATTCGCCTACGGGCCAAGGAAAACCACGAAAACCCCAGGTGAGGGTCCCGGCCCAACGGCACTCGAACGGGATCTTTAATGTTACCGCGGAGGCGTTCTTTAAGCAGAACTGAACGTCCATTTGTAGCTTGCCTTCGAACTCGTCGATTCTTTCGAATACCCGGAGCTGCAGTACTTTCTCTACCACATACATAGTAGGTAGAGAAGGTATTGCATTCCACCCAAAAATTCATACCGAGATTTCACCGGAAATACAGGTTTTGAGACCCCTGAATCCCAAAAGAGCATTTGGGTCGGCGTGTGTATCTATGTGTGTGCGTCTGAGAACAGCTTAACTCAAAAGCGAAAAGTTTAGTACCCTCCAAAGATGCGACAAGAGGATTTTCAAGAAAATCCCCCACTACTGACTACCCTTCACATAGAAGATTTTTCGAGATGTTTGATTTTCTAAAAAAAAGTCTAACGATCTTGATTAAAATACCATATATTAAAGATATTCACATAACAAAGAAAATGAAGCTGTTTGCAGATTCAGGATATACCTGAGAATACCCTGTGAAGTCCTCTTCATCGCAAGAAAAGTTGTATAATCTTGTATAACTGGTAAACGTTAAGCTATAGACAAAAACGTACCACAAAAAAATTAGATCTCTTTAAAACACACAACTTATTTCAAATAAGTTTATTTGTGGCATTAGCCATTTCTGAGAAATTCGTTATTAAACGCTTGAATTGTCATTTCTTGGACATTCTCTTAAGTCCTATCAAAATTCACTTGTTTCTCGCGATTGCTTGGGAACAGTATGGAATTTTAAGGCCAGCATATAGCGTCCAGTTCTTAGCATTTGACTATCGCTGTTCCCTTTGTATTAATAACGAAATCTGTATGTAAGAGGTATTTATGCAAAGGCTTACTTGGATTAAAATGTAGTAGGTATAAAATGAGCTTTAGTAAAAATAGTTTGTATACCCACCAATAAACGCCAGAGGGTATAGAAATTCATGTGTATGTATCACATCCGCTTTTTCAAATTAATTTTCAACGTTCATGGAATTTTCGTGAAATTTCCGTCATCGCGCTCGAATATTCGTGGTCTAACTGACCTGTGGATAATTGTAGTATCGATGTACGTATAGCTAAGCTAACACAACTACATGATCTGTGCAGATATAATTTCTGGCTCATTTATTAGGACTTTCTTATAGTGAACTAATTATACATTGTTCCTTTTTTCTCTTTGTAATGCGCTGTAAGTTTATTGAGAGCGTTGGGTCCTCTATCTCATTAATGATTTTAGCATTTGATAAATACATATATATCACATATAATAAGAATGTGTCCAAAAATGTTGTGGAGATTTTGGATAAATAAAGTTACTTAGGAGTCAGAAGTAACATTTTTAAATTTTTGTTGTACGTAAAACTTGGCATATAAGATACACTTACAAAATTGGTTTAATAACATTTAAATTACTTTGTATATAGCAGAGGTTTATAGAGGATGTCAAATCTAACTAGCATTAGATTCCCGTTTAATTTTATTTTAAAAATTGTGAGCTACATATGCATGGCTTTCGGAATATCTTCACAGTGCGGGCATTCTACAGGGTGATTTATGAAGAACTCACACATTTAGTTCTTTAATTTTTTCACACCGATTTACGCTAGCGACAACTTATTATACCTGAAATGCAGAGGAATTTTGGGAGATTATTTATCTCTATAGCAAATGTTGAAAATGTCCATCCTGCACAACTCAACACGTCGTTCCATGTTACTCGCCACTCGTTGGAGGACACTATTGTCAATAGTATGAATCTCCTGTGTAATGTTGTGCTTCAGATCGTCCAATGTCTGGGGACGTGTGGCATAAACTGTGTCTTTTAAGTAACCCCATAGAAGTCCGGAGATCTCGGTGGCCACAAGGTCTTGGAAATTATCCGGTCGTCAAAGAAACTTGTGATTTAGTGCCATGGATTCATTTGATGTATGACATGTAGCGCCGTCCTGCTGAAAATATCCTTGACTCAGCTTTACATCGTCTAGTTGCGCACTCCATGAAAATCCGTCGGTACTCTGCAGTGTTCACATTGTTTTAAAACACAATTAGTTCACTTCTCTGTGCGGACATTGCGCACCAAACTCCGATTTTAACCGGGTGCATAGGTGCATAAATGGAACCATGCTTCATCTGTGGTCCATGTGTTGGACAATATTGCAGGATTTTGTACAATGAACGCCTGAAACCAACGACAATAATTGAGTCGTCTATCCTTATGTAGTTCCAGTAACTGATGGGCAACCGAAATCCTATATGGCTTTAAGCCTGGACTTTTCACAGCTCTCTGACACATTGAGTAGCTGTACCCTGTCTCCTGCGACAAACGTCTTAATGCTTTTCTGAGTGACTGTTCCAGTGGTGCTCTTACGTCAACAACCGTGTGAAGCCTAGATAAACGAGTTTTGCCTTTTTCACTCACCAGAAATCCAGTTGTTTCCAATTTGTTTGCCAGTGCTAATATAGTGTTTCTTTGGGGAAGATTCTGAACACCAAATTCTCTCTGGTATGCCCTTTGAGTAGCTGTAATTGAATTCGTAATCCAGTATTGCTTTACAAGGAAGAGTCGTTCATTTAATGTGTACTCCATTTTCACGTTGACTACAACAAATTCTCAAAAATAGTTGCCGACAATAAAACTAAGAATTACGAATAAAACATGAACATCTGCGCATCTAGTGACAGTCGATTGTAACTCCAGAACATTCTGCTTAATTTAGTGCTAAAATTGGGGCATTGAGTGAATTTCGAACAGAATAATTAAAGAAATAAGTGTGTCAATTCTTTACAAATCACCCGCTAGAAAGGAGTTAATGGACTGGGTGTTTATGCGAATAAGTATCTAGAGATTAGCTGGTATTTCTTTGCACCCATGGTGTTTAAATTCCCGATGAAATTGAATATACTGTGAAAATCGTCTACGATATATTCTTTCCTTTTTCACCTGTCAAATCGTGAATGATGGGTTCAGGAATGGACAGAATATGACGTAATCGTGAATAAAGTGAAAAATAAAATGTTATTGAATGAACATTCGAATGATGTGGGAGTTTGAGTGTCTGGCGCCTAAGGGTAGTGTTTTCTAAATTTGTACCAGGGTTACAAACCTATTTCCGTTCCATCGGGCTGCACAAAAGCCCGGGAAGTTGGTACTAGTGCCCCATATACGCAGGGGGCTTTTACTGCTTGTAAAATTTATTATCGTTTCGACCAAAACAAATGGGGTGGTAGAACTGCATACGCGTCGCTTTCGGTTGGCTGCACACAATGACGTCACTGTGCAATTCAATATACTGCCAGTAACGAAGTTTGGCAGGAAAACCCGGGAGTAAGTTTGTTTCCGTATTTCGGGTTTTATATCCGATCTATTGAAGTACCAACCAAAAGAAACATATCGATTCTTGGCGTTATTTATGATCGCTGTATGGAAATAAAGTTGGATGTACTGCATCAAATATCTAGATATTGAAACGAATCCCATGGCAGTGAAAATTTATTCAGACTAGATAAAGAAAACTGAATTTGCTGCAGTAAGGTGTGATATGTATGTGAATAAAACGGAAAAACGGCGTTAATTGCTTTTGTGGCTAACACACGTGGAAAATATTTGCCTGTAGGATAGAACCAAAAGTTGGTTTACAGATTTCGATTTATTATTTCTCCACTACGTATAGTAAGTAGGGGAGGTATTGCATTCCACCAAAAAATTCGATATCGAGATTTCACCGGAAATACATGTTTTGAGGTGCACTGAATCAAATAAAAGTATTTTTGGAAACATGTCCATGCGTGTGTCTGTGTGTCTGTCTGTCTGTGAACAGAAACAAACAGTGGGATATGACATAAATTGTGTATTTTAACGCGATCTACATTTTTTGTGTAGTAAACCTTTGTCTATCTCTAATGGTTTACCAGTTATGCTAAAGTCGTTCACAATGAAGAATACTTTCGGAAACATTCCCAGAAAATTCAAGATATACATTTTGTTTGTCATGAAAATATCTTTAACATATGATACTTTAATCAAATTTGTTAGAGCCATTTTTGAGAAAATTAAAATTTTCGAAAAATGTTCCATGTAAAAGCTAGTCTGGGGTGGGAGGATTTTCTTGAAAACCTTCGTGTCACATCTCTGGAAGATACTGAAGCTAAATACCAAGTTTGGTGTTTATCCGACTGTTCGTTTCTGAGTTATGCTGTTCACAGACACACACACACACACACACACACACACGCACGGACATGTTTTCAAAAATGTTTTTTTTTTTTTTGGATTCAGGAGGTTTCAAAACATGTATGTACTATACGTAGTAGAGAAAGTAATAAAAAAAAATATTAACATCGAAATTTCACAATAGAGGTAATGTAATTTCCATGTATTCTGAGAAGTAATTTGTACTTATAAAGTAGTAATTAATGGTAAATATAGACTTTACGACAGATGCATGTGAATGTTGTATGTAATTTACGAAGCACGATACTTCGATTTTATTGATAGTTTAAATGTACTTACCCGCAAGGTATTGAAACTCAGGCGACTGTCGAGTTGTGCATTTTCACATTATTAACGTCTATTTCAAAAGAAACTGTACATGACATGCGAAGTATTGATAAAAAAATTGCATAGATACTATAATAACATAAATATAGACTACTCGTATTCATTATGAACACAATATTTTGCCATGAGCGGTTCTTGGTCTGTTTTGTCTTCATGGTAGTGTGGTTACAGCATTAGCCTTAAGGTGAACTACAGTATATTTGCTAAAGCCTCGGAGGTAAAATTTCCTATGGTTTTACTTAAACACTATTGAGAACAGGTGAGCTCATTCTCACGTAATATGATGGGTTCAGAGCGAGGATAAATGAAAGGCGTTTTCCGGGCAATGAGACCATAATCCACTACGAATCCTCCACCTTGGTGATCTCGGCAGAAACTAGATCCGTTTCCGTCGCGGTCATACAAGGGCTGTCCCAGAAGTACCCGACCTAACAAAGAAAATACAAAAATTTTGGGAAAAAACATGTTTATTTCTCTACATAGTCTCCTTTCAGCTTGATACACTTTTCCCAGCAATGTTCAATAGCTTCGATACCCTGTTTGTAGTGAGAACCGTCGAGTTCTGCAAAACAGCCATCAACTGCAAACTCCACCTCTTCACTGTTGGCAAATCTTTTAGCACCAAGGTGTTTCTTCAACTTTGGAAATAGAAAATATTCAGAGGGGGCAAAATCTGTCGAATAGGATGCACGAGAAAGCAATTCGAACTTTAACTCATTGATTTTGGCCATGGCGATAATGGATGTGTGAACTGATGCACTGTCTTGATGAAACAAAGGTTTCTTTTTCGCTAAATGCGGCCATTGATTGTTTTTCCTTTTTGAAGATAATCGATGAAAATTATCACACGTACATCCCAAAAATCTGACGCCATAATCTTGCCTGCAGATGAAACTGTCTTCGCCTTCCTTGGAGCTGATTCTCCCCTTTCAATCCACTGTTTTGACTGTTCCTTCGTCTCAGGTGTGAAGTGATGGACCCACGTTTCATCCATGGTTAGGAAATGACGCAAAAACTCGGCTTTGTTGGAGCGAAACATCGCCGAACACTCGACTGAAGCATTCTCATGACACTGTTTTTGTTCCATTGTGAGTAAACGCGGCACCCATCTTGGGCAGAGCTTTCTCATGTCTAAGTTTTCAGTTTGTGTGCGATGTACAGCACTTTTAGAAATGCCTGCGATGTCTGCTAGCTCGCGCACTTTCAGTCGACGGTTATCCAATACCATATTGTAGATTTTCTTCAGAATTTCTGGTGGACCACTGCGTTGTTTGTCTTGGTAGCTCCTACGGCCTCGCTTGAACTCTGCCACCCAATATTTTACTGTTGTAAACGAAGGAGCAGACTCCTCCAGAGAAGAATCTAGCTCAGGTTTAATATTAGTTGGACTAAGACCTTTCAAACGAAAGTATTGTATCACATATCGAAGGCCAGTTTTGTACATGTTTACAAATTTGTTGAGAGCGTTCAGTATTAATGACTGCCAAACAATTACTAAACAACGTAACATCGTTCAAGCTTTAAACTTAAGCTTTATAAAGATGGTAGTTTCTACCATTGTCATTTGTTTGAATCAACAACTGCAATATATACGTCACGTCAGGTTCTTCTGGGAATGCCCTCGTAGACGGAACATCGAGGAAGATGAGGGGGAAGAAACCCAGTGGATCACGGCCTCAATCCCGGAAAACGGGATTGTTTACAGGCCGGCCATGAGAAATATCTTCCTTAAAGAAAAAATCTGAAGTGTTACACTCACATGACATTCTCTACTCTTGTACAAACTATTTTTACAAACGCTTATTCTCTCGAGATGTTAATCTTATTGCTAATTTTCTTGTAGATGCAAGGGGAATATGGTGACGCAGTAATTTGTATCACAAATTATGTAAATGTCAGAGTGATTGTAGTGTGAATATGCATTGTTGTGTGATATTGATTTAAGATGTTTGTTGATTGTAAGCATTGTCGAGAAGTGGGTTTATACGGCCTTACTGAAACTGACAATAATAGCGTGCAATAATGTAGCGAGGGGGTGAGCTGTTTATCATTATTAGAGACGAGCAAATGACGTCAGAGTGGCGCGTTTTTTTTAGAATTTGCTGGAAGATTTTTCCCCCAGATATTCATTGGATATAAATATAGACGCTAATGTTGGCGCGTTTTATTAACCAATAGCAGCTCGGTTATAATCTTTAGGCATATTGGGGCGAGGAAGTATAAATTCAGTGTCAGAATCAAGTTTCACGTAGTTCAACGGAGACATTCATGGTGTATGCGTCGCACGAAGTTCATCAAGGTTACGCGTAGCAAATTTGTGAAAAATCTCTCGTGTCGTAAAGTTAATTACACAAAAAGTTGAAGTACGCGAATTAATAATGTGCAGTAAAGAAGTTATTATAACAGTTTCAGTTTGGTGAGTGTAAAGATTAATAGGTGAAAGTGAATAATGTGTTACGACAATAAAAGTGTAAAACAAATTCTTTTATCAGTGTTATCTTTGGATAAAAACTCCTTTCCATTTACACACCTGTACAAGATAAGTGCTTGACCGAGAAATCATAGCTAGCCGGAGGACAGTGAACCCAAAATTAAATACAATAACAGGCGCTCAGCAAAAGATAACACGAAGTGACCGCGACAAATTGACTTTCATACGTGCGGCAGATAAAAATGAAACATCTTCCAACTACTAACAAAAAAACACTTCAAATTGGCTACTACAACGTGGGGCTCGACAAACAATACTACCGCCACAAAATGCTACCACAACGTGGGGCTAACAAGTAAATAACAATATTACCGCCATAATGGTAGGCTTTAAGCGATAGTCAAATGTCTTAAGAGCTGGTTGCTATGTGGAGTATTCCATTCTCTTTGCATTACCAGGACAAAAAAATGAATAACGAATTTGAGAAAAAGTATAAGTATTGGAAAATTTAAGGGAATAACAAGCAATATCTCGAAAATGGTTCGCTCAACAACAAAAATGTATATGACATAAATTGTGTATTTTAACGCGATCTAAATTTTTTGTGTAGTAAAATTTTGTCTATCTCTTATGGTTTACCAGTTATACAAAAGTCGTTCACAATGAAGAATACTTTTGGAGACGTTCCCAGAAACACATTTCATTTGTCTTGAAAATATCTTAAACATATCATATTTTAATCAAAATCGTTAAAGCCAGTTTTGGGGAAATTAAATTTTTCGAAAAATGTTCCATGCAAAGCGTAATCTGGGGTGGGGGGATTTTCTTGAAAACCTTCGTGCCGTATCTCTGGAAGATACTGAACCTAAATACCAAGTTTGGTGTTTATCCGACTGTTCGTTTCTGAGTTATGCTGTTCACAGATACACACGGACATTTTTCAAAATATGTTTTTTTTGTATTCAGGGGGTCTCAAAACATGTATTTCCGGTGAAATCTCGGTATCGAATGTTTTGGGTGGAATACAATACTTCCCCTACTTACTATACGTAGTAGAGAAAGTAAAAAATTGAAACCATCCACAATGCCTGTATTTATGCGCAATTCTGGCCTTTTAGCGACCAGTTCTGATAAAGTCTTGAGTCTCTGTTAGGGCACTGAACGAAATGTCTCAGCGGTAGCGTGAGAGGCTGGCATTTGAGAGGTCCCGGATTAAATTCCCGTCGGGTCGCCACTCTAAGCATGGATTTTTTTCATGGTTTCCCGGGTCGGTAGATGAATGCTGAGGTGGTTCCCCTTCTACCACAAATTCCCTGTATCCCCATTGTATTCTTTCATCTGTTTCATGGTTATAGAACCAAGTGAAAGCGGTTGGTGTGTTGTGACAGGACGGTGGAATATGCGCTTTGGAAGGATTTATCCCTGGAACTTGGTAAAACTGCTCGGGGCGCCTTCATAGGAGTTGCCTCGAATTCCAGGGACCCCGAGGTTGCGTGTGGCTTAAACACCGTGTTGGAATCGTTAAGGAACTCGTCCTTGTTAGCGCACATCGTCGTTCGGATCTGGTCGCCCTTCCTTCTCCCCTTCATCCCTTCCTCTCAGGGGTCACGTTGGAAGCTAAAAGGGCCCACCGTGGCCTACTTGCAATACTGGAGGCACGTCCGTCTGCCTACTCCTGACTTCTCTTTTATAGCCAGCGGTCTAACAACATCCGTGGTGATTGCCGTGGTGTAGTGGTTACCATGCTAGCCTCTAGTTTCCGAGGTCACGACGGAGGACGATGGATATTTTTGCGGGCGTAAAAATCCTTAGCTATGCTTCCTTCGAAAGGGATGTAAAGCCAGTGGTCCCGTGTCGTAGATTTAGCCTGATAAAGAGGGCTCTAAGAAACTTTGCGGTCTTTCACACCCAATATAGAATGGGACGCTAAAGCCCACAACAGTTATATAACGCCCATAAATAAAACTCAATTGCATAATCTTGCGCTGTCATTCCTTAGCAGGGAACTGGCGGTTTCGTTTGTCGTCTACCCTTTTTGTGCGAGTGTACATGATTGTAGCAGAACCCAATTACAAACATTGTGTTGTGAACATAATGCAGACGTAGAGAGATCCCTTAAAATAATTACCTATACGCCCATCATCCTTGTGTCTAGCCACTAACAACCAGTTTGTTTTACCACTTCGGTAAAGTATGCCACAACTTCATTGCCAGCACTATATTGAACTGTTTGTTTACTAATTGGTAAATTAATTATCTAATTAATCACTCACGAAACACCAACAAAATCAAAGTCCTCGACATGTGTAGGTTAGATAGATGCCAGCAAAACCATTGATGCTTGTTTAATCTTTCGATTAGTGTAGGTCATGCTTCACATTTGTTCCGCATCTTTGAGGCCAATGGTAATGATTTGGATTTGGCTAAAGCAAACACGTCTAGTTCCTACGCGTTGTTGAACAGTAACACCCACGTAGGGTGTAATTGTTCGGTCCGAGCGCCCTCTGTCAAGAGATAACTTGGACGTTGAACGAGTGGAGATTTTTTCTACGTGTTCTTTAATTCTGTGTTTGATTAATTCTGTATGTAGTAAATTTACCATTCGCGACACGTAATTAAAACTCCTTAGAGATCTTCTGCAGTAAATAAATAAACAGTCAACGTCGACCGTGTTTTTGCACGCAAACTTGATTTAACAGGAAAAGCACACACATTCTTTTTACTTTCTCTATTACGTATAGTAAGTAGGGGAAGTATTGCATTCCACCCAAAAATTCGATACTGAGATTTCACCGGCCCGTGAATAAATAAAAAGCATATTTAGAAAAGGGTCCGTGTGTGTGTTAAGGTGTGTCTGGGAACAGCAAAACTCAAAAACGCAAACTCGGATAGATACCAAACTTGGTATTAGGTTCACTATCCTTTAAAGATGCCACACGAACATTTTCAAGAAAATCCACCTACCCTAGACTTCCCTTTACATGGGAAATTTTTCGAAACTTTTGATTTTCTCAAAAATATCCCTAACAAATTTGATTAAACTAGAATATATTTAAGATACTTTCGTAAAAAGAAAGTAAGCCTTGAATTTTCTCGGAATGTCCCCAAAAGTCCTCTTCTTTCTAAATGGTTTTTCCATTTTGTGTGTAGAAATGTTTCTACACACAAAATGTAGAGCTCGATAAAACATACAATTTATGTCATACACACTTTTTGTGGAGTGGCCCATTTCCGATGTATTCCATCTTATTTGTTTGAATTTTCCAATACTTGTGCTTTTTCTCAAATTGGAATTCGTTATTCATTTTTTAAATGTGCTGGAAAGAAAAAGAGAATGGAATGCGCCATATAGCAACCAGCTCTTAAAAGATTTGACTATCGCTTAAAGCCTACCAATTCCCCTTGCACCTACAAGAAAGTGTGCAATAAGATAGTTTCTGCAAATTCTATCTCGATTAACATGAAGTAGATGGAAAACAAACGTTCGTAAAAATACTTTGGACCAGAGTAGAGACATGTGAGTGTAACACATCAGATTTTTTGTTATTATTTCTGTGTTTATATTGTTTCTTTCTTTCATTCGTTCCTACTTTGCAGTACTTAAGAAAAGTAAAATATAACCTGCGCGGTGAACAATATCCATTAGAACTGCAAGCTAGATTGCTCATCTCTCGCAGGAAACGCCGATATGCAACTAAAGGGGTTTCAGATAATTACTGCCTGAGGTTTGCTTAAGAAGGGACCTACAAAAATGTCATTTTCTTATATTTTTACCTAGAAAGTATTTTATTACATGTTCAGAATAACACACAAACCAGTATTAATGCACTGACTTCATTTTCAGAACCACCGATTTATTAATCACATTAAGAAAACAGATGCAAAATGAAATAGCCTTAGTCTCCTTTCGAATAACTTTGAAGCTTACTAGCACTTGAAAAATGAGGTAAGGTATTTAGAAATTAATACTTTCTAAATTTTTAAACACCTACGATTTGTAAACTCCATTTAATTCAAGTATTTTCTTTAGTACATGATGAATATGTTCTAAAATTTCATGCAGTTATATCCAGAAATGTTTGTGTTATTTTACAGTGAATACTGAAAAACTTAAAAAAAGCTTCTATTGGAAAATTCAAAACGAAATATAAATTTAGTGTAACCTAATAGGTCATACAAAATAAAATATGGCACGGATGAGCTCGCTGCCGTCGTATTAAGAAGCGGTTTTTCAAAATTACCTATTACGAGTAACAGAATTTTTGGGATGCAAATCTAAAAGTCCATTTTAGTCTATATTTACTTTCCCGACTATGTATACTAAGTAGGGGATGTATTGTATTCCACCCAAAAATTCGATACCGAGATTTCACCTGAAATGTATGGTTTGAAACCCCCTGAATCCAAAAAAGCATTTTTGGAAACATGTCCGTGTATGTGTCTGTGAACAGCATAACTCAGAAACGAACAGTCGGATTAACACCAAACTTGGTATTTACGTTCAGTATCTTCCAGAGATGCGACATGAAGGTTTTCAAGAAAATCCCCCCACCCCGGATTACCCTTTACATGGAACATTTTTCGAAAATTTTAATTTTCTCAAAAATGGCTCTAACAATCTTGATTAAAATATCATGACAAATGAAATGTATATCTCGAATTTTCTGGGAATGTCTCCAAAAGTATTCTTCATTGTTATTCCCTTTTCCAATAGTTTTTCTCAAATGGGAATTCGTTATTCATTTTTTATGTCCTGGACATACAAAGAGAATGGAATGCTCCACATAGCAACCAGCTCTTAAAATATTTGACTGTCGCTTAAAACCTAGCAATTGCCCTTGCATCTACAAGAAAATTAGCAATAAGATTGACATCTCGATATCTCGATTAACATGAAGCATATGGAGAGTAAGCGTTTGTAAAAATGGTTTGTACAAGAGTAGAGAAAGCCATGTTAGTGTATTAATCAGATTTTTGGCTATATTTTGCATTTATCCATGTGACGCAAGAGGACTGCCAGCCACGATTTTCCAAACATTTCTGGCAGCTGTTTTGTAAACTGATTACACTCTGCGAGTAATCATGATCGTGGGGACCTATTTCACGAATTTTCCACAAGGATGTAAGTGCTGTAGCACAGTCCAGCTGGAGAGTCGCGAGAACTACATCCTACCTTGGTTAAGTATACAGAATAAAACAACTTTAAAATTAAATTTACGTACCTAACAATGTCAGCAGTTTCGTCCCTCTCTCCCAAGAAAAAGAACAGAAGAAAAGGACCTGCTGTTTCCTTGCCATAAAAGTTCTTCAACTTTGTAGGCACTGGAACAATATCAAAAGGGATCCCCACTTGCATGAAGGATGCCGTTTAAGGTCTTATACGGGAAGCTTCCAGAGAAAGTCCGTTGTGAGCACTTTAGGTTACTTTCTGAGCCTCTTGACTGAAATAGCTCATGCAATATTTGGAAATCCTTTGAACAGTTCTTCCAGCCGCTGTTTTAATTTTTATTGTTTAACCCTTACAGGAAATTTGGTTACAATCTAAGAAGCATATATTTATAATTAGAATTTTAACGTCCCTTGAAACGATCCCCTACATCCCGAGTCAATTTCACTCTCGTATACGGGTCACACAAGCCTGATATTCGTTTTGGAATGAAATATCAGCACAGGCTGACGTGACGCGGCCTTGAGGCAGAGGTTTCCCAATCAGCTGCATTGCCGCACATCTCATTTGGGAAGGACACTAAATCATTCATTGTTTAGGAGTTTCGTTTGGATTGGGTTGGACTCGGCGGGGCCGTGGTTCCTGATACCTATGGGTAATTGGGTACGTCTGGGCGGTTTCCCGTCCACCCTGAAATGAGGGAGTCGGTTTAGGTAACCAGGTGCCCATGGAAATACTCTCTATTTTCAACAAAAAAAAAAGCCACTTAAATTTCAGTTTTTACTTTTTCTATTATATATAGTAATTAGGGAAAGTATTACGCGCCACCCAAAAATTCGATATCGAGATTTCACCGGAAACACATCTTTTGAGGCCCTCTGAACCCCCCCCCCCCAAATGTGTGCCTGTGAACAGCATAACTCAAAAACGAAAAGTCGGATAAATACCAATGCGACACGAAGATTTCCAAGACAATCCCCCCACCTCAGACTACGCTTTGCATGGAACCTTTTTTTGAAAATTTGATTTCTCAAAAGTGGCTGTAATAATTTTGATTAAAATATCATATGTTTAAGATACTTTCATGGCAAATGAAATGTTTACCTTGAATTTTATGGGAATGTCCGCAAAACCTCCTCATTATGAATGAATTTTGCATAACTGGTAAACCGTAAGGGATAAACAAAATTTTAGTACACAAAAAATGTAGATCTTGTTAAAACACACAATTTATATCATATACATTTTTTGTGTGGAGCTAAACATTTCTGAGATATTGCTTGTTATTTGTTTTAATTTTGCTCAAATGAGAATTCGTTATTCGTTTTATTATGTCCTGGACATACAAAAAGAATGGGATGCTTCATATAGCAACCAGCTTTTAAAATATTTGACTATCGCTTAAAGCCTATCATATTCCCCTTGCACCTGCAAGAAAATTAGCAATAAGCAGTTTCTGCAAATGCTGCATGAAGTAGATGGAGAATAAGCATTTGTAAAAATTCTGATATGTTACACTCACAAGACTTTCTCTACTCTTGTAGAAACTATTTTTACAAACTCTTATTTTCCATCAATTTCATATTAATCGAGATAAACATTGGCAGAAACGATCTTTTGACATGCAAAGAGAATTACATTTTACACATAGCGACCAGTTCTAAAAATACTTGACTATCGCTTAAGGCGTACTATGTTCCCCTTGTTTTGTATTTGCAAGGGCAATATAAGCACAGACATATCTCTTAATAGCTGGTTGCTATGTGCACCACCATTATCTTTGCCACAGATTACTACTCTTTGCATATCCAAGACAAAAAAGAAAATGAATAACGAATTTGAGAAAAAGTATAAGTATTGGAAAATTTAAGGGAATAACAAGCAATATCTCGACAATGGTTCACGCAACAAAAAACATGTATATGACATAAACTGTGTATTTCAACGCGATCTACATTTTTGTGTAGTAAAAGTTTGTCTATCTCTTATGGTTTACCAGTTATGCAAAAGCCGTTCACAATGAAGAATACTTTTGGAGACATTCCCAGAAAATTCAAGATATACATTTTATTTTTCATGAAAATATCTTAAAATTTTGATATTTTAATCAAAATCATTAGAGCCATTTTTGAGAAAATTAAAATTTGCATAACTGGTAAACCGTAAGAGATAGACAAACTTTTACTTAGATCGCTTTAAAATACAGAATTTATGTCATATACATGTTTTTTGTTGAGTGAACCATTTTCGAGATATTCTTGTTATTCCCTTAAATTTTCCAATACTTATTTTCTCAAGTGGGTATTCGTTATTCATTTTTTTTGTCTTGGATATGCAAACAGTATTAATCTGTGGCAAAGAGAATGGTGCTTGCCATAGCAACCAGCTATTAAGAGATATGTATGTGGTTAAAGGCTACTGTATTTCTATTTTGCCCTTGTAAATATATATTCCCGTTACATCTACAAGAAAATTAGCAATAAGATAGAGTCTCGATTAACATGAAGCATATGGAGAATAAGCGTTTGTAAAAATAGTTTGTACAAAAGTAGAGAAAGTCATGTGAGTGTAACACATCAGATTTTTTTAAGTAGTGACTAATGCCCGTTCTTACTACAGATAACACCATTGATGTTGATACATGAAATGAAATGATGATTGCGAAAGAAAATTTCCAGCCTAAGTTTAGAATATCTCAACAGCATTTGCTAGTTAAGAGGACTGAGGTAAACCTGAAGAAAAAAACTCAGTCAGGGAAGACGGTCCTGGCGGGATTTTAGCAGCAGAACTTCCGCTCAAGAGCCCGTATCGTAACAACCACGCTTCTTTTTTATTTCTCTCTGATCAGGAATATCTACAATAAAATAAAACAGCTGAATCTGTCAGAAAGCTTGCAATGAATTTTTGTCGAAGAATGAAATGGAAGGGAAGTAAGAAGAATGGTATTTCTGTACAGGGCTTGAACGCTTAAGCTATAAAACGGCAATAAAACTGGGGCATTAAAAGGAAACCTTTCTGTGTGGTGTTAACGGGGCTTGTCGCAGTATTGTGCAGTTGCCGTGTGGTATTGAAAGTGCTATAAAAACGTAATATCGCATAAAACGTCATGTGGTTTCTTATTTGCTTTACCGCCTGGAACCTGTGGCATTATATGAGTATTCATAAATCGTCATGCACTTTTATCGAAAAAAAGCTATCAAAATAGCTTTCATATAGCTATAACATCTTACACTTCAAATCTTATTTGACACCTGCACACCATCAAGTGCGCTGGGAGATACGTATCCGATTCCTGATAGCAATCTCTTTGCTGTTGGGCGAGACAGTTTTTATTGTTTTTTACTTTCTCTACTACATATAGTAAGTAGGGGAAGTATTGTATTCCACCCAAAATTTCGATACCGAGATTTCACCGGAAATACATTTTTGAGACCCCTTTTTTGGAAACATGTGCGTGTGTGTATCTGTGTGTCTGTGTGTGTATGTGTCTGAGAATAGTATAACTCCGAAACGAACAGTCGGATAAACACCAAACTTGGTATTTAGGTATTTTTTTGTTGAGTGAACCATCGAGATATTGCTTGTTATTCCCTTAAATTTTCCAATACTTATAGTTTTTCTCAAATGGGAATTAATTATTCATTTTTTTTGTCCTGATAAAGCAAAGAGAATGGAATACTCCACATTGCAACCAGCTCTTAAAATATTTGACTATCGCTTAAAGCCTAGCAATTCCCCTTGCATCTACAAGAAAATTAGCAACAAGATTAACATCCCGATATCTCGATTAACATGGAGAATAAGTGTTTGTAAAAATAGTTTGTACAAGAGGAAAGAAAGTCATGTGAGTGTAACACATCAGATTATGGTTTTTTAAATTCAGGGGCCTTAAAACACGTATTTCCATTTAAATCTGGGTATCGAATTTTTGGGTGAAATGCAATAAATTCTTTACCTATTATGTACGTGCTAGAAAAAGTAAAGTGTAAATATTTTGTTGATACCTCTACAGCCTAGTGGTAAGGTTTTCGGGTTTCCCAATCCAGAGGTCCCAGGTTGAATTCTAGAAGTGTAAATCTGTGTGTGCTTCTTTGGAAAAATGAATAAAACCAACAGCTCAAGGAGTAACTAACATAGACGTTAGTGGGGGTTCATGTGTATAGTGTGGGGACAATGTCTCACATTCAAGAGACACTGTGATAGAATCCTGGTTAGAGAGTTGATTGGATCAGCTTTTCTCTGGGTTCTCACTAATCCAGAAATTACGAATGTCAACTATAACCTACTCGGAACTCCCGCTCAGATTGTAACATAATTTCAGATATTTTGATTTTCCTCTATTTAATTTACGTGGTTTAAATTAAGTGATCATATCTCCACGGATCTATAAGCAGATACCTACCATCTTGCTTTGTCACGTCACGTGTCACAGAGACCTTTGTACTAGGCAACTGTATCTTTACTTCTACATGTGCCGGGTAGATGGCATTAGGGTGCCATCCAGTCTACCTGCTTTCATTATCTGTGGATAGATGGCAGGAGTTTAGCTATTACCATATATTTTCATATTTACTATTGTCTTAGACTTAAGGTGGAACTTTGGGTCGAGGTATTAAATATCCAATGGGGTATTTACCTTGATGATATAAGGAGACTGCGAAAAATCCCCATCAGGTTGGTGGACCCATGGGATTTGAACCCGGGTCACAGACGTCACCTGAACCATCCCATTCGGTATTTCATGTATTCGCCACAACATCGAAACCAAACCACCACCCTAAAATAGTTCCATCATCTCTATGGTTTAAGTCCTTCCAAGGGTAGGTACATAGAAAAATCACATAGGCTCACCACGAGTCTACCAGACCGGAGTTCGAGTTCCACCTGGTTAAACAATGTCAAAAACACAGGAGACCTGTAAAGTGAAGTGAGATTGTGTGCAACGCTTCACAGTAGGTTCTGATGGTTGAATATTTTGTAAAATACGAGGGGCACTATTTATATTTTGAGCCTAATAATTAAAACAAAGTAATTTCTGATTGAAAACTGCTTTATTGTTTTTCAAAATATTCTCCTTTATGATCAACACACTTTTGCATCCGTTTGAACCATTTGTCAAAGCATTTATTCCAGTCTTCTTGAGACACCTCCAAAAGATGGTTTTTGAAGACATCAACGGATTCTTCTGCCAACGAAAATCGTTGTCCAAGCAATTTATTCTTGGTGTTTGGGAACGAAAAGAAGTCATTGGGTGCCAAATCAAGACAGTATGGCGGATGACCCATCAATTCGATTTTTTGAACCTTCAAATACTCTGTTATTAGACGAGATGTGTGTGCGCTCGCATTGTCTTGAAGAACGATCCTACGGTTCTTGTTGGTTTTCCTTACTTCACCGAAGACTTCAGGCAAACAAATGGTTGTGTATCATTCGGCATTGACCGTTTTATGTTCCTCTAAAGGCGCTGTTGCCATATGGCTAGTTTTGCTGAAAAGGCAGGCGACCATTTGCTTCGAGGTGCTTCGAGTGCGAACAACTTTTGTTGGATTTGCTTCATCTTGAAACTCCCATACAGTCGACTACTATTTACGTTCCCGGTCATACGCATAGATCCATGATTCGTCACCTGTTACAATCTTATATACATCTTTAGAGATACAGCCCTAGTATTTCTTGAGCATTTTTTGTACACCAATCGACACGAACATTTTTTTGAGATTGCATCAAATATTTGGGATCCAACAAGAGCAAACCTTTTCCACGGCTAAATAATCATGCAATATTTTATATATGCTGGTGGAACTAATGCCTAGGGTTGCCTCAATCTCACAATATGTCGCATGACGATCTTTCATTATTAGTTTTTGCACAGCATTAATGTTTTCTGGCACAACAACTGATTTTGAACGAACTTCATCATTGAGCGAACGGCGGCCACGATTAAATTCGTTATACCAGCGTTTCACAGTGGCAAAGGATGGAGCTTCGTCGCCAAATGTGGAAGTTAGTTGATCGATGCATTCTTGTCTTGATATCTACGTCGAAAGTCGTAATAAATCATTGCACGAACATTTTCACGGGTTAATTCCATGTTTTTGTTGACACACAATTTTCAAGTTAGTGTAAACAAAACAAATGACGTTCTATTGACAAAATGTTTGAAGTAGATTATGGTCAAAACGGAAACGTTTTCTATTGGAAACGTTAGATGGCACTTACAACATTCAGGGTTGCCAAGGCTCAAAATATAAATAGTGCCCCTCGTATAAGCTGTTTAACCCTCTTTAGGAAGAACTTCGTTTATTACGCAACTGGAAATACTTGCCTCACGAACTTGTCAACGTAATATTCATACAATTAATTTTCTTGGTATATCAATAAGCTTAAATACTAATTTTAGTAATTATCACCTTCTTCTACAGGGGTTCCAAATAATCGATATCGAATTTTTTAGAGAAATATAATACTCCCCGTTACTGAGAGGGATTCTTATTGGACCGGGCACCGTTGCCTTGGATGTTTTGGTGATTTCCATATCGAATGCTGGGGTGGAATACATACTGCCATGGAATTTCCTGTGCCTCATTTCATTTCCTTTCATCTTCGGCGTTGCAGGGCCTGGTACGATGGTATTGATGTGTGACACATGCGGTAATGTGCTTTAAGGAGAGAACTGTTTCCTTCTCGGTACGGCATCTTTTGCCTCAACCTACCCCATAGAGGGGAAGGGGTATTGGAGGGGCGTCCGGGAATGCCAAGACCTGGAAACGATATGGATTCCGCTGCGCTGCTCCTGTCAACGTCAGATCGTGCCATTCTTCGATTACTCTAATCCTTTCCTCTCTCCTCTCAGAGATTTAGTAGGCACACTAGGGTTAACCTTGGCCGCAGAACCGGAATCCTAAGCTTCTTAACCTAAAATGGGTATACTGTAGTTGGGTGGTACAGAAAGTAACAGGTGCATAGTTTAATTACCTTCGATGAAAATAAACATCATGAAATAATTTTAAACCACCCCAAATAAAGATATAATTTAAAATGTGGTTTTTAAAATTATAACTGCTTCCCACACGAGCCTAAAAGCTCAGGGAAGGATGTCGTAATTGTGAGGCAGTGTTTTTAACACTTAAATAATTGAAGCAATATGTGTATGTAATAATTTGTAAAATGTATGTAACAGTCATTGCATACGCTTATATTATTGTAAACAAATCAATAATGTTATATGAATGTATTACGTAATCTAATAATGTAGGAGCCGTGAGAATAATAAGTTTAAATTTGCTAACAATGAGGTAACCTTGAGCCAATAATGAGTAAGAAAGTTTAACAGTACTACTTGTGATTCTTGGAGCAACAATAATGTAATTTTAGTGACAGTTTAAAAATAGCCAATCAACAACCAGAAAAAGCTTTAGTTAAATGCAGGTATTCTATTTGAGTAGGATTAGCCAATCAAAGACTTGAAATACAGAAATTTACTAGTTTAGACGGTTGAAATCAATTCAGTTGCCTGCATCAGATGCGTGATGCGTCCTCGAGAAATATAATATTCGTGTGAGACGAAAAATAGTATACTTGTTAAAAAGTGCAGGTATTAAATAAAAGAATCTCACAGTTCTCGATATCAGTGAAGTGCTATTTAATTAGTGTCAAGGATTAATAAAAAGGAGTGAATTAAAACTTAAAATCTCTGTAACCCTACATTCTTGTCGCATCACGCCCTGCCAAGATATCCATGTCTCTAACAATAATACTCACGCAGCCGAGGCAAACATAAATATATAATATCTAAAGAAACAGTCAAATTACAAAGCTATTGTTTTTAAACTTGGGGCAAAGGCCACCTGAAAGCACATTTGGGGCGAAGTTTACCGGAAACTGTTAACAATACTGTTTCAACTACTACAAGTTCGGCTCCCCAACAGTTGAAATATAATGCAACTCCTTCAATACAAACTACTTCAAATTGACGCCCAAAGCGTGGTAAAAAATAATGTAACAAACCATTTACTTCAATTGGTAGATTTGAGGGTCAAGGCATGATTAACTTTCTTCGTTGGATTGAAAGTTTCATTCCATACTAGAGAGTCACTTTAAATATGCTTGCATTAATCGGTCATTTTTGACACATACTCTGGTGTGTTACCTTTGTTAATAATGTTCAAAGATCACGAAATTTCATCTATCCCTAGAGTGTTTCCTAAATGTTACTCCCTCTGTGAGTTATTTAATATAACAACATGAGAAAATACTAGAATTTTTATCACAGGGATTTTATTTTTCTGCACCTTGAAGAAACGCGGAGATTCGGAATAGAGGATAATGGATGTTTATGCTGCTGCTAAAAACGTATATTTACAATTCAGCTATTGGCAAGCGGAATTTCGAAACGAATACACAAATGCTACTTTTTATTACTTACATAAAGGTTTTATTATCGCTCTTTTCCAGAGTTATGCTATTTGATTATT
The DNA here is from genome assembly GCA_030765065.1 of Deroplatys truncata. Lineage (NCBI taxonomy): Eukaryota > Metazoa > Arthropoda > Insecta > Mantodea > Mantidae > Deroplatys > Deroplatys truncata. The sequence continues at coordinate 143,264,445 of CM060985.1, read as the reverse complement.
AGAGATAGAATATCCACTGAGCGAGGTATCAAAACATCTACCGCCCTACGTAGCGACTTACTGAATACACGGACCTAGGGCTGCACAGTTGACATTCAGTAGTTCGCTTGCGTTGCTGGTATGCTGGAGTTGCTCTCTGTGAGCTCTATGTTTATGGTCCGTTCTACACTTGACCTTCTGCTTACAGTTCCAGGTTACCTGTAGCACCCTATTCCCCTTACCGCACTGCCGGTACAAACTCTCAGCTTGCACACATTATAAGCCAAATGATATTTGTCCTAGCTCTGTTGATTATACAGAGTGATCCTTTTGGAAAACCTAAAATAAAACATAGAAACATGAGAATTAATCCTGTTTATTTTATGTAACTTGCAACTGTATTCTAGAAGGATGAACGTTGATGCAAAAGTTCTTAGCGACCATTAAGAATAAACAAAGTAAGCTGTAGTGGCCAGCAACGCTAAATGCATTATAGTACGAAGGGTGATCAGAAACTCGGGTTACAAAGCCTGCATTGAAAAGTGTACATTTTATTTCATACAGCTAACTGATAGTACATAGATTAGGTTATTTTTCCACATAGTCCATATTGGCTTAGAAGCTTGTGCTTCATGGGATGAGTTTGAATATTCTTGCATGTTCAGCTAATGCAAGTCGCGGGCCTCCTAGGTGCTGCTTCAAGTGAGGAAAAAGGTGGAAGTCACTTGAAGCGAGGTCCGGGCTGTAGGGAAGGTGGTCGAAGATGTTCAAGCGCAACTGCTTCAACAGCGTGGTGGCTTTCTGGGCTGAATGAGGTCGCGTGTGGTCACGAAGGAAGATGACGCCCTCGATAAGAAGTCCTGGCCGTTTCCTCGTGATTGCGTCAAGGTCTCGCAGTATTGGTCGATCACTGCGTGCCCTCTTTCCAAAAGCTCCACGAGTATGGCACCCGCGCTGTCCCAATACTCTGTAGCTATAACCTTCCCGGCAGATGGCGTCACTTTAAACTTCCTTGTCTTTGGAGACGAGGGGTGTTTTCACGCCACTGACGACCGCTTCTTACTGCTGCGGTTGTAATGGTGGAAACTGTTCCCTTCCGAGGAGAACCGTTGCAAAAGTTGCACACTTGTCCCCATGCACTTCTCGTTTGGTTGGACAGATTTCGTGGAAGCTATCGGGAACAAACTTTTCGGTACTGAAGAATACTGTAAACAATGTGACGAACACTTCTGAACGGCATTCCCAGTTCTACTATCATATGCCGTAACGTGATCCTTCCGTTGTCTTAAATCAGCTCCTCCACGTGACCTGTGTTGATGCCATGCTAGGTCGGCCACTGCAATCCCCATCGGTGACGTTTTCTCTACCGGCCGCAAACTTTCGACACAATTCTGCGACATACTGACTTCTACCAGCTGTCGGTGAATTTTAGCTGCAGTTACATGTTTCCCCACAGAAACGTAATAGCGGAGCGGATTTGTACGCATAATCAGTTTTCCAAACGAGTCGCCATTTGTGTTTACCATCAACTAGCGCTGTAGGTGGCGAGTGCCTGAAACTCTGAACAGTTTCCAACCGCATGTGTTAGAATTACCGCACACTACTCATTTCGGTTTTCACACCGCATCTGTAACAAAAAGATAACATGGATAACCTGTTCGAAAATGATGGCACACTAGGGTCAAAGGTGTCAGTGATTAATTGAATGACAGGCTATGCAACAACTGGTGCCTTGATGTGAACCAATTATGTACCCTTTATATTCCCTATATCTCACAGAACAGAGAGGGACACTTCGCGCACTGCGACCTATGTGAAATCTATTGCGGCTACCCTCCCCCCAGGAGGAAGGTATGAAGTGAAGAAACCGCAGGAGGCTACAGACCGCAGGCAGACAGTTCCTAGCTCGAAGGCCCGTCGAACGACCCGTTCCACCAAGCACGAGATAACTCTTACCTCGCTGTAGCACCTCCGCCATCTGCCCGGCACCGCCTCACACCATAAAAGCATACCTAAACCCGAAAAGGAAACACAAAAGACAAACTCAGTATTCCCCTATCGACCAGGGAATAACTCAAGGTCAAAGCGGGTGGTCGAACTCGGTACCTCCCGAATATGAGCCTTATACGTCACCACGGAGCCACCTCGGTTGCTCCCGAATACTTCGAGTTCGATGCCGAATGATGCATTTGCATAGCGAGCATGGAGGTAGAAGATTTTGAAGGTTGAGTTATACTAAATGGCACGTAGGAAGAATTAACCTTAGGTACTGTTGGACAACGAGAAGAAGGCGAGCGGTGCCTGAGGGGCGAGCGGGGTTCTGTAACTGTACTGTCGATTGTTTACTACGTTTACTGCGCAATGTGTTTGTGTGCAAATGAACCACCCATGCTGCCAGATCTGATAATAGTAGAACAGCAAACGCCATAATAGGTGTTAACGCATTGGCCCTTGCCATGGGTGAGTACTTGACAACACTGTGTAGTAGTTTATAACCTCCTAACATGCTTATCGTATCCACACGGCGAGCGTAAATATGATACGGACGCAGGAAAGTGTTGATGTTACACATTCCTCTCGCTTGCCTTCTTCTCGTGGTGTATCAGCAATAACCGTATCGTGTACTAATTTGAACAAAAGTCTCGTCCTCGTAATAGTGATTTACGATGTAAAAGCTTAAAATGCGAACACTGAAGTAGGGATCTTAGTTAATCGCGTAAGCATATTAAGTTCTGCATATTGATCGAGCATTTACGACGTATTTTGAATCGTAAATTTTAAAAAGAAAATATTTAAGTTTCCCTTGTTCTTAGAATGGTATTTAAAACGTTTTAATTATGTAGCAGAATTCTTGCTCCATTGATTGTTAATAAATGCACTGGAAGCAAAATATGTATGATAGTAGTTTAGGATACCGAAAAAACATTTATCGAAAACAAAAAAGTTGAATCCAGACTTGTTATTGTTATAAAGAAGTGGATGTTAATTAAATTCCTATTAAAATATGCAAAAACCTGAAGAATCAAGTGGATTCACTGTAATAATTTCTTCGCTTTTAATTTAGCTTTCTTGATAATTCGCGATCGCGTCTCCGTAGAATTTCTAAGAATAATAAAATAATTGCATATAAAATAATTAATAGAGATACGGTGGAGGCAGCAGCAGATAAAGTGAAGGAAGTGAATATTTTAAGAAAGCAAAGAAAGCGACGGTGTCGAATTTACCATTGATGCAATTGATGTGTCTATTTCTTATAAAAATTATTATTCAATGTGTATTTTTACTTTCTCTACTACGTATAGTAAGTAGGGGAAGTATTGCAGAAACGATCTTTTGACATGCAAAGAGAATTACATTTTACGCATAGCGACCAGTTCTAAAAATATTTGACTATCGCTTAAGGCGTACTATGCTCCCCTTGTTTTGTATTTGCAAAGGCAATGTAGAAATACAGTAGCCTTTAAGCATAGACTTATCTCTTAATAGCTGGTTGCTATGTGCAGCACCATTCTCTTTGCCACAGATTAATACTCTTTGCATGTCCAAGACAAAAAAAAATGAATAACGAATTCCCATTTGAGAAAATAAGTATTGAGAAATTTAAGGGAATAACAAGCAATATCTCGTAAATGGTTCACTTATCAACAAAAATGTATATGACATAAATTGTGTATTTTAACGCTTTCTACATTTTTTATGTAGTAAAATTTTTTCTATCTCTTATGGTTTACCAGTTATGCAAAAGTCGTTCACAATGAATACTTTTGGAGAAATTCCCAGAAAATTCAACATATACATTTTATTTGTCATGAAAATATCTTAAACATACGATATTTTAATCAAAATCGTTAGAGCCATTTTTGAGAAAATTAAAATTTTCGAAAAATGTTGCATGTAAAGGGTAATCTGGGGTGGGGAGATTTTCTTGAAAACCTTCGTGTCGCATCTCTGAAAGATACTGAACCTAAATACCATGTTTGGGTGTTTATCCGACTGTTCGTTTCTGAGTTATGCTGTTCACAGACACACAATGACACACACACACACACACACACACACACACACACACACACACACACACACACACACACAGACACTGGTCCATATCGGGTGATAGAGCTTTTGTTGGAATAGTCTTTGTAAGTAACTTGATTAATTAATTGAAAAGTATTTCTGGGTGGATAGTAATAATTCTCTTAAATTGGATAGGGCACTATTACTTCCGTTAAGATGGCAGCAGCAGTAATTCCCCTTGGACGTGACGCTATGGAATTTAGCAGAGAGTCTCCAAGTCCCCTATTGCGTCTCACGTAGTAACCGGAACTGGTTTAATTTACCCAGAACAATTCCCAGCTGCGCTGACCTCTGTCATGGTACAACACTACCCGATTGAAATGCTGTCCCGATGGCCGTTCTGCGCACTCTCGGGACATCTTTAACAACTTATTCTAGTAATTAAGATATACTTATAAAGCAGATTATTTTAATGTTAAATAAATATATTTAAATCTACAGAAACAAAAGTTTTCTTTGTTCGCGCATTTATCCAGAATCATGTTCTTCTCACAATTGCTGAAACATTAAATCTCCATATAAAATTTTTGGGAACAATGCAATGTTTCCACCACCTAGCAAGAGCAGGTTTTAAAGAAAGTAAAGATCTGGTGTGTTACACTCTTATGACTTTCTCTACTTTTGTAAAAACTATTTTTACAAACGCTTATTCTCCGTCTACTTCATGTTAATCTTATTGCTAATTTTCTTGTAGGTGCAAAGGGAATATGGTAGGCTTTAAGCGATAGTCAAATATTTTAAGAGCTGGTTGCTATGTGGCGCATTCCGTTCTCTTTGTAGTCCAGGACATAAAAAGACGAATAACGAATTTCCATCTGAGAAAAAGTATAAGTAATGGAAATTTCAAACAAATAACAAGGTGATTCACTGGACAAAAAATATATATTAGCATAAATTGTGTGTTTCAACGAGATTTACACTTTTTGTATAGTAGACTTTTGTCTATCTCTTACGGTTTACCATCTATGTAAAAGCTATTCAGAGTGAAGAGGACTTCGGGGACATTCCCATAAAATTCAATATATACGTTTAATTTGTCATGAAAATGTCTTAAATATATCATAGTTTAATCAAAATCGCTATATCCATTTTTGATAAAATCAAAATTTTTGAAAAATATCCCATGTAAAGGATGGTCTGGGGTGAGGGAAGTTTCTTGAAAATCTTCGCGTCACATCTTTGAAAATTTACTGAACGTAAATACCAAGTTTGGTATTTATCCGACTTTTCATTTTTAAGTTATGTTGTTCACAGACACACACACGGGCCATTTTTCTAAAACTGCTTTTTTGGATTCAGGGAGCTTCAAAAGTTTTAATATCTTTCAAAGATGCGACATGAAGATTTTCAAGAAAATCCCCTACCCCAGACAACTATTTACATGGAACATTTTTCGAAATTTTCGATTTTGTCAAAAATGGTTCGAACGATTTTAAATAAAATGTCATATATTTAAGGTACTTTCATGGAAAATGAGATGTATATCTTGAATTTATTAGGAATATCCCTAAAAATCGTCTTCATTCTGAATGAATTTTGCATAACTGGTAAACCGTAAGAGATAGACAAAATTCTACTACACCAAAAATGTTACATACTCTATTTTTGTCCAGTGAACCGTTTCCGAGATACCTCCCCTTTTTACTTTCTCTACTACGTATAGCAAGTAGGGGAAGTATTGTATTCCAACCAAAAATTCGATACCGAGATTTCGCCGGAAATACATGTTTTGAGACCCCCTGAATCTAAGAAAAAGCATTTTTGGAAACATGTCCGTGTGTGTGTCTGTGATCTGTCTGTGAACAGCATAACTCGAAACGAACAGTCGGATAAACACCAAACTTCGTATTTAGTTCAGTATCTCCCAGAGATGTGACACGAAGGTTTTCAAGAAAATCCCCCCACCCCAGATTACCCTTTTAAATGGAAGATTTTTCGAAAATTTTAATTTTCTCAAAAATGGCTCTAAAGATTTTGATTTAAATATCGTATGTTTAAGATATTTTCATGGCAATTAAAATGTATATCTTGAATTTTCTGGGAATGTCTCCAAAAGTATTCTTCATTGTGAACGACTTTTGCAAAACTGGTAAACCATTAGAGATAGACAAAATCTTACTACACAGAAAATGTAGATCGCGTTAAGTACACAATTTATGTCATATACATTTTTTTTGTTGAGTGTACCATTTTCGAGATATTGGTTGTTATTTCCTTAAATTTTGCAATACTTATTTTCTCAAATGGGAATACGTTATTCATTTTTTTGGTCTTGGATATGCAAAGAGTATTAATCTGTGGCAAAGGGAATGGTGCTGCACGTAGCAACCAGCTATTAAGAGATATGTATCTGCTTAAAGGCTACTTACTGTATTTCTATATTGCCCTTGTAAATATATATTCCCCTTACATCTACAAGAAAATTAGCAATAAGATACAGTCTCCAAATGTTTATCTCGATTAATATGAAATAGATGGAGAATAAGCGTTTGTAAAAATAGTTTGTACAAGAGTAGAGAAAGTCATGTGAGTGTAACACATCAGATTTGTTAATCATTATATCACACACACATTCACGTTCTCATTCATACTTCCAGACGCTGGGGAGAATAGGGAATAATATTAGTAGAGAAACATTCCCACCCCAGCAGGGAATGAACCCGGTACCCCTCGCACAGCAGACTGGTGTTCTACCGACTGAGATACGGAGCCAGTCTCCATTTTATTGTCTAGCTGAAAGGCGATTATTTATTATGGTTAAAACAGAATAGATAGACAAAATGAAATTCATCTGGATTATTTGTAAACTATAAAAGTAAATGATAATCCATGGTAAAAAGTGGCGTGACTTTTACATATCAGATTTTTGTAGGCACGTTTTATACAATTTATCGCCTTGTTTTCACAGTCACATTTGTTATGCACCGCCTTGTGTTATAGTAGAACGGAAAAAAAGGAATAACGACGCAGCCAAAGGGATAGCATTTCCTCTACGCAGCATAACAAATGAACCCTGTGAGGGTTTTAATATAGCTTTTAGATTTACGAGCTCGCAACTGAAGGAGCACTGACCTACTATAATTAAAATAAATTGAATGGGCCGCTGGTATTCAAACGACGTAGCCCCACCTGGATTTGACATTTTAATCTGGTGCCAGTAGTTTACCCGAGTATCTATATAGAGGACAAAAAGCTCTAGTTTTGTACAAGTTTTATTCGCGTGAGTTTCTTGCTACTTTAAATACTTGTGTAACATTGTCAAAGGAGATGTTATCGTGACCTTGGCAACTTAGTACCAAGCTGAACTATCAATTAAAACTTTTCAAGTTCTATAAAGTTAAAAAAAATGTGTGGTTGATCCTCAGGGTCTCTTGACAGAAGGATTCAGCAGCTGATATTACGATAAACGGCGATTAGAATTATCTGTTAGTTGTTTGTATTGGATCGAGAATTATCATAACTGGTGTTATGAAAAAAGTTTGATGCGTTACACTCACGTGACTTTCTCTACTCTTGTACAAACTATTTTTACAAACTCTTATTCTCCGTCTATTTCATATTATTCGAGAGACATTTTACACATAGCGGCCAGTTCTAAAAATATTTGACTATAGCTTAAGGCGTACCATGTTCCCCTTTTTTGTATTTGCAAGGGCAATATAGAAATACACTAGCCTTTAAGCATAGACATATCTCTTAATAGCTGGTTGCTAGGTGCAGCACCATTCTCTTTGCCACAGATTAATACTCTTTGCATATCCAAGACAAAAAAAATGAATAACGAATTCCCATTTGAGAAAATAAGTATTGAAAAATTTAAGAGAATAACAAGCAATATCTCGAAAATGGTTCACTCAACAACAAAAAAATGTATATGACATAAATTGTATATTTTAACGCGATATACATTTTTGTGTATTAAAAGTTTGTCTATCTCTTATGGTTTACCAGTTATGCAAAAGTCGTTCAGAATGAAGAATACTTTTTGGAGACATTCCCAGAAAATTCTAGATATACATTTTATTTGTCATGAAAATATCTTAAACATATGATGTTTTAATCAAAATCGATAGAGCCATTTTTGAGAAAATTAAAATTTTCGAAAAATTTTCCATGTAAAGGGTAATCTGGAGTGGGGGGATTTTCTTGAAAACCTTCGTGTCGCATCTCTGGAAGATACTGAACCTAAATACCAAGTTTGGTGTTTATCCGACTGTTCGTTTCTGAGTTATGCTGTTCACAGACATACACAGGACGTTTCCAAAAATGCTTTTTTTGATTTCAGGGGTCTCAAAACATGTATTTCCGGTGAAATCTCGGTATCGAATTTTTGGGTGGAATACAATACTTCCCCTACTTACTATACGTAGTAGAGAAAAAAAATTAAAATTCCTGTTTACATTGATTAAGAGTGTTCGAGGAATAAAATGTGACTAATTATTCACACAAGTATTACACGTATGATTTGACGTGGTAGCCAAACTCTGTGGTGACTTTTAATGTGAAGAGTAAATATCAAAACTTAATACGTTTCGTAAGGTGTCAAATTTGATCGGACATCAAATAAGGTAAAATGCAACCAATATATATGACTCTCTGAAATAGTTTTCTAACGTAATTAAACAACTTTTGTTATGTTTGCAACAAACATTGTTGTGCTGTTGTTTATTTACGGCCTTGAATAGCACTGAACGAGTAACAGAGTTGAATTTAATATTTATCCAAAAAAGCTATAATGTATGTTTATTAAAATGCAATATGAGTTATTTGATATTTATGCTTTATAGTCCATGAAACATAACTTTGTTTATTTGTAGGCATGTGCTGCTCTCGAGTAAACTACGAGCATAAATACTGTAGTCGTCGTGAAATTTATAAAAAAAGGTTTAATATGCTGTTGTATGGTTATGCATTTGTGCCGTTTCCACGGAATAACCCCGCAGCGTTTTTAAAGACAAACACTTTGGAAAAACAGTGCTAGAATGACAAGGATCAAAATATTTACTTTAGACATGTGTGCGCTCCAATGTTTTGTTTTCGTGGTAGCTAGTAGTATCTTACCCATCAAATTGCGGCTACAAAAGAATAGTAACTTGGCTTGTTAGCAGCAAAGGTAACAGTGGAGTCAAACACGACAATTCATGTACGATGGAGCTCCGGCGCACTTCAGTCTTGCTGTACGCCGTTACCTGAACGGTAGGCTGACTTCAATTTTTACTTTCTCTTCCACATATAGTAAGGGAAGTATTGTATTCGACCCAAAAATTTGATGTCGAGATTTCACCGGAAATATACAGGGTGAGTCACTTAAAACTTGCACCACAAATATTTCGGAAATGGAAAGCGCTAATGATGTGCAGTTTTCACAGCATTGATTGGTAGTCGGGGCTCGTACATTTAGCCTATAAACAGATTTTAATGATACTGAGAAAGTGTATTTTTTGAACAAACATACAATTTTTTAAATGGAACAATGCCTATCTGCATCAACAGAATAAAGGTAGGGTAAATTAAATGTAAATGTAATTAGGTTAAATGTACGAGCCCCTGACTACCAACCAATGCTGTGAAAACTGCACATCAATAGCGCTTTCCATTTCCGAAATATTTGCGGTGCAAGTTTTAGGTGATTCACCCTGTATGTTTTGAGGCCCCCTGAATCCAAAAAATTTTTTTTTAGAAAAAGGTCTGTGTGTGTGCGTGTCTGAGAACAGTATAACTTAAAAACGAAAATTCGGATAAATTTGGTATTTAGGTTCAATACCTTCCAAAGATGAAACCGATAATTCATGATAATCCCTCACTCCAAACTACATGGAACATTTTTCGAAATGTTTTATTTTGTAAAACACGGCTTTAACGATTTTGATTAAAATGCCATTTATTAAAGATATTTTCATGACAAATGAAACGTATATCTCGAATTTTCTGGGAATAGCCTGTGAAGTCCTTTTCATTCGGAAGGAATTTTGTATAATGTTGTATAACTGGTAAACTCTGATAGACGAAACCGTACTACAAAAAAAATGTAGTTCTCTTTAAAGCGCACAATTTATTTAAGATAACTATTTTGTGTCATCGGATTTTTACGAGGTATCTGTTATTACTTTGTCATTCTTTTAATGTACCACATATTACCATGGTAGCTCAGTGGTTAGAGCAACCGGACGGAAACTGGGAGATCCATGGTTCAAATCCCGGCGATGGCATTGACTTTTCAGTCGTCTGATTCTACCTTCACAACCTTGTCCAACACGTGGAAGTGTTCTCAAATAAGAAGTTTGGAGCTTTCATATTACATTACTCTCTTTTATTTTAAAATACAAACTTATCAGAGATTTTACTCCTTTGTAAATACATATAGGGCGGCGCCATGGCCGAGTTGTTAGACCGAGGCGGCCCGGGTTCAATCCCAGGGACCCGCATGTGGGATTTGTGGTGGACAAAGCGGCGTCTTGGCGGGTTTTCTCCGGGTTCTCCGGTTTCCCCCGCCATTCATTCCACCAACTGCTCCATCATCACCTTTCCTTTCATCCCTTTCACCTTCATTTCGTTTCATCCACTTCCTTCATCCCATTCCAGGCGTCGGGCTGATCACCCATCCTGGATCTTCTGTTTGCTCCATGAGTGTGTCTGCTCCTCGACGGGCCTTTGACCCCAGGCACCCACCTGTAAGCCCTGGGGGGTGTAAGTCCTACATAAGATGAGGTTAAACAGTGAATGAACGTAAATACACATGTTTCCTTAGATTGGTTGCCTCTCGTAGGATTTCAGCAAATGAAAATGTTTTACTTGGCACTCTAAGCTTATACTTCTGTTTGTAACGTTTCCCTAGTATTTAGTATCTAAAGGTAAAACCTCCTTCCTTAATTGAGGTAATTAGATAGGAAATTAATTTTGTTTGGCGGAAAGGTTTTGCTATAATACCTGGAGTTTCCAGATATTTTCAAATTTAACCTTACCACAGCGGAAATGCGGAACAAAAGATACAGGATAGGTATTTGTGAGAAAACACAGACTGGCCCAACGAAAGTGGTTAGCGAAGAGCGAAAGGGTGAGAGGATTTAGCAGTCCTCGTGTAACTTTTAGACGTGCTCAGCCGGAATTGGTTGTAGGCCGTCTAAAAACTTTTAAATCCTGCGTAGAGTAATGTGCGGGTTTGATTTGATCCAGATCTGCCAAAGTTTTCTTCACTATTCAGCGCTCATTCTCGACCACGTAATATCCAATTTGTGATCACTTCGCTTCCGAGGATGAAATTAGTCCGCGTTTTGTCGCTCAGTGGAAGATTTCTGCAGAGGTCAATTTTCTAGCAAGGGTTGCGTAGGACATTACGCTTGCTTACATATCTACTAATCCACCAGAAAGTTTTTCTCAAGGTTTTAGAGGAATCCTGAGTGCATTCACGCGATGTTAAAGGATTCCTAAAAAATATCAAGTGAACAATATGCATTGGAACCGAGCACTTGGTTTGCTTGTTTGCAGTAAGTCAGGCCAATGGTGCCGATGAACGGTGTAAGGAAGTCTATTGTAAAGGTTGCCTAGATTTCTCTGAAAACTTATTTGAAATAAACGTGCAACTACGAGGCCTGATCAACAAAGACTGAGACTGATTTTTCCCAGATGTTTATTACTCCAATTCAATGTTTACATGATCTTTTTCAAAGTAGTCCCCTCCTACTTCAATGCACTTTTTATACCGTCTCTGCCAGTCCTTGAACACGTGCTGCAGACTATTCTTTGTCAGGTCCTTGAGAATCGCCTCACTTTTCTTGAGCACTGCTTCAGAGTTTTCAAATCGAATACCCCTAAGCTTTGTCTTTAGTGATGGGAATACAAAAAAGTCACAGGGTGCAAGATCGGGGCTATAAGGTGGATGTGGTACACAGGTAATGTTGAATCGAGCCAGAAACTGCATGACTTGATTTGCGACGTGAGGACGTGCATTGTCATGATGAAATCGCCACCCAGTCCGAGAAAGCTCTGGTCGTTTCTTTGCAATGTGCTTCCTCAGTGTAGCCAATACTGATGTGTAGTATGCTGCTGTAACAGTAGTGTGAGGGGGAACTGCATGCTGGTAAATCATTTCATTGCAGTCAAAAAATGTGCTCACCATCACTTTCCCTGCAGATAGAACAATTTTGCCTTTTTTGGTGTTGGAGAACCTGGCGATTTCCACACTGTGCTGGCTTGTTTTCCTTCAGGATCATAATGATGCAGCCATGACTCTTCAACGGTGATAATCGATTTAAAAAATGTATCACCTCCATTGTCTGGTATGCGAAATGCACGTAGAGCCTACAAAATAGAGCATTACTACCAACCTACCAATACTAGACTGCTGCCGCCTACCAACATTATACACAAAAACCCGCTCTTTTCAAATATTTATGTTACAGATACGACACTATCACGGAAGGAAAAAAAAACAGTCTCAGTCTTTGTTGATCAGCCCTCGTAGAATTAATTCACCTACTAGGTCAATTAATGGAATTAATTGTTGGGAAATTTAATGTCCTGCCCATATGTTGCCATAGTAGCTCAGTGGTTGGAGCAACCGGACAGAAATCGGGAGATCTATGGTTCAAATCCCGGTGATGGTATTGAATTTTTCAATCGTTTGATTCTACCTTTGTGGGTTAGTTTTTCATACTTTCTCTCTCAAGGGGGTGATGGTAAAATGTTGGTCATTTTTCTAGAAAAGAACATTTTTTCTTCTTTACAGAATGATAATATTTCTGTAGTTCATTATGGAAATAGCTTCGTTGCGTCACATTTAAATACCAAAGCACATTAAATTATTTTTACTGAATGATATGAAAATTATGATTAAAAGAATTGCAGTCTTATTTTGGATAAAGTAAATATTTTAGGATTAACAAAGTAAAATGTGTCATCTAGATACTAGATGTGTTTAAATCCATTGGTTTATTTTTACTTTTAAAATTTACATGCATTCCATAGGAAATTCCCGTTGAATTCATTGTCCATAAAATATTCTATAGATTTCTTGAGGCCTATAGATTGTATTTTATCGAGTAGATATATTTTGAAAAGAATATTAAACAATGCTGCAACAATTAAAACGGCTATTACACTGAACTATTAAAACTGAGGACGTTAAAATTAATAACAAGGCCTTGAAATCCTCCAGAAGTGTTAATTGGAAGGGCATCGATTCTGTTATTAGCGGTGGTTATATCATACACCTTGCAGAATTTCCAGAAATACTCTGCCGGGTGCTCTGGTATGGTCCTGATCATAAGGTTTTCTACTACTACTTTTTCTTCTTCTTCTTCTTCTTCTTCTGAGTAGCATTTAATGCACCCCCTTTTTAACTACATACGTCGCCAGACGCGGTGGACACTGACAATATCCGATATGAAAAGTACACCTGATAAAAGTTTTAGGCCTAAGTTTAGGTTACCTGTACAGCATTTACCAATTATGAGATCTGAGGAAATCTGTAAAATACCATAGTCAGGGAAAACGGCCCTAGTATGCTCTGAGCTGTGAACCTAAGTTCACAAATCGGCTACCTGCGTCGCCTGCTCGTAAGTCGCAAAACTACATTGTTTTCCCAGTTAATCGTGCAGAATTACATTCACATGCATAAAAGCATTAATTTGTTTCTTAAAAAATAAAAACCAATTATTCTCTCGTTCCTAGTAGCACAATATGCTCTTATTTGTTGATGATCTTTTTGGATTAGTTTAGATTTTAAGCTTTTCGTATCGACTGCATTACTTCGACCCTTTGAATTTACAATCTAGAGTAGGATAGGATTGACTACTGAGGCAGTATTTTTAACACTTAAATGATTTCAGTTAAATTATATAAAATATAAATTCAATAATAGCCCGCCTTGAAGCAATATGTGTATGTAAGAATTTGTAAAATGTATGTAACAGTCATTGCATATGCTTATATTATTGTAAACATGTTCAATAATGTTATGTGCATATATTACGTAATTTAATAATGTAGGAGTTGTGAGAATAATAAGTTAAAAGTTGCTAACAATGAGGTAACAATGAGGTAACCTTGAGTCAATAATGAGTTTGAGAGTTTAACAATACTAGTTGTGATTCTTGGAAGCAATCATGTAATTTTAGTGACAGTTTAAAAATAGCCAATCAACAACCAGAAAAAGCTTTGGTTAAATGCAGGTATTCCATTGGAGTGGGATTAGCCAATCAAAGACTTGAAATACAGAAATTTACAAGTTTAAACCGTTGAAATCTATTCAGTTGCCTGCAGACAGTGTAGTAACCGGAAGCAGGATGCGTCCTCGAAAGAAATTTAATATGTATTTGTGTGAGACAAGAAAATAGTTTACGTGTTAAAAAGTGCAATTAATTAATTAAAGAATCTAACAGCGCTCTGTATCTGTGAAGTGTTATTTAAATCGTATCAAGTATTAATAAAAGGAGTGAAATAAAAATTATAATCTGTGTAAGCCTACATTCTTAGTCGTACCAAAACCCTGCCAAGACAAACGTGTCTCTAACAAATACTGACGCAGCCGGGGCAAACAAAAATATAATATTTAAAGAAGCAGTAAAAATACATTTGGGGCGAAGGCTACCGGAAACTTTACACTATACGTGCGGTTGCAACTACTACAAAAGTTCGGCCCGCATCAGTTGAAATATAATACAAACTCCTTCAATACAACAAAATAATCTTTCTCACTACGGAGGTGACACGGCACCGATCCAGATTGTACCTACGCCCTACGAGGGTGCGTCCCCGGGAGGAAGGATCCGGCGAGAGAAGAGTCCGGGCGGCTGGAACAACGAGCGATGACAAAGCAATGGCAGGGTTCCTAAGTTTCTAGATAGAGACACTGCGGCAGACGGACAGGCAGACCGGGGAACCCACCCCATACAAGGGGGTCCAATGCCCGTCAAGTGGGTTAGAAGATCCCGGCAGCCAGCCGAAAGCCGAGGGACGGACAGAGTCACAAAGAGCGCTTTTTTTTGCTTGCCACGCTGCACCGAAACATCACCGCCGACACTTCCGACCCTGAAAGAGACCAATGGGATGAAATATGAAGTGAAATGAGAATGGATATGAAGTGGAGGGACAGGAAATTCGAGGGATGTAATGATCCTTCCCAGCATTCGTCTTGCGACCGGGAAACCCTCCAAAAAACCCATGAGTCAGGAACGTCGGCCACGGAAATCGAACCCATGACCTCCCGAATGGGGGACATAGACATTACTGCCGGAGCCATCCCTCTGGGTTGCAATTTAGTCATCTGTCTGTCGTCAAATGTCTCCAGACTCCGCAATATACAATACAGATATTTATTTCTCTTTTTTTTCCAGTGTAACTTGTGGAGATCAGACAAGGAAGGAAATTGGCAGATATCGAAATGTACAACCGCTGTGTGTTGATTATTTACTTTCTCTACTACATATAGTAAGTAGGGGAAGTATTGTATTCCACCCAAAAATTCTATACCAAGATTTCACCGGAAATACATGTTTTGAGGCCCCTGAATCCAAAAAAACATTTTCGGAAACATGTCCGTGTGTCTATCTGTCTGTGTGTCTGTGAACAGCATAACTCAGAAACGAACAATGGGATAAACACCAAACTTGGTATTTAGGTTCAGTATCTTCCAGAGATGCGACACGAAGGTTTTCAAGAAAATCCCCACCCTAGATTACCCTTTACAAGGAACATTTTTCGAAAATTTTAACTTTCTCAGCAATGGCTCTAACGATTTTGATTAAAATATCATATATTTAAGATACTTTCATGACAAATAAAATGTATATCTTGAATTTTCTGGGAATGTCTCCAAACGTATTCTTCATTGTGAACGACTTTTGCATAACTGGTTAACCATAAGAGATAGACAAAATTGTACTACACAAAAAATGTAGATCGTGTTAAAATACACAATTTACGTCATATACATTTTTTTTATTGAGTGAACCATTTTCGAGATATTGCTTGTTATTCTCTTAAATTATCCAATACTTATACTTTTTCTCAAATGGGAATTCTTTATTCATTTTTTTATGTCCTGGATATGGAAAGAGTATGGAATGCGCCACATAGCAACCAGCGCTTAAAATATTTGACTATCGCTTAAATACTACCATATTCCCCTTGCACCTACAAGAAAATTAGCAATAAGATTAACATCTCCATTAGCATAAAGCATATGGAGAATAAGCGTTTGTAAAAATAGTTTGTACAAGAGTAGAGAAAGTCATGTGAGTGTAACACATCATATTTTGTTTTTATAATAGGGTAATCTTTATCGTGGCAGGATAAGTCAGGTTGACAGCAATTATTGCAGTAAACCAAGATGTGAATGTGGTTCAAGGTTCTCTATCCCTACGGGAGACAGGAACTTTATCGACGTTGGGTTGGCAGCCTGCCGGGAGACATAGGGACATATAATACCGGCAAGTTGTATGCCTGGCCACGTACCGAGCTAACAGCATGAATTGAATAGCCGACGTTGCCCTGTTACGTGGAAGGGTTGCGTTTCGTAAAACGTCATGACCTTAACGGTGCGTGCTTCACACTTAGAAGAGAAATGGGAATTAAAACCTACCTCCTCCACGCGTAGAAATATCATGTAACACTGTGTAACAATGCCATTTTCACGCAACACCGTGTAGGGAACAAAAAAGACAAGCATTGGCGTATTCCCCTCGATTACGTATGCCAAGATTACCTGCTATGATTGGTACAGAAAGGGTTCCTTGTACAATGCATCTCTCTGCATCGCGTCTAATTCGCTAGGTGGGGGCCCTACGGTTCTCTCTAAAACAAAACTACTGCATTCTGGACGGTAAAGTGCATAAAATAATTTCTAAAAGGAGGACATATACGTTTAACGAGTTGGGTTTGTTTTGTTTTCTGCACTTCAGACTCCACTGTTTGTCAAGAGCAACAACTAAAAGTTTTGTAATTTTAATTTTAAACATAACTTGCGATACTTAACCCTAACGTGCTGCTGAAAAATATGAATACTTAAAAAAATTAAGTCACTGTTTTGAATTTCAAAACCGAGTGTTTACATGCAAACAAAAGGCACATACACTACGTGATCAAAAGTATCCTGGCTGAAAATGACGTACAAGTTCCTGGCGCCCTCCATCGGTAATGCTGGAAGTCAATATTGTGTTGGTCCACCCTTAGCCTTGATGACAGCGTTCACTCTCGCAGGTATACTTTCAATCAGGTGCTGAAAGGTTTCTTTGGTAATGGCAGCCCATTCTTCACGGAATGCGGAACTGAGGAGAGGTATCGATGTAGGTCGGTGAGGCCTGGCACGAAGTCGGCGTTCCAAAACACCCCAAAGGTGTTCTATAGGATTGAAGCCAGGACTCTGTGCAGGCCAGTCCGTTACAGGGATGTTATTGTCGTATAACCACTCCGCCACAGCCCGTGCAGTATGGACAGGTACTCGATCGTGTTGAAAGATGCAATCGTTGCTCTTCAACAGTGGGCAACAAGCAGGTGCTTAAAATATCAATGTAGGTCTGCGCTGTGATCGTGCCGCGCAAAGCAACAAGGGGTGCAAGCCCCCTACAGGAAAAACACTACCACACCATACCACCACCACCTCCGAATTTCACTGTTGGCACTACACATGCTGGCAGATGACGTTCAGCGGGCATTCGCCATACCCACACCCTGAGATCGGATCGCCACATTATGTACCGTGATTTGTCACTCCACACAACGTTTTGCCACTGTTCAATCGTGTAATGTTGACGCTCGTTACACCAAGCGAGGGGTCGTTTGGCATTTTCCTGCGTGATGTGTGGCTTATGAGCAGCCGATTGACCAAGGAATCCAAGGTTTCTTACCTCACGCCTGTCATAGTACTTGGAGTGGATCCTGATGCAGTTTGGAATTCCTGTGTGATGGTCTGGATAGATGTCTGCCTATTACTCTTTACGACCCTCTTCAAATGTCGGCGGTCTCTGCCAGTCAACAGACGAGGTCGGCCTGTACATGTCCCTTCACGTTCCCACTTCACTATCACATCTGAAACAGTGGACCTAGGCATGTATAGGAGTGTGGAAATCTCGCGTACAGACTTCTGACACAAGTGACACCCAATCACCTGACCACGTTCGAAGTCCGTGAGCTCCACGGAGCGTCCCATTCTGCTGTTTCACGATGGTCGCGGATATTGACTACCAGGCAGTAGGTGGCAGCACAATGCACCTAAGATGAAAAACGTATGTTTGTGGGGTGTCCGGATACTTTTGATCTCATAGTGTATCTATACAAAGTATGATTAAAATATTGTGTATAGGAAGTTACAAAAGAAGATTCAGTAACTAATGGGTATTGGAACAGTGTTGTAACACTCTTCAGTAAACATCCACCTTTATAACTAATTGTATATACTAAGTTCCCAAAGTGCTGTTCCTTCCGTTGTCCATATAATGTGTAAAGCTTGAAATTTAAATTTACAAAAATCTCTCCTTTTCTACGCTCCTGCTTAACGCATCTATTGCTGGTTTTCCCCTCTTGTATCTCTTACTAATTATTTTCGATAATTTTTCTTATTTTGTTTTAAAACATGACCGTATTCTTTATAATTTACTTACATTCACTGTGTCTTGGTACCTTATATTGCTTCGTTTTTCCTCCGAGGATCTTTTTTCTTGGTCTACAGTAAGAATAATATTTTTATATTTACAAAGTACTACATGTAAAACAACATTTTAACCCTAATATTCTCTACATTTTCAGGTAAGAGAAACTCCTGCTTTAACGTTTAGAGATCTAAGGTAAGACTATTATTTACATTTTTAATAGAACCTAAATAGTTCTGTATTTGAAAGTGTTAGTTCTTTTTAAAAGACACATTTGGCTGGTATAAGATTGTGAAACCCCTAGCTGCACCTTAACTGTTTACGTTAAATTAATAGCCCTCACCCTGTCTATGAAGTTGGAAAATGTTTATGGCGTCGTAATTCCATTTACGAAGTAAAGAGTGCTAGCACCCGACAAGCTCTCTCCCTCGTTGAACTACACCGAGAAGCTAGAAATGTAAAGGAGGTCATGCTAGAAGTTCGCTAAAAGAGCATTAAGAAATGCTGTTCTCATAAGGTTAAAGGCCTGGACTGAACTATTAGACGTTGCAGCTTGATCATTTTACGATTCATTGAACAGAGACGAATTAAAAATTACAATACAATTTCAGTTCTAGAGCACTTATTAGAGCTTCTTAGAATCCTGTTTTAGTAAGTAGGGGAAGTATTGCATTCCGCCCAAAAAATCGATACCGAGATTTCACCGCAAATACATGTTTTGAGACCCCCTGAATCCAAAAAAAGCATTTTTGGAAAGATGTCCGTGTGTGTGTCTATCTGTGTGTCTGTCAGTGAACAGCATAACTCAGAAACGAACAGTCGGATAAACACCAAACTTGGTATTTAGGTTCAGTATCTTCCAGAGATGCGACACGAAGGTTTTCAAGAAAATCCCCCCACCCCAGACTACCCTTTACATGGAACATTTTTCGAAAATTTTAATTTCCTCAAAAATGGCTCTAACGATTTTGATTAAAATATCATATATTTAAGATATTTTCATGACAAATGAAATGTATATCTCGAATTTTCTGGGAATGTCTCCAAAAGTATTCTTCGTTGTGAACGACTTTTGCATAACTGGTAAACCATAAGAGATAGACAAAATTTTACTATACAAGAAATGTAGATTGTGTTAAAATACACAATTTATGTCATATACATTTTTTTGTTGAGCAAACCGTTTTCGATATATTGCTTGTTATTCCCTTAAAGTTTCCTATACTTATACTTTTTCTCAAATTCGTTAATCATTTTTTTATGTCCTGGACATGCAAAGAAAATGGAATACGCCACATAGCAACCAGCGCTTAAAATATTTGACTATCGCTTAAAGCCTACCATATTCCCCTTGCATATACAAGAAAATTAGCAATAAGATTAACATCTCGATTAACATGAAGCATATGGAGAATAAGCCTTTGTAAAAATAAGTTGTACAAGAGTAGAGAAAGTCATGTGAGTGTAACACATCAGATTAAAACAAAAAAAGACAAAAATAAAGAAAAAGGTACATGACGCTGTGGTTCTGTAATTATAAATTGTACATGCACCTCTCAGATGGCACTAGTTTCTTTGTCGTCATTACGTTTGCTTTACAAGAGCCTACCCTTTGCTCGGCTCTTTTATGACGTCACCGTCTGGTTAAAGTACGGCCTTTGCTTTCATGTCCCACTTCAGTCCTCCCGTTTCTTTATCTCCATCACCATTTTTCTCCGTCATCATTTCGGCTCATATCTTTTGTCCAATTCCGTACTTCTTGTCATTCCTGCGCAAGATGTCTCTGTACGCGGGCAGAAAAAACATCAACACTGCTTCCATCCGGCAGCAAAAGCTAAATCCCAGGCTTTTAGCTTTGGTTTGTCTTAGCATAAATCAGAGAAAGAAACGCTTTGTTCTTAATGAAGGCAAATGCTAGCTATTTATTACACTCGGTTACTGTAATTTCCCAACAGCTATTTAGTGTTGCAGTCCTGACTGTCTTTAATCAGATCTAAATAAACCTTAAATTCATTCCAAACAGATTCCAGGTCTAAAAACACTTTTGTAATTCACGTAAGGCGGAAACACAATAGTTTCTAAAACTGTTATTAAAATTTGAGCAGTACAGAGAAATGGTAAAAAATCACATTTTTACTTTCTCTACTACGTATAGTAAGTAGGGGAAGTATTGCATTCCACCCAAAAATTCGATACCGAGATTTCCCCTGAAATATATGTTTTGAGACACCCCGTATCCAAAAAAAGCATTTTTGGAAACATCTATGTGTGTCTGTGAACAGTATAGCTCAGAAAGGAACAGTCAGATAAACACCAAACTTGGTATTTAGGTTCAGTATCTTCCAGAGATGCTACACAAATGTTTTCAATAAAATCCCCCCACCCCAGATTACCCTTTACATGGGACATTTTTCGAAAATTTTACTTCTCTCAAAAATGGCTCTAACGATTTTGATTAAAATATCATATGTTCAAGATATTTTCATGACAAATAAAAGGTATATCTTGAATTTTCTGGGAATGTCTCCAAAAGTATTCTTCATTGTGAACACTTTTGCATAACTGGTAAACCATAAGAGATAGACAAACACAAAAAATGTAGATCGCGTTAAAATACACAATTTATATTATATACATTTTTGTTGTTGAATGAACCATTTTCGAGATATTGCTTGTTATTCCCTTAAATTTTTCAATACTTATTTACTCAAATGGGAATTCGTTATTCATTTTTTTGTCTTGGATATGCAAAGAGTATTAATCTGTGGCAAAGGGAATGGTGCTGCACTTTGCAACCAGCTATTAAGAGATATGTATGTGCTTAAAGGTACTGTATTTCTATATTGCCCTTGTGAATATATATTCCCCTTACATCTACAAGAAAAATAGCAATAACATAGAGTCTGCAAATGTTTATCTCGATTAACATGAAGTAGATGGAGAATAAGCGTTTGTAAAAATAGTTTGTACAAGAGTAGAGAAAGTCATGTGAGTCTAACACATCAGATTTTTTAAAGCTGTCATGCAACGCCACTTTTTAGAAAATTTTTGTGTCTTTCAACAAAGAACGACTATATTATGCCCAGCGAGCAGTTCAGCAATTAACAAAAGTTGCCAGGACCAAGAGAAGGCAATCAGAAAAGCTGAAGCAATCCAGGAATGAAGGTGCAGATGATTATGACCCTGGAATGTATTTTCAAACGGAACGAATATTAACACAATTTCGCTATAGATATTTTGAGAACATGTTTTCATTTACAATTTTAATTAAGGCATAATCTTTCTTATTGCAAACCTCGAAAAGGGTGTGCTGTCGAAGAGTTATAAAATGCTTTATTTATATCCCGCTCAGTAGATTTTATAGCTTCCTTTGTACGATAAATGTAAAATTAAAACTCATTTAAAAATAACAACAAATTTTAATACCTGGTCCAATGAAGAAATAGGTTTTACAGACTCAAGGTAAAGTTAATGGCAGCAACTGGTTGACGATGAAGCCTGTGTTGTTAACGAAAATTGATACTGAGATGGAATGGACAGATTTCTGCGAATTGCAGCATACGCAAAAAGCAGTGATTTTTAACTGTAACTGATAAAGATAATGAGTGATGTTATCAAAGATGACAAACTCGACTTTTCTATAGCATTTGTAAAATACACTTCCAGGGTAGTTATCTACTTATACTCTCTAAGGCCAAGGCAACGCCTGATCGTGCAAAAAAGAATATTTAACAATCAAGGTTTTCTTATGACTTTCTCTCTATAGTAAGTATTGTATTCCACCCAAAAATTCGATACCGAGACTTCACCGGAAATATATGTTTTCAGATCCCCCAAAAAAGCATTTTTGTAAACATGTCCGTGTGTGTGTGTGTCTGTGAACAGCATAACTCAGAAACGAACACTCGGATAAACACCAAACTTGGTATTTAGGTTCAGTATCTTTCAGAGATGCGACACGAATGTTTTCAAGAAAATCCCCCCACCCCAGATTACCCTTTACATGGAACATTTTTCGAACATTTTAAATTTCTCAAAAATGGCTCTAACGATTTTGATTAAACGTATGTTTAAGATATTTTCATGACAAATAAAATGTATATCTTGAATTTTCTGGGAATGTCTCCAAGAGTATTCTTCATTGTGAACGACTTTTGCATAACTGGTATACCATAAGAGATAGACAAAATTTTACTGCACAAGAAATGTAGATTGTGTTAAAATACACAATTCATGTCATATACATTTTTTTTTGTTGAGTGAACCATTTTAGAGATATTGCTTGGAGAAAGTAATGTGAGTGTAACACATCAGATTTTTTCTCCTATGGATATACTCCTGACAAAAAAAGAAATTCTAACCTTTTGTTATATATACAATGCAAAAACAATCGAGTTATTCCTGTTAGTTATAACTTGCAGGTTTTCCGTCAGAGAGAGATACGTGTCAATTATTCAGTGTTTGTTTGCATAGAGAATACGCTTTGTAGATGGCAAAAAACAACTCTAAATGCAGCCACTAAAATCAACAAAAGCATTTGTTCAGTTTTGTGTGCTAAGCTTGTAACATCTGTCAGAGGCAGTAGTTTTGAGGGCAGGCATTGCCAGCTTTGCATAAAAGCAAAATATGGAAATCGGGGAGTAAAGAAATGGAGAGGAAGGTAATGTATATACTTCGATGGTGTTCTGTGTATTCTTTTAGTAATACGTGCTGTTGTATTCATTATTACTCATTTCAGAAGTATATATAGGGATCTGACAGGGAATAAAATTTATTTACCAGTTGCGTATTTTAAAGAGACGTACATTTTTATGTACCTAACTACTTATTGTCCATCTTTTGAGAAAGTTTGTTACGTAATTGCTACGTATGGATAGTCAGTTTGAAGAACATGGTATCTTTACGTCATTTGCATCACGATTTGGGCGTCAATTTTGAAGTAGTTACAACCGCACGTATGGTACCCGGTAGCCTTTGCCCCAATTCTTAAAAATATTAACTTTGTAATTTGACTGTTTCTTTAAGTATTAAATACTTACGTTTGCCTCGGCTGCGTCAGTATTTTTTTAGAGACGTTTCTCTTAGTAGGGTTGTAGTGCGACTAAGAATGTAGGCTTACACAGATTATAATTTTACTTCACTCCTTTTATTAATGCTTGACACGATTTAAATAACACTTCACTGATATAGAGAGCTGTGAGATTCTCTTATTAATTACTTGCACTTTTTAACAAGTAAACTATTTTGTCTCGCACGAATACGTATTATACTTCTCGAGGACGTGTCTTGCGTCCGGTTAGGAACACTGTTTGCAGGCAACTGAATTGATTTCAACCGTCTAAACTTGTAAATTTCTGTATTTCAAGTCTCTGATTGGCTAATCCTACTCCAATAGAATACCTTCATTTAACTAAAGCTTTTTGTGGTTGTTGATTGACTATTTTATAAACTGCCACTAAAATTACATTAATGCTTCCAAGGATCACAAGTAACATCATTAAACTCTCAAACTCATTATTGCCTCAAGTTTGCCTTATTTGTTAGCAACTTTTAACCTATTATTCTCACAGCTCCTACATTATTAATTTACGTAATACATTCACGTAATATTATTGAACATGGATACAATAATATAAGAATATGCAGTGACTGTTACATACATTTTACAAATTATTACATACACATATTGCTTCAAATCGGGCTGTTATTGAATTTAAATATTATATAATTTGACTGAAATCATTTAAGTGTTAAAAACACTACCTCACTTTTATGATTTACTCGTTATACAAAATTCCTCGGGATGAAGATGACTTCACAGGCTATTTCCAGATATTATTTTGACGTACCTAAACGTCTTAAATATATGGATTTTAATCAAAGTTATTAAAGTATTTTTCAGAAAATAAAAACCAGTTTTTCACATAAAGTGTATTTTGGTGTGGGGATTCTCTTAAAAATCCTTTTGTATTTCTGGAGGATATTGAACTTATATGGTAAGTTTGGTGTTTATTGAGCATTTCGCATTTGAGTTATGCGCGCGCCCTGAAATCCTCTTTTTTGGTTCAGTGTGTCCCAAAATATGTATTCCCCTGAAATCTATACGTGGACGACACAAAAGTTTTAGAAAGTCAAACCAGATTACTTTTAAAAAAATCTGATGTGTTACACTCACACGACTTTCTCTACTCTTGTACAAACTATTTTTTTACAAACGCTTATTCTCCATCTACTTCATGTTAATCGAGATAAACATTTGCAGACTGTATCTTATTGCTAATTTTCTTGTAGATGTAAGGGGAGAATATATTTATAAGGGCAACAGAGAAATACAGTAGCCTTTAAGCACATACATATCTCTTAATAGCTGGTTGCACCATTCCCTTTGGCACAGATTAATACTCTTTGCATATAAAAGACAAAAAATGAATAACGAATTCCCATTTGAGAAAATAAGTATTTAAAAATTTAAAGGAATAACAAGCAATATCTCGAAAATGGTTCAGTCAACGAAAAAAATGTTTGACATAAATTGTGTATTTTATTCGATCTACATTTTTTGTGTAGTGAAA
The DNA here is from genome assembly GCA_030765065.1 of Deroplatys truncata. NCBI lineage: Eukaryota > Metazoa > Arthropoda > Insecta > Mantodea > Mantidae > Deroplatys > Deroplatys truncata. The sequence continues at coordinate 143,239,235 of CM060985.1, read as the reverse complement.
TTTTGTCTATCTCTTATGGTTTACCAGTTATGCAAAAGTCGTTCACAATGAAGAATACTTTTGGAGACATTCCCAGGAAATTCAAGATATACATTTTATTTGTCATGAAAATATCTTAAACATATGATATTTTAATCAAAATCGTTAGAGCCATTTTTGAAAAAAATTAAATGTTTCGAAAAATCTTCCATGTAAAGGGTAATCTGGGGTGGGAGGATTTTCTTGAAAACCTTTGTGTCGTATCTCTGGAAGATACTGAATCTAAATATCAAGTTTGGTGTTTATCCGACTGTTTGTTTCTGAGTTATGCTGTTCACAGACAGACACACACACACACACACGCGGACATGTTTCCAAAAATGCTTTTTTTGGATTCATGGGGTCTCAAAACATGTATTTCCGGTGAAATCTCGGTATCGAATTTTTGGTTGGAATACAATACTTTCCCTACTTACTATACGTAGTAGAGAAAGTAAAAATTAAATTATTTTTATTGTTTTTCAAAATATTCCCCTTTAACATCAAAACATTTTTGCATTCGATGAAACCAGCCCTTAAAGAAATGAAGCCCCTGTTCGTGGGCACTTCAGAAACAGCTTTTTATAATGTTACACTGCTTCATCTGATGACGAAAAACTGATTACATGCATTTTATGTTGATTTTTGTATACACAAAGAAATCACAAAGTACTAGGTCAGGGCTGTATCGTGAAGGGTGCATAATGCTAACCTTTAGGGCATCCATATACTCAGTTGTTACTTCACGTATGGAAAGCAATTTGAAGGAGTTGTATTATATTTCAACTGTTGGGGAGCCGAACTTGAAGCAGTTGCAACCACACGTATGGTAAAAAGGTTTTTGATAGCCTTCGCCCCAAATCTTTCCGGTGGCCTTTGTCCCAAGTTTAAAAATATTAACTTTGTAATTTGACCGTTTCTTTAAATGTTATATATTTATGTTTGCCTCGGCTGCGTCAGCATTATTGTTAGAGACATGGATTTCTTTGCAAGGCGAAGTGCGGCTAAGAATGTAGGCTTACACAGATTACAATTTTTACTTCACTACATTTATTAATCCTTGACATAATTTAAATAACACTTCACTGATATAGCGAGCTGTGAGATTCTTTTATTAATTACTTGAAGTTTACACGTAAACTATTTTCCTCTCACACGAATACGTATTAAATTTATCGAGGACACATCTCGCGTCCGGTTAGAAACAATGTCTACAACCAACGCGTCCAGTTCTGAGCGCTGTCTACAAGCAACTGACTTGATTTCTACCGCCTAAATTTGTAAACTTCTGTATTTCAAGTCTCTGATTGGCTATTCCTAATCCAATAGAATACTTTTATTTAACTAAAGCTTTTTCTGGTTGTTGATTGGCTATTTTATAAACTGTCACAAAAAATTACATTATTGTTGCTCCAAGAATGACTAGTAGTATTGTTACTTTACACATATTGCTAAGGCGGGCTGTTATTGAATTTATATATTATATAATTAGACTGAAACCATTTAAGTGTTAAAAATACTGCCTCAGATGTAATATTATTTTTAATTTTGGTAGTTTTACACGAACTTTTCAAAAAATTTGCGGTAAACATACATTTGTGTAGCAGTCAGCAGTAACGGTACATCTATCTCCTAATGCTATAGTAGCAATATGACCTGTTTTAGAAAAACAATCTAGCAACAATCCTCTTAGCAGCACTGCGAATTCGTTGGACTTTTGTAGGCTTAGGTTCTGTTCGAAAGACGCATTAAGCCGATTGACTTTTGTTTTCAGAAGCATAGCACTAAATCAAAAATTCATTACCAGTAACGATATTCCAAACCAAATTTAAAGTGCCGCCTTGGAATTTTTTCAGGGTCCAATCATGCGTTGATGTTTTTGACCGAGCGTCAGTTTATCTGGAATTCATCGACAACAACGTCTAACTGTTGATGTAAACAGTTTTGGATTTGACTCCACCAATGCTCAATGTCGCTCGAATAAATTCATAAGATGTCCGTCGATCTTCTTCAAGCATTGCTCGAACATTGCCATTATTTTCATCAGTAACATCTGTTTTTGGGCGTCCTTCACGAAATTCATCACTAAGAAAACCCGATCTGTTTTGAATTCGCTGTACCAATTATAATTGTTGCCTTAGTTGGGGGCTTCTTCTCCATTCTTAGCATTGTTTAGGCATTAATAACAATTTAAAATCGTAAAAAATCATAGCCAGAAATGTTCTCTAATCAAATTTATTTTTAAATGAACACAAACTATTTAAATGATGATAATTAACAAACTATTAGACCATATCGATCAGGCTCGCAAAACATCAGAAAGTAGCTGTCAAATATAAACAAATTTCATTTGTTTGTAGAAAAATACCATTGTAAAATTTTCTGTATCAACCTCGTAAATCGAATTTTTTGCGTGCTAGCAATATATCTGCTTATAGCAAGCTATAAATAAAGTAAAATTATACCATTTTATTTTTTGTAAATAACATATTCAGTAATGTTGGCTCGTAAATTTCAATCAGACGTATAAATTTATACTAATTCTTAATTAATTATGTTCTTAATTAGTTATTCATTTTGGAAAAATAAAAGCTAGAACGCAAGCATTTTCTTTTCAGCATTAAATACTATAAAAGGTTGCTTAAAATGTCTTGAACTAGTTCATAGTTGCATAGTGATAGTACGTCTCCCATTGATACAAATATGTGATAATATTTAAAAGTATTTCGTTGTTATTTTTAGGGGTCGAAGACTTCTGGTCTGTGCTCCCACGAAACAAAATAAAATGAGATAAATGGTGCGCAAAGCGGACGGCAAGGCCGCTGCCATCTGTACCAGATTAGGCAAGCAAACGGTAGAAGACGAATTGAGTCCATCTGTTAGCAAATTACGGAAGCACATTTGCGGAGTAGCCATTTGAGGGGTATCTCGTGCTGCGTTAGTGAGCGTAATATATTAATGGCAAACGCAGTTCACAGCAAAATGCCAATTCTAACATTTTTGGAAATTTGGAAGGAATGAACCAATTATTTAGTTAATTTGTCGTGCATTTAATTTTGACTAATCCAATGTAAGCATAGCTTTCGATTTCAACCAGTCACTCCGTATGTGATCGTAAAATTGTTGCAAGAAATTTTCATGCCGAACTATCTTTTTCTTGACAAACCTACCTAGGTAGTTTGTATTGGTCAAAACTGCTATAAACTACCTCGGTGGTGGAACGGTTGTGTCTCTCCCTAACCCAGGGGCCCGCTTTCGAATCTCGGTTGGGGTGATTTCGCGGTTTTCTCATATATTATATAAAACAAACAGTGAACATCTCTCAGTTCGATGATTCCAGGTTCATTTCACGCACTTTATTTACAGTCTATGTAGGCCTGACTTAAAAAACGGACTTTGTATAAACCAAAATAAAACAAAAATTCCGTTTACTGTGCATAAAACTCTATGTATGAAATGTAATAATAGTAATATGGAATAAGCGTCATTCTTTGCTAACCTCCATTTACAAAATGTTGTTAGCAAATATTTCACATTGATTATATAATCTCGCGATACGCTTCTAAAACGTTCTATATTATCAAACACACCATGGTTACATGCACTACAGATTATGAAGTTATAGGCTATCCATAAAAGCCAGTATTAGCTTTATTAATTTATTTCTAAAACTGGAAAAAACAGCTTTACTGTGCGTGCCATTTAAAGAAAACTTCAAATAGTTATGCTTAAAAAATGGCGATGTAGAGCGGTTATAGCTGTAAGCGTAAGAATATTCCAATAGTAATTTATTTTTCCAACATGATGGGACCGTGCCTATTCTGTTATTAACTCAGAGCTGCGTGGGACACCCTGGAAGTCGAGGCTGTTAATAGTTTATAAAAATGCTCACCAGGTAACCGGCTCTAACTCATTACAAATTTACTTTCTCTACTACGTATAGTAAATAGGGGAAGTATTGTATTCCACCCAAAAATTCAATACCGAGATTTCACCGGAAATATATATTTTGAGACCCTCTGAATGCAAAAAAAGCATTTTTGGAAACGTGTCTGTGTGTGCGTCTGTGTGTGTGTGTGTGTGTGTGTGTGTCTGTGAACACCATAACTTAGAAACGAACAATCGGATAAACACCAAACTTGGTATTTAGGTTCAGTATCTTCCAGAGATGCGGTACGAAGGTTTTCAAGAAAATCGCCCCATCCCAGATTATCCTATACATGGAACATTTGTCGAAAATTTTAATTTTCTCAAAAATGGCTCTAACGATTTTGATTAAAATATCATATGTTTAAGATATTTTCATGACAAATAAAATGTATATCTTAAATTTTCTGGGAATGTCTCCAAAATTATTCTTCATCGTGAACGACTTTTGCATAACTGGTAAACCATAAGAGATAGACAAAATTTTACTACACAAGAAATGTAATTCGCGTCAAACTACACAACTTATGTCATATACATTTATTTTTTTTGTTGAGTGAACCATTTTCGAGATATTGCTTGTTATTCCCTTAAATTTTTCACATACACACGGACATGTTTCTAAAAATGCTTTTTTTGGATTCAGGGGATGTCAAAACACATATTTCCGGTGAAATCTCGGTATCGAATTTTTGGGTGGAATGCAGTACTTCCCCTACTTACTATACGTAGTAGAGAAAGTAAAAAATCTAGTATACTGTCTACCGGCTGTCCAGGAAGATGCCGGATGACCTTGAAGCGTCTCACAACGCCGCCTTGTTCCAAAACCGCCCAGATGTACCCAATCTCCCATGGGCATCAGGAGCCACTCTCCCGCCGAGTCCAACCCAATACAAACGACTGCTCGGTAGGTCCGAACGTTTGGCCCGGCGTACTTCTAGTAACGTGGAGTGAAGGGGAACCGGCTGAACCAGTCAGCATCCCGTCTTCTAGTCCGGCCGCCCTATGTCTCCACTCACCTCGTCAGGGGTCTAGGATCTAGGCAATTTCTGTGTACGTCGAGGTGCTAAGTGCCCCTGCCGATCCTCGTTCTATCCTTCTACTATAGGAAGAAGCAAATAAGTTATTTTTGTGTTTGGTAGTAACTTAGAAATATGCTGAAAACGTGTTACAGATCCTTGGGGTTAAAAAGACAAATCTTGGAATATTCGATATTCCGGATCAGTGAGTCGTGAATAATTACAGGTGATGAGAGTCGCATCTATAAGGGTTTTATATCGAGTTGTCACCAGAAATTCTGATCGAGGCTGTTCGACAAACTTGGTTCACTGCTGTGAACCCACAAAACAAGAAAACCGTGGGGGCGTTCCAGCAAATAGCGTAATAATTCTAACAAAGCAGCAGGCAGCTATTGTTATGCCTCTAATTAGGCTCCCTAAAGCGATACCGTTCACAATCGCTATTCGGCAGTTTGCCCACGCTTCGCTGATTCGGCTTGTTGAAGAGTTGAATAGAAAACTTCTTTTGGTCAGCCTACGTGCGGAAACTTCTAGCGTTTCTACGCATTTACGGAATACCAGCGAAGGCATTATATCAGAAGAGCATCTATAGTTTATAAACAGCTTAAATGATTCCAGTAGAGTAAATTGTGATCGAAAAATCTGATGTATTATACTCACATGTCTTTCTCTACTCTTGTACAAACTATTTTTACAAACGCTTATTCTCCATATGCTTCAAGTTAATCGAGATATCGAGATGTCAATCTTGTAGATGCAAGGGGAACATGTAGGCTTTAAGCGATAGTCAAATATTTTAAGCGCTGGTTGCTATGTGGTGCAATCCATTCTCTTGGCATGTCCAGGACATAAAAAGATGATTAACGAATTTGAGAAAAATTATAAGTATTGGAAACTTTAAGGGAATAACAAGCAATACCTCGAAAATGGTTGACTCAAAAAAAAATGTATATAACATACATTGTGTATTTTATCGCGATCTACATTTTTTGTGTAGTAAAATTTTGTCTATATCTTATGGTTTATCAGTTATGTAAAAGTCGTTCACAATGAAGAATACTTTTGGAGACATTCCCAGAAAATTCTAGATATACATTTTATTTGTCATGCAAATATCTTAAATATATGATATTTTAATCAAAATCGTTAGAACCATTTTTGAGAAATTTAAAATTATCAAAAAATGTTCCATGTAAAGAGTATTCCGGGTTGGGAGGATTTTCTTGAAAACCTTTGTGTCGCATCTCTGGAAGATACTGAACCTGAATACCAAGTTTGGTGTTTATCCCATTGTTCGTTTCTGCGTTATGCTGTTCATAGACACACAGACAGACACACACACGGACATATTTCTAAAATGCTTTTTTTGGATTCAGGGGTTCTCAAAACATATATTTCCGGTGAAATCTCGGTACGGAATTTTTGGGTGGAATACAATACTTCCCCTACTTACTATACGTAGTAGAGAAAGTAAAAATTAAGGAACAATGCCTATAGCGAGACCATGAGTTGGACGTCACCTAGGCACGAAGTTGACATTTCACTTTGTATTCCAAATGATTTTTCATACTACTCTTATAAAAACTTAGTAAAATCCCTCATCTACGGATTGCGCAAGTGTTCAGGAGGGATAAATCACTCCCACTCCACTTCTCTTTTGCCTAGTTACTGAGTTATCCAATACAGTGTATTAAAGAGAAAGTGGGCTGATACGCGGGAAACAAGTGTCACGTTACTATAAACGCTACAGTTTTTTTGTGTAGAAATGTTTAATAGGATCTTGTTTACATCGTGATAACCCCAAAACTAAAATATTTATTCCAGTTCTGTAAGCGGTATGTTAAAGAGCACAGTTTCGAGATGATGATAATGTGTGATTGGTCTCCCTGTAAAACAAGTTAAAGCCGCTAGTTTTGTTTGTAAACCTGCAATTGAAACAGCTTGTTTTACGAAAAATTAATCAAGGAGGAAATTTTTTCTTCAAGAGATAGATGAGGTTACTGAAGGCTATGAAATACCCTAAAAAGTGTGAATTAACTTTTGTTAGTATCCCATGATAATACCGCATGTATGTGAAATGCTATCCCTAGTTATATGCAAACATGTTTTTACACCCGCTGTACCTTGCTCTTTACGTGTCCTGTCAGAGCAATCTACAGACACAGTACTTTCACTTTCTACAAACAAACACTTTTTTAAAATAAGTGAATCGTTTCCACATAATATTGCATAAATTATGAAGTAAGTGAAAGTCTTGAAGGATTTTTCTGTAGAATACAAGATATTTTTTATTTCTCTACTACGTATAGTAAGTAGGGGAAGTATTGTATTCCACCCAAAAATTCGATACCGAGTTTTCACGGGAAATATGTTTTGAAACCCCTTGAATCCAAAATTAAGCATTTTTGGAAATATGCTAATCTTATTGCTAATTTTCTTGTAGATGCAAGGGGAATGTTATAGGTTTCAAGCGATAGTCAAATGTTTTAAGAGCTGGTTGCTATGTGGAGTTTTCCATTCTCTTTGCATTACCAGAACAAAAAAAAAATGAATAACGAATTTCATCTGAGAAAAAGTAAAAGTATTGGAAAATTTAAGGGAAAAACAAGCAATATCTCGAAAAAGGTTCACTCAAGAAAAAAAATGTATATGACATAAATTGTGTATTTTAACGCGAACCACATTTTTTGTGTAGTAAAATTTTATCTATCTCTTATGGTTTACCAGTTATGCAAAAGTCGTTCACAATGAAGAATACTTTTGGAGACATTCCAAGAAACTTCAAGATATACATTTCATTTGTAATGAAAATATCTTTAACATATGATATTTTAATCAAAATCATTAGAGCCATTTTTGAGAAAATTAAAATTTTCGAATAGTGTTCCATTTAAAGGGTAATCTTGGGTGGGGGATTTTTTTGAAAATCTTCGTGTCGCATGTTCTAGAAGATTCTGAAACTAAATACCAAGTTTGGTGTTTATCCGACTGTTCGTTTCTGAGTTAAGCTGTTCACAGACACACACATAGACATGTTTCCAAAAATCCTTTTTTTGGATTCAGGGGGTCTCAACACATGCATTTCCGGTGAAATCTCGGTATCGAATTTTTGAGTGGAATACAATACTTCCCCTACTTACTATACGTACTAGAGAAAGTAAATAAAGTAGAGAAAGTAAATAAAGTAATGTAATTATTTCAGTTATAGTTAGGTTTTATAAAGTAAAACACGATATAAGAGGTATTATAATAAACCCATTGAAACAAAAACATTTTCAACAAGGAAAATATAGTATGCTTTCCTTAGCAGAACGTTACCCAGATTAGATCAAGATGTGGTAAAATAAATTAGGAATAATAAGAAGAAAAATACTGTTTTAAGGATATTAAATACAAATAAAGTGGTATGTGTAATAAAATCGATAGATAGTGAAAAATTAAACAGAAGATGAATTTAATGTATTGAATACTAAAAGAGTATTGTATGTAGACGTTAAAGAGATCTTAGTTATTCAGGAGGCCAATAAAAAGTAGAGGAAGAAGATGAAATAATTTTCTCCTTTTAATTAATATCATCTACCTTTAAAAGTGCGTCATTACCTTCAACTGTCTAAACACAAAATAAAATCGGTTTCTATTTCACTGAATTTGGAGAATAACTTGTAATGCAATAAAATAATAGTACTAATTTCATGCTTGCTTTACTTAAGTTACATTTCTCCCAACCTGATTCAGCCATAATGAAAAGCTAGGTTGAGCGTAGGAACCAGGCAAGGTTTATGTTCTTTTCCAGCCATTGCACTGTCTGTACACGACCGTGTAAACAATTTACAGTCCTGGTGCGATATATTCCGCAAGATACATTTGCTTGTTTGACATTTGAATGCATAAGGATTCCCTATACAAGTGTTTGAATCCTTTGCTTTCCCTCGCGAGTGGGTGGGAACGGTAAACTCCAAGGGGATTTCGTGTGGGGTGTCGCCGTTAATGGGAGAGCAAATGTTTTACATTACCCGGGTCCCTTAATTTGTCGACGAAACAACCGGGCGATAAAAAAAAGTTGCGGCGAAACTTGGCGATCTGGGTTAAGCTGGGATAATGGCCAGCCGCTTAATGGACCTTGTCCTCGCAGAATTCTAATCCTTCGGACCGCGGGTTCGACTCCTCAGCTCGTACGTGACCGGATTACGCCTTATATCCATGATATTAACGTTGCAACTTGTGTTGTGATGGGGGTCTTAATGCTGCAAGATGCTGCCGAATGTTCCTGTCTCAGATTGATGCAAGGGTACCCCTTTCTTATTACGTCACATTATTTTATTTCCAATTAGAAGAAGAACTGCACTGAAAATACGAGAGAAACATGTAGAGGAAGAAGTTGGGGAAGCACTTATAGAAATACGAGGGCTGAATAACAAAGACTGAGACTGATTTTTGTTCACAGATGTTTATTACTCCAATTCAGTGTTTACATGATCTTTTTCAAAGTATTCCCCTCCTACTTCAATACACTTTTTATATCGTCTCTGCCAGTCCTTGAACACGTGCTGCAGACCATTATTTGTCAGGTCCTTGAGAATCGCCTCACTTTTCTTGAGCACTGCTTCAGAGTTCTCAAATCGAATACCCCTAAGCTTAGCCTTTAGTGATGGGAATACAAAAAAGTCACAGGGTGCAAGACCGGGGCTATAAGGTGGATGTGGTACACAGGTAATGTTGAATCGAGCTAGAAACTGCATGACTTGATTTGCGACGTGAGGCCGTGCATTGTCATGTGAAGTCGCCACCCAGTCCGAGAAAGCTCTGGTCGTTTCTTTGTAATGTGCTTCCTCAGTGTAGCCAATACTGACGTGTAGTATGCTGCTGTAACAGTAGTGTGAGGGGGAACTGCATGCTGGTAAATTATTCCATTACAGTCAAAAAATGTGATCATCATCAATTTCCCTGCAGATGGAGCAACTTTTGCCTTTTTTGGTGTTGGAGAACCTGGCTTTTCATAAGTTTCGCTGGCTGTATGGTTTAAACGAAAACAGAATTTGACTGCGCTGTACTGCTCCTCTCGCGTCACCTCCATTGTCTGGTATGTGAAATGCACGTAGGGTCTACAAAATAGAGCATTACTACCAACCTACCAATACGAGAGTGCTGCCGCTTACCAACATTATACATAAAAACCCGTTCTTTTCAAATATTTATGTTACAGATACGAAACTATCACGGAAGCTACAGGAAAAAATTAGTCTCAGTCTTTGTTGATCAGCCCTCGTAAAATACAGAAAAGTCTTCGTCTGTAAAGCTCCACATATATGGCCTATGACCTTGGGGGTTAGCTCATTCCACCAAGCGGAATTTCTAAGGAGGAGGCATCAGAGGGTGGGGTCGTTACCTCCGATGGTAGGGTGGTGATGAAGATGGCGGTAGAATGAGAGGACCTACGGCTTTTACTAGATTCCGAACCACATTGGGCCTTGGGTATATTTCACATTAGCAAGTCAGAGGTGAAGGAGTGGATAGGGACGACTTAAAATCGCCACCTTAGATCCGGGACCCTCAGAACGACCTAGAACCGGAAACGAAACCACTGTACCACCTCAGCGCTGATGGAATCTGCAATGTACTGCAAAGGAAGGAACAGAACCCTTCGTTTACGCAGTCACATATTTGAGAATGGTAAATGTTCTGAGGAGATCCTGGAGACGTTGATAATATTTCTATATATTGATTAGGATTAGATTTGCATCCAATCGGCACACCGCATGTACGCAATAGAAGACTATTTGTCTTCCAACGTGACCCCTGGGAGTAAGGGAAGATGCGAAGGGCAACTATATCCGGACGAGGCGCGCTGTGAGGCTCGGCGTCCCTAACGAGCCATCTTCAACTTGGGGCTTCTGGAATGAAACAGCCACTCCTCAGCCGGTCAGCCAAGCGCAAGGAAGAAATCTTCACACAGTGCAAATTCTACCGTCCCGCCGCAACGCACAAATCGCCGTCGCCTGGTCCTGTAACTCTGAAGCATATGAAGATGAAAAAGATGAATTTATTATACCGAAAAAAACGAAAGCTAACAAATACAATTATTGCAGGACTATCTGCCTGAGATACATTATTCCGCAAACATTCTCGAGTACATAAATGTAAACCTTTCTTCTAAGATAGAACGGGAAATGACGCAAGAGATACAGTTTAATTGCTATGAACAAAGGGTGGAGGATGAAGTACACATGGTATTTGACACAGTAGTCTGTAAGAATGTTAGATGAGATTATTAAGAAAAAAAATCTGATGTGTTACGCTCACATGACTTTCTCTACTCTTGTACAAACTATCTTTACAAACGCTTATTCTCCATCTACTTCATGTTAATCGAGATAAACATTTGCAGACTCTATCTTAATGCTAATTTTCTTGTAGATGTAAGCGGAATATATATTTACAAGGGCAGTATCGATATACATATGTGCCTTTAAGCACATACATATCTCTTAATAGCTGGTTGCTAGGTGCAGCACCGTTCTCTTTTCCACAGATTAATACTCTTTGCACATCCAAGACAAAAAAATCTGATGTGTTACACTCACATGACTTTCTCTACTCTTGTACAATCTATTTTTACAAACGCCTATTCTCCATATGCTTCATATTAATCGAGATATCGAGATGTCAATCTTATTTGTAATTTTCTTGTAGATGCAAGGGGAATATGGTAGCTTTTAAGCGATAGTCAAATATTTTATCGCTGGTTGCTATGTGGCGCATTCCATTCTCTTTGCATGTCCAGGACATAAAAAAATCTGATGTGTTACACTCACATGACTTTCTCTACTCTTGTACACACTATTTTTACAAACGCCTATTCTCCATATGCTTCATGTTAATCGAGATGTCAATCTTATTGGTAATTTTCTTGTAGATGCGAGGGGAATATGGTAGCTTTTAAGCGATAGTCAAATATTTTAGCGCTGGTTGCTATGCGGCGAATTCCATTCTCTTTGCATGTCTAGGACATAAAAAAATGAATAACGAATTTGAGAAAAAGTATAAGTATTGGAAAATTTAAGGAAATAACAAGCAATATCTCGAAAACGGTTCACTTAACAAAAGAAATGTATATGACATAAGTTGTGTATTTCAACGCGATCTACATTTTTTGTGTAGTAAAATTTTGTCTATCTCTTATGGTTTACCAGTTATGCAAAAGTCGTTCACAATGAAGAATGCTTTTGGAGACATTCCCAGAAAATTCGAGATATACATTTCATTTCACATGACTTTATCTTAAACATATGATATTTTAATCAAAATCGTTAGAGCCATTTTTGAGAAAATTAAAATTTTAGAGAAATGTTCCATGTAAAGGGTAGTTTGGGGTGGGGGGATTTTCTTGAAAACCTTCGTGTCGCATCTCTGGAAGATACTGAACGTAAATACCAAGTTTGGTGTTTATCCGACTGTTCGTTTTTGAGTTATGCTGTTCACAGACACACACACACACAGACACACACACAGACACACACACAGACACACACACAGACACACACACAGACACACACACAGACATGTTTCCAAAAATGCTTTTTTTGGATTCAGGAGGTCTCAAAACATGTATTTCCAGTGAAATCTCGGTATCGAATTTTTGGGTGGAATGCAATACTTCCCCTACTTACTATACGTAGTAGAGAAAGTAAAAATGAATAACGAATTTGAGAAAAAGTATAAGTATTGGAAAATTTAAGGAAATAACAAGCAATATCTCGAAAACAGTTCACTCAACAAAAAAAATGTATATGATATAAGTTGTGTATTTTAACGCGATCTACATTTTTTGTGTAGTAAAATTTTGTCTATCTCTTATGGTTTACCAGTTATGCAAAAGTCGTTCATAATGAAGAATACTTTTGGAGACATTCCCAGAAATTTCGAGATATACATTTCATTTCTCATGACATTACCTTAAACATATGATATTTTCATCAAAATCGTTAGAGCCATTTTTGAGAAAATTAAAATTTTCGAAAAATGTTCCATGTAAAGGGTAGTCTGGGGTGGGGGGATTTTCTTGAAAATCTTCGTGTCGCATCTCTGGAAGATACTGAACGCAAATACCAAGATTGGTGTTTATCCGACTGTTAGTTTTTGAGTTATGCTGTTCACAGACACACACACACACACACACACACACAGACACACACAGGCACACACACGGACATGTTTCCAAAAATGCTTTTTTTGGATTCAGGAGGTCTCAAAACATGTATTTCCGGTGAAATCTCGGTATCGAATTTTTGGGTGGAATGCAATACTTCCCCTACTTACTATACGTAGTAGAGAAAGTAAAAATGGAAAACGAATTCCCATTTGAGAAAATAAGTATTGAAACATATAAGGGAATAACAAGTAATATCTCGAAAATAGTTCACTCAACAACAAAAATGTATATGACATAAATTGTGTATTTTAACGCGATCTACATTTTTTGTATAGTAAAATTTTGTCTATCTCTTATGGTTTACCAGTTATGCAAAAGTCGTTCACAATGAAGACATTCCCAGAAAATTCAAGATATACATTTTATTTGTCATGAAAATATCTTAAACATATGATATTTTAATAAAAATCGTTAGAGCCATTTTTGAGAGAATTAAAATTTTCGAAAAATGTTCCATGTAAAGGGTAATCTGGGGTGGGGGATATTCTTGAAAACCTTCGTGTCGCATCTCTGGAAGATACTGAACCTAAATACCAAGTTTGGTGTTTATCCGACTGTTCGTTTCTGAGTTATTCTGTTCACAGGCAGACACACAGACACACACGGACATGTTTCCAAAAATTCTTTTTTTTGGTTTCAGGGAGTCTCAAAACATGTATTTCCGGTGAAATCTCGGTATCGAATTTTTGGGTGTATTACAATACTTCCCATACTTACTATACGTAGTAGAGAAAGTAAAAATAAAGAAAAATACCTAACTTGGAGAGACGGCTAAGTAATTTATTCAGGGTGGAGACTGCTGTGAGTGTTGAGACTGTACAATATCTCCAAAACTAAGCGTTGTAGAAAGAAATGTCTTGAATAAAAGTTGCTTCATATAATGGGAGAAAGTAAGTTCCATTAATGATGTGTTACACTCGCATGACTTTCACTACTCTTGTACAAACTAGTCTTACAAACGCTTATTCTCCATCTACTTCATGTTAATCGAGATGTTAATCTTATTATTAATTTTCTTGTAGATGCAAGGGGAATAAGGAAGGCTTTAAGCGACAGACAAATATTTTAACGCTGTTTGCTATGTGAGGCATTCCATTCTCTTTGCATGTCCAGGACATAAAAAAAGATTAACGAATTTCCATTTGAGAAAAAGAATAAGTATTGGAAAATTCAAACAAATAACAAGGAATATCTCGGAAATGGCTCACTGAATAATAACATTGTATATGACAGAAATTGTGTGTTTTAACGAGATCTACCTTTTGTGTGCAGAAATATTTTGTCTATCCCTTTAAGTTTTACCAGTTATGCAAAATTCATTCAGAATGAACTCGACTTTTGGGGATATTCCCAGAAAATTGAGGATATTCGTTTCATTTGTCATGAAAATATCTTAAACATATGATATTTTAATCAAAATCGTTAGAGCCATTTTTGAGAGAATAAAAGTTTTCGAAAACTGCTCCATGTAAAGATGGTCTTGGGTGGGGATTTTCTTTAAAATTTTCGTGTCGCGTTTTTGAAAGCTACTGAATTCGTTCTTGAGTTATGCTGTTCACAGACATACACATACGGCCCTTTTTTATTAAATGCTTTCTTTTTACTTTCTCTACTACGTATAGTAAGTAGGGGAAGTATTGTATTCCACCCAAAAATTCGATACCGAGATTTCACCGGAAATACATGTTTGAGACCCCCTGAATCCAAAAAAAGCATTTTTGGAAACATGTCCGTGTGTGTGTCTGTGAACAGCATAACTCAAAAACGAACAGTCGGATAAGCACCAAACTTGGTATTTAGGTTCAGTATCTTCCAGAGATGCGACACGAAGGTATTCAAGAAAATCCCCCCACCCCAGACTCCCTTTACATGAAAGATTTTTCGAAAATTTTAATTTTCTCAAAAATGGCTCTAACGATTTTGATTAAAATATCATATGTTTAAGATAATGGCATGAAAAATGAAATGTATATCTCGAATTTTCTGGGAATGTCTCCAAAAGTATTCTTCATTGTGAACGACTTTTGTATAACTGGTAAACCATAAGAGATAGACAAAATTTTACTACACAAAAAATGTAGATCGCGTTAAAATACACAACTTATGTCATATACATTTCTTTTGTTGAGTGAACCGTTTTCGAGATATTGCTTGTTATTTCCTAAAATGTTCCAATACTTATTTTCTCAAACGGGAATTCGTTATTCATTTTTTGTCTTGGATATGCAAAGAGAATGGAATGCGCCACATAGCAACCAGCGTTAAAATATTTGACTATCGCTTAAAAGCTACCATATTCCCCTTGCATCTACAAGAAAATTAGCAATAAGATTGACATCTCGATATCTCCATTAACATGAAGCATATGGAGAATAGGCGTTTGTAAAGTTAGATTGTACAAGAGTAGAGAAAGTCATGTGAGTGTAACACATCAGATTTTTTTATTAACAAGCAACTTTTATTTGAGACATTTCTTTCTACAACACTTAGTTTTGGAGATATTGTACAGTCATAAATGGTCCACCCTGTATAATATGCAAATGAAGAAATCGAACAATATGTGTGAGAGGAAAGTGGAACAGTAGGGGGTATGACAGAAATCCCGCCGGTTCAACGTTATCTTGGATGTTAGGTAAACAAACTGATTATGGATTATGAGAAATAATATGCCTAAGATTTATAAAAGAAGTAACATTTTAATAGAGATAAATGCAAAGGGTGAGAAGTACGGATGAAGATGCACTAAAAAGAACCACAGTTCAGCTTTAGAATGCGTGCTGACAACTGGCGGCAGAAAAAGGAAAGGAGTTATCTCCGGATGAGCACACAGCTACAACAAAACTCCATCTGTGGTCCGGCGACATTGCACAGATGTCGCTAAACTAACAGCTTTTTGATGCCGCTTCCCACCGAGGGATGGAAACAACGGACCGACTAGGTATTGTTCGAGAGCACTAAGAACTCTCCAGAAACCCCGTGACGTCATTGTTTAAACTGGCAGGCACTGGCCAGATGAGACCCACTTCAGTGATGAACGTGGAAGTTCCTGAGCTAAATTTGTTCCCAAATTTCACACGTACATTCACCTCCTGTTCCTTTCGGATGCATGCGCATAGGTAAGGTTAGTGTGTAGTAAGATATGCAGCATTCTAAAGATGGTTTGAAAATAAGTTATAATACCAGGCTGGCCACGTAGCTCAGGCGGTAGAGCACCCGCCTGCTGCACGAGGGGTTCCGGGTTCGATTCCCTACTGGAGGGTGGGAATTTTTCTGTCCTCCCCAGAGTCTGGAAGTATGAATGCAAGAGTGCAAGAAACCCAAAGACAAGAGAATACGAGTTAACACCATTGCCAATAGCCAAAAAGTTGCGAAGTAATGGCCGCTGATAAGACCAACGTACTTAAAGGTGTGGTATAAATGGAATTTTATAACATGCTTTTCATTATGCAAATGAGAATCGATTAATTGCCGGTATGTCAGCGTATTGACCATCTGCATGAGGTGGAAAAATCAGGTGGGTGCAAAGAAAAAATATTAAGACAACAGTATGAGTTTTTAAAATAGTGTTAGTTAACAAAACGTAATAAATAATTATTTTGTTAAGATTTGTAATCGCAAAATTGGCACATAAGCCAATTAATGTTTGATACGATATAATTATAGGTCTTTCATTGATGTTTTCTGGTTAACACGAAAAGTAGTGTAGCTCCGAAAGCATACCAACTATAACAAACACAATATAGAGAGTTTTACAGAATTGTTGAAAACGTTTTAGAAATGAGAGTGGCGAGATCCTTTGAAACACTTTACGTATGTGCCTAGTATATGTCTTGTTTCTCAGGTTTGAATATAAAGCACTTAAGTAGTAAACCTTTTATGAAATCAGCTGAGCGACGTAATTCAATACTACTAAGGATTCAAGTGCATGCAGAAGGTTAGGGAAAGTAGCATACACAGGAAATAGCTATTTTACTTGAAATTTATGATTTAAATGATATTTTTGTATGTTGGCAAGGACTGATTTTTTATGGAACCTATACAATCCATTTCCAGGTTATACACATATACTCTTAGATTCCAAGAAAAGGAACGAGGTGTTCCTTTGGATTCATTTTTATTAACACCCCGAAAGGGAGTCGGTTTATTATCCATTTTTGAGAACAGCTTAGTTACAGAGAAGTATCTCACATTTAAAGCAAATATCCAAACTGGCAAAGCGTTCAAACTAAAGTTATCATTAGACAGTTATAAGGGGTATTTCAAAGAACAGCGAAATTTTTAAAATATGTCAATTCATACACATT
Source organism: Deroplatys truncata (assembly GCA_030765065.1). Taxonomy (NCBI): domain Eukaryota; kingdom Metazoa; phylum Arthropoda; class Insecta; order Mantodea; family Mantidae; genus Deroplatys; species Deroplatys truncata. The sequence goes on along the minus strand of CM060985.1, from coordinate 143,221,758 downwards.
AAACTAGAGACAACGTCGTTTTTTATTCAGTTTGTAAAAGAAAATCTTTTGTGTTACATTCACTTGGGTTGCTTGTACAAGCTATAGCTTATTCTTCTGTTAATAGAGATAAATGTTTGCATAGATGCTTTTATTAGAGCTTTCGTTGTAAGTAGAAGAGGAATACAGTAGTCTAAGCTGTAGTAGGACCTTAAAATAATAATAATAATAATAATAATAATAATAATAATAATAATAATAATAACAATAATAATTATAAAAAAAGAAAGGAACGCTGTGTTATGCCTTTGAAATTCCATTCTTTGCATTAACACGAGAAAAAATTTCATGTGATACATTCACATGACTTTCTCTACCCTCTATCTTTATTAGTGGGTATACAAACTATTCTTACTAAAGCTTATTTTTCTGTTACTACATTTTAATCCAAATAAACTACATAGCTACATTACACATTTCGTTATAGATACAAAGAAAACAGCGATAGTCAAATGTTTAAGAACTGGATGCCATATTCACAATCAAATCTAGAAACATTAATAAATTACAATTGAAATACATAACATTCTTGCTTTGTCCTTCTCACACAAATATTTGGCATTTTAAATAGAATTTAGCACGTGGTGATATTCCGATATGAACTCGCTTCGATAAGATTTTAGTGCCGCTCCACACGCTATAAAGAATTTAGAAGTTTACTTACGCTGAAAAATATGTGACAAGGCCGAAAAGTGTGGAGACGGCCGCTCCCAGACACGAAGCTCAAGAAAGTCCTTCTTCAGTGGTCGTCGAGAACTTCTGTTACACACTGTCTTATTCGTCGGAGCCTATCCGGGAAGGTCAAGTGATGTGACGTGGACACTGCATAAACGTTATCTATGCTGGCGGAGAGGGCGTAACCTGGTGAATGCTGTTGGTATTTGGTGCAGCCGGTTACTGACTGTTAATCGGGTTGCCGATGTGGTTTCGAGCATGGTCCGAAAATTGTAGTTCATCATTCCAGAGGCGTTAAGCAACTGAGGCCATCTCTGCTAAAATAGCTACTCCTTGAAAGAAGAGCCATAATTGGCTCAGGACATTTCGTATACGAGGGGCACTATATATATTTTGAGCCTAATAATTAAAACAAAGTAATTTCTGATTGTAAACTGCTTTATTGTTTTTCAAAATATTCTCCTTTATGATCAATACAGTTTTGCATCCGTTTGAACCATTTGTCAAAGCATTTATTCCAGTCTTCATGAGACACCTCCAAAACATGGATTTTAAAGACATCAATGGCTTCTTCTGCCAACGAAAATCGTTGCAATTTATTCTTGATGTTCGGGAACAAAAAGAAGTCATTGGGTGCCAAATCAGGATTGTATGGCGGACGACACATCAATTCTATTTTTTGAGCCTTCAAATACTCTGTTGTTAGACGAGATGTGTGTGCCCTACGGTTCTTGTTGGTTTTCCGTACTTCACCGAAGACTTCCGGCTAACAAATGGTTGTGTACCATTCGGCATTGACCGTTTAACGTTCCTCTAAAGGCACTGTTGCCACATGGCCACTTTTGCTGAAAAAGCAGGCTATCATTTGCTTCGAAGTGCTTCGAGTGCGAACAACTTTTGTTGGATTTGCTTCATCTTGAAACACCGATACAGTCGACTGCTGTTTACGTTCCGGCTCATACGCATAGATCCATGATTTGTCACCTGTTACAATCTTATATACCTCTTTTGAGGCACCAGCATAGTATTTCTTGAGCATTATTGTACACCAATCGACAAGAGCATCTTTTTGAGATTGTGTCAAATTATGTGGGATCCAACGAGAACAAACCTTTTTCACGGCTAAATAATCATGCAATATTTTATATATGCTGGTGGAGCTAATGTCTAGGGTTGCCTCAATCTCACAATATGTCGCATGACGATTTTTCATTATTAGTTTTTGCGCAGCATCAAATTTTTCTGGCACAACTGATTTCGGACGACCTTCACGAACTTCTTCATTGAGCGAACGGCGGCCACGATTAAATTCGTTATACCAGCGTTTCGCAGTGGCAAAGGATGGAGCTTCGTCGCCAAATGTAGAAGTTAGTTGATCGATGCACTCTTGTCTTGGTAATCCACGTCGAAAGTGTAATAAATCATTGCACGAAGATTTTCACGAGTTAATTCCATGTTTTTGTTGACACACAATTTTCAAGTTAGTGTAAACAAAACAAATGACGCTCTATTGACTAAATGTTTGAGGTAGATTGTGGTAAAAATGGCAAACTTTCCATAGGTAACGTCAGATGGCACCTACAACATTCAGGGTTGCCAAGGCTCGAAATATAAATAGTGCCCCTCGTATATGTAGTTCAAGTGAAATGTCGAAATAGAACTTTCGGTTGGAATGCAATACTTTCTCTTCTTATTATGTATTTAGTAGAGAAAGTAAAAACGTATGCGTAAAGGTACTCCGTGTGATGTCGCTTGAAAAAACGTGAGATGTGGAAGCATAAAAGTTCGATACCTCATCGTACTTGCACGGTGCTTTTTAACTAAACAGCTTTTAGCCTTTAGTGCGTGATTAAATAAATACGAAGCAAACTTTTGTTTGTCAGATAAACTTTTCATTTCTCTCTACGTATATGTATTTGCGTTATAGTTCTTATAGCTGTCATATGACATTCACCTTTAAAGAATTTAGTTCTTCTGGACATAATGCAGGGAAATGTTCAATCCAGCAGAGTTTCGAAATGTGAAGCGCAGGATGTGTTTGCATAGTGGCAGAAATCTGAAGTTGTGACCTAAGGCGACCTATATTCGTTTCACTGCTACGTGTTCTCCATATCAGGTCAGTATGTGCCGAAGAACAGTAAAGTGACAGAACTCCTGACTACCTTGAGGGGAAGATGGTATCAACTCCTTTGGGAAGCGACCTTCTTTTATTTGTAAATTTAAACAAATGCCAGAGCTTATAACGCGTGTAATATCATTCTGAACAATATATTTTGAGAGAACAGATTTCTGATTTTTACTTTCTCTACTATGTATAGTAAGTAGGGGAAGTATTGTATTCCACCCAAAAATTCGATACCGAGATTTCACCGGAAATACATGTTTTGAGACCCCCTGAATCCAATAAAAGCATTTTTGGAAACATGTCCGTGTGTGTGTCTGTGTGTGTGTGTGTGTCTGTCTGTCTGTCTGTCTGTCTGTGAACAGCATAACTCAGAAATGAACAGTCGGATAAACACCAAACTAGGTATTTAGGTTTTTCAAAAATTTTAATTTTCTCAAAAATAGCCCTAACGATTTTGATTAAAATATCATATGTTTAAGATATTTTCATGACAAATAAAACGTATATCTTGAATTTTCTGGGAATGTCTCCAAAAGTGTTCATTATGAACGACTTTTGCATAACTGGTAAACCATAAGAGATAGACAAAATTTTACTACACAAAAAATGTAGATCGCGTTAAAATACATAGGTTATGTCATATACATTGTTTTTGTTGAGTGAACCATTTTCGCGATATTGCTTGTTATTCCCTTATATTTTTCAATACTTATTTTCTCAAATGGGAATTCGTTATTCATTTTTTTTGTCTTGGATATGCAAAGAGTATTAATCTGTGGCAAAGGTAATAGTGCTGCACCTAGCAACTAGCTATTAAGAGATATTTATGTGCTTAAAGGCTACTGTATTTCTATATTGTCCTTGTAAATATGTTTTCCCCTTACATCTACAAGAAACTTAGCAATAAGATAGAGTCTGCAAATGTTTATCTCGATTAACATGAAGTAGATGGAGAATAAGCGTTTGTAAAAATAGTTTGTACAAGAGTAGAGAAAGTCATGTGAGTGTAACACATCAGATTTTTTTCAAAGTATTCTAGTTGTTATCAACTGCAAATCGTTGTTTTGTCCATTCGCATGAAATAATGAATTCCTTCGGAAATGACATTTTATAAATGAGTTTGAAGAAACTTTGTCAACACATTTGAAATTTATCTGAAACTGTACGAAGAAAAAGAATTTTTATATGTAAAAGTTCTTAAATATTTACTTAAGGGGACATTCTACATGTAAATGAGTTATAAATACTCGTAAAATGTGGGTGAGCTTCAAATTTCGCTAAATCAGTTCATAATCATGGGTAATTTATTCTTATTAACGAATATTACCAATTACTACCCCATTATATCTACCATAAAACGAATGTCCACCTGAAAACTTACCCTATGCGAAGATTCACAATGATGTATTTGCTCGTTTCATCACAGTTTTTACTCTCTCTAATATGTAAAATAAGTAGGGGAAGTATTATATTCCACCCAAAAGTTCGATAGGGAGATTTCACCGGAAATACATGCTTTGAGGCACTTTGAATAAAAAAACCAAATTTTTAAAAAAGGATCCGTGCGCGCGCTCTCGTATGTGTGTGTCTGAACAGTATAATTCAAAATGAAAAGTCGGATAACTATCAGGCTTGGTATTTAGGTGCAGTATCTTCCAAAGATGCGACACAAAGGTTTTCAAGAAAATCCATCACGTCCAAAGTACCCTTTATATGGAAGATTTTCCGAAATTTTTAATTTTCTGAAAAATGGCTCTAACGGTTTCGAAAAATAAAACTTAAATCTTGAATTTTCTGGGAACAGTCTCTGAAATCCTCTTCATTCGGGAGGAATTTTATATAATCTTGCATAACTGGTAAGCATTGAGCGATAGACGAAAACGTACTATATAAAACATTTTGATATGTTTAAAGCACACATTTTATTTCAAATAACGTTTATGTAGTATAAATCAATTCTGGAATATCGTTATTAATGGTTAGCATTGTTCAACACTTTATTGTTCTATAAAGTGCTGTTGGCAGTCAGTTTTTGTTTGTGACTGCCTGGATACGCTATGGGATTTTTAAAGTCAGCAGATAGCGTCCAGCTCTTAAACATTTTAGTACCGATGTTCTCTTTTATATATACAAAATGTGTGATTTAACTATTTCTGTAAAGATTTATCATGGATAAAAAAGAGTTAATGTGTTACACTCGCATGACTTTCTCTACTCTTGTACAAACTATTTTTACAAACGCTTATTCTCCATATGCTTCATGTTAATCGAGATGTTAATCTTATTGCTAATTTTCTTGTAGATGCAAGGGGAATTGGTAGGCTTTAAGCGATAGTCAAATATTTTAAGAGCTGGTTGCTATGCGGAGTATTCCATTCTCTTTGCATTACCAGGACAAAAAAAATGAATAACGAATTTGAGAAAAACTATAAGCATTGGAAAATTTAAGGGAATAACAAGCGATATCTCGAAAATGGTTCACTCAACAAAAAAATGTATATGACATAATCTACATTTTTTGTGTAGTAAAATTTTGCCTATCTCTTATGGTTTACCAGTCGTTCACAATGAAGAATGCTTTTGGAGACATTCCCAGAAAATTCGAGATATACATTTCATTTGTCATATCTTAAACATATGATATTTTAATAAAAATCGTTACAGCCGTTTTTGAGATTATTAAAATTTTCGAAACATTTTCCATGTAAAGGGTAATATGGGGTGGGGGATTTTCTTGAAAACCTTCGTGTCCCATCTCTGAAGGATACTGACCAAGTTTTGTGTTTGTCCAACTGTTCGTTATGCTGTTCACAGACACACACACGGACATGTTTCCAAAAATGCTTTTTTGGATTTAGGCGGTCTCAAAACATGTATTTCCGGTGAAATCTTGGTATGGAATTTTTGGGTGGAATACAATACTTCCCCTATTTACTATACGTAGTAGAGAAAGTAATAAGCTGTCATAAGAATAATTAGAGGGTAGAGAAAGTCATGTGCCTGTAACATATCAGATTTTTTAAACACTTAAAATCTGTAGCAAAACTAGGTCTCGAGTGGTTATTAAAGATAAACAAAGTTTCAAGTGGTCTTTTCATTTCCTCTCGACTCTGATAATTTGCGCTTGTATTCATCGACTTAGCCAATAAATTCAATGTTGAAATTCGCAGAATTTGCTAAATCCCCGATTAGATCTCGCGATTAAGCCAAAATATAAAGCATTAATTATTTCATCGGTTGATTTGTACGAACATGTGAATGCATTAAAGTGTTTACATTCTAGTATTTTTCAGATATTTAACATCTTTCCTGCCATTTAAATGTGTTTCATTTGCTTATAATTGGGGCACATTTCCTATTTAAACCGTTTTCCGGCGTTTTTTTCTTGGCTATAAAAGACGAATTTCAGATAACTGTAAGCAATAAAGGATTCTGGGCCAGAGTTTTACATTCATTCTACTCTTAGGAAAGAAGGGAGAAAGACTTTCTCTACCCTCTGTCGTTTATTAGTGTGTATACAAAGCATTCTTACTAAAGCTTATTTTCCTTTCTATTACATTTTAATCCAACTAAAACTTTGCAGAAATAGCTACATTACGCATTTCATGTTCACGGAGAATAGCGATAGCGATCGGGAGAAACAACTGAATGTTGACAGAACTCTAAGAGAATAACCAAGTAGTGAACAATTCGAATCATTAATAACGGATATCTCAAAAATGGCTTTTGCTACAAGAAAACTTATTGGAAGTAAATTGTGTGTTTTAAACAGATTTACATTTTTTGTGTAGTACGTTTTCGTCTATAGCTTAACGTTTACCAGTTATACAAGATTATACTAACGTTTAATAATGAAGAGGACAGAACAGCCAGGATGGGTGATCAGCCCGAAGGCCAGTATGAGAGCGAGGAAAGGGATGATATGAAATGACGGTGAAATTGATGAAAGAAAAGGTAATGATGGAGCAGTTAGGGAATGAATAGCGGTGAAAACTGGACGCACTGAAGAAAATTCGCCCAGGCGCTGCTTTGTCCATCACAAATCCCAATTACGGTACCCTGGGACCGAACCCGGGCGCCCTGGTGAGAGGAGAGTGGTCTAACCACTCGGCCAAGGCGTTGTCCAAACATGTGTAATTTTTCATCAAAATCGGTAGTCACTTTTGAGAAATAGAGAGAGAGAGAAAGAAAGCAAAATATTGGAGGTGAATATATTCAAAGCCATCGCTTTGTGTCTTTAAAATGTGCCTGACGTTATCGTTTTTGGGTTTCGCTGTTCACAAAGAGATGTTAAATACATAAATACTGTCACGCTTTTTCTAGGCACGCACTTTTAATCACGCGAAGCTGGTATTTCTGGTGAAGTCATGATAGGAATATTTTGTTCATATCCTGTTTGTGTTGGGTATTTAAACGGTAGTGAAAGCAATAAACTGTGTATTTTTCCACATCAACCCACGTTGTTAAACACAACGTTACCGAAATGACACCTGTCATACCCCTTTATTTGCAGAAATCATTGATATATTACAACCAACCTGAAGTCAACCGCACGTAGATAACTGTCTGGACAAACAAAAAGCATAATCGATGTTCATGATTTTATTCGGTAATTACCGCTAGGTTCAAAGTATATTATTACCTGGGCAATAGTACTCGTGTAACAACCAATAGTGCATTGCCATATAAATGCGGTAAGTGCGTCCTTCCACAACCAAGAAGATGTTTGAAAATACTAGACGAAGTCGAGTATATTCCAATATTTTGCAAAGCACTTAACGCACGTGTTTCGAGATAGTCGATAACGGAAATATTTGCACGGGTACAAAATTAAATACTCTCACCTCTAGCCTCTGCAAACTGGTAATCTAAAGTCTGGTAGCGTTGACCAAGCCAGTGAACAACTGAAGGTGACAGGGCTGCTTGCGCCGAAAGAGTTATATTTATGTGTTGCATCAATTAAATCGTAAGTAAATGTTAATAAACAAAGAAATGTAAAGATGGTATGACTTAAATGGCAAACTTAAGCTACCAAATATGATTATATATTGAATGTCTGCAACAATAAATATACATATGAATATTTGGAGGATTAAAGGCGGTAAAAATGCAAAAGACATGGTGTGAACGAATTTCAGCTTTCCACTCGGGAAGTGGATAAAACAACACTATCTTGGAAAAAAGCATTTACACTAAGAAGGAATTTAAACCAATTTAAACAGTAAACTCTGGTGCATGTGTTTTTGTATCGTATAAATAAGACTACTTTGGAATAGAACGTGTGTCATTTTTCCGCAGAGTTTTCCCGAGTTAAACATCACATGATACAATTTTCATATTACTAGTTTCTCTACTACATATAGTAAGCAGGGGAAGTATTGCATTCCACTCAAAAATTTGATATCGAGGTTTCACAGGAAATACATGTTTTGAGAATCCTTGAATAAAAAAAAACATTTTTAAAAAAAGGTCCGTGTGTGTCTATGAACAGCATAACTCAAAAAGATGTTTTTCAAGAAAATCCCCCAACGCAGATTATAATTTATATGCAACATTTTTCTAAAATTTTAATTTTCTCAAAATGTCTCTAACGATTTTGATTAAAATATAATATATTTAAGATATTTTCATGACAAATAAAATGTATATCTCCAAAAGTCCTTTTTGAATGGTTTTTGCATAACTGGTAAACCTTAAGAGATAGACAAAAAGTTTCTTGACTAAAAATGTAGAGCTCGTTAAAATACATAATTTATGTCATACACATTTTTTGTGGAGTGACCCACTTTCGAGATATTCTTTGTTATGTGTTTGAATTTTCCAACACTTTTCTGAAATGGGAACTCGTTATTCGTTTTTTTACTTTCTCTACTGCATATAATAAGTAGGAAGTATTGTATTCCACCCAAAAATTCGATACCGAGATTTTACCGGAAATATATGTTTTGAGACCCCCTGAATCGAAAAAAAGCATTTTTGGAAACATGTCCGTGTGTGTGTCTGTGAACAGCATAACTCAGAAACGCACAGTTGGATAAACACCAAACCTGGTATTTAGGTTCAGTATCTTCCAAAGATGTGACACGAAGGTTTTCAAGAAAATCCCCCCTCCCCAGATTACCCTTTACATGGAACATTTTTCGAAAGTTTTAAGATATTTTCATGAAAAATGAAATGTATATCTGGAATTTTCTGGGAATGTCTCCAAAAGTATTTTTCATTGTGAACGACTTTTGCATAACTGGTAAACCATAAGAGATAGACAAAACTTTACTACACAAAAAATGTAGATCCCGTTAAAATACACAATATATGTCATATACTTTTTTTTGTTGAGTGAACCATTTTCGAGATATTGCTTGTTGTTCCCTTAAGTATTCCAATACTTATACTTTTTCTAAAATTCGTTATTCATTTTGATTACATTTTTCGTACTATTTAGACTTTGATAGAATATTTGTTCAAGTTAGTGTTTTTGTGTATAACCTCGGTAGATGCGGAAGTGCAAGTACTTGTCTCGCTTTTGCTCCTCTTATGTGTTTACTTTCAGCAATGCGGTGAACTTGGAGAGCTGGTCGTTGACCGGAGGTCACATTTATGCCACCTGCAGCCTTTTTCAAAACTGCGTTTACTGATATACCTTGTTCGAATTCTAGTGTTTACATTTGTAGATATCCCTTCAGTCGGAAGGAGGTCACCAGACACACTTTTGAAAGTGAAATTGAGTTATTTCCTTTAAGTAGTAATACGGCAGAGCAGTGTTGCAAATCCATTCTCGGCACGTTTCTGGTTTATGTATCGAAGCATTCTTCAGATCCTCTCTCACTCTCTCGTTCCCTCTCACTCAAAAAAGGTTAAATCGGGCAAGTGGTATGGGACTTAATGTTTATCTCAGGCTTATATTTGAGACAATAATACAGAAATTGACATTATTGATGATATTAAACGTAGCTGGTAATTCTTGAGCTTATTGTTCTGTATGTATTTTGTTTATGAAAAATAAGAGGACCTTCTCCACCCCTCTATCGTTTATTAGTGGGTATACAAACTATTCTTACTTAAGCCTATTTTCCTCTCTGCTTCACTTTAATCCAAATAAACCTTTACAGAAATAGCTGCATTCCACAAGAGAGCGGCGATAGTCAAATGTTTAAGAACTGGACTTGTCAATCGCTTAATGCTTACCAGTTATCTAAGATTATACAAAATTCCTTCAGAATGAAGAGGACTTCATAGGAGATTTCCCGAAAATTCGAGATATACGTTTTATTTCTAATGCAAATAGCTTTAATATATGGCATTTCAATCAAAATCGTTAGATCAATTTTTTAGAAATTAAAAAATTTCGAAAAATGTTCCATGAAAAGAGTAGTTTTGGGGATTTTGTTCAAACTCTTCGTATCGCATCGTCGAAAGATATTAAACTTAAATACCAAATTTGGATTTATCCGACTTTTCCTTTTTACTTTCTCTATTACGTATAGTAAGTAGGGGAAGTATTGTATTCCACCCAAAAATTCGATACCGAGATTTCACAAGAAATATATGTTTTGAGACCCCCTGAATCCAAAAAAAAGCATTTTTGGAAACATTTCTGTGTGTGTGTCTAAATACCAAACTTGGTATTTAGATTCAGTATCTTACAGAGATGCGACACGAAGGTTTTCAAGAAAATTCCCCCACTCCAGATTACCCTTTACATCGAAAATTTAAACTTTCTCAAAAATGGCTCTAACGATTTTGATTAAAATATCATGTGTCTAAGATATTTTCATGACAAATAAAATGTATATCTGGAATTTTCTGGGAATGTCTCCAAAAGTATTCTTCATTGTGGACGACTTTTGCATAACTGGTAAACCATAAGAGATAGACAAACGTTTCCTACACAAAAAAATGTAGATCACGTTAAAATACACAATTTATGTCATGTACATTTTGTTGTTGTTGAGTGAACCATTTTCGAGATATTGCTTGTTATTCCCTTAAATTTTTATGCCCTATACATTCAAAGAGAATAGAATGCGCCACATAGCAACCAGTTCTTAAAACATTTGACTGTCGCTTAAAAGCTACCATATTTCCCTTGCACCTACAAGAAAATTACCAATAAGATTAACATGAAGCATATGGAGAATAAGAATTTGTAAAAATAGTTTGTACAAAAGTAGAGAAAGTCATGTGAGTGTAACACATCAGATTTTTTAGATATGGTGTTCACAGGCAGGCACACACATGGACATGTTTAACAAAATGGTTTATTTGGTTTCAGGGAGTCTCAAAACATGTATTTCCGGTGAAATCCCGGTATGGAATTTTTGGGTGGGATGCAGTACTTCACTTATTTACTCTACGTGGTATAGAAAATAAAAACCCCAAGCATTACAGAAAATGTCACCTATCACAGATTCTCTCAAATTGATGAGCGGGCGCTGCGGATCCTGAGCACTCCTGGTACCCCGTAGGGGTGTCGTTGGGATTGGGTTGGACTCGACGGGGCAATGGTTTCCGATACCCGTGGGAGATTGAGTACGTCTGGGCGGTTTTCTGTCCAGGCGGGGTTGTGAGACGCCTCAAAGTCCTCCGGTACCGCCCTGGATAGCCGGTTGACAGTTGCTAGACTGCTATCGGCCCCACCGAGGTTGTTCGGTAGTCTTCACCTTTTGGGCTCTGGCGCGCGTAAGTGGAGTATTCACTTTCACCCTGTAATGGGGGCCGGATTAGACAACCAAGTGCCGGCCCATGGAAAAGCTCTCGGGGTGAGAGTGTCACTTGGATGACTCCCGCTCTTGGGTCACGTAGGGGCGCAGTCCCCTCATCCCTCCCTCCCAGGGGTCACGGTAGAAGCAAAAAGGGCCGTGGCACACTACTTGCGGTATTCTAATCCGGTTGTGGGGGAGTTCGTCCGTACATAATACACAGCACACTAACACAAACCATGCCAATATTCATCGTAACTACTGTCCATTCCAAAGCAGAGTTCCCTTTGATGTAAACAGAAGCACGTGCTTCTGCTTGTCACGAACCGAGGAACACACTCTTACGCCAACGTAAATAGTTCCATAATACTTGTGTTCTATTATGAAATATTGGAGCAGGAAAGGTATAGAACTGCGCATTTTATCATCGTTAAAGGTAATGGATATATACTAGCTGTTAAGAGATTACAAAATATGATTCTCGTCTGCTAATGCGTTAACGCCGAGAGTATCTCGCTTGTTAATACCAACCATATGCACGACTGCCACTCTCTTGCATATACAAAAAATGCAGCAATGAATTCCCAGAGGTGCTATCTGAGTAACGAATAAACACTTTGCGTAACACAGGAAATATGATACGAAATCATTCATAATACACTAACACACATATGCCCAGCTCAGGTCAAGTCTTGTGATTTAGTCAGTTGGTATTTGAGCTCACATGGCAGAGGAAGGTGCGTATACTGCGAATAAACTCTTCAAACACAGAAGCGGGAAACACTTAAAAAGTGGCTAAAAATAAACAATACTTCATATATTCAACTCACTATTAGAAAAATACCCGACACTTGGGTTATTGCATATTACGAAACTAATATCGGATTTTACAGGCGTTTCAGTGAGAAGTGTAACCAAAGCGAGCAGGGAATATAAACAGACATAATAGAACATAGAAGAGGATAAAATGTGGGAACTTGTTTTGTGTGCGACAGTGCTGTGGAATTGTGGATAAGCTTGTCATTATTTTGGAGAGTAGTTCTGATTCCGATATGGCAGCTGAGTTCATTTTTGGAGGATTCGGATTTGGGTGTTGCACTTTTGCCCGAGGTTTGTGATTAACGTAAGTAAAATGTTCATTTCCGCATACTTATAAAATACGAGGGCTGATCAATAAAGACTGAGACTGATTTTTTTCTGTAGTTTCCTTGATAGTTTTATGTCTCTACCACGAATACTTGAAAAAAGCAGGGTTTCATGTATAATGTCCATAAGCGACAGCACTCTCGTAACGGTAGGTTGGTAGTAATGCTGTACATTGTTGACCCTACTTGAATTTCGCATACCACAAAATGGAGATGACACGAGAGGAGCAATACAGCGCAATAAAATTTTATTATCGTTTAAATCATCACAGCCTTGAAACTTTCGAAAAGCTGAAGCAAGCATACGGTGAAGATGCACTACCTCGTGCAACGGTGTTTAGGTGGTTCAAGGACTTCAAAGAAGGGCGAGTCCTCTGTGCTAAGCAAGGTGGGCCTGGTGTTTCGGAATGGAATGATTTACCAGCATGCAGTTCCCCCCCTCACACTACTGTTACAGCAGCTACTACACGTCAGTATTGGCTACACTGAGGAAGCACATTACAAGGAAACGTCCAGAACATCATCGGGATGGGTGGCGACTTCATCACGACAACGCGCGGCCTCACGTCCAGGAATTTTTGGCTAAATTCAACATTACCTGTGTGCCGCATCCGCCTTAAAGCCCCGGTATTACCCCCTGTGATTTATTTTTATTCCCATTACTAAAGGCAAAGCTCCGGGGTATTCGATTTGAGAGCACTGAAGCAGTGCTAAGGAAAAGTGAGTTGATTCTCAAAGACCTGACAAAGAATGACCTGCACCATGTGTTCGAGGACTGGCAGAGACGCTATAAAAAGTGCATTCCGTTAGGAGGGGACTACTTTGAAAAAGATCATGTCAGCATTGAAATGGAGTAATAAATATCTGTGAAAAAAATCAGTCTCAGTCTTTATTGATCAGCCCTCGTAGATTGTTACCTCAGGTTGCATTTGAACTATGATCTCACGCAGGGCGCCTTTTTAGGGGCGGGGATTGCGAACTACTTTCACGCGGATAATACAAAGAGTTTGCTTTCAGTGAAAGGCACTCTGGTTTGGAATGGACAGTAGTAAATTTATCGGTAAACTTAAACGAAACCCGCAATACAAACGTACTGTTTCAAACTGTGCGCTAGCTTACAAGCCCCGCCCCGCCGAATCAGACAGCCTGTCACTGGTTGAGGTAAACTTGTACCTAATTGCGAAAATATTAAAGGTGGTTTAGCATTTATTCGTCTAAAACAAGCTCTGAGAAAATAAATAATGCATAATTTTTCACAAAAAACGCTATATCGGGAACAATTTTGAACTCTGTAGGATATGAAATAGAAGCTCCATCACGTTTAAGCAAAGCTGGAAACAATTTGTTCGATATGACCGTCGGAGCAGATCGGAATGTATCGAAGCATTACACTGGCATCTTTTTGCGACCTCACGTACATGCCTCAAGAAGTCAGCTGAATACTGAACAGAGGTACCAGAAATCACTTTTCTCTGCTTATCATTAGAGCTGCAGGAGCCTTTGGGTTAGAAATACAGTATTCCCGTCAGCTTTTGTTTCCAATAACGTTACCGAATTCCTTGTTTGTTTTAATTAATTCCATTTCTAAAGATAATATCCAGAATCGATAATGAAATCTTGGAGCGCAAGCTAAATGCGTATGCATAATGTTCGCTTTAGAAGTGACATTTCAGCTGCGTGATATATTGAAACTTACGTTTGGAAGTACCTACCTGCTTAATTAAATAATGCAGAGTTGTTTGTAGCGAGGCGATGTAGTTAGTAGGAATTCTAATGTAAAGATAGGAAATAAAACAACCTGATCGACATTTTCCTATGTACTAGTCGGCCACGATATGAGTGCGTGTGGTGCGAAGAGCAATTAAACGGCTACGAAACAAGTTGGCCTGGCATCGGTTGAGCAGTCAGTAAAGAAGACCGTGGCCGTCGATTGCGTCCCGCGGTCAGTTTTATACGGCAGTTGCGTCTTTAAAAGATCTCAATTGTTAGTCCCAGTATTTTCCCATTCCTGTCACATCAATTTCTTCCCATTTTGAAAACTTGGGACTATCTGTAACATTTTTAATTTAAACTCCACAAAGGGATGAAATGTTGCTACGTTTTGTTAGATTACATTGTATTATGCATAAAAATCTAAAAACGAAACACGAGTTTAAAAAAATCTGATGTGTTACACTCACATGACTTTCTCTACTCATGTGCAAACTATTTATACAAACGCTTATTCTCCATCTACTTCATGTTAATCGAGATAAACATTTGCAGACTCTATCTTATTGCTAATTTTCTTGTAGATGTAAGGGGAGTATATATTTACAAGAGCAATTTGGAAATACACTAGCCTTTAAGCACATACATATCTCTTAATAGCTGGTTGCTAGGTGCAGCACCATTCCCTTTGCCACAGATTAATACTCTTTGCATATCCAAGACCAAAAAATCTGATGTGTTACACTCACATGACTTTCTCTACTCTTGTATAATCTAATTTTATAAACGCCTATTCTCCATATGCTTCATGTTAATCGAGATATCGAGATGTCAATCTTATTGGTAATTTTCTTGTAGATGCAAGGGAAATATCGTAGCTTTTAAGCGATAGTCAAATATTTTAACGCTGGTTGCTATGTGGCGCATTCCATTCTCTTTGCGTGTCAGGACATAAAAAAATGAATAAATTATTTGAGAAAAAGTATAAGTATTGGAAAATTTAAGGGAATAACAAGCAATATCTCGAAAATGGTTCACTCAACAAAAGAAATGTATATGACATAAGTTGTGTATTTTAACGCGATCTACATTTTTTGCGTAGTAAAATTTTGTCTATCTCTTATGGTTTACCAGTTATGCAAAATCGTTCACAATGAAGAATACTTTTGGAGACATTCCCAGAAAATTTGAGATATACATTTCATTTCTCATGACTTTATCTTAAACATATGTTATTTTAATCAAAATCGTTACAGCCATTTTTGAGAAAATTAAAATTTTCGAAAAATGTTCCATGTAAAGGGTAGTCTGGGGTGGGGGGATTTTCTTGAAAACCTTCGTGTCGCATCTCTGGAAGATACTGAACCTAAATACCAAGTTTGGTGCTTATCTGACTGTTCGTTTTTGAGTTATGGTGTTCACAGACACACACACAGGCACACACACACACACACACACACACACACACACACACACAGACACACACACGGACATGTTTCCAAAAATGCTTTTTTTGGATTCAGGAGGTCTCAAAACATGTATTTCCGGTGAAATTTCGGTATCGAATTTTTGGGTGGAATGCAGTACTTCCCCTACTTACTATACGTAGTAGAGAAAGTAAAAATGAATAACGAATTCCCATTTGAGACAGTAAGTATTGAAAAATTTAAGGGAATAACAAGTAATATCTCGAAAATGGTTCACTCAACAAAAAAAATGTATATGACATAAATTGTGTATTTTAACGCGATCTACATTTTTTGTGCAGTATAATTTTGTGTATCTCTTATGGTTTAGCAGTTATGCAAAAGTCGTTCACAATGAAGAATACTTTTGGAGACATTCCCAGGAAATTCAAGATATACATTTTATTTGTCATAAAAATATCTTAAACATATGATATTTTAATCAAAATCGTTAGAGCCATTTTTGAGAAAATTAAATTTTCGAAAAATCTTCCATGTAAAGGGTAATCTGGAGTGGGGAGATTTTCTTGAAAACTTTCGTGTCGCATCCTTGGAAGATACTGAACCTAAATACCAAGTTTGGTGTTTATCCGACTGTTCGTTTCTGAGTTATGCTGTTCACAGACAGACACACAGATGGACATGTTTCCAAAAATGCTTTTTTTTGGATTCACGGGATCTTAAAACATGTATTTCCTGTGAAATCTCGGTATCGAATTTTTGGGTGGAATACAATACTTCCCCTACTTACTGTACGTAGTAGAGAAAGTAAAAAGAAACAATAACAAAGAAGTTGTATGGTTGAAGCATTACAAGTAGGTTGAAAAATTTGTTTCTGGCATTTTCACCAGTGTCATGCTTAAAATTCTGTCCTAAAAATTTAACTACATTTGTCTTGGTTGGCTTTGTATTATTAATGTTGCATCACAACTCATCAAAGTCATTAGTCACTGGTTTTAAATTCAGCATGCAGTAATTTAGTTGGCCTCTCACTTAAATTTTAAGCTTATTACTTACTTTTTGTCAGTTTAATAACACTTTGGTTTGTTGTGGTTATGTTCTTGATTGCTTTCGAGGATTTCATTTTTAACAGTTGACTTTCTGAAATACAAGTTTTCGTACAGTTCGCCCAAGGCGAAATATTGTTCTGTAGAACCTTGTAATGTCTAAATTTATAACCTCGATCACAAATAAAGGTTTTCCCTTCTCACTTGTCATCGACTCCATGACTCGTGCACAACTGAGAACGAGAACTATTACGTATGTCCAGTTTGACCTATATACTGTATATACGTAGCAGAAAGCGTTCTAAAGAATTCTTTGTTGTGTCTCGTCTTATCGAAGAACCTAAACCTACCCAAGCAAGTAGCTGTTGGCCGCAACTGACATAGCCTCAAGATGACGTCCATAATTCTGAGTTGCATCTACTGGCAAGATAATGTAGTACGGTTTCCATTGTGTGATTGTATATTTCCCTATCGCCTTGCGTTTACTACCCTCTGATCCCTAGCCTTCATTGTCAACAAAAACAGTGGCGCTCTCCTCTAAGCGCATTCATGTCGTCGCGGACTGGTACCAAGAATGAAAGGGAAACAAACAAACGCAAAGTATATATACAGCGCAGTTTCTTCATTTAGGTTGAAGACTGTAGGTTATCTTTTATTGAGCTATGCTATGTAGCAATGCATAACAAAAGTCTGTTGTTGAATAGCAATATGTGAAGGGGAGAACATTTCAAAGATTAATGGAAATCACCTAAAATTAATTTAATTTATTAATATGTAAAGCAGCAGTTTTCTATTTTTACTTTCTCTACTACGTATAGTAAGGAGGGGAAGTATTGTATTCCACCCAAAAATTCGATACTGAAGTTTCACCGGAAATACATGTATTGAGACCCCCTGAATCCAAAAAAAAAAAGCATTTTTGGAAACATGTTCGTGGGTGTGTTAGTGTGTCTGTCTGTGAACAGCATAACTCAGAAACGAACAGTCGGATAAACACCAAACTTGGTATTTAGGTTCAGTATCTTCCAGAGATGCGACGCGAAGGTTTTCAAGAAAAATCTCCCCTCCCCAGATTATCCTTTACATGTAACAGTTTTCCAAAATTTTAATTTTCTCAAAAATGCTCTAACGATTTTGATTAAAATATTATATGTTTAAGTTATTTTCATGACAAATGAAATGTATATCTCGAATTTTCTGGGAATGTCTCCAAAAGTATTCCATTGTGAGCGACTTTTGCATAACGGTAAACCATAAGATACAGACAAAGTTTTACTACACAAAACATGTAGATCGCGTTAATATAGAGAATTTATGTCATATACTTTTTTGTTGTTGAGTGAACCATTTTCGAGATATTGCTTGTTATTCCCTTAAATTTTCCAATACCTTTTCTCAATTGGGAATTCGTTATTCATTTTTTATTTCCTGGACATACAAAGATAATGGAATGCGCCACATAGCAACCAGCTCTTAAAAGATTTGACTATCGCTTAAAGCCTACCAATTCCCCTTGCACCTACAAGAAAATTAGCAATAAGAGTAACATCTCGATTATCATGAAGCATATGGAGAATAAGCGTTTGTAAAAATAGTTTGTACAAGAGTAGAGAAAGTCATGTGAGTGTAACACATCAGATTTTTGCTTCACATATATAGTGTATTTCCCTATAAAGCCTTAAGATATTAGCATTATTATTTATACCGGGACGCTTCAATTATAGTATATCTCAATTTCCGTAGACAAAGGCTGGCGCAGATAAAAGTGCGACATCTCTTGTTTGCATCTAAATGTGATATTTCAGGTGCGTATTGATAAAAATTTCTGTCAAAATTAAATCGAGCTACAGTACAACAATGTGCAATTTTATGCAATATGAATAATCGATGGAATTAATTGTTCTTCCATATAAGCCGTGTGTTGGAGAAAATTGGATATGTAGAATCAGATGACTGAAAAATTCAGTGCCATCGCCGGAATTTGAATCACGGATCTCCCGGTTTCCGTCCGGTTGCACTAACCGCTGAGCTATTGTGGCAACTTGCCGGTACGACAATAAAAGTTCCCAACTGATTCGCATTTGTTCCGGTAAACCACAAGGAGATCTCAAATTCTATTGAGATGACGTACCCAATAGCGACTTACAATGTTGTAAGTACTTTAAGTCTGGGGCTTCATAGAGACAGATCCTGGCAATGACATTGAATTTTTCAGTCGTCTGATTCTACCTTTGCAACCTTGTTCAACAACGGCTTGTGTGGAAGAACAATTATTTCCATTAATTGAGCTAATAGTGGTCGAAACAATGAAGCCCGGGACTTTTAAGTACTTAAAGCATTATAAGTCGCCATTGGGACATGTCATCTCGATACAATTTGAGATCTCCTTGTGGTTTACCGGGAAAAATACGAATGACATGAATAATCGAACACTGGCACAGAAAAAATATCCCGTGTACGATGGAATAAATACAGACAAACGAATGACAAACGAACTCACCATTTGTTGAAGATTTTGGAAATGGCTCCCTTGAGACTGTAACTATGGTTATATATGCCATATATACATTAATGTAAATTATAATGTAAAATAATATTAATAATCAAAATACTGGTTATAGAAATAGAAGTAAAGGCATAAGTTTTATGTATGTGCAAGTGTTGAGCTGGAGCTGTGGAACCCTTGTTAAAAGCCGACAAACATATCTTTGTGTTAGAATAAGGCCCAGGCAAAAAGGACTTGTAAGGGAAAGTCATAAAAGCCAGAACTTGAGTCTTTGTGAAATAGAAAAGACGACAAGCGAACACAACATATTTTTGTGGGGAGGTCACATGTTTGCAAACGTCGAACAATAGTCGGTTAAGTCATCTGGAAGATTCCAAGCTGAACGAAGACAGACAATGAAATTTTAAGGAAGAATATGTTTAAAATGTTTAAGTGCGGCATAGTTAGTTGTAGCGTCTCCATCAGTCAGGGCGGTCGAGTATAAAGTGCTGCGATGTGAATAACATACCTGTAAGCTCTCAGAAGCAGGCGTTATTAGTTACTTCTTAATGTAGTAGGAACGTTGAAATGTTATCAATTTAAAAGTCCATAGGAACGTGTGAGCACGTATACAATACTTGATTGCTCAGCGACCGAAGTTTGGCGCACGAACGTGGTAGGGTCGACGTTCTACAGCTCCAACTAACTTAAGTAACTGTGTGGCTTATTACTAAAACAGTAAATGCGTGTGCCATTAAAGCATAGTGTTCTTTATTAACTTAATCCATTGTTAGAGTTGTTACTTATTACCTTCCTTCCCGTATCACACCCTGCAAAGTTAAACAAGCTGTACCAAAAACCCAAATAACAGCAGCCGTGGTAAGAAATAAAAATAACACTTTAAGAGTAACAACTAAAACACAAGATAATTATCAGTATCACCATAGTTCATATATTAATATATCGGACATACTGCGATTTATGCTCTCCCACCACGAGTATACCGCACCCTGCAGAATCATTACACAGCTATTGCACGTCTAACCATATTCAGATACACCCGGTGCAAATTCCTATATCGATGGCGGCAACTTTACGGCTGATGTTGTCATTCAGTTCCTGTATTGGGTGTGAATTTGTTTCAGAGATCTTGCTCTTCAAACATCCCCACAGAAAAAAATCACACGTTGTTAGATTCGGGGCATGTGGTGGCCAAAAAGTTTTGCTAACAGTTCGTTCCACAGAGAAGACAACATAGACTCATTCGTTAATTGAACCTGGTTTCACATATGCTTCCACAAATTTTTGTATGGAGAAAATCATTTTCCATATTGCGAACAGAAACGAGTTTATGAACTGATCAAATAAACTGAAATGCTGACAGAAGAATACTAACTGTCGATTGTTCTGATTGCATAAAATTGCCTATTGTTGTACTCTAGCTCGCTTCAATTTTAACAGAAATTTGTAGTAATACACAACGGAAATATCGCATTTGCATTCAAACGAGAAACGACCACTTTTATCTGCGCCACCATGTAAACAGCAGGGTGACCTGAATAGGGTGGAAATGTTTGCTGAGCTAAAAATAATGGGGTGAAACAAGTACTGCAGCTCATAAAGAAGAAGGTGATCAACATGTTCAGGACGTGTAATTCAATCAGAAGGTAGCGAACCGTTCTTCACCACCCTTATCGATTTCTCTTGATGCGATTACTCCTGCCCTTCAGGTACAAAATGTTGAAAGAAACTTACCAGAGGTTACAGTTTAAATCAATTAGGTTGCGATTTGTGTCCTCTGCGCGGGAAAAGTGAAATGGAAACATTTCAGTAGAAAATAGAACTACATCTACCATGGAAGTTAGAAAAAAACAACTTAAATTTAGGTGTGTTTGTTTTGTTGGGCAGTAACGCGACTGAATTATTAAGAAGGGGAAGTATTGTATTCCATCCAAAAAATCGATACCGAGATTTCACCGAAATACATGTTTTGAGGCCTCCCTGAATCCAAAACAAGCATTTTTGAAAACATGTCCGTGCGTGTCTTTGTCTGTGAACAGTATAACTCAGAAACGAACAGTCGGATAAACACCAAACTTGGTATTTAGATTCAGTATCTTCCAGAGATGCGACAAGAAGGTTTTCAAGAAAATCCCCCCACACCAGATTACCTTTACATGGAACATTTATTCGAAAATCTTAATTTTCCCAAAAATGGCTCTAACGATTTTGATTAAAATATCATATGTTTAAGATATTTTCATGACAAATAAAATGTATCTCTTGAATTTTCTGGGAATGTCTCCAAAAAAATTCTTTATTGTGAACGACTTTTGCATAACTGGTAAACCATAAGAGATAGACAAATTTTTTCTACACAAAAAATGTAGAAAGCTTTAAAATAAACAATTTATGTCATATACATTTTTTTTGTTGACATATTGTTTGTTATGCCCTTAAATTTTTCAATACTTATTTTCTCAAATGGGAATTCGTTATTCATTTTTACTTTCTCTACTACGTATAGTAAGTAGGGGAAGTATTGCATTCCACCCAAAAATTCCATACCGAGATTTCAGCGGAAATACATGTTTTGAGACCTCCTGAATCCAAAAAAAGCATTTTTGTAAACATGTCCGTGTGTGTGTCTGTGTGTGTGTGTGTGTGTGTCTGTGTGTCTGTGTGTGTGTGTCTGTGAACAGCATAACTCAAAAACGAACAGTCGGATAAACACCAAACTTGGTATTTAGGTTCAGTATCTTCCAGGGATGCGACACGAAGGTTTTCAAGAAAATCCCCCCACCCCAGACTACCCTTTACATGGAAAATTATTCGAAAATTTTAATTTTCTCAAAAATGGCTCTAACGATTTTGATGAAAATATCATATGTTTAAGATAATGTCATGAGAAATGAAATGTATATCTCGAATTTTCTGGGAATGTCTCCAAAAGTATTCTTCACTGTGAACGACTTTTGCATAACTGGTAAACCGTAAGAGATAGACCGAATTTTACTACACAAAAAATGTAGAACGCGTTAAAATACACAACTTATGTCATATACATTTCTTTTGTTGAGTGAACCGTTTTCGATATATTGCTTGTTATTTCCTTAAATATTTCAATACTTATACTTTTTCTCAAATTCGTTATTCATTTTTACTTTCTCTACTACGTATAGTAAGTAGGGGAAGTATTGCATTCCACCCAAAAATTCGATACCGAGATTTCGCCGGAAATACATGTTTTGAGACCTCCTGAATCCAAAAAAAGCATTTTTGGGAACATGTCCGTGTGTGTGTCTGTGTGTGTGTGTCTGTGTGTGTGTCTGTGTGTGTGTCTGTGAACAGCATAACTCAAAAACGAACAGTCGGATAAGCACCAAACTTGGTATTTAGATTCAGTATCTTCTAGAGATGCGACACGAAGGTTTTCAAGAAAATCCCTCCACCCCAGACTACCCTTTTCATGGAACATTTTTCGAAAATTGTAATTTTCTCAAAAATGGCTCTAACGATTTTGATGAAAATATCACATGTTTAAGATAATGTCATGAGAAATGAAATGTATATCTCGAATTTTCTGGGAATGTCTCCAAAAGTGTTCTTCATTGTGAACGACTTTTGCATAACTGGTAAACCATAAGAGATAGACAAAATTTTACTACACAAAGAATGTAGATCGCGTTAAAATACACAACTTATGTCATATACATTTCTTTTGTAGAGTGAACCGTTTTCGAGATATTGCTTGTTATTTCCTTAAATTTTCCAATACTTTACTTTTTCTCAAATGCGTTATTCATTTTTTTATGTCCTAGACATGCAAAGAGAATGGAATGCGGCACATAGCAACCAGCGTTAAAATATTTGACTATCGCTTAAAAGCTACCATATTTCCTTTGCATCTACAAGAAAATTACCAATAAGATTGTCATCTCGATATCTCGATAACATGAAGCATACGGAGAATAGGCGTTTGTAAAATTAGATTGTACAAGAGTAGAGAAAGTCATGTGAGTGTAACACATCAGATTTTTTTATGTCCTGGACATGCAAAGAGAATGGAATGCGCCACATAGCAACCAGCGTTAAAATATTTGACTATCGCTTAAAAGCTACCATATTTCCCTTGCATCTACAAGAAAATTACCAATAAGATTGACATCTCGATATCTCGATTAACATGAACCATATGGAGAATAAGCGTTTGTAAAATTAGATTGTACAAGAGTAGAGAAAGTCATGTGAGTGTAACACATCAGATTTTTTTTTACTTTCTCTACTACGTATAGTAAGTAGTGGAAGTATTGCATTCCATCCAAAAATTCGATACCGAGATTTCACCGAAAATACATGTTTTGAGACCTCCTGAATCCAAAAAAAGCATTTTTGGAAACATGTCCGTGTGTGTGTCTGTGTGTGTGTGTGTGTCTGTGTCTGTGTGTGTGTGTGTCTGTGAACAGCATAACTCAAAAACTAACAGTCAGATAAACACCAAACTTGGTATTTACGTTCAGTATCTTCCAGAGATGCGACACGAAGATTTTCAAGAAAATCCCCCAACCCCAGACTACCCTTTACATGGAACATTTTTCGAAAATTTTAATTTTCTCAAAAATGGCTCTAACGATTTTTATCAAAATATCATATGTTTAAGATAATGTCATGAGAAATGAAATGTATATCTCGAAATTTCTGGGAATGTCTCCAAAAGTATTCTTCATTATGAACGACTTTTGCATAACTGGTAAACCATAAGAGATAGACAAACTTTTACTACACAAAAAATGTAAATCGCGTTAAAATACACAACTTATATCATATACATTTTTTTTGTTGAGTGAACCGTTTTCGAGATATTGCTTGTTATTTCCTTAAATTTTCCAATACTTATACTTTTTCTCAAATTCGTTATTCATTTTTTTATGTCCTGGACATGCAAAGAGAATGGAATGCGCCACATAGCAACCAGCAATAAAATATTTGATTATCGTTTAAAAGCTACCATATTCCCCTTGCATCTACAAGAAAATTACAAATAAGATTGACATCTCGATATCTCGATTAATATGAAGCATATGGAGAATAGACGTTTGTAAAAATAGATTGTACAAGAGTAGAGAAAGTCATGTGAGTGTAACACATCAGATTTTTTTTATGTCCTGGACATGCAAAGAGAATGAAATGCGCCACATAGCAACCAGCGTTAAAATATTTGACTATCGCTTATAACCTACCATATTCCCCTTGCATCTACAAGAAAATTACCAATAAGATTGACATCTCGATATCTTGATTAACATGAAGCATATGGAGAATAGGCGTTTGTAAAAATAGATTGTACAAGAGTAGAGAAATTCATGTGAGTGTAACACATCAGATTTTTTATCTAGGATATGCAAAGAGTACTAATCTGTGGCAAAGACAATGGTGCTGCACATAGCAACTAGCTATTAAGAGATATGTCTATGCCTAAAAGCTGCTGTATTTCTATATTGCCCTTGCAATTACAAAGAAGGGGAACATAGTACGCCTTAAGCGATAGTCAAATATTTTTAGAACTGGTCGCTATGTGTAAAAAGTAATTCTCTTTGCATGTCAAAAGATCGTTTCTGCAAATGTTTATCTTGATTAATATGAAATAGATGGAGAATAAGAGTTTGTAAAAATAGTTTGTACAAGAGTAGAGAAAGTATGTGAGTGTAACGCATCAGATTTTTCTTGCATAACATTTCCACTCCATTCATGCAGTGGGTTATTTGATGCGTACAGGTGGAACAACGAATAGTTAGAAAAAGCAAGGATGATAAGCGCTCTGCATTTATAACATATCTGAAAAAAGCATTGTTTTATGTAAAACTATCAGTGGTTTTGAATTACCCGAAGTGGGGGGGGGCACATATTAAAAATGTTTGCAAAAGTTAAAAAAATATTATATTACAATTGACAGCCAGGGTGATAAATTCTAGAGAATGCCCTCTAGTGAATACAGAATTGATGGTCTGTCCATAATGGATCACATGTCGCCAGAAGGCCATGCCTTTTACCATCAGATTTTCGAAGTATGACGTCAGCAGCATGCCGCCAAGTATTGTCTTATTAGATGTTGTTCTAGCTTCATAAGGTATAAAAATCTGTTGAAATGGACACACCAATCTCTTATTTTACCTTATCTTCTGTTGCGGAGGGGGACTCGGCACCGATTCAGAGTGAATATTGTACCTACGCCTCACCAGGGAACTTACCCGGGAGGAAGGATGAGTCGATAGGAGACACCGGGCGGCCGGATGTAGGAGCGACGGTGCAACAATGACACGGTCCCTAAGTTTTCAGATAGAGACACTCCAGACAGGCAGACCTGGGACCCCGCCCCACACAGAAACATGTTTGTTAGTCCTGTAGAATTGAAGCAATCTCTTTGACGCTACCTGAGCCGTCAATTTTATAATTTCTCTCCGTACAGAATTCTGAAAATTGGTTCCACACCATACTTTTGTTCTTTTTTGTGTTTTCTGGCGTTAAATTATCTACAGCTGCTTTTATATTACCAATAGTTTGACTTCCAAAGTGCGGCATTTTCAGTTGCTATTATTGTAGTCACAGACTACTTGATCTCACTCACTGCATTCATACAAATAAAAAAAATCTGATGTGTTACACTCACATGACTTTCTCTACTCTTGTACAATCTAATTTTACAAACGCTTATTCTCCATATGCTTCATGTTAATCGAGATATCGAGATGTCAATCTTATTGGTAATTTTCTTGTAGATGCAAGGGGAATATGGTAGCTTTTAAGCGATAGTCAAATATTTTAACGCTGGTTGCTATGTGGCGCATTCCATTCTCTTTGCATGTCCAGGACAAAAAAAAAATGAATAACGAATTTGAGAAAAAGTATAAGTATTGGAAAATTTAAGAAAATAACAAGCAATATCTCGAAAACGGTTCACTCTACAAAAGAAATGTATATGACATAAGTTGTGTACTTTAACGCGATCTACATTTTTTGTGTAGTAACATTTTGTCTATCTCTTATGGTTTACCAGTTATGCAAAAGTCGTTCACAGTGAAGAATACTTTTGGAGACATTCCCAGAAAATTCGAGATATGCATTTCATTTCATATGATATTTTCATCAAAATCGTTAGAGCCATTTTTGAGAAAATTAAAATTTTCGAAAAATCTTCCATGTAAAGGGTAGTCTGGGGTGGGGGGATTTTCTTGAAAACCTTCGTGTCGCATCTCTGGAAGATACTGAACCTAAATACCAAGTTTGGTGTTTATCCGACTGTTCGTTTTTGAGTTATGCTGTTCACAGACACACACGCACAGACACACAGACACACACACACACACACACACACACACACACACACACACAGACACACACACGGACATGTTTCCAAAAATGCTTTTTTTGGATTCAGGAGGTCTCAAAACATGTATTTCCGGTGAAATCTCGGTATCGAATTTTTGGGTGGAATGCAATACTTCCTCTACTTACTATACGTAGTAGAGAAAGTAAAAAGTGCACTACCATGAAATACTATCAGTGTAGTAATCGAAGATGAATTACTCAGTGTAGTACGGCTTTGATTGGCCAACTGACTACATACTCTACCTTGAGGCAGTATTTATAACAGTTAAATAATTTCAGTCTAATTATATACTATGTAAATTCAATAACAGCAGTCTTGAAACAATATGTGTATGTAATAATTTGTAAAATGTATGCAAACAGTCATTGCATATGCTTATATTATTGTAAACATGTTCAATAATGTTATGTGAATATATTACGTAATTTATTTAATCTAGGAGCTGTGAGAATAATAAGTTAAAAGTTGCTAAGAATGAGGTAATCTTTAGTCAATAATGAGTAAGAAAGTTTAACAGTACTACTTGTGATTCTTGGAACAACAATAATGTAATTTTAGTGACAGTTTAAAAATAGCCAATCAACAACCAGAAAAACATTTAGTTAAATGCAGGTATTCTATTGGAGTAGGATTAGCCAATCATAGACTTGAAATACAGAAATTTACAAGTTTAGACGGATGAAATCAATTCAGTAGCCTGCAGACAGTGCTCATAACTGGATGCGTTGGTTGTGTGTCCTCGAGAGATTTAATATTTACGTGTTAAAAAGTGTAATTAATTAATTAAAGAATCTCACAGTGAAGTGTTATTTAAATCGTATCAAGTATTAATAAAAGGAGTGAAGTAAAAATTATAATCTGTGTAAGCCTACATTCTTAGTCGTACCAAAACCCTGCCAAGAGAAACGTGTGTCTAACAAGTACTGACGCAGCCGAGGCAAACAAAAATATATAATATTTAAAGAAACAGTTAAATTACAAAGTTAATTGTTGTTTTAAACTTGCGGCACAGGCCACCTGAAAGTAAATTTGGGGCGAAGGCTCCCCAACACTTGAAATATAATACAACTCCTATAACAAACTACTTCTTCAACCTGTCATGGGCTAATTGCATACTGACTGCGATTATCTTTACAGTTTAGTGCTATCGTTTTTCTAAACGATTTTTGTCCAACAAAGCTGAACATTTTCACGGAGCTGAAGAAAGCTAACAAAGGCGCTATACATTCGACGGGCAGATGATCAACAGTTGCGGAAAGCGAGACCAATTGCACGGTTTACGGGGACAATGAACCGGAAGGGAAAACGGCGCAATAAAGACTCTTGTTTTTTTGCGAGGAACAAGTGGTAGCAATGGAAGAGGAGGAGGAGAGACACTTTCAGGTAGTGAGGGCCCCCGCTGATGGACCATTCCGGACACAAGCAGACGCTGTTCTCATTTCAACTCGCACACAACTTCCTTATGTGGTGATGCTTCAACTGAAATGGCCTCAGCAATTACCGAGTATGGTTATTGTGGCGTTGTTGTAATTTCAACGTGGTGCACCTTATTATCGTCACAACACAAGAAAATACATCAGTAGAATGCGAAGACATTACAAACATTAACTGGCAACAAAAAATTTAGCATTGCATAGCAACATGGCAATTCATCACAAGTTTCTACACTGTTTCGACTCTGTTATTTATTTATCGGTATACAATGTGTCCCAAAATTGGTGCACTAACATTCTCCATCTATTTCATGTTAATCGAGATAAACATTTGCAGAAACGATCTTTTAAAATGCAAAGAGAATTTCATTTTACACATAGCGACCAGTTCTAAAAATATTTGACTATCGCTTAAGGCGTACTATGTTCCCCTTCTTTTGTATCTGCAAGGGCAATATAGAAATACAGTAGCCTTTAAACATAGACATATCTCTTAATAGCTGGTTGCTAGGTGCAGCACCATTCCCTTTGCCACAGATTAATTCTCTTTACATATTCAAGACAAAAAAAATGAAAAACGAATTCCCATTTGAGAAAATAAGTATTGCAATTTTAAGGGAATAACAAGAAATATCTCGAAAATGGTTCACTCAACAAAAAAAATGTATATGACATAAATTGTGTATTTTAACGCGATCTACATTTGTTGTGCAGTAAACTTTTGTCTATCTCTTATGGTTTACTAGTTATTCAAAAGTCGTTTACAATGAAGAACACTTTTGGAGACATTCCCAGAAAATTCAAGATATGCATTTCATTTGTCATGAAAATATCTTAAAAATATGATATTTTAATCAAAATCGTTAGAGCCATTTTTGAGAAAATCTGGGGTGATGGGATTTTCTTGTAAACCTTCGTGTCGCATCTCTGGAAGATACTGAACCCAAATACCAAGTTTGGTGTTTATCCGTCTGTTCATTTCAGAGTTATGCTGTTCACAGACACACACACACACGGACATGTTTCC
Source organism: Deroplatys truncata (assembly GCA_030765065.1). Lineage (NCBI taxonomy): Eukaryota > Metazoa > Arthropoda > Insecta > Mantodea > Mantidae > Deroplatys > Deroplatys truncata. The sequence continues at coordinate 143,192,560 of CM060985.1, read as the reverse complement.
AAAAAATGCTTTTTTTTTGGATTCATAGGGTCTCAAAACATGTATTTCCGGTGAAATCTCGGTATCGAATTTTTGGTGGAATACAATACTTCCCCTACTTACTATACGTAGCAGATAAAGTAAAAATAAAGTGAGAAAGGTTACGATGATGAATACTATAAAACCATGGCAGTTCCAGTTGGTCTGTATATAAGCGAAACTTGGACAATGACAAGTTGAGATAAAAGCAGATTACAGACAGCGGAAACAGTATTAGGAGTCACTAGAAGATATAAAATGAAGAACGATGACATAAGAAAAGAATTAAGCATGTTTAACCTAAATGAAGAACTAGAGCAGAATACACAAAAGTGGCTATAACACGTAGAGAGAATGAACAAGGACGTTTCCCAATGAAAATATTCTACTACATACCTAAAGGAAAACGAAATGTCGGAAGACCCAGAAACTATGGATAAATCATTCATTCATTCTCTGTTTAACCTCATCTTATGTAGGACTTACACCCCCCAGGACTTACAGGCGGGTACCTGGGGTCAGAGCGGACACTCATGGAGCAGACAGAATATCCAGGATGGGTGATCAGCCCGAAGCCTGGTATGGGATGAAGGAAGTAGATAAAACGAAGTGATGGCGGAATGGATGCAAGAAAAGGTGATGATGGAGCAGTTGGTGGAATGAATGGCGGGGAAACCGGAGAACCCGGAGAAAATCCGTCAAGACGCCGCTTTGTCCACCACAGATCCCACATGCGGGTCCCTGAGATTGAACCCGGGCCGCCTCGGTGAGAGGCGAGCGGTCTAACCACTCGGCCAGGGCGCCGCCCTATGGATAAATCAATAAATTAAGCATTTGGAGCACGCAACAAGCCTTAGGAAAGCCTTAGTATGCTGGGATTTGGGCAGATTGGCTGGATATTTTTCAGGAAACTGTACATTTTTAACAAATTAGTTATGACCTATAATCTAAGATTTGAAGAAGCGTTTGGATGTCATTCAGAAACGGAAATGTTTTCACGTGATGCGTTTAATTTCCTTGTTGTACGTTTGCTACCCTCTACAGAAGGTCGTGAATGTCGGTAATCAGCCCTGATACTGGAACGGCCCTTGAGAAGCATCTGCAGCACAGATACAAAAGGAAAGGAATATATGTCGTAACGCCAAGTTTATCGCTGCCAGTTCGTGACATTTTGGACAAATTTTTTCCTTGTGCGCCATAACAAAGGCACTACACTCCGCGTTTGATCGTTTTCAATCCCTTTTTGTTCAGTTTTACGGCGTCCTTCCGGAGATGGAATAAAGAAAAGAAGAGGGGGTGGGAGATATCACGTTTGCACGAAGTATGTAAACGAGGCAAAAGTGACATCCGAATGGCTAAATTAAAGAGGACGGTTATAACATAAACATAATTCGCCCGAACTTTCTCCTCTGTGCTCCGGAAGAGTATAAAAAATATCTCCTCGTTGCAATTCAGCGAGTTATTTCCTAGCGCTCATTTTTCTTGTTTTAAATGCACTGTCTAGCTCCGGATGGCGCTTTTTTGCCTTGTAGTCAATCAACTGTCTAAATAGAGTATTATACTACCGCAGTAGTTGCACATTTATAAGCAGAAACCAAGTATGGATTGGATTGGCTACGGTGGGGACGCCGCAGTGATCCACATAGGAGATATTGTACCTACACCCGTCAAGGAAGGATGAGGCGAGAGGAGACACCGGGCAGCCGGAACCAGGAGTGACGGCACAAGAATGCAGGGTCCCTAAGTTTTTCAGCTATAGACTCCCGGGCAGAGCGACAGGCAGATCGGGAACCCCACCCACACAGAGGGGGTCCAACGCCCCTCAAGGGGGTTCGGATACCCCCGGAAGCCAGTTGAAAGCCGTGGGACGGAGCGAGTCACAACAATCATTCTTTTCCCCTACCACACCGCACCGAAACACTTCCAATCCTGAAAGAGACAACGGATGAGAAATGAGAATTGAGATGGAATGGAGGGACAGAAAATTCGGGGGATGTGAGAATCCTTCCCAGTATTCGCCTGGCGACCCGGGAAAACCCAATGGGTCAGTAATTTCGGTCACGGGAATCGAACCAACGACCTCCCGAATGTGGGCTAGAGGCTTAGTCAGCTGAGCCATTCCGCTCCGTGACCAAGTATTAAATAAGCAGCTAAAACTGTGTAGTGTAAGTAATAAAGATTCATATGTAAATGTACTGGCCAAAATCTTAAGAGCATTCGATACTAGGGAAGAATTTCTGTTTGCAAAAGAGTACTGAACTGTGTAGTGTAAGTAATAAAGATTCATATGTAAATGTACTGGCCAAAATCTTAAGAGCATTCGATACTAGGGAAGAATTTCTGTTTGCAAAAGAGTACTGAACTGTGGTCTTCTCATTCACTGGCCACATTAAACTGTAAGACTAAGTACAGGAAATCCCTTTTGTTGTCTATTCAAAATTCTCCAGCAGCCTTATAATTTGGTTTTATGCAAATCACAAATTTAAAAGGGCTTTGACAAGAAAAAAGCAGGTGATGTGAAACATTCATTTATTAGTTGATATACAAACTATATTTGCTAAAGCTTATTACTTTCTTTACTAGGTATAGTAAGTAGGGGAAGTATTGTATTCCACCCAAAAATTAGATACCGAGATTTCACCGCAAATACATGTTTTGAGACCCCCTGAATCCAAAAAATCTGATGTGTTACACTCACATGACTTTCTCTACTCTTGTACAATCTATTTTTACAAACGCCTATTCTCCATATGCTTCATATTAATCGAGATATCGAGATGTCAATCTTATTGGTAATTTTCTTGTAGATGCAAGGGGAATATGGTAGCTTTTAAGCGATAGTCAAATATTTTATCGCTGGTTGCTATGTGGCGCATTCCATTCTCTTTGCATGTCCAGGACATAAAAAAATGAATAACGAATTTGAGAAAAAGTATAAGTATTGCAAAATTTAAGGAAATAACAAGCAATATCTCGAAAACGGTTCACTCAACAAAAGAAATGTATATGACATAAGTTGTGTATTTTAACGCGATCTATATTTTTTGTGTAGTAAAATTTTGTCTATCTCTTATAGTTTACCAGTTATGCAAAAGTCGTTCAGAATGAAGAATACTTTTGGAGACATTCCCAGAAAATTCGAGATATACATTTCATTTCTCATGATATTATCTTAAACATATGATATTTTCATCAAAATCGTTAGAGCCATTTTTGAGAAAATTAAAATTTTCGAAAAATGTTCCATGTAAAGGGTAGTCTGGGGTGGGGGGATTTTCTTGAAAACCTTCGTGTCGCATCTCTGGAAGATACTGAACCTAAATACCAAGTTTGGTGTTTATCCGACTGTTCGTTTTTGAGTTATGCTGTTCACACACACACAGACACACAGACACACACACACACAGACACACACACACACAGACACACACACGGACATGTTTCCAAAAATGCTTTTTTTGGATTCAGGAGGTCTCAAAACATGTATTTCCGGTGAAATCTCGGTATCGAATTTTTGGGTGGAATGCAATACTTCCCCTACTTACTGTACGTAGTAGAGAAAGTAAAAAAGCATTTTTGGAAACATGTCCGTGTGTGTGTCTGTGAACAGCATAACTCAGAAACGAACAGTCGTATAAACATCAAACTTGGTATTTAGGTTCAGTATCTCACAGAGATGCGACAGGAACGTTTTCAAGAAAATCCCCCTACCCCACATTGCCCTTAACATGGAAAAGTTTTGGACAATTTTAATTTTCTCAAAAATGCCTCTAACGATTTTGATTAAAATATCATATGTTTAAGATATTTTCATAACAAATGAAATGTATATCTCGAATTTTCTGGGAATGTCTCCAAAAGTATTCCTCATTGTGAACGACTTTAGCATAACTGGTAAACCATAAGATACACAATTTGTCATATACATTTTTTTTTGTTTAGTGAACCATTTTCGAGATATTGCTTGTTATTCCCTTAAATTGTCCAATACTTACATTTTTCTCAAATTCGTTATTCATTTTTTTTGTCCTGGACATGCAAAGAGAATGGAATGCGCCACATAGCAACCAGCGTTAAAACATTTGACTATCGCTTAAAGGCTACCATATTCCCCTTGCATCTACAAGAAAATTAGCAATAAGATTAACATCTCGATTAACATTAAGCCTATGGAGAATAAGCGTTTGTAAAAATAGTTTGTACAAGAGTAGAGAAAGTCGTGTGAGTGTAACACATCAGATTTTTTTTTCTATCTACTCATTACACCTTTCGTTATAGATACAAAGGAAAATAACGGATATCTAAGAAATGGCTTATGCAACTAAAAGAACTTATTTAAGTAAATTGTGTGTTTTTCTGTACTAGGTTTTCGTCTATCGCTTAACGTTAAGCAGTTTTACAAGGTTATACATTTCTTCCAATTGAAGTGGACTTCACAGGCTATTCCCAGAAAATCCAAAATATACATCTTATTTGTCATGTAAATATCTTTAATATTGCATTTCAATCAAAATCGTTAGATCCATCTTTTAGCTAATCAAAAGTTTCGAAAAATGTTCCATGTAAGGCCTACTTTGGGGTGGAGGGATTTTCTTGAATATATTTGTGTCGCATCCTCGAAAAGTGCTGAAGCTAAATACGTAATTTGGAATTATCCGATTCTTTTTACTTTCTCTACTACGTATAGTAAGTAGGGGAAGTATTGTATTCCACCCAAAAATTCGATACCGAGATTTCACCGGAAATATATGTTTTGAGACCCCCTGAATCCAAAAAAAGCATTTTTGGAAACATGTCCGTGTGTGTGTCTGTCTGTGTGTCTGTGTGTCTGTGAACAGCATAACTCAGAGACGAACAGTCGGATAAACACAAACTTGGTATTTGGGTTCAGTATCTTCCAAGGATGCGACACGAAGGTTTTCAAGAAAATCCCCCCACCCCAGAGTACCCTTTACATGGAAAAGTTTTCGAAAATTTTAATTTTCTCAAAAATGGCTCTAACGATTTTGATTAAAATATCATATGTTTAAGATATTTTTATGACAAGTAAAATGTATATCTTGAATTTTCTGGGAATGTCTCCAAAAGTACTCTTTATTCTGAACGACTTTTGCATAACTGGTAAACCATAAGAGATAGACAAACGTTTACTACACAAAAAATGTAGATGGCGTTAAAATACACAATTTATGTCATATACATTTTTTTTGTTGAGTGAACCATTTTCGAGATATTGCTTGTTTGTCTTCGATATGCAAAGAATATTAATCTGTGGCAAAGCGAATGGTGCTGCACCTAGCAACCAGCTAATAAGAGATATGTATGTGCTTAGAGGCTACTGTATTTGTATATTGCCCTTGTAAATATATATTCCTCTTACATCTACAAGAAAATTAGCAATAAGATAGAGTCTGCAAATGTTTATCTCGATTAACATTAAGCATATGGAGAATAAGCGTTTGTATGAATAGTTTGTACAAGAGTAGAGAAAGTCATGTGAGTGTAACACATCAGATTTTTTGGGTTATGCTGTTCACAGAGAGTAATCGCATTCGAGCGCGCGGATGTTTTTTATAAATGCCTTTTTCTTAGATTTAGGGCACCTCAAAACATGTATTTCAGTGAAAATTCGGGTCTTCCCCTACTTACTATACTATCGTAGAGAAAGTTAATAATCATGAAGGAATAAGCTTACTGCACAGTGATTATATGCTAAAATGTTAACAAAACGTCCGTGTAGCATGGCAAAACGTATGTTGTTAGAGGTCCAAGTGTAATTTCGAAACAAAGGTCCAATATACACAACATGTTCACATTGAAACACGCGACAGAAAATGACTGTGAAACACGCATTCTGTTTGTTGCCTACCATAAAGTTTTTTACAAAGCTGTCAGAAGGAAATGGAATATATTACAGTAAAGAATCATACATCGGCATAATTAAAATACTAAATAGCGTATATAACAAAAGTAAAAAATCTGATGTGTTACACTCACATGACATTCTCTACTCTTGTACAAAATATTTTTACAAACGCTTATTCTCCAAATGCTTCAAGTTAATCGAGATGTTAATCTTATTGCTAATTTTCTTGTAGATGCAAGGGGAATATGGTAGGTTTTAAGCGATAGTCAAATCTTTTAAGAGCTGGTTGCTATGTGGAGTATTCCATTCTGTTTGCATTACAAGGACAAATAAAAATTGAATAACGAATTCCCATTTGAGAAAAAGTATAAATATTGGAAAATTTAAGGGAATAACAAGCAATATCTCGAAAACAATTCACTCAACAACAAAAATGTATATGACAAATTGTGTATTTTAACGCGATCTACATTTTTGTGTAGTAAAATTTTGTCTATCTCTTATGGTTTACCAGTTATGCAAAAGTCGTTCACAATGAAGAATACTTTTGGAAACATTCCCAGAAAATTCAAGATATACATTTTATTTGTCATGAAAGTATCTTAAACATATGATATTTTAATCAACACCGTTAGAGCCATTTTTGAGAAAATTAAAATTTTCGAAAAATCTTCCATGTAAAGGGTACTCTGGGGTGGGGTGATTTTCTTAAAAACCTTCGTGTCGCATCCTTGGAAGATACTGAACCTAAATACCAAGTTTGGTGTTTATCCGACTGTTCGTTTCTGAGTTACGCTGTTCACAGACACACACACACACGCAGACATGTTTCCAAAAATGCTTTTTTTGGATTCAGGGGTCTCAAAACATGTATTTCCGGTGAAATCTCGGTATCGAATTTTTGGGTGGAGTACTATACTTCCCCTAATTACTATACCTAGTAGAGAAAGTAAAAATGAATAACGAATTCCCATTTGAGAAAAAGTATTGGAAAATTTAAGGGAATAACAAGCAATATCTCGGAAATGGTTCACTCAACAACAAAAAATGTATATGACATAAATTGTGTATTTTAACGCGATCTACATTTTTTGTGTAGTAAAATGTTGTCTATCTCTTATGGTTTATCAGTTATGCAAAAGTCGTTCACAATGAAGAACACTTTTGGAGACATTCCCAGAAAATTCGAGATAAACATTTCATTTGTTATGAAAATATCTTAAACATATGATATTTTAATCAAAATCGTTAGAGCCGTTTTTGATAAAATTAAAATTTTCGAAATATGTTCCATGTAAAGGGTAATCTGGAGTGGGGGGATTTTCTTGAAAACCTTCATGTCGCAACTCTGGAAGATACTGAACCTAAATACCAAGTTTGGTGTTTATCCGACTGTTCGTTTCTGAGTTATGCTGTTCACATACAGACACACAGACTACTATACGTAGTAGAGAAAGTAAAAATAGATTCGTTTGCTTTACTGAACAACAATCTTGTATTCTTAATGCAGATTCTGTGAGTTTAAGCAACTCAGAGGTTTTAAAATATTTGTTTGGGTTGTTTTTGCAACATAATCTTTAGGATTAATAGACATTCTCGTTGGCTCAGGCCGCATTTAAAACAAGTGCACTTTGGTGTTATAGAGCTTAGTGGAACCCAGTAAAGAATACATAATGTTGATATTGGAGATAGCAGGAGGTTTCCATGCTGACTGTACCACCGCATTACTGTTGCTCTGGTTACGTCAGGCGTCAACATTGCCTTAGTTACAGAGGGCACCCCGTCTACGTGGATGACTTATGACAACAATAGTAAAGTTGTTCCCTCAGACACGGCATGTCCAAGCGGTTACGGGCTTGTGGCAAAGGATCACGGAGATAGACAGCCTCCTTATTTATTTTATTCACACTATGCACCATCTGTAATGCACCACAAGTACAAAATCCTCTATTCATATATTCTGAAAGAATGATGCACACTTGATTATATTTTATCCTGTATTTTTTATTCATTATTATTTTGGTAATATTACCAATGGTACAGGAAAAATTGCATTCAGCACAAAAATTCAATACTGGTATTTCATCGGAAATACATGTTTTGCGGAGCCATGAATACAAATAAAGCATTTTTGGAAACATGTCCGTATATGTGTGTCTGTCAGTCTGTCTTTGAACAGCACAGCTCTTGGTATTTAAGTTTAGATTCTTCAAGGATGCGACACGAAAGTTTTCAAGAAAATACTTTACATAGAGCACTTTTTTCTGAAATTTTTATTTTCTCAAGAATGACTGAACGATTTTTATTAAAATATCATACGTTTAAGATACTTTTATGCCAAATTAAATGTATATCTTGTATTTTCTGGGAATGTCCCCAAAAGTTCTCTTCACTCTGAATGACTTTCGCATTACTGGTAAACAGTAAGAGATAAACAAAATTTTACTACAAAAAATCTAGATCTCATTAAAATACACAACTCATGTCATATATATTTTTGTTGTTGAGTGAACCATTTTCGAGATACTGCTTGTTATTCCCTTAAATTTTCCAATACTTACTTTTTCTGCAATTCGTTATTCAATTTTTTTGTTCTGGTAATGCAAAGAAAATGGAATACTCTACATAGCAACCAGCCCTTAAATATTTGACTATCGCTTAAATACTACCATATCCCCTTGCACCTACAAGAAAATTAGCAATAAGATTAACATCTCGATTAACATGAAGCATATGGAGAATAAGCGTTTGTAAAAATAGTTTGTACAAGATTAGAGAAAGTCATGTGAGTGTAACACATCAGATTTTTTTGGTAATATTACCTAAGGTAGAGGACAAATTGCATTTCACCCCAAAATCGATACCGAGATTTCACCGAAAAATACGTGTTTTGAGGTGCCTTGAATTCAAATAAAGCATTTTTGGAAACATATCCTTGCGTGTGTGTCTGTCTATCTGTCTTTCTTTGAACAGCATAGCTCCAAAACGAAAAGTTGGATAAATACCAAACTTGGTATTTGAGTTTAAGTCCTTCCAGGCATGCGAAACGAAAATTTTCAAGAAAATTTCCCACTTCAGACTACCTTTACATGGAACATTTTTCGAAAATTTTGATTTTGTCAAAAATAGTTCTAACGTTTTGATTAAAATATCATTGTTTATAATAGTTTTATGCCAAATGAAATATATATCTTGAATTTCCTGGGAACGTTCCCAAAAGTCCTCTTCATTCTGAATGACTTTCGTATAACTGGTAAACCGTAAGAGATAGACAAAATTTTACTGCACAAAAAATGTAGATCTCATTAAAACACACAATTTATGTCATATACATTTTTTTGTAGAGAGAACCATTTCCGAGATATCCCTTGTTATTTGTTAGAATTTTCCAATACTTATGGGAATTCATTATTCGGTTTTTGTGTCTGGGACATACAAAGAGAATGGAATGTTCCACATAGCAACCAGCATTTAAAATATTTGACTATTGTTTAAAGCCTAGTAATACCCCTTGCATCTACAAGAAAATTAGCCATAAGATTAACATCTCGATTAACATGAAGCATATGGAGAATAAGCGCTTGTAAAAATAGTTTGTACAAGAGTAAAAAAATTCATGTGAGTGCATTCTTTAGAGTTTTAGAAAAGAGAGGATGGAGGAGAGAGAAGAGGGTAATTCAATAACGAAAAGTTAGATAAATATGAAACTTTGAATTCAAGTCAGAAATTTTTAAGTCGAAGAATTTCCTGAAATTCTTCCTAATATAAGAAACCTTTCATATCAGTATTTTTTGTGACTTGTTTATGCTTTCAAAAGTGGGTCTAAATTCGTTTAGCAGACATATTTGTTTCGAGTGTGTTTGATTTTTATCGGATTAGTCTTATATTAGTACAATATCTGTTCCATATAGTTGAGCATTTCATTTTCTTTGATTTTTTGCTGTTCTGTTTTTACACGAGTTCGTTAATGAAAAATGTCCACTGCACTTGTGGTTGAATATATTTTCCAATGCCTTTCGTTTAACTGGGTCTATAATGGCTAACATGAAAGTATTTTCTTTTTTTTTTGTTCCATTTATAAGCCGCCTTTGATATGTGAGATGATATCGGCGGTTTTGTGTTTAGAACAACTGCTCATCGGCAGTGATGTTCAATCGTTAACTATTTGGTATTTTTGGGTTTGTTTAATTTGGGTTTTCTTTCTAAACATTAAATTCACACACACACATATTTATACTCTCACTGTTCGTTTCTGAGTTATGCTGTTCACAGACAGACACACAGACACACACGGAATGTTTCCAAAAACCTTTTTTTGGATTGCGAGGTCCTCAAAACTATATTTCCGCTGAAATCTTGGTATCGAATTTTTGGGTGGAATACAATACCTCCCCTACTTACTATACGTAGGATAGAAAGTAAAAAATCTGATGTGTTACACTCACATGACTTTCTCTACTCTTGTACAAACTATTTTTACAAACGCTTATTCTCCATCTACTTCATGTTAATCGAGATAAACATTTGCAGTCTATCTTATTGCTAATTTTCTGGTAGATGTAAGGGGAATATATATTTACAAGGGCAATTTGGAAATACAGTAACCTTTAAGCACATACATATCTCTTAATAGCTGGTTGCTAGGTGCAGCACCATTCCCTTTCCCACAGATTAATACTCTTTGCATTACCAAGACAAAAAAATGAATAACGAATTCCCATTTGAGAAAATAAGTATTGAAAAATTTAAGGGAATAACAAGTAATATCTCGAAAATGGTTCACTCAACAAAAAAATGTATATGAAATAAATTGTGTATTTTAACGCGATCTACAATTTTTGTGTAGTAAAATTTTGCCTGTCTCTTATGGTTTACCAGTTATGCAAAAGTCGTTCACAATGAAAAATACTTTTGGAGACATTCCCAGGAAATTCAAGATATACATTTTATTTGCCATAAAAATCTCTGAAACATATGATATTTTAATCAAAATCGTTAGAGCCATTTTTGAGAAAATTAAAATTTTCGAAAATCTTCCATGTAAAGGGTACTCTGATGTGGGTATGTTATTGGAAATCTTCGTGTCGCATCTTTGAAAGATACTGAACACAAATATTTATGCGACTTTTCGTTTTTGAGTTATGCTGTTCACAGACACACACGTGGAACTTTTTCTTTAAATGCTTTTTTGGATTCACGGGGCCTCAAAATATGTATTTCCGGTGATATCTCGGTATCGAATTTTTGGGTGGAATACAATACTTCCCCTACTTACTATACGTAATAGAGAAAGTAAAAACGAAGACGTAAACGTTTAACAAATATGTAATGTGTCAGCTACAAACTCAAAATCTGTTTGTGTTGGATGTTCTGAAGAGAGTATTCTATTTAAAACGAAAACGCAATACAGTCCTTCTGTTATATACGAGTATATATATATATATATATATATATATATATATATATATATTAAAATCACATTATATTCTTGTAATGTTCGATGTGGAAATATGCAGCTTATAAAGGTTACATTGAAGAACTTGTCGCAATTCTTTTCCAAGTTTACTCCTCCCTCCCCTCCCGCCGCTTGTACTTAACGTATTCTTTGTTGAACTTGCTCTTCATCCCGGAGATTGTTTCCGGTGCCTGTAATTCCCCCTCTACCTCGGCACGTTTGCCGCTCCTGGTTCTTTTCAACTCGCCCAAGAATTGAATCACACCCTGCAAGCACTTTCTGCTGCACCATCTGCTAGCATATTCTAGAAAGTAATGTTTTAATGAGAAGCAAAGGAGCAGGTGCATGTGTTTCGTTTTGTTTTCGCCAACTTTGCAAGACGTGAGGTATTTGCCTTTACCTAGCTCGAGTCGAGAAGCGAAACCAGCTGCTCTGTAGTGAAGATGCGAAGTTTACTGCACCTCACACGTTTTGAAATATCTACACAGCAGGATCATTGACAAAAATTGGTTTTGTCGCTGATACGAATAGAACGTAGGGCATAAATAATCGGTGATATTCGATAAAACAGGGAACTATGCAAGCTTTTTACTTTCTCTACTGCGTACAGTAAGTAGGGGAACTATTGTATACCACCCAAAAATTCCATACCGATGTATCACAGGAAATACTTGTTTTGAGGTGCACTGAATGCATATAAAGCATTTTTGGAAACATGTCCGTGTGTGTGTGTGTGTCTGTCTGTGAACAGCATAACTCAGAAACAAACAGTCGGATAAACACCAAACTTGGTATTTAGGTTCAGTATCTTCCAGAGGTGTGACACGAAGGCTTTCAAGAAAATTCCCCCACCCCAGATTTCCCTTTACATGGAACATTTTTCGAAAATTTTAATTTTCCCAAAAATGCCTCTAACGATTTAGATTAAAATATCATATGTTTAAGATATTTCCATGACAAATAAAATGTACAAAAATATGTAGATCGCGTTAAAATACACAATTTATGTCATACACATTTTTTTTGTTCAGTGAACCATTTTCGAGATATTGCTTGTGAGGCAGTATTTTATATTACAACAATGTGAATGCCAGAGTGATTGTAGTGTAAATTAACATCATTGTATGACAATGATTTTAGATGTTTGTTAGCTATAAGCATTGTTAGGAAATAAGTTTACCCGGCCTCACTGAAACTGACAATAGGAGTGGGTAACAATGAAGCGAGGGGGGTGAGTTGTTTATCGCTTTGAAGAGACAAACAAATTAGCGTGTTGGTGCTAATATTGTCGCGATTTATTAACCAATAACAGCTCTATTATAATGTTTAGGCATATCGAGGTGAGGGAGTATAAATTCTTGAGCCAAAGCAAGTATCGCGCAGTTCTACAGAATCATTCACGAGGTAAACGTTGCGCAGTTCTAAGAAATCTCTTTCGCGAGTTACACGTCAGGCAGTTCTAAGGAAACATTCATGAGGTACACATTACGCAGTTCTACAGAATCTCTCGCGTCGTAAAGTTAGTTATAAAATGTGAAGTAGGTACGCGATATTACGACAGTAATTACATTCGGAAATATAACAGTTTCAGTCAGGCGTGTATAAAGATTACAGATGTGAACTATTAATTAAGTGTGACGGCAATAAAAGTGTAAAAACAAATTCTTTTATCAGTGTTATCTCTTAGTAACAACTCCTTTCCGTTTACACGCCCTGCTCAAGAGATATTTGCTCGACTGAATAATAATAGCTAGCCGGAGGACAAAGAACCCAAAATTCAAAATAGTAAAACAATAACAGGCGCACAGAAAAAAGATAACACGAACAGATTACTGAAACACTTGTTATTCCCTTAAATTTTCAAATACTTATACTTTTTCTCAAATAGGAATTCGTTATTCACTGTTTTCGTCCTGGCAATGTAAAGAGAATGGAATACTGCTCATAGCAACCAGTTCTTAAAATATTGGACTATCGCTTAAAGCCTACCATATTTCCCTTGCATCTACAAAAAATATCTGATGTGTTACACTCACATGACTTTCTCTACTCTTGTACAAACTATTTTTACAAACGCTTATTCTCCATATGCTTCATGTTACTCGAGATATCGAGATGTCAATCTTATTGCTAACTTTCTTGTAGATGCAAGGGGAACATGGTAGGTTATAAGCGATAGTCAAATCTTTTAAGCGGTTGCTATGTGGCGCATTCTATTCTGTTTGCATATTCAGGATATAAAAAAATTGAATAACGAATTTGAGAAAAAGTATAAGTATTGGAAAATTTAAGGAAATAACAAGCAATATCTCGAAAATGGTTCACTCAACTAAAAACATGTATATGACATAAATTGTGTATTTTAACGCGATCTACATTTTTTGTGTAGTAAAAGTTTGTCTATCTCTTATGTTTTACCAGTTATGCAAAAGTCGTTCACAATAAAGAATACTTTTGGAGACATTTCCAGGAAATTCAAGATATACATTTTATTTGTCATAAAAATATCTTAAACATATGATATTTTAATCAAAATCGTTAGAGCCATTTTTGAGAAAATTAAAATTTTCGAAAAATCTTCCATGTAAATGGTACTCTGGGGTGAGGGGATTTTCTTGAAAACCTTCGTGTCGCATCCTTGGAAGATACTGAACCTAAATACCAAGTTTGGTGTTTATCCGACTGTTCGTTTCTGAGTTATGCTGTTCACAGACACACACAGACAGACACACAGACACACAGACACACAGACAGACACAGAGATACACACACGGACATGTTTCCAAAAATGCTTTTTTTGGATTCAGGGGGTCTCAAAACATGTATTTCCGGTGAAATCTCGGTATCGAAATTTTGGGTGGAATACAATACTTCCCCTACTTACTGTACGTAGTAGAGAAAGTAATTAGCAATAAGATTAACATCTCGATAAACATGAAGCATATAGAGAATAAGCGTTTGTAAAATTAGCTTATACAAGAGTAGGGAAAGTCATGTGAGTGTAACACATCACATTTTTTCGAAGTAGTTCCTTATCGACCGGACTGCTGTATACGTCAATCAATTAAACGGCTTGACTTTTTAATTTAAACCAGTCACTTGACGTTCGCACTGAAAATGTCTCTCGCCATGCGTCCACACTACGATCCAAATGTTATAAATACCAGCGAGAAAACCTGTCTCCCAAGTTTTGGGCAGTTGATTTGGAAAGGGGTTTGAGGAGAATAGGAATGGGGACAGTATGGCTAAGAGCTGAAACAAATGACAAAAACATGTGGAAAGGTGTCAAAAGAACACTAAGAGACATCAAAGAACCAGAAATAGAATCGGATTGAATTTGAATTGGGGTAAAGAGGCATATATACTTAACTTAGGAAGAAAGGAAGGATCGGGAATGGCATGGTTTAGTCTGGGGGTTGGAGGACATAGAAAAGGACACGATTCTGGCAGGAGAGTCTGCCCATTCTGTGATTTGGATGAGGACTGGGTACATATTTTGTCGGAATGTGCACATTGGGAGAACCAGCGAACAATTAAACTCAAAGAAAAAAAATTAAGTCCGTCAAGAAAGAGATTGGCATGTTGGGAGCTACTGGCCGATCAGAGGAAATGGCAAAACCTGGGTAATTTCTTGGCTAAAGTGCGCGAAGCTAGGTCAAATATGTTCGGTTAACAAGGGTAATTTATCTCTATTTTCCATTTTATTGTTCCTCTTTGTTTTGTTTTCTTTTTCGGTTGTTTATTTTGTCACCATACTTGTATCTTAAATATGCATGTACGGTCAATGACCCATGCACTAAATACTTGTGTAATTACTTCAATAATTTGAAACCAATAAAGATACCTTATCTATCTATTTATCTAGATTGACTACTTCACTGTTCTTACGTCATCCTACTTTTGACCAATAAACCGTGTGGTCGAAACGACGCATTTCAACAAATCGTGGCTGCTTATGCTCTATCAGTTTTATTACCTCCATAGCAATTAAGGGTCGTCCTCCATGGTGTAGTGGTTACCATGCTAGCCTCTCGTTTCCAAGTTCGCGGGTTCAAACCCGGGCGTAAAAATCCTTAGCATGCTTTCCTTCGGACGGGAAGTAAAGCCGGTGGTCCCGTGTCGTACATTTACGACACGTAAAAGAACCTCAAGAGGAATCTGAACAAAATTTCCGATGTTTCACGCCCAATATAGAATGAGACGTGGAGAACCACAACAGTTAAAGAACGTCCATAAATAAAACTCAATTTATAGCATTTACTTTTACTTTCCGTACCACGTACATAGTAGATAGAAAGGTCAATGCATTTTACTCAAAACTTTGATTCCGAAATTTCACCGGAAATGCACTTTTTGAGGTCCCCTAAATACAAAAAAGCATTTTTAGTCTGTCTGTTAATTATAATATCTAAAAAATCTGATGTGTTACACTCACATGACTTTCTCTACTCCTGTACAAACTATTTTTACAAACGCTTATTCTCCATATGCTTCATGTTAATGGAGATATCGAGATGTCAATCTTATTGATAATTTTCTTGTAGATGTAAGGGGAATATATATTTACATGGGTAATATAGAAATACAGTAGCCTTTAAGCACATACATATCTCTTAATAGCTGGTTGCTAGGTGCAGCACCATTCTCTTTGCCACAGATTAATACTCTTTGCATATCCAAGACAAAAAAAATGAATAATGAATTCCCATTTGAGAAAATAAGTATTGAAAAATTTAAGGGAATAACAAGCAATATCTCGAAAATGGTTCACTCAACAACAAAAATGTATATGACATAAATTGTGTATTTTAACGCGATCTACATTTTTTGTGTAGTAAAAGTTTGTCTATCTCTTATGGTTTACCAGTTATGCAAAAGTCGTTCACAATGGAGAATACTTTTGGAGACATTCCCAGGAAATTCAAGATATACATTTTATTTGTCATAAAATATCTTAAACATATGATATTTTAATCAAAATCGTTAGAGCCATTTTTGAGAAAATTAAAATTTTCGAAAAATGTTCCATGTAAAGGGTAATCTGGGGTGGGGGGATTTTCTTGAAAACTTTCGTGTCGCATCTCTGGAAGATACTGAACCTAAATACCAAGTTTGGTGTTTATCCGACTGTTCGTTTCTGAGTTATGCTGTGCACAGACAGACACACAGACAGACAGACACAGACACACACGGACATGTTTCCAAAAATGCTTTTTTTTTAGATTCAGGGGAACTCAAACCATGTATTTCCGGTGAAATCTCGGTATCGAGTTTTTGGGTGGAATACAATACTTCCCCTAGTTACTATACGTAGTAGAGAAAGTAAAAAACACTCGTATAAGTACCAAACTTGGTATTAAATTTTCAAGAAAAACCGCCCACCCAACTACCCTTTACATGGAACATTTATGTAATATTTTAATTTTCTAATAATGGTCCTAGCGATTTTGATTAAAATATCATGCATTAAAGATATTTACATGACAAATAAAATGTATATCTTGAATTTTCTAGGAATAACTTGTGAGCGATAGATGAAAACGTACTACACAAAACTTATGGATCTTTTTAAAAAATAGAACTTATTTCAAATAAGTTTATTGTGGTTTAAACTATTTTGAGATATCCGTTATTAATGATTCGAATTTCTTGGTCATTATTTTAAAGTTCTCTCAATATTCAGTTGCTTTTTGTGATTGCATAGAAACAGTATGGACGTCTAAAGCTAGCGTATAGCATCCAGTTCTTAAACATTTGACTATCGCATTTCTCTTTGCATCTATAAGGAAATGTGGAATGTAAAGGTTTAATTGAATTATTAGTAGATATAAAAATAAACTTTAGTAAGACACTAATAAACGATAGAGGACAGAGAAAGTCATGTGAATGTATCAGAAGATTTTTTTTATATCAAGGTTGTTTGTTTTGATCACGTTCCTAGCATTTGTTTCTACGTTTGTCATATGCTACTATAGTGCATTGTTTATATTGCTGGACCGCGGAATGCGCGAAGCAAAGCATTTTCAATGCTTTCAACTCTCTTCTGTGATGTTTTGCCACTCAGCTGTCGAAATGTATAATCTTAAAAAGATTCAAAAGAACCCTATGTAAATGTGCATTTAAATTGAGATATGTCTTTAAAATTGGAAATTGTGTATGGTAAGCTACTACAGGCTGATTTATGAAGAACTGATACAATTATTTGTTTAATTGTTTCCAAACTAGTGATGCTAGCGACAACTGATATCCGAAAAGCAGAGGTATTTTGGGAAATTATTTACCTCTATAGCAAATGTTGAAAATGTCCTCCATCGTGCATAAGACACAACTCAACACGTCGTTCCACGCTACTAAGTCACTCGTTGGAGGACTCTGTTGTCAATAGCTTGAATCTCCTGTGTAATGTTGTGCTTCAGATCGTCCAATGTCTGGGGACGTATGGCGTAAACCCTGTTTTTTAAGTAACCCCATAGAGGGAAGTCCGGCGATGTCAAATCCGGAGATCTCGGTGGCCACACGTTCTTGGAAATTATCCAGTCGTAAAAGAAACTTGCAATTAATGTCATGGTTTCATTTTATATATGGCATGTAGCGCCGTCCTGCTGAAAATATCCTTGACTCAGCTCTACATCGTCTAGTTGCTCAACAAACTCCATGAAAATCTACCGATACTCTGCAGTGATCACATTGTTTTAAAAAAAATTGGTCCCACTTTTCTCTGTGCGGATATTGCGCACCAAACTCCGATTTTAACAGGGTGCATATGTGCTTCATGAATAACATGTGGATTTTCGCTGGCCCAATAGCGTGAGTTATTTGAGTTCACATAGCCGGATAAATGGAACCATGCTTAATCTGTGAACCATGTGTTGGAAAATATGGCAGGATTTTGCACAATGAACGCCTGAAACCAACGACAATAATTCAGTCGTCTATCCTTATCTGGTTCCTGTAACTGATGGACAACCGTAATCCTATAGGCTTTAGGCCTGCACTTTTCACAGCTCTCTGACACATTGAGTAGTTGTACACTGTCTCGTACGACAAACGTCTTAAGATTTTTTGGGTGACTGATCCAGTCGTGCTCTTGCGTCAACCACAACAACCATGGGAACCCTAGATGAACGAGTTTTGCCTTTTTCACTCGCCACAGATCCAGTTGTTTCCAATTTGTTTACCAGTCCCAGTATTGTGTTTCTTTGGGGAGGATTCCGAACGCCAAATTCTCTTTGGTATGCCCTTTGAGTAGATGTAATTGTATTCGTAACCCAGTATTACTTTACAAGTAAGAGTCGTTCATTTAATGTGTACTCCATTTTCACATTGACTACAACAAAATCTAAAAAACAGTTGCCAACAATAAAACTAACAATTACAATAAAACATGAACATCTGTGCATTTAGTGACAGTCAATTGAAACTCCAGAACATTCTGCTTATCTTGGTGCTAAATTGGGTCATTGAGTGAATTTTGAACAGAATAATTAAAGCAAGAAATGTGTCAGTTCTTCATAAATTACCTTGTAATAGGAATAAATAAGGCTTTGAAATGTGGAGAAATTGCCTTGTTTCTGAAATTATGCTGAACACATAAACAATTTCTCTGTCTTTATTATGCAATTGTAGATAACAGCGCAATTAGTTGACATGTTCTGCCGGAGGCTGTTTGAAATCTAGATTGAAGTTAATGAGTCAGGGGTTGTTTTGTGCCATAAATTCGTTGAACGCAGTGTCAACAATGCGAGATTTTAATGCGAGTGTAATTATACATCCCGGCTAGGGTAAACGCCGTACTAAGATAAACTAATGCACTTTCTGAAATCACCCTAAGTGCACGCTAATTTACCGACACAGTATGTGACCTCGCATGTCATATCTACACTTACCAACTGGCAGCGTTCGAATACAACGCCATTGGCTGACATGGAGGCTTTTCGTGTTTCCCAGCATGCATTGCGCCGACCACATTTTCCTCTCATAATTCAGAGTCGCGTGAAGGGCAATAAAACAAACGCCGAATCAATTCCCTTTGTTTCATGCATTGTGAGAAAAGAAACGTCACACTTGAGGTATTTATATCCATTGTTCGCGCCCCAGTAAATCTTTTCCCAGGAGTATAACGGAAAACCCCCCAAAATTCTATTATCTTTACTTTAAGAAGAACGAAGGATAGAACTTTGTTTGCGTTCAGGAGTTGTAGCGTATCTACATACCTCGGGAGTTCGAGTAATGTAGTTATTGCAGTTCACTGTTGAACTAGGTCACCTAAGCTGAAAAACTCAGAGAATTACAGAAGGTAACAGTCTCAGTTGGTAACTGTTCTTTGGCTCAGATAAAAGCAGCTATTGGAGACCTAAACACAAACAAGACCAGGAAACTAGTGACGTGCAAGGATTAACTACAAGGTAATGTCATTGAGCCAGCTACACTCGTCTTAATTATACCCCGTGTCGGCAAACTCTTGCTTACTCCCCGGAGTTTCGGATTTATTAGTTTTTTACTTTCTCTACTACGTATGGTAAGTAGGGGAAGTATTGTATTCCATCCAAAAATTCGATACCGAGATTTCACCGGAAATACATGTTTTGAGACACCCTGGATCCAAAAAAAAGCATTTTTGGAAACATGTCCGTGTGTGTGTGTGTATGTGTGTCTGTGAACAGCATAACTCAGAAACGAACAGTCGGATAAACACCAAACTTGGTATTTAGGTTCAGCATCTTCCAGAGATGCGACACGAAGAGTTTCAAGAAAATCCCCCACACCCCAGATTACCCTTTACATGGAACATTTTTCGAAAGTTTTACTTTTCTCAAAAATGGCTCTAATGATTTTGATTAAAATATCATATGTTTAAGATATTTTCATGACAAATGAAGTGTATATCTCGAATTTTCTGGGAATGTCTCCAAAAGTATTCTTCATTGTGAACCACTCTTGCATAACTGGTAAACCATAAGAGATAGACAATATTTTACTACACAAAAAATGTAGATCGTGTTAAAATACACAATTTATGTCATATACATTTGTTTTGTTGGGTGAACCATTTTCGAGATGTTGCTTTTTATTCCCATAAATTTTCCAATACTTATTTTCTCAAATGGGAATT
The DNA here is from genome assembly GCA_030765065.1 of Deroplatys truncata. Lineage (NCBI taxonomy): Eukaryota > Metazoa > Arthropoda > Insecta > Mantodea > Mantidae > Deroplatys > Deroplatys truncata. The sequence continues at coordinate 143,172,109 of CM060985.1, read as the reverse complement.
CGTTATTCATTTTTTTGTCTTTGATATGCCAAGAATATTAATCTGTGGCAAAGGGAATGGTGCTGCACCTAACAACCAGCTATTGAGAGATATGTATATGCTTAAAGGCTACTGTATTTCTATATTGCCCTTGCAAATACAAAACAAGAGGAACATAGTACGCCTTAAGCGGTAGTCAAGTATTTTTAGAACTGGTCGCTATGTGTAAAATGTAATTCTCTTTGCATGTCAAAAGATCGTTTCTGCAAATGTTTATCTCCATTAATATGAAATAGCTGGAGAATAAGAGTTTGTAAAAATAGTTTGTACAAGAGCAGATAAAGAAGAACGCGAGTTGCTAGCGTCGTCTAATTGGCATAGGACTTCGGAGGAATGATGAAAAATACTTTTTGCATGTAGTTGTACCTTCCTATTCCAAATGCATTGCTCTTGTTGTGTCTAGTGACCCAGAACATACCTCGCTGATGAGCAAATCGAAGACTACTGTCTTTTATTCTTGGGATACTAGATCGTTAGAGGGGACAAATATGAGTATACTACAAGAATAACTTTTCATAAGTATTTTTCTTTCATATTGCATTATATCACGGTTGTACTGTTTTTCATATCTCACTTTCGTCTTATCTGGAGTTAATTTTCCCATTGCTTCCTCATATTTCCGTAAAATGTGGTTTGGAAGCTCACGATCTTTATTTGAAACGTCCTCCATGATAATTTCAGTATTCCCTTCAAGTGTTTAATCAATAACTTAACTTACTGTTGGCCCCGCAGGGTGCATATGAAACACATGACTGTGTCCATGCCCAAATAATATGCAGTACAATATTTAATTAGGAATGGGATCTCGATACCATCGACATCACGATACTCTCGATCCTCGGTGGTATCGAGATCTGCCTAATACTTTGAGATAAATCTTCGATAACCTTTAATATTTTAAGTTTTACATTATCGAAAGTTTTCGCATTTAGTTTTATGCTGAATATGGAATGAAAGGAATCTAGACTTCACCTTATTGTCTCGCACTTGTGCCCAGAGAGTTGCTGGACTACAGTTCTTGATAGACCTGACTGAGTTTATTGTGGTTGAGTCAATGCAACGTTCCATAGCCACTTATGTCTAAATGAAAACATGCGAAACAATGGTGGAAGGAGCAGAGGTACTTACGTAACGTGCAGCGTTAACTGAGCTGTGAGAATGGTTATTGTTTCACGTATGGAAAACTGATTAGAAGTAGGAGTTGTATTGTATTTCAACTGTTGGGAAGCCGAACTTGTAGTAGTTGCAACCGCACATATAGTACCCGGTAGCCTTTGCCCCAAATATACTTTCTTTAAATATTTATGGTTGCCTCGGCTGCGTCAGTATTTATTTTAGAGACATGGATATTTTGGCAGGGTTGTGGTGCGACTGAAGAAAGTAGGCTTACACAGATTATAATTTTACTTCACTCCTTTTATTAATGTTTGATACGAATTAAATAACACTTCACTGCATAGAGAACTGTGAGATTCTTTAATTAATTACTTGCACTTTTTAACACTTAAAGTATTTTCGTCGCACACGAATACTTATACTTCTTGAGGATACTTTTTTGCGTCTAAACTTGTAAATTTCTGTATTTCAAGTCTCTGATTGGCTATTCCTAATCCAATAGCATACCTTCATTTAACTAAAGCTTTTTCTGGTTGTTGATTGGCTATTTTTATAAACTGTGACTAAAATTACATCATTGCTTCCAAGAATCACAAGTAACATTATTAAACTCTCAAACTCATAATTGCCTCAAGGTTACCTCATTGTTAGCAACTTTTAACTTATTATTCTCACAGCTCCTACATTATTAAATTACGTAATATATTCACATAACATTATTACACATGGATACAATAATATAAACATATGCAATGACTGTAATAAACACTTTTTATATATTGCTACATACACATATTGCTTTAAGGCAGGCTGTAATTGAATTATGTATATTATACAATTAGACTGAAGTCATTTTAGTGTTAAAAACTGCCTCAGTTGTGGTTTAGCTGACGCACTAAATCATGTTTCTGCAACAGCCTGGCCTGGTGACTCAATCTGTGTTACACTCACACCCATTACATTTACCTTCTCCTTTGATCAAAATTTGGAATCCAACACAAACCAAACAGAACTCAACACGTGAGATATGACAACGCATGGAATTATTTGTTCTGTCCCTCCATATGTTAGTTTGTGTTTACTCAAGCATAGCTTACAGGTATACCATCGACTAATTTCAATAATATGGATAGAAAATCTTTTAAAGGAAAGTTTTCAATACAAAATATAGTTACATGAAAAGGGAAGCAAAGAAATTATCTTTATTATTATTATTATTATTATTATTATTATTATTATTATTAACCTTGACTAACGATGAGTGATATATAATCTCTGTCATTACGAAAATAAGAAAAATTGCTGCCAATTGGAGAATGTCAAACTGGAACAATTTTGGAATTAGCATATAATACAAAATTGGATACATGTGTTTATACACAGAAAAGCATTAATAAGAACATAATTCAGTGATCAACCTGTGGACTTTAGAGTTTTGTATGAAGTGTCGAGTATCAGGTTCAAAAATCAGTATTGGTATCGAGTATAGAGGAACAGTGATATCTCCCATCGCTAATATAAAGTATTTTGACATATTATGAAACAAAACATTGTACGCAACTGCAGGAAAGTGTTTTTTCAGGACTCGTTTACGTAAATAACTATTTCAAAGAGTATGCGTATTAACTGGAACGAAATTAAACATTATTTCCATGTTTGTGTGTTTTCTTGGTCTTATAGAATGCGGACAAACCTGAGTGAAAATGATTATACTAATTCTATACCACCCGCGGTTACCAACTTTTGCTCATTACTTGACACTGATTTAAAATATAATAATTTCCTTGTGTAAAAAGGATTTACAATATCTACTAGAGTACTAACACACTGATGTTATGAAAGAACATGCTTGCGATGAAGGTTTTAATTATTCGTTTAATGTGTAGCGGGCGGGCGTTATAGCGCTTCTCACGTATGAACGTGATATCCCATCTTGGTGATGAACACGAGGAAGAAGTTTTCTGAAGTTCTCTACCTTGCTGCCAGTCGGTAGGACTGTGAATAAGCTCCTATTCCTAGCTACCTATCTTTGTTGAATATCAGGATATTTGTGTGAAGGCAAATTAATACAATGAATTTCTTAAACGATTGTATTTATTCCAAATCAACAAAATTATTGAAGCGGCTAGCAACTGTTCCCCTTTGGATAATGAGATTATCTATGTACTGTAGTTTCCACCTTGCTACTTCGAATATTGCAGTGGACGTAGCTACCTATGTCATGCGTTATCTCCCACCCACACGCACACAGTACGCCAACCTGCCGCCAGTTAGCGGACCTCCTTTTTATACCGTGATGCTAGTTTTCGCTTCATTTCACCCAATCCCTATTTTGATTACTTGGCGCTCTATGAGAAAGAAATCGTCTATTTTTATAAGCGGGGCTTCTGTCTGACTTCTCTGGGCAATACCCACGTATCTCTGTCTCCCTCACAACTCTTGCCTCTCTTTCATTTCCTAACTGCTTATCCAACTCCCCTAGAGGCCGTTACTTTTCCTGAATTTGTCCCTCTATCTCCATTCGTCCCTCCTCACGCCTCTCTCCCCCCCCCACTCTACTTAATCTCTACTTATCGTGAATTCTCCAAATCTTGTGTTTATTAAATGTGCGTCGTTAGTGGACTTTTGCCCTGCTGCTAGCTCGCTTCTTAAGTAACTACGGTGTCCATTACAGCTGGCTACATTGTATGATACAGGTTATTGTACAGTATTATATTACGTTATTAGTTGCATTCCTGTTTTGATTATTGATTCCTGTCAATTTAATTTTTTTAAATGGGAACCTACATTTTGTACGAGGGACACTATTTATATTTTGAGCCATGGCAACCCTGAATGTTGTAGGTGCCATCTGAAGTTTCCAATAGAAAGTTTGGAATTTTTTACCATAATCTACTTCAAACCTTTTGTCAATAGAGCATCATTTGTTTTGTTTACACTAACTTGAGAATTGTGTGTCCACAAAGACAAGGAATTAATTCGTAAAAATGTTCGTGCAATGATTTATTACGAGTCTCAACGTGGATTATCAAGACAAGAGTGCATCGATCAACTAAATTCCATATTTGGCGACGAAGCTCCATCCTTTGCCACTGTGAAACGCTGGTATAACGAATTTAATCGTGGCCGCCGTTCGCTCAATGATGAAGTTCGTGAAGGTCGTCCAAAATCAGTTATTGTGCCAGAAAAAATTGATGCTGTGCAAAAACTAATAATGAAAGATCGTCATGCGACATATTGTGAGATTAAGGCAACCCTAGGCATTAGTTCCACCAGCATATATAAAATATTGCATGATTACTTAGCCGTGAAAAAGGTTTGCTCTCGTTGGATCCCACATAATTTGACGCAAAGATGCTTCTGTCGATTGGTGTACAAAAATGCTCAAGAAATACAATGGCGGTGCCTCAAAAGACGTATATAAGATTGTAACAGGTGACGAATCATGGATCTATGGTACGATCCGGAACGTAAACAGCAGTCAACTGTGTTTCAAGATGAAGCAAATACAACAAAAGGTGTTCTCACTCGAAGCACTTCGAAACAAATGGTCGCCTGCTTTTGCAGAAAAACTGTTCATGTGGCAACAGTGCTTTTAGAGGAACGTAAAACGGTCAATGCCGAATGGTACACAACCATTTGTTTGCCGGAAGTCTTCGTGAAGTAAGGAAAACCAACAAGAACCATAGGATCATTCTTCATCAAGACAATGCGAGCGCACACACATCTCGTCTAACAGAGTATTTGAAGGCTCAAAAAATCGAATTGATGGGTCATCCGCCATACAGTCCTGATTAGGCACCAAATGATTTCTTTTTGTTCCCAAACATCAAGAATAAATTGCGTGGACAACGATTTTCGTTGGCAGAAGAAGCCGTTGATGCCTTCAAAAACCATGTTTTGGAGGTGTCTCAAGAGGACTGGAATAAGTGCTTTGACAAATGGTTCAAACGCATGCAAAAGTGTATTGATCATAAAGGAGAATATTTTGAAAAACAATAAAGCAGTTTTCAATCAGAAATTACTTTGTTTTAATTATTAGGCTTAAAATATAAACAGTGCCCCTCATATGATCCTAAAATTATCATCATAACGTTCTCCAAACAAAAAACGACTAATGGCATTTACTTTCATCCTGACGCTGACCTCTGACACATCTATGTTGTTCCTGGCAGTTGCTTCAGGGGACTCAGAGTCCCGGGTTCGATGGTTGGATGGCAGGGATTTGGAATTTGTTTTTCGTAGAGCTGAGGTTCTATTTTTCAGGGGTGGTGACACTGCCTTGATGATATTAATAATACTGCCGGCGAAGTTTGAGTTATTTCTTTATTTTGTTACGTAGATTCCTATCTGGTCGACCCGCCACCTTCGTCGTCGAAACCACCGTTATTCTTATCACTTTCGAAGTCGCTACTTATGTGTTTCTCCGACTAGCTCTCGAATTGCCTAGATTTCACAACTTAATTTTTACACTATAAACTTTCTGATTATTTTCTTCTAATTTTGTTTCGTCGACCGTCCTCATGGTTTGTTTGTACCGGAATTTCTCGGCGTTTCTTTTCCTCTTTCACGCCTTTCGCCAAACTTAGAAATTTCCCCCACCTTTCTTAAGTTTCGTTCCGTCTTAAGTTCAAACGTATCATGTGATGTATACGCGATCTTTCGATTGGCTATCATTTTGTTTCATGATTTTTATTATTGGCTACCCCCACTTGACAACTTTCACATCTGCTTCTTACAGCTTATTTTGAGTTTTAAAATCTTCCCACGAATATTCTTAGATCGTAGATAAGGCACATATACTTCCTGACCCTTCTAAGCCTTGAAACCGTTGTAAACGACTTGTCCGAGCCAGAGTACAAAGGCGAAACTTCCGGTAGGCTTCTTGTTGTTGTCCAAGCAGGTAGAATACATCTGCTTCGAGGACAATAAACTTTGTTTCTCTATCTTCCCTACAAAACCCATTCCTAATATGAATTCAGCACATTTTCGTCGTTATGTTCGATCGTATTATTATTATTATTATTATTATTATTATTATTATTATTATTATTATTATTATTATTATTATTATTATTTATCCAGGGTCTCGATAACCAGCTTCAATCCATAATACCAAGCAACTTTTATCAAAGTCATTTCTTTCTACAGCGCTTAGTTTTGGAGATATTGTACAGTCTCAAATGGACCACCTCTATATGAGGTGTAGGTATATGAACATACCTTTGAAAATAATTCTACTTCGTAATTTATTTATAAATATCGATTCACAGTACAATAATTAAGATGAGAAGTATGTAATTGCCACCAACTCGATAGAAGCATTACAGTTCCTATTACGTAGATAATACAATTTAGCTCGGAACATTTATAAAATGCCTTTTGTTTTTTACTTTCTCTACTACGTATAGTAAGTAGGGGAAGTATTGCATTCCACCCAAAAATTCGATACCGAGATTTCACCGGAAATACATGTTTTGAGACCTCCTGAATCCAAAAAAAGCATTTTTGGAAACATGTCCGTGTGTGTGTCTGTGTGTGTGTGTGTGTGTGTGTGTGTCTGTGTGTGTGTGTGTGTCTGTGTGTGTGTGTGTCTGTGAACAGCATAACTCAAAAACGAACAGTCGGATAAACACCAAACTTGGTATTTAGGTTCAGTATCTTCCAGAGATGCGACACGAAGGTTTTCAAGAAAATCCCCCCACCCCAGACTACCCTTTACATGGAACATTTTTCGAAAATTTTAATTTTCTCAAAAATGGACCTAACGATTTTGATGAAAATATCATATGTTTAAGATAATGTCATGAGAAATGAAATGTGTATCTCGAATTTTCTGGGAATGTCTCCAAAAGTATTCTTCATTGTGAACGACTTTTGCATAACTGGTAAACCATAAGAGATAGACAAAATTTTACTACACAAAAAATGTAGATCGCGTTAAAATACACAACTTAAGTCATATACATTTCTTTTGTTGAGTGAACCGTTTTCGAGATATTGCTTGTTATTTCCTTAAATTTTCCAATACTTATACTTTTTCTCAAATTCGTTATTCATTTTTTTTTGTCCTGGACATGCAAAGAGAATGGAATGCGCCACATAGCAACCAGCGTTAAAATATTTGACTATCGCTCAAAGCCTACCATATTCCCATTGCATCTACAAGAAAATTAGCAATAAGATTGACATCTCGTTATCTCGATTAACATAAAGCATATGGAGAATAGGCGTTTGTAAAAATAGATTGTACAAGAGTAGAGAAAGTCATGTGAGTGTGACACATCAGATTTTTATAAAAGGTATAAATTTATTGCGATTTCCACTTATTTTTCGAATAGAAAAGAAATGATTCTGAGATGAATACACTCAGTGGAATACCCAGTTTCCCTGGCATAACCGTAGACGTGAGAAGGTTGTGAATGAAGGAGTGCTAAATAATCAAGAATAGCAGGTTAGGATACAAATATTTGTGTATTATATATGGTATATTAAAGTCTAAATAAAAAAGTCTGATGTGTTACACTCACATGACTTTCTCTACTCTTGTACAAACTATTTTTACAAACGCTTATTCTCCATATGCTTCTTGTTAATCGAGATGTTAATCTTATTGCTAATTTTCTTGTAGATGCAAGGGGGAATTGGTAGAATTTAAGCGATAGTCAAATATTTTAAGAGGTGGTTGCTATGTGGAGTATTCAATTCTCTTTGCATTACCAGGACAAAATAAAAATGAATAACGAATTTGAGAAAAAGTTTAAGTATTGGAAAATTTAAGGGAATAACAAGCAATATCTCGAAAATGATTCACTCAACAACAAAAATGTATATGACATAACTTGTGTATTTTAACGCGAGCTACGTTTTTGTGTAGTAAAATTTTGTCTATCTCTTATGGTTTACCAGTTATGCAAAAGTCGTTCACAATGAAGAATACTTTTGGAGACTTCCCAGAAAATTCGAGATATACATTTCATTTCTCATGAAAATATCTTAAACATATGATATTTTAATCAAAATCGTTAGAGCCATTTTTGAGAAAATTAAAATTCCAAGTAAAGGGTAATCTGGGGTGGGGTGATTTTCTTAAAAACCTTCGTGTCGCATCTCTGGAAGATACTGAACCTAAATACCAAGTTTGATGTTTATCCGACTGTTCGTTTCTGAGTTATGCTTTTTTTGGATTCAGGGAGTCTCAAAACATGTATTTCCGGTGAAATCTCGGTATCGAATTTTTGGGTGGAATACAATACTTCCCCTACTTACTATACGTAGTAGACAAAGTAAAAAGTAGACGTGGTAACATTGTACAAGTCTATATACGTCATGTGGGTGCAGGATGGAGGTTTGCGTCAACAGAGAAAAAGTTTCACCGCATGAACAGACCCATGTGACGTCACCGGAAGACATGCCACGCACTTTCTTCCGTAGAACAGCGCTTTGTCTTTTTAAAAAACGCTTTTATTTCATTAGGAGTTGTCAGAGTTGGGATGATTGATGTTTCTCCATTCGCTTACCGGATACATGCAGTTTTTGTTGGGTTGCGTAGTTGCAGTTAGGAAATTGAGCTTTTGGTTGCTTTTGTTTTTAAAATGTCGAAGCGGGTTTGAAAACTAGAGTTGCCATAATTCCGTCTGACTTATTATCGGACGTTACTTTGTTGAATTGTTACTATTCTAAGGTCTAGGAAGACAAAACATTATCAGATACAGGAACTCATTTCAGTTTTTGCTTGGGGAGGCGCAAGATTGTTTTAAACAGTGTCCCAAATTTTCATAGGTGGTTCAGTTGGTTAGGCGCTGGCCTTCTGATCCCAAAGTTGCGGGTTCAAACCCGGCCCAGACCCCATGTCACTAGATTTACTAGCACGTAGAAGAACTCTTACCTAGGTGGCCCAGGTTCATTCCCAGGGACCCGCATGTGGGATTTGTGGTGGACAAAGCGGCGTCTGGGCGGGATTTCTCCGGGTTTTCCGGTTTCCCCCGCCATTCATTCCACCAACTGCTCCATCATCACCTTTCCTTTCATCCATTTCACCAACATTTCGTTTCATCCACTTCCTTCCTTCCATACCAGGCATCGGGCTGATCACCCATCCTGGATATTCTGTCTGATCCATGAGTGTCTGCTCCTCGACGGGCCTCTGAGCCCAGGCACCCGCCTATTAGTCCTGTGGGGTGTAAGTCCTACATAAGAGGAGGTTAAACAGAAAAAGAAGAGGAAGTTCCGGCAAACCAGCAGCGATGGTATGATCCTGGCAGTTCGCAGCGTCTCTAACAGATATACTATATATGTGTGTGTGTATGTGTGTGTGTGTGCGTGTGCGCATTTTACAGACACGTTTAGCCTAAATGAAAATCTTTTATTTCTTAAATGTGAAATATTTGAATTAAAAGTACAGTTGTCATAGTAACCTACTTATCGTAACTTAGAAGGAGAGCATTTGGTCTCCCTAAATGGCGCCTTTGATCAGATATATATCCAAGATTTATCTGTAGGGCTGCTGGTTATTAAACAGTCAATTACAGTTTTCTGTCAAGGGCAGGCAATTTCTTCCCTATGTACCTACCCTCCTCCATTCGTCCCACCTTTCCGCTTTGCTCTTTTCCTCCGCATATGACGTCGTCCTCCGTGGACTGGTGGTACCGTGCTAGCCTCTAGTTCCCAAGGTCGCGGGTTCAAACCCGGCGGACGGCGATGGATTTTTTTCGGGCGTAAAAATCGTTAGCACGGCTTCCTTCGGAAGGGAAGTAAAGCCGGTGGTCCCGTGTCGTAGTATTACGGCACGTAAAAGAACCTCAAGCCTGATAAAGAGGCCTCTGAGCAAAATTGCAGGTGTTTCACGCCCAATATAGAATGGGACGCTAAGAACCATAGTAGTTAAAGAGCGTCCATAAATAAAACTCAATTTTTTTTTTAAAAAATTCCGCATATGAACAATTTCTCCCAATATCGTTCATCTTCTGGCATCTTCTTCTACCACAATCGTTTTCCCAATTCACTGCTTCTTCCAGCATATTTCTTAGCAATCAGTTTGTTCTCATCTAACGTTCAGCATTCTTCATGTATCGCCCTTTCTTTAAAAAATTAGCACGCCCTCACCATATCCCACTTCAAATACTTCCGTTTCCTCAAGTTTTCGCAACGTAAATGCTTCTGCACTATATGATGCCACACTCCAAACAAGTTACTAGTTGTATTTTTACGTTCACGCACACGGACCTTCTTCTAAAAATCTTTTTTGTATTCAGGGGGCCTCAAAACATGTATTTCCGTGAAATTTCGGTATCAAATTTTTGGGTGGAATGCAATACTTCCCTACTTACTATACGTAATTGAATATCTTTGAAAATAGTTAGTATATTAGGAAAAACCTTGGTCCAGCATAGCAAGGAGCTGTCGTTTTGAATAATTAAATTATGCCTGCGAATTAACTTTATGAAATTGAAATTCGGTTCATCTTGCATGAAACAATTATTATGCTTTAGGACTTCAATAGCAACTTTGTATGGTTGATCTCTACAGAGGAATTGTTCTTCTAACGCACGGCTTGTGTGGAAGAACAATTAATTCCATTAATTGGCCTAGTAGTGGTTGAAACTTGAGAATTAATTTATTAGTATTTTGCACCACGCTTTGGGTGTGAATTTGAAGTAAAGTTTTTTACGTTGTTATTTTAGCACCTAAACATTGTAATTTAACTGTTTCTTTAAATATTATATATATATATATATATTTTTGCCTCGGCTGGTCAGTATTATTTTAGATACATGGATATCTTGGCAGGGCGGGATACGACTAAGAATGTGGCTTACACAGATTTTTAGTTTTAATTCACTCCTTTTTATTAATCCTTGACACAAATTAAATAACACCTCACTGATATAGAGAGCTGTGAGATTCTTTTTATTAATTAATTACACTTTTTAACATGTAACTTACTTTTCGTCTCACACGAATACATATTGTATTTCTTGAGGACATTTTTTGCGTCTGGTTCGTAACGCTGTTTGGAGGCAACTGAACTGTTTTCAAGCGCCTAAACTTTGTAAATTTCTGTATTTCAAGTCTCTAATTGGCTAATCCTACTCCAATAGAATACCTGCATTTAACTAAGCTTTTCTGGTTGTTGATTGGCTATTTTTTTTAAACTGCCTCAAAAATTTACATTATTGCTGCTCTAATAATGATTAGTAACATTTAAACTTCCTTACTCATTATTGCCTCAAGGTTACCTCATTGTTAGCAACTTTTAACTTATTATTCTCACAGCTCCTACATTATTAAATTACGTAATGCATTCACATAACATCATTGAACATGTTTACAATAATATAAGCATATGCAATGACTGTTACATACATTTTACAAATTATTACAAACACATATTGCTTTAAGGCGGGCTGTTATTGAATTTGTATTTATATAATTAGACTAAAATTATTTATGTGTTAAAAATACTGCCTCAAACTATGAAGCGCGGGACTTAAAGTACTTACAACATTGTAAGTCGCCATTGGGATATGTCATCCCAATACAATTTGAGATCTCCTTGTGGTTTACCGGGAAAAGTACGAATCAGCTGGAGAATTTAATATCGAGCGACATGTTGCCATGGTAGCTCAGTGGTTAGAACAACCGGACGGAGACCAGGAGATCCGTAGTTCAAATCCAGGTTATGGCATTGAATTCTGCAGTCGTCCGATTCTACCTCACTAATGTTTATACCCCTTAAGCTGTACCTAACCCCTTAATTAAGTGTTTATATACTTTACGATTTTGAGGTATGCTGGTCTCTCTCTCCCCCTCTCCCCCTCTCTGTCTCTCGTACACACACAGTGTATAGAGATTGCGTTAATCGAGCCTAATGCTTCAGAACCGGTAAGAAATGCCTTGTAAAGCTTATAGCTAGAGTTTTATCATCCAGCAAAGTTCACGAAGGCATCATTTCCTGATCTAGATGAGTTGCAGCGCTGATAAAACCTTGTACCCCAATAAGTTTAAAACTTCGGTGGTTCAGGAAGTACTCTACTGAAGGCCGGATGTTCCAGACGGTATAACAAATGGAGTGAGGGGGTTGGCTACGCGTTACAAAGTTGGCCCGTACCGCACAACATAAATCAAGGGTTGGCTGCACTGCTATCGCATTTTCATGCAGCAATATACCATTACTCTAATCAGAAAAAAAATAACAATGAATTGCAGAGAAGGTTTAAAGGGCAAAAGTGCAAAGAAGCCTTATTTTAGTGTCTTAGAAACCAAACTTTGTTTTATAATACTGTCGAGCCACTTATTAATTCATTTCATCGTGTAATCACTGACTGACTGGTGAGCGCGTTCTTTGCACGTTGGTAAATGATACACCATTTAACAAAATCAAAAGCACATTCTTTTGCTGTAACACCCATTGTTTAAAGTTTTTCTTTAAAATATATCTTCGGCCGTTAATTCCACAGGCTAGAGATTATTAAAACCTGTGAAATAATAATAATAATAATAATAATAATATAGGCAATTATAAAATTGTTGCTAGAAATTTCATGACGGCTTTAGAACCTTTTTATTTATCGCTCGCGTTGAATGGAATGGAAAATAAACTGTTGACCCCGCAGTAGTTGAAAAGTGAAATTGAGTTTTATTTATGGACGCTCTTGAACTACTATGGTTATTAGCGTCCCATTCTATATTGGGCGTGAAAGACCGGTAATTTTGTTCAGAGGCCTCTATCAGGCTTGAGGTTCTTTTACGTGCCGGCTTTACTTCCCTTCCGAAGGAAGCCATGCTAAGGATTTTTATTTCCGAAAAACATCCATCACTCTCCGCCGGGTTTAAACGCGCTACCCTGGGGAACTAGATGCTAGCATGGTAGTACTACACCACGAAGGACAAGTCTGCAGTAGCTGATGCCGATAGTTACATGTTAATGCGAGGGGAATGTATTAGGGTAATTTGAAGAAGGTGTTTTGTTTACGTAATTTATGTACGTAAATTATTAGCCTCACTCTTGGGAAGCCAATTTTGAAGTAGATATTGTTCTTGGAGTTTACGTTGTTTAAGGAGTTTGTAACAGTATTTTGCACCACATATGGACTTTAATTTGAAGTATAGTGTTTGTTACGTAATATGCTGCTACGTATGAGAAGCTGACTTGAAGATGTATTGTTGTTGTTACGTTCCAACTTTTAAAAAAATTATTAACTTTTAACTTTGTTATTAAACTGCTTCTATAGATAGTATTTATGTTTGTATTTGCCTTGGCTGCTTCAATATTGTTTTAGAGACAGTTTCTCTTTGGCAGGGTGTGGTGCGACAAGAATGTAGGCTTACACAGATTTTAAATTTAAAATTCACTGCTTTTTATTAATCCTTGGCACAAATTAAATAGCACTACATTGATATTAAGAGCTGTGAGATTCTTTAATTTAATATTTGCACTTTGTTAACGCGTATACTTGAATTTTGTTTCACACAAATACGTAATATTTCTTTAGAGAACACATCTTCCATCCGATCACTACCAAGGTCTGCAGGCAACTGAGCATATTTCAACCGTCAATACCCGTAAGCGTCTGTATTTGGGGTCTGTGATTGGCTAATCCTAGTCCAATAGAATACCTGCATTTAATTAAAGCTTTTTCTGGCTGTTGATTGGCTAATTTTAAACTGTCACAAAATTTACATTATCGTTGCTCTAATCATGACTAGTAACATTTAAAATCTCAAAATCATTATTGCCTCAAGGTTACCTCATTGTTAGCAACTTTAAACTTATTATTCTCACAGCTCTTACACTATTAAATTACCTAATGCATTCACATACAATTATTGAACATGTTTACAATAGTATAAGCATTTGCAATGACTATTACATACATATTGCTTCAAGGCAGGCTGTTATTGAATTTACATATTATATAATACAATTGAAATTATACAAGTATTAAAAATACTGCCTCAAATTCCACTGTAATGGACGAGACATCGAAGAATTGTTTTGCACTTTTTTATAATTACTGAAAATCTGAAGAAATATAGTATTAAATATGTCTGTAACCTGTGATGATGAAGAAAATAAAATACCTAGTCTTATTCAGAAATTCACAAATTAGCTTCTGCAAAAGATGGGATGTAATTTAGCTACACATTAAATTAGCTGCAGTTACAGTTAAATTCCTGTAAAGTCTTTAGAAATATGCATCGTTGTTATTTTATTTTGAAATATCTGAATTGCATAAGTAAAAGTTAATTGAATGCAGCTCAGAAACCAATCAATATAGGTCAGTAAGCTTCTGTGCTTGTGGGATTGTTTATGGGTGCTTTTTTCAGGAGCAAAATCTAATTAGTGAGTAATTCAGCACTCAGCGTATAATAATGTTTATTTGATTTCGTAGTCCTTAATCTAATAGCACCTTAGTTTTCATCTTTATGCTGTCTTATGACAAACAGACTGGTTCCTGAACCGTCCATAATGCAGAATGTAATTGTACAAGGCAATTGCAACAACGACTGCTTCTGTGGTCAAGCGGTCAGCGTTCTGGCTTTTTCAAGCCAGGTATCTCGGGTTCGACTATCTACTGGGATGGGGGAATATCAAACACCTACCGTGATGTTGGAATGATTTAAAAACCAACGTCAAAGAACTAAACCCCGAATATGACTGTAAAAGTTAAAATTAAAAATTAAAAACAAAACTGTAATGGATGGGCAGCTTGTTCCATTAGATTTTCGGATAAGATCTACAGAAAAGGTGGTTGTCACAATTGCTTGGGTTTACATTATATGTAAATGATTCATTGTTTGTTTATCGAAAAAAAATCAGATGTGTTACACTCACATGACTTTCTCTACTCTTGTACAAACTATTTTTACGAACTTTTATTCTCCATCTATTTCATATTAATCGAGATAAACATTTGCAGAAACGATCTTTTGACATGCAAAGAGAATTACATTTTACACATAGCGACCAGTTCTAAAAATATTTGACTATCGCTTAAGGCGTACTATGTTCCCCTTGTTTTGTATTTGCAAGGGCAATATTAGAAATACAGTAGCCTTTAAGCACAGACATATCTCTTAATAGCTGGTTGCTAGGTGCAGCACCATTCTCTTTGTTACAGATTAATACTCTTTGCATATCCCATTTGAGAAAATTAGTATTGAAAGATTTAAGGGAATAATAAGCAATATCTCGAAAATGGTTCACTCAACAAAAAAATGTATATGACATAAATTGTGTATTTTAACGCGATCTACATTTTTTGTGTAGTAAAATTTTGTCTATCTCTTATGGTTTACCAGTTATGCAAAAGTCGGTCACAATAGAATACTTTTGGAGACATTCCCAGAAAATTCAAGATATACATTTTATTTGTCATGAAAATATCTTAAACATTTTAATCAAAATGTTAGAGTCATTTCTGAGAAAATTAAAATTTTCAAAAAATGTTCCATGTAAAGGGTAATCTGGGGTGGGGGGATTTTCTTGAAAACTTCCGTGTCCCATCTGAGTTATGCTGTTCACAAACACACACACACACACACACACACACACACACGGACATGTTGCCAAAAATGCTTATTTTGGATTCAGGGGGTCATGTATTTCCGGTGAAATCTCGGTATCGAATTTTTGGGTGGAATACAATACTTCCCCTACTTAATATACGTAGTAGAGAAAGTAAAAAAAAACTATATAGGAGTTATATATGTTTCATGATATTGTCCTTAATTTAACATCGAAAATAGTATTTATGATCAGGGAGTGAGAACTTTTGATTCCAGGTTTTTATGTTTCTATATAGGATATATAAATTTCTGTTTTACCTAAGTTTAAAAAATACCAGAATACCAGACACCTAAATGTGAATATCTTTCTCGATCTTCAATATTGTTTGATAGGAAACTAGTTAACATTATTACAAGAAAAGAAATTGTTCTAATAATTAAAGTTGGAAACCTAGAATTTAATTATTTATTCTAAATTATTATAGACTTTTTATTGTAAAATAGCACCCATCTTGTTGTCAAATGGCATATATTATGCAGCAGTGGTTGGTATCGAATTTAGCCTGAAGTCAATATGTTTTGCTACCTATTGACTTGAATATAATCGATTTATAAAAAGCTTATATTCTTTATGTTACACTATATATCTTGTCATACACGAACCAAGATCTCATGGAAAGTGCCTTTATTGATCAATCCTGTGGGAACTATAGATCTGAAGCTTTTTACATTTTTGCTTGCAAGGGAAGTAATAAAGGAAGTGTGAAGGAACGTTGCCGTCAAGACCATATGTCAACCCCTCAGCTGTCGCACTTTTCCCTTATTGATAAACATCGGCGTGCCGGCAGCTAATGAAGAATAGTGCTAGAAGGAACATTTATCTTTCCCGCCGAGGAGACAGTTACGTCGATATGCCACCCTACGCAAAGTGAAATTAACCGCTGCGCTTTGTATTTACTGCTATCGGTTGTCCACTCTGCAAACAGAGCAATTAGATTATCAGATTTGTAATTCGGCGTATACTGTGTGTCTCTCGTGGTCTTTTGTATTCCGGAAAGAAAACTTAGTTTGCGAATAGAGGTAGTATTTTTAACACTTATATAATCTAATCTAATAATCTAAGTCTAATTATATAATATAAAATTAAATAACAGCCCGCCTTAAAGCAATATGTGTATGTAATAATATATAAAATGTATGTAACGGTCATTGTGTTATGTTTATATTATGTACATGTATAATAATGGTATGTAAATGTATTACGTAATTTAACAATGTAGGAGCTGTGAGAATAGAAGTAAAATACCTTCCTAAGAATAGAAAGTTTGATGCTACTAATAATTCTTGGAACAATAATGTATTATTTAAAACAGTTTATAAATAGCTAATCAAAAACTAAAAAAGTTAAATAAAAAGTATTCTATTGGAGTAGGATTAACCAATCAGAGACTTGAAATATAGTAGATTTAAGTGGTAGACGCTAGAAGGCAGCGTTCCCGAGCAGTTCGATTTTATACGTATTCAGTGTGAGACATAAAAAATTTCATTACGGCGTGAATAATATAAAGTTTACGTGTTAAAAAGTACAAGTAACAATAATCTCACAGCTCTACAGTAGCATATATCAGTGAAGTGTTATTTAATCGTGTGAAGGATTAATAAAACGAAGTTAAATATGACTATAATTTATGTAAGCCTTCATTCTTAAGCCGTACTACCCCTGCTAAGAGATACGTGTTTCTGCAAATTACTACTGACGCAGACGAGGCATACATATAATATTTAAATAAACATTAAAATACAAATTTGGTTTGTGAACGTGGGGCGAAGGCCACAGGAAAGTTTGTACCGTACGAGGGGCGAACACTCCAAGAAACATATCTCCTGCAATAAGTGGTGCAAACAGCAGTAATAAACAACTTCAAGTTTGGCTCTTCAACAGTGAGGCTACAATAGTTCTACTTCAAAATAGTGCACGTACAGTTTTATAAAACCCACAACTTACGTTAGCTTTTTGTAAAACATCTAACTTCAAAGTTTTACAATAGATTTGAAAACAATCTCGAAGTTTTTTAAGGTATACGCGAAAAATAGTTTTGAATCGTTTCAGTGTCAAGTTCTCTTCCTGCCACTAAAACTTTGGAAACATGCTTAACGAGTTTTAGCCCGATAAATTCAAATTGTGCAGTGCTATGCTCACTTTGTTTACATCAAATCATTTTACGTTCTTTCGTACTCCCCTGATGTTTGTTCAACACTTAGCTTTTCTTTCCCTAGATTAATGTACCCCAGGGAAATCAGAAAACAAGCATTAACATTGTCTGGGTCGACTGTTAATTATTCTAATGATACAACTTTACAGAAGAAAAACGACCGTTGTCATCTGAAGATAACAGCAACGCTGTTTGTACATTATTGCAAAAAGGTAACCGGAACCGGGGCAGAGCGCCGCAAGTAGGCCCAGTCGGACCTTTTTGCTTCCACTTTGTCCCCTCGCAGGGAAAGATGAGGGGGGATACCCGGAGGGCGACCAGATCCGGATGCGGACGGGCGCAACCTTGGGCGGGGTCCCTAACGTTTCCAGGTAGACCGCATCGATGCCGCATGGCCCCTACCCAAGCCATCAACCTCTAGGGTCCCTCAGAGCGGAGCCCCACGCTGAGGAGAAACCTAACTGTGCGGTACTGCAGCGACACCAGGGGAGATATATTTACAGAGCGCAAGCCACCGCCAAGCCGCAACTCGCCTAATACCGTCTCCTGGTCCTACAACCTGAAAAACAGATGATGGGTACAGGAAATGAGAGCAAGGAGAGTCGTGGTAAAAGATGAACCACCCCAACATTCGCCTGGCGACCCCGGGGAAACCACGAAAAAACCACGGGACAGAATGGGCGGTCGCCGGAGTTATAATTCGCTGTGTTTGCCCATATTTTATTCCACATCCACCACTATTATAATTATTATTTGACCTTCTAAGGATTTTGGAATTATATTTTATAGTATTGTATAGCAATGACCGCTAGCGTAAGGTTTGAATATTGTTCTCAAAATCAACTTTGATTAAATACCGTCCAGTAATGGATGGACCGCATCCAAAATTAATTAGTATTCTTCACTTGACGGTCAGTGTCGTGTTAACCATTGAGTTTTTATGTTAAATTCGTAGCATACATAGTCTATAAAATTTATATATTTAACGCTCACATGACTTGCTATACCCATTACAAGATATTTTCATGCCTGCTCTAGGTAATGCCTTATAAAAACTTTACTATTTCTATTCAGTCATGATACATGACGGAAAATGCACTTATCGAGGTTCTACTAAGATAATGCATGAAAATGGTTGCATTAATTATATGTTGGATTGTTTTAGAACCGAAACCAGATTTTTGCGAATAACTAACAAATAAAGTGGTTAAAGTGGTGAAGTTTATAGTATCTTTCTTTTCTTCATGTGAAATAATTGAGCTGTAATCATAAAAAATCTGATGTGTTACACTCATATGATTTTCTCTACTCTTGTACAAACTATTTTTACAAACGTTTATTCTCCATATGCTTCATGTTAATCGAGATGTTATCTTATTGCTAATTTACTTGTAGATGCAAGGGGAATTGCTAGGCTTTAAGCTATAGTCAAATATTTTAAGAGCTGGTTGCTATGTGGAGTATTCCATTTTCTTTGTATTACCAGCACAAAAAAATGAATAAGGAATTCCCATTTGAGAAAAAGTATAAGTATTGGAAAATGTAAGGAAGTAATAAGCAATATCTCGAAAATGGTTCACTCAACAACAAAAAAATGAATATAACATAAATTGGGTATTTTAACGCGATCTACATTTTTTGTGTATAAAATTTTGTCTATCTCTTATGGTTTACCAGTTATGCAAAAGTCGTTCACAATGAAGAATACTTTTGGAGACATTTCCAGAAAATTCGAGATATACAATTCATTTGCCATAAAAATGTCATAAAGTTATGGTATTTTATGCAAAATTGTCAGAGCCATTTTCGAAAAATTTTCCATGTAAAGAGTAATCTGGGGTGGGGGGATTTTCTTGAAAACCTTCGTGTAGCATCTCTGGAAGATACTGAACCTAAATACCAAGTTTGGTGTTTATCGTTTCGGAGTTATGCTGTTCACAGACAGATAGACACACACACACACACACACACGGAAATGTTTCCAAAAATGCTTGCACCTCAAAACATGTGTGGCATTTTTGGGTGGAATGCAATACTTGCCCTACTTACTATACATAGTAGAGAAAGTAAAAATGCTGTGAGTTATCATCGTCCGCGGCTAGATATTTGGACGCGACGCATCATCTGATGATTAGCATGTCCAAATTCAACTATTAATGTTTTAATTTCTCTCCAGGTGTTGTCCTCCAGCTACTGCAGTATTTGGAGCCTGA
Organism: Deroplatys truncata; assembly: GCA_030765065.1. Classification (NCBI taxonomy): domain Eukaryota; kingdom Metazoa; phylum Arthropoda; class Insecta; order Mantodea; family Mantidae; genus Deroplatys; species Deroplatys truncata. The sequence goes on along the minus strand of CM060985.1, from coordinate 143,152,017 downwards.
TGAGAAAACTTTCTTTAAGATGCCTCCATAAGAAGCAGTCAGGGCTTGTAAGATCGGACAGTCACGGTGGACAAAGACCGGTAGAAATGACTCGGTTGTCAAAACAATTAGATATCTATCTAATACCTAAGATACATTCTGTGGCATGTAAGAGTGCACTAGAGATCATGGTCTCGTTTCAGTACGTGTTGCGTATAAAAACTTCATATTTTCCTTCTAATTTGCAGCGGAGGTACTTTAGCTTCAATTTATAGGCTCCTAAAGCAATCCTTAATGCCGAAAACTCGATTGAATCTAGCATTTTAAGAGCTGCGGTACTTTCTGAATTGTAAACAATAGATCCGTAGGGAGTTTAGATTGTGTGGTAGATTTGTAAGTGCGTAGTAACACACGAAATTCTTAATAACTCTAATAAATATTTAAGTACGCGTAATTTAGTGTACTTCCCAATAGTATATTTGACAATATAAGCAGGACACAATAGCTCGGCAACCACAGATTACACAGCAACTCAGTGTATGATAAGAAAGTAAAGACATGGATATTAATTTGTATAATTTATCGTGATATAGAGTGATTTATGAAGAACTGACACATTTCCTTCTTTAATTATTCTGTTCGAAATTCACTCAATGCCCCCAATGGAGTTTCGGTTGCCTATCACTAGATGTGCAGATGTTCATGTTTTATTTTCGGCAACTGTTTTTGAGATTTTGTTCTAGTCAACGCGAAAATGGAGTTCACATTAAATGAAGACTCTTCCTTCTAAAGCAGTACTGGATTACAAACTCAGTTACAGCTACTCCAAGGGTATACTAGAGAGAATTTGGCGTTCGGAATCTTCCCCAAAGAAACACAATACTGGGACTGGTAAACAAATTGGAATCAACTAGATCTCTGGTGAGTGAAAAAGGCATAACTCGTTCATCTAGGCTTCCCACGGTTGTTGTTGACGCAAGAGCACGACTGGATCAGTCACCCAAAAAATCATTAAGACGTTTGTCGCAGGAGACAGGGTACAACTACTCAATGTGTCAGAGAGTTGTGAAAAGTGCAGAGCTAAAGCCGTATAGGATTACGGTTGTCCATCAGTTACAGGAACCAGGTAAAGATAGACGATTGAATTATTGTCGTTGGTTTCAGGCGTTCATTGTGCAAAATCCTGCCATATTGTCCATCATATGGTTTACAAATGAAGCATGGTTCCATTTATCCGGCTATGTGAACTCAAATAACTCACGCTATTGGGCCAGCGAAAATCCACGTTATTCATGAAGCACCTATGCACCCGGTTAAAATCGTAGTTTGGTGTGCAATACCCGCACAGAGAATAGTAGGAACATTTTTTTAAACAATGTGAACACTGTAGAGTACCGACGGATTTCCATGGGGTTTGCTGAGCAACTAGACGATGTAGAGCTGAGTCAAGGATATTTTCAGCAGGACGGCGCTACATGCCAGACATCAAATGAATCCATGGCACTAATTGCAAGTTTCTTTGACGACCGGATAATTTCCAAGAGCCAGTCCCAGTATTGTGTTTCTTTGGGGAGGATTCCGAACACCAAATTCTCTCTGGTATGCCCTTTGAGTGAATTCGTAATCCAGTATTGCTTTAAAAGGAAGAGTCGTTCATTTAATGTGTAATTCATTTTCACGTTGACTAGAACAAAATCTCAAAAACAGTTGCCGACAATAAAATATGAACATCTGCGCATTGAAGAAGTAGATATGTGCCCCACGTATGGGCGCCAACTTGAAGTTGTATTGTTCTTCAAATGTTATAGTTTATTGTTGTTGTTAGCCACATGTTTGGGAAGCCAACTTGAAGTAGTTATTTTCTTGGAGTTTATTTTTATTTAATCAGCTCCACGTATGAACGTTAATTTTAAAGAAGATTGTTTGTTACGTAATATGCTGTAAAGCTGATTTTTGAAGATGTGTTTTTGTTGTTACGCTCCAAGTTTAAACAAATTTAACTATTAACTTTGTTATTAAACTGCTTCTATAGATAGTATTTATGTTTATGTTTGCCTCGGCTGCGTCAGTAATATTTGTAGAGACACGTTTCTCTTAATCAGGGCGTGGTGCGACAAGAATGTAGGCTTACACAGATTTTAAGTTTAAATTCACTTCTTTTTATTAATCCTAGGCACAAATTAAATAGCACTTCACTGATATTAAGAGATGTGAGATTCTTTAACTTATTACTTGCGCTTTGTTAACACGTGTACATAATTTTCGTTACACACGAATACGTAATATTTCTTTAAAGAACACATCTTCGTTCTGGTCACTACCAAGGTCTGCATGCAACTAAACATTTTTCAACTGTCCAAACCCGTAAACTGTTTTATTTCAAGTCTCTGATTGGCTAATCCTAGTCCAATAGCTTATTCTGGCTGTTGGTTGGCTAATTTTAAACTGTCACAAAATTTACATTATGGTTGCTCTAATTATGACTAGTAACATTTAAACTCTTAAACTCATTATTGCCTCAAGGTTACCTCATTGTGACCTCATTGTTAGGAATATTAGACTCATTATTCTCACAGCTCTTACACTATTAACTTACATAAATCATTCACATAACATTATTAAACATGTTTACAATAATATAAGCATATGCAATAACTGTTACGTACGTTTTTATAAATTATTACATTCATATTGCTTCAAGGCGGGCTGTTATTTAATTTAATTCAAATTATTCAAGTATTAAAAATACTGCCTCAGCATCTAGTGGCAGGCAATCGAAACTCCAGAACATTCTGCTTAATTTGGTGCTAAAATGGGGTATTGAGTGAATTTCGAACAGAATAATTGAAGAAATAAATGTGTCAGTGCTTAGTAAATCAACAAACGCGAGACTGCTCCATTTCGCATTCAGAATAACTGTTTGCTAAGATGACCAGCATCCGAAAGGTTAGGCGGAAGAAATAAGTGGGTCCCTTACATTTGGAAACTGCTGGTATGAAGTTGGGAGTGAAGAAGCCGAGGAATCAGTTTTATTTTCTTTGTAACAAAAAATGCTTGTGTCACAACACCCGGAGCATTCTCTTGGTGGCAACAAAGTTGTACAAAATATTTTTGTAGCGGAAAGTTTTACGTGGGGACTTAACTGTGAAACTTGGTGTTACTGCTATCATGGGTCCACCAGGAAGAAGTTTTCCTCGCGGCTAATATTTGTGTTGGACCGGCAGCTCGAGAACAGGCACGTTTGTGGGATCGTCTACTGCTATGTGTGAAGAAGACCAGGGGTGGACTTTCCTCTCTCAAACTGTGTTTACTTGCTGCTCGCGTGTTTTATGAATATTGCACAGAGAGTATCGCACCTCATTAACTTCTAGTATTATCGTCATTCATATCACAAGATAAGTAAATAATTCGAAATGAAATGAACCCATAAAATGTCTTGTATAAAAGTTGCTTGATATTATTGGGAAAGTAAATGCCATTAGTCGTGTTGTTTGGAGGACGTTATAATGGTCATTTTAGGGTCAATTTAATTTTTTTAAATGGGAACCTATAATGTGACGAGGATTAAGGTAACAAAATAAAAAAAATCTAATGTGTTACACTTACATGACTTTCTCTACTCTTGGACAAACTATTTTTACAAACGCTTATTCTCCATATGCTTCATATTAATCGCGATGTTAATTTTATTGCTAATTTTCTTGTAGATGCAAGGGGAATTGGTAGGCTGTAAGCGATAGTCAAATATTTTAAGAGCTGGTTGCTATGTGGTCAATTCCACTCTCTTTCTATGTCCAGGACATACAAAAATGAATAACGAATTCCCATTTGAGATAAAGTATTGTAAAATTTAAGGGAATAACAAAAATATCTCGAAAATGGTTCACTCAACAAAAAAAACTGCATATGACATAAATTGTGTATTTTAACGCGATCTACATTTTTTGTGTAGTAAACTTTTGTCTATCTCTTATGGTTCACCAGTTATTCAAAAGTCATTCACAATGAAGAATAGTTTTGGAGACATTCCCAGATAATTCGAGATATACATTTCATTTGTTATGAAAATATCTTAACATATGATATTTTAATCAAAATCGTTTTCATGTAAAGGGTAGTCCGGGGTGGGGGGATTTTCTTGAAAACCTTTGTGTCGCATCTCTGGAAGATACTGAACCTAAATACCAAGTTTGGTGTTTATCCGACTGTTCGTTTCTGAGTTATGCTGTTCACATGCACACAGACACACACACGGGCATGTTTCCAAAAATGCTTCTTTTGGATTCAGGGGGTCTCAAAACATATATTTCCGGTGAAATCTCGGTATCGCTTTTTTGGATGGAATTCAAAACTTCACCTACTTACTATACGTAGTAGAGAAAGTAAAAAATGTTCGTTCCCAATTACGAAACCTAACGACCGTCAAATGACCATCCATGAATGGTCCAATCATTCATTGCGCTCTTCGTACACAGCCATTCAGAATTATCGTTATTATTTACGTTGGTGTAAGAACAACTGCAAAGTGCTTTATATAAGTGGTGTTCTTTTTATGAGAAGTAAGAAAACAACATAAAAAATTAACTCTCAACTTAAATGGTCCACTCTGCATATTATGGTGTTATTAAAATTTGATGTGTTTACATTCACATGACTTTCTCTACCCTCTATCGCTTATTACTATACTTACGAAAGTTTACTTTTCTTCTACTTCATTTTAATGGAGATGAACCTATGTAGAAATAGATACATTGCAGATGTATTGTTTATAGATAGAAAAGGAAGAGCAATAGTCAAACATTAAGAACTGGACCATACTATTTCCATGCAGTCGCGAGGAGGAACTGAAAATCGATGGGCTTAATGAGTATTGAACAATTCGAACCCTTAATAACTTATATCTTAGAAACAGCTTATGCCACAAAAAAGCTTATTTAAAATAAATTGTGTGTTTTAAACACACCTACTTTTTTGTCTGGTACGTTTTCGTCTATCGCTTAACGTATACCAGTCATACAAGATTATACAAAATTCCTTCCGAATTAAGAGGACTTCACAGGCTGTTCTCTCAAAATTCAAGATGTACATTTTATGTGTCATGTAAGTATCTTCAATATGTGTTGTTTTAATCAAGATTATTAGAGCAATTTTTATAAAATAAATATATTGTCGTAACCTCTTTACATATTCTAGCTCAATGGGGGGTAGAGCAATAGGTACCGTGACAGGATCGAACATTCTATCACAAATTACACGAGGTCCGACAGGGCGAGCTTAACGAAATTCTAAAATACACCTAAAGGTCCCTAAAAATATTCCTAAATAATTATGTGGGATAAGGGAACGATCTATCTACTACAGAAATTTATATTAGGATTACTTGGATGGCAAATGTATTTTACAATGAAAAGGAATTACAATACCTCCTTGCCTGTCGGTGGGACGCCATACTGTACGCACGGACAAGCTGCACACACACACTCCCTGTTGCAAGCAGAACCTCGACTCGACTACTACTAACCCACGCTATCTTGGCGTCAGGCACGCTAAACTAGGAACCGGTTTCTATCCCTACTACTATTGCAACATATCCGATCTGGGCCGCCAGGTCACATACGCAATAATGCCAATAATATCGCAAATGTCACATCATTTCGAAGAATGTTCCATGTAAAGGGTAGTTTGGGGTAGGGTGTTTATCCTGAAAACCTTCATGTCTCATTTGCGAAAGGTACTGAATTTAATTGCCACGTTTGGTATTTATCCGAGATTTTGTTTTTGTTATGCTGTTCACAGATACACTGGAGGGTCTTTTTCTAAACTTTTTATTTCTTTTCTTTCGTTTCTTCTGAACGAACAGAAAGTGTATATTAGTAATAGAAAGATTTCACTGTCAAAAGTAAATTATAGTGCTGGAAAATTGCAGTAAAAGTACAGTACTCAATATGTACATTTGATTACTTATACTAACTTAACTGAGAAAAAAGAATACAGAAGAAAATAAGTTTGAATTAAAATGAAAAAATTATAAATTTAACATTAAATATACATACACACAACTCTGGCCCTTAAGAAGAATAGAAACCTCGACCGTATGTAGCTTATCCCCTTCCCTTCTCCATGGCAATTAGCTTTCTTTGCCAAATCTTAACTAAAAATGCCGGATAAATACCAAATTTGGTATTTAGATCCAGTATCTTTAAAAAGTGTGACACGGAGAATTTTAAGAAAATCGCCCACCCCAGACTACCTTAACATGGAACATTTTTCGAAAATTTTTATTTTCTCAAAAGTGGCTGTAACGATTTTGATTAAAATATCATATATATTTTATATATATATATATTATTTTAAGGTATTTTTATAGCCAAACGAAATGCATATCTTGAATTTTCTGGGGATGTCCCCAAAAGTCCTCTTCATTCTACTGAATGGCTTTTGCATAACTGGTAAACCGTAAGAGATACATAAGTTTTACTAAACAAACATTTAGATCTCGTTAAAACGCACAATTTATGTCATATACATTTTTTTGTCGAGTGAACCATTTCCAAGATATTCCTTGTTATTTATTTGAATAATGAATATTATACTTTTTCTCAAATGAGAATTCGTTATTCGTTTTTTTTATGTCCTGGTAATGCAAAGAAAATGGAATGCTCCACAAAGCAACCAGCTCTTAAAACATTTGACTATCGCTTAAAGCCTACCATATTCCCCTGGCGCCTACAAAGAATTAGTCACAAGCCAGTTTCTGTAAATGTTTATCTGGATTAATATGAAGTAGATGGAAAATAAACGTTTGTAAAAATAGCTTGTACAAGAGTAGAGAAAGTCATATGAGTGGAGCACTTCAGATTTTTTGTTTTTGCATTTTGCTCTTTACAGACATACATGGATACACTCACATAGACCTTTCCCTAGATTCTTTTACTCTGAGGACCTTAAAATATGCATTTCTAGTGAAATCTGGGTAACCAATTTTTACTTTCTCTACTACGTATAGTAAGTAGGGGAAGTATTGTATTCCACCCAAAAATTCGATACCGAGATTTCACCGCAAATATATGTTTTGAGACCCCCTGAATCCAAAAAAAATCATTTTTAGAAACATGTCTGTGTGTCTGTCTGTGAACAGCATAACTCAGAAACGAACAGTCGGATAAACACCAAACTTTGTATTTAGGTTCAGTATCTTCCAGAGATGCGACATGAAGGTTTTCAAGAAACCCCCCACCCCAGATTACCCTTTACATGAAATATTTTTTAAAAATTTTGATTTACTCAAAATAGCTCTAACGATTTTGATTAAAGTATAATTATATTTAAGATTTTTTTGGCAAACGAAATATATATTTTGAATTTTCTGGGAATGTCTACGAAAGACCTCTTCATTCTGAATGACTTTTGCATAAATGCTAAACCGTAAGAGATAGACGAAGTTTTACTGCACAAAAAAACTAGATCTCACACAATTTATGTCATATACATTGTTTTGTCAAATGAACCCTTTCCGAGATATTCCTTTTTATTTGTTTGAATTTTCCAATACTTATACTTTTTCTCAAATGGGAATTTGTTATTCGTCTTTTTTATGTCCTGGACATACAAAGAAAATGGAATGCTGCACATACAACCATGTGACTATCGCTTAAAGTCTACCATATCCCCTTGTAGCTACAAGAAAATTAGTCATAAGATAAATTCTGCAAATATTTTTCTGGATTAATATGAATTAGAGGGAGAATAAGCGTTTGTAAATATAGTTTGTACAGGAGTAGAGAAAGTCATGTGAGTGTAACACATCAGATTTTTGTTTTTGCATTATGCACTCACATAGACCTTTCCCTAGATTCTTTTGCTCTGAGGACCTTAAAATATGCATTTCTAGTGAAACCTGGGTAACCAATTTTTTTTAGTAGAATGCAGTTCATAGAGTAGGTAATAGTGTAGCATTTTATTTGGGAGCAGTGTTTCATTATAGGTTAATTAACTGGAGTGAAAGCTGAAAGCCTTGAAATTTGAACCTAGAATAGTTGGAGACTATCCAGGCCGAAGTGGTTAATTAAGAAGGAACAGTACAGAACGTCTCCACGGTTGTTTCCGGCCACGATCGTCACGCCACATTTAATCCTGCACGCCGCTGACAAGAAGTGCTCCGTTCCTTATCCCCTATCTCATTTCCTCTCTCGCTAAATAATTCAATTCTATGCATGACAACAAGACGCGAAATAAAGTAACCGTGAGTTACAGTACGGCGTCGCTAGATATTTGTTCCTTTTAAATGTTTATAACAAAACAAATACAACTGGTGTCATGCAATTTCTTGCATCTATTGTCAGAAATAATAAGTTTGGATGCACAATTTGCACTTTGAAAGAAACACAATACAAACTACGACTTGTCCAGAATGTCTTATCGGAAGCTACCATTTAGAACTAATGGAATGGAAATTCCATTGCCAAATACCAAACGTACAGTTATTGTTGTCGATCTCCGCCAGATCGCAACAATGGCTTTTCCTCCATAACATTGATACATAGTTTTTACTTTTCCTACCACGTATAGTAAGGAAAGCTTTGTATTCCACTCAAAACTTTGATTTCGAGATTTTACCTGAAATACATGTTTTGGGGCCCCCTGAATCCAAAAAAGCATGTGTGTCTGTGTACAGCAAAACTCAAAAACGAAAAGTTAGATAAATAGCAAACTTAATACCTTCCGAAGATGCGACACGAAGATTTTCAAAAATATCCCTCCAAACCAGATTACCTTTTACATGGAAGCTGTTTCGAAATTTTTAATCTTCTAAAAACTGGCTCTAACGATTTTGATTCAAATATCATATATTAAAGATCTTTACGTAAGAAATAAAATGTGCATCTGAATTTACTGGGAATACCCTGTCAAATCCACTTCATTTGGAAAAAAATCTGATGTGTTACACTCACATGACTTTCTCTACTCTTGTACAAACTATTTGACATGCAAAGAGAATTACATTTTACACATAGCGACCAGTTCTAAAAATATTTGACTATCGCTTAAGGCGTACTATGTTCCCCTTGTTTTGTATTTGCAAGGGCAATATAAGCATATACATATCTCTTAATAGCTGGATGCTAGGTGCAGCACCATTCTGTTTGCCACAGATTAATACTCTTTGCATATCCAAGACAAAAAAATGAATAACGAATTCCCATTTGAGAAAAGTATTGAAAAATTTAAGGGAATAACAAGCAATATCTCGAAAATGGTTCACTCAACAAAAAAAATGTATATGACATAAATTGTGTATTTTAACGCGATCTACATTTTTTGTGCAGTAAAATTTTGTCTATCTCTTATGGTTTACCAGTTATGCAAAAGTCGTTCACAATGAAGAACACTTTTGGAGACATTCCCAGAAAATTCGAGATATACATTTCTCATTGTCATGAAAATATCTTAAACATATGATATTTTAATCAAAATCGTTAGAGCCAATTTTGATAAAATTAAAATTTTCGAAAAATGTTCCATGTAAAGGGCAATCTGGGGTGGGGGGATTTTCTTGAAAACCTTCGTGTCGCATCTCTGGAAGATACTGAACCTAAATACCAAGTTTGGTGTTTATCCGATTGTTCGTTTCTGAGTTATGCTGTTCACAGTCACACACACTGACATGTTTCCAAAAATGCTTATTTTGGATTCAGGGGGTCTCAAAATATGTATTTCCGGTGAAATCTCGGTATCGAATTTTTGGGTGGAATACAATACTTCCCCTACTTACTATACGCAGAGAAAGTAAAAATAAGCCTAACCTCAAATAAGTTTTACAGAAACAAAGACAGAAAGTATATTAAAACGAGAAGAAACAGTTTTAATTAAGGATGAGTAATTGTTTTTAAAAATTATACTTATTGAAAGCACAATGCTAATTTCTAAGCAGAGCCCAACGATTGCAACTCTATCCTCTTCTGGAAATGTGTATGAAACAAAAGCGAAGTTTGTTGTAAAACAAAATAATGTAGCAGAACGAAACAGTCGTTATTATACTCCTTTCTAGGCCTTACAATCTGGTAAATAAGTCCCCTATACAAGAGCGCTTCTGATGAAGGCCAAACAATCGATAAAAACCTAAACCTATATCTCGTAAGCTTTTTTCCATCGAGCTTGATTCCGGGGTAGGTACCGGTCTAAAAATAAAAAGCTGACAAACGCACTGCGGGGGTTGGCTAAACCTGCCTTTTGTTGAGAGCAAGAAGAGAAACTTCTCGACAGATCAGCTAATGGATACTGTCACATTTGTCAAAGCCAAGTGCACGCTCCAAACTTCCCTTCCGGGAAAATTCTGCGTCTGTATACAACGCGGTAGGCCTTTATCGTATTATATTAACATGCACTACGTTACATATTGGTTTTTAAAATGTACTCCGGTCTAAGTTAATTTCATTTTCTCCGTGTAGTATCAGAAACATACAAACACCTGCCATGTGGGAAATTTTACTTCTGCTTGGTACAAAACTCGAAATAACCAACAACTCTTATGTTTAGGAAACATTCAAAAGCATCCGGACACCTGGCTGAAAATGACGTACAAATTCGTGGCGCCCTCCATCGGTAATGCTGGAAGTCAATATGGTGTTGGTCCAGCCTTAGCCTTGATGACAGCGTTCACTCTCGCAGGCATACTTTCAATCAGGTGCTGGAAGCTTTCTTGGGGAATGGCAGCCCATTCTTCACGGAGTGCCGAACTGAGGAGAGGTATCGATGTAGATCGGTGAGGCCTGGCACGAAGTCGGCGTTCCAAAACATCCCAAAGGTATTCTATAGGATTCAAGTCAGGACTCTGTGCAGGCCAGTCCATTACAGGGATGTTATTGTCCAGTAACCACTCTGCCACAGCCCGGACAGTATGAACAGGTGCTCGATCGTGTTGAAAGATGTAATCGCCATCCCCGAATTGCTCTTCAACAGTGGGAAGCAAGAAGGTGCTTAAAATATCAATGTAGGTCTGCGCTGTGATCGTGCCACGCAACATCACAAAGGGTGCAAGCCCCCTCCAGGAAAAACACGACCACACCATAACACCATCATCTTCTTATTTCACATCTTCAATCACCACATTGTGTACCGTGATTCGTCACTCCACACAACGTTTTTCCACTGTTCAATCGTGAAATGTTGACGCTCCTTACACCAAGCGAAGCGTCGTTTGGCATTTTCCTGCGTGATGTGTGGCTTATAAGCAGCCGCTCGACCATGGAATCCAAGGTTTCTCACCCCAGGCCTAACTGTCATAGTACCTGGAGTAATCCTGATGCAGTTTCCAATTGTGTGATGGTCTGGATAGATGTCTGCCTATTACTCTTTACGCCCCTCTTCAAATGTCGGCGGTCTCTTATCAGACAACAGACGAGGTCGGCGTGTCTTTTATATTTATTTTGTGTTTTATCCAGGCAGCGTCTTGAAATTTTGGGTGGAATGCAATAAATCTCCTACTTACTGTAAGTGATTATTTATTATTTATTGAATTTCCAAAAATTAATATTTCCCTGACACGCGGGTTGGTTACATATTATTGAAGTAATGACATTTTAATGCTCGCGGTATCCAAGTAGAGGTTGTTTTATTATTTACGATTATATTTAATCACTCTTTAGTGTATGGGTAAAACGATATAAGTAGGAGGAACACAGGGGGCTCCGAAACAGGGGCAGAACACCGCACACAGCTCAGCCGGCACCTCATGCTTCTACCGCGATCCCTGGGAGGGAGGAGATGGGAGAGATCCGAATGACGTTGGGATTCCTAATGTTTCCATACTGAACACCTCCAACGCCGCAAGAACCCACTCTATTGATCCGGGGATCCTCCGAAGAAGCTCCTGTCCGAAAGCACCCGTCGCCTACAGCCCTGGAACAATGACAAGGAAGATGATGGGTAAGGAAATGGGGAAGGGTGCAGGAGAGTCGTGATATAAAATGAACCACTCGAGCAATGCTTGTCGACCCGGGGAAACCAAGAAAAACCCATGGGTCAGAGGGGCTATCGCCGGGGATCGAACCTGGAACCTCCTAAATACGAGTCACACACGTTACCATGCCGCCATCTTGCTCGGTATTGTCCGGGTACTAAAGTTCATCAAATTGCTTCTTTGTATTTAAATAATACTGTCTTCGTGACCTACAAGAGCGTCTTTATCATTTCCTTAATGTGAAATCTTGCGAGTTACAGTCAGCGTGACCTAAATCGCGCTGCGTCGAGACGAACTCAAATAAATTGGGAGAGAAACAGAATTATTACAAGCAGGTGTTTTGCTCTTTTATGCTCCCGCTTCTTAATGATACCTACGTGGTGTGGCGCTGTGAATTATGCATGAGGAATGTTAAACGGGGACTTCCCGCTGTTGAGAGGGATGTACACGCCTTTTCCTGGCAAATATTTCACCCTTTGTGCGGGATGATTAGTAAAGTTACCTGTGTTAGTTAAAGGGCTGCCAACCTTCCTGGCTGCTCCAGTCGTTGGAAAGAGTATACTCAATTTGTGAAGGTAGTACATTAACGTGCACAAAATATTTTCAGAATACGGCGCAACAATTTTTACTTTCTCTACTACGTATAGTAGGGGGAGTATTGTATTCCATACAAAAATTCGATACCGAGATTTCACCGGAAATATATGTTTTGAGGCCCCCTGAATCCAAATACAAAAAATCTGATGTGTTACACTCACATGACATTCTCTACTCTTGTACAAACTATTTTTACAAACACTTATTCTCCATATGCTTCATGAGATGTTAATCTTATTGCTAATTTTCTTGTAGATGCAGGGGGAATTGGTAGGCTTTAAGTGATAGTCAAATATTTTAAGAGCTGGTTGCTATGTGGAGTATTCCATTCTCTTTGCATTACTAGGACAAAAAAATGAATAACGAATTTGAGAAAAAGTATAAGTATTGGAAAATTTAAGAGAATAACAAGCAATATCTTGAAAATGGTTCACCCAACAAACAAAATTTATGTGACATAAATTGTGTATTTTAACGCGATCTACATTTTTTGTGCAGTAAAATTTTGTCTTTCTCTTATGGTTTACCAATTATGCAAAAGTCGTTCACAATGAAGAATACTTTTGGAGACACTCCCAGAAAATTCGAGACATGCATTTCATTTGTCATAAAAATATCTTAAACATATGATATTTTAATCATAATCGTTAGAGCCATTTTTGAGAAAATTAAAAATTTCGAAAAATGTTCCATGTAAAGGGTAATCTGGAGTGGGGGGATTTTCTTGAAAACCTTCGTGTCGCATCTGTGGAAGATATTGAACCTAAATACCAAGTTTGGTGTTTATCCGACAGTTCCTTTCTGAGTTGTGCTGTTCACAGATACACAGACACACACACGGACATGTTTCCAAAAATGCTTTTTTTGGATTCAGGGGGCCTCAAAACATATATTTCCGGTGAAATCTCGGTATCGAATTTTTGGGCGAAATACAATATTTCCGCTACTTACTATACGTAGTAGAGAAAGTAAAAAAAAATAATAATAATAATAATAATAATAATAATAATAATAATAATAATAATTTTTAGAAAAAGATCCGTGTGTGTGTCTGTGAACAGCATAACTCAAAAACGAAAAGTCGGATAAACACCAAACTTGGTATTTAGTTCCAGCTCTTTCAAATATGCCACACAAAAATTTTCAAGAAATCTGCCACCCCAGAGTATCCTTTACATGAAACATTTTTCGAAAGTTTTGATTTTCTCAAGAATGGCTCTATTAATTTTGATTAGAATATCACATTATTTTCATGACAAATGAAATGCATATCTTGAATTCTCTGGAAATGTCCCCAAATCTCTCTTCATTGAGAATGCCTTTTGCATAATGGTAAACTGTAACAGATAGATAAAGTTTTTGTACACAAAAAATGTAGATCGGATAAAACACGCAATTTATGCCATTTACATTATTTTCTCGAGTGAACCATTTCCGAAATATTCCTTGCTATTTGTTTTAATTTTCCAATAATTATACTTTTTCTCAAATGGGAATTCGTTATTCTTTTTTTTTATGTCCTGGACATACAAAGAGAATGGAATAGGCCACATAGCAAGCAGCTCTTAAAAGATTTGACTGTCGCTTAAATACTACCATATTCCCCTTGCATCTACAAGAAAATTAGCAATAAGATTAATATCTCGATTAACATGAAGTATATGGAGAATAAGCGTTTGTAAAAATAGTTTGTACAAGAGTAGATAAAGTCATGTGAGTGTAACACATCGGAAGTTCTATCTTTAGAAACTTTGACGTTCATTGTGGGCTTATAAATCTCGATTCTATTCAGAGCTTGCCATGATATACACTCACATTCATACTTCAGTCTCTGCGGAGGTAGGGAAAGGTTTATAAATCAGGAAAAATTCCCCTGCCGCAGCAGCGAATCGAACCCGGGATTCTGGTAAAGATACCAAAACGCTAACCACTCGAATACAGGGGCAGTCATGAGAATGCTACCTGCTGCTGTAATGCATGTGGCTGTGATACGTTGAACAAAAGAGGTTCTGCACCTACAGCCCTGAAACAGAATGACAAGGGAATAAGGAACAGAAAAATTCATGGTAGTGCATATATTTGTTCTCGAAACCCCTCCACTTCTTGAAGTTATATCCTGTAGTTATACATGTGGCGCCAGAAGTGTTGTATGTTACAGGTGTTTCAGGGGTGGTTTAATCAATTACAGTTATGGCTTTGTATATACATGTATGCGTAAAGTGCAGTATGTATTGCATACATAAAAAAACTGCAGAGGAGAGCGGGACTCGAGCTCGGAATCTCTTCGTTAGAAATCCACTTCACTAACCACTCGTGTACAAAACACGGCTTGTAGCTAGCATCAGCTAATTTTCAGATGTCTGCTGCACGGCAGACTAGACGTTATTATTATTATAATTATTAATTATTATTACATTAGTATTCATATTACGAGGGCAGTCCCATAAGTACCCGACCTGACGTTTATACATAGCGGTTGTTGTTTCAAACAACTGACTATGGTAGAAAGTATCATCCTTATAAAGCTTAAGTTTGAGGATGCTACGTTGTTTAGTAATTGTTTGGCAGCCATTAATAGTGAACTCTCTCAGCGAATTTGTAAGCATGGATAAAACTGGTCATAGTTATGCGATACAATACTTTCATTTGAAAGGTCTTAGTCCAAATAATATTAAAGCTGAGTTAGATTCTACTCTGAGGGTGTCTGCTCCTTCGTTTACAACAGTAAAATATGAGTGGCATAGTTTAAGCGAGGCCTTACGAGCTGCCAAGACGAACATCGCAGTCGTCGACCAAATGAGGGGACCCGCCCGAAATTGTGAGGAAAATTCACAAAATGGTACTGGATGACCGTCGACTGAAAGTGCGCGAGCTAGCAGACATCGTAGGCATTTCAAAAAGTGCTGTACATCGCATGCTAACTGAAAATTTAGACATGAGAAAGCTGTGCGCAAGATGGGCGCCGCGTTTACTAAAAATAGAAGAAAAGCAGCGTCGTGAGGATATTTCAGTCGAGTGTTTGGCGTTATATCGCTGCAATGAAACCGAGTTTATGCGTCGATTCATAACTATGGATGAAATATGGGTCACTTCACACCTGAGACGAAGAAAGAGTCAAAACAGTGGATTGAAAGGAGAGAATCGGCTCCAAAGAAGGCGAAGACAGTTGCATCTACAGGCAAGGTCATGGCGTCAGTGCTTTGGGATGCGCGTGGGATAATTTTCATTGATTATCTTTGGAAAGGAAAAACAGTCAATGGCGAGTATTATGCAAACTTATTGTAGCATTTGAGTGATGAAATCAAGCAAAAACGGCCGCATTTAGGAAAAAAGGTTCTGTTTCATCAAATCAATGCACCAGTTCACACGTCCATAATCACCATGACCAAAATCAATGAGTAAAGTTCGAATTGCTTCCTCATACACCCTATTCGCCAGACTTAGCCCCCTCTGATTATTTTCTATTTCTAAAGTTGAGCAAATAGCTTGGTGCTAAAAGATTTGCCAACAGTGAAGAGCCAGTTGATGGCTATTTTGAAGAACTCGAGTGCTCTCACTATAAACAGGGTATCGAAGCTATTGAACATCGCTGGTAAAAGTGTATCGAGCCGAAAGGAGACTATGTAGAGTAATAAAGATGTTTTTTCCCAAAATTTTTGTATTTTCTTTGTTAGGTCGGGTACTTCTGGGACAGGCCTCGTATACATATAATACTATACGAAGTATATAAGTAATAATACACAAATAGTACGTCGTTTACATCAATGTAATAATCAAAGCTAAATGTTACTGTACCAAATACTCTTGTCTGGTACGCGTTGACAGTGTTAGCAATATCAGAACACTTTTAAATATAATAACCGAAACAGAAACAAGTTACCCTACATACTAGGAGGGTTACACTCAAAATTTTGAAAATAGGCAATAATAAATGTGGTAAGCCAAAGTAGGTCTTCCTAGCTTTAAATTGAAGTTCAGATATTAAAGTGTGCAAGCCTGGGTGAGCTCCAACTATGTGCAGCTTCAGGTGTATGTGTATGCAGTGCTGCTATGCCGTAAGCTGAAATGGATCTCAAGCAACAGGATTTCCATGCAATGATTTCCTTTAACTTTAAAGCCGGTTTAGAGGAGAGAGAATGCTTTGAAAGACTGCATCGGGCATTTGAGGTTCTTGGCCCTTCACAATCCTTGATTTATCGATGGAAGAAGAGGAAGGATATGATGGGCTACAGCGCATGTTGCGAGAAGATCATTGTTGCAGATGTTAGACGATTCAAGAAGCCCTGAATATTGGATTGGCAGTGAACACCATCCTTAAAGAAACACTTCACGTCAGGAAACTCTGCAGTTGCTGGATCCTCACAAATGAGCAGAAACGACACGTGTGAAAATGTGATAGTGGATGATCCAAAACCATATATAACATCTTAACAGCTGACAAAATCGGTCTCGATCTTCCCAGGAGAGGTTCCTCCAACAAACGTGAAACAAGCAAGAAGTATTGGCAAGAAGATGATATATTCGTTGTTCTCAGCTAGTGGTCATATTGTGTTCCGCTCGAGGGACGGAGGTCTGTCACTGCCAGAAGATGCACCACAAAATGTCTACCACAATATTTGTCCCATCCTCCCTACAGTCAAGAACTGGCCCCATGCAACTTTTTTCTATTCCCTAAAGTAAAACAAAACATTTGAGGCAGCATTTGTAACACATGAATAATTTCAATTAAAGTATATAATATGTAAATTCAATAACAGCCCGCCTTGAAACAATATGTGTGTAATAATTTTTTTTTAAAAAAATGTATGTAACAGTCATTGCATATACTTATATTACTGTAAACATGTTTAGTAATGTTATGTGAATGCATTGGGTAATTTAATAATGTAAGAGCTGTGAGAATAATAAGGCTAACGTTGCTAACAATGAGGTAACCTTAAGGCAATAATGAGTTTGAGATTTTAAATGTTACCAGTCATGATTAGAGCAACGATAATGTAAATTTTGTGACAGTTTAAAATTAGCAAATCAACAGCCAGAAAAAGCTTTTGTAAAATGCAGGTATTCTATTGGATAAGAATTAGCCAATCAGAGACTTGAAATGCAGAAACTTACGGGTTTTGACCATTGAAATATGTTCAGTTGCATGCAGACCTTGGTAGTGACCGGATGGAAGATGTGTTCTCTAAAGAAATATTACGTATTCGTGTGAATCGTAAAATAAGTATACGCGTTAACAAAGTGCTAATATTAAATTAAAAGAATCTCACAGCTCTTAAAATCAGTGTAGTGCTATTTAATTTGTGTCAAGGATTAATAAAAAGAAGTGAATTTAAACTTAAAATCTGTGTAAGCCTACATTCTTGTCGCACCACGCCCTGATTAAGAGAAACGTGTCTCTACAAACATTACTGACGCAGCCGAGGCAAACATAAACTTGAATACTATAGAAGCAGTATAACAAAGTTAAATAATATTTTTTTTAAACTTGGAGTGTAACAACAAAAATCCATCTTCAAAATTAGCTTCTCATACATAGCAGCATATTACGTAACAACAGTAACTATTTCGTAATCGAGACAACTTCAAATTAACGCCCAAAGCGTGATGCAAAAACTCTAACAACAGTAAAGCCTTCAACAACAATAAACTACAACAGTTGAAGAACAATACTACTTCAAGTTGGCACCCATATTTGGGGCATTCCTTCTTCAAGTTGACTTACGTAAATAAATTACGTAAATAAATTACGTAAACAAAACAGCTTCTTCAAATTCGAGGTCACCGATTTGAATAATCTGAACCTTCAGTAGCTGTTTACGAAGATTGTCTTTGAACTGTTTCCATAAAAAAATTACATAGGATGTTTGAAAGTGTTTGAAAGGATGAGACGTATTGTAGAATACTTTGAAAAAATGCAATGATCAGATATAAGTTTTTAAAGTTTTATTGCATTAAATCTCAAAACTTTCAGAGTGACCTCTTAATGTAATGATAAAACAGTAGAGATAGTTTACCATTCATACATTAAATGGGTTGCCTGTTGGGGAAAGTGGTTGCGTTTTGGGGATATCGTCTACTGAAAATAATAATAATAATAATAATAATAATAATAATAATAATAAAAACACGAGGAAAACCAAGGTCAGGGGGACGGTTCCAACAGGAATACCAACTGCAAGTGTTTCCACGCTCCACATTGCTTGATGCTTGTGGTCATATTAGTAGTTCATTATTTGAAGTTTAATTTAAGCGCGCTAGCGATTACTTTTGTTTTCTAGAGCTTCGCTCCGTTTATACCAGAGTGAAGCACTGGTATAAATATTACATATGCTTAGCTATAAACCTCTAGACACCGAGGAAATCATTGGCTTAAATGTTATGATTTTGGAACTAGATTTCAATTAAAGAAATTGACTTATTATGGCTTTTTGTAATTTTGGTGAGTACATGTAAAGTTTTTCTTTTATTTTTAATGCAGGTAAAATTTCCATGAATGTGATTGTCTATTGTGGAACATCAAAATGTAAATGACGATTGGATTTTTTTTTGTATTGTGTGTATAGTATTAGTCGTGGGGTATTTTTAAAGTAGAGTTTTACGACGCGATAAGTGGCCAATTAGCTTGAAAGCGTTTTCAAAATTCAGTGTAACTCGCTTTATATGCGATTATTTAATGGAGACTAATTGAGATTAAAGAGGGGTTATTTAAAAGTGGGTAATGAAAGAGCGGAAGTGAAAAAGTAAAATCTGCGTATCAATTGATCAGCAGTTTCAGCGTCAGCAAGGGGAAAAATCATGAACCATCGCCACTTTAATTTTGAGGTTGAGTTGTGCTGTGTGAATGTGGTTTGTTTGAACAGTGTAGAAAATAAAAATTACAGTTTGTTTTGTGGTGGTTTTAATAACGAGTGGAGAAAAATGTGATTACACTTGGGGGTTCAAGTGGCAATTTCTATAGGGCGTTGAGATGTTTGTGATTATTCCCATTTTCTACAGCATTACCCCCGCCCCAGTAGAACGAATAGAACTGTTGAGTTTGACCCAATCATGGACGTGTATCTATACCTGTTTATCATTTTGTAATTATCACTTGGCGGAGCTGTGGCTCACCGAGGCGGCCCGGGTTCAATCCCAGGGACCCGCATGTGGGATTTGTAATGGACAAAGCGGCATCTGGGTGGGTTTTCTCCGGGTTAGAGATAGGTGTTTTGTTTACTGTTGATGTTGTTGCGGTGATATACTTCAAATGTTATATTTAATTTGTTGAGCCCCACGTTTGGGAGCCAGTTTACGGCGGTATACTTATAATGTTTGTGTATGTGTGTTTACTTCACCTGGTGAAGCCATTTTGTGATGTGATTCTTTGTTAGGTTTGTAGCTCCATCTGGTGTTAGCAATTTGCGGTAGTATTAGTGTTTGTTTGAAAGAATGCGACTGTTATTTTATTTAATTTTTTGTTTACTGTCCTCCGGCTAGCTATGATCTTTTTGGTCGAGCACATCTCTTTATACAGGTTGTGTAAACGGAAAGGAGTCTTTTATCCAAAGATAACACTGATGAAAGAATTTGTTTTACACTTTTATTGTCGAACACATTCACTATCACATTTACACATTGATCTAGACACTCGCCAAACTGAAACTGTTATAACAACTTCTTACTGATCACTTTTAATTCACGTACTTCAACCTTTTGTATAATTAACTTTACAACACATGAGAATTTTCCTAACTCTGCTACGCGTAACTTGTGAATCGATAGCCGATGTGTACTTTACAAATATTTTCGATGAACTGACGGACTGAAGGCGACGTGTAGCATACAAATATTTTCGACGAACTGACGAACTGAAGGCGACGTGTAGCATACAAATATTTTCGACGAACTGACGGGATCTATCTCTAACCTAGCCCTTTTTATACTCCTACACCCCGATATGCCTAAAGATTATAACTGAGCTGCTATTGGCTAATAAAACGCGCCAACATTAGCGTCTATTTTTATATCCAACGAAAATTATGAATACATATGCTCTAGGTATAATGTTCCAGCAAATTCTAAGAAAAACGCGCCAACATTACGTAACTTCCTTGTCTCTAATAATGATAAACAGCTCACCCCCTCGCTGCATTATTGCACGCTATTATTGTCAGTTTCAGTAAGGCAGTATAAACTTACTTCTCAACAATAATTACAATCAATATACTTCTCAAATCAATGTCACATAAAAATACATATTCATATTACAATCATTCTTTACATTTAAGTAATTTGTGATACAAATTACTGCATCATTGTTTATTTTTGGTTCTTGAAGTTTCACTGTTGTTAGCCACACGCTTAGGAAGCCAACTTGGAGTAGTTATTGTCTTGGAGTTTATTTATTTAATCACCTCCATATATGAATGTCAAATTGAAGAAGATTGTTACGTAATATGCTGCTACGTATGAGAAACCGATTTGAAGATGATGTATTTTCGTTGTTGCGCTCCAAGTTTAAAAAGTATTAACTTAGCTTTGTTATTAAACTGCTTCTATAAATATTATTTATGTTTGTTTTTGCCTCGGCTGCGTCAGTATTGTTTTAGAGTCACGTATCTCTTAGGCAGGGCGTGGTACGACAAAAATGTAGGCTTACACAGGTTTTAAGTTTAAATTCACTTCTTTTTATTAATCCTTGGCACAAATTAAATAGCACTACACTGATATTAAGAGCTGTGAGATTCTTTAATTTAAAACTTGCACTTTGTTAACACGTATACTTAATTTTCGTTACACACGAATACGTAATATTTCTTTAGAGAACACATCTTCCATCTGGTCACTACCAAGGTCTACAGGCAACTGAACTATTTCAACCGTTCAAAACCCGTAAGCTTCTGTATTTCAAGTCTCTGATTGGCTAATCCTAGTCCAATAGAATACCTGCATTTTACTAACGCTTTTTCTGGCTGTTGATTGGCCAATTTTAAACTGTCATAAGATTTACGTTATTGCTGTCCTAATCATGACTAGTAGCATTTAAATTCTCAAACTCATTATTAACTCAAGGTTACCTCATTGTTAGCAACCTTAAACTTATTATTCTCACAGCTCTTACATTATTAAAGTAAGTAGTGTATTCACATGACATTATTAAACATGTCCACAATAATATAAGCATATGCAATGACTGTTACATACATTTTTACAAATTATTACATACATATTGTTTTAAGGCGGGCTGTTATTGAATTTACATATTTCCCCCGCCATTCATTCCACCAACTGCTCCATCATCACCTTTCCTTTCATCCATTTCACCATCATTTCGTTTCATGTACTTCCTTCCTCCCATACCAGGCATCGAGCTGATCACCCATCCTGGATATTCTGTCTGATCCATGAGTGTCTGCTCCTCGACGGGCCTCTGACCCCAGGCACCCGCCTGTAAGTCCTGGGGGGTGTAAGTCCTACATAAGAGGAGGTTAAACATAGAAAGAAGAAGAAGTAATTATCACTTACCAAGGTTTTATCTTTACAGAATCGATATCCAATGAAACAGTAGTATTAGCTGTAATGCTGTCAATAATGGCAAAACTTCGTGATTTAAACCACGGATCTCCCGGTCTCCGTCCGGTTGCTCTAACCACTGTGCCACTATGGCAACATACCAGTACGACATTTCTGTAGATTTACAGATATTTTCGTATTTATGGTTATTATTCTAATCAACCTTCTTTAAACTAAGTGTAGTTAAAACTTTATATATGTATGTATATACTCGTGTGTATATAAACCTGTTAACTCGCATCGTATCAATTTCATCGAAATTACTGCTTTACACCGCTTTTCCTGCACGGACTTGCACTCGTGTGCACGTTGGCCTTCAATGGTGAAGGTCCCAGGTTCAAATACTCTCACTTGAAGGGGCTTTTTATGTTTAGTAAATTTAACGAGAACTGATAGTTTGGCATGGAAGGGCCGTTTCTCTTAATTAGTTTAATTATGTGAATTTGATTAAAACAAATGCAAATCCACTTTCTAGTGCATTCAGAAGGAAATCAGAATTTAGTAGAACGTTCTCGAAACATGAACAGAAATGAATAAAAAAATTAATTCGCAGGCGTGATTTTAACTTCCTACCTTCGCCATAACGTTCCAGCATGTTAATCACTGAGCACGTTAACAACGAGCACCACCCATAATCAGCGGGCTGCTGAATGCGGTGGCAACACCTGCATCGACTATAAAATGCAGAGTTGCCTAGTTACCAATCCGCACGATGAGAAGACTCACGTGGTATATATAATGCTTAGATACCATCCATAGGCTTAAATACTTAAATTTGAAAGTGTATTGGACCTCTTATACATTTCATTCACCAGTTTTCACACTGGTTGCGTTCTAATTTTGCTTGGTAACCTCTGGATTTGAACAAGTAAGGTGTCTATAAGGTTAGTTGCTGGCAGTAGAAAAATACATCTCCATTCAAATATTAGATGATTTCGGTAATGCATATTTAATTAATCTAATATAATACTAAGTTTAAATCTGAGGAAACGTACTGCAATGTTGGCTAAATAATAATACTGCTGGAAGTAGTTCCTGGTTAACATAATTACTTCTAATGCATCCTGAAGGTGGAGGAGATTAAACCGTCGTTTCAGTTTGTCTTTAACCATTATAATATTATAATACCCGAACGCAACTGTCCCGTTGAATCGTCGATATAGCGTATAGTTTTATTCTCATCTCTAATAACAGTATATTATGCAACGAGGCTATAATGGAGTAATTAAGACGCAAGTATGTTAATGAAACGAGCGGTAGCGAGCTTCATAATTTTCATACGAGCGTCTTAATTACTGTTGCGTCCACGCCGTATTTATTGACTTTTGCAGGTAACGTGAAAGCCACGCATATTGAAGCAAAGGAAATTAACTGAACTTATTATAATATTTAAATTACAATGGGCAGTATTTATTTCATTTTAAATGCACTTATTTCATTGTTTAACTGAGGAGTTGATCGCAGTGAAATGTTTGAAGTAGGCACTGCTGCTTTGAAGGTGTTAAAAGGTATGGGCGATAGGCGAACTGCGCCACAAAAGATGTAAGTAAAATCGAATGAGCCTGTATAGACAGGTAAATTATCTTTCATGTTGAAGTGTCTTTAATTGGGGATGTTACTTTATATTTCAAAGTGGAGTATATTTGAGTAAGGGAAGAAGGCTAAAAAGCACACAACAGAAGTTTAAATGCTGCCCTCATTATTTTAACTGCCCATTTTAAATTAATTAACAATTACTTAGATTGAAACTTTTGAGAGGAAAGAAGTTGTTTGTTGTATAGATTTAAGATTTTCAATCACGACTCAAAGAGAAACGTAAAGAATACAGTTTTTCGGAGATTCTTACGTGAGTATAGATTTTCTGTTCGTTAAATTACAGTCCCGAATGTTTGAAGTCGGTTTCTTTTGTTGTTTTTGAGACTAAACTTCAACAGGAATTTAAAGGAGAAAGGAGGTTTTGAGCTGAGAATGCAGAAGAGCGTTCTAAGTTTGTGCCTGGAAGACGCGAGAAATTTGCCCTGATTATGAGTAAGAAAACGGGACCCCAGCTATTCGGCCTTTGATCTTAAATGAACACACGTTATGGTAATGAGCAGATCATGGTTAAACTCTGTCTGCACTTAGCGGTTCAAACTATGCATACAGCCTGACTTAGCAAAACCCTACTAGCGAGCGTGTTTTATGGAACTTTAATACATGCTTACAGCTAGACCTGCAAGCAACATTTTATGGCTCTCCCCTGCTCCGTGTTAACACATGGACATCGACGTCATGTGGTCGCACATTACAAAATAATTACATGTATTAAAGTTTGTCATGGGAAGGAAAGCGTGTTGCGCTGGCTATTTTAAGGAACACCACACAGAATAAACGCTGTTAGTAATGTGACGTGAAACTTCTCATAAATAGTTTCAACGGTAAAATTTGGAATAGTGAAACAGCTACATGCATAATTCTTAGAATTGCTAGAAAAAAATCTGATGTGTTACACCCACGTGACTTTCTCTACTCTTGTACAAACTATTTTTACAAACTCTTATTCTCCATATGCTTCATGTTAATCGAGATGTTAATCTTATTGCTAATTTTCTTGTAGATGCAAGGGGACTTGCTAGCCTTTAAGGGATAGACAAATATTTTAAGAGCTGGTTGCTATGTGGCGCATTCCATTCTCTTTGTATGTCCAGGACAAAAAAATGAATAACGAATTTCCATTTGAGAAAAAGTATTAAGTATTGCAAAATTTAAGGGAACAACAAGCAATATCTCGAAAATGGTTCACTCAACAAAAAAAAATGTATATGACATAAATTGTGTATTTTAACGCGATCTACATTTTTGTGTAGTACAATTTTGTCTATCTCTTAAGGTTTACCACCTATGCAAAAGTCGTTGCAAAGTCGTTGTTTTTTGGAGACATTCCCAGAAAATTCGAGATATACATTTTATTTGCCATGAAAATATCTTAAACATATGATATTTTAATCAAAATCGTTGGAGCCATTTTTGAGAAAATTAAAATTTTCGAAACATTTTCCATGTAAACGGTAGTCTGGGATGGGGGGATTTTCTTGGAAACCTTCGTGTCGCATCTCTGGAAGATACTGAACCTAAATATCAAGTTTGGTGTTTATCCGACTGTTCGTTTCTGAGTTATGCTGTTCACAGACAGACACACTCAGACAGACACACACACGGACATGTTTCCAAAAATGCTTTTTTTGGATTCAGGGGGTCTCAAAACATGTATTTCCGGTGAAATCTCGGTATCGAATTTTTGGGTGGAATACAATACTTCCCCTACTTACTATACGTAGTAGAGAAAGTAAAAATGAATAACGAATTTCCATTTGAGAAAATAAGTATTGGAAAATTTAAGGAACAACAAGCAATATCTCGAAAATGGTTCACGAAGCAAAAAAAATTATATGTGATATAAATTGTGTATTTTAACGCGATCTACATTTTTGTGTAGTACAATTTTGTCTATCTCTTTAAGGTTTACCAGTTATGCAAAAGTCGTTCACAGTGAAGAATACTTTTGGAGATATTCCCAGAAAATTCGAGATATACATTTCATTTGTGATGAAAATGTCTTAAACATATGATATTTTAATCAAATTCGTTAGACCATTTTTGAAAAAATTAAAATTTTCGAAAAATCTTCCATGTAAAGGGTTACCTGGGGTGGGAGGTTTTTTGAAAACCTTCGTGTCGCATCTCTGGAAGATACTGAACCTAAATACCAAGTTTGATGTTTATCCGACTGTTCGTTTCTGAGTTATGCTGTTCATAGACACACACAGGGACATGTTTCCAAAAATGGTTTTTTTTTGGATTCAAGGGGTCTCAAAACATGTATTTCCGGTGAAATCTCGATATAGAATTTTTGGGTGGAATACAATACTTCCTCTACTTACTATACGTAGTAGAGAAATAAAAAAGTAAAATTCACTTGCCTATCTAGCAATACTTAGGCTTAGCAGCTAAAATGAATTAAGAGCAAATGGTTTGGTACAGGAAATCTAGTTAAGTACAGCGCGAATTATTCCTGTTGTTCGCTTTGAACTATCCTAACAGTAATAAAGAGCCTGTTATAGTTGTTTACAGTTATATTCGTGACGTGCAGATAAGAAGCGAAAGTGGCAGGATTTATGTGAAAAAGCTGGCCAGTAAATAGAGCAATTAAATTGTGTGCATTGATTTGTTCATTTGATGGTTTCTGCTAATTTTACATTCCACATATTCGCTTGCTTTGATTATAAATGTCACATGCTAATGGAACAGAATGATAATGTCGGTTATATAATTGGAACAGTAATAATTGAGGATAACATAGAACATATCGGAGTTATTATTTTTGTGTTGGCCAACTGCAGCTGTTGTTTCATACCTAAGCTTTTGGGAACCGATGCGCACGTGTGTTATGAAGCATGGTATTCTTCATTAAGGGGTTAGAAAGGCACATAACAGAGCTACATAAATCGTAAACAGCAACAAAACCGGGAACCTTGTAGCGCATACGAACTGTATAATTTCGAATCATATACTGCTGTACGCTAAGTTGTAATATACCGTTTTTTTTGCGCAGTTAAAAATGTGTGCGCTAACATAGCTGCCACCGTTTGTGGTGAAAGATGTTGAACTATCCCAAGAAATTAGTTCCAAAGCGTGGTCTTAGCTGAAGACAAGAACTTGTTACAAATATCGAAAAACTACAAGTATTATGAAAAGTACATTTCTTTTACTTTCTCTACTACGTATAGTAAGTAGGGGAAGTATTGTATTCCACCGAAAAATTCTATACCAAGATTTCACCGGAAATACATGTTTTGAGACCCCCTGAATTCAAAAGAAGACATTTTTGGAAACATGTCCGTGTGTGTGTGTGTGTCTTTGAACAGCATAACTCAGAAACGAACAGTCGGATAAACACCAAACTTGATAGTTCAGTATCTTCTAGAGATGCCACACAAAGGTTTTCAAGAAAATCCCCCCACCCCAGATTAACCTTTACATGGACCATAAGAGATAGACAAAATTTTACTACACAAAAAATGCAGATCGCGTTAAAATACACAATTTATGTCATATAGGTTTTTTGTTTGTTTGAGCGAACAGTTTTAGAGATATTGATTGTTATTCCCTAAAATGGTCCAATACTTATACTTTTTCTCAAATTCGTTATTCATTTCTTTTGTTCTGGTAATGCAAAGAGAATGGAATACTCCACATAGCAACCAGCCCTTAAAATATTTGACTATCGCTTAAAGCCTGCCAATTCTCCTTGCATCTACAAGAAAGTTAGCAATACGATTAACATCTCGATTAACATGAAGCATATGGCGAATAAGCGTTTGTAAAAATAGTTTGTACAAGAGTAGAGAAAGTCATGTGAGTGTAACGCATCAGATATTTTTTTTTAATTTCGGATTTTACCTTTTAATTATTGTGGTTTATTTCAGTGTCTTTTTTCTAACATTTCAAATTTTCAGAGATTCGCAAGCATTAGCATTATAATTATAAGAATCTTTGTAGAAATCTGACTCGAAATTTGCTCCCCATCTTTTTGAAAGTCTAATGAAAAAAGTTATTGTACCTTTGTACTTATTCACACTCTGTCTTCGATAATCATCAGGACATCACCGTCTTCCTGCCCTACAGCTAACTCCTTGAAGGAGGGGAAAATTCACAAGAGGCGTCTGAAAAAATACGGAAAATATAATTTAGGTAATATATTTCCGCCTCATGACATATGCGTGTGAGCCAAACATAAATACATTTATGTTGATCTACGAAGTTAATCTTGAGATATCTTGCTGAGCATTTAAGATCTTCGTTTAGTCTTTATCTTGCCACAACACAATAAAGCATGGGAATTGAGTATCTCATAACAAATCCTTATAGTGATTATCATTAATTACATTAGACCCTATCGGCTAAAAATTAAAAAAAAAAATTGTTCTTCCACACAAGCTGTGTGTGGTTCAAGGTTGAAAAGGTAGAATCAGACGACAAAAAATGCAATGCCATAGCCAGGGTTGAACCACGGATCTTTGAAGTGCGGGATTTAAAAAAACGTACGACATTGCAAGTCGCTATTGGGGTATAACATCTCAAAAAACACTTTGAAATCTCCTTGTGGTTTATCGGAAGAAATGCGATTCAGCTGGAGAATTTAGTGTCCTGCCGGCACGCCATGGTAGCTCAGTTAGGAAAACCGGGAGATGCGTGGTTCAAATCCCGGCTATGACATTCAATTTTTCGTCGTATTGTCAAGACCTCTAACACTAACTCAATGGGAGGTAGAGCTACTCGCAACTGAGGTACCAGAAAGATAATAACTTATATTAGGCGAGGTCACGACAAGGAACGCAGCTAAATGAAAATTGAAAAATATTAGAGAATACCTAGTAAAAGGATTACTACATGGTGCAGATGAGAGAAAGGATCTATCTACAATGATAAATTAAACTAGAAAGAAGTGGATGGCAAGAGAATGTATTAATAAAAGTGGATACAGTACCTGCTTGTATCCATGTCCTTCGGTGAGGACGCCATACATGTTTGTATGGGTAGTACGGCACACACACAACCTGCCTGTTCCAGCAACTAGCCGCGACTCTACTGACTGACTCAACTCATGCTAACTCGGCGTGGGTCGCTATCTATAAACTCGTTTATCCCCACCACTCTCTTACGCAATACCCGATCCGGGCAGCCAAGGTCATGTACGCAACAATACTTGCATACGTCACAGTATGATTCTACCTTTGCCCTACACAGGGTTGTGTGGAAGAACAATTAATTCTTTTCAATTTGAATGTTTTATATTTAAATTTAAGATTTAAATGGTCTTAAACCACTTGGTATACTAAGTTAATAGCTTTTAGTCGATCAGCAAACCTTAATTGGAATATAAAATCTAGTTTATTGATGGGAGAATACATTCAGACAAGTTGACGTGATTGTAAAGCCGTCGCAACCAGCCCACCATGTTTCTCTGTCTCAGAAACCGTTCCTTAACGGTACTCTTGGGTCACACAGGCTCTGCTACTTTTCACATACTTCCATCGGTTGGCCCTGACGTATGACCCTGTTACCATTTGTGAAAATTGTACTATTAATTCGTACCGATCGTCCATCTTCTTTCATATTGTCCATGTGTAGTTGGAGCTGATTTAAATACTAAGTCTTCGCCGTTTATCAGTTAATTTGAAATAAGTGTCATATTACTGTAGTTTTAGTTGCTGTTTTGGTGAGTTTAAGGGGAAAATATAGTCTGAATACATGGAAATTACACCTTAAGTGTGTTATATTACCACTGCTCTTGAAGTCCTCAATGATTTGTCCTGAAATTTTTATGAATTATTCTACAAATCATTACAATTATTTCAAGTGGTTTTGCATTCATAGCTTATGTAGTTGAGTCCGTAAAAGTTATTTCATTCCGCAGAAAAATAATACAATTACTCTTAAAACATGTGAATGCGTGTACCTTTTCTCTGATACTACTTGCAATACAGAATCACATTTTTGCATGCTTGTTCTTACTACAAGGGCTGATCAATAAAGACTGAGATTTATTTTTTCCTGTAGCTTTCTTGAGAGTTTCCTGTCTCTACCATGAATATTATAAAAGAGCGGGGTTTCATGTATAATGTCCATAGGCGGCAGCACTCTCGTATCGGTAGGTTGGTAGTAATGCTGTATATTGTTGACCTAGTTGAATTTCGCATACCACAAAATGAAGGTGACACAAGAGGAGCAATAAAATTTTGTTTTGTTTAAATCATACAGCCTCTGAAACTTTGGAAAAGCTGAAGCAAGCATACGGTGAAGATGCACTATCTCGTGCAACAGTGTTTAGGTGGTTCAAGGACTTCAAAGTAGAGCGAGTCCTCTGTGCTAAGCAAGGTGGGCTTGGTGCTTCGGCTTCTGCTATGACTGAAGTCAACATCAACACAGCTGCTGTGATTGTTGTTCCCACTCACACCACTGTTACAGCAGCGTACTACACGTCAGTATTGGCTACACCGAGGAAGCACATTGCAAGGAAACATCCAGAACTTATCACAACAACGTGCGGCCTCACGTTGCAAATCAAGTCCAGGAATTTTTGGCTAAATTCAACATTACCTGTGTGCCGCATCTACCTTGTAGCCCCAATCTTGTCCCCTGTGATTTCTTTTTATTCCCATCACTAAAGGCAAAGCTCCGGGGCATTCGATTTGAGAGCCTGAAGCAGTGCTGAAGAAAAGTGAGGCCATTCTCAAAGACCTGACAAAGAATGGCCTGTACCATGTGTTCGAGGACTGGCAGAGACGCTATAAAAAGAGCATTCAAGTAGGAGGGGACTATTTTGAAAAAGATCATGTCAACATTGAAATGAAGTAATAAATATCTGTGAAAAAAATTAGTCTCAGTCTTTATTCATCAGCCCTCGTATAATCAGCTATCTTCTGAACCTCAATTATTTATTTAAGTATATCAGTTCATTAGAAATTAAAAAAAAAGTATTTTCAAAGTTCAAAAAATAAAAATGTGGAACTCTTTTAATGTTGTAGCTTTCTTAATATCACTAATATACATTATAAAATTATGATTGTGGTTCAAAACGTTTAACTATGTGTTGTACATATGCATTGAAAATTTCAGCTCTCTACCTCTCATACTTTCTGAGAAAAAGGTACATAAGTATCCAAAAATGTTGTTTTAAAAAACTGAATTAAAATTCTGGCACAGTTCAGTACATTCCAGGTCCATAATCATCTGCACCTTCATTCCTGGATTGCTTCAGCTTTTCTGATTGCTTTCTCTTGGCCCTGGTCTGTGTTGTTAATTGCTGAACTACTCGATGGCATGATAAAGTCTTTCAGTGTGGAAAGATACAAGAATGTTCTAAAAAAGCTCGTTGCATGATAGCTTTAAAGGAATGCAAGCATTTAAATGGTATTTAAATGCCTTAAAAAACCTCTTAACTCCCAAAAAGTATATATTTTTTAAAACTGGAAATAATAGGGATTTTATTAGTGCTTAAAACAAAAAATGTGGTTTTTTTTACCATTTCAGAGTACCTTGTCCCCTAACCCTTGCCAAGGAATCGGCAGACGATCGTCTGATAGATCAAAATCCCTAATGAAGTAAAATCACCCATTCCGTTCTATTTCTTTGCCGTTTTCTTACCATGTGATCAATGATGACACATTATTCGTGTCACGTGCCCAGAATTTCATCAGCGCGTAATCCGGGGCAACCCCCCTACGTGAGGGTGCATTATTTGGGCAGTAATGAAGAGTGAGCGCCTGTAATCCACAGCACTGTCATTGTACGTTGACAAGAACAGGAATGTGCTACTTCGATACGAAGAACAATCCCATCTCTACCGTAAAAATGGATTTTAATAACCGCGGATGTAAAAGTTTTATTTTGTTTCAACAACATACACTCTGCGTGTTTACTTTCTCCGCTTTATCGCCGGAAGGGAAACTTTGGTTGTGTTGAGGAAAAAAAAGAGGGCATTTATTCCCAGAATCAATTTATATATAATATTCGCTAATGCTGTGTTTTTGAAGAGTGAAATTAGCTAAAACAGACCTAAAAGTCCGCCTTTGCGGTCTAACTGCAAAAACAGAAACATTGTAGTTCGGCTTTAAACAACATATACCTTAATGCATTGAGTGGTCGTTAAACATTTTATTAACCTTGAAAATGGCCAATGTTAATACTATCATGCCTTCTAGTTTCCAAAAACGTCTGAGATATTTTGTGCAAAATTTTCTACCAAGAGTAACTTTAATTTATTTATTTATTGTTATTATTAATTTTCATAATTAACGTTTTCATTCCATTAAAACTATCCTTAAAATTGAGTTACATAACTTCATTTATTCATTCTTTTGAAGTTAATTACGAAGGCAATGATTTGAACTAGCAAATGTTATATACAAAGTTTATAATCGTTTACATCAGAATAGAAACTTTGACACTTATAGCGCTTTAACTATCAAATTCTCCACCGAGCGGGGATGACTCAGGCGGTTTCCAGATCCATGTTTTTTTCGGGGTTTTCCCGGGTCGCCAGGCGAATCTCTATTCTCATTTCACTTCATCTTCAGGGTTTGAAGTTTTGCCGATGGTGTTTCCATCCCTCGGTTTTCGGCTGGCTCCTGGGGTATCAAAACACCCCTTTAGATGTGTTGGATCCCTCTGTGCGGTTTCCCGTTCTGCCTTTCCGTCTGCTGGGGAGTCTCTATGGAAACGTAGGGACCCTACCATTCCTGTGCCGTCACTCCTGTTTCCTTCTTCTGGAGGACACCCCTTTGCGGGGCACAGGTACAATATCCCCTATGTGGTTCAGTGCCGAGCCCCTCTGTAGCCAATCCATTCCAATGAGATTATCCATAATATTTCAGATTCGCATTATCTTAGAAGATAGACACTAAAATTAGTGTAACAATTCTGAAAAATTATAGTGTTGTAAAGACATTGACATTTTATAAATAAAAATATTTTAAATCTTTAAATATCTGCATATTTTAGGACATATGAACACACGTATTAAAATATAAAACTAGAGCATCTGTGCATATAAGTATTGCTGCTCCAGACGTGCGATGGAAAGTTTGTGTTTGTTCGACCACACTGTAATACGCTGATTATATGTGGTGTAACTGAACTATAACGGCATCCATAATACTTCAGCGACTATAATACTCTTACTACGCGGCGCGTGTAGCTGCCCTATCACGCATATCTTTTACCACCTTCAAAGCAGCAGTCCACTGGGATGTATTCCCTAGATAAACAATGAAATATGTGTATTTAAAATAAAATGCATTGTGTTCACATGACTTTCTCTACTCTTGTACAAATTATTTTTACAAACTCTTATTCTCCATCTATTTCATATTAATCGAGATAAACATTTGATGAAACAATCTTTTGACATGTAAAGAGAATTACATTTTACACATAGCGACCAGTTCTAAAAATATTTGAATATCGCTTAAGGCCTGCTATGTTACTCTTGTTTTGTATTTGCAAGGGCAATATAGAAATACAGTAGCCATTAAGCATAGACATATCTCTTAATAGCTGGTTGCTATGTGCAGCACCATTCTCTTTGCCATAGATCCATTTGAGGAAATAAGTATTGAAAAATTTAAGGAAAAATCAAGCAATAACTCGAAAATGGTTCACTCAACAAAAAAAGTATATTACATAAATTGTGTATTTTAACGCGATCTACATTTTTTGTGTAATACAACTTTGTGTATCTCTTATGGTTTACCAGTTATGCAAAAGTCATTCACAATGAAGAATACTTTTGGAGACATTCCCAGAAAATTCAAGATATACATTTTATTTGTCATGAAAATATCTTAAAAATATATTTTAATCAAAATCGTTAGAGCCATTTTTGAGAAAATTAAAATTTTCTAAAAGTATTCCATGTAAAGGGTAATCTGGGGTGGGGGGATTTTCATGAAGACCTTCGTGTCGCATCTGTGGAAGATACTGAACCTAAATACCAAGTTTGGTGTTTATCCGGCTGTTCGTTTCTGAGTTATGCTGTTAACAGACACACACACGGACATGTTTCCAAAAATGCTTTTTTTTTGGATTCAGGGAGTCTCAAAACATATATTTCCGGTGAAATCTCGGTATCGAATTTTTGGGTGGAATACAATACTTCCCCTACTTACTATACGTAGTAGAGAAAGTAAAAATGGAGTTTATTCCTTTGTTTCAATATTGTTCATTATATGTTACCTGTAAAAATCAGTAAATACGGCCTGAACTCAACGGTACTGCCATAAGTTGCAGTAGCCGTAGCAACGCTCAATTTCCTTGTATCTGATCAACATTTAAATTACACACAATTAACAAATTAAAATCTGGTTGTGAAACCTCAGAGTTTTAAAATTATAGAGTGGTCAACCAAAAACAGTCGTATGCAACAGTTGTAAGACGCTGGTATTAAAATAAATGAAACTCGTTACGCTCGTTTGATATACATACTCGCGTCTTAATTACTACCATTGCTTGTTGCAAAATATACAGTTATGTGTCTCTTAGCAACTGCTTATTGTTTTTATCGCGATTTTGAAAGCTTACATGTTTCAGAATCGGGTTATAAATTTTGGTTTGGACATCCAGAAAGTAAGGAACGATTGTAGTTTGGAATGCGGATATTATTGAAAATCTTCGTGTCGTTGACGATACTAAACTTAAATACCAGGTTGTATTAATCCAACTTTTCGTTTTGGAGTTACTCTGTTCATATACACACGGACCTTTTTCTAAAAAAATCTGATGTGTTACACTCACATGACTTTCTCTACTCTTGTACAATCTATTTTTACAAACGCTTATTCTCCACATGCTTCATGTTATTGCTAATTTTCTTGTAGATGCAAGGGGAATATGGTAGCTTTTAAGCGATAGTCAAATATTTTAACGCTGGTTGCTATGTGGCGCATTCCATTCTCTTTGCATGTCCAGAACATAAAAAAAATGAATAACGAATTTGAGAAAAAGTATAAGTATTGTAAAATTTAAGGAAATAACAAGCAATATCTCGAAAACGGTTCACTCAACAAAAGAAATGTATATGACATAAGTTGTGTATTTTAACGCGATCTACATTTTTTGTGTAGTAAAATTTTGTCTATCTCTTATGGTTTACCAGTTATGCAAAAGTCGTTCACAATGAAGAATACTTTTGGAGACATTCCCAGGAAATTCAAGATATACATTTTATTTGTCATAAAAATATCTTAAACATATGATATTTTAATCAAAATCGTTAGAGCCATTTTTGAGAAAATTAAAATTTTCGAAAAATGTTCCATGTAAAGGGTAGTCCGGGGTGGGGGGATTTTCTTGAAAACCTTTGTGTCGCATCTCTGGAAGATACTGAACCTAAATACCAAGTTTGGTGCGTCTCCGACTGTTCGTTTTTGAGTTATGCTGTTCACAGACACACACACACACACACACACAGACACACACACGGACATGTTTCCAAAAATGCTTTTTTTGGATTCAGGAGGTCTCAAAACATGTATTTCCGGTGAAATCTCGGTATCGAATTTTTGGGTGGAATGCAATACTTCCCCTACTTACTATACGTAGTAGAGAAAGTAAAAAGGGGAATGCTAATCTTGAACCTTTACGGAGAAGAATGTAATTTGTTTGAACCACCAAATTGCTTGTACTAAATATATATACACTCATAAGTACTGTATGTAGTCGCTAAGACCTAGCAATTTGGTGTAAAGAGAATGACGCGTGTGTTTATACTTATAAGTACTAATGGTCTGTGTGCTTGCGTGTTGAGTAAAAATGTTTGTTGCTTCACGTATAGAAAGCCAATTTCAAGTAGGAGTTGTATCGTAGTTCAACTGTTGGGGAGCCAAACTTGAAGTAGTTGCAACCGCACGTATGGTAAAACGTTTCCGGTAGCCTTCGCCCTAAATGTACTTTCCGGTGGCTTTGCCCCAAAAATGTTTAAAAAAAGTATTAACTTTGTATATTTCTTACTGTTTCTTTAAATATTATATATTTATGTTTGCCTCGGCTGCGTCAGTATTATTGTTAGAGACATCGATTTCTTTGCAGGGAGTAGTGCGGCTAAGAATGTAGGCTTACACAGATTATAATTTTTACTTCCCTACATTTATTAATCCTTGACACAATTTAAATAACACTTCACTGATATAGAGAGCTGTGAGATTCTTTTATTAATTATTTGCACTTTTTAACAAGTAAAGTATTTTCGTCTCACACGAATACGTATTAAATTTCTCGAGGACGCATCTCGCGTCCGGTTAGAAACACTGTCTACAAGCAACGCGTCCAGTTATGAGCGCTGTCTATAAGCAACTGACTTCTGAATTTGTAAATTTTGCTTCATTTTAGTTTCTGATTGGCTAATCCTACTCCAATAGAATACCTTCATTTAACTAAAGCTTTTTTCTGGTTGTTGATTGGCTATTTTATAAACTGTTATAAAAATTTACATTGTTGCTTCCAAGAATCACAAGTAGTATTATTAAACTTTCAAATTGATCATTGCCTCAAGGTTACCTCATTGTTAGCAACTTTTAACCTATTATTCTCACAGCTCCTACATTATTAAATTACGTAATACATTCACATAACATTATTACACATGTATATAAACATATAATAACTGTAATATACACCTTTTATATCCTGTTGCATACACATATTTCTTTAAGGCGGGCTGTTATTGAATTTATATATTATATAGTTAGACTGAAATCATTTAAATGTTAAAAATACTGCCTCAGTGTAAGCCATTCTCTTTACGTATTCCTGGGTAATATGTATTCCTCTCTATTCTGTATATGTTCACTGCATTGCCTATACAGTACGGGTTTTTTCAATATATCCCCTAGATTTATAGACAACTTCTCTTCAGTACTGTTCGGCGCATTGCCTGTACAGTCCGGCGTTCTTTTCACTAATCCCAGACTGCAAATGTGCTGTTTACAACATTGCATATACTGTACGGCGTGCTCTTTGCATATTATCCACCGGATATTTGCTGTTCATCGCAATGCCTATCCTGTCCGGCGTTTTCTATACATATCCCGTGGATATGTGCTGTTTACCGCATTGCCTATAATGTATGACGTGCTTTTTACATATCCTCTGGATATGTGCTGTTTACCGCATCGTCTATATTGTACAACGTTCTCTTTACATACCCCCTGGATACATAGACAACTTATATTCTGTGCTGTTCACAGCAATATCTGTGCTGTATGGCGTTACATATACCCTGAATGTACAGGCGACAACTCTCCACTACTGTTCACTCATTTCCTGCATTATACGGCGACCTTGTTCCGACCTTGCCTCCACGTCGTGCAGTCATACCAGATATTTTAAGGGCAGGTGAAGTTAAAAATTAAGCTTTTCCGTAAATGTAATCAAATTTTAGTTTCATTTCTTCACAATACTTTGAAATTTATAGAAACACACCTTCAAGTATCAACTTATTTTAGTATTTGATTTTAAATACTTTGAACTGTTTAGTTCTAAATGGCTGCCATCTGAACACCAAAAAAGTGGACATACTCTGAAATTTATGAAAATAGATAAACTTATATATTGTAATCTATTCATAGTCGGTGAATGAGTTATTAATTGGCATAGGAATTTTTAAGCAGTTGACTTCAGTTTATCTGCGCTCAAATCATTATAGTACAAAGAATCCTGATAATTGTTTGACTCGTAAGGGGGGATTTCGACCTCTTCAGCTGCAGTGGTGTAGACGCACTCGTGGTACCTCTGATGTTACTAGAAGTCCGAGTCCTAGCGTAGGAGTGTCGTTCGGATTGGGTTGGACTCGGCGGGGCAGTGGTTCCCGATACCCATGGGAGTTTGGGTACGTCTGGGCAGTTTTCCGTCCCGGTGGGTTTGTGAGACGCCTCAAGTTCCTCCGGTAGACAATATACTAAATTGCTGTCGGCACCACCGAAGTTATTTGTTAGTCTTCCCTTTCGGGGGTTGACGCGCGTAAGTGGCGTATCCACTTCTACCCTGTAATGCGGGGGACTGGAATAGGCAACCAGATGCCGGCTAGTAGAAAAGCTCTCGGGGGGTGGGTGTGTCACTCAGGTGACGCCCGCTCCCCTGGGTCACGTGGGGGCGCAGTCCCCTTGTGTCTTATGTAGATAACAGAGGCCAAGGGCCACTGACAGGCAGGTAAAAGCCGATCCGGGTACTGTCCAAGCACCAAAAGACTGTAGAGGGATAGACTTGTTTTATCTGCGACCTCCCTGCCTATTGTTCAGTGACAGTTCAACTTTATTTTCTTCCGTCCTGGCTTTAATGCTTGATTATTGAAACTTCAGTCTATGCCTACAAGATAAGAGACCAACACAGAGTATTTATTTTTCATAAGTTTACTTTCGTCTAAACATTTCAGGTTTTAAATTTATTAATAGAGTTTTAAAATACTAACTTTTAGGCGGTAAGGTAGTCGTTTTCGCTAACAACAGTATTGCATTAGTTTAATTTTTATAAAAAACCATGAATGTATAGAAAGCACTGAAAGAAAAAAAATCCGTTCGGTTAAGCCGATCATACATAATTTTCTTAGGAACAGTGCTTTTTTTTTCTTTTTTTTAGTTCCATTTTATATTGGAGGCCATATCGGTGGCTTTTTACTTTCTCTACTACGTATAGTAAGTAGGGGAAGTATTGCATTCCACCTAAATATTCGATACCGAGATTTCACCGGAAATACGTGTTTTGAGGCCCCCTGAATGCAAAAGAGCCTGTTAACAAATAGGTCCGTCTGTGTGGACGTGTGTCTGTGTGAATGTAAACAGCATAATTGAAAAACGAAAAGTCGGAAAAATACCTCTCTAGGTACGAATAATTAGGTTCAAAGATTTTAAAGAAGATCCCCCCATCACAAACTACACTTTATATGAAAATTTTTCGAAAAAAATTATTTTCTTAAAATGGCTCTAACGTTTTTGATTAAAATATGACATATTTAAGATATTTTCGTGACAAATGAAGTGTATATCTTGAATTTTCTGATATGTTCCCAAAAGTCCTCTTCAATCTGAATGACTTTCGCATAACTGGTAAACCGTAAGAGGTAGACAAAACATGTATATCTCGTTAACACACACAATTTATGTCATATACATGTTTATTGTGGAGTGAACCATTTCCGAGATATTCCTTGTTATTTGTTATTCTCAAATGGGAATTCGTTATTCGTTTTTAGATATCCTGGACATGCAAAGAGAATGGAACGCTTCACATAGCAACCAGCTCTTAAAAGATTTGACTGTCGCATAAAGCCTACAAGAAAATTAGCAATAAGATAATTTCCGCAAATGTATATCTTGATTAACATGAAGTAGATGGAGAATAATCGTTTGCAAAAATAGCTTTTACAAGAGTAGAGAAAGTCATATGAGTATAACGCATCAGAATTTGTTTGTATACACAATCACATTCATGCTTCTAGGCCCTAGGTAAAATAGGGAATAACCCTGTTTTAAAAAATCTGATGTGTTACACTCACATGACTTTCTCTACTGTACAAACTATTTTTACAAACGCTTATTCTCCATATGCTTCATGTTAATCGAGATATTAATCTTTTTAAGAGCTGGTTGCTATGTGGAGTATTGCATTCTCTTTGCATGTCCAGTACATAAAAAAATTAATAACGAATTTCCATTTGTGAAAAATTAGAAGTATTCGAAAATTTAAGGAAATAACCAATATCTCGAAAATGGTTCACTCAACTAAAAAAAGGTATATGCCATAAATTGCGTATTTTAACGCGATCTCCATTTTTTTGTGTAGTAAAGTTTTGTCTACCAGTTGTTTACCAGTTATGCAAAAGTCGTTCACAATGAAGAATACTTTTGGAGACAGTCCCAGAAAATTCGAGATATACATTTCATTTGTGATGAAAGTATCTTAAATATATATTATATTTTAATCAAAAACGTTAGAGCCATTTTTAAGAAAATAATTTTTTCGAAAACATTCTTGTCGCATCTCTGGAAGATACTGAACCTAAATACCAAGTTTGGTGTTTATCCGACTGTTTCGTTTCTGAGTTATGCTGTTCACAGACACACATACGGACATGTTTCCAAAAATGCTTTTTTTAGATTCAGGGGGTCTCAAAACCTATATTTCCGCTGAAATCTCGGTATCGAATTTTGGGGTGGAATACAATACTTACCCTAGTTACTATACGTAGTAGAGAAAGTAAAAAGATCGCACTCTCCAGCCGGGAGTCGAACCCGGGACCTTTGGGTTTGGAAGTTAGCATGCTAACCACCAGACTACAGAGGCAGTCGATAGGTTTTTCTTTCATACTGTTATTTGGCTGGTACCTTTGCCTAGCAACTATCCGATGAATCAAATCCATACTTTGAAATATACCTAGGCGGTGCTCCACTCTTAACTAACTCTGTGTATCAGAGATCGTAAACACCTGGGATTCCTGCGCTGACGTATTTTACGACGTTTATGAACTGCACACGGCTTCTATCACACAGAAGTGCTCATAGCTTATATCTCTGGGAACGTATGAATAACGTATCTGGCAGGGGAAGGTGCGCCTAGTGGGGGTGGTGCCGTCCGGAAACAGCAGCGTCATCATGCATGTGCAGGATAAGGGGGCCAGGCCATAATAATGCGACCCTCGTTAGGAACCCTTTTCTGAACCACCCACTCAAATGTATGCTTTCTTATCGTACGGTGTATTTTCCAAAATTTTCCGTTGATTGTTAAGGTTTAGTGATAAGAATTTTTATTTTAGAGATAATCGACATAATATAAATACAGGGTTGTTCAAAAAGAAGGAACAAACTTTACATATTTATTTCTAATGAACAACAATAGATAGCGACACATACGAAACAATCATTGAATAGAGAAAAGTTCGAAGTTTTAAGACATTTAATCCCTACAGCGATACTGTGTTTGTTTACGAGAAAATGGCGACGCCACAGGAGGAGTCGTTTTGTGTGCTGCAAAGAGTAAATCCATTGTTTCATTGCAGCGTGCATTTCGTTGTAAGTTCAACAACGAGTCGCCACGTCATAAAAAATTTACAATTGATACAATAAATTCATAGAAGATTGTTGCGCATGCAATCGGAAAAGCACTGGTCGTCCTCGCATAACAAATGCTGCTCATTTTGAACAAACAAAATAGAATTTGAACTTTTCTTTATTCAGTGATATATCGCATGTGTCACTAATTAACGTCGTTCATTGGAAATAAATGTTTAAAGTCTGTTCCTTCTTTTTGAATAACCCTGTATAACGAACACTTATCAATCATAGGTTTCTGCCTTCTATACTATTTCCTTTACTGTAAGCACAGCCACG
Source organism: Deroplatys truncata (assembly GCA_030765065.1). Taxonomy (NCBI): domain Eukaryota; kingdom Metazoa; phylum Arthropoda; class Insecta; order Mantodea; family Mantidae; genus Deroplatys; species Deroplatys truncata. The sequence continues at coordinate 143,111,010 of CM060985.1, read as the reverse complement.
TCTGTTCAAACTTGTAATCCCCTTTTATCTTTATCCTCGCATATGATATTTATCTTACTATTTATATGTAATTTGGTATTTTTCTCTGTCCCGAACCTTTTTCCCATTTACCATTTTTTTCCATGATCATTTCTACTCTTTAATTTTCTTCTTATCCAAAATTCCAGCTAATTTCTTTTCTTCTCCGTGTGAGCTTCAACTTAAACCCGCTCTCTAAACAGCTTCGGTAGTTATTTTCTCTTTGAATTTCACACATTCTGCTTTTCTACAGCTCCACATTTCATATGCTTCCACCCGCTTTACTTCATTTCGTTGAAACGTGCAAGTTTCCGCACCATATGGTGCCACTTTGAGAAAACATTATCTGCTTTCTTCTCCAAGCTGCAAAGCTTCTGAGAAATATTTTACAAAAGTTACTATATTTTACCTTCTTAAAGTAGTAAATAATAGTAATTAAGGAACGAAAATGCACACAAGCTTGACTTTAGGATCGGTCGTGAGCACTTAGAACTGCCGCACCCGCCCACCATCCGTTTTTAAGATACTTTTATGGTAAAATGATCGCGATGCCAAAAAAGTACTTCATTTTGTTCATACTGCGCATGCGCACTAGATGCTTCCAACCAAATCGTATTAATCTAATCCGCGAGAATAGCTTTGTTTTTACTTTTTATTCTTCTAAATACACGCCTTCATACACATACACAAACACACACACACACACACACTCACGCACTGGCATAACCTAACCTCGCGTTAAGTTTTGAAACCACAGAACCCTGTGATTTCACTGCGGCAAGCTATGGCCTGACGGCCTTCGCTCGCCTCACATTCCTTTCTTGCTTTCTTTTTTTCAATGACTCTCTTGGATATTAATCATATTAATTTAGTATCCACCTTCCATATGATTTAAAATACTCAAAAGAACGAACTTTTAGACCCTCTTAAGATTGAAAACATTTCACTTTGTCGGTACTTTTTGCTCAAATGTTGGCGGCACTTCAGGGATGAACTCTATGAGTTACGACAGCCACAAAACGCCGAGCCGTAAACTTGCCAGAGAAAGTATTAGGATACTTTTTTGAATATGTTTTTCTTTTCTTTTTTTCTTTCTTTATTTCTTTCTTTCTTTTCTTTTCACGCAGTATATTGTAGCGTACTGGGCTTGATTAAATTTTCAAAAAGGTTAACCGGATACCGAGTTTGTAGTGAAATTACTACTTAAAATTGTTTAAGTATTTTTCACTTAAGTCTGATAAAATGTTTAGGTTCTTTGGTTGAAAACTTCGTCGCAGAATAATGTAAGGACTTTTAACTCCGACGGATTCAAGTTTAAATTATTAAAATTCATTGAAATGATATCCCCATTGTTATTTAAATTTTTACAAAGCGAAACTGAAATGCCAATCATCATTTTTAAATTAGGAATGTGTAAACCCAGAGTTCAAAAATTAAAGAAAGTGTGGACGTTTAGAATTTTTAACTCAGCATCGCGTAAACCTCTTCTTAAGTGAGTCGTAAAATCAGCCAAATAAGATTTGAAACTTCGTTTCTGCATTAGATTTAACTACGTAATTCTAGAATATTCGAAAAACTCTTTCTGTTGAAATAAATAAAGTAGAACGATGCTTACATATTATTTTTTACTTTGTCTACTACATATGATAAGTAACTTATTGTGTGTATGAACAGCATAACTCAATAACGAAATGTCGGATAAACAACAAACTTGGTATTTAAGTTCAATATTTTCCAAAGATGCGACACGAAAACCTTTAACAAAATTATCCCATCGCAAATCCCACGGAATATTTTTTCGAGCTGTTTTAATTTCTAAAAGATTGCTCCAACTTTGGATTTTGATTAAAATACCTATATTAAATATATTTACGTAACAAACAAAATGTGTAGCTTGAATTTTCTTGGAATAGTCTGTAATGTCCTCTTCATTCGGAAGGGATTTTGTATAATCTTGTATAATTGATAAACGTTATGTGATAAACGAAAACGTGCTACACAAAAAATGTAGATCTCTTTAAAACACAGAATTTGTTTCAAATAAGTGTTTTGTACATAAACCATTTTTGTGATAGCCGTTATTAGTAGTTCATTACTTTGTCGTCCTCACAAAATCCTTTCAAAATTCAACAACATTTTTAAACATTTGACTATCGCTGTTCCTTTTGTATCTATAACGAAATGTGTAAAGTAGCTATTTCTGCAAAGGTTTACTTGCATTAAATTGTAGTAACTAGGAATAAAGAATAGTTTATATTCCATTAATAAACGATAGGGGGTAGAGAAAATCTGTGAATGTATATCACATTTTTGTTAGTGAATTGAAAAGGATTTCAAATATAAAAACAATGGAGAAATGAGTGCTTTTCTTATTCAGCATTTGGAAGGTAAATAGGATTTTGAATTAGAGTGATAATATACGTTTTCTCCGTGTTATTTTGATACTGCCTCAGTGTAAGTAAACGTTACAACCATTCGGGTTGATATCCAAAGAGCTCGGTTGATTGCGTGTTAATGATATCGTGGCTGATTGCGGATGCTGCACATAAATGAGGAATCCCATGCAACGTGTTTGGGTTTTAACGAACGCGTGTGTATATATTGTTAGAGAACGATAGTGGTGTGCGCCCTTTTTATTCCTAGCTTGATGTAACACAAACATTGTACAATTAGAATTGCGGCGCTAGTGCCAAAATACTCAAGTTAATGAAAAGCTCTAGACTGGGGATATAATCGTTCCACAACTAGCCCTAATGCTGCGAGCTTTAGGTAAAAACAATTAATTAATTGCTGCGCATGGGGATTATGCGAAATGCGTTTCCAAAAGTTGACGTGTAGAGTTTAATCAGCCCCTTGAGGCGATGCAGCTGTGATATGGAAAACCTGCAGTATTAACAAAACCTGGTCGAAATATGTGACGATTATCACACGAAACAACATACGTTTTTCACAAAATTCATACATAACTAACTTGTTTACCTTTTTAAATACCTATTTTATTTTATCTATAATTAAAGTCATTCTTTGAATATGTTCCTCAAATTTTGTATAATTTTTAAATAAAGTAAAAGATTGCATGGTTTACGACATTTATCTACTACCATAATAGTCAGATGTGCTTTAGCTCGTAGTTACTAGACAACAAAACGTAAAATACACTTTAATGATGATCATCTACATATATCCTATTTTCCTTGATAATAATATGCATTAAAACAAATACTTATACTTGCATCTTGAGCTGCTTTTAAAATTTTATGTGAAAGATGAATCCTGAAAATCACCTTCTTCGCTGATTTTTACTTTCTCTACTACGTATAGTAAGTAGGGGAAGTATTATATTCCACCCAAAAATTCGAAAGCATTTTTGGAAACATCCCCGTGTGTGTGCCCGTCTGTCTGTGAACAGCATAACTCAGAAACAAACAGTCGGATAAACACCAAACTTGGTATTTTGGTTCAGTATCTTCCAGAGATGCGACATGAAGGTTTTCAAGAAAATCCCTCCACCGCAGATTAACCTTTACATGGAACATTTTTCGAAAATTTTAATTTTCTCAAAAATGGCTCTATCGATTTTGATTAAAATATCATATGTTTAACATATTTTCATGACAAATGAAATGTATATCTCGAATTTTCTGAGAATCTCTCAAAGTATTCTTCATTGTGAACGATTTTTGCATAACTGGTAAACCATAAGAGATAGACAAAATTTTACTACACAAAAAATGTAGATCGCGTTAAAATACACAATTTATGTCATATACTTTTTTTTTTGTTGAGTGAACCATTTTCGAGATATTGCTTGTTGTTCCCTTAAATTTTCCAATACACTTTTTCTCAAATGGAAATTCCTTATTCCTTTTTTTTTTGTCCTGGTAATGCAAAGAGAATGGAATGCTCCACATAGCAACCAGCTCTTAAAATATTTGACTATCGCTTAAAGCCTACCGTATTCCACTTGCATCTACAAGAAAATTAGCAATAAGGCTAACATCTCGATTAACATTGATGCAGTAATTTGTATCACAAATTACTTAAATGTAAATAATGATTGTAATATGAATATGCATTTTTATGTGACATTGATTTCAGATGTTTATTAATTGTAATTATTATTGGGAAATAAGTTTATACGGCTTTACTGAAACTGTCAATAATAGAGCAATAATGCAGCGAGGGGGTGAGCTGTTTATCATTATTGGGAACGAGGAAGTTACGTAATGTTTGGCGCGTTTTCGGTAGAAACTTCTGGAATGTGTTCTCCCTAAAAGCAATATGTATTCGTGGTTTTCATTGGATATTAAAATAGACGCTAATGTTGGCGCGTTTTATTAGCCAATAGTAATTCATTTATAATCTTTAGGCGTATCTTGATGCAGGTGTATAAATAGGGTAGGTTTGAGGTAGCTTATGTGCAGTTCATCAAAATTCTTAGTGCAATACACGTCGTCTTAAGTTCGTCAGTTCGTCAAAATATTTGTATGAGATACGTCGGTTATAGATTCACAAGTTACGAAAATCTAAAGTATTATAAAGTTAATTATACACAAAGTTGAAATACGTGAATTAAAAGTGATCAGTAAGAAGTATTATAACAGTTTCAGTTTGGCGAGTATCCAGATCAATATGTAAAAGTGATAGTGAACGTGTTCGACAATAAAAATTATAAAACAAATTTCTTCATCAGTGTAATTTTTGGATAAAAGATTCCTTTTCGCTTCACAACCTGTATAGAGACACATGTTCGACCCAAGATAAGATAATAGCTAGCCGGAGGACAGTGAAACAGAACTGAATAGAAATTAAAAGTTAAATTCTTTCAAACACAAAACTAGGAACCGCAAATTGCTAATGCCAGATGGAGCTACAAACCGAACAAAGAATGACGTCACAAGATGGCTTCAACACACGTGATGTAAACAAACATTATAAGTAATACACTCGCAAATTTGGCTCCCATACGTGGGGCAGTTAAAGTTATGTAACCAAACAAAACAAAAGCAGCACAATATAAGATCTTCAAGTTCTAATAATTTACGTAAAAACACATTACGTAAGCAATCATGTTACTTCAAATTGGCACCCAGAACGTGGGGCACGATAACCAGGAAAGGAACACGATGACCAGGAAAGAAGCATAGTGACCAGGAAAGGAACACGATGACCAGGAAAGGATCAGAATTAACCAGGAAGAAGTGAGATGACCAGGAAGGGACGAATGCAGCAGTGAAATGATCTACAAGACGCAGATTCAAGAAACAACTAGAGGAGCGACAAACGACGCGGATAAGTGGACACAAAAACATCGAGACAACGTAGATTCATCATAATACAACGCAGAAGCGACATACAAATCTAGGAGAAAGGGGCAGGAAGCTGGACATCAAAGCAACATCAGCAGATAGCATCAGAAAGGTTAGAAAAATGTTATGTTAATTTAAAAAAAAAAGGTAAAAAAATTTAAATGTACCTTAGGAGTGGTAGGATAAAGAAAACAATGGCTACTAATAATACAGAAGAAATAATTATGGAGGGAGATAATGTAACAGTTAGCTGTAATTCAATACAGATTACAGAAAATAGCTCAGACTTTTTAGGATTTGAGGGTGGAAATGTTAGTGCAGAAAGTCAGAATAGAATAGCAGGAAATGTTAATTCTGATAATAGTATGATTATGGAAATGCTGAAAAATTTGAATGAGAATATGGAAAAGAATAATAGGGAATTGAGATAAGATATGAAAAAGACTGATGAGAATATGCAAAAGAATAATGAGAAATTAGAAAAATTAACTCAGAGTAATGAGAAATTAAGGGAAGATATGGAAAAGAATAAGAAACAATTGAGGGAAGATATTAGTAAGAGTATTACAGATCAATTAATGGAAGATATGCAAAAGAATAATAGGGAATTAAGGGAAGATATTGGTAAAAGCTTAGAACAAAACAGGGAAGAAATTGAAAAGAAATTCATGGAGCTAGATAGTAGTATGATTAGAACGAAAAATGAAAATCAAAAAATGATAGCAAATGAAATAGGTGAAGTTTCAAAGAAAATGTTAGACATGAGCAGGGAAATATCTAACCAAAAAAGTGAGGTTAATAATAAAATAGAGCATGTTAATGTAAAATGTACAGAGCTAGGTAGCCGAATGAGTAGCATTTCAAGTGAGTTAAAAGAGATGATGGAGGCTACAAATGCAGATTTAATACAGGTGCAAGTTAATTTCAGAGGGGAAATATCTGAAATTCAGACGGAGTCAGAAACACAGAGAAATAAATTGTCTGATGAAGTTAAAGATTTGTCTAAAGATTTGAATCAAAAGCTAACTTCTGAAATTAACAAACACCAAACTGTTCAAAATGAGAATAATAAAAAATTGGAACAGACAATAGAAAATCTGCAAGGTACTGTAAATAGGTTAGAATTGAATTCAAGGGCAAATATATGTGATGTGAATGAATCAGATGTACAACATAATGATAGAGGTAGTTCCTCAGGTATGACAAATAATGTGAGTGATGCGGCAGCTTCATCTATAGCTAATGCTGAAACTCAGAGTGCACAAGTTACACTAGAGAATTTAAATACGGGAGTAGGGAATTTGCAAAATTACAATCATATCTTAAGTGATTTTCCACTTCCAAAATTTAATGAAAACTCCAGTCCAGTACAGTTCATTGCAGAATTATCAGAGTATTTTCAAATTAAAAAGATACCTGAAGCATTGAAAATGATAGTTGTCAAAAGATGTTTGGACCAGAAAACTTTAGATTGGTTACAAATGGTATCAGGGGGTGAAATTTCATATGAATCCTTTAAGAGGTTATTCATGAACAGATTTTGGAATGTTACGGTACAGCACAGAATTCGAGCAATGCTTAGTCATGGTCAATTTAATCCACGAGAGGGAATATCAATGACTGATTACTTACTAAAACATGCAAGTCAGGTTAGAAACTTGTCACCTCCAATCAATGAGGAAGATTTTGTGAGTTTGCTCGCAAGGCATTATCCTATAAGGATACGAAATTACTTATTAATTGCAAAACCACGGAACATCTATGAGATGACAGAATTAATAACAGCTTTGGAACAACAGGAAGAAGATATATCTCGGGAGTGGGAGCATAGATTTTTAGATGTGCGAGATAGAAGAAATTACCAAGGTAGTTATCAGCAAAGTAGAGGACAAGACAGGCGTCATGAAAATAATACCAGACAACGGTATCAATCATACGTTCCACAATTTGAAAGATCGAGGATAGATAGGAGACCAGGTCGACAGGAACAAATAAATTATGTCAGGACAGAAAGATTGCCTGAAAGAGGGCAAAATTATGGAAGGCGGTACATTAGACAAAGGGGAAATTTCACTCACTGGAGGGAAAACAATAACCGGGAAAGATCTGAGGAACGGCAAGAAAATTACGTGCCAAGGGGACATAATGTCAGAAATCGAGGATTTCGAACTCGAGGAAGGGGAACTCAAAACAATGGTAGCGACAATGAGATAGATTTAGCGCCTGTTAGGAATGGCATTCCCGTACGTGAACATGGAAATAACCAGGAAAACTGTTAACAGACTCCTGTGTAGTAGGTTCTCAGGACGTCTTTAATAATTCAGTATCCATTACCAATACAAATAATATGCCTACACATACACCCTGTAATAAGATTACAGCAACAAAAGATAAGGGAGAAAATTTTGAGTCACCTCATGTTAGGATGGAAATTGCGAAGAAAGAGATCATTGCAACTATAGATTCTGGTTCATCAGCTTCAATTTGCTCACAGAAATTTTACATAAATTTGATTAATGAAGGTAACAAAATTATGGCTCTTCCCACTAGTAATTTAGTTTGTCGTGTTGCAATCGGAAGAACGACACAGGTCATAAAAACACAAGCTCTACTTAATATACTTATCGGCGGAGAGAATTTTGAGGTTATGTTTCTAATTGTAAACCATCTGATTTGTGACATAATTATAGGATGTGACTTCCTACATGAATATGAAGCATGTATAGATTTTAAACATGAAGAGTTAAAAATAACAAAAGTAAATAACTAGTATCCTAAATTAAAGTATATAACAACACAGCTTGTTGATTTATCGTGTATTTTTTTTCTTTTCTTTTCCCACATTACTCTTTCTCTAAATATATCATTACCGTAATAAATACCATTAGATATACTAAGTATACAACATTACTAAAATACTCTGAACGTAGATAAAATTAGGGTCGTTACAAATTAGGTTTAGTATCTCACTGCTCTTAGAACACTCCCTTCGGTCTTCTAATTTGACCCTCTCCTTATTAGCCTATACTTTTGTAACTAATCCTCTAAATAAAATTTCTATATTATTTAAAAGGTCATATAACAATATGTTTTAAGGGACCAAATACGAGAACAACTGTATTTTTCTTAAGTTCAAAACCAACATTCTTTTATCATGAAAGTTGTCACTCACGCGCTCAGTATCTCTCTCTGGTCAATTTTAAGAATACAGAATCTTTTATGCAAACCCTTGTACCAATATAAACACAAAACAACAGAAGACCTTTTTTCTCATTTATTTACATGTAGTACGACTAAATTGTGGTCCTTTAATACCCTAGTTTTCTGGTTCAGCACTCATTTTTTCCCCTCCGTGACAATTTTGTAAACGCAGGATCCTGAGTATGTAAATTATTCTTTCAAACGTTTATTTTCCCATCCACTTAATTTCAATTGAGATAAACCTTTCCAGAATAGCTGCATTAAACATTTTGTTATGGATACAAAGGGAATAGCTCAAATGTTTTAGAACTGGGCTCTAGGCCTTAAAGTTTTCATGTGATCGCGAGAAACAGCTGAAGATCGGCGGGACTTGTATTGAACAATTCTAACCATGAATAATGGATATCTCGTAAATGGCTGATGATATAAAAAAAGTTATTTGGAATATATTGTGTGATTTAAAGCGATCTACATTTATTATGTAGTACGTTTTCGTCTATCGCTTGAGGCAGTATTTTTAACACTTAAATGATTTCAGTCAAATTATATAATATGTAAATTCAATAACAGCCCGCCTTGAAGCAATATGTGTATGTAATAATTTGTAAAATGTATGTAACAGTCATTGCATATGTTATATTATTGTAAACATGTTCAATAATGTTATGTGAATGCATTACGTAATTTAATAATGTAGGAGCTGTAAGAATAATAACTTAAAAGTTGCTAACAATGAGGTAACCTTGAGGCAATAATGAGTAAGAAAGTTTAACAGTACTACTTCTGATTCTTGGAAGCAATAATGTAATTTTAGTGACATTTTATAAAAATATCCAATCAACAACCAGAAAAAGCTTTAGTTAAATAAAAGTATTCTATTGGAGTAGGATTAGGCAATCAGGAACCATAAAGGAGAAACATTTACATATACAGAAGTCAGTTGCCTGCAAACAGTGTTCCTAACCAGACGTAAAAAGTGTCCTCGAGAGATTTAATACGTATTCGTGTGAAACAAAAAAATAAGTTTACGTGTTAAAAAGTGTAATTAATTAATAAACGGAAAATCACAACTCTGTTTATCAGTGAAGTGTTATTTAAATCGTGTCAAGCATTAATAAAAGAAGTGAAGTAAAATTATAATCTGTGTAAGCCTACATTCTTGTCGCATCACAACCCTGCTAAGAGAAACGTGTCTCTAACAATAATACTGACGCAGCCGAGGCTACTATAAATATATAATATTTAAAGAAGCAGTCCAATTACAAAGTTAATATTATTTTTAAACTTGGGGCAAAGGCCACCTGAAAGTACATTTGGGGCGAAGGCTACCGGAAAGCGGGTACTATACGTGCCGTTGCAACTGCTACAAGTTCGGCTCCTTCAAAATAACAATACATCTTTCTCACGCTTAACGTTTACCAGTTATGCTGGATTACATAAAAGTATTTCCGAATGAAAAGCACCTTACAAGCTATTCGCAGAACATCCAAGGCATACATTGTATTTGTTATATAAATATGTTTAATATATAGGGTATTTTAAACAAAATAGTTATAGCCATTTTTAAGAAAATAAAACAATTCAAAAAGTGTTCCATGTAAAGGGTAGTTGGGATGGGAGGATTTTTTTTAAAACCTTTGTGTTGTATCTTTTGAAGATACTGAACATAAATACCAAGTTTAGTATTTATCCGACATTTTGTTTTTGAGTTATGCACAGGCACATTTTTTGTTCAGGGGACCTCAAAACATGTATTTCCGGTATCGAAGTTTTGGGTGGGTTGCAATACTTTCTCTACCTGTAATGTGCGTGGTATGGAAAGTAAAAATCCCTGTAATTAGGAGATTTTAAATAAACGCAGCAAAGCACACACGATGTCACGGAACAATGCGATTATTTGACGATGAAGGAACCTTGCCAATCAGAGCTTGAAAAAACAAACGCGTTGTTAAATACTCTACTGTTTGGTTAAACAGAGTAACTCCGTTAATTCCCGCAGTGTTTGTAAACACAAGGTTTGTTGTTGAGTAGTTATTGTTACTGGAACTGTAAACCCACAAGCATTTTAACTGTAGGTTCTGATTGGTTCATTGCATAAACGCGCTGCATGAGAGTTAATGTATTGTAAAGAACTCTATTCGTAAGCATTGCAGGAGGATAGACAAGATCAACCTGTTTGTGGCGTTGAAAACAACAATGTTAACGCATAGGTGTGTACATGTAGCGACCCCGGTGGAGACTAAGATAAACTACAGAATCGATGACGTTTTAACGGTAACATCAATTGCAATCACTAGCCAGGGGTAAAAATTTCCTGCAGCTTTTTCCTGTCCGCAACTTCAGTATAGTGAAATTGCTTTACCTGGAATTGCTTACGGTTCTTAAAGTTAAAATGTATTTCATTCTTTCCCCCAGACACAATGCGTGTCACAAGCTCATTTTGTATATCATGCGTTCTCTTAGCATTACTGGATAACATTCTCTAGAAATTTCACTATAGACATTTTACATAACATTGATGTAATGCGTCATTATTTAGTAGATTTCACAACATTTATAGAAATTGCGGTATAGGCAATTTACTTAATGATGATGTAATACATCATTATGATGCAGTACGTCATTATTTAGGAGATTTCACAACATTTATAGAAATTGTCGTGTAGGCAATTTACTAAATGATGATGTAAAACGTCATTATGATGCAGTACGTCATTATTTAGTAGATGTCACCACATTTTCAGAAATTGTAGTATAGAGAATTTATTTAACCATGATATAATACGTCTTTATTTAGTATATTTCATAACATTCTACAGAAACTTCAGTTGGACAATTTACTTGAACACTAACACTACTGAATGCTTTGAATTTTGAAATACCGCCTACAGACTACTTAATGCAGCTGATCCAATCAGATCACAAGAGAGAAGAAAGACGACAGATGAGTTCCCAATCTTCACTACAGATGGCAACAAATCCAACACCACTAGCTTCCAGTTCTTCACAACAGATGGCAGAAGAATCGTCTAATCAAATACTTTTTGGGGTTAGGGGAGAGAACGAGTCGCCAGTCGGCCGTAGCTGAAGATGGGAGAAACATATCTCCCGAAAGCGCTCCTTAGTTAACATCTAGCACTAAAGTGATGGGAATTAACACATAACGACTCAGTTTAAATTATCATAAATTATCGCGACATTATCAAGTGGATATTACAGCATTCTCCAGAAATCGCAGGATGAATAATTTGCATAACGGTGAGGTAATGCGTATTTTAACTAAACAGTTTGCTGTCTGTATGTGCCAATTGTTACACCTTCGGGATGAATTGAAGGAGATATCAGCACTCCGATCAAGGTTAAGTCTTTTGCGCCTTCTAAACTCCGAAAGGAAGGAATGAGGCGAAGGAGCACTAAGGCCAGCCAGATTTGATGGCGGCGGGCACAATGCAGAGCGATGGTTCACGTTTTCAGATTAAGTATCCATGGTAGAGTACCCTTGCGGTACATCGTGTGTTGCAACCCTGAAAGCAAATGAAGAGGGGGGAAGAAATTCGTGGTCAGGTTGACCAGTCCAACTGGAATCGAACCCAGGACCTCCCGAATTCGAACCTCAGGTATTACCGCTGAGCCATGCTGCTCGGTTGCATCACAGTGTAAATTTCGTTGCTGTATAAGTTGCTTTAAGTCAGATTCGTTCAATATTAAAATGCTTTATATGTCTAAAATAAACGACGGTGTAAGAAACCTGGGACTCTTTTGTAAGATGTCATACGTAATTTCAAAAATAATAGTAATAATACTAAATTTCTTCGTGTTTTCTCTCCCACCCACGATTCTTCTTTAAACCTATTTTTCTGGCCATACAGTGAAGCAGTATTTGCATAGACGTTCACTGGTTCATAGCCTTACGAGGTCCTGCTTCTCTACCGGGATCGGATACCGAGTGGGATGGTTCAGGCGGCAACGGGAGGCATCGGGTCGATCCCCGGCGACCGCCCCTTTGACCTATGGGTTTTTCCCGGGTCTTCATTCATCCCCCAAATTTCCTGTCCCTCCATTTCGTTCCATTCATCATTTCATTGGCGATGGTGTTTCGGTGCAGCGCGGCAGAGGAAAAGAATGCTCTTTGTGACTCTCTCCGTTCCTCGGCTTTCGGCTAGTTGCCGGATGTATCCGAAACCCCTTAAGGGGCGTAGGACTCCCTTTGTGTGGTGTGGGTTTCCCGGTCTCTGTCCGTCTGCCGCTCCTGGATCCGGCCGCCCGCTGTCTCCTCTCGCCTCATCCTTCCTCCCGGGGACGCCTCTTCGTGTGTAGGTACAATATCCGCTCTGGATCGGTGCCGAGCCCCTCCGTAGTCTATCCTATCCTATCCTAGCGGGGTCAGGGAAATCGTGTGCATAAAGAAGAGCTTATTACAGTTTTATAATGTTTCTTCTTTGTAACAGAATGATTGTTTGTAACAGTTTTATTCCATCTCACGGGATGATAAACACGTGCATAGGAATACTGCATCGGCCGATCGTGAATTTTCTGTTGCTTATATTACAACATTTGCATTAAAACGTAATTTCAACCCAAAGGGATTTCCAAGCGATGTGGCAGAAATGCGATATGCGTTTACATCTCAGAAAAGGAAATCTTTTTTGATTGAATTGTCTTATTGGCTGATGCTTTTCTTTTATTTTGAAAGTTTCTAGTCGCTTTAACATATTAGTCATATCATTTATTTTTATAAAATAAATATTTAACAATAAATCAATGAGGTTGTTTAACATACTGGTAGCCCTAAGTCCTTACAATGAGCTAGTATAAATTGTGACATTATAACTAATCAAATTGATTGAACATTATATATTTCTATATATGTTTATGATCTTAAAACATTCAACTATCTTAGGTTACATCGAATAGTTGAGTGCTGTTTGTAAATCATTGGGTATCCGGTAGTGTTGTCTCCATTGATAGTATTGTGGACATTCCACTATTATGTGTTTCGTCGTTAATAGTATGATACACTGGTGGCAGATGGGTGGTTGGTCCTTTGAAAGAAGATAACTGTGCGTGATCTTGGTATGGCCCATTCTCAGTCCGGATATTAAAACCTGATCTTGCCTGGAAAGAGAATTACTGGGAAGATGTGTCGAAAAACTGGATATTATATCACGGGTTTGCTTCTCGTGGAGTCAAGCCATCCTGTCTTCCACTGTTGGTAGAGCTTCTTTTTAATGGTAGAGATAACATCATGGGCTGGTGTAGTTATAGTTGGGTGTTTAGTGGCTTCTTTTGCTGCATGACCGGCCAATTCTTTGTCTTGTATTTCAATGTGGGCTGGAATCCATATTAAACACATTTGCTTTCCTAGAAGCAGTGATTGAATTTTGAAGTTGTTATTTTTGCTGTGTTGTTATTTTTACGTTGTTATTTGCCCCACGCTTTGGTAGCCAATTTGAAGTAGTTTCTGCCCCACGTATGGAAAGCCAGTTTGAAGAAGATGCATTATACTTCTTTAAATATTATATATATTTTGTTTTTTGCCTCGGCTGCGTCAGTATTCTTGTTAGAGCCATGGATTCCTTTGCAAGGCATGGTGCGGCTGAAGAATGTAGGCTTACATAGATTATAATTTTTAATTCACTCCTATTTATTAATTCTTGACACGATTTAAATCACACTTCACTGATATAGAGAGCTGTGAGATTTTTTTATTAATTACTTGCACTTTTTAACACGTAAACTATTTTTCGTCTCACACTGAATACGTATTAAATTTCTCGAGGACACATCTCGCGTCCGGTTAGGAACATTGTCCACAACGAACGCGTCCAGTTATGAGCGCTGTCTACAAGCAACTGACTTGATTTCTACCTCCTAAATTTGTAAATTTCTGTATTTCAATTGGCTAATCCTACTCCCATAGAATACCTTTATTTAACTTAAGTTTTTTCTTGTTGTTGATTGGCTATTTATAAACTGTCTCAAAATTTACATTATTGTTGCTCCAATAATGACTAGCAGCATTATTAAACTTCCTTACTCCTTATTTCCTCAAGGTTACCTCATTGTTAGCAACGTTTAGCCTATTATTCTCACAGCTCCTACATTATTAAATTACATAATACATTCAGATAACGTTATTACATGTATACAATAATATAAACGTATACAATGACTGTAATATACACTTTTTATATATTGTTGCATTCACATATTGCTTCAAGGCGGGCTGTTATTGAATTTACATATTATATAATTAGACTGAAATTATCTAAGTGTTAAAAATACTGCCTCAATTGTTTGTTTAAGAATGTGGGTTGACGACATTGCTTATTGCAAGTAGTGCACTTTTAGAATCTGAGTATATAATAAATAACTTTGAACACTGAGTATTCAATACATAAATACAAGTTGTTTAATTGTAAACAGTTCACTTGAGAAGACAGTACAAACATTAGGAAGTCTGATTAACATAGTGTGGTCTGTATAAACAACAGCACAAGCACTTATATCATTACACTTCGATCCATCTGTGAAAATTGCTGTATATGTGTACACATTTAAAACTTAATTCATGTGGCATGGAGCTCATATTTTGGTTATATTTTCAGAAAATGTTTATACAATACCTATCAACCACAGAAAAGCAAATCGTATTTGATGTAAGATAGCTTTAATTTTAAATTTTCTCTTATTCGTTTTTGTAACGGCGCTATTGCACTCATTAAGTTATAAAAGCATGTATTTGTTTAAGGTATAACAGTAGAAAAACTCTGACGTGTTACACTCACATGACTTTCTATACTCTTGTACAAACCATTTTTACAAACTCTTATTTTCCATCTATTTCATATTAATCGAGATAAACGTTTGCAGAAACGGTCTTTTGACATGCAAAGAGAATTACATTTTACACATAGCGACCAGTTCTAAAAATATTTGACTATCGCTTAAGACGTACTGTGTTCCACTTGTTTTGTATTTGCAAGGGAAATATAGAAATGCAGTACTCTTTAAGCAGAGACATATCTCTTAATAGCTGATTGTTAGGTGCAGCACCATTCTCTTTGCCACAGATTAATGCTCTTTGCATATCGAAGACAAAAAATAATAACGAATTCCCATTTGATAAAATAAGTATTGAAAATTTTAAGGGGATAACAGGCAGTATGTCGAAAATGGTTCACTCAACAAAAAAAAATGTATATGACATAAATAGTGTATTTTAACACGATCTACAGTTTTTGTATAGTAAATCTCGGTATCGAATTTTTGGGTGGAATACAATACTTCCCCTACTTACTGTACGTAGTAGAGAAAGTAAAAATTGGTGGCAGTCTCCGCTGTATTTTGCTTTAGGCTTCCCGAGGTAAACACGCGCCTATTATTATTTGGCTGTTTCAACGAGAAAACAGCGCCTTTCTCAGAGAACCTAATTTGTGCAAACAATGGAACTTGTAAACAATAACCACCTTAGCCACAGCAGAATTAGTCAACAATACAGCAATGAGCGTATTGAAGCACTATGTTGTTGAACTAATTTAACACACACTAAATTGTATAGAGGTAATAATAATAATACACTGTCACAATATCCATTGTTTCGCAGTAATATAATTTAAGTAAAACTACTTTAGACCCTTCAAAATATTATTTTGGACGTTTTATTTTGTTTAATTTGCTATGAAATCTGAGGTAAAAATAGCAAACGAGAAAAGATACAAAGCTCCTTTTTTGTGGAAATTAAACTGCTGAGTGACTGGACGTATTTACTGTTGTGTAGAATTTAAAAATTAACTTAAAATAGCATGGAGCTACACGCTTAAAACCGATTTATAAGCCTTTAAATTAAAATAAATAAGCCACTTACAGATTGTTTTCATTTAAGACAGACAAGGTTTACTTATTAATTGTCAAACTTTAACGAGAATAAAATCAAATTATAATATACGTTAGCATTTTCAGTAATAAAAATCTTAATGCATGTCTGTATATTACTTTCCGTACCACGCACCTAGTATTTAGAGAAAGTATTGCATTTCACCCAAAAATTCCATATCGAGATGTCATCATATATACAAATTTTTTGAAACCCTCTAAATCCAAAAAAATATTTTAGTAGTAGGTCCGTATGTTTCTGTGTGTCTCAAAAATGCCTCTTAACAATTTTGGTTAACATATCGTATATCTTGAATTTTCTGGGAATGTCCCCAAAAGTCCTCTTCAGTTTTAATGACTTTTGCATAATGGTAAATCTTAAGAGATAGGCAAAATTTTACTACATAGCCCATGGTATTTGTTTGAATTTTCCAATACCTATACTTTTTCTCAAATGGGAATTCATTTTTACTTTCTCTACTACGTATAGTAAGTAGGGAAATTATTGTATTCCACCCAAAAATTCGATACCGAGGTTTCACCGGAAATATATGTTTTGAGATCCCCTGAATCCAAAAAAAGCATTTTTTGAAACATGTCCGCGTGTGGGGGTCTGTGAACAGCATAACTCAGAAACGAACAGTCGGATAAACACCAAACTTGGTATTTAGGTTCAGTATCTTCCAGATATGCAACACGAAGGTTTTAAATAAAATCCCCCCACCACAGATTACCCTTTACATGGAAGATTTTTCGAAAATTTTAATTTTCTCAAAATGCCTCTAACGATTTTAATTAAAATATCATACGTTTAAGATATTTTCATGAGAAATGAAATGTATATCTCGAATTTTCTGGGAATGTCTACAAAAGTATTCTTCATTGTGAACGACTTTTGCATAACTGGTAAACCATAAGAGATAGACAAAATTTTACTACACAAAAAATGTAGATCGCGTTAAAATATACAATTTATGTCATATACATTTCTTTTGTTGAGTGAACCGTTTTCGAGATATTGCTTGTTATCCTTAAATTTTCCAATACTTATACTTTTTCTCAAATTCGTTATTCATTTTTTATGTCCTGGACATGCAAAGAGAATGGAATGCTCCACATAGCAACCAGCGTTAAAATATTTGACTATCGGTTAAAACCTACCATATTCCCCTTGCATCTACAAGAAAATTAACAATAAGATTGATATCTCGATTACCATGAAGCATATGCAGAATAGGCGTTTGTAAAAATAGATTGTACAAGAGCAGAGAAAGTCATGTGAGTGTAACTCATCAGATTTTTTTTATTGACTCTTTAACTAATGTGGTCCACAGCGTCCCATTCTTTATTGGGCGTGAAGCCCGGAAATTTTGTTCAGAGGCCTCTTTATCAGTTAGTTTACGAGCCGGAAATTTACGACACGGGACCACGGGCTTTATTTCCTTTCCGAAGAAAGCTATGCTAAGGATTTTTACGCCTGAAAGAAAATCCATCGCCTGGTTTGAACCCGCGACATTGGGAGGTAGAGGTAACCACTACACCACGGAAATTTAAATTTAAATTAAGTTTTATTTATGGACGCTCTTTAACTACTATGGTTCTTAGCGTCCCATTCTATATTGGGCGTGAAAGACCGGTAATTTTGCTCAGAGGCTCCTTTATCAGGCTTGATGTTCTTTTACGTGCCGTAAATCTACGACAACGGACCACCTGCTTTACTTCCCTTCCGAAGGAAGCCATGCTGAGACCGCGACCTTGTGAACTAGAGGCTGGCACGGTACCACTAGTCCACGGACATAAACCACGGAGGACGACATGTAAATATATAATTAATAAATGTGAATGTCACTATTCGCTTTGCACTGTAAAGAAATGTGTAACTTAGCTACTTCTGCAGAGATTTATCTCGGTTAAAATGAAGTAGCTAAATAAAAATATTAATTTATGTAAGAATAATTGTTATACCCGTATAAACAATTCGGGTAGAGAAAGTTATGTAAATGTAGCACATCAGGTTTTTTTCTCAATGACGTAAAGCTATTACAAACGTGTGGACAGGGATTTACAGAAAAAGAGCACGAGTAAAAAAATCTAATGACTTTCTCTACTCTTGTACAAACTATTTTTACAAACCCTTATTCTCCATATGCTTCATGTTAATATAGATGTTAATCTTATTGCTAATTTTCTTGTAGGTGCAAGGGGATTTGGTAGGTTTTAAGCGATGGTCAAATATTTTAAGAGCTGATTACTATGTGGAGTATTCCATTCTCTTTGCATTACCAGGACAAAACAAAAATGAATAACGAATTTGAGAAAAGGTATAAGTATTGGAAAATATAAGGGAATAACAAGCAATATCTCGAAAATGGTTCACTCAACAAAAAAGGTATATGACATTGTGAATTTTAACGCGATCTACATTTTTTGTGTAGTAAAATTTTGTCTATCTCTTTTGGTTTACCAGTTATGCAAAAGTCGTTCACAATGAAGAATACTTTTGGATATATTCATTTCATTTGCCATGAAAATATCTTAAACATATGATATTTTAATCTCGGTATCGAATTTTTGGGTGGAATACAATACTTCCCCTACTTACTGTACGCAGTAGAGAAAGTAAAAAGAAAATGTTTTTTAAGTGGACTGAGTGTTTAAAAGAGATTACATTTTTTTTCTGTGGTACATTTTCCTCTATCCCTTAACGTTTACAATTACACAAAATTCCTTTTGAATGAATAGGACTTCCTAGGCTATTTACCGAAAATTCAAGATATACATTTTTCATATATGGTATTTTAATACAACATTTCTAAAAATGTTCCATGTAAAGGGTAGTTGGGGGCGGGGGATTTTCTGGAAGATCTTTGTGTTGCATCCTTGTGAAATACCAAACTCAGATATCAAGTTTGTTATTTATCGGATTTTTCGCTTTTTATTTGTGCTGTTCAAAGGCAGACAGACACACACACGGACATGTTTCCGAAAATGCCTTATTTGGATTCAGGGCGCCTCAAAACGTGTTTCCGGTGAAATCTCGACATCGAATTTTTGGGTGGAAAGCAATACTTCCCCTACCTGCTATACGTAGTAGAGAAAGTAAGAATCGCGCTTAGCAGCATTTCAATTAACAATTCTTATAAACAAATTTAATAAATCCCTACGTGACAGAAATGAATAGCACATTTATATCGCCTTGGGCTTGCTGTTTTGTATTGCCTTTATTCAATATAACGAAATTTAATCTGAGGATCTTGATGTTTGTATTAAATTTAGGTATGAAAACGAAAACAACGATAACACTAAGCCGGCAGATTACGAAAGCCAATTTAGACCAATGTCTCAAACGCAAGCCGTTCCACAGTTAGAGTTTGGCCTCATATGTACCATATAGCTAGTTTTTCATTGTTTACTTCCCTTATTGTGTACTCCTTTTGCATTAATACCCTCAAATTTGATTAATGTATTGGGTTGTCTCATCAGTTCGTTCGTTTTGCTCGCAGGTTACATCTATAGCGCCTGAAAACCCTGAACCCTCTGTACATTCAAGTTATCCTAGTTGCCTAACCACCTCTACGACTTAGAAAAGAACCAGACTCATTATTGGATATGTAAGTGTGTATTTGTGACTGACATTGGATAGAACGGCGTGTACTTGTGTTAACAAACTATGGAAAGCAAAAAGGAACATTTCCGACATCTTATGCTGTTTTACTATCGTAAGGGTGAAACCGCCTCACAATGCCGGCAGAAAATTTGTGCTGTCTACGGGGAAGATGCAGTAACGAAGCGAGCATGTCAAAAGTGGTTTAGTCGATTTCGAGCTGGGTATAATTTACCCTAAAAGACAAACCTCGGTCTGGACGGCCAATGGTTACAGACGTGGAAAGAATTCATGAAATGATAGTCAACAACCACGAATTACAACTCGGGTGTTGGCATTGGAGATCAATTTAGCTCGTGCTACTGTAGCCAGGAACTTGGCAATATATTCTCGACAATAATGGTGTATACTGCAGGAAATAAATATGCTTATGTTTACAAAACGTAACTGACGTAGTTATTTATCTTTTGAACGTCTTTGTAAACGGAAAGTTCGGCAACTACTCTGTCGTAGCTGAGCTGCGGGTGAAGCGTGTTCCCAGGCGTTCTTAGTAATTTAAACGTAAGGAAAAGAACGAACTTATGAGACAATCCTATACATATATGTATTTTTCAAAATTTACTGCTGTGAAATTATCTTACAACGATGTATTGGCAAAACTTTAACATACGATATCCACTTTGTCAGTGCTTTTGTTTTCAGCCACATTTGGCTGTTTACAAATGTCCGAATATCTTCGTGATTGTTTGTTACTTTCTCTACTACGTATAGTAATTAGGGGAAGTATTGCATTCCACCAAAAAATTCGATACCGAGATTTCACCGGAAATACATGTTTTGAGACCTCCTGAATCCAAAAAAAGCATTTTTGGAAACATGTCCGTGTGTGTGTCTGTGTGTGTGTGTGTGTGTGTCTGTGAACAGCATAACTCAAAAACGAACAGTCGAATAAACACCAAACTTGGTATTTAGGTTCAGTATCTTCCAGCGATGCGACACGAAGGTTTTCAAGAAAATCCCCCACCCCAGACTACCCTTTACATGGAACATTTTTCGAAAATTTTAATTTTCTCAAAAATGGCTCTAACGATTTTGATTAAAATAACATATGTTTAAGATAATGTCATGAGAAATGAAATGTATATCTCGAATTTTCTGGGAATGTCTCCAAAAGTATTCTTCATTGTGAACGACTTTTGCATAACTGGTAAACCATAAGAGATAGACAAAATGTTACAACACAAAAAATGTAGATCGCGTTAAAATACACAACTTATGTCATATACATTTCTTTTGTTGAGTGAACCGTTTTCGAGATATTCCTTGTTATTTCCTTAAATTTTCCAATACTTATACTTTTTCTCAAATTCGTTATTCATTTTGTTATGTCCTGGACATGCAAAGAGAATGGAATGCGCCACATAGCAACCAGCGTTAAAATATTTGACTATCGCTTAAAAGCTACTATATTCCCCTTGCATCTACAAGAAAATTACCAATAAAATTGACATCTCGATATCTAGATTAACATGAAGCATATGGAGAATAGGCGTTTGTAAAAATAGATTGTACAAGAGTAGAGAAAGTCATGTGAGTGTAACACATCAGATTTTGCTGTCTTTGATATGCAAAGAGTATTAATCTGTGGCAAAGGGAGTGGTGCTGCACCTAGCAACCAGCTATTAAGAGATATGTATGTGCTTAAAGGCTACTGTATTTCCAAATTGCCCTTTAAATATATTATCCCCTTA
This sequence comes from Deroplatys truncata, assembly GCA_030765065.1. NCBI lineage: Eukaryota > Metazoa > Arthropoda > Insecta > Mantodea > Mantidae > Deroplatys > Deroplatys truncata. Next base: position 143,089,252 of record CM060985.1, on the reverse strand, counting down.
CATCTACAAGAAAATAAGCAATAAGATAGAGTCTGCAAATGTTTATCTCGATTAACATGAAGTAGATGGAGAATAAGCGTTTGTAAAAATAGTTTGTACAAGAGTAGAGAAAGTCATGTGAGTGCAACACATCAGATTTTTTTTAAAATTAGAGGAGTTTGTTTTAATGAGGAAATTTTTCGTAATTTGATTTTGTCTAAGAGGCAAACAATCGAAAAATCGCTCTTTTACTGTTTATTTTATTAATCACGTTTTGCGAATTAAAAACCTGCACAGGGCATCCATATAATAAAATAGGTGAACATTTCAGAAAATCAAATATTCTCATTATAGAGCTTCCTACAATTGTATGTGTTTGTCACCTATACTGTCATATTTTGCTTTATCCATTGTTTTAATTATTACAGACAAATGAAAAAAACATCTAGTGTTAATTAATAAACACGCTGTATTATTCAACATCAAACACCGGAATATGAAATTCTAAATAAGGTCCCTAAGGTTTTATCGCCCATTTGGAAGCAGGTTTACTACCATTAGCTCTATAAAGTATTTATTTTATTTACATTTTCAAAGCTTTTTATGTTCGGTTTATTTCCATTTGTGTCCTTTACAAATGTAAATGTGCATTAAATTTGTTCATGTTTAGCACTAGGCTAATTAGGTTTAAAATGCTGTCATATACTATGTAGAATTCTCTAATTAAATCATTCTCAGTTAAAATGTAACTTTCAATGTAACAACGTATTTTAACAGTGTTAATGATATTGAACCATTTTGTTTATTTTCATCTGTTTTTAATATTTTTAAAGTGCTTGCTCCAGGTACTTCTTAAAGCATGTTCGAAATGTAAATAGTTAACGGTTAGAAATTTCGTGAAGAGTAATTTACTGACGTATCGTTCAAACCATTTTGCACTAATCGACTTCTGACACTGGGGCTGAGTTTTTAGGTGAAAATGGCAGAATTGTGTGTCTTTGAATTATTTTATGTAATTATGTTCAATTATATCATATAAACATTCTGTACACACTTGTGTCTCATTTGCATTTTTTCACTAATTAAAAATATTTAATTGTAGAATATGAGAAACCATTTGAGCTGGGGCTTTGAGGTTTTGCACAGGCAAGTATGTCGATCTTCAAGTGAGTAGCTTTAAAATTTAAAAACAAATTGACGTTTTACACTCACATGACTTTCTCTACTCTTGCACAAACTATTTTTACAAACGCTTATTCTCCACATGCTTCATGTTAATCGAGATGTTAATCTTATTGCTAATTTTCTTGTAGGTGCAAGGGGAATATGGTAGGCTTTAAGTGATAGTCAAATATTTTAAGAGCTGGTTGCTATGTGGAGTATTCCATTCTCTTTGCATTATCAGGACATAAAAATGTATAACGAATTCCCATTTGAGAAAAAGTATGTGTTGGAAAACTTAAGGGAATAACTCGGAAATGGCTCACTCAACAAAAAAAATGTATATCGCATAAATTGTGTATTTTAACGCGATCTACATTTTTTGTGTAGTAAAATTTTATCTATCTCTTATGGTTTACCAGTTATGCAAAAGTCATTCACAATGAAGAATACTTTTGGAGACATTCCCAGAAAATTCGAGATATACATTTCATTTGTCATGAAAATATCTTAAACATGTGATATTTTAATGAAAATCGTTAGAGCCATTTTTGAGAAAATTAAAATTTTCGAAAAATGTTCCATGTAAAGGGTAATCTGGGGTGGGGGGATTTTCTTGAAACCTTCGTGTTGCATCTCTGGAAGATACTGAACCTAAATACTAAGTTTGATGTTTATCCGACTGTTCGTTTCTGAGTTATACTGTTCACGACACAGACACACACACACACGGACATGTTTCCAAAAATGCTTTTTTTTTTGGATTCAAGGGGTCTCAAAACATGTATTTCCGGTGAAATCTCGGTATCGAATTTTCGGCTATATAATTCAACACCAGTAATCGCGTGAATCTATCGTAATTTGTAGCTCAAAATACACTTAACTACTTTGTTCTAAGTTTGAAATTGAATAATAATAATAATAATAATAATAATAATAATAATAATAATAGTTTCTTCAGGAATAGAAAAGCCACAAATGATGCAATTAGCTCCGAACAGCCGATTAATGTTATTTAAAGAAAGATACAGAAATGTATTAGCATTGAAAAGGCTCAAGGACACAGGATCTTAAAGAAGCTTACGGAGATTCTGCGGAAAATTGTTGTAGTTTGGAAAGAGAGAATAATTATAAATAATCTCTGTATGCAGTAGCTGATTAGATTAGAACGAGGGTAGAAGACATGTCGAAGGAAAACAAAATAGAAAAATATTTAATGTAGAATCCCATTTTTACTTTCTGTACCATTGCATTCCACCCAAAAAATCGATACCGAGATTTCGCTGGAAATACATGTTTTGAGGCCCCCTGAATAAAAAAAGCGTTTTTAGAAAAAGATCCGTGTGTAACCAGACTTGGTATTTAGATTCAGTACCTTCTGAAGTTGCGACAGGAAGGCTTTCAGGAACATCCTCCCAAACTACACTCTGCATGGAACATTTTCACAATTTATGGCTCTATATGTAAAAAATGGCTCTAAGGTTTTGATTAAAATACCATATATTAAAGATATTTACATAAATAAAATGTATATTTTGAATTTTCTGGAAATAGCCTTTGAAGTCTTCATTCGGAAGCAATTTTATATGATCTTTGAAGTAGGTTGTTGTTTCACGTATGGAAAGCGAATTTGAAGTAGGCTATGTTAGGACGAGTTGTATTGTTATTTTTACGTTGGGGAGCCGAACTTGAAGTAGTTGCAACCGCACGTATGGTAAAAAGTTTCCGGTAGCCTTCGCCCCAAGTTTAAAAATATTAACTTTGTAATTTTGACTGTATCTTTAAATATTATATATTTATGTTTGCCTCGCTTGAGTCAGTATTATTGTTAGAGACATGGATTTCTTTGCAAGGAGTAGTGCGGCTAAGAATGTAGGCTTACACAGATTATAATTTTTACTTCACTACATTTATTAATCCTTGACACAATTTAAATAACACTTCATTGATATAGAGAGCTGTGAGATTTTTTTATTAATTACTTGCAATTTTTAACACGTAAACTATTTTCGTCTCACATGAATACGTATTAAATTTCTTGAGGACGCATCTCGCGTCCGGTTAGGAACACTCAACGCGTCCAGTTATGAGCGCTGTCTACCAGCAACTGTCTTGATTTCTACCGCCTAAATTTGTAAATTTTGCTATATTTCAGTTTCTGATTGGCTATATATAAACTGTCTAAAAATTACATTATTGTTGCTCCAATAATGACTAGTAGTATTGTTACTCATTATTGCCTCAAGGTTACCTCATTGTTAGCAACTTTTAGCCTATTATTCTCACAGCTCCTATATAATTAAATTACGTAATACATTCACATAGCGATATTGAACATGTATACAATAATATAAACATTTACAATGACTGTAATATACACTTTTTATACATTGTTACAAACGCATATTGCTTTAAGGCGGTCTGTTATTGAATTACATATATTTTATAATTAGACTGAAATAATTTAAGTGTTAAAAATACTGCCTCATCTTGCGTAACTAACAAACGTTAAGTGAAGGTCAAAAACGTACGAGATATGCGCTATTAATGATACGATTTGTTCATTACTTCGTCATTCTTTAATGTCCTTCCAGCATTCAGTTACTTATCGCGAACGCATGGAAACAGTGCAGTTCTTGATTATCGCTGTTGCCTTTCTATCTATAACGAAATGTGTAATGTAGCAATTTCTGTAACGCTCTATTTGGATTAAAACGCAGTAGATAGAAAACAAATCTGATGTGCTACACTCACATGTCGTTCTCTACTCTTTTACAAACTATTTTTACAAACGCTTATTCTCCATCTAGTTCATGTTAATCGAGATAAACATTTGCAGAAACATTTTTGTTGGAATACAATATTTCCCCTACTTACTATACGTAGTAGAGAAAGTAAAAATCTATGTGTGTCTGTGAACAGCATAAGTCAAAAACGAAAAGTCGGATGAATGCTAAACTTGGTATTTAGGTTCAGCATCCTTCAAAGATGCGACACAAAGATTTTCAAGAAAATGCCCCTAACGCAGACTACCCCTTACTAGAAACATTTTTCGAAAATTTTGATTTTCACAAAAATGGCTCTCAGGATTTTGATTAAAATATCATCTGTTTAAGATACTTTCATGGCAAATGAAATGCATATCTTGTATTTTCTGGGAATGTCCCCAAAAGTCTCCTTCATTCTGAATGACTTTCGTATAACTGGTAAACCGCAAAAGATAGACCAAGTTTTACCACACGAAATATGTAGATCTCGTTAAAAGACACAGTTTATGTCATATACATTTTTTTTTGTCGAGTGAACGATTTCCGAGATACTCCTATTTATTTGTTTGAGTTTTCCAACAGTTATACTTTTTCTCAAATGGGAATTTGTTATTCATTTTTTTTTGTCCTGGTAATGCAAAGAGAATGGAATACTCCACATAGCAACCAGCCCTTAAAAGATTTGACTATCGCGTACAAGAAAATTAGTAATTAGATTAACATCTCGATATCTCGATTAACATGAAGCATATGGGGAATAAGCGTTTGTAAAAATAGTTTGTATAAGAGTAGAGAAAGTCATGTGAGTGTACCACATCGGAATTTTTTTTTAGCTCTCTAGCTTGTTATAAACAGAACACAGCACATGATAAATCGTACACATTCCGCAGCTTGCAGAACAATCGACATTTGGGTTTGATATCCACGCATTCCTGGTTTGTTCTTCCTTTGGTATTATCGTGACATATGTTTTTGCTAATTTGAGTTACGTGCTTTTCTATTCACTTAGGTGATTCATTCTTATTGCACGGTTCGTAACTCAAAATGTATTACTCTTTCACAATCACTGGCAGATATTTAAACACAGTTGTACTTTTTAAAAAATCTGATGTGTTACACTCACATGACTTTCTCTACTCTTGTACAAACTATTTGTACAAATGCTTATTCTCCGTATGCTTCATGTTAATCGAGATATCAAGATGTCAATCGTATTGCTAATTTTCTTGTAGATGCAATGGGAATATGGTAGGTTATAAGCGACAGTCAAATCTTTTAAGTGCTGGTTGCTATGTGGCGCATTCTATTCTCTTTGCATGTCCAGGACATAAAAAAATGAATAACGAATTTGAGAAAAAGTATAAGTATTGGAAAATTTAAGGGAATAACAAGCAATATCTCGAAAATGGTTCACTCAACAAAAAAATGTATATGACATAAATTGTGTATTTTAACGCGATCTCATTTTTTGTGTGGTAAAATTTTGTTTATCTCTTATGGTTTACCAGTTATGCAAAAGTCGTTCACAATAAAGAATACTTTTGTAGACATTCCCAGGAAATTCAAGATATACATTTTATTTGTCATAAAAATATCTTAAACATGTGATATTTTAATCAATATCGTTAGAGCCAGTTTTGAGAAAATTAAAATTTTCGAAAAATCTTCCATGTAAAGGGTACTCTGGGGTGGGGGGATTTTCTTGCAAACCTTTGTCGCATCCTTGGAAGATACGGAACCTAAATACCAAGTTTGGTGTTTATCCGACAGTTCGTTTCTGAGTTATGCTGTTCACAGACAGACACACACACACACACACAGACACACAGACACGGACATGTTTCCAAAAATGCTGTTTTTGGATTCAGGGGGTCTCAAAACATGCATTTCCGGTGAAAACTCGGTATCGAATTTTTGGGTGGAATACAATACGTAGTAGAGAAAGTAAAAATTCAATTTACTGTCATTTTGAGTGCATATTTATTTTGACACCTGCCCCTAGTAAAATTAACTACTTGCTTAGAACTACATCAAGGGTTTACTTACAGTGACTCCGCAGTCACTAGTTTAAATAATCCCCCATTTTCAGTATGCAAAAAGAACACAGAATAATACAATTTAAACGTTCTGGAATTTTTAAAGATTTTTCTATTTGCGTATTACTTTTATAATTTTTTAAAACTTTACAAATTATTTTACATGCACTTACACATAAATGTATTTGGACAATGCAGGGAAAATAGGTTTTGATCTGAAGGCGGAAAAAAATGTCCAAATCAAGAAATGGCTAACTAAATTAGTATAAAATCATTAGGTAAATACCACGCATGAAAATGTTTAAAAATTGGTGCAATGAATAATTTTGAAAAGCGCCGAAACACTTAGCTGTAGTATCGTTTCTTTTCTCAGCAAATAATAATGCTTTATTAGCCTTTTATGTTGAAATATGTGTTACTCAATTAGGGGTTAAGCAATAAAATAACTGACGGATACATTGTTATTTTGATAACTCTTAGATAAGTCAACTAATCGAGCTAGAATTTGGAACTACGCTTTTGATCCATTCTTCTAACAGAACGCCTTTTTGGTTTAAAATCATTTTTACAGTCCACTGGCTGCAACCCGGACAAATCAGAAGCTTTTGTTGCAACGAACGAGTGAGTGTTAGACGCAAAAGTTGGACGACTTTTTTTTCCCCGCTGTGAAACCGCCGCTCTTCTCTTCCGCACCCCTCCATGCCACCGGACGTAGCGGCCCATTAAACAGACTGCTGGAAGACACCAATTACCGTACTGGAGAACGTAATTAGAAACTGGACCGCAGGTTCGAGCCCAGTTTTAACAAGCGATGTTCACAGCAACGTCCGACTTGCTTACGAAATGCATATTTTGTTCCAATTAATGAATTGCACACTGACAGTGGCGCATTCTAAAGGTTCTTATTCGAAATAATTTCTGCTTCGTTAACACATTTTATAATCCTTAAAGCTGGTAAAATTCAGGCAGGATTTTTAGCTCCTTGATCAGTTGATTTCTGCTTGTATGTTCTGCAAACAGATTATTTACACAACTTAGGTGCGTTCTTTATGAAATTATTAAAGTTTCGTGATATTCCCAACGACAACAAAATTCCCGATACTTTTGGAAATGGGTATGAAGTATAGGTGAATGTATTTCTGCTTCATTTAACCTCCTCCCGACAGTCTTTCAAATCTTGACATTCTAGCCTTGAAGGGTCGACTTATACTTTAGATCATCACACTAGAAGAAAAAGCTTTATACCTTCTTTTGGTCGTGTAGTTACGTAATAATATAAAAACAGCAAAGTTTTCGCGTAATAACAACAATATAAAACCAAATGGGCTTAAAACTTGTGAATGTGAAGCTTCTCACGCCCAGATCACAAAGTTAAACATTTTGGAAATGGTACATGCTCTGTAACCACCTATAAAACAATGTTACTCTAGACTTTCTCTCACTATATAATTACGTAGTACACACTGGAAATGAGCTCAAATACAACATGCAGAAAAAACAACATTTCCCACTCCCAAAGATGTTCACTCGCTTTACTTTCGTGTCACGTGGGTTGCCTTTTAAATTCGCATACATATTCACACTTCTAAACTCTAGGAGTGGTTGGAAATAATCCTGACTAAAGAAAAATTATTTTCTCCAGCCGGGAATCGAATCCAAAACTTCTGGACTTGTAGGCTAGCATGTTAACCACCAGACTACAGAAGTGTCAACAAAATTTTCTTTACAATAATGCTTAAAATGCTTTAGTGTATGTATCGCCTACATATAAGCGTTATCAACAGATGCGATTTTCTCTTGACTTCATTGTTTTTTTCATTGTTTTTACTCTCTCTAGAACAATATTGTATTCCACCCAAAAATTCGATGTCGAGATTTCATCGGAAATATGTGTTTTGAGTCGCTCTGAACTCGAAACAACATTTTTAGAAAAAGGCCCGTGTGTCCGTGCGTGTCTCTAAACAGCATAAGACAAAATCAAAAAGTCGAATAAACATTAAACTTGGTACTTAAGTTGGCACATAAGTGTCCAAATATGCGAACGAAGTTTTTCAAGAAGTTACCCCAGACCAACTATCCTTTACATGAAACATTATTCCAAATCTTTTATTTTATAAAAAATCTTATGTGTTACACTCACATGACTTTCTCTACTCTTGTACAAACTATCTTTACAAACTCTTATTCTCCATCTATTTCATATTAATCGAGATAAACATTTGCATAAACGAACTTTTGACATGCAAAGATAATTACATTTTACACATAGCGACCAGTTCTAAAAATATTTGACTATCGCTTAAGGCGTACTTTGTTCCCCTTGTTTTGTATTTGCAAGGACAATATAAGCATATACATATCTCTTAATAGCTGGTTGCTATGTGCAGCACCATTCTGTTTGCCACAGATTAATACTCTTTGCATATCCAGTTATGCAAAAGTCGTTCACAATGAAGAATACTTTTGGAGACATTCCCAGGAAATTTAAGATATACATTTTATTTGTCATAAAAATATCTTAAACATATGATATTTTAATCAAAATGTTAGAGCCATTTTTGCGAAAATTAAAATTTTCGAAAAATCTTCCATGTAAAGGGTAATCTGAGGTGGGAGGATTTTCTTGAAAACCTTTGTGTTGCATCCTTGGAAGATACTGAACCTAAATACCAAGTTTGGTGTTTATCCGACTGTTCCTTTCTGAGTTATGCTGTTCACAGACAGACACACACACAGACACACACACACAGACAAACGCACGGACATGTTTCCAAAAATGCTTTTCTTGGATTCAGGGGGTCTCAAAACATGTATTTCCGGTGAAATCTCTGTATCGAATTTTTGGGTGGAATACAATACTTCCCCTACTTACTATACGTAGTAGAGAAAGTAAAAATGAATTTAACGAACTTGATTGAAATACTGTGTATTAAATCCTCTCACCCCAGACTACTATTTACACGAAGCAGTTTTTGAAAATTTTGATTTTATCAAAAATGGCTAACGATTTTGATTAAAATATCATATATTAAATGTATGTCTTGAATTTTCTGGGTATCTCCCCAAAAGTCCTCTTCATTCTTTGAATGACTTTCGCATAAGTGGTAAACCGCAAGAGAAAGATTTTCTCAAATGGGAATTCAATATTTCTCTTTATTTTAAACGCCCTGGACATACAAAGAGAATGGAATACTCCACATAGCAACCAGCTCTTAAAAGATTTGACTATCGCTTAAAGCCTAGCAATTCCCCTTGTCTCCACAAGAAAATTAGCAATAAGATTAACATCTCGAGATCTCGATTGACATGAAGCATATGGAGAATAAGCGTTTGTAAAAATAGTTTGTACAATAGTAGAGAAAGTCGTGTGAGTGCAACACATCAGTACATTGGTCATTCGTTGGGTTTAGTAATGCAAAAAACGTATATTTTGACTTAGTTCCTTTTAGCTGCAAACAAAGCGTATATACATGCAATTAAAGGTTTACGTATGTTTCTGTCATAAACAAACCGTCCAGAAGAGCCACGAAAATTATGCATATTACACCGGGAACAGCTAATTTAATTTAAACCCACAACAGAGTTATTTCGGGAACAGTTAGTTGATGTTAAAAGTAAACCGCATAAATGTTATATATTATAGAAATTGCTGTTTAGCAAGGTTTTGCTTACATGTTACAACGAATTCAACAACAGCCACGATAGTAATATAAGAGTAACCTGTTTTCTCTCGTGTTTTTTGCTGGTAAGCGTCCTTTTGGCTCTGGATTTTAATTAAGATTTTGGATGAATCAGCCTGCTTTAGCAACTTGGGTTCTCGAGCTCGTTTGTACATTCGTTTATTCAGGTGCGACGTGACTTTCCGTTTAAAACAAAGAAAGGAGGCAAGGATAGAGATGTGTTGACTAGAAAATTAAGGTTGTATGCTGTTTCTTCAAATGTGTTTGACGAGGGCGGATTGATAAGTCCATGACTTTGACGAGAGATAGCGTTCTAATCACAGGTTTCTTGTTTGCACCCAAGTCTTACATCTAGTCTGGGTATAATTGCAGAAATTCATCGTCATTTGTTGAGAGCGTCTAAAATAATCATGTGTGTTGCTTCGTAGAAAATGGAGAAAAGTGAATTTCGTGTTCTCATAAAGCACTACCTTTTACGTGGTAAGACGGTGAGGGAAACGGAAGAAAAGCTGACCAAGTATTATGGGGACTCTGTTCCATCATATGGCATGGTTCACAGAATTTCAATATAGCCATTTGAGCACAAGAGATACCATGTGTACAGGACGGTTGGTTCAGGTCACAATAGAAGAAATGGTGAACAAAGTTCACGATATTGTGTTGGAAGACCGCCGAGTGAAAATCCGTGAGATAGCCAAAACCGTAAACTTCCTGAGTGAACGGGTGTATAACATTCTGCACGAATTTTTTTCTCTTTCACCAGGATAATGCACGCGCACACAAGTCAGCTATTTCCAACGCAAAGTTTGTGGGATTGGGCTACGAACTGTTACCTCACCCACCATATTCTCCAGATTTGGCTCCGAGAGACTTCTTCCTCTTTGCAAATCTGAAAAATTGGTTCACTGGGAAGAAATTCGTGTCCAGTGAAAACATCGTGGCAGAAATAACCTCATATTTTGCAGACTTCGAAAAATCATATTTTTTGGAAAGGTTAAAAAAATTGGAGAAACGTTGTACAACGTGTATTGAATTGAAAGGAGACTAAGTTGAGAAATAAAATGGATTTTTTTAAAGTTGCTATTTTCTTTAAAAAGTCACTGACTTATCAATCCGCCCTCGTATTTCAATCAAAGTAGAGGAATTTTTGAGAAAACATAAAAGTATATTACCTTATTTTATGTTTATGAAAGAAATCCCTGAAAATCCTCATCTTGCATTCTTAGAAGAAGTCCGAGCTTTTTGTTATGTATCTGTTATTCTCTTTCTCAGTCTCTTTCCCCCCTTACATATACACACACAAACACAGGGCTTCTATACTCTTCCCGAAATAAGAAACACTCTTGATGTAAACAAAGGCAAGAGGCAGCACCAAAAACGTGGTGCAGTGAATGCTCGCATTGGCCCCTAACCGCAACTCAGCCTAAGAGTAGAAAATAAATCTAATTTTTTCTCTGTGTTATTTGTTTTAAGGTGCTCTAATGGATATGTTCAATGATTTCGTGTAATATGCTGTATTTTAACTATAATGTGTAATAATAAACCAATCAGTTTAATGAAACTAAGCAGTTATCGTATATCATTGCATAAGATATGCACGTGTTACGCGGAGTAATACAAAGGTGTGTTTCTTAGACCGGATCCAATATAGTAATCTTTTTCAGCTGTCTCAAATCTGCATTTCTGAGTAAATCGTTATTAAATAGACCGAATTTGGTGGTAATTAATATTTAGTATATTTTAATGTACGGAAGTAAGCCTATCTTGCATATAAAACACAAAATCCTATCCTGTGCATTTTACTGAAGATATTAAATACCGGTCTTGCTGGATGGTTCCGAAATGTCCAAAAATGCAATAATTTCATTAGGCCGTTAAAACCGAGTTGAAATTTTATTCCTTGGTGGAGTATATCATAATATGATTGACTTCATCCCTAACAAAATATTTCCAAATTGGGTAAAAAGCTTTGAAATAATTCAAACCGAATGGTAACATTGAGTTGAGATGAATTTTAATTTTGTAACTAGATATAGCTGTGTTTTAAGGAATTTCTGAATATATAAAAATTCGCAAAAAGTATTCCGAAATCTCATAAATGTATCCGCTTTCTGTTAGTAAATTAACCCCACCAACTGTTCCAGAATATATAAGACTATGGCTCACCAGTGCATATGAGAGTATTAAGTGCGTGAATTTAAAATGCAGTCGACCTGAACTAGAGTACTCATTTGGTTTAAACTGTCCAGCCTTTTATTGGAATGATAATCTCGTGAAGGTTCAGTACCTTCTAAAGACGCGACACGAAGATTTTCAAGAATTCCCCCCCCCAAACTACCCTTTACATGAAAGATGTGTCGACATTTTTTTATTTTCTAAAACCCGGCTTCAGAATTTTGATTAAAACACTATATATCAGTGATATTTACATGGAAAATCAACTGTATATCTTGAAATATCTGGGAATAGCCTTTGAAGTTCTCTTCAGTGGAAGGAATTTTGCATAAACTTATATAACTATTATACCGTAACTACTACACAAAAAATGTAGAGTTCTTTAAAACACACATTTTATTTCAAATAACCTTTTTTGTAGCATAAGCCATTTCTGCGATACTCGTTATTAATGGTTCGAATTGTTTCTTTTGATGTCCTGTCGATTATCAGTTGCTTCTCGCGATGTCATGGAAACAGTATGGAATTTTAAGGCCAGCGTATAGCGTCCAGTTCTTAAAAATTTGACTATCTCTGGTTGCGTTTATCTATAACAAAGTGTATAATCGAGCTATTTCTGCAAATATTTATTTGGATTAAAATGAAGTGGATAGAAAAAAAAGCTGATGTGTTACACTCACATGACTTTCTCTACTCTTGTACAAACTATTTTTACAAACTCATATTCTCCATCTATTTCATATTAATCGAGATCAACATTTGCAGACTCTATCTTATTGCTAATTTTCTTGTAGATGTAAGGGGAAAATATATTTACAAGGGCAATATAGAAAAACAGTAGCCTTTAAGCATATACATATCTCTTAATAGCTGGTTGCTAGGTGCAGCACCATTCCCTTTCCCACAGATTATAACTCTTTGCATATCCAAGATAAAACAAGTAATTACTTGAAAATGGTTCACTCAACAAAAAAAATGTATATGACATAAATTGTGTATTTTAACGCGATCTACATTTTTGTGTAGTAAAATTGTGTCTATCTCTTATGCTTTACCAGTTATGCAAAAGTTCACAACGAACAACACTTTTGCAGACATTCCCAGAAAATTCAAGATATACATTTCATTTGTCATGAAAATATCTTAAACATATGATATTTTAATCAAAATCGTTAGAGCCATTTTTGAGAAAATTAAAATTTTCGAAAAATGTTCCATGTAAAGGGTACTCTGCTTTGGGGGATTTTCTTGAAAACCTTCGTGTCGCATCTCTGGAAGATACTGAACCTAAATACTAAGCTTGGTGTTTATCCGACTGTTCGTTTCTGAGCTATACTGTTCACAGACACACAGACACGCACGTGGACATGTTTCCAAAAATGCTTCTTTTTTTGGATTCAGAGGGTGTCAAAACATATATTTGTGGTGAAATCTCTACTATACATAATAGAGAAAGTAATAAAGTTTAATAAGAGTATTTGTTATGCTCACTAATAAACGACAGACAGTAGAGAAAGTCATGTGAATGTAACACATCAGAATTTTTACTAGAATTACTTTGTATCTTCACAGGGTTTTTACAGAAAATACTGAATTCTTAGGATCCTTTAGTGTATTCTTTAATAATTATATACTTTACATTTTTATTACATACTTATTATTATTATTATACTTGGGTTTTTTTCTAAGCTACATTTTAAATTATGTTGGCAAATACCTCTCGTAAAAACCGAATGAAAACCCTAGTTGGTGAAATGCACTGGTACTGTTCCGAACACTGATTTTGCCCCACTTTGCGGTAAAGAAGCACTATGTCGGCAGTAAAAAGGGGTGAGTGAGTGGGTAAAGTCGTTTCTCTCCTACTGTGCTGATTGATTCCACTTCCCGCTCTTATAGCAACAAATTAAATGGCGCCCCAGTCTGAATTGCTTCCACTAGAATGGAAGAATAGAGGCCATGCTGCTTTTTGTAGGAGTAGGGTCGTTTTAGTTTGCCACCTCACCTCGGCTTTGTGCGGAATCCGGGTCTTTTGTCGAACATCTCTTTTCACACGACGGGATAGTGCTTAGAGTGGGCTTAATGGCTGATGCCACCGTCGCATCCAAAGTGACAAGTTGAAGCAACTCTAATACTCCTTTCAAACTCTGTTACTCTCTTGGGATTTTGCTTATATCTGTGCGTATAGGCAATTTCTTTGAACACGTTGAAACTGTGGAGAAAGTAATCATTTCGTTTTGAACTCTGCTAGCTAGGCCAAAACACAGATATTCTGTTACGTATTTGTCCCATTCGCATCATTAAGTTGATTTAGTTACACAACCTGGATCGTGTGGGTTATGATGGGAGCTAGATTTAAATTATTCATACCAAATATAATGGCTTATTATTATAGAAAACCTTGTGTATGTTTAACAATTCTATAAAGTTTCAGTAAAGCTTGCAGTATCTTTAAACGTTCAACAACTCCAATGCCTTTTAAGTACAATATTATCATGTATTCTGTTTCACCATTCTTTGCACCATTTAATCCGTTTTACACTGTTATAAGTATTTTAGTTCCTGCCATTGCAAAATGGAATATAGTAAAATTGAAATTGCCAAAACATTACCCCCAAAACAGAACTACGTGCTCTGGCGATCTGCTCCCTCTGTTCCTTGTAGATGACTGACTTCTCTTTCCTGTGAGCTTTCCGGTCCTCACGTCTAGGAGAGCGCTGCGATCAGTGACGTGACAAGCCAGCCAACAGTAGCACTGATAACCATTTCGTCATTCTAGAAGCGTTACGTCAGATATGACAACATCCTTCTTGGATGTTCATAAGCCCGCGACGTGTCCCACGAGGTGAAAACGGCACATTCCCAAGCTCAAAAACTGTAGCAACAGAATTAAGTTAAACATTTGTAATAATTTATTTTAAACTAAGTTTATAGTGTTTATTACATACATGCAAACTTGTAGCCTTTAACTACTGATATATGGATAATGAAATTTGCATTGCTACTACATTGAGGCTGCTATCCTCAATTAAATTACTTTCTACATTCTTAAAGGGGATCTCCACTGACCAACAAGTGTTGCATAACATGTCTTGGCCAAACAAAATTGTTTTCCACCGGGAGTAGGAAACATGCTATATGTATTCGGCTCACTTCGTGCAGACCCGACTAACTTCGACCAGACATGGTATAGACAACTGCCCCATGCATATTATTCATTGATTACTAGCGAGAGAAATGGAGTGAACGAAAGTAAAGACAATCAATTAATGAGATTCATACACGACCTGTCAGCTGGAATATAAGGCTATGAATATAAAATGAAGAAAACGAGGCTTTGCGTGAACTTGCCCGTATTTTTACTTTATCTACTACGTATAGCAAGTAAGAGAAGTATTGTATTCCGCCCAAAAATTCGATACCGAGATTTCACCGGAAATATATGCTTGAGACCCCCTGAATCCAAAAAAAAAGCATTTTTGGAAACATGTCCGTGTGTGTTTCTCTGTGGCTGTGTGTGTCTGTCTGTGAACAGCATAACTCGGAAACGAACAGTCGGATAAACACCAAACTTGGTATTCAGGTTCAGTATCTTCAGAGATGCGACACGAAGGTTTTCAAGAAAATCCCCCCACCCCAGATTACCCTTTACATGGAACATTTTTCGAAAAGTTTAGTTTTCTCAAAAATGGCTCTAACGATCTTTATTAAAATATCATATGTTTAAGATATTTTATGACAAATGAAATGTATATCTCGAATGTTCTGGGAATGTCTCCAAAAGCATTCTTCATTGTGAACGACTTTTGCATAACTGGTAAACCATAAAAGATAGACAGAATTTTACTACACAAAAAATGTAGATCGCGTTAAAATCAAAATTTATGTCATATACATTTTTTTTGTTGAGTGAACCATTTTCGAGATATTGCTTGTTATTCCCTTAAATTTTCTAATACTTATACTTTTTCTCAAATTCGTTATTCATTTTTTTTTGTCCTGGTAATGCAAAGAGAATGGAATACTCCACTTAGCAACCAGCTGTTAAAACATTTGACTATCGCTTAAAGTCTACCATATTCCCCTTGCACCTACAAGAAAATTAGCAATAAGATTAACATCTCGGTTAACATGAAGCATATGGAGAATAAGCGTTTGTAAAAATAGTTTGTACAAGAGTAGAGAAAGTCATGTGAGTGTAACTCATCAGATTTTTTTCGATATTTTTGCAAACTTCTGGAAGCGTATCCTACCCTCAACATACAGTTCAGATAAGATGCTATTTACACCTTGCCTCACCTGCTAGAGCAGTGGAGACGAAATGTTGGTGGGAATTCCAACTCGACATATGACTCAAGAAGGTTCGCATTACATGTTTTTAATGTTGTTTATTTATAACGGTGAGTGTTGTGTGTTGATTGTTGAAACCCGCCTATAGCAGGTGGCTTAACCTCACCGTATTTCAAGTGTGTAGGTAACCCTTTGTACGTTAAGAGTTGCAGAACTCAACGGGGTAATTCCAAGTGAACACAGGTCAGTAGGGAACTGGCAAATCAGCATGAGCTAGCTTCGTTTTATTTTTGGGGGGTTCCATTTATACCCCGCCTTTAACTACAATGTTTTTATCGGCCGCCCTTCCTTTGGAACATACTCCCTATAGGCAATGAAGTTAACTCGTATTCGGGTTTAATCATTAGTTCACACACACATTCACACTCTCATTTGTACTTTCAGAATATGGGGAAATTAGGGAATAATCTTGGCAAAAACAAAATTCTCACCCACCAGCCGTGAATGGAACTCTGGACCCCTCGTACGGCAGGCAGGTGCTCTACCGTCTGAGCTACGGAACCAGCCGAGCTTCGTTCCACTCCTCTTGCTTATAAGCCGATGGGCGAATCGCGCTCATTGTAAGCCACTTCCCAGACTTGCAAAAGAGTATAGAGTGCGTGATGATAGACAAAAATAGACTGAAAAGGTCTTGAATATTTTCCGTTTTAGTTACACATGCTTTATTTTCGAGGGAGTAAACTCACTTTTTAGACTGATAAATAACTAAAATGTGTTTATTTCAACCTATCCGTATTCGCCCATAACTACTTTTTAAATTGCATTTACGCTGTGCTTCTCTAATACGGACTATAAGCAACAAAAATGGGAGCACACAATGTTTCCTTACAATTTTTTTTGTTACAACTATTATTATTGTTATTATTATTATTATCATGTAGCGGTAATGTTATGCTGACTTCCCTCATTGGAGACGTGTTCAAAATTTTGCCCCTGTTGATAGATAGGATGTCCCAACTGTCTCCATATATCCACATTGATGTCTCTGAGAACTGCTGGTGTAGTAGTAGGAGTATCAGTAGCTTTTTAGGACACTAATGTGCGCCATTTCCGCCATTTATGTGCTTGGAATTGCCCCGTTGAGTTATGCAATTCTTTTAACGCACGAAGGGTTATCTGCACATGTCAAATACGGCGCGGCTGGGCCACCTGGTATATGGATTTTTCAGCTCAGTCTAAATATTTCTAAGTAACCCGTATAAAATATTACATTGAACCTGCTGATTTGGATAGATTCATGAACTAAAATCTACATAACCATTATAAAAATCAGATGTGTTACACTTATATGACTTTCTCTACTCTTGTACAAACTATTTTTACAAACGCTTATTCTCCATATGCTTCATGTTAATCGAGATGCTAATCTTATTGATAATTTTCTTGTAGATTTCAAGGGGAATTTGTGGGCTTTAAGCATTAATCAAATATTTTAAGAGCTGGTTGCCATGTGGAGTATTCCATTCTCTTAGCATTACCAGGACAAAAAAAATGAATAAGGAATTTGAGAAAAAGTATAAGTATCTAAAAAATTTAAGGGAATAACAAGCAATATCTCGAAAATGGTTCATTTAACAAAAAAAATGTATATGACATAAATTGTGTATTTTAACGCGATCTACATTTTTGTGTAGTAAAGTTTTGTCTATCTCTTAAGGTTTACCAGTTATGCAAAGGTCGTTCACAATGAAGAATACTTTTGGAGACATTCCCAGAAAATTCGAGATATACAATTCATTTGTCATGAATATATGTTAAACATATGATATTTTAATCAAAATCGTTAGAGCCATTTTTGAGAAAATTAAAATTTTCGAAAAATCTTCCATGTAAAGGGTAGTCTGGGGTGGGGGGATTTTCTTGAAAACCTTCGTGTCGCATCTCTGGAAGATACTGAACCTAAATACCAAGTTTGGTGTTTATCCGACTGTTCGTTTCTGTGTTATGCTGTTCACAGACACACACACACACACACACACACACACACACACACACACACGGGCATGTTTCCAAACACTACCTGTAAAACGTTCAGCGTAGTCGGGCTGCTGAACTTTCAACGCGACGTTGCAAATTTATTTTATGAAACATTGTTAACATTAATACTATAAAATAGTAATAGAATTTTTATTCTTCTAACAATTCTGTGTAGGCTCTTGAAAGGAGCATGAACTAATCATTTCCATATTGCATACCTGAATCTTCCTTGGGAAACTTTTTCTAGAACCACGAAATTGCAAACATTTCCTTCCAGTGATTCTCCAGATTAGTTCGTTTACACGGATAGGCATAGCGAATTTCCCCGAAACTTAAGTACGGCTCCCATATTCTCCGTGTAAATATATGTTGGCCCCGTGCTGCAGTTTCTGTTTGTAAGGCAGAAGGGTATGGAAGTTGTTGGACCGCTAGCTGCTGGAATTTGTCTAATAAACCCGTGTAATGTAGTGCCTGAACGATACTCCCAATTTTCCCTTAAAGCTAGGAGTGTTCTTCCTTGCGAAATTCATTTGCGTCCTCTGGAAGGCGCTAAATTAAACTCAAGTACCGACCGCGGAATTACTTGCCGGGTTAATCTTTCTGTCATGGATATCTACGCCCAGATTCAGGGCCCGCGAAACAAAATACCCAGCCATCCATTAATCATTACTGCTGAAATCGCTTTTTGTCGCCAATATCGTGGGCGTCTTAGAGCAAAGACCTGACAGCAGATATTACGTCTTGACACTACTGAGTTAAATATTACTGTTACGTCTCTAAATTAATTAGGTTCCCTCGGTTCCATTTTCTTACTTTCTCTACTACGTATAGTACGTAGGGGAAGTATTGTATTCCACCCAAAAATTCCATACCGAGATTTCACCGGAAATACATGTTTTGAGACCCCCTGAATCCAAAAAAAAAGCATTTTTGCAAACATGTCCGTGTGTGTCTGTGAACAGTATAACTCAGAAACGAACAGTCGGATAAACACCAAACTTGGTATTTAGGTTCAGTATCTTCCAGAGATGCGACACGAAGGTTTTAAAGAAAATACCCCCACCTCAGATTACCCTTTACATGGAACATTTTTCGATAACTTTGATTTCCTCAAAAATGGCTCTAACGATTTTGATTAAAATATCATATGTTTATGATATTTTTATGACAAATGTTATGTATATCTCGAATTTTCTGGGAATGTCTCCAAAACTATTCTTCATTGTGAACGATTTTTGCATAACTGGTAAACCATAAGAGATAGACAAAATTTTACTACGCCAAAAATTTAGATCGCGTTAAAATACACAATTTATGTCATATACATTTTTTTTGAGTGAACCATTTTCGAGATATTGCTTGTTATTCCCTTAAATTTTCCAATACCTATACTTTTTCTCAAATTCGTTATTCATTTTTTGTCCTGGTAATGGAAAAAGAATGGAATACTCCACATAGCAACCAACTCTTAAAATATTTGACTATCGCTTAAAATCTACCAATTCCCCTTGCATCTACAAGAAAATTAGCAATAAGATTAACATCTCGATTAAGATGAAGCATATGGAGAATAAGCGTTTGTAAAGTAGTTTGTACAAAAGTAGAGAAGGTCAAGTGAGTGTAACACATCAGATTTTTCGGGTCAGGTTGTGCCAGTTCGAGCGAGTAATCCATCCGATTTGTGTTATGAAAATGTGGGACCGTTTAGATTGTAGTTTAAGGAGATGGTAACAATTGAAAGCTTCGTGTTTGCCATCACGCCACTTTGTCTGTTTGGAGACAGCTGTAACACAATTTCATGGACCTACCTATCCAGTGCACATGACAAAGACCGAGGCTGAAAAAATCGAATCCAGATGCACGTGACAGAGTCGGGACGCGGCGTCACATTTGACGTTTGACTGACAAACGACGAACTGCCAGCCAGCTAGCGGTGCCATGCGGTAAAAACGCATCAACAAAAACTTGCACGTCCCCAGATTTACGTCTTTGCGTCATCCAGGTTTTCTCTCGGGAGAAACCAGCGATTCTTTCTCGATCTTTCTTTTAGACGGTTCCTGTCTTCTCAAATATATTCAGATAGTCATGAATTGGGATTTTATCTCCAGAAAATCGTCTGCTAGCTTTAGGAATCTACTGCGTCAGCAAATGAGAATCCTGCAGCCTCCTTCCATGTTTTTTTCTATGAAGTGGGTAACGGGAAAATTCCGCTAGGAAAACGGCACACGCTGCTAAATCTGCGATGACAAGGGCAAAAGTTATTCAGATGAAAACAGTAGAAAGCAAAGCATTTGTTTTTTTGTTACGATTTGGTATATTTTGAAAGATTAGAAAGGTACAAAATGTTTAAATTTACTCCCTGCTGATGTAACGTTCCAATCGAAAGCTTTTCTGCCTAAGGCTGCAACCCAGTCTCCTTCATTCTTCCCTCTTCTGCGTCTCTCTTTATCACCGCCTGTGAACCATTCATTTTATACTGGTTATCATTTAGGATCTTATTCTGCCTCGAACACTTTCCCATTCATCATTACTTCCAGTTCACCTCAGCAAGCCTCCACCGTTTTCCCTCATTTCTTCTCAGTTTATCAAAAAATTAAATTTATGGACTATGAATGGAACCTAACACCCCAAATATCACCAGATTCCAGTGACTTATCCCATAATGGTGTAGAAATGTCAAAGTTGCATTTTAAATCCTCTCATATATTGTAACCTCTATATACTCCGAGCTCTATTGCATTGTATATGGCCAAGTTACTCTATGGTATCTCGGGTACACTGGACGGGATCCCTAACGTTTTCAGATTGAACGCAAACGACGCCTCACGGTCCCTTCCTACAAGCCGCCAATGTCCAGAGTCACCGGGAGCGGAGTCCCACGCTGAGGAGAGACCTGACTGAGCGGTACCGCCCAGCCGCAACCCCCAAACCCGCCGGACAATCCCGGGACCTCCCGAATGGGAGTCACAGACGTAACCGTCTGAGCCATCTCGCTTGGTTTCTTTAGATCGTACTCTTTTAACTGAGCTAGTGCGACCTAGGTATCCTCTACCCTGTGTCATAAGTAGATAACTTGATGATGCTGCGGTTTGTTTTGACCAACTGTTGATTGTTCACCCTCAACTGGAACATGTGGTGTAGCTGACTGCTTTATTTTTCATTCAGAGGGGTTTATAATTACATTCCTAAATTGATAATTAAATGTAAACTACACTGACGAAGTTGTGTTAAACGCAGTAATAACGGATACGCCCTAAGGGGACAAGGGTCTCTTTTAGTATTGAGCTAATATAAGCCAGATGCAATTTGCCTTTGTAGTTCAAACTTTCATGAGTTTAGAAACTATATATGTTACCTATCCAGAGGTTAACTGCAATTTCTGGCGATAAATCAAGGGCATAGCTGTGAATAATGGAAGCATGCAAGTACCTCAGAAAGTCAAGAAAAAATCTGATGTGTTACACTCCATGACTTTCTCTACTCTTGTACCAACTATTTTTACAAACGCTTATTCTCCATCTACTTCATGTTATTCGAGATGTTAATCTTATTGCTAATTTTCTTGTAGGTGCAAGGGCTTTAAGAGCTGCTTGCTATGTAGCGCATTCCATTCTCTTTGTATGTCCAGGACAAATTCCCATTTGAGAAAAAGTATTGGAAAATTTAAGGGAACAACAAGCAATATCTCGAAAATGGTTCACTCAACAAAATAAAAGATGCATATGACATAAATTGTGTATTTTAACCCGATCTACATTTTTTGTGTAGTAAAATTTTTTCTATCTCTTATGGTTTACCAGTTATGCAAAAGTCGTTCACAATGAAGAATACTTTTGGAGACATTCCCAGAAAATTCGAGATATAAATTTCATTGGTCATGAAAATATCTTAAACATATGATATTTTAATCAAAATCGTTAAAGCCATTTTTGAAAAAATTAAAATTTTCGAAAAATGTTCCATGTAAAGGTAATCTGGGTTGGGGATTTTCTTGAAAACCTTCGTGTCGCATCTCTGGAAGATACTGAACCTAAATACCAAGTTTGGTGTTTATCCGACTGTTCGTTTCTGAGTTATGTTGTTCACAGACACACGTGGACATGTTTCCAAAAATGTTTTTTTTTGATTCAGGGGGTCTCAAAACATATATTTCCGGTGAAATCTCGGTATCGAATTTTTTGGTGGAATACAATACTTCCCCTACTTACTATACGTAGTAGAGAAAGTAATAAATCAGAGCAGTGTCATAAAGTTTTAACTTTTCACTAGAATACTTTATTGATAGCCCCGTTTTCCAGAAAATTATTTGATTAAAGTGCTTCACTATGATTATACTTTAGCAGAAATTCAATTTTGGTATTGAACGGTACACCGCATAGATTTACTCAGTCATTTTAATGAAATAATGTTTATAACATACAGGGTTATTCGAAAAGAAAGAACAGACTTTAAATATGTATTTATGATGAATGACAAAGTTCAAAGTTTTAGGCCCCACCTATTAGTTCCATTCAGCGTCTACAGGGGCGCTGTGGTTGTTTACTAGAAAATAGCGACGCCACAGGAAAAGTCGTTTTGTGTACTGCAGTATGCAAAGAGAGAATCCATTGTTTCATTTCAGCGTGCATTTCATTGTAAGTTCAACAACGAGCCGCCTCGTCATAAAAAATGTATAACTGATACAATAAATTCGTAGAAGATGGTTGCGTATGCAAACGGAAAAGCACTGGTCGTCCTCGCATAGCAAATGGTGCTCATTTTGAACACATAAAATTAAAATATGAACTTTCTCTATTCAGTGATGTATCGCATATGTCGCCATCTATTGTTCCTTCTTTTTGAATAACCCTGTATATTTCGATTGAGTGAGAAATTTTACCTATGGTATAAAAGCAGTCATCTTTAAGGTACAGGAAACGAGTCCCTGGTTATTAGTGCTCTTATTGTATAAATTTACGCTGACTTGCATTTTAGACATTTGGTACTGTCTTCACGTTTCCTCCCAGTCCATTTGTAATGATTTCAAACATGAAACACCTTTCTGTGTCTATGTGTCTGAAGAGTTTACGCACATCTTAATCTGTTTTTAAATTAGATGAAGTGTTGGGACATTGCAAAGAGTAATACTAACATCTGCGTATTTTATTTGTTTCGAAATGTTGGATAACGTAAACATTTCTCTGTGGTCAGGTGAGCAAAGTGGGTGCACCATCCGGCTTGCTGTTGAGTTGCATATACTTGTATTCTGAACACCTCCTTTCGTTACAGGCCCTTTGAGATATAATTAAGTGAGTGCATTTTTCCAATCTTCTGTTTATTTGGAATCCATAGGCATTGAGTCAACTAGCTTACCTGCCCGTTTTACAAGATACTGAAATAACATTTTCAGAGAAGAAGATTTTAAAATAGAAAATCGAGTACAAATTCTCCCATAAAAGGACACTGGCAATGCTTAGTGAAATCTGGGGATGGGAAAGAGCAGAGCATGTAAATAAAACAGAGGTAGCATTTTGGAAAAAGCTCCTTGGAGTTTCACAATCACATCAAATTCGGGGTAATTGAGGGAGGTGTGATGTTATGAAGACACAATGCACTGCAAAATAAGAGCAGTGAAGTACTGGGTGAGGCTGATGCAGGGAGATAACTCCACACTACGATCCAAATGTTACAAACACCAGCGAGAAAACCTGTCTCCTAAGTTTTGGGCAGTTGATTTGGAAAGGGGTTTGACGAGAATAGCCATGGGGTCAGTATGGCAAAGAGCTGAAACAAATGACAAAAACATATGGAAACGAGTCAAAAGAGGACTAAGTCTAGCAAATGAAATAAAATTTAATTGGGGTATAGAGGCATATATACTTAGGAAGAAAGGAAAGATCAGGAATTGCATGGTTTAGCCTGGGGGGCTGGAGGGCACAGAAAATGAATGACAATTCTGGCAGGAAAATCTTCCCAATTCTGTGGTTTGGAAGAGGACTGGGTACATATTTTGGCAGATTGGCATGCTGGGAGCTACTGGTTGACCAGAGGAACTGCGAAACAAGGGCAATTTCTTTGCTAAAGTGCGTGAAGCTAGGTCAAACTTGTTCAGTTAGACAAAGATAATTTATCTCTATTTTCCTTTTTCTCATTCTTTTCGTTCTGTTTTCTTTTTACTGTTGTTTATTTGTTACCATACTTGTATCTTAAATATGCATGCACGGTCAATGACCTATGCACTAAATACTTGTGTAATATCTACAATAATTAGAAACCAATAAAGATCTTATATACCTATCTACGAGGGCTGATCAATAAAGATTGAGATTGATTTTTTCCTGTAGCTTTCTTGAGAGTTTCCTGTCTCTACCATGAATATTATAAAAGAGCGGGGTTTCATGCATAATGTCCATAGGCGGCAGCACTCTGGTATCGGTAGGTTGGTAGTAATGCTGTATATTGTTGACCCTAGTTGAATTTCGCATACCACAAAGTGAAGGTGACACGAGAGGAGCAATAAAATTTTGTTTTCGTTTAAATCATACAGCCTCTGAAACTTTGGAAAAGCTGAAGCAAGCATACGGTGAAGATTCACTACCTCGTGCAACAGTGTTTAGGTGGTTCAAAGACTTCAAAGTAGAGCGAGTCCTCTGTGCTAAGCAAAGTGGGCCTGGTGCTTCGGCTTCTGCTATGACTGAAGTCAACATCAACACAGCTGCTGTGATTGTTGTTCCCACTCACACGCTGTTACAGCAGCGTACTACACGTCAGTATTGGCTACACCGAGGAAGCACATTGCAAGAAAACGTCCAGAACTTATCACAACAACGTGCGGCCTCACGTTGCAAATCAAGTCCAGGAATTTTTGGCTAAATTCAACATTACCTTTGTGCCGCATCTGCCTTATAGCTCCAATCTTGTCCCCTGTGATTTCTTTTTATTCCCATCACAAAAGGCAAAGCTCCGGGGCATTCGATTTGAGAGCACTAAAGCAGTGCTGAAGAAAAGTGAGGCGATTCTCAAAGACCTGACAAAGAATGGCCTGTACCATGTGTTTGAGGACTGGCAGAGACGCTATAAAAAGTGCATTCAAGTAGGAGAGGACTACTTTGAAAAAGACCATGTCAACATTGAAATGGTGTAATAAATATCTGTGAAAAAAATTAGTCTCAGTGTTTATTGACCAGCCCTCGTAGTTCCAAACAGTTCTAAGGCGTCGGCGAAAATATTTACCTATGAAATTCCATGATACACTACTTCTTGCTACGTGTTACTGTTTTATTGACGCCAGTATCGACAACGTCGATCAGTTTTGACGCTTGGGTTGTCAGCGATATACATATTTTGGAGGATATGTTTGTCACTCATCCGTAAACAATTTTCCAGAACGGTGAGCATGTTCACATTTATGACAGAGAGCAACAAAAAAGTTAAAAAGCCCGGTAGCTTTTATCTTCCGAAATTAAAACTCATTAAAATGCATGTGCCATAAAAAGAGCCAACTTTATAGATAAACCCAGATGCTTTTTATCGGTATATTATGTGTTGGTTACGATTTATGGGCTTCAAAGCAAAGCTGTACAAAAAACGTATTTGTTGCTGGTCCTTTCGATAACAAATTACCAGAAATTTATTGAAGTTAGAAGTAGTAATTGGAGTATCATATAACGGGAAAATGTACATTGATGCAAGAATTTGCATGTAATACTTTTACACTTACATATTCCTATCATAGAGACTTTCACCCAGCAGTTTTCTAAATTCAGCTCACAGACATTCAAACATTTTATGTTTTAAGCTTTATTTTTAAATGATCTTTTATGGGTTTCGACATAGCATTCTAAGTACAGTGTTAATTAAAAAGAAGGAACATATTTTAAATGTTTATTTCTAATGAACGACAATAGATGGCGACAATTACGATACATCACTTAATATGGAAACATTCAAAATTTTATTCTGTATGTTCAAAATGACTACCATTTGTTATCCTAGCACGACCAGTGCATTTCGTTTGCATACGCTACGAATTTATTGTATCAATTGTAAATTTTTATGACCGTTGTTTAACTTACAACGAAATGCATGCTGAAATGGAACGATGCAGCACACAAAGCTACTTTTCCTTTTTGTAAAGAAACACAGCGCCCCTGTAGGCACTGAATGGAATTAGTAGGTGGGGCTTAAAACTTTGAACCTTCCTCTGTTCAATGACGTGTCGTATGTGTCGCTATCTATTGCCGTTCATTACAAATGAATATTTAAAATCTGTTCCTTCTTTTTGAATAACCATGTATTTTGTAACGTATTGTATAATGCTCAGAGTTTTAAGAGTGTAAGTCAAGAAGTATCCGCACACTATTTTTTATTTTTTGTAGCTTAGTTGTGTAGGTTGGCGGCGCCGTGGCCGAGTGGTTAGACCGCTCGCCTCCCACCGAGGCGGCCCGGGTTCAATCCCAGGTACCTGCATGTGGGATTTGTGGTGGACGAAGCGGGTTCTCCGGTTTCCCCCGCCATTCATTCCACCAACTGCTCCATGATCACCTTTCCTTTCATCCATTTCACCCACATTTCGTTTCATATACTTCCTTCATCCCATACCAGGCATCGGGCTGATCACCCGTCCTGGATGCTCTGTCTGATCTATGAATGTCTGCTCCTCGACGGGCCTCTGACCCCAGGCACCCGCCTGCAGGTCCTACATAAGAGGAGGATAAACAGATAATGAATGAATGAATGGTTGTGTAGGTTGTTCGCGCGCACGTCGACATGTTGTTCCTTTGTCTCCGCTTGTGGAATGTTTGACCGTTATTACTCCAGTGGGTGTTGCATTGTTACATAATAAGCATGACTTAACCCCTCACCGTTTGCACCAAAGAAAAACAGCGTGCGGTTATCTGGAGACGAAATCCATCGAAGATTTTTTGCACAATATGGTGGCAATGTTTTACCCTTGTAAAATGTGTACGAATGGATTGAAAAGTTCAAAAATGGTCGGACAACTGTGAATGACGAGGAAAGAACAGGACGCCCATCCATATCCACTAGTGACGCCAACATTTAGCAAGTCCGTATCCTGATTCAGAGAACCGAAGATTCACTGTCGATGAAGTGACAAACCATATATATTTTTGGTCCTATTAAAATTGCCTTAAGGGCCCGTCAATTCACCACAGGACAAGGAGTGAGGGAAGTGGTGCATACATGGCTTGTTACTCTGACAAAAAGATTTTTTCTGAGGGCATCCGAAAGCTTGTGAACAATTGACCATGTGCATTAAGAAGCAAGGAGACTATAGCTAGTGCAAAACGTCGTGACAGTCCCCCACTCCTGAAGCATAGCTGTGCAATAGCACTGACCAGCCCACTTACATAATAAGAGAGGTGGGAGTCAGCGACTGCCTCCGACTTCTGGTATGCTTCTGGCACCTTACTCCCCACCACTTCTCCTCATTTCTCCTCTCGTGCGCATGAGATAATTGTAAGTTTCTATTGTTATTATAATAAATTCAAAACAATTATGTGCTGATACTTATTGACTTACCCTCGTATAAAGTGTTGACTGCTCCCTCTATGTAGAATCAAACCAAATCGATTTCTGTACGTTGAATTCCGGAGAAACCATTACAGCGGCTGTATATATTTTTTTACTTTACTACGTCCAGTAAGTAGGGGAAGCTACTAATTCCAACAAAAAATTCAATCTCGGAATTTCACCGGAAATATATATTTTCGGCACTCTGAGCCCCCCCCCCCCAAAAATTTAAAGGTCGATGTGTGTCTGTGAACAGCAGAACTCAAAAACGAAAAGTCGGTTTAACACCAAACTTGGTATTTAAGTTCATCATCTTCCAAAGATACGACACGAAGTTTTCCAAAAAAAAATCTCAATCCCACACCCCAAAAATTTTGATTTTCTCAGAAATGGCTGTAACAATTTTGATTAAAATACCATATATGAAATATATTTATATGACAAATAAAATGTACATCTTGAATTTTCTGGAAATAGCCTGTGAAGTCCTCTTCATTCGCAAGGAATTTTGTATAATCTTATAAAACCGGTAAATGCGAAGCGATAGGCGAAAACGTACTACACAAAAAATCTACATCTCTTTAAAACACACAATTTATTTCAAATACGCTTTTGTGGCATCAACCATTTCCGTTATCCTTTATTAATGGTTCGAATTTTTTAATACTTCATCATTAGTCCTGTCGATTTTCAGTTGTTTTTCGCAATGTCATGTAATGAGATGGAATTTTAGGACCATCGTATAGCGTCCAGTTCCAAAACATTTGACTGTCGATACTCCCTTTGTAACTGTATCTGAAAATAAAATAGATAGAAAATTAAAGTTTCGTAATAATATTTGTATACACACTAATAAGCGATAGAGGGTAGAGAAAGTTATGTGAATGTAACACATAAGGTTTTTCATCATATATACACATTGAGAGCCCAAAAATGATGTTTAAACTGGAGTGGTGTATGTACTTTTGGAGATAATATTGACCTGTCAGGAGAAAAATAATTTTCTGCTATAAACCTCACCTGTTTTCGTGCCTATACTAATATCTAATTTTGATAAAAGATTTTTTGTTTCTATTGAAGGAGCATTGTAGCAGGTTTGTGAACATATCGAAATTGTTGCTTTTTAGATTTTCGTATGCTAATATACACACACTAGATCATTGAAAGCATTCTACTTTGTTATTCTCTGCTGCCATAGCTCAGTTTTCTGTAGGCGTCAAATTAAATTTTTCACTAGGTTGCCATAATTGCTCTTGATCGCAGCCTCTAACCAGGCTAACATTTAACGATACGTAAAATTGAATGTTACGTAATATTCGTTCTCATATGTCGCAAATTAAAAGTATCTTTCAGTTTACTTTAAAAAGCATCTTTAATTTGGAAACGATTTTGCTGCATGGTCAGGAAATGTTTGTTTTTAGTCGGAAGTATATTTTCTGGTGGAGAAAAAATTCCTTCCCCGGATGTATTCCGGGGATAGCAATGTGATCTGTTCCGCTCCGGATAAAAACACTTCGCTGTTATTATTTTCCTCTACTGAATATAATTCTACTCCAGAAAGGATTTGCTCTTCGGGTATCCTTTTCAGTTTATCTCTGAATTTAAGTAATGTTTTAGGAACCTATATTAAAATTGCTTTTCTGTGGTATCGTAGACATTAATAAGCTGGAAATAAATATATGCAATATTTAATGTTGAGTGCAATTGTCATTTTAAATTGAGACTATACAATATCTCCAATATAAGCGTGGTAGAAATAAAAGTCTTTATAAACGTTGCTTGTTATTACGGGAGAAAGTAAATTCTATTAGTCGTGTTTTATTTGGAGGACGTTATGGTGGTCATATTAGGATCAATTGAATTTTTACTTTCTCTACTACGTAAGTAGGGGAAGTATTGTATTCCACCCAAAAATTCGATACCGAGATTTCACCGGAAATACATGTTTTGAGACCCCTGAATCCAAAAAAAAGCATTTTTGGAAACATGTCCGTGTGTGTGTCTGTGAACTCAGAGACGAACAGTCGGATAAACACCAAACTTGGTATTTAGGTTCAGTGTCTACCAGAGATGCGACACGAAGGTTTTCAAGAAAATACCCTCACCCCAGATTACCCTTTACATGGAAGATTTTTCGAAAATTTTAATTTTCTCAAAGATGGCTCTAACTATTTTGATTAAAATATCATATGTTTAAGATATTTTCATGACAAATGAAATGTATGTCTCGAATTTTCTGGGAATATCTCAAAAGTATTCTTCATTGTGAACGATTTTTGCATAACTGGTAAACCATAAGAGATAGACAAACTTTTACTGCACAAAAACGTAGATCGCATTAAAATACACAATTTATGTCATATGCATTTTTTGTTGAGTGAATCATTTTCTAGATATTGCTTATTATTCCCTTAAATTTTCCAATACTTTTTCTCAAATGGGAATTCGTTATTCATTCTTTGTCTTGGATATGTAAAGAGTATTAATCAGTGGCAAAGATAATGGTGCTGCACCTAGCAACCAGCTATTAAGAGATATGTATATGCTTAAAGGCTACTGTATTTCTATATTGTGCCTTAAGCGATAGTCAAATATTTTGTGTAAAATTTAATTCTCTTTGCATATCAAAAGATCGTTTCTGCAAATGTTTGTCCCGATTAATACGAAATAGATGGAGAATAAGAATGTGTAAAAATAGTTTGTACAAGAGTAGAGAAAGTCATGTGAGTGTAGCACATCAGATTTTTTAATGGAAACCTACATTTTGTGTGTCGTTTTCTAATTAGAAATGGTTTATAAAAAGCTATTTATTTTTCGATCAGAAATAAGGAAACAAAATAAAAAATGTTAGTTCCCAATTACGAAACGTAACTTGATCCTCAAATAACCATCCATGTAGCGCCCAACCATTCATTGCGCTCTTCGTACACAGC
This sequence comes from Deroplatys truncata, assembly GCA_030765065.1. NCBI lineage: Eukaryota > Metazoa > Arthropoda > Insecta > Mantodea > Mantidae > Deroplatys > Deroplatys truncata. The sequence continues at coordinate 143,058,683 of CM060985.1, read as the reverse complement.
TATTCTGAATTTTCATTGTTATTTACGTTGGCTAAGAAAAATTGTTAAGTGCTTTATAAGAATGTTGCTTAGTTTTTTATGAGGAGCGAGAAAAAACATAAAAATGGTATGTTCTCGTTTTAAAAAATTAAATTGACCATAATATGACCATCATAAAGTCGCTGAAATAAAACACGAGTAATGGCATTAACTTGCCCCCACAATATGTACCGGGAACTATGATATATAGGGAACATAAATGTAATAGGAAATAAGCTGAGTATTGTAACATATATGGAAGATGTGAAGCTAGCGAGCCGTGAGAAGAGAAACAGGCAGGTAGAAAGGGGTTTAGGGCTGGCAACACAGCTAAACAGTCACAGGCACGGAGAGAGATACCAATAAGATGGAAAGAGAGGGAGAGAGATTTTGACACCTTGGAAATCCCAAACTTGTCAAGACTGCAGATTTGGAGGCAAATGTTTTCATAGCACGCTTAGGGGAGAACCAATAACAGAAAAGATTAGAAAAGAGCTAGGCGAACTTAGCGTCCCCTAAGCGAGTATAAAAGCGCACACGTGCAGAGCTCGCGCGTCTGTTCTTTTTCATCTGGTCCCGAAGAAGAGGCGACAATTCACGCCATGTTTGTGGCGATGCGCGTGAAGTTAGATATAGCAGACATAGCTAGCTTGGGGAGGTAAATTGTTGAATATAGGCCCCTTTGAATTGTATATAGGTTTTAAAACACGGCTAGCGGCACCACAAAACAGTATTATCACAATGCAATAAATTAAGGTTCAGGTTATCTGGAGTTTCATTTCGTCTACCGTCACCACACCCTGGGAAAGAGTTTAGAAATAGGGCAACACACAAGTGTGCTAGGCTTGAATTCCAGGAACCAGCCATCAACAGCTCCAAGAAGGAAGGAAGACGAGGCCACGAGGAGGTCCGTCGCAAATATCAAGCAACGTTTATTAAAGACATTATTTCTACAAGGCTTAGTTTTAGAGATATTGTACAGTCTCAACTTAAATGGTCCACCTTGTATAATAACGCTTAATTTAATAAGTTTGTTTGTTTGTTCATATGAACTGAACATGATTTTGTACCTATTTCAATCACATGTTAAACGTATAGATAGCTCTTACGTAAGATTATAACTACAAAAGTGCAGCGATTTAGTTAAAAATCTTAATTGTTCTAAAGTTGAAGACGCTGTTATTTGCCCCACGTTTTGGGAGTCAATTTGAAGAAGATGTATTATATTTCGACTGTTCGGGAGCCGAACTTAAAGTAGTTGCAACCGCACGTATGGTAAAAAGTTTCCGGTAGTCTTCGCCCCAAATGTACTTTCCGGTGGCCTTTGCCCCAAGTTCAAAAATATTAACTTTGTAATGTTTGACTGTTTCTTTAAATATTATACATTTATGTTTGCCTCGGCTGCGTCAGTATTTATATTTTTTTAGACATGAATGTCTTAGCAGAGAGTGGTGCGACTGAAGAATGTAGACTTATACAGATTTTAAGTTTTTCTTCACTCCTTTTATTAATGCTTGACACGATTCAAACAACACTTCACTGATGTAGAGATCTGCGAGATTCTTTTGTTAATTACTTGCACTTTTTAACACGTAAACTATTTTCGTCTCACAATGAATACGTATTAAATTTCTCGAGGACACATCTCGCGTCCGGTTAGGAACACTGTCTACAACCAACACGTCCAGTTATGAGCGCTGTCTACAAGCAACTCACTTGATTTCTACCGCCTAAATTTGTAAATTTCTGTATTTCAAGTCTGATTGGCTGTTCCTAATCCAATAGAATACCTTCATATAACTAAAGCTTTTTCTGGTTGTTGATTGGTTATTTTATGAACTGTCACAAAAATTACGAGTATTGCTTCCAAGAATCAAGTAGCATTAAACTTTCAAATTCATTATTACCTCATTGTTACCTCATTGTTAGCAACTTTTAACCTATTATTCTCACAGCTCCTACATTATTAAATTACGTAATACATTCCATAACATTATTACACATGTATACAATAATATAAACATATACAATGACTATAATATATACTTTTTATATATTGTTACATGTACATATTGCTTTAAGGCGGGCTGTTATTATATTTTTGTATTATATAATTTGACTGAAATCATTTAAATGTTAAAGATACTGCCTCAAAGTTTGCATAATTTTAATCACCTTAAAAATGTTTTGACTAGTTCTGTTCAAATATGTATATAAATGTCAGCTCCGTACGTGCCATGGTTCGTGCCCACAAAACGACACATACAGATGCTATGTCAGCAACAAAGTATTCGAAATATGAAGCCCAAAACTTCACCCTGATCTGTATTCATAGCAGCTTTGCTGCTTTCGTAGTCAAGAGCTTCACAATTAATTTTATTACATCACTTCGTGTAACTGTTTAAATATTTATTTTGCGGAACATTTCAAACAAGGGAGTTTCTCAGAATATAATGCATTTGTCACAGAACCCACTGAGTGAGATTAATCAGATTTTTGGCTTGGTGACACAATATAAAACTAATTAATACGATGTATTTTACTTCTTTAATGGATTACCCTCTTGGTTATAGGACTTACATCCCCAAGGATTTACAAGCCAATGCCTTGGGTCAGTAGCCTGTCGAGGAGCAAGCAAACTCTATATCATAGCATATCCAGAATGGGTGATCAGCCCAATGCCTGGTATGGCGGTTAGGAAGAAGGAAATGTAATATAGTGATGAAAGGGATGATAGGATTTGAACCCGTGACTTATGCGCGCCATAGACGTTACCGTTGGAGCCATTCCGCTTGCTTAAAACAATATATTATAACATTTTGTTTGTTTTGTTTATGGACGCACTTAGACTGCTGTGGTCCCATTTTATATTAGGCATGAAATGACCGGTAATTTTGCTCAGAGGCCTCTTTATCAGGCTTGAGGTTCTTTTACGTGCTGTAAATCTAAGACACGGGACCACCGGCTTTACTTCTTTCGAAGGAAGCCATGCTAAGGATTTTTACACTCGAAAAAAATCCATCGCCTTCCGCCGGGGTTGAACCCGCGACCTCGGGAAATAGAGGCTAGCATGATAACCACTACACAACGGAGGACGATAATACAGAATGTTTCAGAAATACTTTTACAAACTTCGGGCATGGGTTCCTTACACCACAAGAAGGAAAAACGTTCATATGTACATATGTCCCATAATCCTTTGTTTTCTCGTTAGGAGGTGTTCAACGCAGTGGTACACTTATAACACACAAAACTCATAATAAATGCTCGAAATGTTCTCCTCTTGCTTTTATGCATGCCTGTACTCGTCGAATCATGAGGTAAAAATCCTCAGGATTGAGGTCGCGAGAACGTGCAGGCCATGGAACTGGTCCTCCTCTGCCTATCCCTCCATGCTGTCACGTGTGATGTACCAGATGCCATAGCCTATTGTCTTGTACTAATACCTGAATCGTCTTCGACACACTTTAACATCTGTTCTTCGCGTTCCGGCGTACGAATAGCTCTTGGTCTTCCTCGATCAATAGTACGTGGTGCAACGGTTCCTGTCTCAGCAAGGCGACGATAAACAGTGACAAAGGTTGGATGACTCGGTTGTCTTCGGTCTGGAAACTTCATCTGAGCCGTGCAGCCTCGCGTCCATTACCATTCGCGCGACCATACATAAAAATCATGTCTGCCTGTTCACGAAATGAATATCCATCCATGGTGGAACGAAACACGTGCAGTTAACTCACTACATGTACACAATTGAAACGTTGAAGACAGACCAATGACAAATGACAAACGTAAACAAGTCTCCATGGCAACACTTCGCCATCTACCATATGTAGTACAATGGGTCAACGCCTTCTATGAATGCATAGAGAAATGAAGTTTTGAGGTTGGACCCCGAAGGCCGTTGAACTCACACTTTTATTGTGACAGGAATTACGCGAAAACCAAGGATTATGGGACATATGTTCATATGAACTTTTTTTCCTTCTTTTGATGTGAAGAACCCATACCCGAAGTTTGTAAAAGTATTTCTGAAACACCTTGTATATTATAACGTGTTAGATTCTTTAAGTAAGATATTATACAATAAGTTCATAGGTATTGATTCTGTCATTTTGTTATAATAAAAACACATATACATACATAATTTTACAAAACTATACTTAAAATGTTCACGTTTGATGATGCATTTTTCTTGGTTTGTTTACAGGTAAGTTGCTGAATGAACTTACACTGCAGTAATCAGCGGTAAGTTGTTTGTCATTTTAATAATTATAGCACTAGCCAACAAGTTGTTTCTACCAGTAAATAACCGACTGTTGTGCTCAAAGCCAAATTTAAACATGATTGCAATACTCCATTTGAAAGTTTTTATACGCAACTTAAATTGAGGCGGTAAAGTCAGCAGAAATTTATTTTTTAGTTTTCAAACACCTCGTATACTTGACTACGAATGCGGTCAAAATTGTTTGATTTATAACTTATCTTCATTTAAAACTGATTTAAAGAAATACGTTTTGTTGTATTTTATTCTGTCTACATTAGAAAAAATAAGAAGGAAAAATGCAATTTTATTGAAGAAAGCAATAACCATTTCACTGTTATATTTTTTAAAAACGTTATTTATTTTAAGTCGCCCAAACTCGAAAAAGTCTATTCGCGACTCCTACATTAATACAGTAGTGGTTGAACATTAATAGATTTCTTGGAATATACAGTGTTATTCAAAAAGAAGGAACAGGCTTTAAATATTTATTTCTACTGAACGACAATAGATGGCGCCACTTGCGATACATCACTGAATATAGAAAGGTTCAAAATTTTATTTTATCTGGAAATAATTGTTCCTTCACATAAGCCGTGTGTTGGACAGGGTTGGAAAGGTAGAATCAGATAACTGAAAAATTCAATGCCATAGGCGGGATTTGAACCACGGATCTCCCGGTCTCCATCCGGTTGCTCTAACCACTGAGCTACCATGGCAACATGCCGACACGACATTAATTTCTCCATCTCATTCTCATTTTCCCCGGTAAGCCCCAAGGAGATCTCAAATTGTATTGAGATGTCATACCCCAATAGCGACTTACATTCTTTGTAAATACTTAAGTCCCGGGCTTTATAGTTACAACCACTATTGGGTCAATTAATGGAATTGATTGTTCTTTCACACAAGCCATGTGTTGGACAGGTTTGTAAAGGTAGAATCAGATGACTAAAAAATTTATTTTATCTGTTTAAAATGAGCGCCATTTGTTATGCGAGGACGAGCAGTGATTTTCCGTTTGCATACGCAACCATCTTCTACAAATTTATTGTATCAATTGTAAATTTTTTATGACGAGGCGGCTCTTTGTTGAACTTACAGCGAAATGCACGCTGCAATGAAACAATGGATTCATTCTTTGCATAATGTTGCCCACAATATGGCTTTTCCTGTGGCGTCGCCATTTTCTCGTAAACATACACAGCACCGCTGTTGGCACGAATGGAACTAATAGGTGGAGCCCAAAACTTTGAACTTTCCTCTATTCATTAGAAATAAATATTTAAAGTCTGTTCCTTCTTTTTGAGTAAACCTGTATATAGATAATATCATTTGATAATAAACACATAAAGTTTTTCTTATGCAATAAAAGAGCAGTTACAGTTATATTACAATTATTTTAAATTTCATTCTAGAGTTGTATATTTTGTAAGAACATTATAATCTCTTTATACATTGTTGAATCACTAAGACAGCTAATATTATGTGGGATGTTATATAGTTTCCTGTGAGGCAATCTGTGAGTAAATGGGAAACTGTCCTTGGAGTTTTGTATGTTAAACACTGCGGCTGAGTTTCTTTGGTGATAAGACTAATAAATATGAGATTTGTGTATTTCTTCGTCCCGAGTAGATATGTAAAATGCTTGCGAATGTTTTACTTAATTGTTTGCATTCTATATTCTTCATAAAATCATCCATTACGCCAATTTGAATGAGATTCAGCTACCAGCATGCAGCAAGCAGATACTACATGTCAAAATTTTTATTTTGAAGCTGACGTGATACGCCCTTTAGCTGATTTTTAAATCACTGTATATGCATTTGTGTATAAGAGTCGTGTATTTGAGTTGTTGTTGACGTAAAAACATCGTAACTTGTTGGCTAGTGTTCGCATGAGTAATGTAAACAGTTTGGAGCACATTAAAGTACTTTAATTGTGAGTAAGGGCACGCGTGTTCCTCGCTGCTCCATTTGTGTGTCACTCGTGAACAATAAGTTTTTCCTGTAATGCATTAAACATAACTTCTCATGCACTCTCCATTACGTTCCACTGAGAATGAAAACACTTGAGAGAGCGAGTTTGTTTGGAGAGCCTGACGACTCGCAACTACCTCTTGTGATATCTTTTTGAAACTTTCGCTACCGACGAGAAGAATTGTCGCTTGTTGTTTCCTTATTGCTTGTAACAGCAAAGGAAGCCTAACTTAGTGATAAAGTAACGCATTTGCGAATAGAATGGAAAGATACATAGTTACATTAACAAAAACCTCTAATCTGTTGCATTCAGTTCTGCCGACTGCCTTTTTTTACTTTCTCTACTACGTATAGTAAGCAGGGGAAGTATTGCATTCCACCCAAAAATTCGATACCGAGATTTCACCTGAAATACATGTTTTGAGACCTCCTGAATCCAAAAAAAGTATTTTTGGAAACATGTCTGTGTGTGTGTGTGTATGTGTGTGTATCTGTGAACAGCATAACTCAGAAACGAACAGTCGGATAAACACCAAACTTGGTATTTAGGTCCAGTATCTTCCAGAGATGCGACACGAAGGTTTTCAAGAAAATCCCCCCACCACAGACTACCCTTTACATGGAACATTTTTCGAAAATATTAATTTTCTCAAAAATGGCTCTAACGATTTTGATTAAAATATCATATGTTTAAGATAATGCTATGAGAAATGAAATGTATATCTCGAATTTTCTGGGAATGTCTCCAAAAGTATTCTTCATTGTGAACGACTTTTGCATAACTGGTAAACCATAAGAGATAGTCAAAAGTTTACTACACAAAAAATGTAGATCGCATTAAAATACACAACTTATGTCATATACATTTCTTTTGTTGAGTTAACCGTTTTCGAGATATTGCTTGTTATTTCCTTAAATTTTCCAATACTTATACTTCTCAAATTCGTTATTCATTTTTTTATGTCCTGGACATGCAAAGAGAATGGAATTCGCCACATAGCAACCAGCGTTAAAATATTTGACTATCGCTTAAAAGCTACCATATTCCCCTTGCATCTACAAGAAAATTACCAATAAGATTGACATCTCGATATCTCGATTAACATGAAGCATATGGAGAATAGGCGTTTGTAAAAATAGATTGTACAAGAGTAGAGAAAGTCATGTGAGTGTAACACATCAGAGTTTTTGTTGAAGGAACCCAAAATATGTATTTTGGATGATATTTTGATATAGCATTTTTGGGTGGAATGCAGTACTTCTCCGTATATAATATTATTCTGGAAGTTACCTTTGTTTACATGCGCAAGTTTATTCCATTTATCAGGAGTTGTGTTTGTGTTTACATAACACATTTCTAAGCTAGGAGATTTCAATAATTTAATTCTTCTTGTTTCTTATAATTGTATTGTTTATAATCAATCAAGGCGACTTGACAAAGGAGGAATTTTCTCTGCGCAGTTTGGATATCTTAAGTCCAAGCGTTAGCTTAGTTACTTTTAGATCAGAATGATTCAAATACGTAATACAACGCTTAGCTATGATTCTGTCACATGCATATACCCAGAACGTTAATTAGAATAACAAATGTTGCTCCGGAAACAACTAAATGGTTGTTGACTAAAGTAACAAGTCAGGAGCATAAATATATTAGAATATCAAGCAATCAGAGCCACTGACTAATGTAAAACTTAATGGAATTATTTATTTTCGTTTCTTAGTCTCCTAGCTCTCGTTTCTAGTTCTTTTCAGCGGCCTCGAGCTTTATTTCAGCGACAGAAAGATGCCTTCCGACTCCTTAAACATATCTTGGCAGTGAAACAAAATGTAGACGGCTTTAAATACTAACGAGATTATTTATGAATGTAGGACGAAGATATTTCTCCTTTTTAAAATAAAATGTACGTTTCATGCAGGAGTTTGTCGCTGTTATACATTTATTGCTTAATTCAAACCTTAGTGGCTTTCCCAAATAAAATCTAAAATAGTAGTATCAAACCACTGAAACATTCAATGCCATATCCGGGATTTGAACCACGGATCTCCCAATTTCCGTTCGGTTGCTCTACTATCAAGCCCTTAAAGTGCTTACAACATCGTAAATCATCATGGGGGTGTGTCATCTCAATGCAAATTGAGATCTCCTTGCGGTTTACCGGGAAAAACGCGAATCAGTTGGGGAATTTAATATCGAACGGCATGTTGCCATGATAGTTCAGTGGTTAGAGCAACCGGACGGAGACCATGACATCCGTTGTTCAATTCCCGCCTTATTCTACCTCTCCAACCTTATTTACACGGTTCGTTTGGAAGAAAAATTAATTCCAAATAATGTGTTATTTATCTAAAAGTAAATCTGATGTGTTACACTCACATGACTTTCTCTACTCTTGTACAGACCATTTTTACAAACGCTTATTCTCCATATGCTTCATGTTAATCGAGATGTTAATCTTGTTGCTAATTTTCTTGTAGATGCAAAGGAATTGCTAGGCTTTAAGCGATAGTAAAATATTTTAAGAGCTGGTTGCTATGTGGAGTATTCCATTCACTTTGCATGACCAGGACGACCAAAAAAAATTATATATATATATATATATATATATATATATATATAATAACGAATTCCCATTTGAGTAAAAGTATAAGTATTGGAAAGTTTAAGGGAATAACAAGCAATATCTTGAAGATGGTTCGCTCAACAAAAAAATTGTATATGACATAAATTGTGTATTTTAACGCGATCTACATATTTTGTGTAGTAAACTTTTGTCTATCTCTTATGGTTTACCAGTTATGCAAAAGGCGTTCACAATGAAGATTACTTTGGAGACATTCCCAGAAAATTCAAGATATACATTTCATTTCTCATGAAAGTACCTTAAAAATATGATATTTTAATCAAAATCGTTAAAGCCATTTTTGAGAAAATTAAAATTTTCGAAAAATGTTCCATGTAAAGGATAATGTGGGGTGGAATGATTTTCTTTAAAACCTTCGTGTCGCATCTCTGGAAGATACTGAACCTAAATACCAAGTTTATCCTACTGTTCGTTTCTGAATTATGATGTTCACAGACACACACAGGACATGTTTCCAAAAATGTTTTTTTTTGTATCCAGGGGGTCTCAAAACATGTATTTCCGGTGAAATCTCGGTATCGAATTTTTGTGTGGAATACAATACTTCCCCTACTTACTATACGTAGTAGAGAAAGTAAAAATGGGTAGTGGATAGTTCGGACAATGCTTGTTTCAGTACGCTGTGAAGATAAGGGTATGTTTTTAAATACGAGTTGTATCTTAAAAGATTGTGAAAACTGTGTTGAAAGAAAGTATATTTTATATATTGTGAAATTAAAAAAAGTTAGTCAAAATTCAATATTCAGGAATTGTTATTTTATTACATAATGGACCCTAGTTTAAAAACGTCCCTCGTAACAGAGTTTCGAGTGTGAGTAATTCTAAATAATTTATTGCTGTATTTGATGGTATTTGATTGCATAGTTCACTGTATGTAATACTCTTGGACTCGGTATTTTTACCTCTGTAGTTAAACAAATTCATGGTGGCAATACTTATCAAAATTATTCTTTTTTATTTTTTTAGAGCTGTATGTCATAATGATGCCTGCCGCTGCGTTAATGATGTCCTGAAACTATCCTCAAGATTTCCTTTGTTTTTCTTTTTAAACTCGTCTTGTAGATTTTGATCATTAAGTGAAAGAAACGCCTTTTGTTTTTATATGTAGTAAAAGTTTAGGTTTACAATAACATTTCTATATTCCGGATATTGTTGTATGGTATATCGTCTTGTAACATTCTTATTTCTGGGTTGATCTTTATTTAATTTAGAACTAATTTTCTAAACTTTTCAACACCGCTCTTTCACTTCAAAACCATCCTCTAGGTTTCTCCTTCTGTTCTAAAGCTATTACTTTCTCTACTACGTATAGTAAGTACGGGAAGTATTGTATTCCACCCAAAAATTCGATACTTTTATGACCAATAAAATGTATATCTTGAATTTTCTGGGAATGTCTCCAAAAGTATTCTTCATTGTGAACGACCTTTGTGTAACTGGTAAACCATAAGAGATGGACAAAATTTTACTACATAAAAATGTAGATCGCGTTAAAATACGCAATTTATGTCATATACATTTTTTTGTTGTTGAGTGAACCATTTTCGAGATATTGCTTGTTATTCCCTTAAATTTTACAATACTTATTTCCTCAAATGGGAATTCGTTATTCATTTTTTGTCTTGGATATGCAAAGAGTATTAATCTGTGGCAAAGAGAATGGTGCTGCATATAGCAATTAGGTATTAAGTGATATGCTTAAAGGCTACTGCATTTCTATATTGCCCTTGCAAATACAAAACAAGGGGAACATAATAGGGCTTAAGCGATAGTCAAATATTTTTAGAACTGGTCGCTATGTGTAAAATGTAATTCTCTTTGCATCTCAAAAGATCTTTTCTGCAAATGAAATAGATGGATAATAATAATTTGTAAAAATAGTTTGTACAAGAGTAGAGAAAGTCATGTGAGTTTAACATATCAGATTTTTTTCTGTTAAAATTTATTTCTTTGACTTTTTGACAACTGTAATGTTTACTTATTGTACATCTCCAGTAGGCATCTTAAAGCTGTCCATTTGCTTCACAACTTCCATATTGAATATACATCTTGCCTTCTTTGCTTAATCTGTGTTTTAAAACCTTTATCAGTGCTATGCAAATGGAGAAGTAATATCCAATCCTTTGGTTTTTCGTCTCAGCATTTCTCAAGAAAAATAAGGTAAATTTGGCTTCATTACGAAACGGTGAAAAGCAAGAATGACATTATTTCTCACCTAAGTATGCTTAACTTTTCTTTCACGATTGTATTATACATCACATCAACAATTAACATAATATGTTAATAAACTGAAGTACATAAGTGCATATTGCCAAATTAGGTAGTCTCCTCTAATTCCCATAAAAGCAATGTCCCCTCCCGTTTCTCTCTGCAATATGGTTCTAACAGGTATTTTCAGAAAAAGAAATAGGGACATCAAATGCGCACTCTAAACTCAGGAAGACAAATTAAGAGACTTGGAATCATTAACTCAGGGAAGTTTATCCATTAATAATTTTGTATATTTTCGATTCTAAGTAAGAAAAAAATCAGTAAATACCTACTTCTACAAAACAAATTAAATTTTACTAATCAAATCATTTTCCCTAGAATTTTTTAATTAAATTTAATTAATAAATAGGTCCGTTTTCACCAAATGCTTTTTTTTCCAAAATTGAGTAGCCTAATTTTTGGAAGAAAAACGACGATGAATTACCTCGCATCTGAGGTTGTCCCTTCGTGTGGTAAGTAGTTGTGTAAGGTTACGTTTGATTAAGTTTGTAGGTTAGATCAGTTGCATATTTATAGTGCAAATTGAATGCGCCAATGGTCATCGATATTAAGGTTGTCTTTGACAAAAGTATCCCTTTATATATCAAGTAAATGAAGGAATTTAATTACTAGAATTCAGATATTCATACGTAAGATGTAAAACATATTTTTAAAACCCCAGAAGCAGTTTGCATATCTGGCTTCTGTCTCAGAAGTTGTGAACTTGTATATATTAGGTTAGGTTGGATTATACAACAAAGGGCGACACCTTGCGTACTGCCACCTACATGGATGTATTACACCTACTGTCCCCCTGGAAGAAGGTATGAAGTGAAGGAATCACAGGAAACTACAGGCCAAGACGCGTGGAAGTCACTATCAGATCCAGGCTCGAAGAAGCGTTCACTGCTGGAGTGGATAGAAGTGGATAAACGATCCGTCAACCAAACAGCCCTCTAGTGTCCACGGGGAGTACTCTATCCTTTGAGCAAGCATTCCGATGAAACAGAAATTATAGAACGTAAATCGTGGTAGATAAGAAACCATCCCAAATTCGCCTAGCGATCAGGGAAATCTACGAAAAACCCAAGATAACGGTGGGCGGTCGAGGAATTGAACCCCGTTCCACCCGAGCCTCATACCTTACCGTGCAGCCATCTCCCTCCTGTAAATATTATTTTATGGTGTTTTCATCAACACCACAGGACAGAACATAAGCGTTAAAGAAAAGCTTGATGTCTGGCTTTCCCTACAAATCAGCGATGCGACGCTTGAATCTATTTTTTCCTAGTCAATCTACATTTTTTACTATGACAGACTTTTCCGGTGTGTTCTTTACCGATTTCTTGAATCCTAGTTCACCGAAGTTTCCACTTTTTATTTGGAGTAAAAAACTTTCAAACTTTATCCAAGCTTTACGTTTCCACCCGCTTTTAGCAGTGCATTCAGAAGTTGTCTGTCTGCTTTCGTCTGCTTTCATAGCAACCGTTCCTCCATATTTTTACTCATTTGAATGTTTGTGGGGTAGGCACGTATTTCCCATGTTCGCTAACCGAAACTTCCGGAATGACCCCACCGGACCGTTTTATTGTTTCCCTCCGGGAGTCGGTATTCTGAAGAGAACAAAGCGACCGAGGATTAATATAAAGGAGTCATAGACAAAGTGGGATTCCTAAGTTATTTACTGCGACAGGAAAAAACAAGTGCGCTCGAATCATCGAAAGTATGTAGCGCGACTTTAAATAGCTAGTGAATTACATAGGGGTGTTCAAGAGTGTTTTCGCTTCATATATGAAATACCTACAGGCTACTCAGGATTTAGTAATTATGTGCAAGTGTGTTCTTGACTATTGCGGCGATTTGTTTTCAAAGTAGACTAGAATTACATTTTACTGCAATTTCTGGCGTGTTAGTAACTCAAAATCAATGCCACTTTCAAAACCCGCGTCTGCCATTTTGGATTCTGCTATCAAGGCTTGTAGATTAATCGTACGAGATTAATCGTTATCATAACGTTTTAGTTGATGTATCTCATGAGTCTGGTCCCGTAGTCAGTCGGTAGAGCACCTGACTACTGTGCGAGGGGTTCCGGATTCGATTCCCGGCTGGGGAGTAGAAATTTTTCTCTATCATCCTCAGAGTCTGGAAGTGTTCTAATGGTTAAAACCCAAAAAGTGTAAGAAACCCAACTGTCCTCCGTGATATTGTGGTTACTATGCTACCCCTAGTTCCCAAGGTCGAGGTAGGGCGTAAAAATCCTTAGCATGGTGGTCCCGTGTCGTAGATTTACAGCACATAAAAGAACCTCAAGCCTGATAAAGAGACTGAGCAAAATTACCAGTATTTCACGCCCAATATGGAATGGGACACTAAGGACCACAGCAGTTAACGAGCGTCCATAAATAAAATTAAGTTTTATTGCCAACAGGCAATAAGTTCCAAAGAACTTAGCGGGGTATAAATGGAACTAACCAAAATAAAGACACAATGTCACATTTAGTCTTGGGATGTTAATGTTTTCCTAGATCAGAATGAAATCAGTTTTTAGCGTTTTTGACCTCAGTGAGACTGAATCCATTCAAACTGATATTTATATATTTCAGGCCTCTCTCAAAAACTTAATATATTATAAAATAAGGAAGAGCTTGTAGCAAAATATTCAGTGCAATATTATAAGCAATCTTAAAGCGAAAACGTATTACAGAATTTGAAATTCGGTTGAACAATTATGTCTGTTTGGAAGGCTTTGAAATATTTGGCACATTTACTTTTCCTTTCTTTATTTATTTCATATTTCACCTCTCCAGCTATCCGCCGCCCTCATCCCGACTGGGGATCATATCTAAATTTTCAATTTTTTGTCAAATTTAATGCTTTACAAAACTCTCTAAGAGTCTTGTCCAATCCTGTCAAATACTGAAAAACATGTGACAATTTTTCTTGTAAACTCTTGAATTGAAACAAAATTTGATGTATTACACTCACATGACTTTCTCTACTCTTGTACAAACTATTTTTACAAGCGCTTATTCTCCATCTACTTCTTGTTAATCGAGATAAACATTTCCGAACTCTATCTTATTGCCAATTTTCTTGTAGATGTAAGGGGAATATATATTTACAAGGGGAATATAGAAGTACAGTAGCCTTTAAGCATAGACATATCTCTTAATAGCTGGTTGCTAGGTGCAGCACCATTCTCTTTGCAACAGATTAATATTCTTTGCATATCCAAGACAAAAAAATGAATAACGAATTCCCATTTGAGAAAATAAGTATTGAAAATTTAAGGTAACAACAAGCAATATCTCGAAAATGGTTCACTCAAAAATAAAAAATGCATATGACATAAATTGTGTATTTTAACGCGATCTACATTGTTTGTGTAGTATAATTTTGTCTATCTCTTATGGTTTACCAGTTATGCAAAAGTCGTTCACAATGAAGAATACTTTTGGAGACATTCCCAGAAAATTCAATATATACGTGTTATTTTTCATGAAAGTATCTTGAACATATGATATTTTAATCAAAATCGTAAGAGCCATTTTTGAGAAAATTAAAATTTTCGAAATATTTTCCATGTAAAGGGTAATCTGGGGTAGGGGGATTTTCTTGAAAACCTTCGTGTCGCATCTCTGGAGGATACTGAACCTAAATACCAAGTTTGGTACACGGATATGTTTCCAAAAATGTTTTTTTTTGGATTCAGGGGGTCTCAAAACATGTATTTCCGGTGAAATCTCGGTATCGAATTTTTGGGTGGAATACAATACTTCCCCTACTTAATATACGTAGTAGAGAAAGTAAAAAGGTTTGGGAAAATACCGAATTCTCTGAGTAATCTGAGAAAAAAAATTCTATTTCCAAAGCAGGAATTTAAGGGAGGTAATTGTATTACAACGTAGCTGTATACCAGTTTAAATGTAACTCATAAGAATAGGAGAGTATTAAGGCGGTGAATAACCCTACTTACAAAGCCGACTCAAGGGCAATAATGGGAACAGTACACGATGTTTCTAGCAATAGCGGATTCTTGAGCCTCTAAGCTTTGTCGCATCTATAGCCGATAATCGAATATTGTCCCGAACGACATACCTGATTATAGGTCATCTCTTTGAAGGAGCAGTATTCGATTAATCAAGACGATGCAGTGGTTACTCCAGACCGCCCCGGGACAGCAATCGTTGCTAGAGATTGAGTGGTTTATATCCCCAAGATAGCAAAGTCAAGTGGAAGTAACGAGACTGGGACCTCCGGACAGCACTCGTGTGTGTGTGTGTGATCTTTTCTACTTGTTCTCCTTCTGCCTTCTTTAACCCGGCAGGCGGTTACAGACGGACTGTGAGTATAACATAACAGTATATCTGTTGTCGTGTCTTCCACCTACATTTAAATTTAATTCTGAACTGTTGAATGCTCTTAAGGCATTTTTATTAAAGCATCTAAAGAAACAAATAAGAGAGTCACAGTCACATAACTATCTCTGCCCTTTGGGACTTCACAGGTATGCCTTGTAATTCTGCGTATTTAAAAAGCTCATTCTTTCAACTTTACGTTAATAACGACAGAAGTATCTACATTACATGGTTATAACATTACTATCTCAATAGTATGCTATTTTAATCAAAATCGATATAGCTGGGTTTATGAGTAAACAACTTCATCTTTATACATATAAGCGGTTATTAAGTAAGCAATTGGTCTTAACTGACTTTTTGTCTTTGGGTTATTTTTCAACACACAGACCCTTTCCTTTCGATGCTCTTTTTACTTTCTCTACTACGTATAGTAAGTAGGGAAGTATTGTATTCCACCCAAAAATTCGATACCCAGATTTCACCGGAAATATATGTTTTGAGATCCCATGAATCCCAAAAAAGCATGTGTGTCTGTGAACAGCATAACTCAGAAACGAACAGTCGGATAAACCCAAACTTGGTATTTAGATTCAGTATCTTCCAGAGAGGCGACACAAAGGTTTTCAACAAAATCCCCCACCCCAGATTACTCTTTACATGGAACATTTTTAGAAAATTTTAATGAAATGAAATGTATATCTCGGATTTTCTCCAAAAGTATTCTTCATTGTGAACGACTTTTGCGTAACTGGTAAACCATAAGAGATAGACAAAATTTTACTACACAATAAATGTAGATCGCGTTAAAATACACAATTTATGTCATATACATTTTTGTTGTTTAGTGAACCATTTTCGAGATATTGCTTGTTATTCCCTTAAATTTTCCAATACTTTTTTCTCAAATGGGAATTCGTTATTCATTTTTTTATACGTACTGGACATGCAAAGAGAATGGAATGCGCCACATAGCAACCAGCTATTAAAATACTTGACTATCGCTTAAAGTCTACCATATTCCCCTTGCATCTACAAGAAAATTAGCAATAAGATTAACATCTCGATTAACATGAAGCATGTGGAGAATAAGCGTTTGTAAAAATAGTTTGTACCAGAGTAGAGAAAGTCGTTTTATTTGGTGTGGAATGAAACACTTCCCCCACCTCAATAAGCAGTAGTCATTAGGAACAAAAAACCTGATGTGTTGCACTCATATGACTTTTTTCATTCTTCTACAGACTATGTTTACAAATGCTTATTCTTCACCTACTTCATGTTAATCGAGATAACACTTACAGAAACTACCTTATTTCTAATTTTCTTGTAGGTGCAAGGGAAATGGTTCACTGGCAAAAAAAAAGTAAATGACATAACTTGCGCGTTTTTACGAAATCTACATTTTTGTTAGTAAAATTTTGTTTATCTGAGAAGTCATTCAGAATAAAGAGGAATTTTGGGGAAATGCACAGACAATTTATGATATACATTTAATTTGGCGAAAAACTATCTTAAACATGATATTTTAATCAAAATCGAAGGAGCCATTTTTGAGAAAATCAAAATTTTCGAAAAAAGTTTCATGTAAAGGGTACTCTGGGGTGTGGGATTTTCTTTAAAATTTTTGTGTCGCATATTTGAGAGGTACTGAACCTAAATACCAGGTTTGGTATTTATCCGACTTTTCGTTTTTGAGTTATGCTGTTCACAGTTACAGAGACACACACCTTTTTCTAAAAAGATTTTGTTTTGGATATTTGAAGTTCTTTCTGTTCTTTCCCTTTGTTTTTTAATTTTATAAAAAGCAACAGGTATATATTAGGATAACAATTCAAATTATACATATCGCATCAAAGGAAATCAGGGAATTGTTAAAAGACTTCCGATAATGATGTAAAGCATTGATGATCACGTTTCCTCTCTTTCCTTTCGTTGAGCTTAATTCCACAGGAAGCTAAAAATCAAATGCAATGACATAATTAATTCTTTGAATGGAAACATTACCAGGAACGAGATAGCTGAGTGTAGACGTTCGCACAGGGAGGAATTACAAAATCCTGGTTTCGATAACTTGACTAGGGAGTGTGATGTTACAGGTGAATGATGAGTTGGTGTGTGCTTTCTGTTGCTCAGTTGTCCATATGAAATATGAAGTAAGGTATTTAAGTTCAGTTACCTCCAAGGCTGCGACTCGAAGATTTTCAAGAAAAAAAAAATTGATGTGTGTTCACACGACTTTCTCTACTCTTGTACAAACTATTTTTACAAACGCTTATTCTCCATATGCTTCATGTTAATCGAGATGTTAATCTTATTGCTAATTTTCTTGCAGATGCAAGGGGAATTGGTAGGCTTTCAGCGATAGTCAAATATTTTAAGAGCTGGTTGCTATGTGGAGTATTCCATTCTCCGTGCATTACCAGGACAAAAAAAAATGAATAACGAATTTCCATTTGAGAAAACCTATAAGCATTGGAAAATTTAAGGAAATAACAAGCAATATCTCGAAAATCGTTCTCAACAAAAACAATGTATATGACATAAATTGCGTGTTTTAACTGATCTACATTTTTTGTGTACTAAAATTTTATCTATCTCTTATGGTTTGCCAGTTATGCAAAAGCGTTCACAATGAAGAAGTCTTTTGGAGACATTCCCTGAAAATTCGAGATATGCATTTCATTTTTCAGGGAAATATCTTAAACATATGATATTTTAATCAAAATCTTTAGAGCCATTGTTGAGAAAATTAAAATTTTCGAAAAATGTACCATGTAAAGGGTAATCTGGGGTGGGGGATTTTCTTGAAAACCTTCGTGTCGCATCCTTGGAAGATACTGAACCTAAATACCAAGTTTGGTGTTTATCCGACTGTTCGTTTCTGAGTTATGCTGTTCACAGACACACAGACACACACACGGACATGTTTCTAAAAATGCTTTTTTTGGATTCAGGGGGTCTCAAAACATATATTTCCGGTGAAATCTCGGTATCGAATTTTTGGGTGGAATACAATACTTCCCTTACTTACTATACGTAGTAGAGAAAGTAAAAACCCACCAGAATCTTCCCTTTATACGGAAAAAGTTAGTTATTTGTGATTTTTCTATATAAAATAAGGCTCAAGCTATTTCGATAGAAATGCCATGTTTAAGATCTTTGGATGACAAATAAAATGCATATCTTGAATTTACTGTGAATGGCTTGTAAATCCTATTCTTTGTGAATAAATTTTATATAGTTTTGTATAACTTGTAAACTATAAGAGACTTGTTACATAAAATATGTAGATCTTGTTAACACACACAAAAGCGTGAAATATGTTGTGTGACATTTTTCCAGATATATTTCGGGCTGTTTCTCCCTGCTGATAATACAAAGAGTGGAATTTCAAATCCATCACATTGTCACCGGTTTTTAAAGATTTGACTATCGTTTCAACCTCATAAATAAATAGATTTATTGGTTTTAACGACGCTGTCAATTAACAGGATCATATCAGCGCCGTCAATATACTGTGAGAAGATGGTTTGTATTGAAGGAGTTGTATTATAGTTCTTATGTTGGAGAGCCGAACTTGAAGTTGGTTACAACCGCACGTATAGTACCCGCTTTCCGGTAGCCTTCGCCCGAAAAAAATGTTTAAAAAAATATTAACTTTGTAATTTTGACTGTTTCTTTAAATAGTATATATTTAAGTTTGCCTCGGCTGCGTCAGTATTTTTTTGTTAGAGACATGGATGTCTTAGCAGGGCGTGGTGCGACTGAAATGTAGGCTTACACAGATTTTAAGTTTTTCTTCACTCCATTTATTAATGCTTGACACGATTTAAATAACACTTCACTGATATAGAGAGCTGTGAGATTCTTTTGTTAATTACTTGCACTTTTTATACACGTTAACTATTTTCTCACACAAAATGCGTATTAAATTTCTCGAAGACGCATCTCACGTCTGATTAGTAACACTGACTGCTAGCAACGCGTCCAGTTATGAGCACTGTCTACAAGCAGCTGACTTCTAGATTTGTAAATTTTGCTGTATTTCAGTTTCTGATTGGCTATTCCTAATCCAATAGAATACTTTTATTTAACTAAAGCTTTTTTCTGGATGTTGATTGGCTAATTTATAAACTGTCACAAAAACTACATTATTGTTACTCCAAGAGTCACAAGTAGTATTGTTAAACTTTCTTACTCATTATTGACTCAAGGTTACCTCATTGTTACCTCATTGTTAGCAACTTTTAACCCATTATTCTTACAGCTTCTACATTATTAAATTACGTAATACATTCAAATAAGATTATTACATGTATACAATAATATAAACATATACAATGACTGTAATGTACACTTTTTATATATTGTTACATACACGTTATTGAATTTATATATTATATAATTAGACTGAAATCATTTAAGTGTTAAAAATACTGCCACAACTGTAATTTCGTCCCGCAGCAGGTCTTTTACGTTAGTAAATCTACTGAAGTGGGGCTGTCTCTTTTAAGTGCACTTAAAGCCATCGGCCTGGACCGGGTTTGAACGCGAACCTTGGGATCAAAATGCCATTGCCTAACCAACTAAGCCACCCACACTTCTCTATCGCCCTTGTACCTACAACGAAGTGTACAATAAAAGCACTCTGCAAATGCTCATCTGTATCTATTAATAAGAAGGAGGTTGAAGAATAGTGTTAGAAGAGCGCGGGGGGAGAAAGTCATGCGGGTGTATCACAAATTTTTTGCCGGAGTTGCCATTCCTGTTGCATCCTTCTAGAAGAAGATAAATGCTGATTTAATTTAGTTGTTTGCGCTTCTAGCGACCCATTTTTATCTATTATTGACAGGTTAATGTAATATTGTGATATGTCCAGCAGAGCGCAGAGTCAATAGGTTGTAAAATTCACCGGCGGGTATCGCTGTTGACCTGAACAAAATGACAGCCGCATACTGCGAGGAAATTGTTTTGTTGTGCCGTGGGCTGTGCAACGGTCATGGCTGCTACTATTGAGGCTAGCTTCATTGAAACGCACGTCAGTGGCGGCTGGTGCCAATCTCTCAACTATATATTATCGTATGCAGGCATAGTGAAGCACGCTACTCGGAAGAAATTGTGCATTAATGTTGTTAACCTAACTTTTTACTGCAACTTTGGCCACTTTTTGGAAATTTTGAGACTTGTTAATGCTTGAAATACCAAAGTTTTGTTTTCTTTGGTGATGGCGATAACAATAATAATGCTAATAATAATAAAATATGCAGAAGCGAAACTACAGTGATTTAAAAACAAATCTGATGTGTTACACTCACATGACTTTCTCCACTCTTGTACAAACTACTTTTACAAATGCTTATTCTCCATATGCTTCATGTTAATCCAGATAACATTTTGAGATCCTCATTGCAATTTTCTTGTAGGTGCAAGGGGAATATGGTAGGGTTTAAGCGATAGTCAAATCTTTTAAGAGCTGGTTGATATGTGGAGCGTTCCATTCTCTTTCCAGGACATAAAAGAAAGAATAACGAATTGCCATTTGACAAAAGGCATGAGTATTGGAAAATTCAAATAAATAACCAGGAATATCTCAAAGATGCTTCACACCAAAAAATAAATAAATAAATAAATCTGATGTGTTACACTCACATGACTTTCTCTACTCTTGTACAAACTATTTTTACAATGTCTTATTCTCCATCTATTTCATATTAATCGAGATAAACATTTGCAGAAACGATCTTTTGACATGCAAAGAGAATTACATTTTACACATAGGGACCAGTTCTAAAATATTTGACCATCACTTAAGGCGTACTATGTTCCCCTTGTTTTGTATTTGCAAGGGAAATATAGAAATACAGTAGCCTTTATGCATAGACATATCTCTTAATACCTGGTTGCTATGTGCAGCACCATTCTCATTGCCACAGATTAATACTCTTTGCATATCCAAGACAAAAAAATGAATAACGAATTCCCATTTGAGAAAATAAGTATTTGAAAATTTAAGGGAATAACATGCAATATCTCTAAAATGGTTCACTCAATAAAAAAAATGTGTATGACATAAATTGTGTATTTTAACGCGATCTACATTTTTTGTGTATTAAACCTTTGTCTATCTCTCATGGTTTACCAGTTATGCAAGAGTCGTTCACACTGAAGAATACTTTTGGAAACATTCCCAGAAAATTCTAGATATGCATTTCATTTGTCATGAAAATATCTTAAACATATGATATTTTAATCAAAGCCATTTTTGAGAAAATAACAATTTTCGAAGAATGTTCCATGTAAAGGGTAATCTGGGGGGGGATTTTCTTGAAATCCTTCGTTTCCCATCTCTGGAAGATACTGAACCTAAATACCAAGTTTGGTGTTTATCCGACTGTTCGTTTCTGAGTTATGCTGTTCACAGACACACACACACGAACATGTTTCCAAAAAAGCTTTTTTTTGGATTCAGGGGGTCTCAAAACGTATATTTCCGGTGAAATCTCGGTATAGAATTTTTGGAATACAATACTTCCCCTACTTACTCTACGTAGTGGAGAAAGTAAAAATATATGAGATATAAATGGTATGTTTTAACAAGATCTACATGTTTTGTGCAGAACAATTTTGTCTATCTCTTACGGTTATGCAAAAGCCATTCAGAAAGAAGAGGGCATTCGAGGACATTCCCAGAAAATTCAAGATTTACATTTTGTTTGTCACGAAAATATCTTAAATATATGATATTTTAATCAGAATGGTTATAGCCATTTTTGAGAAACTCAAAATTTTCGGAAATCTTTTCATGTAAAGGGTAGTCTGTGGTGGGGAATTTTCTTGTAAACCTTCGTGTCGCATCTTTGAAAGATACTGATTCTAAATACCAAGTTTGGTATTTATCCGCTTTTTCGATTTTTTTTTCTAAAAATGCCCTTTCGGACTCAGGAGATGTCAATAAATGTATCGGTGAAATAATCGGTATCGAATTTTTGGGTGGGAAGCATTACTTCCCCTGCTTACTATATATGTAGTAGAGAAAGTAAAATATCGGTGGTGTATAATAGGATTATCTACTTGTATTTAATTTCCTAGCATTAATTTACTGTGCTAAAAGGCTTATTTTATACAACATAGAAAAGTCTCACCGTGCGCAATATTTTTGGAAGAAAATAAACGTATTTACTTTGAAGCAGAAGTTGGGAGGTGTAAATTTTCGGACCTTTAATATTGAGGAATAAAAGAATAAGTGAAATTATATGGATATTTACCTTATGCAGTAAGTGTTAATAAAATATTATGCAAATTATAGAATTTCTGCTAGAGGTTTTTGACAGCCAGCTTCGAGAGCTGAGAATGGAAATTCAAGTACCTTCATTTGTTATATGATTGACTGAACAACAGGCAAGCTATGACAACCTGACAGCATCCGTTTGTTAAACAATTCTTCTCTTACAGTTATTTATTCGTTTCAGTGCCATCTGGAGCATCATTTGTCTTTATTCCCATTCTCATAAGCATCCTTTTATTCAACGTGATATAGGTCGACCAAACATGGTATGGCTTTCTGCTTCCAACTCGCTCATTACATTTTGTCGTTAGAAAACAAGTGATACGTTGAAAACTTTGTTCTCAGAATGTGATTCAAATAAATATGAATTTATATTCTGTTTTCATCATGCGAAAACATAAAATAAAATAGTCTACGAACACAATAACTTTCATTTGCTCTCTTTGTGTAGAAAAGAAAACTGGAACTGGTCTGTGTGAACATTACACATTCTCTTTTATGGGGTATGTGGACACACTTGTGCATTACCATCACCTGAGGATAGTGAATTTGGTGGTTTTACATTTCACGGAACGGGCTCAGCAATATATTTAGATACATGAAAATAAATTAGGGAATATACTAATGTAAACTAACTGAATACTTGACAGTATTAAAATTCTGTAAAGATATAACGTAGTAATTTTTTGTACGTCATAGATACATGTAAAATTTGAATAACAAAAAAATCTGATGTGTTACACTCACATGACTTTCTCTAATCTTGTACAAACTATTTTTACAAACGCTTATTCTCCATATGCTTCATGTTGATCGAGATGTTAATCTTATTGCTGATATTCTTGTAGATGCAAGGGGAATGGTAGGCTTTAAGCCATACTCAAATATTTTAAGAGGTGGCTGCTATGTGGAGAATTCCATTCTCATTGCAGTACCAGGAAAAAAAAAAATAACGGATTTGAGAAAAAGTATAAGTATTGGAAAATTTAAGGGAATAACAAGCAATATCTCGAAAATGGTTCACTCAACAAAATGCATATGACATAAATTGTGTATTTTAACGCGATCTACATTTTTTGTAGTAAAATTTTGTCTATCTCTTATGGTTTACCAGTTACGCAAAAGTCGTTCACAATGAAGAATACTTTTGGAGACATTCCTAGAAAATTCAAGATATACATTTTATTTGCCATAAAAATGTCTTACACATATGATGCTTTAATCAAAATCGTTAGAACCGTTTTTGAGAAAATAAAAATTTTCGAAAAATGTTCCATGTAAAGGATAATCTAGGCTGGGGGGATTTTCTTGAAAATCTTCATATCGCATCTCTGGAAGATACTGAACCTAAATACCAAGTTTGGTGTTTATCCGTCTGTTCGTTTCTGAGTTATGTTGTTCACAGAGACACACAAACGCACAGACACACTTACTATACGTAGTAGATAAAGTAAACATCCGTCCGTCCGTCCATTGATGCTTTCATCCTCATCCATCTGTTGTTTTAAAAGGAACTAAATACATCACACATACAGTTAACGATATTTTATCAACTGAATTAGATTCCTTCATCGGAGCATTACTAATTACTTATACAAAGGTTCCAATTAATTAAAAATTCCGCGCATAAGATGTTGATGAATAACATTTATTATGGATGTTAAGATTTTATTGTCTAATAAAACTTCAAATAAATATATAGCAATGTTAGCATGAATTATTTTACCTACTATCTGAGCTAAGAAATAGTGTAAAATGTTCACTTAAAATGGCGTATTTTATGAAAACATTTTCTTATGTATGTTTTCATAAAAAGTAAGATTCACCAGAAATATGTGATGGACCAGTTTTAAAATTCTACAGCTGTCGAGGATAGAAGTGTGGAATCCGAACAGATATGTGTTTTTCTGTTATTATTAAATTTGTAGGGGTTCTTCGTCATCGTAGTTGTAATCTTCTTACCTGCGTCGTCGTAGTTCTCGTCGCTACGTCTTAGGGGTTGTCTTCAGGAATTGATGTCACTGATTTCAGTTAGGAAGCACTCGTCATCATCTCAGGGTACAACTTTCGGCGAATCTATCTGAAATTCTCTATGGTGATTGTTTCGGGGTAGGATGGGGGAATGGTAACAACAGGACATTGACTAGATAGAAACACTGCTTTCACTTTTTCACTCCGTCACGTTTTTATGCTAGAAATCCTGCCAGATTCTCCTGCTGTCACACGTGCGAACCTTTAACGCCATATTCCCTCAATTATCACGTGGTGATGTTCTATCACCGTTCTTTAGGCTCGCGTTAACTTGAAATAATCAGTTGACAAATATTCAGTTATCTATAAGTTAGGATAAATAAGTGATATCGACTAATACCATTAGCACAGTTGATAAATATTCCATACAAATCACTTTGTATTATATAATTGCGCGGCGCTTAACAACTTTAGGAACTTAGCGCCCTCTTCTGAATCGAAGTACTACAAAGTACCCTTAGCGAAGAATCATGACGAACCGTGTAAAATCCACGCTGACGTTCACATATTTAGAGTTACTACTCGCCTCCGGATTTCTGTACATGAAGCCGCGTCTTTGTATCTCATTGGTGCTAGCAGTCATCCTGTGTCTTTATTGGCTCTCCAATTGAAAATTCGAAGCATAAACGCTAAGAAGAGACCCTTGCCCGCAGCGTCTACTTTCTCTTCAAACTAGGTTCTTCCCAAGAAGTACAAAGACACGTAGGAATTTTATGACCCCCCGCTCGGAAAAATACAATGAACATTTTGAAGCGAAGCCACTCTACTTCGCCTAAATCTTGCGGATTTTCTTACGCGGTTACGTATATATTTATTTAACAATATTTGTGAAATTTAAACATATTTACACTTTTTGAAGGGCTTTTGACTGATATAATTACTGTCTCTACTACGTATGGTAAGTAGGGGAAGTATTGTATTCCACACAAAAATTCAATACCGAGATTTCACCGGAAAATATATGTCTTGAAACCCCCCGAATACAAAAAAAGCATTTTTGGAAACATGTCCGTGTGTGTGTCTGTGTGTCTGTCTGTCTGTCTGTCTGTGAACACCATAACTCAGAAACGAACATCGGATAAACACCAAACTTGGTATTTAGGTTCAGTATCTTCCAGAGATGCGACACGAAGGTTTTCAAGAAAATCCCCCACCCCAGATTACCCTTTACATGGAACATTTTTCGAAAATTTTAA
Organism: Deroplatys truncata; assembly: GCA_030765065.1. Lineage (NCBI taxonomy): Eukaryota > Metazoa > Arthropoda > Insecta > Mantodea > Mantidae > Deroplatys > Deroplatys truncata. The sequence goes on along the minus strand of CM060985.1, from coordinate 143,032,663 downwards.
TTTTGTCAAAAATGACTAACGATTTTGATTAAAATATCATATGTTTAAGATATTTTCATGACAAATAAAATGTATATCTTGAATTTTCTGGGAATGTCTCCAAAAGTATTCTTCATTGTGAACGACTTTTGCATAACTGGTAAACTATAAGAGATAGACAAAATTTTACTACACAAAAAATGTAGATCGCGTTAAAATACACATTATGCCATATACATTTTTGTTGTTGAGTGAACCATTTTCGACATATTGCTTGATATTCCCTTAAATGTTTTAATACTTATTTTCTCAAATGGGAATTCGTTATTCATTTTTTGTCTTGTATATGCAAAGAGTATTAATCTGTGGCAAAGAGAATGGTGCTGCACCTAGCAACCAGCTATTAAGAGATATGTATATGCTTAAAGCCTACTCTATTTCTATATTGCCCTTGTAAATATATATTCCACTTATATCTACAAGAAACTTAGCAATAAAATAGAGTCTGCAAATGTTTATCTCGATTAACATGAAGTGGATGGAGAATAAGCGTTTATAAAAATAGTTTGTACAAGAGTAAAGAAAGTCATGTGAGTGTAACACATCAGATTTTTTTAATCCAATTACTTTAAAATTATAGCAAAGTATCAAGTGGCCACGTTAAATTAATCACTAATAATTCATAAGTTAATATTTACTTTTTGTGCAGGTGTACACAGGCGGAAATATCGCTACAGAATTCTCATCAATTATATCTTTAAAGATATGGTTTGCCTCTCAGATCTTCCCACATTAGCCGAGTGTCCTAATAGTGTCCTGCGCTTATCTCTATTTATTTACCATTGCTTCCAAATATTGTTCATGGTTTTATTTCGCCAGTCCGTTGTGGCGCCACATTCGCTCAGAGCACCTACCTACCACCTCTGCAGTCATTTCAGCCGCTACCTCTGGGCTACGTGTGAGGTAACCACCTGAACAGTTAACAAACAAGCGACCTGTCGAAAACTGTTCACTGCAAACAATTGTCAATTTGGTTATCCTTGTACAATTATTGAGGCCCTCAAGCAAATCAGTACAATTAAAACTCTCGAGTTTGAAACAGCAACAACGTTAAACGGGGCGAACTTTTTCCACTCCTTCCTTTGAGCAGAAGATTTTAATACAGAATATCAACCGGCGCCGAAGTTTATATAAAGTTTCGTTTATTAATCTTGCAAGCTCGTGTGTACTATGGATGAATCTAAAAATATTTTACATAAATTGGAAGCATATCTAAATTTTAGCTAAGGGGGTACGTTGTGTTGCGAGAATAGTATCCATTATTATGGATATTATCAAGAATACTCCTAAAGCTTGTATACTCTTAATTTCTCACCGATATAATGGTTGAAATACAACGATATATACAGAGTTTATTAACAAATTCAGCTTCTCCAAATTGGAGGCTGCCATAAACAACATACTAAACAGCAAAACGAAAGAAATATAAATAAGAGTATAAATATCTGTTAATAAATTATATAAAACACCATCTTATAATAACTATAATCCACGAATATAAGGGCCCTCAGATTTATTAGCCCTTTATGCCTAATAACGTCATTTTAGTTCAACAAGACCCTCATCTCAAACCGTTTTGAACCTCGGACTGCATACGTTTGCGACTTCGTAAACAGGGTGATCTAAAGCGGCAATGCAAAACTGTTTTTCACTAGGACTATTGTGCGTTCTTTGCACGCGAGATAGAAGTGACCACCGGTCACAGAATTTGCATGACTAAGTGCTACTTCCGAACTGGAAGGATACGAGGTTACAATATTGGCAGCTGTGTGAATGCTTTTCTCCGTTCCTGCCCAGAATTTCATCCAGTCCCGAGACAAAACATGGTTTTTCATTTAGCAAACAAGCAAACAAACAAAAAAATAGAGAAACAACAAAACCTTTATAAGGATTACTTCATTTGTTACTTTCTCTACTATGTATAGTAAGTAGGGGAAGTATTGTATTTCACCCAAAAATTCGATACCGAGATTTCACCGGAAATATATGTTTTGGGACCCCCTGAATCCAAAAAAAGCATTTTTGGAAACATGTCCGTGTGTGTGTGTGTGTCTGTGAACACCATAACTCAGAAACGAACAGTCGGATAAACACGAAACTTGGTATTTAGTTTCAGTATCTTCCAGAGATGTGACACGAAGGTTTTCAAGAAAATCCCCCCACCCAAGATTATCCTTTACATGGAACATTTTACGAAAAGTTTTATTTTCTTAAAAACTGCTCTAACGGTTTTGATTAAGATATCATATGTTTAAGATATTTTCATGACAAATAAAATGTATATCTTGAATTTTCTGGGAATGTCTCCAAAAGTATTCTTCATTGTGAACGACTTTTGCATAACTGGTAAACCATAAGAGATAGACAAAATTTTACTACACAAAAAATGTAGATCGCGTTAAAATACGGAATTTATATCATATACATTTTTTTCGTTGAGTGAACCATTTTCGAGATATTGCTTGTTATTCCCTTAAATTTTCCAATACTTATATTTTTTCTCAATTTCGTTATTCATTTTTTTGTCCTGGTAATGCAAAGGGAATGGAATACTCCACATAGCAACCAGCTCTTAAAATATTTGACCATCGCTTAAAGCCTAGCAATTCCCCTCGTATCTACAAGAAAATTAGCAATAAGATTGACATCTCGATTAACATGAAGCATATGGAGAATAAGCGTTTGTAAAAATAGTTTGTACAAGAGTAGAGAAAGTCATGTGAGCTTAACACATTAGATTTATATTGCTTATGTTAGTGTTTTCTCAGTTGCATAGGGAACAACCTTCAGATATCGACCTTATAATCTCACCTGTATGTCCTCATGCAGCATACTCACAGTGTTATTCGAAATATGGATCCCGAAGCGAAAAGCATAAAAAAATAGATAAAACTAAGCTACTAAATGAGATTAGAGCTCTCCGTAACTTAATAATATTAATAATAATAATAATAATAATAATAATAATAATAATAATAATAGTAATAATAAACATTATCTCGTGGCACTGCAGGCCCTGAAGGACTTAGATCTGCTACCCGAATGCTGACCTTACTCATGGCAGAGTTGGGCGATCATCGAACCGATACGGGGAGGTGGTATTATGGCCAGCATCATACATCCCCAGCCGGAATGTTGGCCTCCGTGGATGATAACGCTGCTTATCGCAGCTCTGCACTTTACTCAAGATGTTGAGTGGGCAACGGGATTTAAAATCCGCACCCCCATGGGTGGGATCGAGCCTGGGCGCATTCCATGGGCGGGAAACAAGCTCCACTCTCTAACTCACAGCGCAGAATCCTGTAACTTTATACCTAAAATGAGCTGTAAGTCATTTAAAAGCTTGACGCTCAGTTGGCTTTCAAATGTACTTTATTCTTGACGAATCTGAATTGTCATCCTAAACCATTTGCATATAAGCGTTTTACTATGATTACCTAGCTTTATGTATGTTGTTTCAAAAGTACGTGCTATGGTTCATGCCAGAATTGAAATATCAAGCGTCTATGTGTTGTGACTATACGCTATTCATTTTGGATTTTGGTGTGTATCTAATTAGTCATGTGTCAGCACTTCTCTGATTGTATACAGGGTTATTCAAAAAGAAGGAATTTAAATATTTATTTCTAATGAACGACAATTGATGCCAACACATGCGATACATCACTGAATAGAGAAAGGTTCAAAGTTTTATTTTATGTGTTCAAAATGAGCACCATTTGTTATGCGAGAACGATCAGTACTTTTCCGTTTGCATACGCAACCATCTTCTACGAATTTATTGTATCACTTGTAAACTTACAACGAAATGCACGCTGCAATGAAACAATGGATTCATCTTTGCAAAACGACTTTTCCTGTGGCGTCGCCATTTTCTCGTAAACAAACTCACCGCCGTGAATGGAGCTGATAGGCGAGGCTTAAAACTTTGAACTTTCCTCTATTCAGTGATGTTTCATATGTGTCGCTATCTATTGTCGTTCATTAAAAATGAATATTTAAAATCTGTTCCTTCTTTTTGAATAACCGTCGTTTTCTTCTCCTTATTTGTGAAGGTCAGGTGAAGGTTGACGGAGATGGGTAGCATTATGTACTGAAACCTTAAAGTTTTGTGAGATCGGACAGAAAACCAATCAGGTTTCTTACTAATATAGTATCTATATTTAGTGAAACTGACATCAATCTAAGTGTCTCTATAATCACCTTTTTACTGTACCTTTGTCCAGTCATCTGCCACCGCTTTTAGCGGTCCCAAAGTGGGTCCTAAGCCATATCTGCAAATTAGCAATACCATTTCTCCAAAGCTGCAAGAAATTAATACGAAGTCAATATTCTATGGCTTAACTTAGTAGCCCTATAGAAATGTCAAAGGAGAATCCTTCAAAGGCATGTCCTGAAACCGATAATTCATGAACGGTTAACTCAGAATGCAATAATTTGACGAAAGCAGATGGAATTATTATCGATGATATCAGAATTCTCGGAACAGCACTAATTAATTCGATAGACAGCCATCCATCCCAGAGGAAAAGAGATAAATTATTAAAAAAGGTTGCCTTCCGATCAAATAATGTATAAAGCGCTCACAACGCTTCCGGGATATTTTTTTTCAGTAATACGCAGTTGGGCGTTGATATTTGGTCAACCAAATATATTATTTCTGCTCTCCTTTCTGCTGCAGAGTTCTCAGTGCTAGACTTTTAAGTAAATGTTTCTGCAACTTTCAGTTATTAATTAAATAATATTTATAGCACATTTCAAATCAGCTTTGACACAAGCGTATGAAAATAAAGAATCAAATTAGGGCAACACCTATTTACATTTTTAAATAGTTAAAATGCAGGTATTATTTCTGGGAAACTGAAAACTGGGCTTTACTTTTAAGCAAAACTCACCTATATTTTGTTTTTGCCAATTTATACTTTCTCTACTACGTATAGTAAGTAGGGGAAGTATTGTATTCCAACCAAAAATTCGATACCGAGATTTCACCGGAAATACATGTTTTGAGACCCCCTGAATCCAAAAAAAGCATTTTTGGAAACATGTCCGTCTGTGTGTGTGTCTGTGAACAGCATAACTCAGAAACGAACAGTCGGATAAACACCAAATTTTGTATTTAGGTTCAGTATCTTCCAGAGATGCGAACGAAGGTTTTTAAGAAAATCCCCACCACAGATTACCCTTTACATGGAACATTTTTCGATTAAACGATTTTGATTAAAATATCATATGTTTAAGATGTTTTCATGACAAATGAAATGTATATCTCGAATTTTCTGGGAATGTCTCCAAAAGTATTCTTCATTGTGAATTGTGAACCATTTTCGAGATATTGCTTATTCTTACCTTAAATTTTCCAATACTTTGTATTTGCACAAGAGTAGAGAAAGTCATGTGAGTGTAACAGACATCAGAAAGTTTTCGGAAGGTTTGTTTTCACTTTGGTATATATAGGTATATAACTGATTCCTGGTTTCCATATAGACCTGAAAGGTGCATTGCCCTTGGAAAATCCTTCCAAATAATCCATCTGCAGAGACTCTATTCAATATCCCACGAGTATTTCAGAAAGAGATTATGTATCACACGCGATGAAATCCAATAAGAAAATTACATTTTCGTAGGCGCAGTCGCCAGAAACGGAGAATGGTGCTACATCTAAGACCTACTCTTTATAGAGCAGGTTCGTGAAATAAAGTAAAAAGAATAAATGAATATGTTAAGACACACATTGAAACTCTCGTATTTTTATAATTACAAGAAGGAATTTAATAATTTATTAAAAGAGTAGAGTTAATTTTGATTATAACATTTCGAGAGAATATTTGAAGGTAAAATTATTCGAAGACATACTTTATGTCCTAGCAGCGACCAGAGGCTGGATAGCCTGTAAGTTTTAATTGAAAGAATGTGAAAACTATCATTCATCGAACACGATAACGTTTTTAATTATACTTTTACTTTCTCTACTACGTATAGTAAGTAGGGGAAGTATTGCATTCCACCCAAAAATTCGATACCGAGATTTCACCGGAAATGCACGTTTTCACACCTCCTGAATCCAAAAAAAAGCATTTTTGGAAACATGTCCGTGTGTGTGTCTGTGTGTGTGTGTGTGTGTGTGTGTGAATGTGTGTGTCTGTGAACAGCATAACTCAAAAACGAACAATCGGATAAGCACCAAACTTGGTATTTAGGTTCAGTATCTTCCAGAGATGCGACACGAAGGTTTTCAAGAAAATACCCCCACCCCAGACTACCCTTTACATGGAAGATTTTTCGAAAATTTTAATTTTCTCAAAAATGGCTCTAACGATTTTGATGAAAATATCATATGTTTACGGTAATATCATGAGAAATGAAATGCATATCTCGAATTTTCTGGGAATGTCTCCAAAAGTATTCTTCATTGTGAACGACTTTTGCATAACTGGTAAACCATAAGAGATAGACAAAATTTTACTACACAAAAAATGTAGATCGCGTTAAAATACACAACTTATGTCATATACATTTCTTTTGTTGGTGAACCGTTTTCGAGATATTGCTTGTTATTTCCTTAAATTTTCCAATACTTATACTTTTTCTCAAATGCGTTATTCATTTTTACTTTCTCTACTACGTATAGCAAGTAGGGAAAGTATTGCATTCCACCCAAGAATTTGATACCGAGATTTCGCCGGAAATACATGTTTTGAGACCTCCTGAATCCAAAAAAATCTGATGTGTTACACTCATATAACTTTCTCTACTCTTGTACAATCTAATTTTACAAACGCCTATTCTCCATATGCTTCATGTTAATCGAGATATCGAGATGTCAATCTTATTGGTAATTTTCTTGTAGATGCAAGGGGAATATGGTAGCTTTTAAGCGATAGTCAAATATTTTAACGCTGGTTGCTATGTGGCGAATTCCATTCTCTTTGCATGTTCAGGACATAAAAAAATGAATAACGAATTTGAGAAAAAGTATAAGTATTGGAAAATTTAAGGAAATAACAAGCAATATCTCGAAAACGGTTCACTCAACAAAAGAAACGTATATGACATAAGTTGTGTATTTTAACGCGATCTATATTTTTTGTGTAGTAAAATTTTGTCTATCTCTTATGGTTTACCAGTTATGCAAAAGTCGTTCACAATGAAGAATATTTTTGGAGACATTCCCAGAAAATTCGAGATATACATTTTATTTGTCATGACAATATCTTAAACATATGATATTTTAATCAAAATCGTTAGAGCCGTTTTGAGAAAATTAAAATTTTCGAAAAATGTTCCATGTAAAGAGTAGTCTGGGGTGGGGGGATTTTCTTGAAAACCTTCGTGTCGCATCTCTGGCAGATACTGAACCTAAATACCAAGTTTGGTGTTTATCCGACTGTTCGTTTTTGAGTTATGCTGTTCACAGACACACAGACACACAGACAGACACACAGACACACAGACAGACACACACACGGACATGTTTCCAAAAATGCTTTTTTTGGATTCAGTGATTCTCAAAACATGTATTTCCGGTGAAATCTCGGTATCGAATTTTTGGGTGGAATGCAATACTTCCCCTACTTACTATACGTAGTAGAGAAAGTAAAAAGTATTTTTGGAAACATGTCCGTGTATGTGTATGTGTCTGTGTGTGTGTCTGTGTGTCTGTGTGTCTGTGAACAGCATAACTCAAAAACGAACAGTCGGATAAGCACCAAACTTGGTATTTAGGTTCAGTATCTTCCAGAGATACGACACGAAGGTTTTCAAGAAAATCCCCCCACCCCAACTACCCTTTAATTGGAAGATTTTTCGAAAATTTTAATTTTCTCAAAAATGCCTCTAACGATTTTGATGAAAATATCATATGTTTAAGATAATGTCATGAGAAATGAAATGTATATCTCCAATTTTCTGGGAATGTCTCCAAAAGTATTCTTCATTGTGAACGACTTTTGCATAACTGGTAAACCATAAGAGATAGACAAAATTTTACTACACAAAAAATGTAGATCGCGTTAAAATACACAACTTATGTCATATACATTTCTTTTGTTGAGTGAACCGTTTTCGAGATATTGCTTGTTATTTCCTTAAATTTTCCAATACTTATACTTTTTCTCAAATACGTTATTCATTTTTTTATGTCCTGACATGCAAAGAGAATGGAATGCGCCACATAGCAACCAGCGTTAAAATATTTGACTATCGCTTAAAAGCTACCATATTCCGCTTGCATCTACAAGAAAATTACCAATAAGATTGACATCTCGATATCTCGATTAACATGAAGCATATGGAGAATAGGCGTTTGTAAAAATAGATTGTACAAGAGTAGAGAAAGTCATGTGAGTGTAACACATCAGATTTTTTTATGTCCTGACATGCAAAGAGAATGGAATGTGCCACATAGCAACCAGCGTTAAAATATTTGACTATCGCTTAAAAGCTTCCATATTCCCCTTGCATCTACAAGAAAATTAGCAATAAGATTGACATCTCGTTATCTCGATTAACATGAAGCATATGGAGAATAAGTGTTTGTAAAAATAGATTGTACAAGGGTAGAGAAAGTCATGTGAGTGTAACACATCAGATTTTTTACTTTCTCTACTACGTATAGTAAGTAGGGGAAGTATTGCATTCCACCCAAAAATTCGATACCGAGATTTCACCGGAAATACATGTTTTGAGACCTCCTGAATCCAAAAAAAGCATTTTTGGAAACATGTCCGTGTGTGTGTCTGTGTGTGTGTGTGTCTGTGTGTGTGTCTGTGTGTGTGTGTGTCTGTGTGTGTGTCTGTGAACAGCATAACTCAAAAACGAACAGTCGGATAAGCACCAAACTTGGTATTTAGGTTCAGTATCTTCCAGAGATGCGACACGAAGGTTTTCAAGAAAATCCCCCCACCCCAGACTACCCTTTACATGGTAGTTTTTTCGAAAATTTTAATTTTCTCAAAAATGGCTCTAACGATTTTGATGAAAATATCATATGTTTAAGATAATGTCATGAGAAATGAAATGTATATCTCGAATTTTCTGGGAATGTCTCCAAAAGTATTCTTCATTGTGAACGACTTTTGCATAACTGGTAAACCATAAGAGATAGACAAAATTTTACTACACAAAAAATGTAGATCGCGTTAAAATACACAACTTATGTCATATACATTTCTTTTGTTGAGTGAACCGTTTTCGAGATATTGCTTGTTATTTCCTTAAATTTTCCAATACTTATACTTTTTCTCAAATGCGTTATTCATTTTTTTTATGTCCTGGACATGCAAAGAGAATGGAATGCGCCACATAGCAACCAGCGTTAAAATATTTGACTATCGCTTAAAAGCTACCGTATTTCCCTTGCTTCTACAAGAAAATTACCAATAAGATTGACATCTCGATATCTCGATTAACATGAAGCATATGGAGAATAGGCTTTTGTAAAATTAGATTGTACAAGAGTAGAGAAAGTCATGTGAGTGTAACACATCAGATTTTTTTATATCTTAGACATGCAAAGAGAATGGAATGCGCCGCATAGCAACCAGCGTTAAAATATTTGACTATGGCTTAAAAGCTACCATATTCCCCTCGCATCTACAAGAAAATTACCAATAAGATTGACATCTCGATATCTCGATTAACATGAAGCATTTGGAGAATAGACGTTTGTAAAAATAGATTGTACAAGAGTAGAGAAAGTCATGTGAGTGTAACACATCAGATTTTTTTACTTTCTCTACTACGTATAGTAAGTAGGGGAAGTATTGTATTCCACCCAAAATTTCGATATCGAGATTTCACCGGAAATGTTCACCATGTTTTGAGACCCCCTGAATCCAAAAAAAGCATTTTTGGAAACATGTCCGTGTGTGTGTCTGTATGTCTGTCTGTCTGTGTGTCTGTGTGTCTGTGTGTGTGTCTGTGAACAGCATAACTCAGAAACGAACAGTCAGATAAACACCAAACTTGGTATTTGGGTTCAGCATCTTCCAAGGATGCGACACGAAGGTTTTCAAGAAAATCCCCCCACCCCAGAGTACCCTTTACATGGAAGATTTTTCGAAAATTTTAAAATTCTCAAAAATGGCTGTAACGATTTTGATTAAAATATCATATGTTTAAGATATTTTTATGTCAAATAAAATGTATATCTCGAATTTACTGGGAATGTCTCCAAAAGTATTCTTTATTGTGAACGACTTTTGCATAACTGGTAAACCATAAGAGATAGACAAAATTTTACTACACAACAAATGTAGATCGCGTTAAAATACACAATTTATGCCATATACATTTTTTTAGTTGTGTGAACCATTTTCGAGATATTGCTTGTTATTTCCTTAAATTTTCCAATACTTATACTTTTTCTCAAATTCGTTATTCAATTTTTTATGTCCTGGATATGCAAACAGAATAGAATGCGCCACATAGCAACCAGTGCTTAAAAGATTTGACTATCGCTTATAACCTACCATGTTCCCCTTGCATCTACAAGAAAATTAGCAATAAGATTGACATCTCGATATCTCGATTAACAAGAAGCATATGGAGAATAGGCGTTTGTATAATTAGGTTGTACAAGAGTAGAGAAAGTTATGTGAGTGTAACACATCAGATTTTTATAAGAACGAATAAAACCATTTGATAGGAGTAAATAACAAAGGCATTTCAGACTGCTTCTGTGGTTTGGAAGTTAACAGGCTAGATTCCAAATCCAGAGGTCCCTGGACGATAGGAGTTTTTCTTTAACCAGGATTATTTCTCATTCTCTCTTGAGTCTACAAGCATGAATTAGTGTAAATATGTGTATGTAGGGGAAAGGTCCCTAATTTGAACCGCTTCTTAAATTGAACCGCTCCGATATTTCCCAAACTGTTCGACAGATGTCACCATAATCCCAGCAGAAGGGCGTGTACAGCTATGAATGCTTGGAGTTGTTGACTTTGCATTCTGAGCTGTGGTTTCAGTTCTATGAAGTGTTGTGTGTTTTTGACTCGTCTAGCTAAGCTTATACGATCAATTAGATAAGTTTGAGGTGATTTATGTATATTACATGTTATGAAGCGTTTATTTAGCAACAATATTCATGCACACGTTTCTTCAAGCAGCGTCTCTCCTTGTCACATAGATGCTAAAGCTTCCAAAATGGCGTGGCTCGTAAATTGAACCACTGTTTGAACCCTATATTGAACTGGTCCAATTTAGGAAACCTATTGAAGTTGTAGGATTGCTCAACTGCAAATAGTATAGCGTGTGAATAAATATCCACATAATATGCTAAGTTAAAAAAATCAGATGTGTTACACTCTCATAACTTTCTCTACTCTTGTACAAACTATTTTTACAAACGCTTATTCTCGATCTACTTCATTTTAATAGAGATAAACATTTGCAGACTCCATCTTATTGCTAATTTTCTTGTAGATGTAGGGGAAAATATATTTACAAGGGCAATATAGAAATACAGTAGCCTTTAAGCACATACATATCTCTTAATAGCTGGTTGCTAGGTGCAGCACCATTCCCTTTGCCACAGATTAATACTCTTTGTATATCCAAGACAAAAAAATGAATAACGAATTCCCATTTGAGAAAATAAGTATTGAAAAATTTAAGGGAATAACAAGCAATATCTCGAAAATGGTTCGCTCAACAAAAAAAATGTATATGACATAAATTGTGTATTTTAACGCGATCTACATTTTTTGTGTAGTACCATTTTGTCTATCTCTTATGGTTTACCAGTTATGCAAAAGTCGTTCACAATGAAGAATACTTTTGGAGACATTCCCAGAAAATTCAAAATATACATTTTATTTGCCATAAAAATATCTTAAAACATATGATATTTTAATTAAAATCGTTAGAGCCATTTTTGAGAAAATTAAAATTTTCGAAAAATCTTCCATGTAAATGGTAGTCTGGTGTGGGGGGATTTTCTTGAAAACCTTCGTGTCGCATCTCTGGAAGATACTGAACCCAAATACCAAGTTTGGTGTTTATCCGTCTGTTCGTTTCTGAGTTATGCTGTTCACAGACACACACAGACAGACACACAGGCACACAGACAGACAGACAGACAGACACACACACAGACATGTTTCCAAAAATTCTTTTTTTGGATTCAGGAGCTCTCAAAACATGTATTTCCGGTGAAATCTCGGTATCGAATTTTTGGGTGGAATACAATACTTCCCTTACTTACTATACGTAGTAGAGAAAGTAAAAACATGTTAAACAGTGGATGACATGAATATTGAATTGTGGCTTGTTTGAAATTATGTACATGATCCAGTGTATGGGTTGTAGAATATGGCTTCACCAAAAGTGTGCAAAAGTTAGTGACAAGAAGAAAGTGTTTTATTGTAAAGACTGCATATAATTTGACTCTTATGTATGAGAGTAAAAAGTAGTAAAAATTCTATATTTGCAAATAATACCTATTCCAAAACCAAGTGATTGTCATTATATAAAAATTAACATGTTCAAGGAAATTGCTATTCTTATTACAATTTTGGACTCTACTTTTGTTGCTGATAGCATATTTGTTTTGAATGTACAATAAAATATGTGTATTTTGTATTAATAAAAATACTTTTAAACTTAAAAGTATGTGGTTGATTTTAAGACACGTGTGGTTCAATATAAGGACCACGCTCCTAATTTGAACCGATTTACACAATCTCACTTTTTAAATGTTATTAATTGATAATTGTATTGATTTTAAATTGTGTTGAGGATATTTATAGCGCAACGATTTGTCACTTTAACGCTAGTGTTTCTGAAAAATCTGATTTGGAATTATAATTATTATTTACTATTTAGGCTAAAGTGGTTCAATATAGGGACCTTTCCGCTATATTTGTGAATGTAATGTTTATAAAGAAAATTCAATATAAACAGACCCAACTGGCGTAGATCAATTGTTCCAAAGGCAAAGCCACCGACATGACCTTAGATGTTAAATGGAACAAAGATAAGGGGGGAGGTTCTCAATAACATGACTGAACCAAGCCCAAATCATCATTTTCCGAGCGGTTGTCTACCCGACCACAAGGAACTTTTGCAGAGATTCATTATAGCGGAATATTTTTGTATCACTACAGAAGTTTTCAAGGTGATGACCGATTTAATATAGCATACAGGCAGATTAAACTTTAAAACTCCCTGAGTTTCAAGTTTCAGAGTAGCGGACTGGAATAATAGCTAGACGTCATGTAGTGACAGCTGGGTTGGAGTATTGTAGAGTAACATGAGATTGGAATTTTAATGTTAGTGCATAGTACCACTACTGTATGAGAGCGTATTTGAAAAAGAATAACATCAAATATGTCCAATCATAAGTTCTGTCCTATAATTAAGAAGCTATATGTGTTAAAATAAAAGACACAAAAAGATATAGCATATATATTTTAATTCAGTGACTAATAAATATTTCTTACACTATAACTCATTCAAAATGATCACCTCTGGTCTTTACACAGGAGCTTAATCTGTTAGGCCAGTCTGCTACTGCAGCATGCCTTTGGGAGAACTCGCTTTAGAGATTCCAAACTGGAGTGAGATTTACCACGGGCCTTACTCCTGTCTATAGTTCAAAGTCCCAAAGTCTATAGCTCAGTGGGTTCAGGTCTGGGCTGCCAGAGGGCCAGTCTTCTGCTGCAATGAATTCTGGAACATTGTCCCTGACCCACGCTTGAGTTGTTCTAGCCTTGTGAGCTGTGGCTGAGTCTTGCTGAAAGGCCCAATGGCTTCCATTGAAGAGTGTAGTCTTCAAGGGTCTCACAACTCTCTCTAGGATGTCCTCTTGGTACCGTCTGGCTCCTGCCAGTACTCCTTGTTTCAGAAATGGAGAGATGTTACTCCTTGATGTGACACGCCCCACCAAAGCACCCACTGATCGTCGGTGGTGCCCTTTCTGGACACGGGACTGACATTATAGCTTCCTCTGAGCTCCGTGCAAATATTTTAACATTTTTCTTATTGTACTTCTCCTCCAATGTGAAAATTTTCTCATCCGTGAAGAGGATATCTTCATGACCATTCTGAGGATGCCACTGCAAGAGCCTCTTTGATCTTCCGCGCCTTATCTTCTTTAGGTACGAGGTTAACAAATGTCCCACTGACTATCGATAAACACTCATATGAAGGTCTTCTTTGGTAATCCGAGACATGAATTTGGCTGATTTTTTGCTTCCGGAGTGGGTTTCGACGTATTTGTTCTCTTACTGCTTTGACCACTCCTGAAGTCCTTATGGTACGTGGCCTGTCAGATCTTGGTAAGTCGTCAATAGAGGAAGATTCAACGAAGCACTTGACAGTTCAGTAAACATATTTTAATGAATTTTTCAGTTTTTTTAACAACTTAAAAACTTCAGTAGGTTTCGTACCATACTTATAAAAAACTCTGCTACCATGCTAACTTGTAACAATACCATTAAATAATTTTTACTTTCTCTACTACGTATAGTAAGTAGGGGAAGTATTGCATTCCACCCAAAAATTCGATACCAAGATTTCACCGGAAATACATGTTTTGAGACCTCTTGAATCCAAAAAAGTATTTTTGGAAACATGCCGTGTGTGTGTCTGTGAACAGCATAACTCAGAAACGAACAGTCAGATAAACACCAAACTTGGTATTTAGGTTCCGTATCTTCCAGAGATGCGACACGAAGGTTTTCAAGAAAATTCCCCAACCCAGATTACCCTTTACATGGAACATTTTTCGAAAATTTTAATTTTCTCAAAAATGGCTCTAACGATTTTGACTAAAATATCATATATTTAAGATACTTTCATGACAAATGAAATGTATATGTTGAATTTTCTGAGAATGTCTCCAAAAGTATTCTTTATTGTGAACGACTTTTGCATAACTGGTAAGCCATAAGAGATAAACAAAATTTTATGAGTGAACCATTTTCGAGATATTCGTTGTTATTCCCTTAAATTTTCCAATACTTATACTTTTTCTCAAATGGAAATTGGTTATTCATTTTTTTGTCCTGGTAATGCAAAGAGAATGGAATACCCCACATAGCAACCAGCTCTTAAAATATTTGACTGTCGCTTAAAGCCTAGCAATTCCCCTTGCATCTACAAGAAAATTAGCAATAAGATTAACATCTGGATATCTCGATTAACATGAAGCATATGGAGAATAAGCGTTTGTAAAAATATTTTGTACAAGAGTAGAGAAAGTCATGTGAGTGTAACACATCATATTTTTTTCAAGTGAGTCTGTAATTTATGAGTTGTATGGGTACAAATGACTAGAGGCGGCTGATTCATATAGTATATATATATATATATATACGGCAATTCTAAAATTTGTAAATCTGAGAATTTGCTAGTATTAGTAATCAGAACAAAATATCACTTTTTGTTGTTCGGTTTATAACTGGTTATATTCAATATTTTGCTGAGTTGAAACTCAAATTTGTTACGAAACCTTAATAATCGTGGGATAAAACGAATTTGTTAAAATCACTATTAAAGAGGTAAAATGAAACCATAATGAAAGGATGGGCAAAAAAATCTAAAAACATAAATACATCGTGTGACAACTAATTGTAGTTATTAGCTGCCAAGAATATTTATGAAATATTTCGTTAACTAACAACTCATTTCCATTGATCTATTAATATTATTATTGAGTTTTATGAGTCGGCCACGTCATGAGCTGTTGAATCGAACGAGGTAGAGTTTCTGAATTGTAAGAGAATACTTACACAACACAGAGGTCCCGGAATCGAGTTTATCTCGGACTGGGGTATCTTCTAATTAGAATCATTCCCTATCGTCTGCAGGAGAGGTAGAGAGAGAATGTGTGTGGGTGCGGGTAGTATCTGTGTGTGTTTTTCTGTAAAAGTAGGTACATAAAACCTCAGGACATGCTGCAATGTAATGAGTTACAAACACCATTTGTGTTCTCAATTCAAAGCACCTGATAAGACCATAAAGGTTAAAGCAGTATTATATAACTAACAAAATAAAAAATCTAACCTAAATGAGAATAAAAGAAATGTATTTTATATATAATATATATTAACATATATATTTTATTTTCAAAAAAGAAAATATTTTATTAAAAAAGTGATTTTTTACATTCACATGACTTTCTCTATCCTCTGTTGCTTATTAGTGGGTACACAAATTATTCTTACGAAAGTTTATTTTCCTATTTGCTTCATTTTAATCTTTCCGGAAATAGCTCATTACATACACATTACGTCATAGATACAAAGAGACCAGCGATAATCAAATGTTTTAGAACTGGACACTATACGCTGACCTTAAAATATCATACGCTTTCCAAGACATTGCGAGAAACAACTGAAAATCGACAGGACTTTAAAAGAATGGCTAAGTGTTGAACAATTCGAACCATTAATGACGGATATCTCGGAAATGGCTGTGCTACAAAAGAACTTATTTGAAATAAATTATGTGTTTTAAATAGATCTACTTTTTTTTAGTACGCTTTCATCTACTGTTTAACGTTTACCAGTTATTCCTTCCGAATAAAGAGAAATTCACTGTCTATTTCCAAAAAATTCAAGATGTGGAATTTATCTTTTAAATATTCTAATATATTGTATTTTAATAAAATCGTTAAAAAATAATAAAACTTCCAAAAATGTTCCGTGTGAAGGGTAGCTTGGGTTGGGGGATTTTATTGAAAACCTTCATGTCTTATATTTGGAAGGTATCTGCATATTAAGTTTGGTGTGTATCCGACGTTTCGTTTTTGAGTTACGCTGTTCATAGACACACACACACACACACACACACAAAATAGACGTTTTTCTAAAAATGATTTTGTGTGTGTGTGTGTGTGTGTGTGTGTGTTCAGGAGGTCCCAAAACATACATTTCCGGTGAAATCTCGAAATGAATTTTTGTTGGAATACAATACTTCCCCTATTTAGTATACGTAGTGGAGAAAGTAAAGATTTAAACACTATTTTGGTATTGGAGATAGCATTATACAGAGTGGACCATTTAAGTTGAGACTGTACAATTTCTCCAAAACTAAGCGTTGTAGAACGAAATGTCTTGAATAAAAGTTGCATGATATTATGGGGGAAAGTAAATGCCATTAGTCGTGTTTTATTTGAATGACTTTGGGATGGTCATTTTAGGATCAATTTAATTTTTTTAAATGGGAACCTATGTTTTTTAATTATTTTTCCACTCCTCATAAAAAGTTAAACAACTTGTATAAAGCACTTTGCAGTTGTTCTTACACCAACGTAAATAACAACGAAAATTCTGAATGGTTGTGTACGAAGAGCGCAATGAATGGCTATTCGAGGGTCAAGTTATGTTTCGTAATTGTGAACCAACATTTTTTATTTTATTTCCTTATACGTCATCATAAAATAAACAGATTTTTATAAACCATTTTCTAATGCGAAAACAGAATACAAAATGTAGGTTCAATATTTAAAAAAAAAAGATTGACCCTAAAATGCAACGTCCTGCAAACAAAACACGACTAATGGAATTTACTTTCCCAACTTTTATTAAAGACATTTCTTTCTACAATACTTAGTTTTGGAGATATTGTACAGTCTCAACTCCAATAGTCTATAGTATATTAATAACCCCATAGGATGCTTTTATCCAGCAGGATAATTTTTTTACTTTCTCTACTACGTATAGTAAGTAGGAGAAGTATTGTATTCCACCCAAAAATTCGATACCAAGATTTCACCGGAAATACATGTTTTGAGACCTCCTGAATCCAAAAAAGTATTTTTGGAAACATGCCGTGTGTGTGTCTGTGAACAGCATAACTCAGAAACGAACAGTCAGATAAACACCAAACTTGGTATTTAGGTTCAGTATCTTCCAGAGATGCGACACGAAGGTTTTCAAGAAAATCCCCCCACCCCAGATTATCCATTACATGGAACATTTTTCGAAAATTGTAATTTCCTCAAAAATGGCTCTAACGATTTTGATTAAAATATCATATGTTTAAGATATTTTTATGGCAAATGCAATGTATATCTCGAATTTTCTGGGAATGTCACCAAAAGTATTCTTCGTTGTGAACGACTTTTGCATAACTTGTAAACCATAAGAGATAGACAAAATTTTACTACACAAAAAATGTAGATCGCGTTAAAATATACAATTTATGTCCTATACATTTTTGTTGTTGTTGAGTGAACCATTTTCGAGATATTGCTTTTATTCCCTTAAATTTTCCAATACTTATTTTTTTTTGTCCTGGCAATGCAAAGGGAATGGAATACTCCACATAGTACCAGCTCTTAAAATATTTGACTATCGCTTAAAGCCTACCAATTCCCCTGGCATCTACAAGAAAATTAGCAATAAGATTAACATCTCGATTAACATGAAGCATATGGAGAATAAGCGTTTGTAAAAAATATTTTGTACAAGAGTAGAGAAAGTCATGTGACTGTAACACATATTTTTTCAACTAATGAAGTTGTGATTTGTAGATGCTCATAAACTACGACTCATTGCAGAATAATGCAAAAATTCTGAAGCACCAAAGTATAAATGCGAGAAATTTCTAAGTCATCCCGAGGGGCGTTTGGCAAGTCTGCAACTTTGTTTCTCTTAGGGAGACCGAAATAAAGTAATATGTATTCTAACAACGAACTGCATTCCTTTAGAATTTTAATGACTTCTTATAACCTTTAGCGTCAGATAATAAGATAAACGTTTTTATAAGCAGAAAAAGCTCAAGTTAATATAAGATGCCTTGCGGGAATCCAAGAGAGAATGTTGACTGAATAACTTATTGCAACGTTGAATGCATTTTATCGTAGTTGAGCTGAAAGTAAGAACAAATAACATCATAGAGGGTATTAACTCGCTGAAGCCACTTATACCATACGTTGCCAAGTTTCTCTTACAAATTGATCATTGGAAGTTATAACGGAAGCGCTATGCGGCTGCGGTAGAAATTCAGGTTTGTCTTAGAATGCCTAATTAGACTATGTGGAAGTTTGATTGTCTGTGGCAAACAGGGACAAACTACAGACAGGTGGCAATATTATAACTACATTTTATAATATTGATTCCTCAAAGGGCCTTCCAACCAGTAGAGTTTAATTAGGTACAGCAAACGGCAAATTTTTACAAATTAAAAGGTAAGATATCACTTTACGGTTGTGTTCGCTATAGACGGACGACGTGGTAACCTTACCTCTCCGTCTGCAGGTCTCACGAAGCCATATACTTGCAATGCAGTTGAAATATCATACCTAAGAACCTCGAAAAAAATTATCTGAGGTTTTCAGATTTGGTTTAAATATATTCAAAATTAAGGAAAGTACTTGCAGAGTCTCCTAAAATTTACAATTTTTGGTTTGAAGTGTTGAATTCAAATATGAATAGCATTTATGATTACGATTTATATGTCGAGTCCCGTTGGTGCACGAGTTTTTTAAAAAAAAATCTGATGTGTTACACTCACATGACTTTCTCTACTCTTGTACAAACTATTTTTACAAACGCTTATTCTCCATACCCTTCATGTTAATCGAGATATCGAGATGTTAATCTTATTGCTAATTTTCTTGTAGGTATAAGGTGAATTGGTAGGCTTTAAGCGAGTCAAATATTTTAAGAGCTGGTTGCTATGTGGAGTAGGCCATTCTCTTTCCATTAACGAATTTCCATTTGAGAAAAAGTATAAGTATTGGAAAAATTTAAGGGAATAACAAGCAGTATCTCGAAAATGGTTCATTCAACAAAAAAATGCATATGACTTAAATTGGGTATTTTAACGCGATCTACATTTTTGTGTAGTAAAATTTTGTCTATCTCTTATGGTTTACTAGTTATGCAAAAGTCGTCCACAATGAAGAAGACTTTTGGAGACATTCCCAGAAAGTTCGAGATATACATTTCATTTGTCATGAAAATATCTTAAACATATGATACTTTAATCAAAATTGTTGTAGCCATGTTTGATAAAATTAAAATTTTCGAAAAATGTTCCATGTAAAGGGTAATCTGGGGTGGGGGGATTTTCTTGAAAACCTTCGTGTCTCATCTCTGGAAGATACTGAACCTAATACCAAGTTTGGTGTTTATCCGACTGTTCGTTTCTGTGTTATGCTGTTCACAGACACACACACAGACAGACACACAGACACACACACAGACATGTTTCCAAAAATTCTTTTTTTGGATTCAGGAGCTCTCAAAACATGTATTTCCGGTGAAATCTCGGTATCGAATTTTTGGGTGGAATACAATACTTCCCTTACTTACTATACGTAGTAGAGAAAGTAAAAACATGTTAAACAGTGGATGACATGAATATTGAATTGTGGCTTGTCTGAAATTATGTACATGATCCAGTGTATGGGTTGTAGAATATGGCTTCACCAAAAGTGTGCAAAAGTTAGTGACAAGAAGAAAGTGTTTTATTGTAAAGACCATATAATTTGACTCTTATGTATGAGAGTAAAAAGTAGTAAAATTCTATATTTGCAAATAATACCTATTCCAAAACCAAGTGATTGTCATATAAAAATGGAACATGTTCAAGGAAATTGCTATTCTTATTACAATTTTGGACTCTACTTTTGTTGCTGATAACATATTTGTTTTGAATGTACAATAAAATATGTGTATTTTGTGTTAATAAAAATACTTTTAAACTTAAAATTATGTGCTTCATTTTAAGACACGGGTGGTTCAATATAAGGGCCACGCTCCTAATTTGAACCGATTTACACAATCTCACTTTTTAAATGTTATTAATTGATAATTGTATTGATTTTAAATTGTGTTGAGGATATTTATAGCGCAACGATTTGTCACTTTAACGCTAGTGTTTCTGAAAATTTTGGTTTGGAATTATAATTATTATTTACTAATTAGGCTATAGTGGTTCAATATAGGGACCTTTCCGCTATATTTGTGAATGTAATGCTTATAAAGAAAATTCAACATAAACAGACCCAACTGGCGATGATCAATTGTTCCAAAGGCAAAGCCACCGACATGACCTTAGATGTTAAATGGAACAAAGATAAGGGGGGAGGTTCTCAATAACATGACTGAACCAAGCCCAAATCATCATTTTCCGAGCGGTTGTCTACCCGACCACAAGGGACTTTTGCGGAGATTCATTATAGCGGAATATTTTTGTATCACTAGAGAAGGGTTCAAGGTGATGACCGATTTAATATAGCATACAGGCAGATTAAACTTTAAAACTCCCTGAGTTTCAAGTTTCAGAGTAGCGGACTGGAATAATAGCTAGACGTCATGTAGTGACAGCTGGGTTGGAGTATTGTAGAGTAACATGAGATTGGAATTTTAATGTTAGTGCATAGTACCACTACTGTATGAGCGCCTATTTGAAAAAGAATAACATCAAATATGTCCAATCATAAGTTCTGTCCTATAATTAAGAAGCTATATGTGTTAAAATAAAAGACACAAAAAGATATAGCATATATATTTTAATTCAGTGATTAATAAATATTTCTTAACTATAACTCATTCAAAATGATCACCTCTGGTCTTTACACAGGAGCTTAATCTGTTACGCCAGTCTGCTACTGCAGCATGCCTTTGGGAGAACTCGCTTTAGAGATTCCAAACTGGAGTGAGACTTAGCACGGGCCTTACTCCTGTCTATAGTTCAAAGTCCCAAAGTCTTATAGTTCAGTGGGTCCAGGTCTGGGCTGTCAGAGGGCCAGTCTTCTGCTGCAATGAATTCTGGAACATTGTCCCTGACCCACGCTTGAGTTGTTCTAGCCTTGTGAGCTGGAGCTGAGTCTTACTGAAAGACCCAATGCCTTCCATTGAAGAGTGTAGTGTTCAAGGGTCTCACAACTCTCTCTAGGATGTCCTCTTGGTACCGCCTGGCTCCTGCCAGTACTCCTTGCTTCAGAAATGGAGAGATGTTACTCTTTGATGTGACACGCCCCACCAAAGCATCACTGATCGTCGGTGGTGCCCTTTCTGGACACGGGACTGAGCTCCGTGCATATATTTTAACATTTTTCTTATTGTACTTCTCCTCCAATGTGAACATTTTCTCATCTGTGAAGAGGATATCTTCATGATCATTCTGAGTATGCCACTGCAAGAGCCTCTTTGATCTTCCGCACCTTATCTTCTTTAGGTACGAGGTTAACAAATGTCCCACTGACTATCGATAAGCACTCATATGAAGGTCTTCTTTGGTAATCCGAGACATGAATTTGGCTGATTTTTTGCTTCCGGAGTGGGTTTCGACGTATTTGTTCTCTTACTGCTTTGACCACTCCTGAAGTCCTTATGGTACGTGGCCTGCCAGATCTTGGTAAGTCGTCAATAGAGGAAGATTCAACGAAGCACTTGACAGTTCAGTAAACATATTTTAATGAATTTTTCAGTTTTTTTAACAACTTAAAAACTTCAGTAGGTTTCGTACCATACTTATAAAAAACTCTGCTACCATGCTAACTTGTAACAATACCATTAAATAATTTTTACTTTCTCTACTACGTATAGTAAGTAGGGGAAGTATTGCATTCCACCCAAAAATTCGATACCAAGATTTCACCGGAAATACATGTTTTGAGACCTCCTGAATCCAAAAAAGTATTTTTGGAAACATGCCGTGTGTGTGTCTGTGAACAGCATAACTCAGAAACGAACAGTCAGATAAACACCAAACTTGGTATTTAGGTTCAGTATCTTCCAGAGATGCGACACGAAGGTTTTCAAGAAAATTCCCCAACCCAGATTACCCTTTACATGGAACATTTTTCGAAAATTTTAATTTTCTCAAAAATGGCTCTAACGATTTTGACTAAAATATCATATATTTAAGATACTTTCATGACAAATGAAATGTATATGTTGAATTTTCTGAGAATGTCTCCAAAAGTATTCTTTATTGTGAACGACTTTTGCATAACTGGTAAGCCATAAGAGATAAACAAAATTTTATGAGTGAACCATTTTCGAGATATTCGTTGTTATTCCCTTAAATATTCCAATACTTATACTTTTTCTCAAATGGAAATTCGTTATTCATTTTTTGTCCTGGTAATGCAAAGAGAATGGAATACCCCACATAGCAACCAGCTCTTAAAATATTTGACTGTCGCTTAAAGCCTAGCAATTCCCCTTGCATCTACAAGAAAATTAGCAATAAGATTAACATCTGGATATCTCGATTAACATGAAGCATATGGAGAATAAGCGTTTGTAAAAATATTTTGTACAAGAGTAGAGAAAGTCATGTGAGTGTAACACATCATATTTTTTCAAGTGAGTCTGTAATTTATGAGTTGTATGGGTACAAATGACTAGAGGCGGCTGATTCATATAGTATATATATATATATACGGCAATTCTAAAATTTGTAAATCTGAGAATTTGCTAGTATTAGTAATCAGAACAAAATATCACTTTTTGTTGTTCGGTTTATAACTGGTTATATTCAATATTTTGCTGAGTTGAAACTCAAATTTGTTACGAAACCTTAATAATCGTGGGATAAAACGAATTTGTTAAAATCACTATTAAAGAGGTAAAATGAAACCATAATGAAAGGATGAGCAAAAAAATCTAAAAACATAAATACATCGTGTGACAACTAATTGTAGTTATTAGCTGCCAAGAATATTTATGAAATATTTCGTTAACTAACAACTCATTTCCATTGATCTATTAATATTATTATTGAGTTTTATGAGTCGGCCACGTCATGAGCTGTTGAATCGAACAAGGTAGAGTTTCTGAATTGTAAGAGAATACTTACACAACACAGAGGTCCCGGAATCGAGTTTATCTCGGACTGGGGTATCTTCTAATTAGAATCATTCCCTATCGTCTGCAGGAGAGGTAGAGAGAGAATGTGTGTGGGTGCGGGTAGTATCTGTGTGTGTTTTACTGTAAAAGTAGGTACATAAAACCTCAGGACATGCTGCAATGTAATGAGTTACAAACACCATTTGTGTTCTCAATTCAAAGCACCTGATAAGACCATAAAGGTTAAAGCAGTATTATATAACTAACAAAATAAAAAATCTAACCTAAATGAGAATAAAAGAAATGTATTTTATATATAATATATATTAACATATATATTTTATTTTCAAAAAAGAAAATATTTTATTAAAAAAGTGATTTTTTACATTCACATGACTTTCTCTATCCTCTGTTGCTTATTAGTGGGTACACAAATTATTCTTACGAAAGTTTATTTTCCTATTTGCTTCATTTTAATCTTTCCGGAAATAGCTCATTACATACACATTACGTCATAGATACAAAGAGACTAGCGATAATCAAATGTTTTAGAACTGGACACTATACGCTGACCTTAAAATATCATACGCTTTCCAAGACATTGCGAGAAACAACTGAAAATCGACAGGACTTTAAAAGAATGGCTAAGTGTTGAACAATTCGAACCATTAATGACGGATATCTCGGAAATGGCTGTGCTACAAAAGAACTTATTTGAAATAAATTATGTGTTTTAAATAGATCTACTTTTTTTTAGTACGCTTTCATCTACTGTTTAACGTTTACCAGTTATTCCTTCCAAATAAAGAGAAATTCACTGTCTATTTCCAAAAAATTCAAGATGTGGCATTTATCTTTTAAATATTCTAATATATTGTATTTTAATAAAATCGTTAAAAAATAATAAAACTTCCAAAAATGTTCCGTGTGAAGGGTAGCTTGGGTTGGGGGATTTTATTGAAAACCTTCATGTCTTATATTTGGAAGGTATCTGCATATTAAGTTTGGTGTGTATCCGACGTTTCGTTTTTGAGTTACGCTGTTCATAGACACACACACACACACACACACACACACACAAAATAGACGTTTTTCTAAAAATGATTTTGTGTGTGTGTGTGTTCAGGACCCAAAACATACATTTCCGGTGAAATCTCGAAATGAATTTTTGTTGGAATACAATACTTCCCCTATTTAGTATACGTAGTGGAGAAAGTAAAGATTTAAACACTATTTTGGTATTGGATATAGCATTATACAGAGTGGACCATTTAAGTTGAGACTGTACAATTTCTCCAAAACTAAGCGTTGTAGAACGAAATGTCTTGAATAAAAGTTGCATGATATTATGGGGGAAAGTAAATGCCATTAGTCGTGTTTTATTTGAATGACTTTGGGATGGTCATTTTAGGATCAATTTAATTTTTTTAAATGGGAACCTATGTTTTTTAATTATTTTTCCACTCCTCATAAAAAGTTAAACAACTTGTATAAAGCACTTTGCAGTTGTTCTTACTCCAACGTAAATAACAACGATAATTCTGAATGGATATGTACGAAGAGCGCAATAGATGGCTATTCGAGGGTCAAGTTATGTTTCGTAATTGGGAACCAACATTTTTTATTTTATTTCCTTATACGTCATCATAAAATAAACAGATTTTTATAAACCATTTTCTAATGCGAAAACAGAATACAAAATGTAGGTTCAATATTTAAAAAAAAAAGATTGACCCTAAAATGCAACGTCCTGCAAACAAAACACGACTAATGGAATTTACTTTCCCAACTTTTATTAAAGACATTTCTTTCTACAATACTTAGTTTTGGAGATATTGTACAGTCTCAACTCCAATAGTCTATAGTATATTAATAACCCCATAGGATGCTTTTATCCAGCAGGATAATTTTTTTACTTTCTCTACTACGTATAGTAAGTAGGAGAAGTATTGTATTCCACCCAAAAATTCGATACCAAGATTTCACCGGAAATACATGTTTTGAGACCTCCTGAATCCAAAAAAGTATTTTTGGAAACATGCCGTGTGTGTGTCTGTGAACAGCATAACTCAGAAACGAACAGTCAGATAAACACCAAACTTGGTATTTAGGTTCAGTATCTTCCAGAGATGCGACACGAAGGTTTTCAAGAAAATCCCCCCACCCCAGATTATCCATTACATGGAACATTTTTCGAAAATTGTAATTTCCTCAAAAATGGCTCTAACGATTTTGATTAAAATATCATATGTTTAAGATATTTTTATGGCAAATGCAATGTATATCTCGAATTTTCTGGGAATGTCACCAAAAGTATTCTTCGTTGTGAACGACTTTTGCATAACTTGTAAACCATAAGAGATAGACAAAATTTTACTACACAAAAAATGTAGATCGCGTTAAAATATACAATTTATGTCCTATACATTTTTGTTGTTGTTGAGTGAACCATTTTCGAGATATTGCTTTTATTCCCTTAAATTTTCCAATACTTATTTTTTTTTGTCCTGGCAATGCAAAGGGAATGGAATACTCCACATAGTACCAGCTCTTAAAATATTTGACTATCGCTTAAAGCCTACCAATTCCCCTGGCATCTACAAGAAAATTAGCAATAAGATTAACATCTCGATTAACATGAAGCATATGGAGAATAAGCGTTTGTAAAAAATATTTTGTACAAGAGTAGAGAAAGTCATGTGACTGTAACACATATTTTTTCAACTAATGAAGTTGTGATTTGTAGATGCTCATAAACTACGACTCATTGCAGAATAATGCAAAAATTCTGAAGCACCAAAGTATAAATGCGAGAAATTTCTAAGTCATCCCGAGGGGCGTTTGGCAAGTCTGCAACTTTGTTTCTCTTAGGGAGACCGAAATAAAGTAATATGTATTCTAACAACGAACTGCATTCCTTTAGAATTTTAATGACTTCTTATAACCTTTAGCGTCAGATAATAAGATAAACGTTTTTATAAGCAGAAAAAGCTCAAGTTAATATAAGATGCCTTGCGGGAATCCAAGAGAGAATGTTGACTGAATAACTTATTGCAACGTTGAATGCATTTTATCGTAGTTGAGCTGAAAGTAAGAACAAATAACATCATAGAGGGTATTAACTCGCTGAAGCCACTTATACCATACGTTGCCAAGTTTCTCTTACAAATTGATCATTGGAAGTTATAACGGAAGCGCTATGCGGCTGCGGTAGAAATTCAGGTTTGTCTTAGAATGCCTAATTAGACTATGTGGAAGTTTGATTGTCTGTGGCAAACAGGGACAAACTACAGACAGGTGGCAATATTATAACTACATTTTATAATATTGATTCCTCAAAGGGCCTTCCAACCAGTAGAGTTTAATTAGGTACAGCAAACGGCAAATTTTTACAAATTAAAAGGTAAGATATCACTTTACGGTTGTGTTCGCTATAGACGGACGACGTGGTAACCTTACCTCTCCGTCTGCAGGTCTCACGAAGCCATATACTTGCAATGCAGTTGAAATATCATACCTAAGAACCTCGAAAAAAATTATCTGAGGTTTTCAGATTTGGTTTAAATATATTCAAAATTAAGGAAAGTACTTGCAGAGTCTCCTAAAATTTACAATTTTTGGTTTGAAGTGTTGAATTCAAATATGAATAGCATTTATGATTACGATTTATATGTCGAGTCCCGTTGGTGCACGAGTTTTTTAAAAAAAAATCTGATGTGTTACACTCACATGACTTTCTCTACTCTTGTACAAACTATTTTTACAAACGCTTATTCTCCATACCCTTCATGTTAATCGAGATATCGAGATGTTAATCTTATTGCTAATTTTCTTGTAGGTATAAGGTGAATTGGTAGGCTTTAAGCGAGTCAAATATTTTAAGAGCTGGTTGCTATGTGGAGTAGGCCATTCTCTTTCCATTAACGAATTTCCATTTGAGAAAAAGTATAAGTATTGGAAAAATTTAAGGGAATAACAAGCAGTATCTCGAAAATGGTTCATTCAACAAAAAAATGCATATGACTTAAATTGGGTATTTTAACGCGATCTACATTTTTGTGTAGTAAAATTTTGTCTATCTCTTATGGTTTACTAGTTATGCAAAAGTCGTCCACAATGAAGAAGACTTTTGGAGACATTCCCAGAAAGTTCGAGATATACATTTCATTTGTCATGAAAATATCTTAAACATATGATACTTTAATCAAAATTGTTGTAGCCATGTTTGATAAAATTAAAATTTTCGAAAAATGTTCCATGTAAAGGGTAATCTGGGGTGGGGGGATTTTCTTGAAAACCTTCGTGTCTCATCTCTGGAAGATACTGAACCTAATACCAAGTTTGGTGTTTATCCGACTGTTCGTTTCTGTGTTATGCTGTTCACAGACACACACACGGTCATGTTTCCAAAAATGCTTTTTGTGGATTCAGGGAGTCTCAAAACATGTATTTCCGGTGAAATCTCGGTATAGAATTTTTGGGTGGAATACAATACTTCCCCTACTTACTATACGTAGTAGAGAAAGTAAAAGTATTATTTCTACTGAATGTTCTTCTTGTAATCTTATTGGCTATACTTGTCTTACGGTTTCTTACATTTCGTACAATAATTAGTGTCTTCTCAGTCTATATGCACTCAGTAACCATAATATAGATCTCATTACTATGTAGCATGTGGGTTTTGCATCTCTAACTCCCCACAAGTTAGGCACTACATGAATTGACGTATTTTTCTCTCACATTTTATACACAATTAAGCACAAACGAAGCCTCCTATACACTAATGCAGATTAACACCTGGGGCTGAGGAATATGAAGCTTTGATGCACGCATGAACTCAGGGAATATTTAAGAGACCTGGGGCAAGATAACTCGAAACAGCCCGTTACGAAAAGAAGGATAGACACACGCAAATCTGATTTTAATTACTTAAATTTATACACGGGTAGAGACTGCTAACCTCAGGGCTTGGAAATGCTTAAAGTTTTATTGTGCTACCTGACGTATATTAACACAGTAAACGCTGTTCAAACTTATGGGTCCATTGTTCCTTCAATCTGGATTACAAGCTTATTTAATATAGATAGCATAAAGATGCGTATTATGTGGTTACTGGCAAAGAAAGTGTATAACGTAATAGAGTGTAAATGTCATGAAATTTTTTTTATGCAGTTGTAACATTAAAACATTTTTTTTGTGCCTCAATAAACTGTGCACAATATGCTTAATTCTGGCTCTCGTGCCAGAAAAGGTTACCTAGCAACTAGCATTCTGTGATGTCATCACCGCCTTCACATCACAGTTTTATATTACTGAAAAAAAGCTAAAATCTTTGCACTGACAAGCACACCAACATTCAAACACTACAATCATAAAATTAAAACTACAATCCACAACAATGAATCAGTCATACACTATGTGATCAAAAGTATCCGGACACCCCAGAAACATACGTTTTTCATCTTAGGTGCATTGTGCTGCCATCTACTATCTGGTACTCATTATCCGCGACCGCAGTAGTCATTAGACATCGTGAAACAGCAAATGGGACGTTCCGTGGAAGTCATGGACCTCGAACGTGGTCAGGTGATTGGGTGTCACTTGTATCAGAGGTCTGTGCGCGAGATTTCCACACCCCTAAACATCCCTAGATCCACTGTTTCTGATGTGATAGTGAAGTGGAAACGTGAAGGGACATGTTCAGCACAAAATCGTGCAGGCCGACCTCATGTGTTGACTGACAGAGACCGCCGACATTTGAAGAGGGTCGTAAAGAGTAATAGGCAGACATCTATCCAGACCATCACACAGGAATTCCAAACTGCATCAGGATCCACTCCAAGTACTATGGCAGTTAGGCGTGAGGTGCGTAACCTTGGATTCCATGGTCGAGCGGCTACTCATAAGCCACACATCACGCAGGAAAATGCCAAACGACGCCTCGCGTGGTGTAAGGAGCGTAAACATTACACGATTTAACAGTGGCAAAACATTGTGTGGAGTGACGAATCGCAGTACATAATGTGGCGATCCGATGGCAGGGTGTGGGTATGGCGAATGCCCGGTGAACGTTATCTGCCAGCGCGTGTAGTGCCAACAGTGAAATTCGGAGGTGGTAGTGTTATGGTGTGATCGTGTTTTTCCTGGAGGGGGCTTGCACCCCTTGTTGTTTTGCGTGGCACGATCACAGCGCAGACCTACATTATATTTTAAGTTCCTTGTTGCTTCCCACTGTTGAAGAGCAATTCAGGGATGGCGATTGCATCTTTCAACACGTTCGAGCACCTGTTCATACAGCACGGGCTGTGGCGGAGTGGTTACGCGACAATAACATCCCTGTAATATACTGGCCTGCACAGAGTGCTGACTTGAATCCTATAGAACAACTTTGGGATGTTTTGAAACGCCGATTTCGTGCCAGGCCTCACCGACCTACATCGATACCTCTCCTCAGTCCCGCACTCCGTGAAGAGGGGTGGGCCAACACCATATTGACCTCCAGCATTACCGATGGAGGGCGCCACGAGCTTGTACGTCATTTTTAGCCAGGTGTCCGGATACTTTTGATCACGTAGTGTATAAGAAAGCGTCCCTTACCATTAATGCATAAACGTTTACGATAACTGTTTTACTTTCAAATGATTCCTTTATATAACTTTGAGCAATTGATCCTGACTTTCACTCTCCTAACGTCTTATCTTCAGTAATACTGCCAATTTCGTAGCTGGAAAAAACATGGTTTTTATTTTCTGTACTACGTGTAGTAAGTAGGGGAAGTATTGTATTCCACCCAAAAATTCGATACCGAGATTTCACCGGAAATACATGTTTTGAGACCCCCTGAATCAAACATCATTTATAGAAAAAGGTCCATGTGTGTGTCAGTGCGGATGTGTTCTGTGTATCTGTAAACAGCATAACTCAAAAGCGAATTTATACTAAATACTAAACTTGGTATTTAGGTTCAGTATCTTTCAAAGGTGTGATACCTAGATTTTCAAGAAAATCCCCGTACCCCAGACTATCATTTACATGGAATATTTCGAAAATGTTGATTTTCTCAACAATGGCTCTAACGATTTTGATTAAAATATCATATGATTAAGAAATTCAAAAATCTCATAAATAAACTTATAATTTATCATAAATAAACTTACAATTTATCACCTACTTCAGTCATTTTACCTTTACTACTTTATTGCGACGATGGTTATTTTCAACAAATCATAAAGATATTTGAACATTATACTTTAATCGAACCTCTTTACCTATAAATACAATAACACGAATTTTAATCACATCAGAAGATGTGAAAAATAATTTGTATAACATGAATTTCTGGGTATGTCCCCCAAAGTCCTCTTTATTCTGAATGAATTATGCAAAACTAGAAAGCAGCTAGATAAAATGTTACTACACAAAAAATGTAGATCTCGTTAAAACAAACAATTTATGTCATATAATTTTTTTTCTGCCCAGTGTACCATTTCCGAGATATTCTTTGTTATTTCTTACAATCTTCCAATACTTATATTTTTTCTCAATGTGGGAATTCGTTATTCTTCTTTTTTTAGTCCTGGACATACAAAGAGAATGGAATGCGCCACATAGCAACCAACTCTTAAAAGATTTGACTATCGCTTAAATACTACCATATTCCCTCTTGCATCTACAAGAAAATTAGCAATAAGATTTTGGAAAGGTTTATTTCTGTTAACATGAAGTAGGTGGAGAATTAGCGTTTGTAAAAGTAGTTTGTACAAGAGTAGGGAAAGTGATCAGATTTTTTTCCCACCTTATATCCCACTGAGCATTTCTTTAAGAATTCGAAGCCCCTGCCAAAAGATACGTCGATGTTCTTTTTCACTTTTACTTGCATTTATCTTTCGAATACAACACCAGAGCGTCGAAGGCATACAAACTTGGACTGAAAAAATAAACGCTACTTACAATCTAAATATTAAGTTACTTATATTCATAATCAATAAGGTTTAAATTATTACCAACTCTGAAAAGTATGCCAAGAACACTGCTTCCTTCGTTACACTGTTATGTTTCTCCTTTTCCACATACAGAGCTTTTTATATATTTATTACTAAATTAACTGACATTTATATGTGAAGTTTTCGAAGTAAAACCACAAAATAACAGTCTTACAAGCGGTTACTAAGCAACCAGTATGTCATATCCAGTACTAACATTAATTTTGCAAATCTATAATAGTTGTTAAGTAATTTAATACTTCAGCTACATAATACGTTGTATATAACACGTGATGTAGTATTTTATATCACAACACTGTAAATGCCAGAGTGATTATAGTTTAAATTAGCATTATTGTATGGCAATGATTTGAGATGTTTGTTAATTATAAGCATTATTAGGAAATAAGTTTACACGGCCTCACTGAAACTGACAATAGGAGCGAGTAACAATGTAGCGAGGGGGGAGTTGTTTATTAATTAGAAGAGACAAGCAAATGACGTCAGAGTAGCGCGCTTTTCTTTAGAAATGGAGGGAATATCTTCCCTAGAGCATATGTGTTCGTAATTTTGATTGGATATAAAAATAGACGCTAATGTTGGCGCGCTTTATTAACCAATAGCAGCTCTGTTATAATGTTTAGGCATATCGGGGTGAGGGAGTATAAATTCTAAAGCCAGAGACAAGTATTGCCCAGTTCAACAGAATCATTCACGGGTTACACGTCGCCCAGTTCAACAGAATCATTCACGGGTTACATGTCGCACAATTCTACAGAATCTCTTGCGTCATAAAGCTGGTTATAAAATGTGAAATACGCGAATTAATAATGTGCGGCAAATAAGTGATTATAGTTACATTCGAAAATATAACAGTTTCAGTCGGGCGTGTATCAAGAGTAAATATGTGAAATTAATGAAGTGTGACGCCAATAAAGTGTAAAAACAAATTTTTTTATCAGTGTTATCTTTTAGTAACAACTCCTTTCCGTTTACACACCCTGTTCAAGAGATTTGCTCGACTGAGTAATAATAGCTAGCCGGAGGACAAAGAACTCAAAATTCAAAATAGTAAAACAATAACAGGCGCTCTGCAAATAAGATAACACGAACGACACTGCGACACACGTACATAATTCCTTCTTTGTGGGCAGTCGTGCCACAATTACCAGGATTTTCTCACTAGATACATAAGTAACTATTCTGAACAGATTTCAAGTCGCTGCTTTGCATGACGATTGTCCAATTGGGTTCTATGATGGCAGATCCTTTCAAAATTTTAGGTAGAATACTCTCTCAACCTCTTCCTTTTTATTTACCGACCTTCAGCTCACAAGTATCCCTTTTGTTTCATACAGTTCATGTAAAAATTCACTCTTCCACACAATGTAAGCTAATCGCATCTTTAGGACTGTTAAAATGCCTATTGTAACCATGAGATGTCGTATCAGACTTGGCAATGCATCATTCACTGCAATGTCTTTATTGTGGCAAATGAGCGCGAACTAAAATGCTGTTTCAAAACACTTTCTACTACAATTTTCATTCATCGAAGTGAACGACTATGTTTACACACGAAACCATCCGCACTTCATACAAAAAACAAGCGAGAATACGAGTATTTCACGTAAAGCAAGTAAAACGCACTCATGATGTCTAAACCGAGGTCAGCGTTTAGCAGGAGAATGCATGTGAGCGATACTCTGTATTATACGGTCACAATTACTACCGGGTCTTTCAGAAATACTTTTAAAAACCTCGGGTATGGGTTCCTCACACCAAAAGAAGGAAAAAAGTTCATATGAACATATGTACCATAATCCTTGGTTTTCGCGTTATTCCTTCCACAAAGAAAGTGTGAGTTAAACGGCCTTCGAGTTTCAACCTCAAAACTTCGTTTCTCTATGCATTCATAGAAGGCGTTGACCCATTGTACTACATACGGTAGATGGCGAAGTGTTGCCATGGAGAATTGTTTACGTTTGTCATTTGTCTTTAGTCTGTCTTAGACGTTTCAATTGTGTACATGCAGTGAGTTAACTGCACGTGTTTCGTTCCACCATGGCTGGATATTCATTTCATGAACATGAATCTACCATGACCGATGGATAGACAGAGGAGGACCAGTTCCATGGCCTGCACGTTTTTGACAGGTGCATAGAAGCAAGAGGAGGACATTTCGAGCATTTCTTATGAGTTTTGTGTGTTATAACTGTACCACTGTGTTGAACACCTCCTAACGAGAAAACAAAGGATTATGTGAGATATGTTCATATGAACTTTTTTTCTTCTTGTGGTGTAAGGAACCCATACCCGAAGTTTGTAAAAGTATTTCTGTAACATTCTGTATAAAGAAAACGAGTCTTCTGAATCGGTGTATTTTTACAGTGTTATTACCGGCAGGCTTACCCCATGCCCCTAATTGTACGCAAATATGAGAAGGGCAGCAGAAAGGGCAGGTAGATATTATAAGATTAAATGCAAGCAAGGTAAGCAAAGCCACTGGGAGACAGTTGTCTTGCTAATGAAAAGGGAGAGCGCTTTTCTCTGCCAAGCACGGAGGGAGAACGAAGGAAACCGCGCAGCAGGCTATGGTGACTAGCCTTCAAATGTTTTTTCAACGTGATAAGGCTTCATAAAGAAACGGGTTTATGGAGTGGGGCGCCCGTCTCATAGGACCTTGTGATTTTAGGTACATACTGGTATACATAAAAGTTATCTGTTAGGTTTCGTTTCTTTTCCTTCAAGTTTTAGTGATTCTACTTCTCTCCGAAATTCGCAGCCTCTATGGACTGCGAATTGTGTTATTCTATAAGTCCCTGTTTTCTACTTTGAAATCATTTTTGTAGTGAATAAAAACACCTTATGCGTTACACTTTCTCTACTCTTGTACAAACTATTTTTACAAACCCTTATGCTCCATATGCTTCATGATAATCGAGATGTTAATGTTATTGCTAATTTTCTTGTAGATGCAAGGGGAATTGGTAGGCTTTAAGCGAGTCAAATATTTTAAGAGCTGGTTGCTATGTGGAGTATTCCATTCTCTTTGCTTTACCAGGACAAAAAAACTGAATAACGAATTTGAGAAAAAGTACAAGTATTGCAAAATTTAAGGGAATAACAAGTAATACCTCGAAAATGGTTCACTCAACAAAAAAATGTATATGACATAAACTGTATATTTTAACGCGATCTACATTTTTTGTGTAATAAAATTTTGTCTATCTCTTATGGTTTACCAGTTTTGCATAAGTCGTTCACAATGAAGAATACTTTTGGATACATTCCCAGAAAATTGGAGATATACATTTCATTTGTCATGAAAATATCTTAAACATATGATGTTTTAAACAAAATCTTTAGAGCCTTTTTGAGAAAATTAAAATTTTCGAAAAATGTTACATGTAAACGGTAATCTGGGGTGGGGGGATTTTCTTGAAAAGCTTCGTGTCGCATCTCTGGAAGATACTGAACCTAAATACCAAGTTTGGTGTTTATCCGACTGTTCGTTTCTGAGTTATGCTGTTCACAGACACACACACACGGATATGTTTCCATAAATGCTTGTTTTTGGATTCAGGGGATCTCAAAACATGTATTTCCGGTGAAATCTCGGTATCGAATTTTTGGGTGGAATACAATACTTCCTCTACTTATTACTATACGTAGTACAGAAAGTAAAAAATGTCTTGAATAAAAGTTGCTTGATACTATGGGGGAAAGTAAATGCCATTAGTCGTGTTTTGTTTGGAGGACGTTATGATGTCTACTTTAGTGTTAATTTATTTTTTAAATGGGAACTTACCCTTTTTAATGTTTGGTCACTCCTCATAGAAAACTAAACAACATTTGTATAAAGCAATGGTTCTCACACCAACGAAAATAATAAACAAAATTCTTAATGGCTGCGTACGAAGAGTGCAATGAATGGTTGGACCATACAAGGATGGTCATTTGAGGGTCAAGTTACGATTCGTAATTGGGAACCAACATTTTGTCTTTTGTTTCCTTATTCCTCGTCATAAAATGAACAGCTTTTTATAAACCATTTTCTAATGAGAAAACGGCATACAAAATGTAGGTTCCCAGTTAACAAAATCTTATGTGTTACACTCACATGACTTTCTCTACTCTTGTACAAACTATTTTTACAAACGCTTATTCTCCGTGTACTTCATGTTAATCGAGATAAACATTTGGAGAAACTGGAGATGATTGAAACTCTGGTTGCTATGTGCAGCATTTCATACTCTTTGTACGTTTAAACATAAAAAACAAATAACAAATTCGCATTTCAGAAAAAGTATAAGTATTAGAAAAATCAAAAAAATAACAAGAATATCTTGGAAGTGGTTCCCTCCACAAAAAATGTATAGGATATAAATTGTGTGTTTCAGCGAGATCTACATTTTTTGTGTAGAAAAATTTTGTTTATCTCTTACGGATTACCAGTTATGTAAAAGCCATTCAGAATGAACTGTCTTTTGGCAACATTCCCAGAAAATTCAAGATACATATACATTCCGTTTGTCATAAAAGTATCTTAAACATATTATATTTTAATCAAAATCCTCAGAGTAATTTTTGAGAAAATTAAAATTTTTGAAAAATGTTCCATGTAAAGGGTAATCTGAGGTGGGGGATTTTCTTGAAAACCTTCGTGTCGCATCCTTGGAAGATACTGAACCTAAATACCAAGTTTGGTGTTTATCCGACTGTTCGTTTCTGAGTTATGCTGTTCACAGACAGACACACACACGGACATGTTTCCAGAAAGGAAAAAGTGGTGTAAGATTTGTTACCACCCATGTATACCTTACAGTGTATCTCAGCTGTGGTGGCATTAACCTTTTCCGACAGATTTGTTGTAGATTAACTTTTTAGATACGCATCATTCTGTAATGTTTCTTTTGAGTATATCCCTGACAGTTAATTGCAAGTTATATAATCATTTGTGTTTTTGAGGACCGAAGTTAGCCCACCTGTGACGACGAGGCTGTATGATGCGCGCGCGAAGGCGTGGCTCACACGGGGGAGGGGGTGCAGTCGGGCCCCGAGTAGAGTCCGCGCGGCGAAACGGCCCGCCAGTTGCGACTTTGCACCGCTCTCCTCAGGATATCACGGGAGTCTGCCATATACAAGTGTAGTGATGATGATGTTGCTGTTGTGACGGTGTATCCGTGTCTTTGTGTGTGTCTGTGTGTGTGTGCTCGTGAGTGAAGGGAAGCTATGTGATAATACAGTGCTGTCATGTCCTGCTGGAGTCCACGGCGGCGGCTGTGGAGGCCCTACTGCTGACCTCCTACTCGCCATGGTAGACCCTCTCAAGGTCTTCTGGGTGTTGACCAACAGCACCTACCTGGGTAAATAACAGTAGCAATA
Source organism: Deroplatys truncata (assembly GCA_030765065.1). Taxonomy (NCBI): domain Eukaryota; kingdom Metazoa; phylum Arthropoda; class Insecta; order Mantodea; family Mantidae; genus Deroplatys; species Deroplatys truncata. The sequence goes on along the minus strand of CM060985.1, from coordinate 142,995,501 downwards.
AACTTAAGTCCATAAGTGATATCTGCTTCTTATTGTGGCCATATATTTAAAAAAAATCACGTGTATAACTTACATTACTTTCTCTACCCATTACCAATTCTCAGGTATACCTTATAATGTACTGTAATACCTCCAAAGTGATTCTGCCATCCTTATTACGTTAATTACCAGAAATATTTACTAGAAATGGCTTCTAGCAGGCAGTGCGTACTTGTTTACTTAGAATATGAGAAAAAAACAGAGATATTGCACATTGTAAAAATATCCTTTTGATGCGCTGACATAAATCAACTTAGAAAAACTTAAAACTTGCTGCAACAATATTTTGGTAAGGTTTAAGACTGCGAAAAAAAAGTTAAATTATATATTTTAATAAATTCTAACCTTTTTCTATAGTAAGTCAGTGTGCATCTCTTATTGTTTCCCAACTGTATAAAATCCAGTGAGAATGAAGAACATCTTCTCAACTCTTCACAGAAAAGTATTCATCGTGTCAACACCTTAGAATCGTTGGACTTTTTTACTTTCTCTGCTACGTATAGTAAGTAGGGGAAGTATTGTATTCCACCCAAAAATTCGATACCGAGATTTCACCGGAAATACATGTTTTGATACCGCTTGAATCCAAGATATTAAGATATTTTCATGACAAAAGAAATGTATATCTCGAATTTTCTGGGAATGTCTCCAAAAGTATTCTTCATTGTGAACGACTTTTGCATAACTGGTAAACCATAAGAAATAGACAACATTTTACTACACAAAAAATGTAGATCGCGTTAGAGTACACAATTTATGTCATATACATTTTTTTTGGTTGAGTGAACCATTTTCGAGATATTGCTTGTTATTCCCTTAAATTTTCCAACACTTATACTTTTTCTCAAACTCGTTATTCATTTTTTTATGTCCTGGTATTGCAAAGGGAATGGAATACTCCACATAGCAACCAGCTCTTAAAATATTTGACTATCGCTTAAAGCCTACCATATTCCCATTGCACCTACAAGAAAATTAGCAATAAGATTAACATCTCGATTAACATGAAGCATATGGAGAATAAGCGTTTGTAAAAATAGTTTGTATAAGAGTAGAGAAAGTCATGTGTGTGTAACACATCAGAATTTTTAAAAAAAAAAATAACAACGAAATTCCCGTGTAAAGCAGTGAGAGTTGTTGAAAAACTTAGACTGGCGTTCTTAAACGGTATCAACGACATGAACTTCTGAAATTTATTTCTAACTACTGTTTTTGAGTTATGTTGTTCGCAGAAAAATTAACAAGCACGTGAAACGTTTTAGTAACCTCAAAACATTTTCTGTTTTGGTTTTATTTTAAACAATTTATTAATACATGCTGTATCTTATGTACCTCATAAATAAACATTTTTCAAAAGGACGCCATTGCCATAATATTTTAATCTGCAGTTTACACTTCTTGAGACATGACAAAGGTCCTTGTTGCTTGTGAACCATGGATCAGATCTAAATTTATGTCAGCATCAGGAAGTCGAACACACTCAATAAATAGTTAATTTGTTTAACATTTGTTGCTTTTCTAAAACAAAAAAGAAAAAAAATGAAAAAATCTGATATGTTACACTCACATGACTTTCTCTACTCTTGTAGAAACTATTTTTACAAACGCTTATTCTCCATATGCTTCATGTTAATCGAGATGTTAATCTTATTGCTAATTTTCTTGTAGGTGCAAGGGGATTACGGTAGGCTTTAAGCGATATTCAAATCTTTTAAGAGCTGGTTGCTATGTGGAGTATTCCATTTTCTTTGCATTACCAGGACGAAAAAAAATGAATAACGAATTTGAGAAAAAGTATAAGTATTGGAAAATTTAAGGCAATAACAAACAATATCTCGAAAATGGTTCACTCAACAACAAAAATGTATATGACATAAATTGTGTATTTTAACGCGATCTACATTTTTTGTGTAGCAAAATTTTGTCTATCTCTTATGGTTTACCAGTTATGCAAAAGTCGTTCGGAATGGAGAATACTTTTGGAGACATTCCCGGAAAATACAAGATGTACATTTTATTTTTCATTAATATATCTTAGACATATGATATTTTAATCAAAATCGTTAGAGCGATTTTTGAGAAAATTAAAATTTTCGAAAACTCTTCCATGTAAAGGGTAACCTGGGGTGGAGGGATTTTCTTGAAAACCTTCGTGTCGCATCTCTGGAAGATGCTGAACCTAAATACCAAGTTTGGTGTTTATCCGACTGTTCGTTTCTGAGTTATGCTGTTCACAGACAGACACACAGACACACACACGGACATGTTTTTGGATTCAGTGGATCTCAAAACATGTATTTCCGGTGAAATCTCGGTATCGAATTTTTGGGTGGAATACAATACTTCCCCTACTTACTATACGTAGTAGAGAAAGTAAAAAGGACTGAAGTGGATTTTCACATATATTAAATCTAAACACTTAATTTTAACACACATATGACTAACAAATGAAATATAGGTGCGTTTCATTCGCAAGTACGCATTGCGTTTTGAATTATGAATTTGTATCGATTTTATTGTTTTATCCTCGCACAGATATTTAGCTACAAGTGTAACATATAAGAATACCTTTCTTAATATCTCAATAAGAAACAGCATAGCTGTGCTTTATAAATACTATCTTGCAAAGTGGAAGAAAGCGGCAAAATTGGCGTATGATTATGCAAATTGTTTCTTGAATAAAGCAAAACGTATCGAAGTTCCAATCCAATATTTTGTTAAGCATGTTTTTAAGTGCACTTTGGCATACTTCTGGACCTCTACCTTTATTTTTGTGTGAGAAGATAGAATTTGAAAGCGTGAAAATGGAAAGAAAATTTAACGTATAAAAAGTTACCTTCAAGTTTGTCATGTAGAGTTTTTCAGCCGACGTAGAGCGTGAATTGACGGTCCATATATGACTTACATCCGCTTAGGGGAATAAAATATCACCGAGAAGTGGTTTAAAGTAATATAGTGCATATTTGTTTGTATAAAAATGTTAAAATCAGTTTCCTTTTAGCCGAAATGTCTACAGTAGACTTCGGTCCTCTCTCTCAAAGTTGTAAAGCTGAAGTTCATGCGATAAGTTTAAAAATTGCATTATAAGTTTGTATCATTAAATTGCATTTGGCCATTTTATTATCACAAGTGTTACGCATGATTAAAAACTCAACAAATCCATAGATGCTTAGAAAAATTATAATTTAAGTAATGAAAAGTTTCGTCTATAGCTTATGAGCATTTTATGTGATACTTTCTTAATGTTTATTTCAATAAAATAAATAAAACATGTGATGTAACAGGTGTCAAGTTGGAAAATTTTGTGAACAAACACTTTGCGTTTTGTGCATATGTACCCATTGAACAATGACAAAACCGGATACTTTCTGTCTTAGTAAGTAAATATAGTAAATCCTGTAATTCTTACCTTTAACACTATATAGATATACGAAAAATTCACAATCTACTTTAATACTTTGGTATTAAATAGCCTATTTAATGCCCTTTTGGAGTGGATAGTAGCACCAAAACAATGTTTTATAAATCAATCTGTGTGTCGCACTCACATGACTTTCTCTATTCTTGTACAAATATTTTTACAACCGCTTATTCTTTATCTACTTCATGTTAATCGACTAAACATTCGCAAACTTACTAATTTTCTTGTAGATACAAGGGGAATTGGAAGGTTTTAAGCGATAGTCAAACATTTTAAGAGCTGGTTGCTATGTGGAGCATTCCATTCTCTTTGCATGTCCAGGACATAAAAACACGAATAACGAATTCCCATTTGAGAAAAAGTATAAGCACTGGGAAATTCAAACAAATAACAAGGAATGTCCCGGGAATGGTTCACTACACAAAAAAAGTATGTGACATAAATTGTGTGTTTTAACAAACTCTACATTCATCTCTTAGAGTTTACCAGTTTTGCGAAAGTCAATCAGAATGAAGAGGACTTTTGGGGACACATCTTAAACTTGTGATATTTTAATCAAAATCGTTAGGGCTCTTTTATGAAAAAGTCAAAATTTTAGAAAATTGTTACATGTAAAGGGTAGTCTGGGGAGCAGGGATTTTCTTGAAACTCGTCGTATCGCATCCTTGGAAGATACTAAGCTCAAATACCAAGTTTGGTATTTATTCGACTTTTTACTTTCTCTACTACGTATAGTAAGTAAGGGAAGTATTGTATTCCACCCAAAAATCCGATACCAAGATTTCACCGGAAATATATGTTTTGAGAATCACTGAATCCAAAAAAAAGCATTTTTGGAAACATGTCCGTGTGTGGGTCTGTGTGTCTGCCTGTGAACAGCATAACTCAGAAACTAACAGTCGGATAAACACCAAACTTGGTATTTGGGTTCAGTATCTTCCAGAGATGCGACACAAAGGTTTTCAAGAAAATCCCCCCACCCCAGATTATCCTTTACATGGAAAATTTTTCGAAAGTTTTAATTTTCTCAAAACTGGCTGTAACGATTTTGATTAAAATATCATATGTTTAAGATATTTTTATGACAAATGAAATGTATATCTCGAATTTTCTGGGAATGTCTCCAAAAGCATTCTTCATTGTGAACGACTTTTGCATAACTGGTAAACCATAAGAGATAGACAAAATTTACTACACAAAAAATGTAGAACGCGTTAAAATACACAATTTACGTCATATACATTTTTGTTGTTGAGTGAACCATTTTCGAGATACTGCTTGTTATTACCTTAAATTTTTCAATACTTATTTTCTCAAATGGGAATTCGTTATTCATTTTTTTTTGTCTTGGATTTGCAAAGAGTATTAATTTGTGGGAATGGGAATGGTGCTGCACCTAGCAACCAGCTATTAAGAGATATGTATGTGCTTAAAGGCTACTGTATTTCTATATTGTCCTTGTAAATATATATTCCCCTTACATCTAAAAGAAAATTAGCAATAAGGTAAGAGTCTGCAAATGTTTATCTGGATTAACATGAAGTAGATGGAGAATAAGCGTTTGTAAAAATAGTTTGTACAAGAGTAGAGAAAGTCATGTGAGTTTAACACATCGGATTTTTGTTTTTAAGTTGTTTTGTTCACTCACACACACACACACACGGACTTGTTTCCAAAAATGCTTTATTTTGATTCGGGACACCTCAAGACATGTATTTCCGATAATATTTCAGCATAAAATTTTTGGCTGGAATGCAATACTTCCTCCACTTACTATACATAGTAGAGAATATTAAATTAAAACGTTTCATATCGGTTTTCAAGAATAAAGCCTTGCATTTGCTAAGATTTAAATCAACATTAAAAAGAATCAGTACATCATAATCAATGCAGTGGTTATTATAAAAGACTTCATGAAAACAAGGGATTTTATATATAATATCCACAAGTTTGGAATTTCTATTGTGCTTCATATCATATTTTATATAGTTTGTAGGGACTAATAAACTGACGCGGATGTATAATGTTTATCTACGTAAACTAGTGTTAAGAATAATTTTTAAATGAATCCAGCCATGATTATTACTCATACTCCTAGCTATCGTTCTAACCTTAATTTTAATACGCTTTTCAATGAAACAAGCAAACATACTTTTCACTTTCTTACACTGAAGTAGAATATTTTTGTTGGTAGTTGGAAAATGCTTCATGTTTATCTGCACCACATATGGGAGCCAATTTGTCGCGATCACTTCGTGTTATCTATTGTTGAGTGCCTGTTATTGTATTACTAGTTTGAATTTTGGGTTATTTGTCCTCCGGCTAGCTATTATTACTACTCAGTCGAGCATATCTCTTGAACAGGGTGTGTAAACAGAAAGGATTTGTTACTGAAAGATAACACTTATAAAAGAATTTGTTTTTTTACACTTTTATTACCGTCACAATTAATTAAGTTCACATATTGACTCTTGATACACGCCCGACTGAAACTGTTATATTTTCTAATATCACTATAATCACTTATTTGCTGCACATTATTAATTCGCATATTTCACATTTATAACTAACTTTACAACGCGAGAGATTTTGTAGAATTGCGCGACGTATAACCTTTGTATGATTCTTTTGAACTGAACGACGTATTACCCGCGAATCCTTCTGTTGGACTGAACGACGTGTGCCTTGTGAATTATTCTGTCAAACTGCGCGTTACCCGTCTCTGGCACGGAATTTATACTCCCTCACCCCAATATGCCTAAAGATTATAACCGAGCTGCTATTGATTAATAAAACGCGCCAACATTAGCGTCTATATTTATATCCAATCAAAATTACGAACACATATGCTCTAGGGAAGAAATTCCCTCCATTTCTACAGAAAAGCGCGCTACTCTGACGTCATTTGCATGCCTCTAATAACTGATAAACAACTCACCCCCTCACTCATTGTTACCCACTCTTATTGTTAGTTTCAGTGAGGTCGTGTAAACTTATTTCCTAACAATGCTTATAATTAACAAACATCTCAAATCATTGTCATACAATAATGCTAATTTACACTACAATCACTCTGGCATTCAGTGTTGTGATATAAAATACTGCATCAATACTAGAGAGAAGGAGAAAGTAATGTATGAAAATGCATGTAATAATTAAAATGAAATCGTCATCAGCTGCCTTAACGTAGATGTATAAACAAGGTAATTGGCACATTGAGGCATTTATAGATTTCAAACTGTGTTCACTTAGCAAAGTTTCATCCACTTAAAGGTTTTCTAAAATGTACAGGGTGGACCATTTAAGTTGAGGCTGTGCAGTGTCCCCAAAACTAAGTGTTGTGGAAAGAAATGTCTTGAATATGGGGAAAGTAAATGTCATTAGTTGTGTTTTGTTTGGAGGACGTTATGATAGTCATTTTAGGGTCAGCTTAATTGTTTTAATGGAAACCTACAACGTCCTCCAAATAAAACACGACTAATGACTGTACTTTCCCCCATAATATCGAGCAAGTTTTATTCAAGAAATTTCTTTCTACAACGCTTAGTTTTGCAGATATTGTACAGTCTCAACTTTAATGGTCCATCCTTTACATTGGCTGTTGCTTCTCATCATGACAGTAGTTTCCATTTTGCTTTTAAAATTACTCCGCTTATTTGGATAACTATTTTAGTTGCCAGAGATTCGAGTTACAACATGGCTGGAGGTAATTACTTAAGATAAGTTTGTCTTTTATTAAGGTTTCATTTATTTAAAGTGCGGGATATAAATTTATAAGAAACTATAGTTCATTTGACTCGGAAGAAGCCTGCTTGGGTGTATATATGACCGAGATACGTTACCTACAAACAAAAATGTTTTCAGAATGGTGTTTTATATTTTAAATCTGTTTTATTAATTGTAGCATTAAAAACAGGCTTGTTGTGACGCTATAAATCATGCACAATTTTCCTAGTTCTGGCACTTGTGCCAGGAAAGGTTACCTAGCAACTAGCATTCCATGACGTCATCACCGCCTTCACAACACAATTTTATATAACTGAAAGAACAAGTTAAAACCTTTGCCCTCACGAACATACCAACATTCAAACAAGAAAATTACAAAATGAATACTACAATCAATAACAATGCATTAATTAGTCAAATTAGAAGATGTTATCTCTGAGCCATTACTGCGTAAATACCTACAGTCTCTTTCAAATGATTCCTCTATATAACTTTCAACCGATCTTGGTTCCGCTCTCCTAACCTCTTTAACTTAGCAATAGTCATCAATTTCTGATCTGGAACAGACAGATGGTTTTTGGCTTTCTCTACCATATACATAATAAGTAGAGAAGGTATTGCATTCGATACCGAGATTTCCAATAAAATCATTTTTAGAAAAATGTCATGTGTGTGTGTATAACAGCATAACTCAAAAGCGAAAAGTCGGATAAATACCAAACTTTGTATTTAGGTTCAGTACCTTCCAAAGATGCGACACGAAGATTTTCAAGAAAATACCCCTAACCTAAACTACCCTTTACATGGAACATTTTTCGAACTTTTTTATTTTCTAAAAATGGTTCTAACTCTTTTGATTTGTGGCAGTAATTTGTATCACAATAATGTAAATGCCAGAGTGATTGTAGTGTAAATAATCATTATTGTATGACATTGATTTGAGATGTTTGTTAATTATAAGCATTGTTAGGAAATAAGTTTACACGGCCTCACTGAAACTAACAATAAGAGCGAGTAACAATGAGCGAGGGGGTGAGTTGAATATTAATTAGAAGAGACAAACAAATGACATCAGATTGGCGCGCTTTTCTGTAGAAATGGAGGGAATATTTTCCCTAGAGCATATGTGTTCGTAATTTTGATTGGATATAAAAATAGACGCTAATGTTGGCGCGCTTTATTAACCAATAACAGCTCGGTTATAATCTTTAGGCATATCGGGGTGAGGGAGTATAAAAAGCTAAAGCCAGAGGCAAGTATTGCCCAGTTCAACAAAATCATCCACGCGTTACACGTCGTCAGTCCAACAGAAGCATTCGCGTGTAATACGTCGATCAGTTCAACATAAGTATTCGTGAGTTATACGTGGCGTAGTTCAACGGAAGCATACATAAAGTACACGTTACGCAATTCTACAGAATCCTCGCGTCTTAAAGTTTGTTATAAATGTGAAACACGTGAATTAATAATGTGCAGTAAATAAGTGATTATAGTGATATTAGAAATATAACAGTTTCAGTCTGGCGTGTATCACGAGTCAATATGTGAACTTAATTAATTGTGACGGTAATAAAAGTGTAAAAACAAATTCTTTTATCAGTGTTATCTTTGAGTAACAAATCCTTTCCGTTTACACACCTTGATCAAGAGATATGCTAGACTGAATAATAATAATAGCTAGCCGGAGGACAATGAACCCAACATTCAAAGTAGTAATACAATAACAGGCGCTCAGAAATAAGATAACACGAAGTGACCGTGACAAATTGGATCGCATACGTGGTGCATATAAACATGAAGCATTTTCCAACTACTTAAAAATATAACCACTTCAGATTAAAATACCATATAATAAAGATATCTACATGACAAATAAAACGTATACATTGAATCTTTTGAGAATAGCCTGTGAAGTCCTCTTCATGTGGAAGGAATTTTGTATAATGTTTATAACTGGTAAACTTAAGCGATAGACGAAAACTACCACAAAAAATATGTAGATCTCCTTAAAACATATCGTTTATTTTAAATAACTTTTTGGTGAAGTCCCATCGATAATCAGTTATTTCTCGTGATTGTATGGAAACAGCATGGAATTTTAAGGCCGGCATATAGCGTCCAGTTTTTCAACATTTGACTATCGCTGTTCTCTTTGTATCTATAACGAAGTGTGTGATGTAGCTATTTCTGCAACTTTTATTTGGATACAAATGTACTAGTAGGAAAATAAGCTTCAGTAAGAATAGTTTTTATATCCAATAATAGACGACAGAGGGTGGAGAAACTCATGTGAATATATCACATCTTTTTATTTTTACTTTCTCTACTGCGTATAGTAAGTAGGGAAAATATTGTATTCCACCCAAAAATTCGATACCGAGATTTCACCGGAAATATATGTTTTGAAGCCTCCTGAATCCAAAAAAAGAATTTTTGGAAACATGTCCGTGTGTGTGTCTGTCTGTGAACAGCATAACTCAAAAACAAGCAGTCGGATAAACACCAAACTTGATATTTAGGTTCAGTATCTTCCAGAGATGCGACACGAAGGTTTTCAAGAAAATCAAAATTCTCCCACCCCAGATTACCCTTTACATGTAACAATCTTCGAAAATTTTAATTTTCTCAAAAATGGCTCTAACGGGTTTGAATAAAAAACCATAAGTTTAAGACATTTACATGACGAATGAAATGTATATCTCGAATTTTCTGGGAATGGCTCCAAAAGTATTCTTCATTGTGAACGACTTTTGCATAACTGGTAAACCATAAGAGATAGACAAACTTTTACTACACAAAAAATGTAAATGGCGTTAAAATACGCAATTTATATCATATACATTTTTTTCGTTGAGTGGAGCATTTTCGAGATATTGCTTGTTATTCCCTTAAATTTTCCAATACTTATACTTTTTCTCAAATTCGTTATTCATTTTTTTTGTCCTGGTAATGTAAAGAGAAAGGAATACTCCACATAGCAACCAGCTCTTAAAATATTTGACTATCGCTTAAAGCCTACCAATTCCCCTTGCATCTACAAGAAAATTAGCAATAAGATTAACATCTCGATTAACATGAAGCATATGGAGAATAAGCGTTTGTAAAAATAGTTTGTACAAGAGTAGAGAAAGTCATGTGAGTGTAACACATCAGATTTTTTTCCATTGATATAGGAACTTTAACAGTGCTTTCTGGTTAGATATTAAACCACACAAACATTGACATTTCGGGACTCTAGAGATGATAGAGAATAATCCTAACAAAGAAAATTTTCCATCACCCACCCCGGAACCAACCCTTTACTTCTGGTTTGTGAATTTGGAGGCAAATATTCCTACCACCAGACCACAAAGATATTCTTGCTTAATATCTCTGAAAAGTTAGTTATGAACTCTCTCTCCCTCTCCCTCCCTCCTAACTCTATTTTTAAAAGTTGAACTACTTAAATCATTATTTAATAGGATTTCTGCTAATGTAGATAAGATATTTCACGTTTTAATCATTATTTTCATGCACTTAATATTAAAACGACTTTTGCATAAGATACATATATGCCACATTATAGGTGTTCTTACGTCCTAGCAATACTACAGTTCCAATGTAGCATTAGCTGCAACCGAGTACGCAGTTTCAAGTGATAATTATATACAACGGATTTGCATGAACTCCGAGGATTAAGTTACATTGAGTCGCTTACTCGGATTAACCATAAGATAGCAGGGAAGTTACAGTATTCAGTTGAGGGATATATATCAGCTGTTTCTATCTGAAACGGAAGCTATAACCTGAAAATGATGTAACGATGAGTACGAAATGAAGCAAATGTCATAATAATATTGTGTTTTCATACATTTATTGTCATTACTAAGTATGTCATATTCCATAATTGGTATTTATACCTCTGAGACGACAAGATTCGTGTTTCATTTCGAAATTATTTTCCTTGGGTTTAATTTAGTGTTTTTGCTCATCCGAATAACCTTTCAAGGAAATAATTCATTATAGCTGTTATGAGTCATAAATTCTAAAATAATATCCAGTGTCACGCTTTCTATGTTTGATTATCTTTTCAGAATCAATTGGAAATCTCTAATTCACTCTTATTTGTGTTTTCTAATAAATCACTCCAGTTTACCATTTGCGAGAGTGGTTATTTATGCAACTGGTGGCTGGAGTGGGAATTTTTTTACGAGTGGAAAAATTTCAGCATTCGCTACCAATGGTGAAAAGTATACGAATATATATATATATATATAATATATAATATAATATAAAAACTAACGTTCCAAAACTTTCGTACATGATTTTATTTACAAACCATAAGAATAAACAGTTTTGCGAAATCAAAATGAAAATATATTACAAGAGTAATAGTTTAGGACCCATATTAAGCACAAACAATTGAATAGTATCCGTAGGATAGGACTAGAAGCGTGAAGTAGGTAGTTTCTGCCCCACGTATGGAAAGTCAGTGAAGATGTATTGTAGTTCAACTGTTGGGGAGCCGAACTTGAAGTAGTCACAACCGCACGTATGGTAAAAAGTTTCCGGTAGCCTTCGCCCCAAGTTTAAAAAATATTAACTTTGTAATTGACTGTTTCTTTAAATATTATTTATTTATGTTTGCCTCGGCTGCTTCAGTATTTATATATATATTTTTAGAGACATAGATTTCTTTGCAGGGAATAGTGCGACTGAAGAATGTAGGCTTACACAGATTTTAAGTTTTACTTCACTCCATTTATTAATCCTTGACACAATTTAAATAACAATTCACTGATGTAGAGAGCTGTGAGATTCTTTTGTTAATTACTTGCACTTTTTTAACTCGAAAACTATTTTTGTCTCACGCTAATACGTATTAAATTTCTCGAGGACACATCTCGCGTCCAGTTAGGAACACTGTCTATAACCAACGAGTCCAGTTATGAGCGCTGTCTACAAGCAACTGACTTGATTTCTACCGCCTAAATTTCTGTATTTCAAGTCTCTGATTGGGTGTACTTTTATTTAACTTAAACTTTTTTTCTGGTTGTTGATTGGCTATTTTATATCCTGTCACAAAAATTACATTATTATTGCACCAAGAATGGGTAGTAGCATTATTACACTTTCTTACTCTTTATTGTCTCAAGGTTGCCTCATTGTTAGTAACTTTTAACCTATTATTCTCACAGCTCCTACATTATTAAATTACGTAATACATTCACATAACATTATTGAACATGTATACAATAATATAAAATATACAATGATGTAATATACACTTATTATATACTCTTACATAAATATTGCCTTAAGGCGAGCTGTTATTATATTTTTTTATTATATAATTGGACTAATATCATTTAAGTGTTAAAAATACTGCCTCAAGCGGAGGAGCGACTTAAGCAGATCTTTTGTGGCTAGGCCCCTGACGGAGAGCCCCCAGGACGGAGGGATAAGGTGAGAGGAGATAGAGGCGGGCCGGACCAGGAGGCACGACAGGCAAAGAGTAGGTTCCCTACCATTTTCAGATTTGAGCTCCCTGTGTGGGGGCTAATGCAGCCGCGTCCCTCCCTGTGGGCTTATAGATCCAGCGACTGCTCGCAGTTCGGGGGATGGAGGTTTGCTCAGAACATGCTTTTCCCCCGCCCTGCCCCGCCGAGACCTACCGCCGACACTTGCAACCCTGAGAGAAACCAAGCAGATGAAAGGTGAAGTGAAACGAGAGTGGAGATAAAATGAAGGGACAGGAAATTCGGTGGATGTAATGGTCCTTCCCAGCATTTGCCTACCGACTCGGGGAAACCCCCTAAAGAGGATGGAAGGTCGGCCACGGGAATCAAACCCACGACCTCCCGAATGCGGGCCACAGACATAACCAACTGAGCCATCCCACTCGGTATAGCGCACACGCTGTGTTTTTGTTATAGTTGTATATAATAATAATCAGCACAAAGAAAACACACACTTTGCAGAAACAACTGAAAGCGACGTGGTAAATGCTATTGAACGGTATTTTTGCTTTCTCTACTACGTATAGTAAGTAGGGGAAGTATTGTATTCCACCCAAAAATTCGATACTGAGATTTCACCGGAAATACAGGTTTTGAGGCCCCCTAAATCCAAAAAAATCATTTTTGGAAACATGTCCGTGTGTGTGTCTGTGAACAGCATAACTCAGAAACGAACAGTCGGATAAACACCAAACTTGGTATTTAGGTTCAGTATCTTCCAGAGATGCGACACGAAGGTTTTCAAGAAAATCCCCCCACCCCAGATTACCCTTTACATGGAACATTTTTTGAACATTTTAATTTTCTCAAAAATTGCTCTAACGATTTTGATTAAAATATCATATGTTTAAGATATTTTCATGACAAATACCTAAAATGTATACCTCGAATTTTCTGGGAATGTCTCCAAAAGTATTCTTCATTGTGAACGACTTTTGCATAACTGGTAAACCATAAGAGATAGACAAAATTTTACTACATAAAAATGTAGATCGCGTTAAAATACACAATTTATGTCATATACATTTTTTGTTGAGTGAGCCATTTTCGAGATATTGCTTGTTAATCACTTAAATTTCTCAATACTTATTTTCTCAAATGGGGATTCGTTATTCATTTTTTTGACTTGGATATGCAAAGAGTATTAATCTGTGGCAAAGAGAATGGTGCTGCACCTAGCAACCAGCTATTAAGAGTTATGTATGTGCTTAAAGGCGTATTTCTATATTGCCCTTGTAAATATATATTCCCCTTACATCTACAAGAAAATTAGCAATAAGATAGATTCTGCAAATGTTTATCTCGATTAACATGAAGTAGATGGAGAATAAGCGTTTGTATAAATAGTTTGTACAAGAGTAGAGAAAGTCATGTGAGTGTAACACATCAGATTTTTTATATTTCAGAACGTTGATGCTTTTGCCGCATTACTGGTTGCAAATTCGTTCTATTGATGTTTAACAAGTATAGTTATTTAGCGACTTGTCGAGAGTATTTTGGAAAATTTTGGACTATACACAAACCTTTTTAAATAACTTGCATTATTTTTTGGTTTTAAAGTCTGCCCATTGTTAGCTAATGAGGATCTATAATTAAAACTTATACCTATAAGAAGAAAACATACCTGGTATAAAGCCAAGTCGAATTGAATTAAATTGTATTATGCACTACAGACTCAATTATTCTGCATTGGCTTTTCGTATGTGTGTAATGCAACAGACGGGGACACTTCGCTCACTGCGACCTACATAGATCTATTATGGCTGCCATCCCTCAGGAAGAAGGGATGGTTTGAAGGAACCACAGGAGGCTAGAGGTCTCAGATAGACAGGCCACGGAGACGCGGTGAAGTGCAGACTCGAAGAGCCGTCTCACTGCTGGAACTGCCTAGAGAGGGCGATGAACTACCCATTGACCAAGCAGCCCTCTAGTATATACGGGGATTACTCTTTCCTTTGAACAAGCATCCACGTCATCTTTCCTGCACCATCACACGTTGAAGGAGTATTATTGCTGCCCCACGTATGGTACAAAGTTTCCGGTGACCTCCGCCCCAACGTTCAGGAATCAACTTGTATTTTTATGTTTCTTTAAATATTATGTATATTTATCTCCGCTGTGTCAGTATTAATTTGTAGAAACATGTATCTCTTATCAGGAGGTGATGCGGTTAAAGAATGTAAGTTTACACAAATTATAATTTTTACTTCACTCCTTTTATTAATTACTTGCACTTTTTAACACGTAAACTTTATAATATTCTCGTCGTAATGAATTTTCGTCTCACACCGGATACGTACCGAGCGAATGAACTGCTCAGGTACGTTGCCTTCTAGTGACTGGCGTTTACCGCTTAAATTTGTAAATTTTTCTATTTCACATATCTGATTGGCTAATTTTACCTCAATAGAATACCTTTATTTGAGTTTCAGCTTTTCTAGTTTTTGAATGGCTATTTATAAACTGTTTGAAAATATTACATTATTGTTTCAAGAATTTCTAGTAGCATTATTAATCTTTCCAGTTCATTATTGCTTCAAGGTTACCTCATTGTTAGTACTTTCGGCATCTATTCTCACAGCTCCTACATTATTAAATTACCTAATACAATCACATAATATTATTATACATGCACATAATAATATAAATATATACAATGACTGTAATGTACACTTTTTATATATTGTAGTATACATATATTGCTTTAAGGTGGACTGTTATTATATTCTATATTATATAATTAGACTGAAATTATTTAAGTGTTAAAAATACTGCCTCAAGGTTGCGAAACGTAGAAGCACTCGTGAAAGATGAGAAGAAAACGAAATGAAAGGAAAATCGAGGTAGATGAGAAACCACACCAGCATTCGCTTACCGCCCAGGAAAATCAAGAAAACCACAAGTCAGAGTGGGCGGTTGACGAGAATCGACCCCAGGATCTCCCAAGTACGAACCTCACATCTGCCATGGAGTGTGTGTGTTTCATCTTGTTAAAATACAAGATGCATGTAACTTTGGATATGTATGCTCTGATGTAAATTCCACGCAATTTTGAATGATTCAAATTTAATGACTACCCCTAAATGAGATGGGAAGGAGCATTTGCCTTAATCTACTAACATTCCTCTTCCCAAAACGAGGAGAAACTTCATACAAAAGGCTCTCTTTAAAAGCAATCGAACCGTGACCCACTAAGTGCTAGGCAGACGCCATGTCGTGCGATAAAATTTATGTTGCACGTTTTAACTTGAGAGGAACCTGTGCTATCGCGAAAACAAATATATTTCAACAGCCGGTAATTTCCCCTTAAGACAAAGGGAAGTTTGGTCTGGAACATTTCCTAATGGGGAAGTGCTATGAGTCACTCAATGGCTTGTAAAATGTTGGCAGACTTCTTGGCTTTTCTTCTACGTAATTTTAATAGCCTCAATATTAATTGCACCAGTTCCTGCAATAGGATGCAATGAATTGAAGATACTCGGGTGTAAGTAGGGGGCTTTGAAAATAGTGTAGATATTTGGAAGGTTCGATCAAAGCTATCAAGTTGGGATCATAACCTCTAAGTTGACACTGGAACGGAAGTAATGCTGTATAAGGTCTCGAGAGCTATAACTAAAAACGTTTGTGCATTGCTTGCCGAAAATTAGTTCCATCAGTATTATGAAAGTAGCAAGCGCCAAATGCAACTTTCTCTACTACATATAGTATGTTGGGAAGTATTGCATTCCCCCCTAAAGTTTTATATCCAGATTTCACCGGAAATACATGTTTTGAGGCCCCTGAATAAAAAACAAGCACTTTTAGAGAAAGGTCCATATGTGTGTCTGTCTGTGAACAGCATAACTCAAAAACCAAAAGTCGATTAAATGTCAAACTTGGTATTTAGGTTCAGTATCTTTCAAAGATGCGACACAAAGATTTTTAAGAAAATTCCCTCACTCCAGACTACCCTTAATGTGGAACATTTTTCGAACATTTTGTTTTTCTCAAAAAGGGATCTAACGATTTTGGTTAAAATTATTTAAGATATTTTCTGAATGGATTTTGTATAACTGGTACAGCATAAGAGATAGAGACATTTTTTTGCAAAAAAATGTAGAGTTCGTTAAAACACATTATGTCATAAATATATTTTTTGTGGAGTGAACCATTTCCGAGATATTCCCTGTGATTTGTTTGAAATTTCCAATACTTTTTCTCAAATGGGAATTCGTTATTCGTTTTTCTGTGTTCTGGACAGGCAACGAGAATGGAATGCTCCACATAGCAACCAGCTCTTAAAATATTTGACTATCGCTGAAAGCCTACCAATTCCCCTTGCATCTATAAGAAAATTAGCAATAAGATTAACATCTCGATTAACATGAAGCATATGGAGAATAAGCGTTTGTAAAAGTAGTTTTACAAGAGTGTAATACATCTGATTTCTTCGTTTAAATTGTTTCTAAACAGGTGATGCTTCTGAATATTTAACAAATAGGAACATTACATTTCAACCCCTTGCGTACACTAGCTTTAAAGAACAATGAACGAAACAAATATTATATACTGAATGATGTATTGGTCAGCCGGTTTGCTGTGCGAGAGGTTTAATTTTTATTCAGGACTAGGAGCGGAAGGAAACTTATCATCTCGGCCTATGGAGAGCTTTTGTACCTAGATCCATAAAGGGGAGCTCTTATGAGGAAGGGGTGAGGTGAGAGGAGACAGGGAGGCCGGATCGGGAGAGGGCAGGTTCTGTACATTTTCAAGATTGAAACTCCCCGGATGGTAGCTGGTAGACTCCTCTCGTCCCCTACAGGCTTGCAACACTGGTATCCCGGAACTCGGATACTGTGGGACGAAGTGTTCGGAGAGCACCCTTTACCCCTCGCCACGCAACGGCCGAGACTTCTGCCGACACTTGCAACCCTGAAACTACCAAGCAGACGAAAGGTGGAGTGAAATGAAAGGACAGGAGATTCGGGTGATATAATTAACTAACCTTCCCAACGACCCGGGAAAACCCCCGAAAAAACCGCCGCAAGAATCGAACCCACGATCTCCCGAATGCGAGCCACAGTTAAAATAAAATTATTTCAAAAGCATTTGCTGATTCTGGAATGATCTAGTATGGCCTTACTAACCAGCCTGAATGTTTGCAATATTCTGCACGTATCATTTAAATATAATATAAAAATCTGATGTGTTTCACTCAAATGACTTTCTCTACTCTTGTAGAAACTATTTTTACAAATGCTTATTCTCCATCTACTTCATGTTAATAGAGATGTTAATCTTATTGCTAATTTTCTTGTAGCTGCAAGGGGAATATGGTAGACTTTAAACGACAGTCAAATCTTTTAAGAGCTGGTTGCTATGTGGCGCATTCCATTCTCTTTGTATGTCCAGGACATAAAAAAAATGAATAACGAATTCCCATGTGAGAAAAAGTGTTGGAAAATTTAAGGGAATAACAATCTCGAAAATGGTTCACTCAACCAAAAAAAATGTGTATGACATAAATTGTGTATTTTAACGCGATCTACATTCTTTGTGTAGTAAAATTTTGTCTATCTCTTATGGTTTACCTGTTATGCATAAGCGTTCATAATGAGGAATACTTTTGGAGACATTCCCAGAAAATTCGAGATATATATTTCATTTGTCATGAAAATATCTTAAAACATATGATATTTTAATCAAAATGGTTAGAGCCATTTTTGAGAAAATTAAAATTTTCAAAAATGTTCCATGTAAAGGGTAATCTGGAATGGGGGGATTTTCTTGAAAACCTTCGTGTCGCATCTCTGGAAGATACTGAACCCAAATACCAAGTTTGGTGTTTATCCGACTGTTTGTTTCTGAGTTATGCTGTTCGCAGACACACACTCGGACATGTTTTCAAAAATGCTTTTACTTTCTCTACTACGTAGAGTAAGTAGGGGAAGTATTGCATTCGACCCAAAAATTCAATATCGAGATTTCACCAGAAATACATGTTTTGAGATTCTCTGAATCCAAAAATGTATTAATTTTGTTTGGGGGGGAGTCTTTTACGTATTTGGATGTGCGGCGACTAGTAAAGCGCTTCTCGAACGTTCCAAATTGGGAAAGTACAACTTAAATGGTCCGATTTGGAATCAGTTTTTGAGCGGTAAGCAATAAAAATGCGCTTGACATTAACCGACTTTTTCTTTTCAATAATTAATACTTTGCCAGTATTCAATGGCATAAAAGACACCGGTACTTAAATATTGATGTAACATTTTCTCAACATGCGTTTTTGTAAAATAACATCGTAAAAAATCGTTAACTGAAGCTACTTATTAGCACTTTAATCTATTAAGTTATAAATAAACGACTGTGTACTTTAGAGCAGATAAAAGTACTTTTCCACTGCCAAGTTTTCATTAAGGCGAAGCAAAGAAACTGCAATTAGCCAGTACTTGCCCTACATAACGAAAACTGTTTTAAACCTGCATCATTGTGCTTGAAGTTATTCCAACTTTAAGCTACTTTTTTACCTTGTAAACTTTATTCTCAAATATTTTGCTTCTTTAAAACTCTTTATGAGAAACATAAGAAGTTTTTCCCTCAGGAAGTTTGAAGGTGAGTCTTTTGCTAGAGGTATAAAATCGTAGGATCTGATGGCTGGTGTTCAAACTACAACAAACATTCTTTCAGAAACGAGATGTAACGTTAAAGACGGTTAGCCGCAATACTGATTAAATATAAGGTTTTTTCTTTCTTCAATCGATTCTTCAATCCCACCCAAAAAGATGGAATCAGCAATTCGATTTTAAGCTCACCAAATAAATGATTCGGACAGTTTCAGAAAAATGATCATGTGTTTGCGGGTTGTTTGTAAAAAAAACAGCTCAAAAGTAAACATTTTTTGAATACAAAATCTCTTAATTAAGGCACTTTTTAAGGTCCCTTACATGATATGTATATTTTGCTTTCTCTACTACGTATAGTAAGTGGGGAAAGTGTGTGTGTGTGTGTGTGTGTGTGTGTGTGTGTGTGTGTGTGTGTGTGTGTGTGTCTTGTATGTGAACGACTTAACTCAAAAATGAAAAGTCGGATAAATACCAAACCTTGTATTTGAGTTTAGTATCTTTCAAGGATGCAACACCAAGATTTTCAAGAAAATTCCCCACCCCTACCCTTTACATGGAAGATTTTTCGAAAGTTTTGATTTTCTCAAAAACGACTAACGATTTTTATTAAAATACACTGTGTTTAAGATATTTTCATGGCAAATGAAACGTATACCTTGTATTTTCTGGGAATGTCTTCAAACATCCTCTGAAAGACTTTCGCATAACTGATAAACCGTAAGAGACAGAAAAAAATTTACTACACAAAAACTGTAGATCTCGTTAAAACACACAATTTATATAATATACATTTTTTTGTCCATTGAACCATTTCCGAGATATTCCCTGTTATTTGTTTGAGTTTTGCAATACGCATATTTTCTGAAATGGGAATTCGTTATTCGCTTTTTTATTTCCTGGACATGCAAAGAGAATGGAATGCTCCATATAGCAACCAGCTCTTAAAACATTTGACTATCGCTTAAAGCCTACCATATTCCCCTTGCATCTACAAGATAATTAGCAATACGTTTCTGCAAATGTTTATGTAGATTAACATGAAGTATATGGAGAATAGTTTGTAAATTAATGATTTTCAATAAAACACTGTGATTGGGAGATTAAGATAATGCATAAATTGCTTATATTAAATTTTCTGGAAATAGTCTCTGATGTCCTCTTTATGCTCGTTAACTGCGAAACCATAAAGGGTAGACCAAACCTGCTATAAGAAGATCGCAGATCTCTCAAAAACTGTAACTATATTTCGGGAATAAACTGGATCCCGGAAAGTGAAAAGGAAAGACCAGGACGTAGAGTATTACTGAATGTTCTGGAAGGAAGGATGCTATCAAAGATTGTGCGCTGAGGCAAATAATTTCCCCAAAAAGAGAGAAGAAAAAGCGAAAGAAAGGCAGCCCTTTTCTCGGAATTAAATAGAGGCTTTAGATGGTGATGGCTTTATTCTATTTTCGGTTTTTATAAAATGGCATTGAACTTGTGAACAAAATGGTATATGTGTTCATTTACTGTTTTTCTTGGTTGTTTATCAGCAAGTGCTTCTTAATTTTCTTTACAAACCCGCGCGTTTTTGCCTTAACACAGATGGTACAAGCACACACGGTGAAAGCGAAATTACCAAGGTTTGCCAACCTGCTTAGCAATGCTTTAATGACTACGTTAAGAAAATTCACGGCCTTCGATGATTAAGCTCGCTTGATGTAATACCAATTTACTTTGGCAACAGTGTCTTTTCTTTACTCATCAGCTGTTTTTATAAGCTAAGTTAGTTTCAATTATGTTACCTTGAAAAATACAAAAATATGTTGTAGTTTTGTGTTTATGAAATGCTTCGATATTCTTTTTCTTCAGTTCTATCAAACTTTCGAAACTCATTGTATAATACACTAATACCTTCAAATACAAATACTATTGCTTAAGAACAAAATTAGAATATAAATTTAAAAACAAAACAAAAACATGCAAGCACTACTCAGGCAGTATTTTTAACACATAAATGATTTCAGTCAAATTATGTAATACAAAATATATTAACAGCCCACCGTAAAGCAATATGTGTATGTAATAATTTGTAAAATGTATGTAACAGTCATTGTCTATGTTTATATTATTGTATACATGTGTAATAATGTTATGTGAATGTATTACGTAATTTAATAATGTAGGAGCTGTGAGAATAATAAGGTTAAAAGTTGCTAACATTGAGGTAACCTTGAGGCAATAATGAATTTGAAAGTTTAACAATGTTACTTGTAATTTTGTAAACAATAATGTAAATTTTTGAGACAGCTTATAAAATAGCCAATCAACAACCAGAAAAAGCTTTAGTTAAATGAAGATATTCTATTGGACTAGGATTAGCCAATCAGAGATTTGAAATACAGAAATTTACAAATTTAGGCGGTAGATATCAAGTCAGTTGCTTGTAGACAGTGTTCCTAACCGGACACGAGATGCGTCCTCGAGAAATTTAATACGCATTCGTGTGAGACGAAGTGCAAGTGTAAAAAAGTGCAAGTAATTAACAAAAGAATCTCAGAGCTCTCTATATCAGTGAAGTGTTATTAAAATCGTGTCAAGAATTAACAAAAAGGAGTGAGTTAAAAGTTATAATCTGTGTAGGCCTACATTCTTCAGCCGCACCACACCTTGTTAAGAAATTCATGTCTCTAAAAGTAATACTGACGCAGCCGAGGCAAATATAAATATATAATATTTAAAGAAACAGTCAAAAGTACAAAGTTAATATTTTTTAAAACTTTTTTTTTTTGGACGAAGTCTACCGGAAACATTTTACCATACGTGCGGTTGCAACTACTTCACGTTCGGCTCTCCAACAGTTGAACTACAATACAACTCCTACTTCAGATTGGCTCCCAAAGCGTGAGGCAAATAAAAATACAACAAAAACAAACCAACTTCACTACAAACATGGCTGTCTGAACCTGTCAGTGATTCCTGTAACTGCAAAAAAGCCACACCGGCATGATTAGTGTTTAAAGAAAAGAAGAAGGTACTTTTTCGCTTTTGTAAGCGTAGTGAGCTTCGCTATTTTTTGTTTCTTTTATTGAAACGTGGCTTTGATCGATATCTAACACATTTTCACCAATAATCGGAGGACACGTCTTTGTGGGGATATGTTGATACGAGATACTTGCAACAAATCTTACATTCATTTTTAAACATATATTTTGATATTATTAAATATAGTACATGCTGTGTGTCGAGCTTGTACAGCGCCGGCTGACTGGTTGGAGACTTAAGGAGGGTGGCGCTATCTCCCAGTGTAATTCCCAGAAGCGCTATCGAGAGATAACGAGATTCTTCTGGAAGTTTCTGTACACCGCCTCCCGCGAACCCTCTCGACACTGTTGTGGCTGTTTATCGGAGAGCATGCTCGCGATGCTGTTATTCCTTGTGTTCTACGAGGTTATTGTATTGACGTACAGTGACTGATCGGAAGAGAGGAACCTGCTGCTTCGCGTAAAGAAAAGAAAAGTGAAGTAACAGTGTAAAATAAATTAAATTAAACTAGTAAGGAATTCTAATTAATGCTTAAAAACTCACAATATTCTGGAAACGTTAACAAAAGTCTTAAATTTTAGAAGTCCCTCCATATAAACAGATTGAAGACACATTTTTAATATGATCATTTTATATATATACATATACTGTGGAAATTCCATGAAACGCAATTTCTAAGACTGTTTTTAAAACAGAATTACATAAACGTTTAATTTTATGGATATTCAGTTTAATTATCTGAAATATCTAATTAAAATACGGGAATGGTTTTTTTTCTTCATTTTCACTTTCTCTACCACCTACTTATATACCAGGATTTCACCGGAAGTACATATTTTGACCCAATCGAATAAAAAAAGGAGCATCTATAGAAAAGGGTTCTTTGTAGGTATGTCTGAGAACAACATAATTAAAGAACGAAAAACTTGATATTTAGGCTCAGTACCTTCCAAGAAAATCCCTCCAATTACCTTTTATTTGGAGAATTTTTCGAAATTGTTTATTTTCTCAAAAATGACTCAAACGATTTTGATTAAAATACCATATACTAATGATATTTATACGAAAAATAAAATGTATCACTTGACATTTCTGGGAATAGCCTGTGAAGTCCTCTTTATCCGGAAGGAATTTTATATAATCCTATATAACTTGTAAACATTAAGCGATAGACGAAAACGTATTATACAAAAATGTAAAATGTTTTCAAACAACAATTTATTTCAAGTAATCCATTCCGGATACATCCACAATTAATGGTTTGTCATTCTTTTAAAGTTGCTTCTCGAGGTTGCATGGAAACATTTCTTAAACATTTGACTATCGCTATTCCCTTTGTGTTTACTTGTATAACGAAATGTGTAAATGTAGATATTTCTACAACCGTGTATCTCAATTAAAGTTAAGCAGGAAAATACCCTTTCGTAAGAATAGTTTTTATAGTTTTAGAGGGTAGAGATGGACATGTGAATGTAATGCATCAAACTTTTTATTGTGACACCAAGAATATTTTCAAATCAGATGCAACAAAACAGGCAGGCAGTTGAGCCCCAGCTGATGTAATCCTATTTGGATGATTTTACAGTGATAGATGAAAATTGATTAAAACTGAAGCCAGTCTTAAATTAGATTGGTAGATTTAGTGGTTTAATGCATGTGGGCTTATTAGGGGTGATCATGTAATATGCTAAAAATCTGATGTGTTACACTCACATGACTTTCTCTACTCTTGTACAAACTATTTTTACAAACGCTTATCCTCCATCTACTTTATGTTAATCGAGATAAACTTTGCAGAGTCTATCTTATTGCTAATTCTCTTGTAGATGTAAGGGGAATATATATTTACTGGAAATACAGTAGCCTTTAAGCACATACATATCTCTTAATAGCTGGTTGCTAGGTGCACCACCATTCCCTTTCCCACAGATTAATACTCTTTGCACATCCAAGACAAAACAATGAATAATGAATTCCCATTTGAGAAAATAAGTATTGGAAAATTTAAGGGAATAACAAGCAATATCTCGAAAATTGTTCACTCAACAACAAAAACGTATATGACATAAATTGTGTATTTTAACGCGATCTACATTTTTTGTGTAGTAAAATTTTGTCTATCTCATGGTTTACCAGTTATGCAAAAGTCGTTCACAATGAAGAATACTTTAGGAGACATTCCCAACATTCAAAACATATATTTCCGGTGAAATCTCGGTATCGAATTTTTAGGTGGAATACAATACTTCCCCTACTTACTATATGTAGTAGAGAAAGTAAAAATGAATTACAATTACACAATTTTTATTTGTCATAAAAATATCTTAAACATATAATATTTTAATCAAAATCGTTAGAACCATTTTTGAGAAAATTAAAATTTTCGAAAAATCTTCCATGTAAAGGGTAATCTGGGGTGGGGTGATTTTCTTGAAAACCTTCGTGTCGCATCCTTGGAAGATACTGAACCTAAATACCAAGTTTGGTGTTTATCCGACTGTTCGTTTCTGAGTTATGCTGTTCACAGACAGACACACAGACACACACACGGACATGTTTCCAAAAATGCTTTTTTTTGGATTCAGGGGGTCTCAAAACATGTATTTCCGATGAAATCTCGGTATCGAATTTTTGGGTGGAATACAATACTTCCCCTACTTACTATACGTAGTAGAGAAAGTAAAAAACACAATAACAGTAAATGCGAAACTTCAGTGCCATTGCTTTATTGATACCCTAGGTTAGTTAACAAGAAGTGTGTCGCAAATCTTATTTCGTCGTCGAAATTCAATTTATCGTGAAAATTTGCAATTTATTACGGTTCTCGGCAGTTTAAGTCATTACATCTGTATCGCTCGGCTCCAGTATTCGCTAATTAAACAGGAAAGGAAAGTGAATGCAGATGTAATTTATCTTAATTGTATGCTCGTACCGGCGCGTCGCAAGCGAAAACACAAATGAGTTTTTTTTTTCTCCTACTTAATTTCTTGGTGTAATTGCAAGACGGCACATCTGCCGGGAAAACATTTGCAAGCTGTTTTGCTGTTAAGGCTTTTGGCGCAGGTATAATGCGCAGCTGGGAGAAGTAGTGGGGCATTATTTAGATTTTATTGGTAGAGCTTTATTTCCTCGCGAATACAGGTAGCGCTAGTGATTCCGATTATTTTCTTAATTAGTTTTCCTTTTTTCGTGTTACTGCTGTTTCTGTCTCTAAAAGATTGGAAATAAAAAGTATAGTGTTGTTTCTAGGATTTAAACACACAATTTAATTATGGGCAATATTTAACATCTGAATTTGTATTTACGATTTCGTGGGTTTAATGGTTTTGCATGGGATCTGTGTTTGAGCATAGGATTTCACTACATCCCTACTTAGATTATCAGATGTTTTTAACTGCTGCTTATTAGCACTAGAAAGTTGGCAATACGACGTTATTCTTACTGGTAACAGCGAGTTCTATCTTCAGTAACAGATTTTTTGTTTCACGAAATGGTAATTGCATATATAAATTCAATTATAACCTTCTCTTCCATGTACTAGTGGATAGAGGAAGTATTGCATTCCACTCACATGACTTTCTCTACTCTTGTACAAACTACTTTTACAAACGCTTATTCTCCATATGCTTCATGTTAATCGAGATGTTAATCTTATTGCTAATTTTCTTGTAGATGCAAGAGGAATATGGTAGGTTATAAGCGATAGTCAAATATTTTAAGAGCTGGTTGCTATGTGGAGTATTCCATTCTCTTGGCATTACCAGGACAAAAAAAAATGAATAACGAATTTGAGAAAAAGTATAAGTATTGGGAAATTTAAAGGAATAACAAGCAATATCTCGAAAATGGTTCACTCAACAACAAAAATGTATATGACATAAATTGTGTGTTTTAATGCGATCTACATTTTTTGTGGAGTAAAATTTTGTCTATCTCTTATGGTTTACCAGTTATGCTAAAGTCGTTCACAATGAAGAATACTTTTGGAGACATTCCCAGAAAATTCGAGATATACATTTCATTTGTCATGAAAATATCTTAAACATACGAATTTTAATCAAAATGGTTAGAGCCATTTTTGAGAAAATTAAATTCTGTAATCTGGGGTGGGAGATTTTCTTGAAAACCTTCGTGTCGCATCTCAGGAAGATACTGAACCTAAATACCATGTTTGGTGTTTATCCGAATGTTCGTTTCTGAGTTATGCTGTTCACAGACACACACAGGGACATGTTTCCAAAAATGCTTTTTTTGGATTCAGGGGGTCTCAAAACATATATTTCCGGTGAAATCTCGGTATCGAATTTTTAGGTGGAATACAATACTTCCCCTACGTACTATATGTAGTAGAGAAAGTAAAAATGAATTACAATTACACAATTATAAAGTACTGTAATATAATTTGTAATTTTAATTCTGTATCAAGGACACTAAGGTGATGGTCAGAAACATTTACATTTTAGCATGGTTGATATAACCCACTTGTTTCCTTTAACACAATGATGCTTTAGGAGGAATATCCAGTTCCAAACTCAAAGCAGGAGGGGTGCAAAACTTAGGCTACTATGTAAGTTTAGAATCTATGCTGTCGCTTATGACTCTGAACAAGTGTCACGATAATACCCAGCTACCTTGAAGCGCCTAAGCGTAATACATTTTAAATTCTAATCTAGCTTTCCCTAGCATGGTTTCATTTCCAAATACTGCGTTTGGAACTTTAAGCATAGTTACACATATTAATTTTGTTAATCAAAAGCAAGCGTGTAGGTGCATTATTCACGCTAGAAATGAAATACTAATTTAATGCCTTTGTGTGTATGTATGCCATTTGGATGTCGCTGTGCTTGCTTCTGTCAATTTCTAGATTAGATTAGCAAAGCAATCTCTGATTGCCCTCCCCTTTGTAGGACTTGCATGCCAATGCCTATTGGGGAGCTGAAGGTCTATGGATCAGAGAGTGACAACCAGGGTGGGATTCAGCCCGACGTCCGGAATGAAAGCGAAGGAGATGATAGATGAGATGCGAGAGATGAATGACAAGAAAGTTGAAGATAGAGCACCGGTGGAATGGTGAATGGCGGGGGAAAGCGGAGAATCCAGACGCCGTTTAGTCCACCACAAATCCCACATGCGGGTCTCTGGGATCGAACCCTTGGTGAGGGGCAGGTGGTCTGACTACTACTCAGCGACTAATCTGCATTAGATTAAAATAGTGGGTCGTAAAAGTTACGTTTAACTTCCCTACAGTGCAACCGTAATTGATCTATTATGAAACCTCTCGTTAATGTAATTATATTTTAGTGCCCCATTTCAATTTAATAATTCTAATGAGGTTTGTTACTGTCTTGGTGCTAATAAGACAATTTTCCTGTCGTTGAAAAAGGTATTCCAAGATGCCTTAGTTTCGCGATTTGTTCGCAGTCGCAGATTATATGTTTTGTCGTTTCTTTCTCTTCGTTACAAAGGCAGTAAATATTTACGTTAGCTTTATCCATCTACACGGGTGACCTCGTAAAGGACAATGTCCAAAGGGTCTGGTGACTAGTCTCAGTTCCTACTTGCTTAATGTGAGAAATCCTTTAGCTGTTTTAGTCGAGATGGCTATAAACTCTTTGGAATGCTTGAACCCTGGAAGTGAGTTCCAGAGCTTTCTTTTAGTTTCCTTTTCCCATTGTCTAATTGCATTCTTTAAGTAGGAGCCTGGACTCTAAAGGGAGACAATGCTCCCTGTTTCGCAAGGCGATCTCGTTTGCTTCAATTCCCTTATGTCCTGGAACCCACGTCAGGAAAGTTAGGTTTGACCAGTTGACTGAGGATTTGTAAACATTCCTAAACCACCTTTGACTCAGTAGTATAAGAACTAAATGCCGCTTGCCTGTAATCCCTTGTTTGATATTTTCATAGGTACAAAGTTCTGTTGCATTGTATTTCTGCATGAAAAATGGAAGGATTTTGGCCTAGAGCTTTTGAAAGGCCAGCTTTGGGTCCAAATACACCGACATCTGTTTTCCCATTGGCTTTTGAACCATCTGTGTATCAGCCGATAGCGTCATCTTCAAACCTTCCGGTGCAATCTTTTTTTTTTCTTTTTTTTTTTACTTTCTCTACTACGTATAGTAAGTAGGGGAAGTATTGTATTCCACCCAAAAATTCGATACCGAGATTTCACCGGAAATACATGTTTTGAGATCCCTGAATCCAAAAAAAGCATTTTTGGAAACATGTCCGTGTGTATGTATGTCTGTCTGTCTGTCTGTGTGTGTACAGCATAACTCAGAAACGAACAGTCGGATAAACTCCAAACTTGGTATTTAGGTTCAGTATCTTCCAGAGATGCGACAAGAAGGTTTTCAAGAAAATCCCCTACACCAAATTACTCTTTACATGGAACATTTTTGGAAAATTTTAATTTTCTCAAAATTGGCTTTAACGATTTTGATTAAAATATCATATGTTTAACATATTTTCATGACAAATGAAATGTTTATCTCGAATTTTCTGGGAATGTCTCCAAAAGAAGGTATTCTTCATTGTGAACGACTTTTGCATAACTGGTAAACCATAAGAGATAGACAAAATTTTACTACACAAGAAATGTTGATCGCGTTAAAATACACAATTTATGTAATACACATAAGTGAACCATGTTCGAGATATTGCTTGTTATTGCCTTAAATTTTCCAATACTTATACTTTTTCTCAAATGGGAATTCGTTATTCTTAAGATTCTAAAATATTTGAATATCGCTTAAAGCCTACCAATTCCCCTTGCATCTACAAGAAAATTAGCAATAAGATTAACATCTCGATTAACATGAAGCATATGGAGAATAAGCGTTTGTAAAAATAGTTTGTACAAGAGTAGAGAAAGTCGTGTGAGTGTAATACATCAGATTTTTTTTGTTTGTTTTTTGTTGTGTGTGTGTGAAGTCAAATGAGCGTATGATATGCTATTCTTCTCTTCTGCACCCTTCACTAATTCTGTATGCCCGTTATTTTGCTTTTGAGGAGTCTATTTGATACATGATTCTTTCTGTGAGAGCATTCGGAGACGTGTAACAATGTACACCATAAAGTAAAATTTAATAGCATCAGCTTTAAGTGTAAATATAGTGTGTTTTTCAGATGGACCCTAATCCAGAAATATTGGTTTAATTTTTATTATGTTAAACTTATGTATGCAAATGTTTCTGATATACTTTATTGTTTGTAACCTTTTGATAAGAGGAATAAGTAAGCAGTTATACCAATTTTTATTTCCTATTATTTATGTGCATAAAGCAGTTAATTTTGGCACTTGATAGATTCTAAGCTTTCTGGTTACATGTTGCTAGTAGTTATAAGAAATGTTTTAACTTTTTTGAGTCTACTATGGTAACGTTGCACAGAAAATAACCTGCACACAGTTGACACAGGAGCGTGTTGATGTTCTTGCCAGTTCACAAGAAGTCGACATGCTTCAACACCACGAGGTGTCCCGCCTAGCGTAAGATTTTTGAAACAACAAAACGGGACGTTTAAAAATGTTCTCAATGAATCAAGCGACAAAGGAGAATGTATAAAATTGTTTCGTCATAAATACGAAGGTTTCGAAACTAATAATAAATAATGTGTAGCTTAAACGAGGGCTGTCCAGAAAATAATCTCTGTTTTGAAGTAAACATGAAACCGGTATACATCGAGGCAGTATTTTATACCATAACATGCTGTGAATGCCAGAGTGATTGAAGTGTAAATTAATATTATTGTATGTACAGGATTTTAGATGTTTGTTAGCCATAAGGATTGTTAGGAAATAAGTTTACACGGCCTCACTGAAACTGACAATAGCAGTGGGGTAACAATAAACCGAGGGGGTGAGTTGTTTATCACTAGGAAGTGACAAACAAATGACGTCAGGGTAACGTGCCTTTTTTTAGAAATGGAGGGAACTTCTTCCCTAGAGCATATATATTGGCTGACCAAAACAGACGCTAAAGTGGGCGCAACTTGGTAACCAATAGGAGCTATATTATAATGTTTAGGCAATTCGAGGTGAAGGAGTATATATTCTCGAGCCATAAGTAAGTGTCCACAGTTCGGAGGAGTCTCTCACGAGGTGCATGTCGCACAGTTCGGAAGAGTCTCTCACGAGGTGCACGTCGCAGTGTTAGTTACAAAAATGTAAAGTACGCGAAGTAATTGGTGCGCGGCAACTAAAACGACTGTAGTTGCATTCGGAAATATCACAGTTTCAGTCAAGCGTGCATAAAGATTAAATATGTGAATTATTAATTAAGTGTGACGGCAATAAAAGTGTAGAAACAATTTTTTTTATCAGTGTTAACTTTTAGCAACAACTACTTCCCGTTTACACGCCCTGATTTGAGATACCTGCTCGACTGAGTTATAATAGCTAGCCGGAGGACAAAGAACCCAAATTTAAAATAATAAAACAAAAGGCGCCCAGTAAATAAGATAACACGAGCCATGAGAGCTGCGACAACATACAACATTTTTATTATATACATCTGTAAACTACAGCTTTTCTCTATTTTTCTACATAGTCTCCAAACAGATTCAAGCACTTGTCATACCTTTTCACAGTCTTTGAAATACCCTCTGCATAAACTTCTGGCGCCTGTGAAATAAGCCAACCTGTCACGGCGTTGTGAAGCTCTTCTATAAGCCACTTTTCCATATACTGGAACAGATAGAAGTCGCTATGGAAGCCCCATATCAACTTGACCAAAAGTTCATTTGTAATTTTTGCTGTGTGAGGGCAAGCGTTGTCATGCAAAAACACAACACCTGATGTCAGAAGACCGCGACGCTTGTTTTTGATTGCTCTTCTTAGCCTTTTCACGCTTGGCGGGATTTGTTATTTCGGCGCTCAAGTTGTTAGGTTATAACTAGCAAACACGCGACAATACGATGTTCCACTTTGCACAGCTAGAAGCGTATTGAGCCACTGCGCACGCTGATGTCGAAATGTCGGCGCTACCCCCACTACTTCTCGTGCTATGCATGAACGGAGGTTACTTTCTGGACAGCCCTCGTATATAGTAGCTCTGATTTCACTCCAGCCAAACAATCCTGTAGTGCAGGAGTCATTCCTCACACATTGGATAAGTTTAGAAGTACAGTCGATTGATTTGGAAGATAGGTTGTGATGCACAATGTGGTAAGTGAACGCTCCTTCGACAGCTGCTAATTTCATATCTTTATCACCAAAACTTTCACCATTCTTTTATGTTTTTCACTGTTTGTATGTCCGATCGTCCCCATGGCTTATATTGAAAGTATATGCACACTTATTGCATCGAACATCTAGGTCAGACATTTGTTTTTTTTAATGTATGGATATTCCTTTTTTAGGTGACCATTAACCCTACAACTGTACACCTCAGGAAATGTCACATATGCGGTACACCAGGGTCACAATGACCCGTAAACTTTTACTGAAATTATATAAATCTAGTAGCATGTTATGAGAATATCAGACTTTCAAAATTGCAGAATACACTATAAATTGATATCTAGAAATTAAAATTCCTGTGAATTTTAAGCCAACGAGTATTCAATATCTAATAGAGAGGTAAGAAAGGGATAATAAAATGCATATGAAGATTAAACTAAAACAATTGTTTTCATTTAGCAAGAAAAAAACATGTGTTACACTCACATTACTTTCTCTACTCTTGTAGAAACTATTTTTATAAACCTTATTCTCCATATTCTTCACGTTAATCAAAATATCGAGATGTTAATCTTATTGCTAATTTTCTTGTAGATGCAAGGGGAATTGGTAGGCTTTAAGCGATAGTCAAATATTTTAAGAGCTGGTTGCTATGTGGAGTATTCCATTCTCTTTGCATTACCAGGACAAAAAAAATGAATAACGAATTTGAGAAAACGTATAAGTAAAAAAGACCGGACAGAGACTCAAAAAAAGGACTATCAAGTCTAATACGGGATGTCTGGTCACCTTAGCCTAGCGGTTTTATTATTACTTCTATACATTAGTCGTGCTTTTGGGGACAACTTGTGTTTGTGTAATGCCTGTTATTATGTGGCATACCGATAAGAGCGTGGAAGCTGCTGCATTGTTTACCCTTTTCGCCTAATGACCTCCTGAACAAAGCTGGATATGGTTTCTGTGTGTCCGTTATCGACAATCACGTGATCGGATTGCAGCGATTGTGTTTTCGATAAGTTCCGCTGTGCCGCAGCCGACCGCACTGCAGCTCTGTTTTCAAGGGTTTTTTACCTATGTCTGCCAACCCAAAAATGCTTATTTTACAGGAAATTGTAACCTAGTTGCAGCCAAAGCACCTGCTCGCTCTCTGCAAATGCATGGACTGGGTTACAGGGCAGCTAATGTTGTTCCAGGGTGCGGTCTGCCTTTCGCCACCAAGTATGAGAATGTATCTTACGTTTGTATCTGCTGTTGTCCAGAATCATTGGACGAATATTTCTGCGGCATAAAAATACTTATGTATTATTTATCGAGGCAGGTTAATGCATTTAAAACATTATTTTGTGGCATAAGGAAGCTGAGCGACGAATTTATATGCCAATAATTGAAAACTTTACATATAAGAACAAGGAATGTATGATTTGGGAGAGAATAAAGGTAAAGGAGGGATACCCGGAACTGAGGCAGAGCACCGCAAGTAGCCAGTCGGGAAGGATAAGGGGAGAGACCCGAAGGTCGACCAGATCTGGATGCCGACGGGTGGACGTATGGACGGGGTCCCTAACATTTCCAGATAGAACGCTTCCGCCGCCGTACGGTCCAGGCCCACAAGCCACCAACCTCTAGGGTTCTACTGAGCGGTACCGCAGCCACGCCAGGGAAGAAACATTTACAGAGCGCAAGCCATCGCCCAGCCGCAACCCACCGAAAACCGTCGCATGGTCCTACAACCCTGAAACAGATAACAAGTAAGATGATGGGTAGAAGATGAATCACCCCAGCATTCGCCTAGCGATCCGGGGAAACCACGAAAAACGCATAGGTCAGAGCGATCCCTCGACCTCCTGAATGTGGGCCACAGACGCAACCGCCTGAGCTATCCGCTCGGTTTGGGAGAGAATACTTTTTTTCAATGCTATTTTACAGTTAAAGAGTGCACAAACACGATTTTGGGGATAGTTTGAAAAATGTTTTATTTAATACTGTACCCCAACATGTACACTCGGTCAAAATAAACGTAGTTAAATTTTTTCAAAGTCATTTCGAGCGAGCGCGCGGTTCACAACCGTCAATTTCTGTGTGCCGCTTCGGTTAACTCTGTAATACAAGCCACAAGGTACTACTGACCTTGGTTACCTCCACGCTTGACGTGGAGCAGTGATTAAGTACTTAACTTCTACGCAAGTGGATTGTTATCTTTTATTTGTTACAACTCTTTTTACTGTAATATAGTTAAATAATATTCCTTGTGTTACTTCATTTTACTTACACGTTAATGATGAAATTTGTAGTTATAAAATTAAATTTACTGGGTATGAAGCCTACTCCCGATCGATAAATTGATGTCATGGTTGCCATCTACTGTATGACGGACTACTAAATAAACGCCACATACATAAAAATCTGATAAGTTACACTCATATGACTTTCTCTACTCTTGTACAAACTATTTTTACAAACGCTTATTCTTCATAAGCTTCATGTTAATCGAGATGTTAATCTTATTGATAATTTTCTTGTAATGCAAGGGGAATTGGTAGGCTTTAAGCGATAGTCAAATATTTTAAGCGTTAGTTGCTATGTGGAGTATTCCATTCTCTTTGCATATCCAGGAAATAAAAAAATGAATAACGAATTTGAGAAAAAGTATAAGTATTGGAAAATTTAGGGGAATAACAGGCAATATATCGAAAATGGTTCACTCAACAAAAAAATGTATATGACATAAATTGTGTATTTTAACGCGATCTACATTTTTTGTGTAGTAAAATTTTGTCTCTCTCTTATGGTTTACCAGTTATGCAAAAGTCGTTCACAATGAAGAATACTTTTGGAGACATTCCCAGAAAATTCGAGATATATATTTCATTTGTCATGAAAATATCTTAAACATGTGATATTTTAATCAAAATCGTTAGAGCCATTTTTGCGAAAATTAAAATTTTCGAAAAATGTTCCATGTAAAGGGTAATCTGGGTGGGGGGATTTTCCTGAAAACCTTCGTGTCGCATCTCTGGAAGATACTGAACCTAAATACCAAGTTTGGTGTTTATCCGACTGTTCGTTTCTGAGTTATGCTGTTCACAGACAGACACACAGACACACACACACACGGACATGTTTACAAAATTGCTTTTTTTGGATTCAGGGGATCTCAAAACATGTATTTCCGGTGAAATCTCGGTATCGAATTTTTGGGTGGAATACAATACTTCCCCTACTTACTATACGTAGTAGAGAAAGTAAAAATGAAAACAAAAATCTGTTTTAGTTTTACTTATACATTTAAAATAATAGGGAAAATGTTTGAGAAGCTTCACGAGATTTGAATTTTCTACCACTGAGTAGGTCTGGGTAGCTCAGTTGGTTAGGCGCTGGCGTTCTAATTCTAAGGTTGCAGATTCAAAACAAACCGATGGTTTTTAAGTGTGCTTAAAATCACAGGTTCATGTCGGTAGGTTTACTAGCATGTAAAAGAGCTCCTGCGGGTTGCGCTGATATGACACCGTCTTTAACAAACAATTTATTTCTTTATTTTCTCTACCACTGAGCTAAGAGTGCTGCTGTAAGTGTGGCATTGTAACGAGCTTTAGTCATATTCCACTTAAGAACGTAAATTAATAAAGTGTCTTTTGGTTACAAATATTCAGTATTGAAGCACTCTGAATTATCTGTCTGTTTCAAATCTCGCATATGAATTATTTTCTCAGAAGGCTTTTGTGATTATAATTGTGTTCCCCATTATAACAACAAGAAGTGAACAAAGCCTGGCTAAGCCGAGCGCTCACGGAAGTACCCGATTCAAGCTCCGTCTCTCACATACCAACCATTTTTACTTTCTCTATTACGTATAGTAAGTAGGGGAAGTATTGTATTCCACCCAAAAATTCGATACCGAGATTTCACCGGAAATATATATTTTGAAACCCGCTGAATAAAAAAAAAGTATTTTTGGAAACATGCCGTGTGTGTGTCTGTGAACAGCATAACCCAGAAACGAACAGTCGGATAAACACCAAACTTGGTATTTAGGTTCAGTATCTTCCAGAAATGCGACACGAAGGTTTTCAAGAAAATCTCCGCACCCCAATTACCCTTTACATGGAAGATTTTTCGAAAATTTAAATTTTCTCAAAAATGGCTCTAACGATTTTGATTAAAATATCATATTCTCATGGCAAATGAAATGTATATCTCGAATTTTCTGGGAATGTCTCCAAAAGTATTCTTCATTGTGAACGACTTTTGCATAACTGGTAAATCATAAGAGATAGACAAACTTTTACTACACAAAAAATGTAGATCGCGTTGAAATACACAATTTATGTCATACATTTTTTTGTTGAGTGAACCGTTTTCGAGATATTGCTTGTTATTCCCTTAAATTTGTCAATACTTACACTTTCTATCAAATGGAAATTCGTTATTCATTTTTTTTTTGTCTTGGTAATGCAAAGAGAGTGGAATAACTCCACAGTTCGATATCTCGATTAACATGAAGCATATGGAGAATAGGCGTTTGTAAAAATAATTTGTACAAGAGAAGAGAAAGTCGTGTGAGTGTAAGATAGCAGAGTTGTTTTAGTAAAAACCTCTCTAAGTTATACAGAATAAAATAAATAAATAAATATTTGCTGTTGGAATATTCTCACAGCCGACTGAATCCTAAGCTATGAATCGAATGTACCCATTCTAGAAAACGTTGACCGTAAAAATTGCGGGTATAGTTGGCAGTACTTATTCTGGTCACTCGTTTCTAAACAACAAACCTGTGATTGAAAACAAGCGTGAAAATCCGAGGAAATCAGTCCAGCTAAAAACATAAAATTGGAGCTGCTGCCAACAAAATCTTGGCAACAGTGTGAGAAGGATTATATTGCATTTAAAGACTGCTGCAAGGTTAGCAATGTTTCTCTTGTGAACGAAGATGTGATCACTGCCATCTGGATTTTGTTTTTATTACGCCGTTAAAGGTCTCCATGAGGACTTAAGCGGCTTAGACCACTAAAGCGCTATTTTTCGTGTTAACAGGCTCGACAAGCAGCTGTTTTAGAGGTCGGGTACTAAAAAAATGTTAAAATTAATACCTATTGTATTTTATCTTTTTATATCATATATCATCAACTTTCCATCAGATAAATATTATGGACTTTATGAGGCAGTATTTTTAACACTTAAATAATTTCAGTCTAATTATATAATGTGTAAATTCAATAACAGCCCGCCTTGAAGCAATATGTGTATATATTAATTTGTAAAATGTATGTAACAGTCATTGCGTTTGCTTATATTATTGTAAACATGTTCAATAATGTTACGTGAATGCATTACGTAATTTAGTAATATAGGAGCTGTGAGAATAATAAGTTAAATGTTGCTAACAATGAGGTAACCTGGAGGCAATAATGAGTTTGAGAGTTTAATAATACTACTTCTGATTATTGGAGTAACAATAATGTAATTTAAGTGACATCAACAACCAGAAAAAGCTTTTGTTAAATGAAGATATTCTATTGGACTAGGAGTAGCCAATCAGAAATTGAAATATAGCAAACTTTACAAATCTAGAAGTCAGTTGCCTGCAGACAATGTTTGTAACCGGATGCAAGATGCGTCCTCGAGAGATTTAATACGTATTCGTGTGAGACGAAAAATAGTTTATGTATTAAAAAGTGCAAGTATTTAATAAAAAAAATCTCACAGCGCTCTCTATATATATATCAGTGAAGTGTTATTTTAATCGTATCAAGTAGTGAAGTAAAATTATAATCTGTGTAAGCCTACATTCTTGTCGCACCACAACCCTGTTAAGAGAAACGTGTCTCTAACAATAATACTGACGCAGCCGAGGCAAACAAAAATATATATTATTTATAGAAACAGTCAAATTACAAAGTTAGGCTACCGGAAACTGTTTACTATACGTGTGGTTGCAACGAATTTCAAGTTCGGTTTCCCAACAGTGGAAATATAATACAACTCCTTCAATACAAACTACCTCAAAGCGTGGTACAAGCTATAACAATTCCTACAACAAAATTATCTTTCTCAATTATTCGCTGAGACTGGTCACATTTTCTTTTAAAACGTTTTCCGAAATAACGCGGTGTGAAGACGGTTTCTCTTGAAGCGCCTGAGGTATATTTTGCTGTGGTGTGTATACATAACTTTGGAGAAGTGAAACATGGCTGTGTGTACTTGCTATGTAGCACAGTAATTTAAGAACTCACGTCAAGATAATCTTAGGTAAGAGTGTTAATACCATCAACAAGAAGATCCACAGTAAACTGTTATTTGTGTGATAATGTTGCCCTTAAGGATTACATCCAAATTAATGTTCTTGTACCACAAGGCAGCAGTAAATCTTCCCCCAGGACAACCGTACTGCAGAAACTTTGCTGTGGTTTACTCTGTAAACACGCGTATGTGTGTTCGTTTTGATTAATGAACCTCGAAACGCTTTCTCTTTTTCGTAGCGAAAGTTGTTCGTTATAACTGGAAGCTGTTCCACGTCACAGTGACACAGCTGAGAATGACGAACATGGCTTATTTCTTGATCTCGACACCTCTGTCAGCGAAATTAAGCTGGAGACTCTGTTCAGATTAATGCGTTTTTCAGAGCTTGATGGGCTTCTTCTTAATCAGATTTTGATAAAATGTTCAGGAAAAATCTGATGTGTTACGCTCACATGACTTTCTCTACTCTTCTACAAACTATTTTTATAAACGCTTATTCCCCATATGCTTCATGTTAATCGAGATATTGAGATGTTATCTTATTGCTAATTTTCTTGTAGGTACAAGGGGAATTGCTAGCCTTTAAGCGATAGTCGTATAAGTACTGCAAAATTTAAGGAAATAACAAGCAATATCTCGAAAACGGTTCACTCAACAACAAAAAATGTATATGACATAAATTGTGTATTTTAACACGATCTACATTTTTTGTGTAGTAAAACTTTGTCCATCTCTTATGGTTTACCAGTTATGCAAAAGTCGCTCACAATGAAGAATAATTTTGGAGACTTCCCAAAAAAATTCAAGATATACATTTCATTTCTCATGAAAATATCTTAAACATATGATATTTTAATCAAAATCGTTAAGGCCATTTTTGAGAAAATTAAAATTTTCGAAACATGTTCCATGTAAAGGGTAATCTGGGGTGGGGGGATTTTCTTGAAAACCTTCGTGTCGCATCTCTGGAAGATACTGAACCTAAATACCAAGTTTGGTGTTTATCCGACTGTTCGTTTCTGAGTTATGCTGTTCACAGACACACACAGAAATCTCGGTATCGAATTTTTGGGTGGAATACAATACTTCCCCTACTTACTATGGGTAGTAGAGAAAGTAAAAATTGTATTGATTATTCGTATTTTGCTGTCATTAAAATATCTATACTTAAAATAATGATTTCAGTGAAAACGGTATTGCCAAATGTTCTTTGTCTTACTGTTAGGAATTATAACTCCGAAAATGTTTCACTACTACATTTCTATGTTTGAACTGCGCTCAAATCCAGAACCTATCTAATTGAAGTGTACCTTTCGGATACAGTTAATTGGTATTGATGGATTTAAAAAAAAACAATAACTAACAAAGTACATACTGATAAAACAAAAGGAAAAACAAGCAAAATATGTGATTATGAGGGTCACATCAAAGGGAATCAATGATGTCAGTATAACGTAGTTTAGACATATTTAGAAGAGACATATGCGATATCTTTTTTTGTCATTTGTACACGAATGAAAATTACTGTTATTGCAGCGTATGAATACCCGTTTTTTCATGCATTAGCATAAGCTGGTGAAAATTAAAATTATAAAATATCATCTAAAGTGAACAATATTCT
Organism: Deroplatys truncata; assembly: GCA_030765065.1. Classification (NCBI taxonomy): domain Eukaryota; kingdom Metazoa; phylum Arthropoda; class Insecta; order Mantodea; family Mantidae; genus Deroplatys; species Deroplatys truncata. The sequence continues at coordinate 142,956,155 of CM060985.1, read as the reverse complement.
AATTGGGGGAAACAGTTGAACGAAATTACTAACAGCCCAGATATAAGTGTACTTACTTGATTTGTTAAAAACGTAGGTGAACTAGAACAAAATATTCATCCAATTCACAAACAACCACATACGACCTATTCAGAATCTTTATTTTGCTGACGAAAACAGCGTTGCCAACCTGTAAGGAAGTAACTTTCAGGAGGCAAGAATAGATGAGAAGAAAAGATGGTAGAGATTTTAAGTGTCATATAGTTTTACACTGGCAAAAATCTGATATGTCACAGGTACAAGACTTTCTCCTTACTAATTCACAGATACCTCTTATATATACCGCGTGAGTCTTCTTATCCTGCGGATTGGTAACTAATCAACCCTGCATTTTACAGACGATTCGAAATACAGATGTGCAGTCGCTGATTAGGCCTAGGTGGCGCTCGTTATTAACGTGCTCTAGTAGTAGTGCAGTGGTTAACATGCAGGAAAGTCATGGTGATGGTCGAAGGTTCAAATCACGCCTACGAACAAATGAGTGCAAGTTACTGCACGCAGAGCGGTCCAAAACAGTCATTTCGGCCGAAATTAATACGACGCGATGCAGCGGACAGCGTTTACAGCATACTCTGTACAACACGGGGGCGGCATAACTTCTCAAATCGCAGGCTGAGAAGACTCACCCGGTATATACACTACGTGATCAAAAGTATCCGAACACTGGCTGAAAATGACGTACAAGCTCGTGGCGCCCTACATCGCTAATGCTGGAAGTCAATATGGTATTGGCCCACCCTTAGCCTTGATGACAGCGTTTTCTCTCGCAGGCATACTGTCAATCAGCTGCTGGAAGGTTTCTTGGGGAATGGCAGCCCATTCTTCACGGAGTGTGGAACTGAGGAGAGGTATCGATGTAGATCGGTGAGGCCTGGCACGAAGTCGGCGTTCCAAAAGATCCCAAAGGTGATCTATAGGATTCAAGTCAGGTCTCTGAGCAGGCCAGTCCATTACAGAGATGTTATTGTTGCGTAACCACTCCGCCACAACCCGTGCAGTATGAACAGGTGCTCGATCGTGTTGAAAGATGCAGTCGGCATCCACGAATTGCTCTTCAACAGTGGGAAGCAAGAAGGTGCTTAAAATATCAATCATCATCTTGTGATCGTGCCACGCAAAACAACAAGGAGTGCAAGCCCACTCCAGGAAAAACACGACCACACCATAACACCACCACCTCCGAATTTCACTACACACGCTGGCAGATGACGTTCACCGGGTATTTGCCATACCCACACACTGCCATCGGATCGCCACATTATGTACCGTGGTTCGTCACTCCACACAACGTTTTGCCACTGTTCAATCCTGTAATATTGACGCTCCTTACACCAAGCGAGGCGACGTTAGAAATTTTCCTGCGTGATGTGTGGCTTATGAGTAGCCGCTCGACCATAGAATGCAAGGTTTCTCACCTCACGCCTAACTGTCATAGTACTTGGAGTGGATCCTGATGTAGTTTGGACTTCCCGTGTGATGGTCTGGATAGATGTCTGCATATTACTCTTTACGACCCTCTTCAAATGTAGGCGGTCTCTATCAGTCAACAGACGAGGTCGGCCTGTACGCTTTTGTGCTGTACATGTTCTTTACGTTTCCACTCCACTATCACATCAGAAACAGTGGACCTAGGGATGTTTAGGAGTGTGGAAATCTCGCGTACAGACTTCTGACACAAGTGACACCCAATCACATGACCACGTTCGAAGTCGGTGAGTTCCACGGAGCGTCCCGTTCTGCTGTTTCACGATGTCTAATGACTACTGAGGTCGCGGATAATGAGTACCAGGCAGTAGGTGGCATCACAATGCACCTAAGATGAATAACGTATGTTTTTGATCTGTCCGGATACTTTTAATCACATATTCATATGTAAAGTAATTTATGTGATTCTAATCAAGCCAGATATTTAGCTGAAAATGATCCCAAGTTTGGTAAAACATTTGGTTACATGCAGAATGAGAAAACCACACTTAGTTCTTTCTTACGTCACTGGACTGGACTAGTGAACAAAGGGAATACCTAACACTGCGACCCTCAAGTGATGTATTGTGTCCACACCCCCCGGGTGAAGTGAGGGAAGCGAAGCCGGCGCAAGTGGCTATGAAAGCGCGCAGAATTCCTTAACGGTTCTGGCTAGACCACTCGACCACGGGAGGGCCGTTCGGAGACGTCCCTCCAGTGGGACCGGGAAACATTTCCAAAGCCCAGGGAATGTAGGTTACGCATGTTACTGTGAGCCATTTCGCTCGGTTTATTACACCACTAGTTGCTTCTAATAATAATATATTCATGCTAAAAGAAGATAAATCGCAGATTGCCATATGGTATACGGGGCACTGGGAAGACTTTATACATACAATATACATTCGAAAGGTGTAATGTGACGAAAACTCTTATTAAAGATTAAGCTCATTTTAGTGAGCTCTACATTTTTATTATAGTAAGTTTTCATCTATGTCTTATTGCTTCCCTGTAATATAACACTCAAGTAGCAAAACGAGGAGAAGGCTATTTACAGAAAATTCACGACGTGCCATTCTAATATCTCAAACAAAGGATACTTTGATCAAAGCAGTTTGGAGTCATTTTAATTAAAATAAGCAAAACAGGTGCAGATTGTTAGAATGGGACAATTTTCCGGAAATTTCACCATGCATCCTTAAAATCTCATTATGAAATATGGTATGTATCTGACTTTTCCTTTTGGTGTTATGCTATTTCCACACACACACGCACGTGATATCTGGGTATCGAATTTTTGGATGGAATGGAATACTTTCTCTCTCCTACTGTAGACAGGTGGCAGAGAACGTGAAAAGGAAAGAAAGTATGAGCAGTGTGAAGATAAGGAGCGAAAGCTTTATCTTGTTTCCTCTTATTGTGTATAAAAATATTATTTGATGACATAGCAAATTAAAAAATCTGACGTCTTACACTCACATGACTTTCTCTACTCTTGTACAAACTATATTTACAAACGCTTATTCTCCATATGCTTCATGTTAATCGAGATATCGAGATGTCAATCTTATTTCTAATTTTCTTGTAGATGCAAGGGGATTTGGTAGGCTTTAAGCGATAGTCAAATATTTTAAGACCTGGTTGCTATGTGGAGCATTCCATTCTCTTTGTATTACCAGGACAAAAAAAAATGAATAACGAATTTGAGAAAAAGTATAAGTATTGTAAAATTTAAGGAAATAACAAGCAATATCTCGAAAATGGTTCACTAACAAAAAAATGTATATGACATAAATTGTGTATTTTAACGCGATCTACATTTTGTATTTAGTAAACTTTTGTCTATCTCTTATGGTTTACCGGTTATGCAAAAGTCGTTCACAATGAAGAATACTATTGGAGACATTCCCAGAAAATTCCAGATATACATTTCTTTTGTCATGAAAATATCTTAAACATATGATGTTTTAATCAAAATCTTTAGAGGCGTTTTTGAGAAAATTAAAGTTTTCGAAAAATGTTTCATGTAAAGGGTAGTCTGGGGTGGGGGATTTTCTTGAAAACCTTCGTGTCGCATCCTTGGAAGATACTGAACCTAAATACCAAGTTTGATGTTTATCCGACTTCGTTTCTGAGTTATGCTGTTCACAGACACACAAACGGACATTTTTTCCAAAAGTACATATTTTGGATTCAGTGAGTCTCAAAACATGTATTTCTGGTGAAATCTCGGTATATAATTTTTGGGTGGAATACAATACTTCCCCTATTTACTCTACTTAGTAGAGAAAGTAAAAAAATATAATCAAATTTCAGACCAGTTTATAAGAGTAAATGTTGCGGTGTGTGCTATTTTAGATAATTTTTACTTTCTCTACTACGTATAGTAAGTAGGGGAAGTATTGTATTCCACCCAAAATTTCGATACCGAGATTTCACCGGAAATACATGTTTTGAGACTCCCTGAATCCAAAAAAAAGCATTTTTGGAAACATGTCCGTGTGTGTGTCTGTGTGTGTGTGTGTGTGTGTGTGTGTGTGTGTGTGTGTCTGTGTGTCTGTGAACAGCATAACTCAAAAACGAACAGTCGGATAAGCACCAAGCTTGGTATTTAGGTTTAGTATCTTCCAAGGATGCGACCCGAAGGTTTTCAAGAAAATCCCCCCACCCCAGAGTACCCTTTACATGAAAGATTTTTCGAAAATTTTAATTTTCTCAAAAATGGTTCTAACGATTTTGATGAAAATATCATATGTTTAAGATAACGTCATGACAAATGAAATGTATATCTCGAATTTTCTGGGAATGTCTCCAAAAGTATTCTTCATTGTGAACGACTTTTGCATAACTGGTAAACCATAAGAGATAGACAAAATTTTACTACACAAAAAATGTAGATCGCGTTAAAATACACAACTTATGTCATATACATTTCTTTTGTTGAGTGAACCGTTTTCGAGATATTGCTTGTTATTTCCTTAAATTCTCCAATACTTATACTTTTTCTCAAATTCGTTATTCATTTTTGTATGTCCTGGACATGCAAAGAGAATGGAATGCGCCACAGAGCAACCAGGGCTTAAAAGATTTGAATATCGCTTAAAACCTACCATATTTCCCTTGCATCTACAAGAAAATTAGCAATAAGATTGACATCTCGATATCTCGATTAACATGAAGCATATGGATAATAGGCGTTTGTAAGATTAGTTTGTACAAGAGTAGAGAAAGTCATGTGAGTGTAACACATCAGATTTTTATAATTTAATATGCTTCTTACAATCCAAAACCATCACAGTGAAACATCTGGAATTTTTTCCCTAATATATACTAAGCAAAATTTAATATGTAGTCATTAATATAAGGTAACTGTGTTACGACACCAAGCTCATCCATGGTTGATATGTGTGTAATTTTTTGCAAAAACCGACACTCACAAGTATTTTTAAACTAATTTAATTTCAAAATATATTTCTTGCAAACTTATTTTATAGTTTAATAAGAAACATACATTTGAAATTTTGTTTAAAAATCATGAAAGTTTTATCGTATCGTATTTGTTGCAAAATAACGTAAATGTGTGTTTTAAAACGCATAATCCAACATAATGTACCAACTTTGCAACCACACTTCTTTATGCATATGTAAGAGGTGGTAAACAATTCAAAATGTTCAGTATTAGCTTTTGGAAAATTCACAGAATGTCCCCTTTAATACTAAAATATAACCAAGCGGAACAAAAATGTTTATGCCGGAATCAGTGTCATGTAATAACAGTGATTTTAACTTCACGTGAGCGCAGAATAAAGGATAAGTTGTGACACTGTTTCTCCAAAATTGGTGGATACTGATGCCTTATTTCTGAGCTAAAGCGTTTTAATAGGGTTACTACGACGCCCCCCGTCCCTGCTGGGCCGGGAATATGACACGAAAAATGAAAGCTTTATTATTCTGGGCACGTCGACGTAACTGCGTTAAAACTAGCGAGTTAACTCTGCGTAATGTTTATCGAGTTAGCCACCGACAACTTGCAACGCTCAAGTTTTTCGTCCTTTGTTGTTTTATCCACTGGAACATTTCTGTTGCTGCTTGTTTGTTCATTTTGTGGGATAGAAAAAATACATATATGCGGTGGCTCGTTATTTTTGCTCCTCTGATTTCAGAAAGCCTTTAGAAAAACTAAAAATGAAAGTTAGAGGTCCGAGTGTGCTTTTATCCAAGGGTTTTCACAGAGTTTCACAGAGATGATTTCTCTATGAATGGAGTAACAAATGATCATAACGAAAATGAAAAGGTTTCAAGCTAAATGTCGAGAATGGCTTTTGAACGATCCGTGCACTGGTTAGTTTATCTTTTTACGTCATTAGCGGGGGGAAAAGAAGTGTTTTTCAATTTGGTTTGCTAATCTGCGTGTCGATGACCTCTGCTGTAGCACGCTGCTGATACAGAAACGAAAATAATGATGTTTCTACAATATAGAGTCGAGTACTCTTTTAGTTCGTTAGTTTTACGCTTCAGTGCGTTTGAATGAAGCTTGGAGCATTTATTGTATAATTTGCTGTGGGACATTATAGCAAAGACTAATTTCCCCAATATCTGAGTAAATGACTTTGACCTGGTTAGAATCTTTAGAACCGAAGCTAATTAATGGTTTATAATCTACATATACTAATACTTTTTGTGTATGTGCATGTAGGGTAATGTAAAAAACTATTCAACCAATTTTGATAATTCGTTCAACATTGAAAATCCCTCTTCTTCCAGATGATCACAGTTTACAAAATTTGAAAGCTGGATGTGGGTAAAAGTTTATTTTTCATTTTCTCTACTACGTATAGTAAGTAGGGGAAGTGTTATATTCCACCCAAAAATTCGATACCGAGATTTCACCGGAAATACATGTTTGAGGCCCACTGGATCCAAAAAAATCATTTTTGGAAACATGTCCGTGTGTTTGTGTGTGTATCTGTGTGTCTGCATGTGTGTGTCTGTGAACAGCATAACTCAGAAACGAACAGTCGGATAAACACCAAACTTGGTATTTAGGTTCAATATCTTCCAGAGATGCGACACGAAGGTTATCAAGAAAATCCCCCACCCCAGATTACCCTTTACATGGAACGTTTTTTCGAAAATTTTAATTTTCTGAGAAATGGCTCTAACGATTTTGAATAAAATACCGTAAGTTTTAGACAATTTTATGGCAAATGAATTGCATATATCAATTTTCTGGGAATGTCTCCAAAAGTATTCTTCATTGTGATCGACATTTGAATAACTGGTAGAGAGATAGGCATAATTTTACTACACAAAAAATGTAGATCGGTTAAAATACACAATTTATGTCATATACATTTTTTGTTGTTGAGTGAATCATTTTCGAGATATTGCTGGTCATTCTCTTAAATTTTCCAATACTTATACTTTTTCTCAAATGGGAATTCGTTATTCATTTTTTTGTCCTGATAATACAAAGAGAATGGAATACTCCAAATAGCAACCAGCTCTTAAAATATTTGACTATCGCTTAAAGCCTACCAATTCCCCTTGCACTTACAAGAAAATTGGCAATAAGATTAACATCTCGATATCTCGATTAACATGAAGCATATGGAAAATAAGCGTTTGTAAAAATAGTTTGTACTAGAGTAGAGAAAGTCGTGTGAGTGTAACACATCGGATTTTTTATGGCAAGTTTTCGTCTCTGTCATCACGGAATCTCCTTCACAGTTCTGTTTAGTCAAACCTTTTGGCATCCGCGCTATCCGGGATTATCTAACTTCAACGAACAACGGGTTATGTGGGCCAACTGGTAGATAGCATAATAGAATATATAATGTTTAGCAAAATATTCTATATTTCTCTGAAAATAATAGTTCTTCATATGTAGCAAATGGCAGCGAACTACCTATTTGCCTCTACGTTTTAATTTTCTGCTACATTATTTATCAGGATGTGTATATGGTAAATTTATTTATCACTACACTCACTGCTGCATGGACAATCGGCACTATTGCAGTTTGGCTCTTAAGGAAGGGAAGGATGTTTCTGGTTTTCCCTTCTTTGTGTACCTACAAGTACATAGAAAACACAAATTAAATATAAAAAGGTAGAAGGAAGCTTATACCTGTATAAACCTATAAGTATAAGCCCATTTTGTCTACGTTTTAACTTAACTCTATTGAATTTTGTATAATTTCTAGCGTTTGTATCTTGCAGCAGTCTGCTCTGACAGCATGACCTTTTCTTTATGGACCTTTAACACAAGAAGTAATTTAAAAGGCAAAGTTTTAATTCGTTCGCTTTTGAACAGCTAATTATTCCCATTTCATATTTGCTCTCTGTTCGCAGAAGAAAGATATTTCATTTGCATTCAAAGGTTTACATCGCTTGCAATCATATTTTCCATACAGTAAGTTATTTGTAAGTTTGCACATTCTTATTAACTTGGCATTTTCCAGTAGACAAAATGGCTGAAGGCTAAGAAAACAAACGCGCATCGAAATGCAAGGCATAACATCTATTTTAATAAAGGAACACTCCGTTCATAACGAGGCTGTTTTTAATTTCTCTACTACGTATAGTAAGTAGGGGAAGTATTGCATTCCACCCAAAAATTCGATATCGAGATTTCACCGGAAATACGTGTTTTGAAACCCGCTGAATCCAAAAAACAAACATTTTTGGAAACATGTCCGTGTGTGTTTGTGTCTGTGTGTCTGTGAAGAGCATAACTCAGAAACGAACAGTTGGATAAACACCAAACTTGGTATTTAGGTTCAGTATCTTCCAGAGATACGACACGAAGGTTTTCAAGAAAATACCCCCAGATTACCCTTTACATGGAACATTTTTCAAAAAATTTAATTTTCCCAAAAACAGCTCTAACGATTTTGATTAAAATATCATATGTTTAAGATATTTTCATGACAAATGAAATGTATATCTCGAATTTTCTGGGAATGTCTCCAAAAGTCTTCTTCATTGTGGACGAATTTTGCATAGCTGGTATACTATAAGAGATAGACAAAATTTACTACACAAAAAATATAGGTGGCGTTAAAATACACAATTTATGTTATATACATTTTTTTTGTTGAGTGAACCATTTTCGAAATATTGCTTGTTATTCTCTTAAATTTTTCAATACTTATTTTCTCAAATGGGAATTCGTTATTCATTTTTTTGTCTTGGATATCAAAGAGTATTAATCTGTGGCAAAGGGAATGGTGCTGCACCTAGCAACCAGCTATTAAGAGATATGTATGTACTTAAAGACTACAGTATTTCTATATTGCCCTTGTTAATATATATTCCCCTTACACCTACAAGAAAATTAGCAATAAGATAGAGTCTACAAATGTTTATCTCGATTAACATCAAGTAGATGGAGAATAAGCGTTTGTATAAATAGTTTGTACAAGAGTAGAGAAAGTCATGTGAGTGTTACACATCAGAATTTTTTTATGTCCTGGACATACAAAGAGAATGGAATGCGCCACTTAGCAGCCAGCTCTTAAAACATTTAACTATCGCTTAAAGCCTACCATACTACCCTTGCAACTACAAGAAAATTAGCAATAAGATAGTGTCTGCAAATGTTTATCCCGATTAAGCGTGTATAAAAATAGTTTGTACAAGAGTATAGAAAGACTTGTGAGTGCAACACATGAGATTTTATATTTCTGCTCCGTAATATCGAGTTTAACATTCCAATTATTTTTCCACTTTTCTAATGCAGTAGTATTTACGCCGTTATTGTGTTATTATGTTTAAATTTCTCTGGTGTTTATATTTATATTTACAACAGAAACGGGCTTCAACGTCATCTGAAGAAATACTGCAAGCTCTCACATGTGTAAAGAATTACATATCTCTAACCGAACAGTTCCATTTTCAGTTTTTAATGACACTTTTTAATTACTTCACCTGCAGATTATCGCCAAATCCACTTAGCCTCGTAAAAGGAATTTACAGTCGTAAGCTGACGTAACTATAGGTAGTTAAAATTTTAATTTTTGTGCGTAATTTAATTTGAGAATCCATTAGCATAATTGAAATGGGATACTAGTTACAATATTTCAGACTGTAACCTTTGTCAGCGAGTTTATTTTGAGCTGTAGGAAGACGATTAGAACTTAGAGGAATAGGTGGAAGTCAAAGTGCTGACCCATGAGGCCAAAATACGGAAACATAGTGATATGCTTTAAATTGAAGTAGTTTGTTGCTTCACGTATGGAAAGTCAATTTGAAGCAGGGGTTGTATTGTAGTTCAACCACACGTATAGTACCCGCTTTACGGTAGCCTTCGCCCCAAGTTTAAAAATATTAACTTTGTAATTTGACTGTTTCTTTAAATATTATATATTTATGTTTGCCTCGGCTGCGTCAGTATTTTTGTTAGAGACATGGATGTCTTAGCAGGGCGTAGTGCGGCTGAAGAACGTAGGCTTACACAAATTATAATTTTTAATTCACTGCTTTTTTATTAATTCTTGACACAATTTAAATAACACTTCACTGATAAAGAGAGCTGTGAGATTCTTTTATTAATTACTTGCACTTTTCAACACGTAAACTATTTTCGTCTCCCACGAATACGTATTAAATTTCTCGAGGACGCATCTCGCGTCCAGTTATGAGCACTGTCTACAAGCAACTAACTTCTAATTTGTAAATTTTGCTATATTTCAGTTTCTGATTGGCTATTTTATAAACTGTCACAAAAATTACATTATTGTTACTCCAAGAATCACAAGTAGTATTGTTAAACTTTCTTACTCATTATTGACTCATGGTTACCTCATTCTTACCTCATTGTAAGCAACTTTTAACCTATTATTCTCACAGCTCCTACATTACTAAATTACGTAGTACATTCAGATAACGTTATTACATGTATACAATAATATAAACATATACAATTTCTGTAATATACACTTTTTATATATTGTTACATACACATATTGCTTTAAGGCGGGCTGTTGTTGACCTTATATATTATATAATTAGACTGAAATCATTTGAGTGTTAAAAATACTGCCTCAAAGTGTCAAAAGCAAGGGAGGAAGGTTTGACATGACCTAGTGTGTTTTTACGAGATGCTGCTTTGTAGAACCGAAATACTTTCATTTATTCTGTGTTATTTCATCATAATAATAATAACAATAATAATAATAATAATAATAATAATAATAATAATAATAGTGCATTGAGTAGTAATTTAAAGCATTAAAGAACTTGCCGTAGGTAAACAAAAAGCGCGATATTTTATAAGGAAATTCATTTTTGACGGATTGTTGTCTACATGTACCCATACATTAAAATCTAGACCTGAGAACTAGGATCATCTGCCGCTTTCTTGAAACCTCGTTCATTTCCTTGCTAAGGCAGGTGCCCCAATTACTCGCCTCGGTGATGACGGAAAAAAACACAAGTCACATATAGTTAATTAACTCGCCACAGAGGGGAAAGCGGCGCCGTAGAATTTGTTCGCATCCTTTCATCCCTACACCGTGGGGTTGGGGAAGGGGGTGGGGAGTGACATTCCAACTTTAACTTTTACGTTGCGTCGCTTGCTTTCGCGCGTCACACAAAAGTTTTTGGGGGTTACAAAACGAACTTGAAAAAGAATGGAAAACACGATAAGCATTTCACACAATTTACGAAATAAATTAAACTTTACAGAGAAAACCACTTCTCCTTAAAGTTACAGAGTTTCAGCTGTTTGTCTGGTAGGCCATAACATTACAAGCAAATTATTATTGTTATTATTATTATTATTATTATTATTACTGCATAAATTTAACTTTTAGCTTACCTGTCATAACTAGGGCTTGGACCTACAAATTGCCCAAAAAATACCTATAAAAAGACATCAAAACATTCTAAAAATAAGTGCAGAAAATAAGCGGAGACAAGAGCGCAAAATGTACCTCAAATTAACTAATATTTTTAATAATTTTAATTGCACATTTAAATAATTAATATAATTTTTGGCATTGGGTGTCAATATCGTTACATTAACCATTGTTAAAAGGGAATATGTGTCATTTTCCTCCAAATTGTATTACTTCTTATTATTTTAAATGTTATTATTATGCCCCTTAGTATTTAATTTTGGCTTTTACTTTGTTTTGGCTTTCGTGTGTTTTTTTAGTAGTTTTATATTTGTTGGTTACCGAGAATAAACAAGGTTATATTATTGTAATTTAAACTGCTATTATTTTTTCTCAACTAGATTTTCTGTATAAATAACGATGATACAGCTTCAATGAATCAAGTTTGGAGGTTACACCGCTGCATTCACGAGAAATCATTACCAGCTGTGGTATTTGTGTTTGTTAAACAGTGCTTTTGCATAGTATTTTTACTTTCTCTACTACGTATAGTAAGTAGGGGAAGTGTTGTATTCCACCCAAAAATTCGACACCGAGATTTCAGCGGAAATATATGTTTTGAGACCCCCTGAATCCAAAAAAAGCATTTTTGGAAACGTCCGTGTGTGTGTCTGTCTGTGAACGGCGTAACTCAGAAACGAACAGTCGGATAAACACTAAACTTGGTATTTAGACTCAGAATCTTCCAGAGATGCGACACAAAGGTTTTCAAGAAAATCCCCCACCCCAGATTACCCTTTACATGGAACATTTTTCGAAAATTTTAATTTTATCAAAAATGGCTCTAACCATTTTGATTAAAATATCATATGTTTAAGATATTTTCATGACAAATAAAATGTATATATTGAATTTTCTGGGAAGTCTCCAAAAGTATTCTTCATTGTGAACGACTTTTGCATAACTGGTAAATCATAAGAGATAGACAAAATTTTACTACACAAAAAATGTAGATCGCGTTAAAATACACAATTTATTTCTTATAGATTTTTTTTGAGTGAACCATTTTCGAAATATTGTTTGTTATTCCCTTAAATTTTCCAATACTTATACTTTTTCTCAAATTCGTTATTCATTTTTTTATGTCCTGGACATGCAAAGAGAATGGAATGCGCCACATAGCAACCATTTAATTAACTATTTAAGTATCTAGTTTAATAATTTTTAATGCTTCTATAGAAACGCAAGGCTGTTGGAGAAGCACAACCATGTTGTGAGCAAAGCATGTGAAAAGCAAAGAAATCACGGGCAACACCAGGTATTTCAGCTAGTTATTCTATTGTGCCTTATTTCTGACTCCTGGTCGGCTACTTCGCGGCCCGCTACTGCCTCAGGACCGCACGCTGCTGCCGGCCAAGTTGAATATTCACAGACCCTGAACTCAAGCGCATAGCTTACCGGCAATTCAAGTGAATAGATTTGCATGCATACAATAACCACATACCTTTATCACAAGTGCTGGAAATGATGTCCTTGTGCTGCCACGCATCTCTCACACCGTTTAAGGAAATTTCCATAACACGCATTACTTCTTCTTCTGAAATTCCAGTAATTTCTCTTCTGATATTGTCTTCCAATTTTCTTCCATCATACGCGAGTTGTTCTGATACACTTTATTTTATAATTTCCCCCACAAATAAAAGTCGCATACCTTAAGCTTTGGGGAGTGCGATGGCCATAGTCCTTGAGGTAGTATGTTTAACACTTAAATAATTTCAGTCTAATTATATAATATGTAAATTCAATAACAGCCCGCCTTGAAGCAATATGTGTATGTAATAATTTGTAAAATGTATGTAACAGTCATTGTATATGCTTACATTACTGTATACATGTTCAATAATGTTATATGAATGTATTACGTAATTTAATAATGTAGGAGCCGTGAGAAATAGGTAAAAAGTTGCTAACAATGCGGTAACATGAGGTAACCTTGAGGCAATAATGAATTTGAAAGTTTAATAATGCTACTTGTGATTCTTGAAAGCAATAATATAATTTTTGTGACAGTTTATAAAATAGCCAATCAACAACCAGAAAAACCTTTAGTTAAATGAAGTTATTCTATTGGACTAGGATTAGCCCATCAGAAACTAAAATGGAGAAAAATTTACAAATTCAGAAGTCAGTTGCTTGTAGGCAGTGTTCCTAACCGGACGCGAGATGCGTCCCCGAGAAGTTTAATACGTATTCAATGTCAGACAAAAATAGTTTACGTGTTAAAAAGTGCAAGTAATTAATAAAAGAATCTCACAGCTCTCTCTATATCAGTGTAGTGTTATTTAAATCGTGTCAAGAATTAATAAAAGGAGTGAAGTAAAATTATAATCTGTGTAAGCCTACATTTTTCAGTCGCACAGACATTCATGTCTCTAAAAAATATAAATACTGACGCACCCGAGGCAAACATAAATGTATAATATTTAAAGAAACAATCAAAATTACAATGTTAATATTTTTAAACATTTGGGGCGAAGGCTACCGGAAATTTTTTACCATACGTGCGGTTGCAACTACTTCAAGATCGGCTCCCCAAAAGTTGAAATACAATACAACAAAAAACTTCTTCAAATTGGCTCCCAAAGCGTGATGCTAAAAATAACGTAATAAATAATCGCAACTTCCTATTACAATCATTTCCATAGGAAATAATGTGCATCATTGTTGCAATTGACACGTGTACCCTAACGAACCAATTATGCACGATATCGGATGCAGTAACAACTTACTTATAATGGTATGTTTGCGTAAAAGCGTCTAATTGCTATTAGATTTAATGAAGAATGGGTCGTTGGAAATAGATATGTAAAGTGGGCTCGCAAAATCAAAGCTACTACGCTTCTGCTTTGCTCTCATTCCACCTTGCTGCTCACATTCCGGCATAAAGAAGACTGCAGCAGTGGAAATCCTTCAGAAATAATGAGGGGGAAAAAGGAATGTGGGAAATGAAGCTGGAAGAGGCTCTGGTATGTCAGGCGGGTTCATAATACCGCTTGTTAGAATTGTCACGATGGAAAATTAATTAAATCCCCGGCAAAGGAACGAAACAAGCCTAGTATAGGCTTTACTGATTTCGGATGTCCGTTTCTGTGCGCCTTTTGTAATCTACTTTTTGTTTTGTTTCCTTACTGTTCGGAAATGAACGTTCTACAGTTAATGATTTTATGGTATGTTAATACATTGTATTGTTCTAGAAAACCGGATGTGAAAAAATCGAAAATGGTTCACTCAACAAAAAAAATGTATATGACATAAATTGTGCATTTTAAAGCGATCTACATTTTTTGTGTAGTAAAATTTTGTCTATCTCTTATGGTTTACCAGTTATACAAAAGTCGTTCACAATGTAGAATACTTTTTGAGACATTCCCAGAAAATTCAAGATATACATTTTATTTGTCATAAAAATATCTTAAACATATGATATTTTAATCAAAATCGTTAGAGCCGTTATTGAGGAAATTAAAATTTTCGAAAAATGTTCACATGTAAAGAGTAATTTGGGGTGGGGGGATTTTCTTGAAAACCTTCGTGTCGCATGTCTGGAAGATACTGAACCTAAATACCAAGTTTGGTGTTTATCCGACTTCGTTTCTGAGTTATGCTGTTCACAGACAGACACACAGACACAGACAGACAGATTCAGGGATCTCAAAACATGTATTTCCGGTGAAATCTCGGTATCGAAATTTTGGGTGGAATACAATACTTCCCCTACTTCCTAAACGTAGTAGAGAAAGTAAAAAACAGCGGTAGACTATATATTAGATATTAGGAGGTTGCGTTCAAAATACAAAGAGGGATACATTTCTCAAGAATTCGATAATATTTTATTATTAAATTAGAGAGATATTACTTTATTGAGGGCTTTGTAGTACAGTAGAGGGCATACTACGGTGTGAGGATCGGAAATGACTTCTTAGAATCGAGCAAGGGTTACGAAATAAGGAAGAACGAAGCGAATCTTTTTATTTGCGAAATTCTATAAAGCAGTTCACAAGCAGATAATATAGGAAAGGTCCCTAATTTGAACCGCCTCTTTAATTGAACCGCTCCAATATTTTCCAAACTTTTCGACAGATGGCACCATAATCCTAGCGGAAGCGTAGCGTGTACAGCTATGAATGCTTGGAGTTGTTGACTTTGCATTCTGAGCTGTGGTTTCAGTTGTATGAAGTGTTGTGTGTTTTTGGTGCTTCAGAAGTAATATTTGACTCATTTAGCCAAGCTTATACGACCGATTAGAAAAGTTTGAGATGATCTATATATATTACATGTTATGAAGTGTTTATTTAGCAACAATATTCATGCATACGTTTTTTCAAGCAGCGTCTCTCCTTGTCACATAGATGCTAAATCTTGTGGCTCATAAATTCAACCACTGTTTGAACCCTATATTGAACTGGTCCAATTTAGGAAACCTATTGAAGCTCTAGGATTACTCAACTGCGAATAGTATGTCGTGTAAATAAATATCCACATAACATTCTAAGTTAAAAAAATCATGTTAAAACATTGGATGACATGAATATGTGAATTGTCTGAAATGAGGGACATGATCCAGTGTGTGAGTTGTAGGATATGGCTTCACCAAAAGTGTGCGAAATTTAGTGACAAGCAGAAAGTGTTTTATTTTGAACACTGTGTATAATTGGACTCTTCTGTATTAGAGTAAACATTACTAAAAGGTCTATATTTGCAAATAATACCTATTCCAAAAACCAAGTGATTGTCATTATATAAAAATTCAAAATGTTCAAGGAAATTGCTATTGTTATCACAATTTTGGACTCTACCTTTGTTGCTGATAGCATATTTGTTTTGAATGTACAACAAAATATGTGTATTTTGTATTAATAAAAATACTTTTTAAACTTATAAGTATATGGTTCATTTTAAGACACGGGTGGTTCAATTTAAGGACCACGTTCCTAATTTGAACCGATTTACACCATCTCACTTTCTAAATGTTATTTACTCGATAATTGTGTTAATTTTAAATTGTGTTTAAGGATATTTATAGCGCAAGAATTTGTCACTTTAATGAATGTGTTTCTGAAAATTTGGATTTGAATATATAATTATTATTTACTAATTAGGCACAAGTGGTTCAATATAGGGACCTTTACCCTACACATTTCATTATTAACATTGATTTAACGGGAACAGCTGAGAGACAATTCCAACCTGGATTGATATTATGATGGATTCAACTAAGTAAATTCAAGTGGATTCTAGACTACACAAACAATAGTGAGTTTACTTACAGCCCATGATAGATAATGGATGATATTACCATTATTACGTAGTTAGCTTGCCACTTTCGTGATGCAAGGTGTAGCGTGTTTGCTGGTATTCTCGTGGCCCGAGTTAAGAATAGATTATTTTTTGAGGTATTCCTTTTCTTGAAATGTATTACTTTCTCTACTACTTATAGTAAGTAGGGTGTATTCCACCTAAAAATTCGATACCGAGATTTCACCGGAATTACATGTTTGGGAGCCCCCTGAATAAAAAAAAAAGCATTTTTGGAAACATCTCCATGTGTGTGTCTGTGTGTCAATAGTTTCTCAACTGGGAATTCGTTATTCATTTTTTTGTCTTGGATATGCAAAGAGTATTAATCTGTGGCAAAGAGAATGGTGCTGCACCTAGCAACCAGTTATTAAGAGATATGTCTATGCTTAAAGGCTACTATATTTATATATTGCCCTTGCAAATACAAAACAAGGGGAACATAGTACGACTTAAGCGATAGTCAAATATTTTTACTTTGTCTACTACGTATAGTAAGTAGGGGAAGTTTTATATTCCACCCAAAAATTCGATACCGAGATTTCACCGGAAATACATGTTTTGAGACCCCCTGAATCCAGAAAAAGCATTTTTGGAAACATGTCCGTGTGTGTCTGTCTGTGAACAGCATAAATCAGAAACGAACAGTCGGATAAACACCAAACTTGCTATTTAGGTTCAGTATCTTTCAAGGATCCGACATGATGGTTTTCAAGAAAATCCCCCCACCCCAGACTACCCTTTACATTGAAGATTTTGATTTAAATATCATATGTTTAAGACATTTTTATGATAAATAAAATGTATATCTTGAATTTTCTGGGAATGTCTCCAAAAGTATTCTTTATTGTGAACGACTTTTGGTAAACTGGTAAACCATAAGAGTTAGACAAAATTTTACTACACAAAAAATGTAGATCGCGTTAAAATACACAATTTATGTCATATACATTTTTTTTGTTGAGTGAACCATTCTCGAGATATTGCTTTTTATTCCCTTAAATTTTTCAATAATTATTTTCTCAAATGGGAATTCGTTATTCATGTTTTTGTCTTGGATATGCAAAGAGTATTAATCTGTGGGAAAGGGAGTGGTGTTGCACCTAGCAACCAGCTATTAAGAGATATGTATGTGCTTAAAGGCTACTGTATTTCCAAATTGCTCTTGTAAATATACATTCCCCTTACATCTACAAGAAAATTAGCAATAAGATATACTCTGCAAATCTCTATTAACATGAAGTAGATGGATAATAAGCGTTTGTATAAATAGTTTGTACAAGAGTAGAGAAAGTCATGTGAGTGTAACAAATCAGATTTTTAAAAATTGTTTGCTTCTTACTTTAAAAACACGCTTTGTATTACGTTGCGTTGTTCAGTTTCACTGGGAACCGCTGTTATATGACGTCATACGCTCCATCTCACAACACCGTTTATTTTACTGAGATATTTCTCTTGCTCGCCTGATGACACTCTTGTTCTAGACGTCTTGATGTCAGAGAGCTGTTGTCCCTAGGGAATTATCAGGGACGATCAGAGTGACGGACTTGGCTGCAGTTGCAGAGAACTACAATAACAAAGTGTTGGGACCTGATTCAGCATCTTAAGAGGATTTGCGAGATGACTGCAGGAGGAGGGGGTTCTTATCAATGCTGGCCCTAAGTACTTTCCCCAAAGTTTCCGTACAGAGTTAAACCTCTTAAGACGTGGCCAGTAGGCCGCACAACTTGCTGACTACAGCTGATAATTGTAAGCCCTCTTGTTATTGCCGGGCCTGGGGATGTTACTTTGAAATTATTGTTGGGTTAATCTTCACGCCACTATGAAGGTAATCCTTACTTAGGGCTGCCAAAACACTCAGTACTCCGTCCAAGTGCCCGAAAAGCTTTTACTCGCGCTCAGTTTGAAGAACGTGAGTGGAGTAGTTTTCACGTCTCATAATTCACTGAGCTGGCTTATAAGGGAAGGAATATCTTGCCTCATAATAAACCATTCGTTTTAAAAAGAATTGCACCGAGCGGGATGGCTCAGACCAAACCTGTGGCCTGCATTCAGCAGTTCCTGAGTTCGATGCCCGCGACCGCCCACCCTGGCCCATGGGTTTTTCGTGGTTTCCCCGGGACGTTACGTGGTTCATCTTCTACTATGACTCTCCTCCCTCCCATTTTCGTCCCTTTCAGGGTTTTAGGACCGGCGACAGTATTCGGCGCGTTGGGGCTGGACGGTGGCTTGTGCACTGTAGAGGTTTCTTTCCTGGCGTCACTGTTCTCTCCTACGAATGAGCTCCAACATCGGGTCCTCAGGAAGTTGGTGGCTTGTGGGCGGGCCTAGGTGGCGTTGGATGCCTTACATCTGGAAACGTTAGGGACCCCATCTGTGCTTGCGCGTGTCGTCGTCTGCATCTGGTCTACCTTCGGGTCTCTTCTCTCATCCCTCCCTCTTCCCCGATTCCGGGCACCCCCTCTGTTAATTCCTACCTTCACCTTTTACATACAATGAATATATTACTAAAAAGTTACCCTAAATGAATGAATTACTATTTTAACTTTATCATCTTATGTATTTGCACTCACATGACTTTCTCTACTCTCATCCAGACTATTTTTACAAACCTTACTGCCCATCTACATATTAATCGAGATAAACATTTGCAAAAACTATTTTATTGCTAATTTTCTTGTGGGTGAAAAGTGATTATGGTAGGCTTTAAGCGATAGTCAAATGTTTTAAGAGCTGGTTGCTATGTGGCGCATTCCATTCTCTTTGCATGCACAGGACGTAAAGAATAAACGAATAGCGAATTGCTTTTTGAGAAAAAGTATAAGTATTGGAAAGTTAAAACAAATAACAAGGAGTATCTCGGAAAAGAGTCACTCAACAACAAAAATGTATATAACATAAATACTGTGTTTTAACGAGATCTACATTCTTGTACAGTAAAATTTTGTCTATCTGTTACGGTTTACCAGTTATGTGAAAGCCATTCAGAATAAAGAGGACTTTTGAGAACATTCCCAGAAAATTCAGGATATACATTTCATTTACCATGAAAACATATTAAACATGTGATATTTTAATCAAAATCGTTAGAGGCATTTTTGAGAAAATCAAAATTTTCGAACAATATTCCATGTAACGGGTAGTCTGGGGTGAGGAGATTTTCATTAAAATATTTGTGTCATATCCTTGCAAGTACTAAACTCAAATACCAAGTTTGGTATTTATCCGACTTTTCGTTTATTAGTTATGCTGTTCACAGACACACACAGACGTATTTCCAAAATGGTTTATTTGGATTCAGGGCATCTCAAATCACGTATTTACTGTGAAATATCGGTATCGAATTTTTGGGTGGAATGCAATACTTCCCCCACTTGTTATACGTATAGAGAAAGTATCTTTATTGGTTTCAAATTATTTCACAAGTATTTTGTGCATGGGTCATTGACCGTACGTGCATATTTAAGATACAGTAGGGTGACAAAATAAACAAAAGAGAAAGTAAATACAACAAAAAGGAACAAGAAAAAAGGAAATAGTGTAAATTACCTTTGTCTAACTAAACAAATTTGACCTAACTTCGCGCACTTTAGCCAAAAAAATTGCCCATGTTTTGCCCTCTGATCAGCCAGTAGATCGCAACATGCCAATCTCTTTCTTGAGGGACTTAAGAATTTTTCTTTCAGTTTAATCGTTCGCTGGTTCTCCCACTGTGCACATTCCGCAAAAATATGTACCCTCTCCTCATCCAAATCACAGAATAGGCAGATTCTCCTCCAGAATCGTCAGTCTTTTCTGTGCCCTCCAGCCCCCCAGTCTAAACCATGCCATTCCTGATCTTTCCTTTCTTCCTAAATTAAGTATATATGCCTCTTTATCCCAGTTCAATTTTATTTCATTTGATAGACTTAGAGAAGGTTTAATTTTACAATCCGATTCTATTTCCTGTTGATTGATGTCTCTTAGTCTTCTTTTAACACTAGATAAAATAAAAATTAGTAAACAAAATAAAATAATTCCCCAAATATGCACTTAATTTTTATTTGAAAATATAACATAATGCGCTGAGAAATGTCCGGTCATCACTTGTTTTGAATTTTAAGAGCTTCTACTATGAAGAAAGAATTGCAACTAACTAGTTTACTCTAAAGGGTAAACACGATGATATATTAATTACTAGCAGAACCTGCAGCTCTGCACACGTTATTGCGTTATATGCCAAGATTCTTTCCTCCCTCTGCGCTATCATTCCTCATTATCGCACTCGTTTTCTTCTTTCCTAGTCTTGGTGCAAATTGGATGTAATAGGAACTTTTTGAGAACTAGTAATAAAATTGTTTGTTATGGATGTTAATAAAACTGAAACATATGTAAAAGTTTCTCAATATCCTTATTATATGAGCGGGACGACACCGTTCCACATGGTACCTGGTTTACGTACACAAATAATAGTAAAATAGTTTATATAAGTTGGTATAACTTCTTTAATATCTGCCATATCGAAAGTTTGTAAATAACAAAACTTTTCGGGAGTGTTACGCTTAGAAACTTTTGTTAAGCGACATTTAAAAAAGCTTATAAATAAGCGAGATATTTTATTTCTTTTCAGTTGTTGGGTCAGAACTATAGTATTATGTTATACACCAAATTTAATAACAGTCTCTGGCTATTCGTCACAAAGAATAGCATACACACAGTGTTAAAAAAGGTGATTTTTGTTTCATTGTAGCCCATTTTATATTTTAGTTTGTTATTTATCCAAAATCGAAACTCGTCAGAAATATTTCGTTTACAATTTTATTAGTATGGATCAAACAGCTAGCTACAAAAGTAAATATTTTAAAAGCTTGTAACGTACTGACTGCAATATTTTATTTACGTTTTATTATGTAATGAATTTTATTTTAGAAAGGTGTGTTTCATTTGACTGTGCCAAAGCTTCTTCATTGTTTACATATATTTTATACAAACAAGAATATTAGAATAAGTTTGCGTTTTGAACGTGTATTGTGTTTCAATGAAATATTCTATTTGTTACGGAAGTAATTAACTATTTTGTTTTCTGAATTTTATTACTTTCTCTACTACTTATAGTAAGTAGGGGAAGTATTGTATTCCACCCAAAAATTCGATACCAAGAATTCACCGGAAATACATGTTTTCAGACCCCCTGAATAAAAAAAAACCATTTTTGGAAACATGTCCGTGTGTGTGACTGTCTGTGAACAGCATAACTCAGAAACGAACAGTCGGATAAACACCAAACTTGGTATTTAGGTTCAATATCTTCCAGAGATGCGACACGAAGGTTTTCAAGAAAATCCACCTACCCCAGACTACCCTTTACATGGAACATTTTTCGAAAATTTTTATTTTCTCAAAAATGTCCTAACGATATTGATTAAAATATCATATGTTTAAGATATTTTCATGTCAAATAAAATGTATATCTTGAATTTTCTGGGTATGTCTCCAAAACTATTCTTCATTGTGAACGACTTTTGCATAACTGGTAAACCATAAGAGATAGTCAAAGTTTTATTACACAAATATGTAGATCGCGTTAAAATACACAATTTATGCCATACACATATTTGTTGTTGAGAGAACCATTTTCGAGATATTGCTTGTTATTCCCTTAAATTTTCTAATACTTTTTCTCAAATGGGAATTCGTTACTAATTTTTACTTTCTCTACTACGTATAGTAAGTAGGGGAAGTATTGTATTCCAACCAAAAATTCGATACCAAGATTTCACCGGAAATATATGTTTTGAGACGCCCTGAATCCAAAAAAAGCATTTTTGGAAACATGTCCGTGTGTGTATCTGTCTGTCTGTGTGTCTGTGAACAGCAAAACTCAGAAACGAACAGTCGGATAAACACCAAACTTGGTATCTAGGTTCAGTATCTTCCAGAGATGCGACAGGAAGGTTTTCAAGAAAATCCCCCTACCCCAGACTACCCTATACATGGAACATTTTTCGAAACTTTTAATTTTCTTAAAAATGCCTCTAACGATTTTGATTAAAATATCATATGTTTAAGATATTTTCATGACAAATAAAATGTATATCTTGAATTTTCTGGGAATGTCTTCATTGTGAACGACTTTTGCATAACTGGTAAATCATAAGAGATAGACAAAATGTTACTATACAAAAAATGTAGATCGCGTTAAAATACACAACTTATATCATATACATTTTTGTTGTTGAGTGAACCATTTTCGAGATATTGCTTGTTATTCCCTTAAATTTTTCAGTATTTATTTTCTCAAATGGGAATTCGTTATTCATTTTTACTTTCTCTACTACGTATAGTAAGTAGGGGAAGTATTGCATTCCACCCAAAATTTCGATACCGAGATTTCACCGGAAATATATGTTTTGAGACCCCCTGAATCCAAAAAAAGCATTTTTGGAAACATCTCCGTGTGTGTGTCTGTGTGTGTGTGTGTGTGTGTGTGTGTGTCTGTGTGTCTGTGTGTGTGTCTGTGAACAGCATAACTCAAAAACAAACAGTCGGATAAGCACCAAACTTGGTATTTAGGTTCAGTATCTTCCAGAGATGCGACACGAAGGTTTTCAAGAAAATCCCCCCACCCCAGACTACCCTTTACATGGAAGATTTTTCGAGAATTTTAATTTTCTCAAAAATGGCTCTAACGATTTTGATTAAAATATTATATGTTTAAGATAATGTCATGAGAAATGAAATGTATATCTCGAATTTTCTGGGAATGTCTCCAAAAGTATTCTTCATTGTGAACGACTTTTGCATAACTGGTAAACCATAAGAGATAGACAAAATTTTACTACACAAAAAATGTAGATCTCGTTAAAATACACAACTTATGTCATATACATTTCTTTTGTTGAGTGAACCGTTTTCGAGATATTGCTTGTTATTCCCTTAAATTTTCCAATACTTCTTTTTCTCAAATTCGTTAATCATTTTTTTATGTCCTGGACTTGCAAATAGAATGGAATGCGCCGCATAGCAACCAGCGTTAAAATATTTGACCATCGCTTAAAAGCTACCATATTACCCTTGCATCTACAAGAAAATTAGCAATAAGATTGACATCTCGATATCTCGATTAACATAAAGCATATGGAGAATAGGCGTTTGTAAAAATAGATTGTACAAGAGTAGAGAAAGTCATGTGAGTGTAACACATCAGATTTTTTTATCTTGGATATGCAAAGAGCATTAATCTGTGGCAAAGGGAATAGTGCTGCACCTAGCAACGAGCTATTAAGATATATGTCGATGTTTAAAGGCTACTGTATTTCTGTATTGTCCTTGCAAATATAAAAGAAAGAGAACTTAGTAAGCCTTAAGTCATAGTCAAATATTCTTAGAACTATTCACCATGTTTAAAATGTAATTTTCTTTACATGTCAAAAGATCGTTTCTGCAAATATTTATGTCGATTAACATGAAGTACATGGAGAATAAGAGTTTGTAAAAATAGTTTGTATAAGAGTAGAGAAAGTCATGTGAGTGTAACACATCAGATTTTTTATGTCCTGGACATACAAAGAGAATTGGATGCATTACATAGCAACCAGCTCTTAAAATATTTGACTATCGCTTAAAGCCTACCAATTTCCCTTGCATCCACAAGAAAATTAGCAATAAGATTAACATCTCGATTAACATAAAGCATATGGAGAATAAGCATTTGTAAAGATGGTTTGTACAAGAGTAGAGAAAGTCATCACAACACATCAGATTTTTCTCTTTAAAAACCAAAAGGAGCTTGTAATTCAGTATCAGTTGTAACTTATCTTATGTAGAGGTAATTGTAGATATCAAGAGGTAAATGCCAAAACAAATACAAACATTTATGTAAAGTTCAACTAAATAGTCAATGCATGAAAAGAAAATGTGGCGGTACTTACTTGAAGTTAAATGATTTCGCACAGGATGTTACTATGCTCATCTTCAAACGGTTTGAGGATAGCTATTGTTCAATAAGCACGACGATTTATTGGCGTCCATAGGCTAATACTTAAATATCATGGTTTCATAATTTCGCTGTTAAAAGTCAAGAGACGATAGCTGTGCATGCCCACACAGGATGCTTCACCACATCACTATCAATGCTCTGGAAAGGTCTAAGGAAATGGTAACCAAAACCTTGGACGACGAGTATAAATAAGCAGGCACCGGAAGATGGCCCGGATTTGTGCCTGGGTGATGCTGCAGAAATCCACGATGCTCTGCAGCGTAAAGGCTGTGGTCCTGCAAAACATTATCTTCTTACTATGTGAGTAATAATTATTTTTCTGAACTTGGGACTGGCAAAGTAAAAGTATAAGTGCTAAAAGGTTTTAAACTCAGTGAGCGTTAGTAATTATTTACTCAACACCCAAGCTATCTCAATTAGGTTAGGAAATATATGTTGTGTGTTTAATTAAAAGAGCCGGATAAAGTTACCAATATCTTATTTCATTATTTCAGAACTCAAATATATTAATCAATTTAGGATAGGATAAATGGGTTGTGTTTTATTTCTAAGCCATCCCGACTTTCCCTATCACTATAGTAGAGAAAGGAATAAAGTAAATAATATCAGGCTGAAAAATAATGTGACACACATTTACTACTAGGCTAAACTGCATGTGAGATAAATATTTCAGAAACCCAACTTAAGTTAGTGACTGAGAAAAACATACATATTTAAAACTCAAAAATCTGATGTGTTACATGCACATGACTTTCCCTACTCTTGTACAAACTATTTTTACAAACTCTTATTCTCCATCTATTTCATATTAATCGAGATAAACATTTGCAGAAACGATCTTTTGACGTGCAAAGATAATTACGTTTTACACATAGCGACCAGTTCTAAAAATATTTGACTATCGCTTAAGGCCTACTATGTTTCCCTTGTTTTGTATTTGCAAGGGCAATATAGAAATATAGTAGCCTTTAAGCATAGAAATATCTCTTAATAGCTGGTTGCTAGGTGCAGCACCATTCTCTTTGCCACAGATTAATACTCTTTGCATATCTAAGACAAAAAATGAGTAACGAATTTCCATTTGAGAAAATACGTATTGAAAAATTTAAGGGAATAACAAGCAATATGTGAAAATGGTTCACTGAACAAAAAACTGTATATGACATAAATTGTATATTTTAACGCGATCTACATTTTTTGTGTAGTAAAATTTTGTCTATCTCTAAAAGTATCTTAAACATATATTTTAATCAAAATCGTTACAGCCATTTTTGAGAAAATTAAAATTTTCGAAAAATGTTCCATATAAAGGGTAATTTGGGGTGAGAGGATTTTCTTGAAAACCTTCGTGTCGCATCTCTGGAAGGTACTGAACCTAAATATCAAGTTTGGTGTTTATCCGACTGTTCGTTTATGAGTTATACTGTTCACAGACAGACGCACACACGGACATGTTTCCAAAGATATTTTTTTGGATTCTGGGGAGAGTAGTAGAGAAAGTATAAAGTACATTTCAAATTATCCGTACATTTTAGAAATTATAAAGTTTTATGTATAATAAAATACAAAATTGAAATACGTTCGATACGTATGGATAGCATATATAACGTCACGAGTGATTTGTTATTTATCTCAATATCGCAGAATGCAGTTATTAAAACTTTTCTGAGAATAAATTTTAAGGAATTATATGAGAATATTATTAAAATGCCAAAATAAAAGAAATATTGTAGTGCTTCTTTTGATCAAGATTGGAGATAAAAGCGGGTAATCATGTGCGCATCAAACCCATGGAAAGTTATGCGTTATGGGAGAGAAAAAGTAACGTTTCCTTATGTCCAACTCGAGTTTGGATTGAGATATCCAACCGGAAAATAAGTTCTGTTACAGTTGGCCGCACTGAATGCTGATATGGAAAGAAGCTTCCCCGTTCCTTCCCCCCTGTCGGTGAAGTTGTGCTGATGGATGTCCTTGCTAAGAAAACTTCGAGACTGACGAGGTCGTAAGTGACTTCACAAAACATAATGTAAAACTTTCAAACAGGAAAATGATATCCTGCCAGGCATATGCAACAATGTGCAATGTGGGAATTTTGCTTTGTAACATTATGAAAAGCACATCAAGAAGAGAAACCTGTTGTAGAAGGAATAAGTTTCAGAGTTCTGAATTAAATGTAGTATAGCCCAAACCTTTGTTGATATTAATAATTGCAAACCGTATAGTGAGCTATGCTTTCTGTTATGTTCAACCAAATGTGTTTGATTTTCCCTACTCTTGTACAAACTATTTTTACAAACGCCTATTCTCCATTTACTTCAAGTTAATCTTATCATTTTCTTGTCGATGCAAAGGGGAATATGGTAGGCTTTAAGCGATAGTCAAATGTTTTAAGTGCTGGTTGCTATGTGGAGCATTCCATTCTCTTTGATGTCCAGGACATAAAAAAACGAATAACGGTTTCCTATTTGTGGAAAAGTATAAGTATTGGAAAATTCAAACAAATAACAAGGAATATCTCGGAAATGGTTCACCCCACAAAAAAGTGTACTACATAAACTGTACGTTTTAACATTCTTTACATTTTCTATGTAGAAAAATTTTGTCTATCCCTTACGGCTTACCCGCTATCAAAAGCCATTCAGAATGAAGAGGATTTTTGGGGCCATTCCCAGAGAATTCAAGATATATTTTATTTGTCATGAAAATATCTGAAATATATGCCATTTTAATCAAAATCGTTAGAGCCATTTTTGAGAAAATCTGAAAATCTTCGCGTCACATCTTTGAAAGACACTGATCCTAAATACCAAGTTTGGTATTTATCCTACTTTTGGTTTTTGAGTTATGCTGTTCACAGACATATGGACACACACACGGACCTTTTTCGAAAAATGCTTTTTTTTGTATTCAGGGACTTCAAAACATATATTTCCGCTGAAATCTCGATATCGAATTTTTTGGTGGAATGCAATACTTCCCCTACTTACTATACGTAGTAGAGGGAGTAAAAATATCGCCTTAAGTATATTGTACTCATAAATTGGAAATTTAGGTTTACGTATCTTAGTAATTTTACTTAAGAAGTTGATGAAGGTAACAATTGCAGTGGTTGTCTCCGATTTAAGTTTGGTAATTTATAAGCAGCTCTACTTACAACCTCTGGTTTTTGCTATAAGAGTATCCAGGCTGTTTATAACATTGATGTATTTCCTATAGCAATGAATAGTACCTGTATTCCAAATCGCCATGGCTTATAGAGAGATAAACTCATTTTGTGATACACTTTTCTCTGAACAACTAAGATGCAAAAACTTTATTAAATATAGAATAATTAGTATCTGAATTCATAATTACTTACCATGTTATGCTGATAAAGAGCTACATCACAGTCTGTAACACCTGCTCACTTCTCTCCCAGGAACGGAATGCATGCAAGTGGCTCTCTTACTTATTGGTTCAACACGCCAGGTAATAACAAAGGAAATACAGGGAGAGAAGGTAACTTCTCCTTTACGAACATATGAAGACGATCTCGCTTATATCACGATTTATTTCCTACAATTTATAATGCTAGGATTCTATAAAATGTTGTATGCAACTCGTAGATAATCTTAATAATATACTCGTGAAACACTCACTTATGCTGTGATCGTTAAGAATCATCACTTCTTGCATAAACTACTATGATGTTATTTTTACTTTCTCCACTACGTATAGTAAGTAGGGAAAGTATTGTATTCCACCCAAAAATTCGATACCGAGATTTCACCAGGAAATATATGTTTTGAGACCCTTGAATTAAAAAAAAAACATTTTTGGAAACATGTCTGTGTGTGTGTGTCTGTGAACAGCATAACTCAGAAACGAACAGTCGGATAAACACCAAACTTGGTATTTAGGTTCAGTATCTTCCAGGGATGCGACACAAAGGTTTTCAAGAAAATCCCCCCATCCCAGATTACCCTTTACATTGAACATTTTTCGAAAAATTTAATTTTCTCAAAAATGGCTCTAACGATTTTGATTAAAATATATGTTTAAGACATACGTTTATGACAAATAAAATGTATATCTCGAATTTTCTGGGAATGTCTCCAAAAGTATTCTTCATTGTGAACGACTTTTGCATAACTGGTAAAAACATTTACTACACAAAAAATGTAGATCGCGTTAAAATACACACTTTATGTCATATACATTTTTTTTGTTGAGTGAACCATTTTCGAGGTATTGCTTGTTATTCCCTTAAATTTTCTAACACTTATCTACTTTTTCTCAAATTCGTTATTCATTTTTTTTATATCCTGGACATGCAAAGAGAATGGAATACTCCACATAGCAACCAGCTCTTAGAATATTTGACTATCGCTTAAAGCCTACCAATTCCCCTTGCATCTACAAGAAAATTAGCAATAAGATTAACATCTCGATTAACATGCAGCATATGGAGAATAAGCGTTTGTAAAAATAGTTTTACAAGAGTAGAGAAAGTCATGTGAGTGTAAAACATCATATTTTTTTTATTTATTGTCGCTTTGACTACTAGATCATATCGCAACTTATGTGAATACATACGAGTACAACAATAATACATTGTACACTTTACATTGATTAAATAATACAATAATTGTAATATAATCTTATAAACATATTTTACATTATTAAGTCTTGAATACTAGAACAATATAACCTATTACCTATTATACATTTTTGTTTGATGTGTTATATGTCTTTCAAGAAAGCAATAATGTTTTTGAAATGAGTAGGGATGTTATGTCTTCTTCTCTCCATGGTATAACTTCTGCATTTAATGATGAGGTGTTCGATGGTGATACGGCAATTGCAGGTCTCGCAGTGAGGAGCATTTTCTTTGGTGAGTAAGGAGGAATGGGTTAGACGTGAATGTCCTATTCGTAAACGTGATATAATCAGTTGATCTTTTCTTTTTAGAGTCTGCAATGCGCAAGGTTTTGTGGTGCCTTTACTAACTATGTGGAGTTTGCTTGATGTTTTAATGGTCCACTCTTGCTTCCATTTGACAGTTGGTCTGCTAAAAAAATAAGTTTGAGCATCTCTGTAGGGCACTGGAAATTCTTCCACTGGAGGTAGCAAAGTTGCTTTTTTGGCTTCCCTATCTGCTTCCTCATTTCCTGATATTCCACAGTGGGACGGAATCAAGAAGAATATAACTTCTTGATTATTTGTAGTAGCTTGGTTGTAAAGTCTATGCATATCTTGGATCAATGTTAAGTCAGTAGAGCGGTCTCGGATACTCTGAAGAGTGCTTAGTGAATCAGTTAGAATTGCACTGTGTTTATGCTGTGCTGAGGTAATGTAAATCAAAGCTTGTTTGACAGCATACAGCTCAGAGTAGAAAAAGAGAACAAGTCTGGAAGCTTGTACTTAAGTTTAGCATCCGGGGTAATTATAGCACAGCCATTGCCCTGATCAGGTTTGGAGCCATCAGTATATATAAATATGTGTTTATCATATCTACGAGGGTGGATCGAAAAGTAAAACGCACAATAATTTTTTAACAAGAAAGTTTAATAGTTAAAACAACAATAAAAATTACAAATGAACTTACACCTTTTACCCACTTTTCGACCTAGTCACCAAGTTTCTCAACACAATTCTCCCATCATGATACCACTTTCAATATGCCCCTTCGTAGATGTCCGTTTCCTTGGAGTATAGCCAGATTTCACTTCCGCATCTGTCGCAAAGCGTTGGCCGGTCAGGAATTTCTTCATGGGACGAAACAGATGAAAGTCCGACGGTGCAAGGTTCGGACTGTATGGTGGATGCTGAAGCACCTCCCAACCAAATTTGGTGATTTTCTGTCGAATAGCAGCAGCAACATGGGGGCGAGCATTGTCATGAATTTTGACATCTTCAACATTCATGTTGTGGCGTTTGTCACGAAGCGCACGATGCAACTTCACCAAAGTTTCATGTGCGCTTTAGCATTCACAGTGGTCCCGTGTTCAGCAAAGTCCACCAATGCAACACCATGCATATCCCAGAACACCGTCACAAGCACTTTCCTAGCAGACTGAGTCAGTTTGAATTTTTTCTTCACTGGCGAACCAGGATGTTTCCACTCCATACTTGCCTGCTGGTTCGGGCGTGTAGTGGTATGCCCACGACTCATCACCAGTGATGATTCCTTTTAGAAAGTCATGCCCTTCTGCGATGTACCGCGTTAGGTGATCAAAGCTCGTCATCATTCGCTGGCTCTTGTGGTTGTCTAAAGGCTCTTACACCCCAGCGCGCACTAACTTTACGAAATTTCAGCCTGTCATGAACAATATTGTACACTACACCATAGGAAATGCTGAAGTGTTGCAATAAGGTTCCCTGTTGCACACGGCGGCCATTCAAATTGCCACCTCAATGCCTCTGATATTCTGCGGGGTTGCAGCTGTTACCGGCCTCCCGCAGCGTGGCCAATTATTAAAATTCCCTCTAGGAAGAATGCACACCACCTGGAGACATTGCTACGGTCCATACAATCATCCCCATACACGCTTCGCATGCCCCTGTGAATATCGCTCGGTTTATGCCCTTTGGTCCACAAGTATTGAACCGCACCTCTCTTCACACGTGAACGACAGTAACATGCGCGCCATGTTGCTTAGTTCACACTTCTCTCGCTAGAGCTGCGCATGAAACAAAAATATCCTGTGTAGCGAAACTTTTAATTACATCTGTGTGAAATTGCAACATTCCAGCTGCAATACCAAGACAGAAAAAAATTATTGTACATTACTTTTCGATCCGCCCTCGCAATACGGATTTCCTGGTAAATTACTATTATGGAAACCTAAGTGAACGCGTGAAGTGGAGTCTACATTTAGAGCGAGACAGGCTCTGGCGATAAGGCTGAGAAAATAGCACTTTTCGGAGGTGAAAGTTTGTTGATACCTAAAGGCCACCCCTGGAGTTACCCAAGCCTAGGCTTCATCCCGGAAGTAGAGACTTTTGTTAAACTGAATCAAATAGCATGCTTTAAGTTTAGCATCCACTCTCCTGCAGATAAAGATGTGTAGGTTACAGTGATTTTGGTGTTGGAGAAACTTTAATCTACAATAAATTTCGTCAGTAATTACGTAGTAACGAGGGTTTTCCTTCTAAACCCTGCCTTCTTACTGTATGGAGTAAATTTAAGTACTTTTCAACAAAATAACGCTTTAATAAATTGGCACTAATTTTACGTATATTGCACTAGCTTCTGGGTACCTAAGCTGCTAGCGTTTAGTGTTACATAAAATAAAAGATAATAATTTAATTAAGAAACACCTACCTACCTGCAGCGAATAAACTTTTCAAAATGTTTTAGCTGTTTTAACCGATCGGGACGGCTCAGTCGGTAACGTCTGTGGCCCACATTCTGACGAATGGGTTTATTCGGAGGTTTCCCCGGTCGCTGGGAAGTATCATTACATCCCTCGAATTTCCTGTCCTTCCATTTCTGCTTAGTTTCATTCGGAGTTGCAAGTGTCGGCGGGTGGTTTCGGCGTGTGCATGCCAGGGGAAAACGTTGCTCTGAGGAAACATATGTCCCCCGGAGTGCGAGCGGTGGCCGCAGGGGATGTGTAATACCACAGGGGAAAGGGGATAAAGACCAACTCTGGACTGACTGCTTAGTCCGCACCCTCGGACCCCAGGAGTCATTCTCGTAGGGCTTTTCCATTAGGGCAACACCTATTTTATATTTTGCCCCCCCCCCACCTGCGTGTCCGAGACTGGGTTAGGACACCATCCTCCCCTCGTCTCCTGCTACGAAGGGACGGAAGCGGATACGCCGCTTACGCGTAGTCCAACAGGGAAAACCATATCAGGGAAGACTGCCGAATAATCTCGGTGTGGCCGACAGAATACCTAGTTACAATCTACCAGCTCCCACTCATTGATGGTGCAGGAGAACATCTGGGCGTCTCACAACCCAGCCTGGGCGTAAAAAACCAGCCAGGCGTGGGGTATCGCGAAGCACTGCCCCGCCGAGTCCAACCCAATCCGAACAACTCGGAGGAGCTCGAATGTTCGGCCCGGCGTACTTCTAGTAACATCAGAAGTACCACGAGTGCTCGGGGTCCGCAGCGCCCGTACCACGGCAACTGAAGGGGTCGGAACCCGCCCTTACGGTAAAGGAGGGGAGGGGGAGTCGGCTGCACCGTCACCATCCGGGGAGTTCAAATCTGTATATAGTAGGGACCCTGCCCTCTGCCTGTCATGCCTCCGGGTCCGGCCGCTCCCTGTCTCCTCTCACCTGATCCCTCCCTCTTGGGGAAATTTTTACATCATTTATGTACTGGTGATTTTGCAGCATCTTTAGCCAGTGCTTCAGGTCACAATTTTGTACTAACGTGTCAGCGATAATCAGAAACGTGCCATAAAATGCGTACATGTTAACACATAAAGCTAAATTAATGGAGGATTTTATGTTACCCCAGACTTAAGAAAGCTGATATTATGTACAGCTGTTCTCCATACAAAAATTAAATTGAAAGAGGAGCGTGGGCTGCTTTGTTAAGTAAGATACTAGGTTCCTACGAGGCTATATAACTGTCCTTGAAAATTCAGTAGCCATTAAGAGCGTCGAGATGCTCAGTGAATATAAAATTTAATTTTCTTTAACCTCACTTGGAAGTTTTACTCTGTTTACCGCTTATCTAATAGTTAGAGGAAGAAGTTTATTCCAACAAACATTCGATACGTGATTTCACCTGAAATAAGATGTTTGGAGATCCCTTGAACCCTCCCCAAAAAGATAAAAACAAAGGTGTATGTATGTATATGTATGCCAGGGAGAGACAGCTGCATAACTCAAAACGAAATTCTAATAAACAATTTAAAACCAGCATCCTTCAAAGACACCTGATAACAATTTCCTACTACTCAAACAATCTTTATATGGTAAAATTGTATTACTATTAAATAATAATAACTAAGAAACCATAAGAGACAGACAGAAATTATTTCTTTTATTCTATTTTATTTTACGTCGCTTTAACTCCTTGGTCACATCTCGACGGATCTGTTGGTGGATATCTCTTAGAACGATATGTGATGGACAGTTAGCCTTTCAGGTCTCATCCCTGTAACTCCTGCTTCATGCCGTGCAGATGGCATTAGGATGCCGTCCAGTCTAGCTACTTACAATGTATGTAGATAGATAGCATAGCATTCGCTATTACCACTTATTTTTCATTTTACTATTGTTTTAGACTTAAGACTTGGTATTAAACATCCAATCCGGTATTTACCTTGGCGACCCAGGAAAAGCACGAAAAAACCTCAGACAGTTTGGTCGGCCCACGGGATTTGAACCCGGGACCTCCCGAATGGGGCCACAGACTTTACCGCCTGAGCCATCCCGCTCGGTCTGAAATTACTCCTGAGAAAATGTAGAGCACATTTAAGTATTGACTTTACCTTCTGTTTTTTTTTTCTTTCTAACATTAGCTGCTTCTGATGCCTTAAGTGTTCCCAAATTGAGGTTTATGCATGTTTGAAAATGAACGATTTCATTTTTTATGGCATGAGCTTATGTCAAACAACAACCGGTTTGTGATACCAACAGCTGACTTGTTTACACAATTTACATGTGCTTATTACCTAATTTGAAATTATGCAGTAAAACATTCCTGTGATTATTAAGCAATATGGAACTGAACTGTAGGGACGTATTGCTGTACCGTCACTCCTGGTCCCGGCTACCCGGTGTCTTCTCTCAACTCCTCTCTCCCGAGGACGCGTCTTTGTGGGGATAGCTACAATATCCTTACTGTACAGTGCTCAGTCCCCTGTGATAATCAGGGGGAAAAGGCAATTCCTGTGAAAAGGTGATGATTGAAGGTTGTTTGAATGTTTTTCCTTGAAAATCTTAATGCACTGATCGAGGAGCAAGGGGAACGTTTCACTCAGCTATTTAATACAAAGAAAATACCAGTCAGTTGGCAATTTAATATATTACATTCCAGAAATCTCGCGCATGAGCAGAAATAGGATGCATAGTTTTTTTAATAAGAAAAATGTAGTAACTGTCACTGCAATCGAGCGGTTAGCATTCTGGTATATCAACCCGGAAGTCCCGGGTTTGATTCCTGGCTAGAGCAGGGAGTTTTTCTGCATCCATAATTATCACCATCCTTCATAGTGTCTGTTGTATGTATGTATATTTATTTCCATAATGCTATACAAAATTCCTACAATTTTTAATACATTACTTTGAGTTGCTTTGGTCCATCATGCATTTTAACACTGTGGTTATTTATGCATGGTGGGTCATAACAAATTCATTTTCCTTTATTTTACTAAACCATTTTCTCTCTTACTCTCCCCATATATTCTCCTATTCTTTTTATATTCCTCTCCTTTTGTATGTTCATTATCCTAACTTTTAATACTTCTTTGTTAACATTATCTCATTCTTTAGGTAAAAACTGATCTCTCCACAACTTAGTTTCTTCACATTCAATTATATAATACAAATCATTATCTGCCTCTCCACAAAGAGGACACCTATTCAAATTCGCTCCCTTAGCCTATATGCACTTAATCTGGACCAGGCCCACCCTTCTCTCACTAACCAACCTGTTACCTACATCCACATACTTCTCCCTTCCCCAGTCCATCTCTAATTGTCTATATAGTTCCAAACTTTTCTTTCCTTTCAGACTTTAAAATAATTCTTGTTTCTCTATATCTTCTACTCTATATCTTATACCTTTAACTAACCCCTCTCTCTCCTCCCATAAGTTACCCATTCCTATTTCCTGTAAAATTCTCCTTATTCCTTGAGCCCAATTCATCCCATCACTGGATTTTTCTTGTATGATTAAACATTGCCTTAAGATATTATGCTTGTCCAATGATTTCAATCTATACCAATATTTAAGTATCCTTTCTACTATCATGCTCTTGCTACCTACTCTTCCCAACTCCAACATTGCTGCTCGATTAGGTGATAAAATAGATAAACCTAACATACATTTATAGAACGATCCATCAAAGGCTCAGATACGATCATATCATTTAAAAAAAGGCATTTAGTACCTATAAGTTCTTGGTTATGACAATCAAATAATTTTTGGAAAATTATACTTCAAATATTCGTCACAGTACATGTTTCATTCCATTACTATTATCTATTAAACCGAAAAATATGTATCATACTGCTGAAACGTCGTGTATGTCGCAGTGCGTTAAAACGGAGCCCATTTTGAGTCGGCACACCAAAGGAAAAGGTACCTCTTAACGGAATGTCTTTTTGTGAGACTTAACTAAGCAGGTCTTTGTTGTTTTCTGTTGACAGAGAAGGTAGCTTGACTTTATCTCTAGGGAGACACTGATGTCAGAAAGTAGTCGAAGAGTATAACAACTTTTTCAGCGTGTTGCTCCTATGAAATGATAGTTGGGTACGTTTCGTTAGCCAGAGAAAGAAATGAAGATAAGCGTGCTCTCTAGACCACTAATGAGCCTTGCAAGGTTGACCACTGCTGGAAAAAAGAAGATTGCTACGGCAACCACCAGAACCTCACATCCACTTATTTTAAAAAGAGAAAAAGGAAGCAGTAGAAGACACGAGCGTAGTAGACATTGCGGGCATTTTTTTAACGTTGTCACATCGTTGTCGAGAGAATTAAAAACGCCATTCTGTTACTCCTCTGGAAAACGAACTATTTTGATAATTAATTCGCTATTGAATATCACTATTCATTGTCGACAAGACACTTATTTCAATTCCTATATGGCTAAAACACATCTTTACAAAGCCTGTGGACTCGATGACACGTTGAATTCATAAAAGAACGTACTAGTAAAGAAGATTTTGACTTTTCGTCGAGAATGGCACGGAGTAGAAAAGAATGGTCAGGACTCCACAGAAAATGTGGGTGCCGGTAACGTCTGTGGCCCGCATTCGGGAGGTCCCGGGTTCAAACCCCGTAGGTAAATCTGACTGGTGTATTTTCGTGTTTTCCCTTAGTCGTCAAGTTAAATACCGAATTGGATTATCAATACCATGACCCAAAGTTCCACCTTAGGTCTAAAAACAATAATAAAATTAAAATAGATGGTGTGACATCTATCACAGATAATGAAAGCAGGCAGAAGGCATCTACACTACGTGATCAAAAGTATCCGGACACCTGGCTGAAAATATCGTACAAGTTCGTGGCGCCCTCCATCGGTAATGCTGGAAGTCAATATGGTATTGGCCCACCCTTAGCCTTGATGCCAGCGTTCACTCTCGCAGGCATACTTTCAATCCGGTGCAGGAAGGTTTCTTGGGGAATGGCAGCCCATTCTTCAGGAGTGCGGAACTGAGGAGAGGTATCGATGTAGGTCAGTGAGGCCTGGCACGAAGTCGGCGTTCCAAAACATCCCAAAGTTGTTCTATAGGATTCAAGTCAGGGCACTGTGCAGGCCAGTCCATTACAGGGATGTTATTGTCGTGTAACCACTCCGCCACAGCCCGTGCAGTATGAACAGATGCTCGATCGTGTTGAAAGATGCAATCGCCAATTGCCCCTCAACAGTGGGAAGCAAGAAGGTGCTTAAAATATCAATGTAGGTCTGCGCTGTGATCGTGCCAGGCAAAACAACAAGGGGTGCAAGCCCCCTCCAGGAAAAACACGACCACACATAGCACCACCACCTCCGAATTTCACTGTTGGCACTACATACGCTGGCAGATGACGTTGACCGGGCATTCGCCATACCCACACCCTGCCATCGGATTGCCACATTGTGTACCGTAATTCGTCACTCCACACAACGTTTTTCCACTGTTCAATCGTGTAATGTTGACGCTCCTTACACCAAGCGAGGCGTCGTTTGGCATTTTGCTGCGTGATGTGTGGCTTATGAGCAGCCGCTCGACCATGGAATCCAAGGTTTCTCACCTCACGCCTAACTGTCATAGTACATGAGGTGGATCCTGATGCAGTTTGGAATTGCTGTGTGATGGTATAGATAGATATCTGCATATTACTCTTTACGACCCCTTTCAAATGTCGGCGGTCTCTGTCAGTCAACAGACGACGTCGCCTGTACGCTTTTGTGCTGTCCATGTTCCTTCACGTTTCCACTTCACTATCACATCAGAAACAGTGGACCTAAACATGTTTAGGATTGTGGAAATCTCGCGTACAGACTTCTGACACAAGTGACACCCAATCACCTGACCACGTTCGAAGTCCGTGAGTTCCACGGAGCGACCCATTCTGCTGTTTCACGATGTCTAATGACTACTGACGTCGCGGATAATGAGTACCAGGTAATAGGTGGCAGCACAACGCACCTAACATGAAAAAGGTATGTTAGTTGTCCGCCACACACCGATCCACGCGGTATCTCGTAACAGATAGTCGCGAAATGACTACATAGTTGAAGTGACGTAAAATAGGACTAGGTACGTAGGGGGACTTAACGCTTTGACCTACAAGTCTTTTCGCACCTAAGCCCCTGACGGGTGCCCTCGAGAGGGAGAGGAATGAAAGGAGATAGAAGGCAGTCGAATCAGGAGGCACGACAGGGCAGAGGTCGGAGGCACGACAGGGCAGAGTGCAGAGTCCCTATCTTTTACAGATTGAGATTCCCCCGATGGCAACTGGCACAGCCAGCTGCCCTCCATCCTGCAGGCTTGCACATCCCACTAAGGGCCCCGGGACTCGGAGACCACCTCCATTCCGTGAAATGAAGGTTTAATTACAGCAACCTTTTCCCCTGTTATGCAACGCCGAGACTCCCGCCGACACTTTCATCTCTGAAACAGACTAAGCAGATGAGAATGGAGGTGAAATGAAGGACCAGGAAATTCGGGGAATATAGTGAACCTTTGCAGCATTAGCTTAGTGACACGGGGAAACCTCTAAAAAAAATCTGATGTGGTACGCTCACATGACTTTCTCTACTCTTGTACAAACTATTTTTACAAACGCTTAATCTCCATATGCTTCATGTTAATCGAGATATCGAGATGTCAATCTTATTGATAATTTTCTTGTAGATGCAAGGGGAATATGGTAAGTTTTAAGCGATAGTCAAATATTTTAACGCTGGTTGCTATGTGGCGCATTCCATTCTCTTTGCATGTCCAGGACATAAAAAAATGAATAACGAATTTGAGAAAAAGTATAAGTATTGGAAAATTTAAGGTAATAACAAGCAATATCTCGCAAACGGTTCACTCAACAAAAGAAATGTATATGACATAAATTGTGTATGTTAACGCGATCGACATTTTTTGTGTAGTAAAATTTTGTCTATCTCTTATGGTTTACCAGTTATTAAAAAGTCGTTCATAATGAAGAATACTTTTGGAGACATTCCCAGAAAATTCAAGATATACATTTTATTTGTCATAAAAATATCTTAAACATACGATATTTTAATCAAAATCGTGAGAGCCATTTTTGAGAAAATTAAAATTTTCGAAAAATGTTCCATGTAAAGGGTAGTCTGGAGTGAGGGGATTTTCTTGAAAACCTTCGTGTCGCATCTCTGGAAGATACTGAACCTAAATACCAAGTTTGGTGTTTATCCGACTGTTCGTTTTTGAGTTATGCTGTTCACAGACACACACACGGACATGTTTCCAAAAATGCTTTTTTTGGATTCAGGGGGTCTCAAAACATGTATTTCCGGTGAAATCTCGGTATCGAAATTTTGGGTGGAATACAATACTTTCCCTACTTACTATACGTAGTAGAGAAAGTAAAAACAGAAACCAGTGGGTAGTACTTCTCCACATCTTTAGTTGTTATATAGCTATTTCGATTTTAGAATAAAATTTCAAAATCCGCAAGAGCGCTTTCTCTTAAGGAATCAGTTGTATTACCTGAACCGTTGTTCAGCTTTGAATTCTAATGCGTAAAATGAAGCCACACTATCCAGCAACAGTGTAATGTGCCTTGTTCCACACATGACGAAGGTTTTTTAATTGAGTTTTATTTATGGACGCTCTTTAACTACCATGGTCCTTAGCGTCCCATTCTATATTGGGCGTGAAAGACCGGTAATTTTGCTCAGAGGCCTCTTTATCAGACTTGAGGTTCTTTTACGTGCCGTAAATCTACGACACGGGACCACCGGCTTTACTTCCCTTCCGAAGGAAGCCATGCTAAGGATTTTTACGCCCGAAAAAAATCCATCGCCCACCGCCGGGTTTGAACCGGGTTTGGGAACTAGCTGCTAGCACAGTACCACTAGTCCACGGAGGACGACATGACGAAGTTACAGTACTCTGTTGAAATGCGAATCCTTGAAGATGCAGGTAGATATTGCGTTCATAACACGTTAACGTATACATAGGAAGTCATAAAGATGTTTTTGCATGTTTGGTTTGAAAATTAAAATACGTCAAACGAAAATTTCTATCGTTAATTTTTTGAGGGGACTGTTACTCAAGAAAACGCAATATACTCAAATACGACGCAGGTTGAAATGTTTTTCTGTTAATATTTCCATGTGTTTGTGAAGTATACAGGCTGAAGTATTCTTTTAGTGTATGTCGGTGTCTTATTAATGTATAGTAAGTATAGTAAGTAGGATAAGTATTGTATTCCACCCAAAAATTTGATACCGAGATTTCACCGGAAATATATGTTTTGAGACCCCCTAAATCC
Organism: Deroplatys truncata; assembly: GCA_030765065.1. Taxonomy (NCBI): domain Eukaryota; kingdom Metazoa; phylum Arthropoda; class Insecta; order Mantodea; family Mantidae; genus Deroplatys; species Deroplatys truncata. Next base: position 142,915,845 of record CM060985.1, on the reverse strand, counting down.
AAAAAAAGCACTTTTGGAAACATGTCCGTGTGTGTGTCTGAGTGTGTGTGTGTGTGTGTGTGTGTGTGTGTGTGTGTCTGTCAACTCAGAAACGAACAGTCGGATAAACACCAAACTTGGTATTTAGGTTCAGTATCTTTCAGAGATGCGACACGAAGGTTTTCAAGAAAATCCCCCCACCCCAGATTACCCTTTACATGGAACATTTTTTCGAAAGTTTTAATTTTCTCAAAAACGGCTCTAACGATTTTGATTAAAATATCGTATGTTTAAGATATTTTCATGACAAATAAAATGTATAATTTGAATATTCTGTGAATGTCTCCAAAAGTATTCTTCATTGTGAACGACTTTTGCATAACTGGTAAACCATAAGAGATAGAAAAAATTTTACTACACAAAAATGTAGATCGCGTTAAAATACACAATTTATGTCATATACATTTTTGTTCTTGAATGAACCATTTTGGAGATATTGCTTGTTATTCCCTTAAATTTTCCAATACTTTTTCTCAAATGGGAATTCGTTATTCATTCTTTTATTCCTGTACATACAAAGAGAATGGAATGTGCCACATAGCAACCAGCTCTTAAAAGATTTGGCTATTGCTTAATGTAAAAATATAGTTTCTACAGGAGTAGAGAAAGTCATGTGAGTGTAACACAAAGATTTTTCTTGTTGTTGTAGAACTTTTTTCAGTAAGAAAAGACATTTTTAGAATGTGGGGTTATTAAATGTGTTTTATAGAAAATTTAATATAACGTCTTTATGGCTATTTCCTCTCCGACCTTCACGACAACAACGTGTGGATAGGCTCATCTCCTAGGTGGTTTATGCCACAGCCATTCTCAACATATTGGATTCTGAAGTACAGTCTAACAGAACTATACAAAGCTTTCGAAAGCGAAGTTTTAAACTGTTTTCGTTTAGAAGCTTTAGTTGTATGCAAGTACCCTGATAGAATTGTTAATTTCCTAATTCAAACCCGGAGACGACCGCCAGTTTAAATAGAGGGCTAAACAATGCAGACAGTAAACCTTGGAAAGCACCCCACCTTGTTCACATAGTTTATAAGTAAACGCGTGGATTATTTATGGAAACTTGAAGTGCATCAAAATTCCACGTGCGTGTGGCTTAGTCAGCAAGTTTACGGAGGTTGGAGGATACGTTTAGATTTAGTGCGCGTCCGTCCCATCCGCCACATAAAAAATAGCGCCACATGTAGCAAGATATGGCCGCACGTCGCCAACAAGTGCACCGTATCACGTGACCAACGTCCTCTGCCACGAAGTCTGGCTTCAGTGATCACGAAAACTTGTGAGTCGGAAATATAGGAAAACGTTCCAAAGAAATGTATAACCCACATGAATACATTTCCTTTGCTTTGTCTGCTTTTTGTATGTAACAAGTTAAAAGTAAATTAATGCTGTTTTCGGTATAGTCTTGTGTTTCTTTCGCTGCTAACGACATATAAGGTATTGGCCCGAAAATTGACAGCACTTTTGGTCCAAATTTCAATGTCAAAATGTGCGGTTACGCCTTATATTCGCTACGTATGTCAAAATCTTTTCATTTACAACAATACAGCTAGTCTGGAACCGAAACTTGCGGCACTTTGTTACCAAACAATCTGATGTGTTACACTCACATGACTTTCTCTACTGTTGTACAAACTATTTTTACAAACGCTTATTCTCCATCTACTTCATGTTAATCGAGATAAACATTGCTATTTTTCTTGTAGATGTAAGGAGAAAATATATTTACAAGGGCAATATAGAAATACAGCAGCCTTTAAGCATATACATATCTCTTAATAGCTGGTTGCTAGGTGCAGCACCATTCCCTTTGCCACAGATTATAACTCTTTGCACATCCAAGACAAAAAATAAATAACGAATTCCCATTTTAGAAAATAAGTATTGAAAAATTTAAGGGAATAACAAGCAATATCTTGAAAATGGTTCACTCAACAAAAAAAATGTATATGACATAAATTGTGTATTTTAACGCGATCTACATGTTTTGTGTAGTAAAATTTTGTCTATCTCTTATGGTTTACCAGTTATGCAAAAGTCGTTCACAATGGAGAATACTTTTGGAGACATTCCCAGAAAATTCAAGATATACATTTTATTTGTCATGACAATATCTTAAACATATGATATTTTAATCAAAATCGTTAGAGCCATTTTTGAGAAAATTAAAATTTTCGAAAAATATTCCATGTAAAGGGAAGTCTGGGGTAGGGGGATTTTCTTGAAAATCTTCGTGTCGCATCTCTGGAAGATACTGAACGTAATTACCAAGTTTGGTGTTTATCCGACTGTTCGTTTCTGAGTTATGCTGTTCACAGACAGACAGACTGACACACACGGACATGTTTCCAAAAATGCTTTTTGGATTCAGGGGGTCTCAAAACATATATTTCCGGTGAAATCTCGGTATTGAATTTTTGGATGGAATACAATGCTTCCCCTACTTACTGTACGTACTAGAGAAAGTAAAAAGGTTTCTTATAACCTTGCCCCCGTGTTTCCTTCCTCTTTCCACCTGGTTGGCTAATGTACAGTATCGAATGGTGACAAACAAACCCTGTGCAGCTCAAGGATGACGATAAAAGCGATATAAACACATTGTTGTGATAGATGCACGTGTTTTCGTCAACCGAGAGGAAGGTATAATCCCAAGGAACTACCCATCTGTTTGTTGATGAGAATTTACATGCATATCCAAATGCATTTACTCTGTTACGTAATATATTTAATTTATACGGTTATGAAAACGTAAATTTACAATTGTTTTCCAATATATTAAGCTAAATCATCATGTTAAATAAGGAATTATTTTGTATCGCATAACAACCTGTTAGACGACAACAGCTAATGAGAGGTGATTAGTGCACGTGACCGTTAAGAGATACAGGGCAAAGTTACATGGAACAGACCTTACATTCCATTTAAACAACCGGAGACTCCTAACATTTCACTATAAGCGAAGAAGTGGGAGAGCTACGTTGTTACGTTGCCACTTTTAGCAGCGCGCCGAATGGCAAACAGCCTCTTGGGACGTAACGTTAGTGAGCAGTAGTAAACCACGCCAATATAGCAACGTGTTACCCCTCAAAGTTCAGCTTGCAGCGAAGGGAAGGGGGGTGGTGTCTTCTTACTGGCTAGAACAACAACAGAGGGGACTTGCCATGGAAACATACCCCTCCAAGAAGTGTTAGAAGTCGCATATTATTTGAAGTCTACCGTAATTCAGTTCAGATTTAGAGAAAAGCTGCACACTAGTAAGAAAACGTATTTATTGTCATAATGAATTATCAGTTAGAGCGAAAATAATAACCAAAATTAAAATTAAACTTAGTTTTATTTATGAACTCTCTTTAACTACTATGATCCTTAGCCTCCCATTATATATGTGGCGTGAAAGACCGATAATTTTGCTGGAGGCTTCTTTATCAGGTTCTAGGTTCTATTAAGTGCCGTAAATCTACGACACGGGACCACCGGATTTATTTCTCTTCCGAAGGAAACCAGACTAAGCATCATAAAGTCAAGGTATTCGGTTACTTTGCGAGCCCTAATCCTGCAGTTGTGCTTCATGCCAAACCCACAACCAGTAGAGAGGCCAGAAGAAAGTATGGACTGGGCGAATGTATTTGGTGTCAATGCGATGTAAAGCCACTTGTACACGATCAAATTTTTGTCAAGGCTTTACAATACTTTTCAAGAGTTGTCACCACTTCACAACTTTTCTTGCCAAATTGCTTCCAATACTCTTAAAGTCTTTGGAAGTCTTGAAAGCAAATAATGGCATGTTCAAAAAGGTCAAACATTTCACAATTATTTGATGGCTTTGGCCAATGAAATGCGAGTATTCACAGTGCGTCACGAAATCTGCAACATGGCTAAAGCAAAAGTAAAAAATCTGATGTGTTACACTCACATGACTTTCTCTACTCTTGTACAAACTATTTTTACAAACGCTCATTCTCCATATGCTTCATGTTAATCGAGATATCCAGATGTTAATCTTATTGCTAATTTTCTTGTACATGCAAGGGAATTGCTGGCCTTTAAACTATGGTCAAATATTTTAAGAGCTGGTTGCTATGTGGAATATTCCATTCTCTTTGCATTACTAGGACAAAAAAAGAATAACAAATTTGAGAACAAGTATAAGTATTTGAAAATTTAAGGGAATAACAAGCAATATCTCGAAAATGGTTCACTCAACAACAAAAATGTATATGACATATATTGTGTATTTTAACGCGCTCTACATTTTTTGCGTAGTAAAACTTTGTCTATGTCTTATGGTTTACCAGTTATGCAAAAATCGTTCAGAATGAAGAACACTTTTGGAGACATTCCCAGAAAATTCGAGATATACATTTCATTTGTCATGAAAATATCTTAAATATATGATATTTTAATCAAAATCGTTAGAGCCATTTTTGAGAAAATTAAAATTTTCGAAAAATGTTCTATGTAAATTGTAATCTGGGGTAGGGGGATTTTCTTGAAAACCTTCGTGTCGCATCTCTGGAAGATACTGAACCTAAATACCAAGTTTGGCGTGTATCCGACTGTTCGTTTCTGAGTTATGCTGTTCACAGACACACACACGGACATGTTTCCAAAAATGCTTTTTTATGGATTCAGGGGGTCTCAAAACATGTATTTCGGTGAAATCTCGGTATCGAATTTTGGGTGGAATACAATGCTTCCCCTACTTACTATACGTAGTAGAGAAAGTAACAAAATGGCTACCCGGTCAAGGTATGTCGTATGCGAACTGATTAGGTTATACATAAGCTGGTAATGTGTGTATGTCTACTACTCCGTGGATTACCACAAGGTGGAGCAGATGAAGTCGGATATGAAGAAACAATTGCCAGGAAGTTTTCCAAACTAAAGTATACATTAATGCAATGTTATATAGTGTGGCTAACCTATCGGTTGGTGTCGTTTTCATTGTATTCCACACTCGTAAGTGATTTCGATGGATATAATACTTGAAAGTGCTACATAATATTAGTAAAGAACAATATTTCATTGCGAATTGTTATACTGTGACGCAATAATGAATTTCTTTGTGCGTGATAACTAATTTAATGTTTGATAATTATTATCAATTGAAATAGGTTGTTTGTACGTTATTTTGTTGTAGGAGTTGTATTATATTTCAACTGTTGGGGAGCCGAACTTGTAATTGTTGCAACCACACGTATAGTACCCGCTTTCCGTTAGCGTTCGTCCCAAATATACTTTCCGGTGGTCTTTACCCCAAAAATGTTTTAAAAAAATATTAACTTTGTAATTTTCATTGTTTCTTTAAAAATTATATTTATGTTTGCCTCGGCTGCGTCAGTATTATTGTTAGAGACACTTTTCTTTTAGCAGCGTTGTGATGCGATAAGAATGTAGGCTAACACAGATTATAATTTTAGTTCACTCCTTTTATTAATGCCTAATACGATTTAAATAACACTTCACTGATATATATATATATATATATATATATGTATAGAGAGAGAGAGATAGCTGTGAGATGTTTTTATTAAATACTTGCACTTTTTAATACGTAAACTATTTTCGTCTCACATGAAACCGTATTAAATCGTTCGAGGACACTTTTCCCGTCTGGTTAGTAACGCTGTCTGCAACCAACTGACTTCTGAATTTGTAAATTTTTCTCCTTTTCAGTTTCTGATTGGCTAATCCTACTCCAATAGGATACCTTCATTTAACTAAAGCTTTTTCTGGTTGTTGATTCGCTATTTTATAAACTGTCACTAAAATTACATTATTGCTTCCAAGAATCAGAAGTAGTATTGTTAAACTCTCAAACTCATCACTGCCTCAAGGTTACCTCTTTGTTAGCAATTTTCGACCTATTTCTCACAGCTTCTACATTATTAAATTACGTAACATATTCACATAACATTATTACACTTGCATACAATAATATAACATATGCAATGACTGTTACATACATTTTACAAATTATTACATACACATATTGCTTCAAGGTGGGCTGTTGTTGAATTTACATGTTATATAATTTGACTGAAATCATTTAAGTGTTAAAAATACTCCCTCACAATGTGTTCTGAAGGGTTTTTGTTTGGCGAAGAGACAACTTGTAAATACACATTTTTGACATTGTCAAGTGTTGCCAAGTCTTTTCCAATCTTGTTACATATTGAAAAATATTTCACAATTTTTATCGTAAACTCTTGAATTAAAAAAATTTGATCGTGTACAAGGGACTTAACATATGCTACGAAAGATATTTACGTCATGTAATTGCAAGGAAATAAACACTTATACTCATTTTTCTTGCCTCAGTCTAGATGCGGCTTTTTTCATGCCAAACTTCTTTTTATCTTTTCCCCCTCGAATTTTAATGGTGCGGCTTATTTTCGGGCCAATACGGTATCAGTTCGAGCGCTGTCGTATTTCGTGGTCGTTATTTGCGATTAACTTTGCTTTCTTCTTCTTTCTTGAGAACGTCTGTTGGAGATGTACTGTCTGTCCTAGGAATGATCTGGGTTTGTGGTTTCAGCCCATTTTTGGATTTTGGTTTTCTTTGCAATAAATAATTCAGATTCTACTCAGATTTGGTGTTTGCTATTTACAGGAGAAAATGTCTCTGTTTGTATGCCTATTATATCGACATCACTTGTTTGAGCTTGCCGATAAATATCTCAGCATTGCATGATGATTACCTGTCTCTGCTGACATGAGGCTAACGTTTGAAATGGTCTGCTCTGGCCTGTCAAGGCTGTCGCGGCAATATTTGTGATTAAACATTCGAAATATCCTTTACCCTTTATGAGCGACTTTCACGCATTTGTAATGATGTATAACAGAAACCTCCATTTGTGCCTGGAAAGTAAGAGGGAGAAGTTTAAAGGACTTTACATACTTTACATGCATTCAGTGCACCTCAAAACATATATTTCCGGTGAAATCTCGGTATCAAATTTTTGGGTGGAATGCAATACTTCCCCTACTTACTATACGTAGTAGAGAAAGTAAAAATATACCCGTTCTTGAAGTGCTATACTGAATCTCGGAATTTAAAATCCCGATTCGCTAGTTTCTAAACACTTTTTACTTTCTCTACTACAATTACCCTTTATATGGAACATTTTTCGAAAATTTTTATTTTCTCAAAAATGGCTCTAACAATTTTGATTAAAATATCATATGTTTAAGATATTTTCATGACAAATGAAATGTATATCTGGAATTTTCTGGGAACGTCTCCAAAAGTATTCTTCATTATGAACGTCTTTTGCATAACTGGTAAACCATAAGAGATAGAGAAAATTGTACTATACAAAAAACGTAGATCGCGTTAAAGTACACAATTTATGTCATATACATTTTTTTTTGTTGAGGGAACCATTTTCGAGATATTGCTTGTTATTCTCTTAAATTTTCCAATATTTATACTTTTGCTCAAATAGGAATTCGTTATTCATTTTTTGTCCTGCTAATGCAAAGAGAATGGAATGCTCCACATGGTATTAAAATATTTGACTATCGCTTAAAGCCTACCAATTCCCCTTGCATCTACAGGAAAATTAGCAATAAGATTAACATCTCGATTAACATGAAGCATATGGAGAATAAGCGTTTGTAAAAATAGTTTGAACAAGAGTAGACAAAGTCATTGGAGTGTAAAACATCAGAATTTTTTCGTCTAAGCTGTAAAATTTACTCCTTATTCTCCTTATTTAACATAATCCTCAATACTCCCAGCATGTTGGACTGTCTAACACGTTGCATGCCATTCGAGAAGATTGCAACAGTCGTGCGCTAAACGTTTACTTGTTTCAAAATAAAAGATTATTTTGTTACATAAACAGCTAATGAAGAAACTTTCCCCGTTCTGAACTGGCAGTTTAAGATTTTAGTAAGCGCGTAATGTGAAACGCACCCTTGCAAGTTCTTGTAGAAGGAAAGAAAAAGATAAACGCGAAGAAAGTCTTGCTGCTCTTAAAGAAACGTTGATGATCAAGAAAAGCCCTAGAAATGATAACCCAGGAAGGAAAAGGAGCCGTGGAAACAACTGGTAACAGATAAGGAAAGATATGCAGAGAAATAAATGACGCAGCAGTGTAAGAAAAAACTGCACAGGCGCCTACTCCGTGTAGATACATGAATATCATTATTGAGATGGATGGTACAGCGATGCAAAAACAACAGACGGCGCTGTTGCTCCGACGGTCTAGGAAAAGTCGTTTTTAACCCTAGATTTTGTTTCTCTCTTGCATTTCGCTCAGGGATTCAGTGGTTTAATGTAACATTACTTGGAAATACAGAAAAAGGTATACGCGCTAAAAATGCGTTTACAAATGTACGTTTCTTTTATCCAGACAATGTCCAGAAAGAAAGTTAGAGATTGAATTAGTACGAAGAATTTAATCGTAAAAGTATCGTCTGAATGCTAACCCTATGTAGGACATTTTTACTTTCTCTACTACGTATAGTAAGTAGGGGCAGTATTGCATTCCACCCAAAAATTCGATACCGAGATTTCACCGGAAATACATGTTTTGAGACCCCCTGAATAAAAAAAAGCTTTTTTGGAAACATGTCCGTGTGTGTGTGTCTGTGAACGGCATAACTCAGAAACGAACAGTCGGATAAACACCAAACTTGGTATTTAGATTCCGTATCTTCCAGAGATGCAACACGAAGGTTTTCAAGAAAATCCCCCCACCCCAGATTACCCTTTATATGGAATGTTTTATTCTCCATCTATTTCATATTAATCGAAATAAACATTTGCAGAAACGATCTTTTGACATGCAAACAGAATTACATTTTACACATAGCGACCAGTTCTAAAAATATTTGACTATCGCTTAAGGCGTACTATGTTCCCCTTGTTTTGTATTTGCAACGGCAATATAAAAATAACGTAGCCTCTAAGCATACACATATCTCTTAATAGCTGGTTGCTATGCGCAGCACCATTCTCTTTGCCACGAATAATACTCTTTGCATATCCAAGACAAAAAAAATGAATAACGAATTCCTATTTGAGAAAATAAGTATTGAAAAAATTAAGGGAATAACAAGCAATATCTCGAAAATGGTTCACTCAACAACAAAAAATGTATATGACATAAATTGTGTATTTTAACGCGATCTGCATTTTTGTGTAGTAAAATTTTGTCTATCTCTTATGCAAATGTCGTTCACAATGAAGAATACTTTTGGAGACATTCCAAGAAAATTCAAGATATACATTTTATTTGCCATGAAAATATCTTAAACATGATATTTTAATTAAAATCGTTAGAGCCATTTTTGAGAAAATTAAAATTTTCGAAAAACGTTCCAGGTAAAAGGTTATCTGGGGTGGGGTATTTTCTTGAAAACCTTCGTGTCACATCTCTAGAAGATACTGAACCTAAATACCAAGTTTGGTGTTTATCCGACTGTTCGTTTCTGAGTTATGCTGTTCACAGACACACACACGGACATGTTTCCAAAAATGCTTTGTTTGGATTCAGGGGGTCTCAAAACATTTATTTCCGGTGAAATCTCGGTATCGAATTTTTGGGTGGAATACAATACTTCCCCTACTTACTATACGTAGTAGAGAAAGTAACAATTAAAAATGTTGTAGGTGTAATCATGTGTAGGCCCCTTAAACTAAGGAGACACGTTTAAAATGAAACTAATAGAAGACATCACACTTTCTGTTATCAGGATGATTTTCTTTATTTTCCAAAACAACGAGTTAGGTTAGTATTAAGGGGCTTGATTCTAAATGAAATAACAATCTCATGAACGAAGTGCGACAGTGACTTGTACATTTTTATTGTTGCTAATTTTGCGACACATAGTGTTGTATAATTATACTCCGTATAATGAAAAATCTGATGTGTTACACTCACATGACTTTCTCTACTCTTGTACAATCTATTTTTACAAACGCCTATTCTCCATAAGCTTCATGTTAATCGAGATATCGAGATGTCAATCTTATTGGTAATTTTCTTGTAGATGCAAGGGGAATATGGTAGGTTTTAAGTGATAGTCAAATATTTTAACGCTGGTTGCTATGTGGCGCATTCTATTCTCTTTGCATGTCCAGGACATAAAAAAATGAGTAACGAATTTGAGAAAAAGTATAAGTATTGGAAAATTTAAGGAAATAACAAGCAATATCTCGAAAACGGTTCACTCAACAAAAGAAATGTATATGACATAAGTTGCGTATTTTAACACGCTCTACATTTTTGTGTAGTAAAGTTTTGTCTATCTCTTATGGTTTACCAGTTATGCAAAAGTCGCTCACAATGAAGAATACTTTTGGAGACATTCCCAGAAAATTCGAGATATACATTTCATTTCGCATGACATTATCTTAAACATATGATATTTTAATCAAAATCGTTAGAGCCATTTTTGAGAAAATTAAAATTTTCGAAAAATGTTCCATGTAAAGGGTAGTCTCGAGTGGGGGGATTTTCTTGAAAACCTTCGTGTCGCATCTCTGGAAGATAGTGAACCTAAATACCAAGTTTGGTGTTTATCCCACTGATCGTTTCTGAGTTATGCTGTTCAGACACACAGACACACAGACACACAGACAGACACACACACGGACATGTTTCCAAAAATGCTTTTTTTGGATTCAGCGAGTCTCAAAACATGTATTTCCGGTGAAATCTCGGTATCGAATTTTTGGGTGGAATGCAATACTTCCCCTACTTACTATACGTAGTAGAGAAAGTAAAAATGTGTTATACAGAATCACGTGAAACATGTACAGGTATCGCCCAGCGGCAGTCCTGATATACGTGCTGGTTATGAAATACATGCGCAAGCCCATTCACATTCATACATGTTTCTTTGGGTTTAATGATGAACCTTCTTCATCAAGGAAAATTTTCTCTAGCCCAGCCAGGAATCGAACCCGAGAACGTGGAGACAGTAAGAGATGCTGTAACAATTGAGACATGATGCCAAGCAGAAATGTTGTTTCATTTGTTTTGTACTAATGACAACCTTATTCCTCCAAGTTTAAGGGACAAATCTGTAAATATTCCTTACCTTATTATTGTTAGGTTTATGTTATATTCAATTGCTTTGAGCTCATTATCACATACTGTTTGAATCTACAATGCTCTGTTGTACTTATCCTACGTTAAACCGCTAATAAGTATATACAGGGTTATTCAAAAAGAAAGAACATATTTTAAATATTTATTTCTAATAAACGACAATAGATAGCGACACATACGACATATCATTGAATAAAGGAAAGCTAATAGTTTTAAGCCCCTTATTAGTTCCATTCAGTGCCCCCAGCGGCGCTATGTTTGTTTACGAGAAAATGGCGACGCCACAGGAAAAGTCGTTTTGTTTGCTGCATTATGCAAAGAGTGAATGCATTGTTTCATTGCAGCGTGCATTTCGTTGTAAGTTCAACAAAGAGCCGCCTCGTTTTAGAAAATTTACAATTGATACAATAAATTCGTGGTGGTGCTCATTTTGAACACATAAAATAAAATTTTCAACTTTTCTCCATTCAGCGATGTATCGTATGTGTCGCCAGCTATTGTCGTTCATTAGAAATAAATATGTAAAATCTGTTCCTTCTTTTTGAATAACCCTATATTTTCCCTATCTGTTCCAACCAGAAATGTCGATTTCGAACTCGCTAGGGGTAAGTTATTTGTATAATGCTTCTCCGGGGTTCTTTATTATCATTTTAAGATGATAACCTTTTGCAACTCTTAGTCCAATAGACAAGGAGCTCATTTCAGCATAATTTCTCTGTCTGCATTCAACGAATCTATAGACCCAAGTTGTTAAAGGCGACGTTAAACGCTTAAAAACAGATTTCCAAGGCCCTAATTTGCTGCACAGGGAACCCATCTAAGCCTGTTGCTTTTCGCAGCTTGACCCAGAGGTGTTAAAACAAAGTTACTAACTGGGCCGAAACTTTCGCAAGATGACGTGAAATTTTCTTTTCTCTGTTCCCTCATTACGCATTCTCTAAAGTGCGAACTAATTAGGAAGAAACTGGGTTTAAAATCCTTGCCTTGGATTTTGTAAGCGTTTCCGCAAAAGACGATCGGTTGCTTGCTTGAGGTCGCTCAATTAAATTTTTAGCGAAGTTGGTCGCGGAAGGATGAATCTTGTTAGCGAGAACATGTCGCCCTCACCCTCGTTAGCACTCCATTCAAAGGATTTACCCGTCTCTAGGGCATATTACAACATCCCATGTGTATGCTTCAGCCATAATTTGCTGGCTATATGCCCACTTGCATATTTCTTCTAACCCAAGGTTGTCATGGGAACGGGTTGCGTTTCAGTTTTATGTTGCGTGTTCTTGTAATAAATTTGTGCAAAATTTAATATAGAAAACAGCAGCTACAAAAGCTATTGTTTACTAAAGTTTATGAGCAGAATAGTGGAAACTTCTAAAAATACAGATACCTTCTGAGGTATGTACGGCTAGATTTCAGTCCTAATGCAGTGAACATTTCACACTTGTCAAATTGTATTCTCGTCTCAAATACGTAAACAGAAAAGCAGAACAACGAAACTAGTAAGGTAAAAACTGTGACTAACACTCTCAAGACCACTAAAAATTATCGTTTATTTTCATAGCTATTTTACAAATTCTTCCCAGAGAACCTGATTTATCTAGTTGCTTCGCTTTACTCGCAATATTAATCAATAATAATTAATACCAAGTAAATGTTGTATGAGACAGGAGTCAGCCGTTTTCAAACCAAGTCAATTGTATCTTAGCCGTGATATTATACACGGTTATTCAAAAAGAAGGAACAGACTTTAAATATTTATTTCTAACGAACAATAATAGATGGCGACATATTTGATACATCACTAAATAGAGAAAAGCTCAAAATTTTATTTTATGTGTTCAAAATGAGCACAATTTGTTATGCGAGGACGACCAATGCTTTTCCGTTTGCATACGTAACCATCTTATACGAATTTATTTATCAATTGCAAATTTTTTATGACGAGACGGCTCGTTGTTGAACTAACAACGAGCTGCAACGAAACATTGGATTCACTCTTTGCATAATGCAGCACACAAAACGACTTTTCCTGTGGCGTCGCCATTTTGTCGTAAACAAACACAGCTCCGCTGTAGGCACTAAATGGAATTAACAGGTGGGGCTTAAAACTTTCAGCTTTCCTCTATTCAATGATGTGTTGTATGTGGCGCTATATTTTGTCGTTCATTAGAAATAAATTTTTAAAGTCTGTTCCTACTTTTTGAATAACCATGTATACTATGTACAAGACGGCATGAGAAAGAAAAGGAAAACACTTATATTTCATGGCTTACTTCTTAAAACGTAGAAAATATTAAGCAGATGATATGTCGGGAATTTTGGATATCACAAAGTATTTTAGTTGACATGACTTGGGTATCTAAATGATTAATTCAGTAACAGTGAAAAGGGGTTCATAGGCTATTGACAGAAAATATAAGGCATGTATTCTTGTCAGGTCAATATCCCAGTCCTTAGAGCTATTTTTACTTTCTCTAGTACGTATAGTAAGTAGGGGAAGTATTGCATTCCACCCAAAAATTCGATACCGAGATTTCACCGGAAATACATGTTTTGAGACCCCCTGAATAAAAAAAAGCATTTTTGGAAACATGTCCGTTTGTGTGTCTGTTTGTGTGTCTGTCTGTGAACAGCATAACTCAAAACGAACAGTCGGATAAACACCAAACTTAGTAATTAATTTCAGTATCTTCCGGAGATACGACACGAAAGTTTTCAAGAAAATCCCCCATCCCAGATTACCCTTTACATGGAACATTTTTCTAAAATTTTAATTTTCTAAAAAATGGATCTAATGATTTTGATTTAAATATCATATGTTGAAGATATTTTCATGAGAAATGAAATGTATATCTCGAATTTTCTGGGAATGTCTCCAAAGGTATTCTTCATTGTGAACGACTTTTGCATAACTGGTAAACCATAAGAGATAGACATTTTACTACACAAAAAAGTAGATCGCGTTAAAATACACAATTTATGTCATATACATTTTTGTTGTTGAGTGAACCGTTTTCGAGATATTGCTTTGTTATTTCCTTAAATTTTTCAATACTTATTTTCTCAAATAGGAATTCGTTATTCACTTTTTTGTCTTGGATATGCAAAGAGTATTAATCTGTGGCAAAGAGAATGGTGCTGCACATAGCAACCAGCTATTAAGATAGATGTCGATACTTAAAGGCTACTTTATTTCTATATTGCCCTTGTAAATACAAAACAAGGGGAATATAGTACGCCTTAAGCGATAGTTAAATATTTTTAGAACTGGTCGCTATGTGTAAAATGTAATTCTCTTTGCATGTAAATGGCTAATATATCACTATATGAAATATGCTGCACTAGTCTAATTCGTATCCCAATACATCTACATAACATCTAGATTCGTCTTAATTGCACGATATTTGTTCATGGGTTGTTTATTTTCTCAGGTGGGTGAACGGGGCCAGTTTCGGGAGAAGCAAAATCCTTTACACTTAAGTGTACTTAATTTTAACTCCGTTCATCGCCAGGAAACTGAGTTGGTTGCCGGATCAGATTATCAAACGCCTATAAAGTTTCCACAGGATGTCTAAGATGTTCCGCAAGCCAGCACACCCTGGCGGAACGCCAAGTAACTAAGGCATGTCTGGGAGATCTTTACAGTAATCATCATTACCTCGCCGGTTACCATGGTTGCAGCAGTTACAGTCACATCCGATTATCCCCAATTGGTCGCCAGGAATCCTCCGCAGCCCCTTCTCTCTTTTCCCCTTTCTCGGTGGGAGGAAAAAGTGAGAAGCGGCAATCTTTTTGTAACCGTGTCACATTTCCGCTTCAGGGAACTCACCTGGTGCCCTAACATTGAAAGGGAATCAAGATCCCCAAAGACATGTGGAGTTCGGCTACAACCGGACCGGATTCTAACAGGATAACCGTATTATACACAGCGGAAAGGTTTGGAAGCGCTCGTTTTAAGGGAAATTGTCGAAAATTCTGAAGAAATGCAGACTTTTTTTACTGTGAACAGCATAACTCAGAAACGAACTGTCGGATAAACAACAAACTTGGTATTTGGGTTCAGTATCTTCCAGAGATGCGACACGAAGCTTTTCAACAAAATCCCCCCACCCCAGATTACCCTTTACATGGAAAATTTTTCGAAAATTTTAATTTTCTCAAAAACGACTCTTAACTATTTTGATTAAAATATCATATGTTAAAGATATTTTCATGACAAATCAAATGTATATCTCGAATTTTCTGGGAATGTCTCCAAAAGTATTCTTCATTGTGAACGACTTTTGCATAACTGGTAAACCATAAGAGATAGAAAAATGTTACTACACAAAAAATATAGATCGCCTTAAAACACACAATTCATCTCATATACATTTTTTTGTTGAGTGAACCATTTTCGAGCCGTGGCCGAGTGGTTAGACCGCTCGCCTCCCACCGAGGCGACCCGGGTTCAATCCCAGGGATCTGCATGTGGGATTTGTGGTGGACGAAGCGGCGTCTGGGCGGGTTTTCTCCGGGTCCTCCGGTTTCCCCCGCCATTCATTCCACCAACTGCTCCATCATCACCTTTCCTTTCATCCATTTCACCAACATTTCGTTTCATCTACTTCCTTCATCCCATACCAGGCATTGGGCTGATCACCCATCCTGGATGCTCTGTCTGATCCATGAGTGTCTGCTCCTCGACGGGCCTCTGACCCCAGGCACCCGCTTGTAAGTCCTGGGGGGGTGTAAGTCCTACATAAGAGGAGGGTAAACAGCTAATGAATGAATGAATGAACCATTTTCGAGATATTGCTTGTTATTCCCTTAAATTCTCCAATACTTATACTTTTTCTCAAATTCGTTATTCATTCTTTTTTTGTCCTGTACATGCAAAGAGAATGGAATGCGCCACATAGCAACCAGCGTTAAAATATTTGACTATCGCTTAAAGCCTACCATATTCCCCTTGCATGTACAAGAAAATTAGCAATAAGATTAACATCTCGATTAACATGAAGCATATGGGGAATAAGCGTTTGTAAAAATAGTTTGTACAAGAGTAGAGAAAGTCATGTGAGTGTAACACATCAGATTTTTTATTCCATTTATTTGCCGGCATTGACATCTTAAGTCATAACGTCGGCTTTGCTTTTGGAATAATTGATTGGCAATAATGTTTACTCGTTTACTGCTGTTAATCTTTGGGTTTTCCTTTGTAAGATTAAATTCACACACACGCTCACACTTACAATCTCACTCCTACTTTCAGTTCCTATGGAGGTTGGGGAATAATCCTGGCTAAAGAAAAATTCCCATCCTCCACCCTGGAATCGAAACCGAATCCCTGGAGTTGGAAGCTAGCATGCTAACGACCAGATCACAGAGACAGTCAATGTAGATGTTGTTAATAAATTTTAGTGCCCATAAGAGGTATAGGATATATGAAGAGGCGGACACTGAAGTCATAGAGTGCCAGCCTACATGAGGGTGCACTTTTTGAAGTTAAAAGTCAGTTCTCTACCCTTATAGGTGTATATGTAGGTTCTTCAACTGAGGGCGTCATCTCGTGCACCTAGCTTACAGAGATCTAGTGTGCCTGCCAACCCCGAGGAGGAAGGATGAAGTGAAGGAAAGGCAGACAAGCCATAGAGACACGTGGAAGTCCATAATATTTCCATTGTACTTCCAAGTCCGTTGTTTCTTAATTAAATGTTATAATGCAACGCTAGAAGTGGTTATTTTTATTGGGACCTCTAAAGTCTTATTGTGCGAACTCTTTAATGATTAATACCCCTTCACACTACTCTGTGTTGTTCACTCTTAGGTTGATCCGCGTCAAAACAAACCCCAGGTGACCAGTGCACCGCTATAATGTATCCTTCCGCCATTCGCACTAGAAATACTGTCACACTTTCAGACCATGTGGCGAGTACAAGCGGCACGTAGTGCAAACAGGAACAGAAACCTTATTTCAACATAAACTGTGACTAGTATATTCTGTTAAGGCTTAAAGATGATAAGATTGATAGTTGCAACAAAATAAACGTTTGCACATATAATAATAGTTAATTCTAAAATAAATGAGCGAAAAATAAAGTACCAGGTATGCGATAACCTAATTTATTCGCTCTCTGGAAGCGGCACTTTATTAACTGTTGGCGCCTTATTTTAAAAAAGAAATTGTGCACTGTTACGTGAATTGCATTCTTCTTAAAATCACTCCAATCTTGCATCGTGTATTTCATATGCCTTCTTTTTTTTACGGGTGTAACCACTTTTCTCGTTTCAGATTTTTCTGCACAAACACTGTTTATACTTGTACTCGAAACACCGGTGAACTCAGAAGTTAATTTCACCATTTCTTTCGCGGAAAGTGTTAGATATTTCTCACATAACTTATAATAAAGATTCAACACTACTGTTTTTTCACCACTAGTCAATGCTAATGCTTTACGTAATTCGACGAAAACACAAGAGCAAATTCACCGTCCGCCATGATATTAAACACAACTGCTGGTTTCTGGCTGTAAACAATATTCTGCGCCTACCCGGATGTCAGGTGACTCATACGAATTGCATCATGGGACTTGTAGCTCTGTTTTACGGTATAAATCAGCGTTATATAAAACCTTAGGCATTTCTATAGAATATTATACTATTTAAGGATAAATTGATTCTAAAATTCAGAGATTAGCATGGGACTACTTTCTTGCGCACATTGCTACCGTGTTGCACCACGGTTCCCTGACCACGTGGTTTTGTTTTACCGCGGATCAACCTAAGAGTAAATATAGTTTAGTCCTGTGTCCCTCACCAGATAATACAGGCCCAATAGTGTTTGGGGTACTAGTCCTGTGGTTCCATTAAGAGTTTCCCAAAGATCTTGTTGTTAATGCTTCACAATGCACATATGATAGGCTGTTTCAGTTTCACACCCGTACATACTACAGTCCGTGTTGCCCTGAAACCTTCCTATTATGTGTAGGTGCTTTGTCACTGGTACATGCCCAGTGGCAAATCCTACTATTGTTACTTTCTCTACTACGTATAGTAAGTAGGGGAATTATTGTATTCCACACAAAAATTCGATACCGAGATTTCCATGTTTTGAGACCTCCTGAATCCAAAAATCATTTTTAGAAAAAGGTCCGTGTCTGTGAATAGCTTAACTTAAAAACCAAAAGTTGCATAAATACAAACTTGGTACACATTTAGGTTCAGTGTCTTTCAAAGATGCGACACGAAGGTTTTCAAGAAAATTCCTTCACCCCGGACCACCCTTTACATGGAACAATTTTCGAAAATGTTGATTTCCTAAAAAATGACTAACGAGTTTGATTTATACATCATATGTTTAAAATACTTTTATGGCAAATGAAATGTATATCTTGAATTTTCTGGGAGTGTCCCCAAAAGTCCTTTTCATTCTGAATGAATTTTGCATTCCTGGTAAACCGTAAGTGACAGACACAATTTTACTACACAAAAAACGCAGATATTCTTAAAACATATATATAATTCTCGAATGGGAATTTGTTATTCGTTTTTTTATGTCCTGAGCATGGAAACAGAATGGCAACATAGCAACCAGCTCTTAAAAGATTTGACTATAGCTTAAAGCCTACCAATTCCCCTTGCATCTACAAGAAAGTTAGCAATAAGATTAACATCTCGATTAACATGAAGCATATGGAGAATAAGCGTTTGTAAAAATAGTTTGTACAAGAGTAAAGAAAGTCATGTGAGTGTAACACATCATATTTTTTATAACATACTCACTACATTTAAGCAGTCTATCAGGTTTGTATGGCTCTTTGATACACAATTTCCCATGCGGTGTGAAATAGGGGTAGAAACTAAATGAAACAAAAGTTATCTAAAATTTCCTGGCTTGGCCTGTAAAAGTCCTATCTCTGGAGCAAATAGTATCGAGTTAAGGAAAGCGGCAATTGAGGGTTTTGTGTTGTGGTGTACTATATTATAAAACATTTATAGCTCCCGCAGAGCATAAATTATCTTCATATTTTCCTTATCCATCATTCAGCAGAGAGGAAGTGCATTTAACCCATAAACTGGAAATCGCCGTTTCAGCAAAAGGGCACTTTTGAGGACCCTTGAAATGTTAAAATAGAAGTTGCTGAAAACTGCAATAAAAATGTTGACGCTTGAAGAAGAATAAATAGCTTTAATTTTTCATATCCACTGATACTCTCATTCCCCTGATTTTTGTAAATCGTTCTGCCAGGGAGTGTGAAGAATAAATCGAAAATCTACTTTCCGTAAGAGTGGTATATTTAACTTTTACTTTCTCTACTACTTGCACCCAAAATTTGGATACCGAGATTTCACCGGAATACATATTTTGAGGCCCCCTAAATAAAAGTAGAAAAAGGTCGAGGTGTCTGCCTGTGTGGATGTGTGACTGTGAACAGCATAACTCAATAACGAAAAGTCGGATAAATACCAAACTTTGTATTTAGCTTCAGTATCTCTCAAAGATGCAACACAAATATTTTCAAGATAAATCCCCCACACCAGACTACCCTTTACATGGATAATTTTTCGAAAGTTTGATTTTTTCAAAAATGCCTCTGTCGATTTTGATTAAAATATCATATATTTAACATATTTTCATGACAAATGAAATGTTTATTTTGAATTTTCTGGGAATGTCTCCGAAAGTACTCTTCATTGTGAATGGCTTTTGCTATCTGGTAAACCGTAAGAGATAAGACAAAACTGTTCTACACGAAAAATGTAGATCTTGTTAAAACACAAAAAGTATGTCATATACATTTTTTGTAGAGTGAACTATTTCCGAGATATTCTTTGTTATTTGTTTGAATTTTCCAGTACTTACCTTTTTTCAAATGGGAATTCGTTATTCATTTTTTTATCCTGGTAATGCAAAGAAAATGGAATACTTCACATAGCAACCGGCTCTTAAAAGATTTTGACTATCCCTTAAAGCACATAGATTCTGTAAACCTTGTATTCGCTTCAAGCACTTATTAATTATTAACTGACACTGATTTGCAAACTTGAAACCGTTGCTATGACTGTTTTTGTTTGTTCCCTTGGAGGAAGAAATTATTAATTAAACGATTTCACTGAATAATTGCACTACTTATTTATAGCGTTCGCATTAATTGCATGCTAGTCGAAAAGAAAACAAGTTTATAATTCCCAGATGGATCCCCAAAATCGGGGATACAAACCCAACACTGTCGCCAGAAAACATTAATCCCCAATTCGGATCGAAATGGAAAATTAGCATTTCATTCGTTACCGGGGGAGTTTCTCGTTAATCAGAGTTTATATGTTTCCCAAATCCCAAGGGATCCCACTGCGCAGTGCTTTTATTCCTTTGGGAGACCAGTAACATTACATGCAAATAAATGTGGAGGCATGTGGCATGCACAGTAAGTCTTTTGTTTGGAATCATTGCAAACGTGACATAAAACATTTGAGAGCATCGAATCTGTCTCAAACCGTAGGCAAGGTTATTTCGGCATGTCGTGCGTTTTTTGTATCACGCTTTTAAAATGTGTGAAGGCTGAACCCGGATGAATTTAATGTTTAAGATTTCCTTTTTATGTTATGCAAAAGGTGTAAAGTTTCAAGGCCAGCATATAGCGCCCCGCTTTTAAACATCTGACTACCCATTTCTTTTCCTGTACTCCCCTTGTACCTACAAAGAAATGTATAGTGTAACGTTTTCTGCAAAGATTTATTGGTTTACAGGAAATAGATAACAAAAATAAGCTTAAGAATAGTTAGTAGAAAATGCGTAAGAATAAGCGATAGTGGGTAGAAAGTTAGAGAATGTAACAGATGGATTTTTTCGGGCGTAAAAATTCGTAGCATCGCTCTTTTGGGAATGGAAGTAAAGCCGGTGGTCCCGTGTCGTATATTTACGGCACATAAAAGAACCTCGAGCCTGATAAAGAGGCCTCTGAGCAACATTTCCGGTCTTTCACGCTCAGTATAGAATGGGACGCTAAGAACCATAGCAATTAAAGAGCGTCCATAAATAAAACACAATTTATTTTTTTTATCTAAAATGTACAGTGGAGCAGTACATGTAACTAAGCTTAATTTAGTATAATAAACATTATTACCTGTAAAATTATATGGTTAGAAAATATCACAACGCACGCGTTTTAGTTTAAATGTGCTTCTCATTGCTGCCGAAGTCCGCCAGCACCCTTTTATTCTCGTGGGCCCACCCCGTCCTTTAACGGAGTGATGTATCTGCATAGCTCTTCCAATAGGGGTCTACAAAGTGTCAATATCAAGCAGCTGCTTCGTAACCAAAATGGTGATTAGATGTGAAATGCATCTTAGAATAATTTTAGCATTTTTGGTTAAAATACCTATATATAGTACATTTATGGTTACCTAAAACACATGTGGAAGCACCTGAAAACAATTTTATTAGAGCACAATTTTTACTACATGCCCTCAGGTGTGTAAAATCGGCTTTGATGAATCAAATCTGTAAAGATTAAGAGAGAATCGTTTATAATGTTTATATGAACGACAATTTTTTTCACTTTTCCCCCTTCATCGCTTTCTTTCTAAATACAATTTTAGTTAAATAAGTTAGGTATACAGTTGCTATGAATGAAAGGAAGTATGCAAGAACAAACCGGAAGTAAATGTAAATGGGTTTTAACACAGTATAACAATTGTCTCAACTTAAATATTGAGTTTTTATAAATTTGAACATATTATCTATGTAGAATATTTTTCTCTATCAGATTATTATTTTAGAGCCTTAATAGATTTCTGTTTGCACAAATTTCTAAATTAATCAATTTTTCAGTCCGATATTGGCTATTTCTATGCTTATGATGAAAACTAATAAACTAAAGGACAGAACCAACAATATTTTTTTTCTTAGCTAGGGTAAACTATTCTAACATTAATAAGACGAGCTTCATCATTTTTTAAATTAAATATTTTCGGAAAATTATCTAACTAGGCAGTAGAAAAGCCAGCCAGCGAGAAACGTTTTTGTCATTGGATTTACAACGGGAACCAAGCGAGAGTAAATGTTGAAGAGGGTTAAGGGATTCCGGTTTTTAAATGAAACCGGAATCCTGTAACTTCTTGCATTCACTGTGTATGACAAACAAAAGACATCTATTCAGCTAACAGGCGGTAAAAGTGCCAGACAGTAAAGGTTTACACCATGTGAAGTGTTATGTAGGTTATTTATTTAACCTTTTACGTAATAAATATTTATGACTATGGAGTGAGAAGCTAGGAAGAGACGAAATGTTGGTAAACTAAGAAGAAACGTAAAGTAATTATGTATGTGCTAGATTATTTGTCAAGTAAAATGAGTGTTAATAAGCCAGTAAAAGAAACAGCTAAGGCTACCCAGGTTTTCGCAAACAGTAGAGTATAAGATAAAAACGGGACGAATGAAAGGATCTCCAAGAATCCATAAAAAAGAATGCAAAAAGGGATGGTGGGAAACAAACACGCTAGGTTAACGCAATATAATGGAATAGTGCAAAGCGGAGTGTAGCGCATCGTTCATTCTTTACTGTTTGAAAACATTCCATCCACGTTGAATGTGATTTTCTCAAGGGTAAACAGTAATGGTACCCTACCAAATTATGGCTTTTATCATTTTATATTTCCACATTTCTTTGATAATATATTTTTTGTGCCTGTAAAATCGTATTTCTTAGTACTAAAAATTCAAGAGGTGACATAAAGTACACCTGAAAATTAAATCTATAATAATTGCCTTAAATAGCAGTGCAGACATTTCAGTATTTGGTGATGCATCATTCACAAAATGACATTAAATTGGTAGACCGATTGCAGCTGGGCGCCAAAGTTTGCGAGCTTATGCAGAGTACTTATGCAGCTTATGCAGAATGCGCCCCATTTAACCTGCACGGTCTTTTAAACGCGAGACGCGATATAGAATCAGTGTTTAGGTTTACTGATACTCCACGTTTTTGTCATTCAGGATCAGAGTAATTCTTATTGAGTTATCTAATGAGGTGTCTAAAAAGGAAGTGGGCTGGCATGCGGGAAACAAATACCACGTCACTGGTGTGAATACGGCAATTTTATAATGAAGAAAAATTTAATAGGACCTTGTTTACATCGCGATAATTCAAAAACTAAAATCCGTATTCCAGTTCTGTAAGAGGTATGTTAGAGAGCACAGATTCGAGATGACGATCTTTGTGAAACTTCAATTTCAATAATTTTTATTATGAAAATCAATCAGAGAGGAACTTTTTTCTTTGAAGAGATAGATGGGAAGTGAAGGCCATCAAATACCGTAAATAGTGTGAATTAACTATTGGAAAAAGTTCATGATAATACCGCACTTATATGAAATGCTATCGCTAGTTATATGCAAACACTTGCTTACACATCCGCTGCACTTGCTCTTTGCGTGGCCTGTCACAGCGCTTTACAAACTTAGCATTTTTGTTGCAATACTCTTGTATCTTTAGTTCTGCCTCTACAGTTGGACAGCTGCAACAGTTGTGTGGTTAAGTGATAAACGATTTTGTCAGAAAAAATACAATAAAACATGGGCTAGACGAAATTATGAGGTGTGGTGCTTTAGCAGTGAATCAGAGGCATGGCCAATGCACTTAAACGGAATACATGACCAGGTGAGTTACCCCTCCCAAGGGTTTTTACGAAGTTGCTGTACTATAATTTCAGTGGAAACATAACGTTTTCCGTATATGAAGTACAATTCTGCTCGATTTAAATGTATACGGACTATGTGGATATATTTATTCTTGTATAAGCCATTTTTCTAAGTTTAATTGATTCTCACTTCTGCTCAAGGTTTTGAAAGGCATAATCATACAATTTCCCTGAGATTTTTTAATGATTAAATAATTATTTTACACTTAGCTTTGACCCACTGTATACTTCACAATAGTTTAAAATGCAAACGCTTTACTTTACGAAAAACTAAACACGGATTTATTCTTTTCTTTGTTTGTGTTCCATTAGTGGTAGTGTATCTTTTACACTGTTTCCTTAGAGATTTCCTTCTGGTACACTCAGCGATAAAAAAACGACATATGAAATATGAACAACCCGTGTTCCTGCAAGGCACTTTCATATCGTTCTGTGTGACAAATGTTCCTTAAGCAGCTTAGATCCGGACCTTCCAGCTAGAGCTGAGGGCGTGAAATAGGATATTCCGAGGATAGGTGGCGACTCTGTACGATCAATAGTCACAGATTTACTTGAGAGGAATGCATGCTGGTCAAAGTGGCAAGTAACTGTTTTCTAATACATCGTAAATAGTATTACTCTTGTTTATTACTGTAATTATATCTGATAAGTACATATAACTGAAAAATCAAAAGCAGCACCTCTTGTAGGCCCCATATTTTGTTGGGTATCTTTCAAGGATGCAAAGCGAAGACTTTCAGAGAACTGCTTCCATCCCAATTATTGAAAAAAAATCTGATGTGATAAACTCACATGACTTTCTCTACTCTTGTACAAACTATTTTTTCAAACGCTTATTCTCCATCTACTTCATGTTAATCGAGATAAACATTTGCAGACTCTATCTTATTGCTAAGTTTCTTGTAGATGTAAGGGGAATATATATTTACAAGGGCAATATAGAAATACAGTAGCTTTTTAGCACATACATATCTCTTAAAAGCTGGATGCTAGGTGCAGCACTATTCCCTTTCCCACAGATTAATACTCTTTGCATATCCAAGACAAAAAATGATTAACGAATTTCCATTTGAGAAAATAAGTATTGAAACATTTAAGGGAATAATAAGTAATATCTCGAAAATGGTTCACTCAACAAAAAAATGTATATGACATAAATTGTCTATTTTAACGCGATCTACATATTTTGTGTAGTAAAAGTTTGTCTATCTCTTATGGTTTACCAGTTATGCAAAAGTCGTTGACAATGAAGAATATTTTTGGAGACATTTCCAGAAAATTCAAGATATACATTTTATTTGTTATGAAAATATCTTAAGCATATGATATTTTAATCAAAATCGTTAAGAGTCATTTTTGAGAAAATTAAAATTTTCGAAAAATGTTCCATGTAAAGGGTACTCAGGGGTGGGGGATTTTCTTGAAAACCTTCGTGTCGCATCTCTGGAAGATACTGAACCTAAATACCAAGTTTGGTGTTTATTCGACTGTTCGTTTCTGAGTTATGCTGTTCACAGACACACACACACACAGACAGACACACAGACAGACAGACACACAGACACACAGACGGAAATGTTTCCAAAAATACTTTTTTGGATTCAGGGGGTCTCAAAACATGTATGTCCGGTGAAATCTGGTATCGAATTTTTGGGTGGAATACATTACTTCCCCTACTTACTATACGTACTAGAGAAAGTAAAAAAATCTCTGGTACGATTTTGTTTAAAATAGCATGTATTGGGATGACATGACAATGCATTAAATTTTAGTTAAACATTTTCGTTAACACTGGAATTCTGTATGGCGTAATCATGAGAAAAACCGTACTTCCTGAGAAATGTAATCTCATTGCTATATACACGTGCACCTGGTGACCCACACAAGCCGTCTTTAGTTGAAGTTAGTTTATACCGGATAGCGCGGATGCCAAAAGGTTTGCCTAACCAGAACTGCAAAGGGGACTCCATACCGACAGAGAACAGACCGCTAAATGAACGTCCAATGCTTGAAAACGAACACTTTAACTGCTATTACTTCTCCCAGAGCTCCTTCGGTAGAGAAACTTCCTGCTAAATGAGGTGTTCCGGGTTCGACTCCCGGCTGGGCTCCAGAAAGTTGTCTTTAAACAAAGACAAAAATTGTGTTTGAATTTTAGAGTACTTATGTGTTGGTTAGGGACCTGTTATTAGTAACCAAGTTGCTCATTAAAGAATTCAGGATTGAATTTGAGGCAAACCTGGGCACATGTGTTAAATCATTTAGTTCTATAGCAGTTACGGGGCTTTGGGACTGAATTTTTTTAATTTTAAAGCTATTTACTTGAAAATTTACACATTTAATATGAGTAAATCAAAATTACTGTACAAAAACTCAAAGCTCTAGCTTAAATATTTTTTCATATAATACAATTAAATTGTGCATTCAAATTTGTTAGAGAAGTATGATAGTGATATTTTTTTAATACTTTAGTACCATGAAAATAAGTGTAAGGATTGGGGTTAAAGTTGATGGTATTAGTATAGATAAATAAATGTTGTTTTTTAAAGTTGTAAATGTTATCATTTTCCTTGAATTTCAGTATAAATTATTTTTTCTAAATAATAAATAAAGCAATCATAAAAAATTCTTCGATCCTTAGATAGCTCAATTTTGATTGCGTATACAAATTTTCATACAAATTAGAGGAAAACTGAAATGTAGGGAGTACATTTTATGTGCAAAAATGCAAAACTAAGAAAAACACAAACAGAAAGGTTCCAGTGGGGTTAAAAGGGAGCGTATGGGTGATTTAAAGATGTCATTGGGCTTTTAAAGATGGCGTGTCGTGAAAAATGTTTGGTCAAAACGATTCACAGTGTCTGTATAATATTTATGTGGTTGTAATTCAAGAGTTGAACATTGTGTCATTTTCAACTTAAAATTCAGTCCCAGTACATTAAGCGACTAAGGTACACTCAGTGCAATTATATGGCACCAATTGGTGCCGCAAAGTTAACAAAAAGAATCTGATGTGTTACACTCATGACTTTCTCTACTTTTGTA
This sequence comes from Deroplatys truncata, assembly GCA_030765065.1. Taxonomy (NCBI): domain Eukaryota; kingdom Metazoa; phylum Arthropoda; class Insecta; order Mantodea; family Mantidae; genus Deroplatys; species Deroplatys truncata. The sequence goes on along the minus strand of CM060985.1, from coordinate 142,889,020 downwards.
CAAACCATTTTTACAAACGCTTATTCTCTATATGCTTCATGTTAAACTTATTGCTAATTTTCTTGTAGATGCACGGGGAATATGGTAGGTTTTAAGAGACAGTCAAATGTTTTAAGAACTGGTTGCTATGTGGCGCATTCCATTCTCTTTGTAGGTCCAGGACATAAAAAATGAATAACGAATTCCCATTTGAGAAAAGGTATTGCAATATTTAAGGGAATAACAAGCAATATACCGAAAATGATTCACTCAACAAAAAAAAAAAAGTATATGACATAAATTGTGTATTTTAAGGCGATCTACATTTGTTGTGTAGTAAAATTTTGTCTATCTCTTATAGTTTACCAGTTATGCAAAAGTCGTTCACAATGAATACTTTTGGAGATATACATTTTATTTGTCATGAAAATATCTTAAACATAGAATATTTTAATTAAAATCGTCAGAGCCATTTTTGAGAAAATTAAATTTTTCGAAAAATCTTCCATGTATAGGGTAATCTGGGGTGGGGGGATTTTCTTGAAAACCTTCGTGTCGCATCTCTGGAAGATACTGAACCTAAATACCAGGTTTGGTGTTTATCCGACTGTTCGTTTCTGAGTTATGCTGTTCACAGAAACACACACGGACATGTTTCCAAAAACGCTTTTTTTTTGCATTCAGGGGGTCTCAAAACATGTATTTACGGTGAAAACTCGGTATGGAATTTTCTGGTGGAATACAATACTTCCCCTTACGTACTCTACTTAGTAGAGAAAGTAATTAACAAGATTAAACAAAATGTTACATTTATTAAGCTACGTTAGAATTAAATATGTTCTATTAGTGCACTATTCATAATAAGCATGTGCAAAAACAGCCATACCTTTTGGTGGACGAATTAATGTAAGAGCCCCTCATGTACAGTTCTACCTGGAGTGATCCATCATTTCATATCATCATTGTACATAAAAAATAAAAATAAAAAGTGCGCAGAAGACATATTTCATTCATAGCGTCATTAGTCACAGAAAAGAATGAGTTCACATCCGACCCCAACCCACTTGATACAAGAGTTAAAAGTAAATAATATCGAGCGAGGTGGCGCCGCGATAGCGTGTGCGACTCGCATTGGGGAGGTCCCAGGTTCGATCCCCGGCGACCGACACTCTGACCCAAGGGTTTTTCGTGGTTTCCCCGGGGTCGGCAGGCAAATTCTAGGGTGATTTCTTTCCTATCGTGATTTCTTTCTATCAGTTCCCTTTCATTAAGTTTCATTCTCATCTTTCATGTGTGCATCTAGGTTTCTGATGTATGGCGGTGCCAGATAGATGGCGTGGAAGCATGCTCACTGAAAGAGTATTCTCCGTAGACACCAGCTTGATTGGTGGGTCGTTTACGCTCTCTCGGCACCTCCAGCGGCGGGACGGGTCTGAAATGTTGGCGACTTCCGCGCATCTTTGTGGTCTGCATGTATACGACATGTAGCTTCCTGCGGTTTCTTCTTCCTGCGGGGAGGTATCCGCAATAGATCTGTGCGGGTCTTAATGCACGAGGTGTCCCCCTCCTTTGAAACACCTATACCTCTGCAATAACACAGTCTGCATTGTCAAACTTTTGTCAGATGATTTCTTGAAAGCAGGTGTTCTTGAATCAAGTTTTTATGCTGAAGTAATGTTTTGACAATTTTACTAATGAGTGTAGAAAAGTATTCAAATACCATTTCACACTAGGTAAGTTTTTAGTCAAGAAAGATTTAAAGAATACTCTCAAGAACTCCCCTAATTTATTTCATGACTACATTTTAACAAAACAAGAAGCCAAATGTTTCATTTAATTTTTTTCGAACTTTCTCTTCTTTGACTGCCTTGCAGATCCTTGAAGATGACTGTCCCTCCTCAACATCCAACAGTAGTCGGCCATCATATCTCATTCCGTCTCCCCTGGTACCTCCTCTCCATTTCCTTAATATATTGGTGAAAACGTTCACCCTGCTCTTCACTATAATGTCCCAGATTTTCTGGAAAGTAGTCGATATGTGAATGCAAAAAATGCAACTTTACACTCATGTTACAAACCATCTTCTTGAAATTTTCCAACATTGTTTGACAATGGCCTTGTAATTAGGATCTTTTTTATTGCCTAAGAAATTTTCAGTAACTGCTTCTATTTCTCTCTCATTCATTGTCTTCTCAAAATCTTCATCCTTCATCAATTTCTTTGTTTGAGGACCAACAAAAATTCCAGCCTTTAATTTGTTTTGTGTAATGAAGGGAAATTTCTTGGAAAGGTACTTGAAGCAGGGCCATCCTGTGGTAGAGACCTTACAAATTGCTTCATCAAGCCAATTTTATGTGTAGTGGCGGAAGCAATATCTGTATATCTCTATATCTCTATATTTTTGAAGTGAAATTGTGAAAAAGCTGTACGAGATAGAAAAAAAACTAAAAGCAGTTCTGAAATCAGCATAAAAACTCTGATGTGTTACACTCACATGACTTTCTCTACTCTTGTACAAACTATTTTTACAAACGCTTATTCTCCATCTACTTCATGTTAATCGAGATAAACATTTGCAGACTCTATCTTATTGCTAAGTTTCTTGTAGATGTAAGGGAAATATATATTTACAGTTATAGAAATACAGTAGCCTTTAAGCACTTACATATCTCTTAATAGCTGGTTGCTAGGTGCAGCACCATTCCCTTTGCCACAGATTAATACTCTTTGCATATCCAAGACAAAAAGATGAATAATTAATTCCCATTTGAGAAAATAAGCATTGAAAAATTTAAGGGAATAACAAGAAATATCTCGAAAATGGTTCACTCAACAAAAAAATGTATATGACATAAATTGTGTATTTTAACGCGAACTACATTTTTTGTGTAGTAAAATTTTGTCTATCTCTTATGGTTTACCAGTTATGCAAAAGTAGTTCACAATGAAGAATACTTTTGGAGACATTCCCAGAAAATTCGAGATATACATTTCATTTGTCATGAAAATATGTTAAACGTATGATATTTTAATCAAAATCGTTAGAGCCATTTTTGAGAAAATTAAAATTTTCGAAAAAGTTCAATGTAAAGGGTAGTCTGGGGTGGGAGGATTTTCTTGAAAACCTTCGTGTCGCATCTCTGGAAGATACGGAACCTAAATACCAAGTTTGGTGTTTATCCGACTGTTCGTTTCTGAGTTATGCTTTTTTTTGGATTCAGGGGGTCTCAAAACATGTATTTCCGGTGAAATTTCGGTATCGAATTTTTGGGTGGAATACAATACTTCCCCTACTTACTATACGTAGTAGAGAAAGTAAAAAGTGAGTCAGAATCACTTATTAGTTTTCAGTCATCCGATATCATGCACACTAGTTTAATGAATCCCCTGACAATCCCATACAAGCTAATATTCCTGTCGTCAAACATTATGGTTGCACCTACAGTAAAGAATCGCTTATACCGTCATCAAATCCTGTGCAAGCAATATGTCGTTAATAGTCTTGTATGGCAGCTAATTAAGATGATTGTTTTAACAGAAACGGGTTATTACTCAGACCATGCACTTCGACTCCCCCGCGGTTTTCCCCTGAGAGAACGATATTAATTAATTAAAGCACATTATGACTTGCCTGATAGAAATCACTTGGTTCGTTCAGGCCAATTATTTCCGTACATCAGGGTGAATACTGGTCGATATTGGCAACATGGGAAAGCTTTTCTCTAATCAAAGGCGGCCATCACACTACCATTGTGATGCATGTTCATTGTTGCTAGGGAACACAAAATAAAACACATAGTTGGATATTTTGTGTACCGCGGAATAATTATTGTTCTGAATTAATGTTGTTGCCAGATTAAGAGGTAATTGCAGTACCTTATTATACTTGAAACTGTAATTATTATTATAGGGCTCGACTTTAGAGCAGTAAATATTTACGTGATATACTTCTTTCGTTTCTAATACCAAGTTAATATTTAAGTTTCTTGATATACGTAGTATATATTTTATTTTGGGGATTAATTTAGAGTATTTTAATATATTTTAGTATATGCATTCCACCAAAATTTCGATACCGAGATTTCAACGGAAATACATGCTTTGAGGCCCCTTGAATAAAAAAAAAGTATTTATAGAAAAAAGGTGCGTGTCTGTGTTTGTGTCCATGACGATGTATTTCTCTTTATGACTGTGAATAGCATAACTCAAAAACGAAAAATCGGATAAATACTGGTAATATACCATAATTTTCAAGTAAATCCACCCACACCAGACTACCCTTACATAGAACATGTATTTATTTTCCCCAAAATGGCTATAACGTTTTTGATTAAAATATCATATATTTAAGATATATTTATGGCAAACGAAATGTACGTCTTTAATTTTCTGGGAATGTTCCCAAAACTCCTCTTCATTCTGAATGTTTTCTGCATAATTGGTAAACCGTAAGAAATAGACAAAGTTTTACCACACAAAAAACGTAGATCTCGTTAAAACACACAATTTATGTCAAATACATTTTTGGTGGAGTGAACAATTTCCGAGATACTTCTTGTTATTTGTTTGAATTTTCCAACACTTAACTTTTTCGATGTTTATTTCGATTAACATGAAGTAGATGGAGAATAAGCGTTTGTAAAAATAGTTTGTACAAGACTACAGAAAGCCTTATGTCGTTGTTCAGTTGTAATTTATAGTGAAAAATGTTTATCGCAGAAGGTTTAAAATTTCAAGGGAGCTACATTTTACATATTAATATAATTTTATATTTTATTTCAATTCCAGTTTCTTCCTGCCTTAATAAATAACAACCTAAATGTAGTTATTTATTAAGTAATATATGCTTTTCTTTAAGCAAATGATTCATTTTTCTTAGTAACCTTTTATGTAGCTTTGTAGTTCCTTTATACGGTATTTTGCTTATAATGTGAACATCAGTGTTTGGGAGGGGGCTCATATTTTGGTGTAAAAGTTTTAATACAAATAAACTTGTAATAATATTGAATATTTTATAACAAAATATACAAATTAGTAAGTACATTAATAAAACGAAATGTATAAGCTTATAGGGATATTTTGTAATGTATATGAGCATATACTAAAAAATCTGATGTGTTACACTCACATAACCTTCTCTACTCTTGTACAAGCTATTTTTACAAACGCTTATTCTCCATATGCTTCATGTTAATCGAGATGTTAATCTTATTGCTAATTTTCTTGTAGATGCAAGGGGAATTGGTAGGCTTTAAGCGATAGTCAAATATTTTAAGCGTTGGTTGCTATGTGGTGCATTCCATTCTCTTTGCATGTCCAGGGCATAAAAAAATGAATAACGAATTTGAGAAAAAGTATAATTATTGGAAAATTTAAGGGAATAACAAGCAATATCTCGAAAACGGTTCACTCAACAAAAGAAATGTATATGACATAAATTGTGTATTTTAACGCGATCTACATTTTTGGTGTAGTAAAATTTTGCCTATCTCTTATGGTTTACCAGTTATGCAAAAGTCGTTTACAATGAAGAATACTTTTGGAGACATTCCCAGAAAATTCCAGATATACATTTCATTTTTCTTGAAAATATCTTAAACCTATGATATTTTAATCAAAATCGTTAGAGCCATTTAGGAGAAAATTAAAATTTTCGAAAAATGTTCCATGTAAATGGGTAATCTGGGTTGGAAACCTTCGTGTCGCATCTCTGGAAGATACTGAACCTAAATACCAAATTTGGTGTTTATCCGACTGTTCCTTTCTGAGTTATGCTGTTCACAGAGAGACACACATACGGACATGTTTCCAAAAATGCTTTTTTTGGATTCAGGGGGTCTCAAAACATGTATTTCCGGTGAAATCTCGGTATCGAATTTTTTGGTGGAATACAATACTTCCTCTACTTACTATACGTAGTAGAGAAAGTAAAAATACATGTCCTCTGCGTTATTATTGCATGTTCTGTAGGCATGTTTAAATTTACTTAGGAAAAATGTAGACCTTGATAATATTTACAGTTCATATGAAATACTTTTTGTAGGATTAAACCTTTCCAGAATGGCATCAGTTTAAAATGCTCCACGTTTTAAGTAGTTTATCTTGGAATGTTAATTGTCCATTCTTTTGTTTCTCATGAGCTCATTCATAGACTGGTATCATGTCATATACTAAGCAACAGTTGAATGTTGTTTCAGTCTAAAGATACTACCGTAGCATTACTTAAATGACCATTTCCTGCGATTATACGAGTTGAAAGGGACATGAAAGTTATCGTACGAAGGCCATCGAGACGAGCAAAACTATAAAACCTCTGGTGTACCTCCAAGCATTTCGTTAAAAATAAATGATTTGCGTCAATGAGCTGTATGCCACCGACTGGGACTGTTCAGGCGGTAACATCTGTGGTCCGTAATTACTGTGAGACCTCGGGTTTAAATCCCCTGGGCCGAACAATCTACTTTTTTGTTCCCCCCCACCCCAGTCGCCAAGGTAAATTCCGGATTGGATATTTAATACGAGTATCACGACCCAGAGTTTCACCTTAAGCCTAAATCAATACTATAAATGAAAATATGGTAACAGCAAATGCTCTGCCATCTATCCGCAATAATAAAAGCAGGTAGCCTGGACGGCACGATAATACCATCTACCGGCACGTGTAGAAGCAGAGATGCAGTTGCCTAGCACTAAGGCCTTTGTACATTGAAGTAGATAATTGTTTCTGCCCCACGTATGGAAAGCCAATTTGAAGTAGGTGGTTTGTTACTTTATTTGCACCACGCTTTGGGCGTCAATTTGAAGCAGTTTGTATTGAAGGAGTTGTATTATACTTCAAATGTTGGGGAGCCGAACTTGAAGTAGTTGCAACCGCACGTAGGCTACCCGGTAGCCTTTGCCCCAATGTTTTTTAAAAAAATATTAACTTTGAAATTTGGCAGTTTCTTTAAATATTATATATTTATGTTTGCCTCGGCTGCGTCAGTATTATTGTTAGAGACACGTTTCTCTTAGCAGGGTTGTGGTGCGACTGAAGAATGTAGGCTTACACAGATTATAATTTTACTTCACTCCTTTTATTAATGCTTAATATGATTTAAATAACACTTCACTGAGTTAGTAAGGCTGTCTGCAGGCAACTGAACTCTAAATTTGTAAAATTTTCTCCTTTCCAGTTTCTGATTGGCTAATCCTACTGCAATAGAATACCTTCATTTAACTAAAGCTTTTTCTGGTTGTTGATTGGCTATTTTATAAACTGTCCATAAAATTACATTATTGCTTCCAAGAATCAGAAGTAGTATTGTTAAACTCTCAAACTCATTATTGCCTCAAGGTTACCTCATTGTTACCTCATTGTTAGCAACGTTTAAGCTATTATTCTCACAGCTCCTACATTATTAAATTACGTAATATATTCGTTAACATTAATATATTCGTTAACATTATTAAACATAGATACAATAATATAAACATTTACAATGATTGTCACATACACATATTGGTTTTAGGCGGGCTGTTATTGAATTTATATATTATATAATTAGACTGAAATCAAAGTGTTAAAAATACTACCTCAACATGTGATGAAGTCAGATAGTATCATACATAGATGAAACTATGAAAGGCTGATTGTCCACCACACACCGAGCCACGAGGTATCATATGTCGCGATTTGACCACGTGATTAAAGAGAAAAACAAGAAAAGGAGATGCTGAGCGCGTTTAGGCACGTTTTGCTGAACTGGTTAGAAAACAAGATGAGCAACGAATGAAGCAAACTACAGCGGCACACCAAAGACAACTCTTTCTTGGAAAAGTGGCACTAAATCATGATTAAATTTTAAAATTTCTACCCAATTATTTCAGCAGAAAAATAGAATAAATGAAGACTTTGACAATATGGGCATTTTACGTGGAAAAAATGAAATTAACGATTGATAAAGATTTTGACAAATCATTCCTGAAAGTGCACTGCGTCAGGATTGTTGAGAAAACTGAAGACATGGTCTTTGTATAACATGCCTTATCTCTCACGATATCTGACTCGCGATCAGATATTGCAGGCCTTGGTGTAGTATATATTAATAAATGCTTTAACATTCTTATCATAGGATATTGTACACAATGAAGACGATAAGGTTATTTGCCTAAGATTTGTTCAATGTCGTAGAGTAAATCAGTTGGAGTAAGGCTAGGGGTAAGGTACAGAGAGGGACTTAGCACCTTGACCTACTAAATCTTGTGTGTAAGCCCCTGACAAGGTGCCCCAGGACGGAGGGGTGAGGTGAGAGGAGATAGAGGGCAGCCGACAGGAGGCACGACAGGACAGAGGACTCAAACCCAGCAATAGGCTCCCCCCTGCAGGCTTGCACATCCCACTGGGGTGCCAAAACTCGGAGACCGCCCCCATTCCGGAGGACGAAGGTTTACACAGAACATTCTTTTCTCCTACCATGCAATGCCGAGACTCCCGCCGACACTTTAAACCCTTAAACAGACCACGCAGATGAAACGCGAATGGAGGTGAAATAGAGAGACAAGAAATTCGGAGGATATAATGAAACTTCCCAGTATTTGCCTAGCGACCCGGGGAAATTCCGAAAAAAAACTCATGGATCAGGAAGGTCGATCTTGGGAAGCGAACCCACGTCCTCCTGAATGTAGCCATAGTCGTTACCCTGAACCATCTCCCTCGGTTAAAGCAACTGAGTGAGAAACTGGAACAGCCCCAGGATTTCTGCATTATTCGTTTATGAATCTTTTTCTTCCATCCACAGATCCATTTTTCTGCATTAACAATTCTTGAGTAACCCTTGCTGTCATACATCCATACCACTTCCACCCTGCTCATCATGGAAAATAGGTTTTTATGCGAACAATTCGTAGAATAGGCGAAGCATTCTTGCAAATCTTTGACATCCACATTTTGTTGGTGTTCCGGCAACGTTCCTCAGAAGATGTCAGTGTGTACCTTCCGGACGTATTGTCGAGATAATTGGTTACGTCACATTTTGTAGTTACGTTAGCCACAATTATCGACAAGACATGTAAAATGCTTAGTTAGCCGCAAGTTTGGCTCGCCATGTTATCGGAAAGCCGTTATCGCTACTGTTTACCGTGGTCACGACAGGACTGGCAAATTACTGGCCGGTGTTTGAGTATGGTGACCTCCACCTAATGAACAAACCATTATACCGCGAGCCATGAAGATGATGAGCACGCGTTTTTGCACGCACGTTTTCATAATGAACTCTTATGACGGGAGCGTAATTAAATACAACAATGAGGGTGCAAGCTCCCCCGTTTTGTTATTTTCTGGAGATTATACTCGCTACCCGTCCGATATTTAGCGTAATTACGCCCTGAGATAGTTAACGAACACGGTTTATACGAACTAGGTTTGCGAGTTTAACAAAGAATATAAACGGGCAATTTTATTTTTGCAACACAGCAAATACGGCAGTTGCTGCCTGGGACAGATAGCTTTACCCGTGTCGTGTTGACGAACTATCCTGCTAACACTGTGACGTCACCAGCAAAATAAATATCATGTTATTTTTCGTGTTGGGTGAACATGACCATACCTTGGGGTTTCAACCGCAGGAGATTGGGTAGTACACTAGCTTCCATTTATGCCGCCCCGCAGCTTTGGGAGGCATTCTACTGGCCTTCACAGGTGAATGTGTATAACAAGGAGGAGGTGCGTATATCTGTTTACCTTATTTTACGTGTACAGTTCTAGATTGTTCTCAAATGAATATACAACTTTGAGCAATAACTTTACTCATCATTACTTATAGTAAAAATGTTTAAATGTATACTAAACCATACTAAAAAAATCTTATGTGTTACACTCACATGACCTTGTCTACTCTTGTACAAACTATTTTTACAAACGCTTATTCTCCATATGCTTCATGTTAATCGAGATGTTAATCTTATTGCTAATTTTCTTGTACATGCAAGGGGAATTGGTAGGCTTTAAGCAATAGTCAACAGCTGCATACGCGTTGGAAAAATACAGGGTGACGTTCAACGTTGGTCAACTGTTTAAAGAGCTGGTGTAAGTCATTGCTCTGTGTTTATTGTTCGTTAAAAAAAAATACAGATCTTATTATGGTATGTATTTACTGCACACCAATTTTTGCGTAATGTAAGGGAAGCTCTTGTGTTATATCAGATTTCTCTGTACTCAATATTTGTTATTTTGCGACAAAACATAGCCATACAAATGGAACCATGCTTCGTCAAAGAAGAATATTAAGCTTGGGTCAGTTACTCATATCATTTCGCAAAATACAATTACAGAAATTGACCCTGATGATCCTATGAAAAAAAAAGTAAAAACAAAAAGGCGTATGCAACAAATCCCATAGGAAGAACTAAAAGAAAACATCGTGCAAGAATTTACTCAATTTCGGATATTGAACTCTCCAGTGTAAATGAACATCTTCTGAGAAGATGCTAGAAATATGTGGATACAGGACATCATTTCCAACATCTCTTATGCTAAGGTATATGCTTATTATCATAGTAATTGTAACTGTGAGTACGCAAGTCGGTAGCGGGAATATTATAACCGTTTCGGCGGGAGTCCGAGCTCCAGCAGCCGGCGCGCGAGAAGCCGTGTACCCGCGGCCACAGTGTGAAAGAAATGCACTGTAGTATTCTGTATTTTAAGGGTCCTGAATCAAGCAAGAGCACCTTTATTGCACGCGAGATACCGTTCCCCCGTTCACTGATTTTTATTTTCTCTATTACGTATAGTAAGTAGGGGAAGTATTGTATTCCATACAAAAATTCGATACCGATATTTCACCGGAAATACATGTTATGCGGCCTCCTGAATCCAAAAAGGTAGTTTTTGAAACATGTCCCTGTGTGTGTCTATGTGTGTGTCTGTGAACAGCGTAACTCAGAAACGAATAGTCGGATAAACACCAAACTTGGTATTTAAGTTCAATATCTTCCAAGGATGCGACACGAAGGTTTTCAAGAAAATCCCCCCACCCCAGATTACCCTTTGCATGGAACATTTTTCGAAAATTTTAATTTTCTCAATAATGGCTCTAACGATTTTGATTAAAATATCATAATTAAATTACTTTCATGACAAATAAAATTTATATCTTGAATTTTCTAGGAATGTCTCCAAAAGTGTTCTTCATTGTGAACACGTTTGCATAACTGGTAAACCATAAGAGAGATAGACAAAATTTTACTACACAAAAAATGTAGATCGGTTAAAGTACACAATTTATGTCATAGACATTTTTGTTGTTGAGTGAACCATTTATAGATATTGTTTGTTATTCCCTTAAATATTCCAATACTTATACTTTTTCTCAAATGGGAATTCGTTATTCATTTTTTTGTTCTGGTAATGCAAAGAGAATAGAATACTCCATATAGCAGCCAGCTCTTAAAGTATTTGATTATAGCTTAAAACCTACCATATTCCCCTTGCATCTACAAGAAAATTAACAATAAGATTAACATCTCGATATCTCGATTAACATGAAGCTTATGGAGAATAAGCGTTTGTAAAAATAGTTTGTACAAGAGTAGAGAAGGTCATGGGAGTGTAACACATCAGATTTTTTTGGTAAGTAAATATATTAACATAATATGTATTATGTTCATAGTTAAGTAAATAAGTAGATAATGAAGTAAAAATTATTAAATTTAGTTTTGGAATAGAAACTTATGTTTAGTTATCTTCCCTATTTTAAAACAAATTTATTCCTCAGTATAAAAGAGGGTGGTTTGTAGGGAAAAATTGCAGAGCCGGATAACGCAGGCTGCTTGTATACATCGGCGAGTCACAGTGCGCAGCACATGTATCGCTAATGAATATCTTTTCGACCTGCGGCAGTAATTTTCCGTAACAAAGCCAATAATTCTTTGTTTAGGTTTTCTCGTTCCGCGTTTTGTGTTTTTGAAACGGAGAGATTAATGTTGTTGGCCTCACCTTGTTTTTATTAATTCTGACTAGTGCAGCTTCGCTTTCATTGACAGTCAAATTAAACGAATCCAAGTAATGCGAGCCTATAAATAAAAGGGCGTTAAGGCATGCTATTAAATTCACGTAAAGAGTGTGCAAACATACAATGTGTCCATAATAATTATTGTTTATTGCTGCATGTATGTGAGATAATCGATTTACGTGTATTTTGGGACAAGTGAAGTCTTGAAGCGTGTAGGAAGCAAATATCCAAAATACTGGAGACCGTTGTCGCATATTTTGTAGGCGTTTCTCGTATATTGATTAATAAAAGTTGTTAATTATAGCTAAAATTGAAGAGAATTCTAATTGAGTGTGCTTAAGTTCTTGGTTTCAATCAACGAGTTGGAAAAGTACTAGAAATGAAACTTTGCGTTTCTATACTGCGTGTATACCAACGTAGTAAGTACATCACATCTGATATTAAGTATTTCAGTTTACAAAGAGTGATCTATCAAAGCATATCAAAAAAATCTGATGTGTTACACTCACACGACTTTCTCTATTGCTCATTTTCTTGTAGCTGCAAGGGGAATATGGTAGGCTTTAAGCGATAGTCAAATCTTTTAATGAATAGCGAATTCCCATTTGAGAAAAAGTATTGGAAAATTTAAGGGAATAACAAGCAATATCTCGAAAATGGTTCACTCAACAAAAAATGTAATATGACATAAATTGTATATTTTAAAGCGATCTACATTTTTGTGTAGTAAAATTTTTTCTATCGCTTATAGTTTACCAGTTATGCAAAAGTCGTTCACAATGAAGAATACTTTTGTAGACATTCCCATAAAATACGAGTTATACATTTCATTTGTCATGAAAATATCTTAAACATATGATATTTTAATCAAAATCGTAAGAGCCATGTTTGAGAAAATTAAAATTTTCGAAAAATGTTCCATGTAAAGGGTAGTCTGGAGTAGGGGGATTTTCTTGAAAACCTTCATGTCGCATCTCTGGAAGATACTGAACCTAAATACCAAGCTTCGTGTTTATCCGACTGTTCGTTTCTGAGTTATGCTATTCACAGACAGGCACACAGATACTCACGTACATGTCTCCAAAAATGCTTTTTTTGGATTCAAGGGGTTTCAAAACATGTATTTCCTGTGAAATCTCGTATCGAATTTTTGGGTGGAATACAATACTTCCCATAATTACTATACGTAGTAGAGAAAGAAAAGAATAAATATTGGAAAATTCACACAAAAAAACAATATCTCGGAAATGGTTCACTCCGTATAAAAAATGCATATGACATAAATTTGTATTTTATCAAGCTCTACATTTTTTGTGTTGAAAACAATTTTCTATCTGTTACGGTTTACCAGTTATGCAAAGGTCATTCAGAATGAAGAGGACTTTCGGGGACATTCCCAGAACATTCAAGATGTACATTTCATTTGTCATGAAAATATCTTAAATGTATGATATTTTAATCAAAATCGTTAAATCAAGAACGTTCCATGTAAAGGGTTATTTTGGGTGGAAGGATTTTCCTTCAGAATCGTCTCTGCAGGCTTCACTATTACTTCTGATGATGGGAAATGCCTCCCACGAAGGTGTTTCTTTAGGCTAAGGAACAGAAAAAAGACAAACGGGGCTAAATCCGGACTAAGGGAGAGTGAGGGATGCACATCACATTGATTCTTGTAAGATATTCAGTAACAGTATTTGCAATATGCGGCTGTGCATTATCATGGTGCACCATCCAGCCTGTTTCACGGATATGGTCTTTTTCGCCTGATTTGGACATGCAAAGTTTACAGGACATTCCTGTAGTATTGCCCAGTTATTGATGTGTATGCGGGTACAACATGCTGATAAACCTTTCCATGAATATCAAAAAACGAGATGACCATAACTATTACAGTAGAAACAACCACTTTGGCTTTTTCGGGGGTTGGTGTTGAAGGAGATTCCAATACTGAGCTTTGCTGTTTGCTCTCAGGATCAAAATGTTATAGCTAAGTTTCAACAGCAGTGAAAGAAACTCCGGTTCTTCCTCTGAATATTTTTGATCGCGTGTCACCTTCATTATGCGGTAGGCGATACCTCCAGCTTGTCCGCCTCTCGCAGGCGGGAACCAGGAGTGCCAACAAGGAAACTAGTACATCGTGTTTGTTACACATTAAGCCAACAGAATATCATAAGATTAAATTCTAGCGCGAGAAATTGTATCCGTAAAATAATTATGATCATTCTTTATTGAACAGCCCTCGTACAAAAACATTTGCCTTTAAGTAAATTTTGTAAATACTGCAAAAATATAAAAAAATCTGATGTGTTACACTCACATGACTTTCTCTACTCTTGTACAAACTATTTATACAAACGCTTATTCTCCATCTAGTTCATGTTAATCGAGATAAACATTTGCAGACTATCTTATTGCTAATTTTCTTGTAGGTGTAAGGGGAATATATATTTAAAAGGGCAATATAGAAATACAGTAGCCTTTAAGCACATACATATTTCTTTGTTCGTTTCTGAGTTATGCTGTTCACAGGCACACACACAGACACACACGGACATGTTTCCAAAATGCTTTTTTGGATTCAGAAGGTCTCAAAACATATATTTCTGGTGAAATCTTGGTATCGAATTTTTGGGTGGAATACAATACTTCCCCTACTTACTATACGTAGTAGGGAAAGTAAATATTAGCAAATCAGTGCATTTAGAAACACTGAAAGCAACTTTGCGTCGAGCATGCTCTAATTATACGAATGTCACTCAACGTCGAAGATTTTAGATCCCACGCTCAACGTCCATGCGCAGTTGGAAGCATATAGGGTAAGGGGACATGAAATCCTCGTCTCTTGTTTAAATATTACATGGCACGGTCCACACTACTAGCATAGATTCCAGCAAACAGAGTCATTCAAGGCTGTTATAATTAGCAGGCGCAGGCAGAGGTTCTTAAAATAGAGGCATATTACTTGTACAACATCGTTATATAAGTTACCAATTCTGGGTTTTCTACAGAAATTCTACAGTCCACTTTCATTATGTGTATCGGTACTCTATGGTGCAAGAAAGCGCACGATTATGCAAAACGGTATTCTTTATAATGTTAGTTTGTGAAATATAAAGACAATGGAATTAATTGTCTTCCACACAAGCCGTGTGTTGGACAGGGTTGGAAAGGTAGAATCAAGCGACTGAAAAATTCAATGCCATAGCCGGGATTTGAACCACGGAACTCCCGGTCTCCGTCCGGCTGCTCTAACCACTGAGCTACCATGGCAACATGCCGGTATGACACTAAATTCTCCAGCTGATTCGTATTTTTCCCGGTAAACCACAAGGAGATCTCAAATTGTATTGAGATGACATACCCCAATGGCGACTTACAATTCTGTAAGTACTTTTAAGTCCCGGGCTTTATAGTTTCAATTAATGGAATTAATTGTTCTTCCTCACAATCCGTGTGTTGGACAGGGTTGGAAAGGTAGGTGGTTCAAATCCCGGCTATGGCATTGAATTTTTCAGTCGCTTGATTCTATAAAGGCAATGTTTTAACATTGACAAGCCTAACCTTACTTTAAGCCTAATTTGAACAAGATCCGATTATTAGAATAAACACAACCCTCGATATATTCTTATGCGACACTAGCGCAATGTATTACATTTTCTTGCGGGAATTAGAGTTACATATTTTTTTGCTGCGTGGTTTTCTGGCTTCGCTTGGTAACTAAAACACACTTGTTTGCAGTTTCAACAATGCTGCCTTTCAGAGAGGAAAAACGTTACAGCGTTGCGCAGCTGAAAACCACGTAACACTTAGTGGCATTTTGTTGACATAAAGTGCTATCTAGTTGTTTATTTTCAGTGGAAACTGCTAGAAAGGCTTTAAGTAATAAAAGTGTTATTTGCTAAGCACTCAGTGTCTGTTGTACTCAACAGCTGAAACGCAGTAAGCTCTGAAACACGAAGATTATGACATCCCATGTGAGAATTGTAGGGTTTGTTTATAATGTGGTATTGCTTTTGTCATAAACACCCAAAAGAACACAATTAATAGATACTCTAATGAATTAATCCATCTCTTGAGAAGCTTAGCACACAAATTTCGAAGATAATGATAGGCGTTTGTTTATTTTCGGATCTGCATAGAATAATAACGTCACCTCCAGATAGCAAGCTGCAAAGGATTTGGTATTACAGAAGTTTTGCTAACAGCACACACGTGCCGTGCAAGACTTCCATTCGAGTCTATGCGTTTGGAAAATTTCACCTATTTCAAATGTGTTAAAAAAAAAAATCTGATGTAATACATTCACATGACCTTCTCTACCTTCTATCTTGTATTAGTGGGTATACCATTTATACTTACTCAAGCTTATTACTTTCTCTACTACTATAGTAAGTAGTCGGAACAGTCGGATAAACACCAAACTTGGTATATAGGTTCAATATCTTCCAGAGGTGCGACACGAAGGTTTTCAAGAAAATCCCCCCACCCCAGAGTAGCCTTTACATGGAACATTTTTCGAAAATTTTAATTTTCTTAAAAATGGCTCTAACGATTTTGATTAAAATATCATATGTATATCTCGAATTTTCTGGGAATGTCTCCAAAAGTATTCTTCATTGTGAACGACTTTTGCATAACTGGTAAACCATAAGGGATAGACAAAAGTTTACTACACAAAAAATGTAGATCGCGTTAAAATACTCAATTTATGTCATATACATTTTTTGTTGTTGAGTGAACCATTTTCGAGATATTGCTTCTTATTCCCTTACATTTTCCAATACTTATACTTTTTCTTAAATTCGTTATTCATTTTTACTTTCTCTACTACGTATAGTAAGTAGGGGAAGTATTGTATTCCACCCAAAATTTCGATACCGAGATTTCACCGGAAATATATGTTTTTAGACCCCCTGAATCCATAAAAAGCATTTTTGGAAACATATCCGTGTGTGTGTCTGTGTGTCTGCCTGTGTGTCTGTGTGTCTGTGTGTGTGTGTCTGTGAACAGCATAACTCAGAAACGAACAGTCGGATAAACACCAAACTTGGTATTTAGGTTCAGTATCTTCCAGAGATGCGACACGAAGATTTTCAAGAAAATCCCTCCACACCAGAGTACCCTTTACATGGAAGATTTTTCGAAAATTTTAATTTTCTCAAAAATGGCTCTAACGATTTTGATTAAAATATCATATGTTTAAGATATTTTTACGACAAATAAAATGTATATCTTGAATTTTCTGGGAATGTCTCCAAAAATATTCTTTATTGTGAACGACTTTTGCATAACTGGTAAACCATAAGAGATAGACAAAATTTTACCACACAGAAAATGTAGATCGCGTTAAAATACACAATTTATGTCATATACATTTTTTGTGTTGAGTGAGCCATTTTCGAGATATTGCTTGTTATTCCCTTAAATTTTTCAATACTTATTTTCTCAAATGGGAATTCGTTATTCATTTTTTTGTCTTGGATATGCAAAGAGTATTAATCTGTGGGAAAGGGAATGGTGCTGCGCCTAGCAACCAGCTATTAAGAGATATGTATGTGCTTAAAGGCTACTGTTTTTCTATATTGCCCTTGTAAATATATTTTCCCCTACATCTACAAGAAAATTAGCAATAAGATAGAGTTTGCAAATGTTTATCTCGATTTAGATGAAGTAGATGGAGAATAAGCGTTTGTATAAATACTTTGTACAAGAGTAGAGAAAGTCATGTGAGTGTAACACATCAGATTTTTTGTCCTGGTAATGCAAAGAGAATGGAATACTCCACATAGCAACCAGCTCTTAAAATATTTGACTATCCCTTAAAACCTACCATATTCCCCTTGCATCTACAAGAAAATTAGCAATAAGATTAACATCTCAATCAACATGAAGTAGATGGAGAATAAGCGTTTGTAAAAATAGTTTGTACAAGAGTAGAGATAGTCATATGAGTGTAACACATCAGATTAAATTTTAGTTATATTCATATTAAGCATGAATAAACTCACTACTGAGAAAACCTTCTCATCGTTTGCAATTTTTTCTCGTTTGGTGTGCAGTTATCCTTATTAATTTTTCCCTGGATAGGAAGAATATTTGTTTTACATAAAACACTTGAATTTACTTTGTTTCCCAACTGGTAAAAATAAATGGAAATGCAAATTCTATTTGATTTGATATTTTATACATTGCCGGAAAATCTAAGATTGAAACACATCAGATTATTTCTCAATAAAATTAAAAGTTATATAATACTTTTGCCATACTGCATTGCCATTTCAAGCAGTTTTCTGGTGATATTCTCTTCTGTTTGTTTAACGTAGTTCAAAGCCTTCTAAACGAGACTTCAGAAAACAAAACAACGCATTATTCAGACATTTACATTATCCTTTAATAAACTGTATATATCTGCCTTCTTCAACACAGATTCCCTTATTTAACGAGAATAATGTAATTTCTACAAGACATGGACAAACCGTAATGCATAAATGCAAAGATAGCACCAGTTTCTTACAGAACTTCTGTAGCATTTGGGTGAATGGTCTTTTTGTACGCAGCCTGTTTTCCCAACACATCATTCCCAAAGTCATTAATTTGTGAAAATAACCATAATACCAGAGGCGGCTTTTTAATATGGTAGCACGTTTGCGCTACAACCAAAATCCTGGCTCTCCCTTTAATGTAATAACATATACGATTCATACATTTTGGTTATCATTGTGACATGATCTTCTGGAGTGGAATTTGGCAAGCGTTGTATTGTTTGCAGGGGCCAAGTAGTGCACTCCCGGCTGCAACTCACATTGATATAATGGTGAAGTATAGGGAATGTCTAATCAAGGGAGGTGTATGGGGGGGAAGTGCGGCGCATAAGCTGCATATTTCGTCCCATACACAGAGCCATCTATTGAATTCACAGTAAATGTTTACCTCACTTCTGGTCTTCTATCTGCTTAACTGCAGCAGTTCCCTTTCAGCCTGACAGATTTTCAGAATATAACATTTCGTTCCCGGAACAACATATTAAAGTTGCCCTTCAGATATTGTCGTATGCCTCACATTTATTTATTATTTAACTTCAGAGGAGAGCTGCTACTCGCTTGCAAGAGGGATCGTTAATCAAACAAAGAACATTAATTTAAGAGGCAACGACGAGGGACGCAGCTAAAGTTAGATCACAAAGATAGTCTTACACCAACACAATTTCTGGCTGAAGGGAGAGGAAAGGGACTCTATTATACCATAATTAAAAGTTAAAAGGCGTGGATGGCACACAATTTATTGGATGAAGTTAGTTACATACCTTTGCCCATTGCCTGCCGACGAGGACATCGTGTGTTAGCAATTGCCCGACTCTCTTACCCGAAGCCTACTCACAGAGTAAATGATACTCAAGCCAAGCTAACATTCCAAGCGTCAGTAACGCCATATCCCCACCAATGAGACTGTTTCCCCTTAATCGCCCCTACTCAGACAATCTGCCCCCTCCGACCCGGTAACCAGAGAGCCACATCTCCCCCTGGCCACCGATGTCGACGCCCTCGTCGACATAAGGAAAATAAATATAATAAACATGAAAAGAACAAAATAAAATGACATACAACAATGACATACACATGTGTGATGAACCAAAAGATAACAATAATATATGTGTGGTAAGCACCCAGCCGACGATACAATGTTGCTGGGCGATAACGAGAGACGAGAGACGTAAGTGCTGTCTACTAGCATTGTTAATGCACTTATCTTTAGCATCCCGCACACGCACACACCACGTTGCCTCAGTTCACAGGCACACTACACTGCGCAGAATAGCGATGGTCTGCCGTAACTGTTTGTGGGTGAGTTTAGACAGTGCCCACAACGACGATTTGTCCTGGTGTAGAATTATCACCGCAGGTCTCTGGTGATGACAACAGGGTGGGCAGTCGCTGGCTTGGACTGCTCCCCGACATGGTGGCTCCTTATGCCACGGCAGTGTAGTGGCTGCCCGACAGCTTCCCTATGGTGTTTCTTGACTTCTGGTGTGCCCCGGGGATGCTCTTGAATTTTCTCGCTCTCCGCCACAGCGAAATACTAAAACAAAACCACCACACAATAAACAGGGTGCTCCCACAAACAATCACACATAAAAGAATGGTATGTCATGTACAATTAAAGATTTTAAAGATTAAAAAGTTTACACTAAAAATTCTTTTGACATGGGGCAAAGAAAGAGAAAAAAAATTAGTACAAATTGACATAAGAACGAAATTTTACAGATTTGCCATCCAAAATTTAACTTACAATGCTTCACAAACCAAATAAAACAGTACAACAGACTCAGAATACATGAACATGACAGAAATTAAACAACCTTATTTTGGGATCCCAATATTACATCTTAATAACCAGCTGGTATCACTAACAAAAGAAAGTAAGTGCACTTACAAGACAATCACACATGACAATGAAATGAACTCATTCACACTGACCATGGCCCAAATTACACACAACACTGACTTAACTATCTACTCAAACTAGTGTATGCATCACTACAAACTACATCCACAAAACATCTCTAAACTACGCCATGTGACATGCTTTCAACTACTATGGTCCTACTCTTGTCACCAATACAACTGCTCGTCCACATCACTATCTTTCTCATCTCATTATGATCAACACCTTTCATAATCATCATCAGTAATAGTGCAATCTCGATCATTACTTCAATCATCATCATCTTTCAATTTTCTCTTCAAAACAAAACATCTGACATAGGCATAACCTTCAAGAAATCACATTAACAATTCAGGAATGACACAAATAACATGACACTATACCGTTGCATCCACATCCTCCAAATGAAAATTAAGCTGGAAAACAGGTGGTATTAAAATTTGCTATCTAAGATGGTAATAAACTTGTTGCATAAACAGAGAGAAAAAAAATTATTTTCATTACATTCACTTCCATCCATTTAATCTCTCGTGTGAATTCATCACACACGCTATACTGGGCACGTTACAGCAACACCAATAAGCAAAATCTCTGAAAACATACAACAACTGTCGGGGTTACACTGTGGCACTTCCACCGAAGCTGACATCATCTCATCTCTTCTCATCTCTCCTCATCTCATTAACACCGTCGGGGTTACTCTTTGGCACTTCCACCGAGGCAAATCTCACATATATCACATAACCTCAAATACACACTATTCATGCAACAATTTTCTGCAAATAAAAATCACAGCATCATTATGAAACCCAAAATCAAATCGAATCAAATCAAATCATATCATATCAAATCGAATGCAACAAAACAACATCACATCATTACTCAAAACAATACTGTCACATAACATTCCTGAAAATGAAAGCTCAATTAAGCACATAGTACACATGAAACACATTCCTGCAGCATAATACAACAAACAAAACAAATGCTTTGCAGTTCCCAAAACATAATTCAAAATTTAAATTACACCCACAATAATAATACACTTGTAATTTAGCAGAGACATTCATATCATATATTCCTGAAAAGTAAAGCTTAATTAAGCATCAGAAACTCAGACTTTACAGTCTATAAGGACCCACAGGATCATAGTAAGGGTAAAGGCGTGACACATGAACACTCTGATGTTTGGTACGGGGAGCATGAGGTCGACCAACAAGGTAGGTAACAGGAGTGATCTGTCGGATAATTTCAAAAGGGCCAATATATCTATGTAACAACTTTGTACATTTACCTTTCTTCCTAATGGGAGTGAAAACTTTAACTAATTGACCTACATTATAAACCACATCTCTATGTTTAGCATCAAATGCTTCTTTTTGCTTCACCTGCTGCTTTGTAATGTTAGCAACAGCAACCTCTCGTGCCTTCTGAATCTCTTTCCATGTCTGTCTCACAAAAAGGTCATTAGACGTAGCTTGTAGCTGAACCTGGTTAGGTAAAGAAGGTTCTCGACCATATATCAAGAAAAAGGGTGAAAATTTAGTAGACTCTTGAACACTCGAGTTATATGAAAAGATGACATAGGGCAATATTGAGTCCCAATTCTTCTGATTATTATCCACAAAATGGCTGAGCATGTTTAAAAGGGTTTGGTTAAATCTTTCAGTAAGTCCGTTGCAAGCTGGATGATAAGCACTGGTGAAATTGGAAGACACTGATAAAGATCTCAACAATTCTTGTGTCACCTCACTTAAGAAAACTGAGCCACGATCAGATAACAAGGCAGCAGGGGCTCCATGCTTACAGATGATGTTATGCAAAATAAATTTAGCAACTTGAGGGATTGTTGCTGAAGAAAGCGACGCAGACTCGACCCAGCGAGAAGCATACTCGGTCGCAACGACAACATACTTGTGTCCAGAATTGGAGCGTGGGAGAGGCCCAAGCAAATCAATACCCCACCGCTCGCCTACAGATGTAACCGGAATTGGTTGTAATAAGCCTGCTGGTTTGTGATTCTTCGGTCCCTTTCTTGTTTGACAGCTGGGACAGGTTCGGACAAAATGTTCAATATCTTTCTTCATACCAACCCAGTAATACCTGGAGTGAATTTTGGCAAATGTTTTCGAGAATCCTAAGTGGCCTGAAAGAGGATCATCATGACATGAAGAAAGAATTTCATGTTTTAGAGCTTCTGGAATAACCAGCAGATGGAGAGGGCCAGTGGAGCCAGCATTTTTACGATAAAGAACACCTGATTTGAGTGTGTAGTTGGAAACTTGTCTCTGAAGCTTAGCAGGGGCCGACGGAGGATCATGGAGAGCATTAATAAGCTCAAGTAACCCAGTATCTTTCTTCTGATGGTCAGCAACTTCAACTGATGACAGCAAACATGTGGGGAGTTCATCAAGCTGTTCAAGATCACTTTCTGTAGGTTGTAACACAGGAAATCTCGATAGAGTATCAGCATCATGATGTTTCTTGCCAGATTTATAAGAAATGGTATAATCAAACTCTTGCAATTTCAAACTCCATCGTGCCAAACGCCCAGTCAAATCTTTCAAATTATTTAAATAACAAAGGGAGTGATGATCAGATACAATATGAACCTTGTAGCCATAAACAAAACTGCGGAAGTGGGTAAGTCCAAACAGGATGGCCAACAATTCCAACTCAGGAACACTGTAATTACGTTCACATTTAGATAGTGTCCTTGAAGCATAGCCCACTGGTTTCAACACATTATCAATCTTCTGATACAACACTGAGGCAACCCCTAATCCACTGGCATCAGAGTGTAGTTCGGTATAAGCACCAGGAGTACAGTGAGCTAAGACAGGGGCCGAAACCAATAAGTCTTTCAAATTTTGAAATGCAGTTTGCTGATCAGATCCCCAAATAAAACTTTGATTCTTCCTAGTTAACTGAATTAGAGGTTGAGCAATATTAGCATAGTCCTTGATGAATTTCCTGTAAAATTTAAACAATCCCAAAGCTTTTCTCACATCTCGAACATTTTTAGGACGAGGCAAATTTTGAATGGAAACAACTTTGTCAGAATCAGGTGAAATGCCATCTTTAGAAACTTCAAAGCCTAAGAGTTTAATCTTTTGCATGGCGAAGAAACATTTTTCTGGTTAAGTTTAAACCTGTGGTGATCCAGACGTTGAAAAACAGCCTCAAGATTTTGCAACAACTCCTCAAAAGTTTTAGCAAAAACAACAATGTCATCCAGATATGCAATAGCCTTTTTAGAATTCAAATCGCCTAACAACTTGTCTGCGATGTAACTGAAAAACCTAGGGGCATTTGCCAACCCAAAACTCAAGCGTGTAAATTGATATTGACCCTGAAAAGTGACAAAAGAGGTGTACTTCTGGCTATCCTTTGCAATAGGTACCTGAAAGTATGCTGACAGTAAATCTAATGAGACAAACCATTTAGCCTCCCCCAAATAACTTAACAAATCATCTATCAATGGTAAAGGGAAAGAGGTGATCTCTGTAACAGCATTCAATTTTCTATAGTCGACACAAAATCTCATGGAGCCATCTTTCTTTTTGACAAGTACTACAGGAGAAGCCCAGGAGGACTGCGATTCCTTGATAATGCCAGCATCTTGCATCTCTTTAACTTGCTCAGCAATAATTTCCTTTTGTTTATGAGGAACTCTATATGGTCTTTGCTTAATTGGCTTAGGGTCATTTACTTTGATATCAAATTCTGCAACATCCGTAGTACCAAGTTCTTGTAATGTTGTGGCAAAAAGATCACTATATTTCAATAACAAAGCATGTAAGTCAGCCTTTTGGGTTTCCAAGAGTTTACCATTAACATTAAAATTACAATTTGGAGCTGGCAGAGGAGTAACATCGGATGACAAAACAAAATTACTCTGAACGAGTGCAACATCATAAGCTTTAGCTAAGACTGTATTTGCAAACAATGTTTGTGGAACTGAAGTATTATTATGCACTGGAATAGTAAGTTCAGAGGCAGAATGACACAATAACGGTGGAATGGAAAGATTCTTCTTTTGCATTATGTTAAGAGCAGGTTCACACATAACCTCATTACTAATGGCTGACAAAGGCTTAACTGATATATAGCATGTAGACAGAGGTGGAATTTTAACATCATGCATAACTGCCATTTTAACACCAGAATCTGCACAATCATCATCTTGGAGAGGGTTTACTGCCATATCAACAAAAGGTCCTTGTGTTAGAGTTATTGGTATACTGAACGCATCATTCTTAGAAGATTTCAAGGTTATCAGATTATGTGCATAGTCAATTATAACATCATGGGTCTGCAAAAAGTCATTGCCTAAAATCAAATCATGGGACAACTCTTTCACAACTAGTACATCCTCCTGAAAAAGAACATCATTAATATGGAAATCTAACACAGCGTGGTAAGGTGCATCAAGTAACTTGTTTCCTGCAGTGCGGAGCATCATCTATATAGGTTTTAATGTAGAATGATCAAGAACATGTGCAGCATTCACAATACTCACTGCGCTTCCTGTATCGAGCAAGATGGAGAGCTCTGTCTGGGCAATACGACCAGGAACTTGTAATATCTGACCTGATAATGCAGACACATCCCGTTGAGGTGTAGCTATGTCCCGTTGAGGTGCAGCCATGCTGGTGGGTGGTGGTGGTGCTGCTGCTGCTACGTCTCGTCGCGCGAGGCTCGGCGCCAGTCGTTTTTTTTTACTGCAGGAGGCGGCTCCGGCAAAAGCGAGCCAGGTGGCCCTGCCTGTTGCATCTATAGCAGGTGACGGGTGGATCCCTCCGGTTGAAGTCAGCTGACCGTGGAAGCTGTGAATGCTGGGAAGTTCTCTCCGGAGGTGGTAACTGAAACTGGTTAACTCTGTTACATAACTGTTCCACACGATCAATCAG
Source organism: Deroplatys truncata (assembly GCA_030765065.1). Lineage (NCBI taxonomy): Eukaryota > Metazoa > Arthropoda > Insecta > Mantodea > Mantidae > Deroplatys > Deroplatys truncata. The sequence continues at coordinate 142,863,696 of CM060985.1, read as the reverse complement.
CTGATGCATAGGATCGATAGGTACGCCCACAAGAGAAGAAGCCTGAGAAGAAGCTGGTAAAGTAACAGCAGGAACAGATGCAGTATTAAATAGAACAGAGGGTGGCGTAACCACTGCAGCCTGAGATTGAGCAGGCACTAAATGTTCACGGTTCTGCATGTAAAACTGTGCTTTGTCCACTCGTCGAATGATTTGCATTACCTCATCAACAGTTTGAGGATTTAATGGCAATAAAGATTGTACATACAGAGGTCTAAGACCTTTAAGCAAGTGTTTAATTTGTTCCAACTGCAACATAGCTGGGTTGACTTGGTCACATAAAGATAGCACGTTATAGATGTAACTAATAACAGGTTCATCATCCAACTGTACCCGCTGTCTGAGTTTCATTTCCAGAATATCACTCTGGTTTGTTATCTGAAATGCATTTAAAAATTGTGTAGACAAGAAAATCCAATCATGGTGAGGGTGCCGATGGCGAAAAGTTTGAAACCAGAATGCAGCAGTATCTCGTAAATAGCATGGAAAGCATTTCAATTTCATTTCTTCTGACCAGCCATTAGCAGCAGCGACCATTTCAAAGTTCTGCAGAAATTCATGCGCCGACATCCTACTGGAATTCTCAAAGTACGAGGGGTCAATGACCGGGCGGCAGACAGCTGATTGCGGTGCATTGGCCACGAGAGGCGGATTAGACATCGCTAGTAACTGAGTAACAACAGGCGTACTAACACTGGACATAGATTCTACTTCACTGTGCTCGCTAACTGGAGCAATTGCTATATCAGATTTCTGTGCAGTACGTCGCTTAGGCATGATTGCAGCACAAAAGTTTACGCAACCAGTAAACAAACAGTATGACTAAGCAATACAGATTACACCAAACTAAACACTTATAGCATCACATGAATGTAAGTAGCAAGATCAGAACATAGCCAAATAAAACAGTTGCAGAAAGAATACAATTAAGCGCCCGCGGCGAAATATCAGAAAATCATACCAACACGCGTCTACACAAGCCACTTGGACACAATACCAAGATTTTTAATCAGAATGAACACATGGAAGAAAACAAAATGATAGCTTCAGTGAGAAACCTCGAACTGGAAGTTAAAAAAAACCACGTCACACCTACTGTGACCACCGCTAAGATTCTCAAAAGGAGCAGAATACAGACTTGTAATTTATACTAGCACACCAAACTTCTCTTTTGTCTTTTTTTGTCTTAAAACAAATGTATCTGACCTGATATACACACGCAAATAAACGCGCCAAAACACGTGCTGAGGAAGACTGGTTTCACAAGCTAAAATTATTGCTGAAATGCATGACCACGCGGGAATTACATAACACACGTGCGTACATAAAAGTTACACGAAAAATGACCCAGAAAAGTGCAGTAAATAGCTAGAAATCACAATCACTGGAATATAAAGTTATACGTTTCCAAACCACTGCTAATAAGCACAGAAAACAAGATTTGCAAACAGATAGCCAACACGTGACGAGCACATTTCAAACTACAACTATCTCGCTCGTTTCACAACTCAACTTTCACAAAAACATTTTTTTTGAAAACAACCAGCACGAACCACTTAGCACAGCAATACAATTTAAAAGAAATGAAGCCAAAACAAGGGGAAAATGGAGTCAGAAGTTTTAGCGTCACGCCGGCAGACAATGGAAAAATACAAAAATGAGCTCAAAATTAAAATTTCGAAACCAGACTTTCAGATATGATGGAAACAAAATTTAGAAGAAGAGAATCACAAATTAAAGTATAAAAATCCTTACCCTTTAGCCAGAAACAAATTTTACATTTTTTCGCGACCACGTGGAGAAACACAAACCGTTATATTTGGAGGGAGAAAAAAAAATTTGCACTTAAAATCTCAAAACAAATCAAACCAATTACTCGGCGCCACCGCCAATTTGTCGTATGCCTCACATTTATTTATTATTTAACTTCAGAGGAGAGATGCTACTCGCTTGCAAGAGGGATCGTTAATCAAACAAAGAACTTTAATTTAAGAGGCAACGACGAGGGACGCAGCTAAAGTTAGATCACAAAGATAGTCTTACACCAACACAATTTCTGGCTGAAGGGAGAGGAAAGGGACTCTATTATACCATAATTAAAAGTTTAAAGGCGTGGATGGCACACAATTTATTGGATGAAGTTAGTTACATACCTTTGCCCATTGCCTGCCGACGAGGACATCGTGTGTTAGCAGTTGCCCGACTCTCTTAACCGAAGCCTACTCACAGAGTAAATGATACTCAAGCCAAGCTAACATTCCAAGCGTCAGTAACGCCATATCCCCACCAATGAGACTGTTTCCCCTTAATCGCCCCTACTCAGAAAATCTGCCCCCTCCGACCCGGTAACCAGAGGGCGTCTAAACAAGACTAACATCTGTGCACATGCCACAATATACTCTTTTATTGAAGAAAAGAAACTGATTATACAACTTTCCCCAATGTATAGTACTGAAGAATTTAAAAACACAACTGGGGTTGTTCCACTAATGGAGTTTTTCAGGGACAATAATTTATGTTCCACTTTTAGTGAATCTGTTAAACTAATAAGTGTCATTCTAACAATCCCCATGACAACATATGAGGCAGAAAGATACTTCTCTACTCAAAAGGATTAAAACATTTCTACGTAACACAATGTCTAAGAAGTGGTTATCTGTGTTGGCCATGCTTTCCATTGAAAGGGATTCTATCATGCAGATCAAGAGCTTCAATGAGCTTGTCATCGATAAGTTTGTTGGCAGGAAGTAGAGAAGGGCTGATTTTCTCCAAAATAGGTGAATGCTATATGCTACACTGTTTATGAACTGTGCATGTGTTATATATTGTGAATTCCCATTTCTTGTTTATTTGCGTAAATTAATCAGCCTATAGTGAGAAACTTATTCCGTATTTCAAATTGCAAGGATAATTTTGTGAACCACCAAAGTTCAGAGTCACCAACCGCCCCTGCATAATACACTCTTTTTACTTTCTCTACTACGTATAGTAAGTAGGGGAAGTATTGTATTCCACCCAAAAATTCGATACCGAGATTTCACCTGAAATACATGTTTTGAGACCCCCTGAATCCAAAAAAGCATTTTTGGAAACATGTCCGTGTGTATGTCTGTGTGTCTGTCTATATGTCTGTCTGTCTGTGAACAGCATAACTCAGAAACGAACAGTCGGATAAACACCAAACTTGGTATTTAGGTTCAGTATCTTCCAGAGATGCAACACGAATGTTTTCAAGAAAATCTCCCCACCCCAAACTACCCTTTACATGGAACATTTTACGAAAATTTTAATTTTCTCAAAAATGGCTCTAGCGATTTTGATTAAAATATCATATGTTTAAGATATTTTCATCACAAATAAAATGTATATCTTGAATTTTCTGGGAATGTCTCCAAAAGCATTCTTCATTGAGAACGACTTTTGCATAACTGGTAAACCATAAGAGATAGACACAATTTTACTACACATAAAATGTAGACCGTGTTAAAATACACAATTTATGTCATATACATTTTTTTGTTGAGTGAACCGTTTTCGAGATATTGCTTGTTATTTCCTTAAATTTTTAATACTTATTTTCTCAAATGGGAATTCCGTATTCATTTTTTTGTCTTGGATATGCAAAGAGTATTAATCTGTGGCAAAGGGAATGGTGCTGCACCTAGCAACCAGCTATTAAGAGATATATCTGTGCTTAAATGCTACTGTACTTCTATATTGTCCTTGTAAATATATATTCCCCTTACATCTACAAGAAAGTTATCAATAGGATAGTCTGCAAATGTTTATCTCGAATAACATGAAGTAGATGGAGAATAAGCGTTTGTAAAAATAGTTTTACAAGAGTAGAGAAAGTCATGTGAGATTTTTTCTAAGTAATCACTGATGGAGACTGGACCGTAAAACAGACCTACTTTCAGTCCAAAAGTGATGACCTCGCACAGGTAGAAAAAAAGAAAGAAAAAGAGAACGAATTTGCGTGGAGAATTCAGACTCTGAATCTTTGTGTTTCCAACAACAAAAGTTGCTGAAAAGCTTTGAGTTCACCTTTTGTTTGTTAATCCCTGTCAGGTCACCTTTGAACCTAGCTGCTTTTGTTTCCACAGGTGATTTGAAAATCTGGACCTGACAGCGCAAACCTTTGATTAACGAATAAGAAACATTTGCCGTGAAATAGTTCATGCTACTCTGTAACTGTACAACTGCGATTCGGAATAAAATTTAAACTTTTGAACCAACCAACGTGAGTAATTCTATTAACTGTGTAGTCGGGATTCAAAGAACAAAATTTAAGCTTTTGAACTAACCAAGGTTAATAATTCTGTTAACTGCAGAGTGCCAATTCAGAATAAGACCTTTGGACCAATCAACGTTAATAATTGTTTTAATTGTGTAATATGATTCGAAATACAAGTTAACCTTTGAACTAACCAACGCTAATAATTCTGTTCACTGCGCAGTTGCGATTCAGAATTAAATTAAAGTTTTAATATACCATAAAACTACGTAACTGTGGTTCAAATGCACCTTCAAACCAAAATAAATCTAATGCAGCCACTGTGGCATTTAGTACACTTTGATCAGTTATGAAGTAAAGCTTCCATGCCTTTGCCATTTATCGTGTGGCTGTTACGTACTTGCAATAAAATCTCCCAACTATGGTCCTGTTTTGATTTAGTATGGTATTTTCTACATGGACGAAAGTTGGCAACAATAAGCCAATGTTTAATAAATGCGGTAAATCTACGACACGGGACCACCGGCTTTACTTCCCTTCAGAAGGAAGCCATGCTAAAGATTTTTACGCTTGAAAAAATTCATCGCCCTCCACCGGGTTTGAGACGCGACCTCGAGATTTAGAGGATACCACGGAGGACGACAAAAGTTATGGAGCTACTTTCATCATTCTAAATATTTTGCCTTTTTAGTCCACGACTAAAGATAAAGGAAGTAGGGTATTCAAACAAAGAATTCAATATCGAGATTTCAACAGAAGTTCTCGTTTTGAGACATTAGAATCCAAAGAAGAAATAAGTATCTTGAAGATGCAGGGAGTATCCCAATCTTCTTAAAAATTCTTCTAACCATTAATATTAAGATCTACAAGTTATAAGTATTCGCGTCGCAATTAAAATGTATTTCGTGAACGTTCCACAAAATATCTAATGGAGTCCTTTTCTCTCTCATTAAAATTTATTTAATTGGGAAACCAAATAGAGACGTAAAGTATACATGTGGTTAAAATATACAGTTTATGTCAAATAAAATGTTAGCAGCATCAAGTATATCCACTTTTATCGCTTTAAATGTTTTAACATTTTAAACGCTATATTTTGAAATGTTAAGTTTACCTTGAACATTTTAGCTCCTGTTTGGACAGTTGGCTGTTATCATGACCTTCTGTATCAACAACAAAATGCATACTACATTATAGGGACCATCATGGTTAACACCATCAAGTAAAGAAACGCTTTTAGACAGTCGTTGCGTAACCACTTTTTAATTATTTTAATATCGAAGTGTCATTAATTTTGGCATCCATAATTTAGCGCCCCTAAAGTTAGATTATAAATACTGTAAATGTAAATTCCAACTATTTATTTATTATAAAAGTTCACAACATAAGTATTTAAATTGGAAATGCTTCAGGCTGATCACCCATCCTGGCTGTTCTCTCTGGTCCATAGGCTGTCCTCCCTGATCCCAAGCCTGGGGGTGGAGTGGAAGCCCTAACAACGAGTATGTTAAACAAAGAAAGAAAAATAACATTAGAAATATTGATATATTCTTTATTTTCTTGTTATTTTCTACAGTTATGCGGTTAACCTTCTAGGTCTCATCCCTGTAGCATACCATCTTGCTTCGTCAAGTGTCCACAGAGGACTTAGTGCCAGGCGACTGTATCTCTGGCAGAATACTCGATGTTATATCTATTTACATGTTTGCTATTGTTTTAGACCTAAGGCGGCCTGAACTTCCCGAATGCGGGACACAGATGTTACCGCCATCCAATCTCATTCTTGATTTACTTCTTTTTTCTTTTTCTTTTAGTTCCATTTTTTAACTACATTGGTCTTATTGGCGACCTTTCCTTTGGAACTTATTGCGTATTGGCAAGTGTTAACTAGTATTCTCTTGACGTTGGGTTTATTACACTTTTTAGGTTGTATTCACTAGATCACACACACATTCACACTCTGATTCATACTTCCAAACTCTGGGGAGGATTGGGAATAATCTTGGTTCGAGAAAAATTCCCACCCCAGCCGGGAATCGAACCCAGGACCCCTCGCACAGCAGACAGGTGCTTTATTCTCTTTGAATAGTAGAGGTTTTCGAGCAATTGTCTTGTAGGAAACACGTTTTAAGCACTCAGCCTGTAGACAGTCTTGGTTTCTCGCGCTTAAGGTGCTTTTGTGTGTGTGTTTTTGGTCTCTTGTTACGTGAATAATTTATGGAATAGCATGCAAATAAACGGTAATAATGGTTACAGAACGCCGTGTTACTATTAATCACACCTTTAATAAACAATATCGCTAATTTAGTTTGATTCTTTTGCGTATTGAAATGCAGGTAAAAACATTACGACTGCAATTTAAGCTTATGAGCCGATAAATGAAGAAATGTGTTTATATTTCAGGCTTACTGTTTATACTGCCCAATGCGGGAGGCGTAAGTAGCTTAGCGCCGGCCGGCGTTTGGAATTTTGGCGTTTTGCTTTATACATATAGCTAATTAAGTTGGGATAAAAGCCGAATGGAAACCGGCAATGATATTTTTTGCTGCGCGCCGTTAATCACTATTATGATTATTAATTGCGTATTCTAATTACAAGTCAGACTAAACTAATACTGAGGCGGGGGAAGTAATCGGCAAGTTCAGCCGCGGAAGTAGATTCTAACCACAGGGCAAGAACAAGCCTGTAATTTGTGGTTTTCCAAGTTTGCTTGCGTCGTTACCCGAGGGTTGTCCAAAGTCTCGCTGCGGTTAAATGTTCACGAGTGCGGCGCATTAAATAGAGCCCTGGTTTTGATCTACGAGGGGCACTATTTATATTTTGTGCCTAGTAATTAAAACAAAGTACTTTCTGATTGAAACCTGCTTTATGGTTTTTAAAATATTCTCCTTTATGATCAATACACTTTTGCTTCCGTTTGAACCACTTGTCAAAGTATTTATTCCAGTCTTCTTGAGACACCTCCAAAACATGGTTTTTGAAGGCATCAACAGCTTCTTCTGCCAACGAAAATCGTTGTCCACGCAATTTATTCTTGATGTTCGGGAACAAAAAGAAGTCATTGGGTGCCAAATCAGGACTGTATAGCGGATGACCCATCAATTCTATTTTTGAGCCTTCAAATACTCTGTTGTTAGACGAGATGTGTGTGCGCTCGCATTGTCTTGATGAAGAACGATCCTACGGTTCTTGTTGGTTTTCCTTACTTCACCGAAGATTTCCGGCAAACAAATGGTTGTGTACCATTCGGCATTGACCATTTTACATTCCTCTAAAGGCACTGTTGCCACATGAACAGTTTTGCTAAAAATGCAGGCGACCATTTGCTTCGAAGTGCTTCGAGTGCGAACAACTTTTGTTGGATTTGCTTCATCTTGAAACACCCATACAGTCGACAGCTGTTTACGTATAGATCCACGATTCGTCACCTGCTACAATCATATATGCGTCTTTTGAGGCATTGCCATTGTATTTCTTGAGCATTTTTGCACACCAATCGACACGAGCATCTTTATGAGATTGCGTCAAATTATGTGGGATCCAACGAGAGCAAACCTATTTTACGGCTAAATAATCATGCAATATTTTATATGTGCTGGTGGTACTAATGCCTAGGGTTGCCTCAATCTCACAATATGTCGCATGACGATCTTTCATTATTGGTTTTTGCACAGCATCAATGTTTTCTGGCACAACAACTGATTTTGGACAACCTTCACGAACTTCATCATTGAGCGAACGGCGGCCACGATTAAATACGTTATACCAGCGTTTCACAGTGGCAAAGGATGGAGTTTCGTCGCCAAATATGGAAGTTAGTTGATCGATGCACTCTTGTCTTGATAATCCACGTCGAAAGTTGTAATAAATCATTGCACGAACATTTTCACGAGTTAATTCCATGTTTTTTGTTGACACACAATTTTCAAGTTAGCGTAAACAAAATGAATGACGCTCTATTGACAAAAAGATTGAAGTAGATTATAGTAAAACATGTCAGATGGCACCTACAACATTCAGGGTTGCCAAGGCTCAAAATATAAATAATGCCACTGTTACGCTTTACGTGAAAAAGTTAGTGAAGGGATGCCAAATTCCAGCAGCATATTAAATTTAATGATCGTAGGTGTACACATAGATTTTAATTTTAGGTACCTTCTTTCTATGTCGGAAACAATACACCAAAATCATCATCATAAATACCGGTTTGGGCCTAAGCTCCGTTTGGGCTACACAGATCTACAGCTGATCTCCCCGTCACTTTTTTGGTCTTTGTACAGTTCTTCTACCAGCTGGATTGTAATTTAACACTTGGAGAGGATTATATACGACGTCATTTTGTGAAGGGCAATACACCATTCATCTCTATTGTTTTCTATCATTTCTACTGTATTTGTAATTCTTTATATCCTGTTTCCTTATATCTTCATTCTTTTGATTATCCAACAGAGTGTATCCAACCATTGGACGTTACAATTTTATCTCAGATGTCTCAAAATATTTTATTTATATTTACTTATGAGGGTCCATACTTCTGTTCATATATCAGGACTGGAACCGCCAGAACTTAACTGATTATACTTTAGGAGATTATTAATATAATTTTATACTCTGTAGGAAATTGTACACCGTAAATAATTGAATTGGAGTGTTTATTTTACCATGTAATTCAATTTTTTTTCTCTCGCGTAATTTACCTCTAAATGGCCTCTTTTTTGTGATGATATTTCTAATTTATATCCTTTACTTTCTCTACTACGAATAGTAAGTAGGGGAAGCATTGTATTCCACGCAAAAATTCGATACCGAGATTTCACTGGAAATATATGTTTTGAGACCACCTTTTGGAAACATGTCCGTGTGTGTCTGTGAACAGCTTAACTTAAAAACGAACAGTCGAATAAACACCAAACTTGGTATTTAGGTGACACGAAGGTTTACAAGAAAATACCACCTCCCCAGATTACCCTTTTACATGGAACATTTTTCGAAAATTTTAATTTTCTCAAAAATGGCTCTAACGATTTTGATTAAAATATCATATGTTTAAGATATTTTCATGACAAATGAAATGTATATCTCGAATTTTGTGGGAATGTCTCCAAAATTATTCTTCATTGTGAACGACTTTTGCATAACTGATAAACCATAAGAGATAGACAAACTTTTTTACACAAAAAATGTAGATCGCGTAAAAATACACAATTTATCATATTCATTTTGTTGTTGAGTGAACCATTTTTGAGATATTGCTTGTTATTCCCTTATATTTTCCAATACTTATACTTTTTCTCAAATTCTTTATTCATTTTTTTTGTCCTGAACATGCAAATAGAATGGAATACTCCACACAGCAACCACCTCTTAAAATATTTGACTATCGCTTAAAGCCTAAAAATTCCCCTTGCATCTACAAGAAAATTAGCAATAAAATTAACATCTCGATATCTCGATTAACATGAAGCATATGGAGAATAAGCGTTTGTAAAAATAGTTTATACAAGAGTAGAGAAAGTCATGTGGGTGTAACACATCAGATTTTTCATATTATACTGAATAAATATAATTTCCTCTGTAAATTATTTTCTGTATCAGTGAATACTACCTGGGCCTCAGCAAATAGTGCATATAAAATAATTCGGCCTGCGATTTTATGATGAATAAATTATCCTAAAAGCTTTTTGAGAAGTTTTGCATACACTATCCTTGATTTTTCTACCAATTTCAAACTACTGCATCCGGATGTGGCTAGTTCTACTCCTTATTTACGAATTTTCTGTGTAAGTTTCGTTTTTCTGAGCTTTCTTATACTCTTAAGGATAATTTTGGCTCTCTGTTCCGTATAGTTTATTTTAAACAAGAAGCGACTTGTGGGGTACTTGGAGGGACATGTTTCCTTGTGGTTGCCATGGTAACCTCCCCTCCGCTTTTGATTTTGTCGGTAAGCTTCTATCACTTTCCTTTTCCTTAGAACACAAGCTGGACTTTGAAGGTAGCATATTGTCATACTGTATCGCACTACGTGCTTTCATGCTGCCTGCTAGCTTTGTAACACAACCTGGCAGCGCTGTTCTCCTACGTCCCTGCTATAAGTGAACTGTCGCAAATAGCTTTTTGTTTAAACTCTACTGTATAATCCGTTATCCATTAAAGAAAAACATTCGCATTGTTAAAAGAAACATTCGCACGCTAATAGGTGTCATACAGTATGCAAACACACTTAACAGGCGAGTACCACACCTTCAATTATACTAAATTTGTGGTAAATACACCATATTTACTCCACTAAAACAAAACACCAGAGTAGAAAGAATGTAGGTTTAATACGAGCATAACTGCAATGTATGGAGGTAGCACCGAAATTATGCTTTTCATTGGAGCTGTTTGGAAGCACACTTCTGGAAAGAAAGGACACTTTTTTGCCACGGGCTACCTGGCCTCAGGTAGGAATTCAACGTACATTTTAACACAACCAGTCCTCACTCGAGGGTAATTATGCGGAGTTTCATCAAGTTCAGGATCACAAGACAGTGTAAAACGTGTACCCGTACGTGATGAAAAGTACTCTGGCAGAGGTTTTATAAGAATTTCAAATGTTTAGGATTTATAAAAAAAATTCTGATGTGTTACACTCACATGACTTTCTCTACTCTTGTACAAACTATTTTTACAAACGCTTATTCTCCATATGCTTCATGTTCATCGAGATATCGAGATGTTAATTTTATTGCTAATTTTCTTGTAGGTGCAAGGGGAATATGGTAGCCTTTAAGCGATAGTCAAATATTTTAAGAGCTGGTTGCCATGTGGAGTATTCCAGGACAAAAAAATTGAATAACGAATTTGAGAAAAAGTATAAGTATTGGAAAATTTAAGAGAATAACAAACAATATCTCAAAAATGCTTCACCCAACAAAAAAAATGTATATGACATAAATTGTGTATTTTAACGCGATCTACATTTTTTGTGTATAAAAATTTTGTCTATCTCTTATGGTTTACCAATTATGCAAAAGTCGTTCACAATGAAGAATACTTTTGGAGACATTCCCAGAGAATTCGAGATATACATTTCATTTCTCATGAAAATGTCTGAAACATATGATATTTTAATCAAAATCGTTAGAGCCATTTTGAGAAAATTAAAATTTTCGAAAAATGTTCCATGTAAAGGGTAATTTGGGTTGGGGGTATTTTCTTGAAAACCTTCGTGTCGCATCTCTGGAAGATACTGAACCTAAATACCAAGTTTGGTGTTTATCCGACTGTTCGTTTCTGAGTTATGCTATTCACAGACACACAGACGGACATGTTTCCAAAAATGCTTTTTTTGGATTCAGGGGGTCTCAAAACATGTATTTCCGGTGAAATCTCGGTATCGAATTTTTGGGTGGAATACAATACTTCCCCTACTTACTATACGTGGTAGAGAAAGTAAATATGAAAACTATTATACAATATTAGCCAAAACATAAAAGAAATAACACATTTTGATTTATTATGTAATGTTTTTCATGTCACATAATGTCAAATTTACCAGAATTCCAGTTGTTTGAGAGACCTAATCTTAGGCACTAAAATCTACATTGTAAAAGGGAACGTCATTGTTTTCGTTTCTTTATTTGAAACGAGGTTCATTTCGACTCTAATTTTAGCTTGATTACAATCATAGTTTAAGGATAAGGATAGGATTAGAGAAGGAATAGAATTTCAGCAGTATGGTCAGGACTGGCCTATTGAGCCTTTCTCCGGGAGGAAGGGATGAGGTGAGAGAGCACGAAAGGCGGCCAGATATGATGACAGGTGAAGCGCAGCGGTGTCCCTAACGTTTCCAGATATAGCATCCCCGAATGGCACTTTGATGTTCCCTTCTGTGCGCATGGACAGTGGAGGGTTCCGACCCCTTCAGCTGCCGAAGTGCGGGCGTGGCGAACCCTTAGCACTCGTGATACGTCTGACGTTACTACAAGTACGCCGGATTGGGTTGGACTCGGCGGGGCATTGGTTCCCGATACCCATGGGAGATTGAGATTGGACCCCTGGCTGGTTTTCCGCCCAGGCGTAGTTGTGAGATGCATAGATATTCTCCGGCAGCAACCATGAGTGAGAGCTGGTAGACGATGGCTAGATACATTCGCCCCCTGATAGGATTTTCCCTATTGGGCTGACGCGTATGGCGTATCCATTTCCGTTCTGTGAAGCGGAACGTGTAACTGAATAGCTTTACTCACTCCATTTTAGCGAAGCAGGGGGCGGGTTTTAAATTAGGTACCGTCGTAATGATAAACCTCACGGATTTTATACCCTGGGTCTTGATTATTCTTTCTGTGCGCAAGGACAGATTTCGGCAGAAGATCCATTTCCAGGGAAAAATCAGTTCTCTCCTCAAAACGTATCCTGTCCCTGTAACCCTGAAAGATGAAAGGAAATGAGGCACAGGAAAATTTGCGGTAGTGTATAATCCAGCCCAGCATGGGAAAACCGCGAAAAAAGCCAAGGTCAGACGTTACCGCTATTTCAAAATTTGCGGAGCTATGAAACGTTCTTATAATGCGCAGAAACTTGGTGGAGTGGAACTGTTTATAATGTTTGCCTAAGACAGAGGAAATATCCCATCAGACACAATAATCCAATATCACGTTTCACCAGAAATGTAGCCTCTGAGGCCCCGAATACTCATTAACGGGCATAGGAATTCTTACTATCTATTCAGCGAGTTTTAATTAAGGGCTGTAGCTACTGCCAGGGGTACACAGTATGCTGAACTCATGCCGCACGTTGAGATAGATGTGTTGTTTACGTAATTTATTAAGCTTCATGCATTGGAAGCGTAACTTGAAGTATTGTTCTTGGAGTTACTTTGTTTAAGAAGTTTGCAACACGCTTTGGGCGTCGGTTTTTTAAATTTGTTGATTACGAAATAGTTACTGTTATTACGCAATATGCTGCTACGAATGAGAAGCTGATTTAAAGATGTGTTTTTGTTGTTACACTCCAAGTTTTACACTATAATATTTAAGTTTGTTATTAAAACTGCTTCTATATATTACTTATGTTTGAATTTTCCTCGGCAGCGTCAGTAATGTTTGTAGAGTCATGTATTTCTTAGGCAGGGCGTGGTGTAAAAAAAATGTACACTTACACAGATTTTTAAGTTTTTAAACCTCACTTCTTTTATTTATCCTTTGCACAATTTAATAAAGCACTACACTTTTTAAGAGCTATGAGATTCTTTAATACTTTCACTTAGCGCGTATACATATTTTACGATTCACACGTAATATTTGTGTAGAGAACACCTCTTCCATCTGGTCACTACCAAGGTTTGCCAGCAACTGAACATGTTTCAACCGTTAAACCTGTAAGCTTCGGTATTTCAAATCTCTGATTGGCTAATTCTAGTCCAATAGAATATCTGCATTTTACTTAAAGCTTTTCTTTGCTGTTGATTGGCTAATTTTAAACTGTTACTGAAATTACATATCGTTGCTCTAATCATGACTAGTAACTTTCAAACTCTCAAACTCATTATTGCTACAAGGTTACCTCATTGTTAGCAACTTAAAACTTATTATTCTCACAGCTCTTACATTATTAAATTATATAATGCATTCACATAACATTCCACCCAATATATAAGCATTTACAAAGACTGTTACATACATTTTAAATAATTATTACATACATATTGTTTTAAGGCGGGCTGTTATTGAATTTACTTATTATAAAATACAATTGAAATTATTCAGGTATTAAAATACTGCCTCAACGTGACACAGTGGAAAACAGCCAAAAGACTTTCCTCTGTTGCGCTTCTTTACCTCTGATTTGCCTCAGACCAAGTAATCACTACCTCGTTCCAGTAGCATAAATCCTACCTGCTTATAAGGGAATCCCCACCCACTAGCAAAACTCGCTGAACAGATGGTAAGCAGCTGGCTTCAAATTATCTACACTGGAACCATCACCACCAGGCTAAGTATCCGGGTTAACTTAAGAGTGAAGTGAAGTTTACTGCGCATCGATTAGTGGAGTAACGTGGCTCATTGAAGTGTTGTTTACCTGTGAGGCCGTGTATACGTTCTGCTTCATTTTCCACCTTCACTAGATACTGCTTACAGTATTACTAGACAGCGTATTGGCACCTTTATTTACATCAGCAGTACTGTGTTTATAAAACTCTATAGTAAGGATGAACCTGTCCCGGATTCCTCGCTTAAAGAGTGCTTACTAACAGGCAGGTAAAAACCAGTCCGAGTACTGTCTGCAAACGCCAAAAGACTGTGCAGAGGGAGGGGGATGGTTTGTTACCTACGACGTCCCTGCCTATAGTCAGTTACATTTCAACCTTATTTTCTTCTGTACTGGTTTTAATGCTTAGGAATTCCTATGCCTGTCCTTAAAAATAGAGAGCGTCCATGATTAGTGTTTGGGGGAATACCAAACTTCAGCCTCTTTCAAGATCATAGCGAAGATTTTCAGGATATTCCTTCTACTCAACTATATATATATATATATATATATATATATATATATATATATATATATATCTGTAAATAGTATTGGTAAATATTAATGACAATTACCATACATTTGATGCCTGCTCTAGAATTAATGAAGCTATTTAAATGTATGTATATTAAGAACTAACAGTAAATGCTACGCATTACAAATCAAATAGTACAAAATGATGAGACGAACAAAAGGTTCAAGCCTAGTGAAAGTTAAAATAACTGTTCTTGTCCATAAATATTATGCTAGGCTTATAACGGTAGGAAGGTGCTCGATTTAGCACATAATTACACCTGCTTTGTTTCATTTTGTATATAATATGTCTTTATTTTAAATGTTCTATAGTCTGTATAATATTTATGTTTATATGTAATTTTTTTTACGTTTCCTTGACGTCTATTGTCTGAGGTGACGAATAAAATGCAAATCACTAATTTTCTGCAAATAGATAATGAATCCCTCTTAATTAACTTTCAATCATATACAGGGAGTCAAACATGTTCGTATATAACGTTTCAGATATCACAGAGGAGGTAAAAGCAAATCTTTTTTTATGTGACAACCTGCACACCATTTTTCCGCCAGGTAGCATTAAAAGGTAGGTTGCTCGACTTATGTGGTGTTTCAGAAGTTAGTTCACAAAGTTTTAGGGGTGATAGAGGAGGTAAAAACAAACATCTGTTTTACCGTACGTGACAAAAACTTCCTAGATTTGTCATTTAGGCACTTCGTGTTCGTAAGTGTTGTTACGAATTGGTTTTTCGACTTCCATTACTTAAATGCATTGGGGATGCCGAGAAAGTTTGCTTGGAGATGCTCATAGTACCTTTCGTTTCACTGAATACACCATTATTGATTTCTGCGGACTACTGACTGATAGGCTCAAAACTGTCATAATCGTTTTACTTTCCCTACTATGTATAGTAAGTAGGGGAAGTATTGTATTCCACCCAAAAATTCGATACCGAGGTTTCACCGGAAATACATGTTTTGAGACCCCCTGAATCCAAAAATGCATTTTTAGAAACATGTCCGAGTGTGTGTCTGTGAAGAGCATAACACAGAAACGAACAGTCGGATAAACACCAAACTTGGTATTTAGGTTCAGTATCTTCCAGAGATGCGACACGAAGTTTTTCAAGAAACTCTCCCCACCCCAGATTACCCTTTACATGGAACATTTTTCGAAAATTTTAATTTTCTCCAAAATGTCTCTAACGATTTTGAATAAAATATCAATGTTTAAGATATTTTCATGACAAATGAAATGTATACCTGGAATTTTCTGGGAATGTCTCCAAAAGTATTCTTCATTGTGAACAATTTATGTCAAAAATATTTTTTTTCTTGGTGAACCATTTTCGAGATATTGCTTGTTATTACCTTAAATTTTCCAATAATTATACTTTTTCTCAAATCCGTTATTCATATTTTTTGGTCCTGGTAATGCAAAGAGAATGGAATACTCTACATAGCAACCAGCTCTTAAAATATTTGGCTATCGCTTAAAGCCTACCAATTCCCCTTGCATTTACAAGAAAATTAGCAATAAGATTCACATCTCGATTAACATGAAGCATATGGAGAATAAGCGTTTATAAAAATAGTTTGTACAAGAGTAGAGAAAGTCATGTGAGTGTAACACATCAGGTTTTTAGCTGCAGCAACGCCTGAATTTGTTTTTGTCACATACGGTAAAACTGATGTTTTTTCAGCATAGGAACAGACAGTTTTTACTTTCTGTACTACGTACATAGCAGATAAATGAAGTATTGCATTCCAAAATTCGTAACAGATGTTTCAGGCCTCTGAATCCAAAAAAGGAATTTTTAGTAAGAGGTGCGGGGAGTGTGTATGTGTTTGTCTGTCTGAGGACAGCATAACTCAAGAAGGAAAAGCCGGATAAATACCAAATTTGGTATTTAAGTGTAGTACCTTCCAAATATGTGACTCAAGTATTTTTAAGAAAGTCCCCCCATTCCAAACTACCCTTTACATGGAACATTTTTCGAAATGTTTTATTTTCTGAAAAATGGCTCTGATGATTTTGATTAAAATACCATATATTTAAAGTATTTATATGACAAATAAAATGTATATCTTGAATTTTATGGGAGTAGCCTATGTAGTGGTACGAATTTTGTAGAATATTGTATAAGCAAGAGATAGACGAAAATGTTCTACACAAGAAATGTAGATTTCTTAAAAATAATACAATTTATTTCAAATTACTTTTTTGTGGCATAAGCCATTTCCGAGATATCCGTTATTAATGGTTCGCATTGTTCATTCATGGAATGCATGGAAAAAAATCTGATGTGTTACACTCACATGAATTTCTCTACTCTTGTAAAAACTATTTTTACAAACACTTATTCTCCATCTATTTCATATTAATCGAGATAAACATTTGCAGAAACGATCTTTTGACATGCAAAGAGAATTACATTTTACCTACACATAGCGACCAGTTCTTAAAATATTTGACTATCGCTTAAGGCCTACTATGTTTTTTAATTGCAAGGGCAATGTAGAAATACAGTAGCCTTTAAGCATAGACATATCTCTTAATAGCTGGTTGCTAGGTGCAGCACCATTCTCTTTGCCACAGATTAATACTCTTTGCATATCCAAGACAAAAAAATGAATAACAAATTCCCATTTGAGAAAATAAGTATTGAAAAATTTAAGAGAGTAATATCTCGAAAATGGTTCACCCAACAAAAAAAAATGTATAGGACATAAATTGTGTATTTTAACGCGATCTACATTGTTTGTGTAGTAAAATTTTGTCTATCTCTTATGGTTTACCAGTTATGCAAAATTCGTCCACAATGAAGAATACTTTTGGAGACATTCCCTGAAATACACACACAGACACAAAACAGACACACACACGGACATGTTTCCAAAAACATGTACTTCCGGTGAAATCTATACGTAGTAGAGAAAGTAAAAATAAGCTTTCGTAAGAATAATTAGAGCGTAGAGTAGATCATGTGAACATAGAATTTTTTAAGTTTTTAAACATTAATTGGCATTTCGAAAGATTTTGTTCTTCGGTTGAATAATAGAATACAATGTTTTCTATGCTACTATTTGATAGGATACTGCAGGTATGAAAGTTCTATTACATCGAGCCTTTTTCGAGCACCGTTGCGGAATTAATAGTGGCCAGTGTTTTTTGTTGCAAATGTCACAGCAGGTAATGTGTGTGTGTTGGACGGGAGGTAACGTAGCAAAATAAAAACCATTTTAAAATTCTGCGTCCTGTGTTTAGAGTGCTGCAATCAGCGTGCATGGCGGAAAAATCGCGCATCGCTAAAGCAAGTGGAGAATAAAAACATGATGCCCGTGAAATATTAACAGCCATGCCCTCCTGTGTTTACTGCAAACGAGCTTTTGGTATTACAAGAAACCGGCGGACGCGCTGGCGGTGCTGTTATGGAAAGGAAATGCTTTCCGGAATCTCTGAATACCGCGGATGTTTAATGTGTTTCATTACACGCATGCGCTAGAGAACCCCAAGGTTTTATCTACTCTCTGAGCGGAAGTCGTGATTAAATGCAATAGATAACTTACTGTTTGTACACCTAGAACCGCGCTGCAAAGTAATGGTCTTTTATTTAATACTTCGTGTTTTAACTACGACATAGAAGTTTGCAAACTTCATTTTCTTCATCTTCCTGAGATAAAATATTACGTACCAGGAAAGTTGGAGATTCAATAAACAAAGTCAAGACGTCAAAGGGAATATGTACATCTTTTGGAGAAGAAACTATATATATTGAGGCTGTATTTTTACTTTCTCTACTACGTATAGTAAGTAGGGGAAGTATTGCATTCCACCCAAAAATTCGATACCGAGATTTCACCGGAAATACACGTTTTGAGACCTCCTGAATCCAAAAAAAGCATTTTTGGAAACATGTCCGTGTGTGTGTCTGTGTGTGTGTGTGTGTCTGTGTGTGTGTGTGTCTGTGTGTCTGTGAACAGCATAACTCAAAAACGAACAATCGGATAAGCACCAAACTTGGTATTTAGGTTCAGTATCTTCCAGAGATGCGACACGAAGGTTTTCAAGAAAATCCCCCCACCCCAGACTACCCTTTACATGGAAGATTTTTCGAAAATTTTAATTTTCTCAAAAATGGCTCTAACGATTTTGATGAAAATATCATATGTTTAGGGTAATGTCATGAGAAATGAAATGTATATCTCGAATTTTCTGGGAATGTCTCCAAAAGTATTCTTCATTGTGAACGACTTTTGCATAACTTGTAAACCATAAGAGATAGACAAAATTTTACTACACAAAAAATGTAGATCGCGTTAAAATACACAACTTATGTCATATACATTTCTTTTGTTGAGTGAACCGTTTTCGAGATATTGCTTGTTATTTCCTTAAATTTTCCAATACTTATACTTTTTCTCAAATTCGTTATTCATTTTTTTTTATGTCCTGGACTTGCAAAGAGAATGGAATGCGCCACATAGCAACCAGCGTTAAAATATTTGACTATCGCTTAAAAGCTACCATATTCCCCTTGCATCTACAAGAAAATTACCAATAAGATTGACATATCGATATCTCGATTAACATGAAGCATATGGAGAATAGGCGTTTGTAAAATTAGGTTGTACAAGAGTAGAGAAAGTTATGTGAGTGTAACACACCAGATTTTTAACCCTTGAATAATTTCAATTAAATTATATAATATGTAAATTCAATAACAGCCCGTCTTGAAGCAATATGTATGTAATAATTTATAAAAATGTATGTAACACTGTGGGAATAATAAGTTTAACGTTGCTAACAATGAGGTAACCTTGAGGCAATAATGAGTTTGAGAGTTTGAATATTACGATTGAGCAACGATAATGTAAATTTTGTGACAGTTTAAAAATAGCCAATCAACAGCTAGAAAAAGCAGATATTCTATTGAACTAGGATTAGCATTCAGAGTCTTGAAATACAGAAGCTTACGGGTTTTGACGGTTGAAATATATTCAGTTGCCTGCAGACCTTGGTAGTGACCGGATGGAAGATGTGTTCTCTAAAGAAATATTACGTATTCGTGTGAATCGTAAATTAAGTATACTCGTAAACAAAGTACAAGTATTAAATTAAAGAATCTCACAGCTCTTGATATCAGTGTAGTGCTATTTAACTTGTGCCAAGGATTAATAAAAAGAAGTGAATTTAAAACTTAAAATCTGTGTAAGCCTACATTCTTGTCGCACCACGCACGATACTGAAGCAGCGGAGACAAAAACATAAACATATAGAAGCTGTTTAATAGCAAAGTAAATATATATTTTTTTAAACTTGGAGCGTAACAACAAAAATACATCTTCAAAAATCAGCTTTACATACGTAGTAGCATATTATGTAACAAACAATCTTCTTCAAATTAATGCCCAAAGCGTGGTGCAAACTTCAACAACAGAACACTTTCTTAAATTGGTTTCCGAAGTGTGGAAAATAAATAAATAACTCCAACAACAACAACAAAATACAACAGTTGAAGAACAATACTTCTTCAATATGAACATGTTATAATGCAAGAACATGTCTACCAGAACAAGTTCCTAATCCCTGCCATCCAAAAATCGAACCCGGGACTCTGAGTCACCAGAAACGACAGCAAAGAACAACACAGATGTGTCAAAGGTCAGCGTCAGCGTATTGTAATTATGAAACAATAAGAAATAAATATAATCAGCAAACAATTTAAATATCGTTGAAGCACAGTTTTTGATAATTAAAACTTTTTATAGCGCTAACAGTTTCCTAAACATTTTGCAAAAATTCTTCAAAAATAATGTTCCTACTCCGAATTTTCTGATATTTTAAGCAGTAGAGTTTTAAATTCATATTCTATTTATATGCTGCCTTTAAAATATATTATCAGGTCGTTTGGAACAATTACTCATCGACAATGATGTCCCCACGTTTAGCATTGTGTTAATCGTTGGGTATGTATTAACTTTGGGTGTTCTTTATAAACAATAACATTTATATACACAGCTACACTCATTCATACCCCCAGTCTGTAGTGAGGATAAGAGTAATTCTGGCTAAAGAAAATGTCTCGCCTTCCAGTCGGGAATCCAATCCGTGACCTCTGGATTTGGAGGTCAGCATGTTAAAGGTCATAGACTCATTCTTTCGTTTCTCATCAGGTTATAATTTAGAGCCCGGAAGTTAGGCTAAATGTGTTTCCGTACATCTAGGGACGGTAGTGCCAGTTTTTATTTTGCCGTTTTTCCTGTTTTGACATCTGTTGCTTATTTTAACGTTTAAAGTATTTTTTGCCTGTTTTGGATAGTTATGGTTGTTTTTCTGTGATTATTTACACATTTTAAAAAGCACATAAAGAATTTCAATGTATGACACTCAAAAAAATGGTTATACAAATAATGAAATGACCCTTTCAAACCATAAAAATATACATTGAGGATCTTGTTCCCTATGCATGCCTTTGTTTGTTTTCAAGCAGTCAAAAACTTACCTCCTCAAACGATTCAATTAACCTCTTTAAATAGCAGAGCTTATGAAAGGAATGCAGGCACCTTACATGAAAAGGGCAGTTAGTCTTGAAAGTTCTCTTCCCAAAAATGTGCCGTCTCACATGTCTAGACCATGGGTTGCATATAATCACCGAAGAAGTTTTTCAACCCCAAGAAGGTCTTTCTAAAATGATCCTCCCGAAAATGGCATTATCTCCACAGGCAGTTCTCACCGGATTGGGAACCTGGATCTCTGCAGCCGTATATTTCAGCAACAATTCGGACAAGATGTGTGAAGTATTTGATGCTCTATCAGAAGACGAAGCTGCTTTAGTTCGCAAGGTAAAGAAGTTGTTAAACTAAAATGAACAACTCAGTAACGATCTGAAGTTAATAGTAGCACATTACATGTGCTACAGGAAGGAGCCTTGAAGTTGAAGAAAACAGGTGATGCGCTAGCGTCATCCATGGCGATTTTTGAAGATGCAATAAATCAACTGCTACAAATACCAGAGGGAAGGGAAAAAGTGTTTGTGAAAAGTGTAAACGTGTCACGAGGCTAATGTGAATATAAAAAAAAACTTAACAACATTTCACCTGAAAGGTGAACGTTCTGTTGTAACTCATACGAGTCCTTCCGAAATACCTTTTTACTTTCTCTACTACGTATAGTAAGTAGGGGAAGTATTGTATTCCACCCAAAAATTCGATACCGAGATTTCACCGAAAATACATGTTTTGAGATCCCCTGAATCCAAAAAAAGCATTTTGGAAACATGTCCGCGTGTGTGTCTGTGTGTCTGTCTGTGTGTCTGTCTGTGAACAGAATAACTCAGAAACGAACAGTCGGATAAACACCAAAAATGTATATCTTGAATTTTCTGGGAATGTCTCCAAAAGTTTCTTCATTGTGAACGACTTTTGCATAACTGGTAAACCATAAGAGATAGACAAAATTTTACTACACAAAAAATGTAGATCGCTTTAAAATACACAATTTATGTCATATACATTTTTGTTGTTGAGCGAACCGTTTTCGAGATATTGCTTGTTATTCCCTTAAATTTTTCAATACAATTCGTTAGTCATTTTTTTGTCTTGGATATGCAAAGAGTATTAATCTGTGGGAAAGGGAATTGTGCTGCACCTAGCAACCAGCTATTAAGAGATATGTATGTGCTTAAAGGCTACTGTATTTCTATATTGCCCTTGTAAATATATATTCCCCTTACATCTACAAGAAAATTAGCAATAAGATAGAGTCTGCAAATGTTTATCTCGATTAATATGAAGTAGATGGAGAATAAGCGTTTGTAAAAATAGTTTGTACAAGAGTAGAGAAAGACATGTGAGTGTAACACATCAGATTTTTTAAATATGCTCCAAGCCACTTCAGTGGATAGAACGTTTTTTTTTTCCGCGATGAAAAGCGTTCTCTCTAACAGGCGGCTAATTATGGCAATTAGAGGCGGCTAATTACGTGATAAATAATTATTAAGTATTTAGATAGCTATTTTCATTAATAAAGAGTGGGATTAATCTCGTTTTCACTTTTAACAATTTTTATTTTAATTATATTACTGCCTGGATTGGATTGGATTGGATTGGCTACGGAGGGGACTCGACGCTGATTCACAGAGGGATATTGTACGTACGCCCCACAAGCGGGTATCCCCGGAAGGAAGGATGAGTCGAGAGGAGACATCGGGCGGCCGTAACCAGAAGTGACGACACAGGAATGGCAGGGTCCCTTATTTTCCAGATAGAGAACTCCCCGACTCAGACCGGGGACTTACCCCAAAGGGCGTCCAACGCTCTTCAAGGGGTTTCGGATACCCTAGCAGCCAGCCGAAAGCCGAGGAACGGAGAGAGTGTCAAGGAAAATTCTTTTCCCGTGCCACATTGCACCGAAACACCATAACCGACTCTTCCAACCCTGAAAGGATGAAAGATGAAGAGAAATTAGAATGGAGATGAAATGGAGGAAATTCGGGGGTATGAGAATCCTTCCCAGCATTCGCCTGGCGATCCGGGAAAACCCCCGAAAAAGCCTATGGGTCAGGTAGGTCGGCCACGGGAATCGAACACACGACCTCCCGAATGCGGGTAACAGACGAAACCGTCTGAGCCATCCTGCTCAGTATATTACTGCCTATTTTCGGAATTTTATGTGCCTTTTTGCCTGCCTATTTTAACCAAAATAAATACCCGAACTTAACGGCTATACTTACAATTATAATCACTATACTGGCATATTATATTGAGTTGTTTCACAATTAGCAGTAATTATGGAAAATTAAGTGTTCTGTGAAAAATATGTAGAGCAATATGTATAGATAATTGTGTAATTCTTATACATGAAATTTTAAAATAATATGTTGTATTAAAATTAAAGCAAAAATAGTTATCGTAATTTTAAAAATAAATTATTTAATCTTAGGAACTCAAAAATATGCCGAAAAGTGTATAATTTGGGTAACACTTCTTCATATATTATTAATGTTAAACATTTATAAAATAAACAAGCGATGTTTTACTGCTTCGAATCACAAGTGATCGCGCTGCTTTCAACACACTTTGAAGTTCATGTAGGTACTGAAACATGCAAGGGGTTTCACTGAGTGAGACATGCGAGAAAAGAACACCTGAACATACATAAATTAACATTTCTGGTACTACTTACACTTTCAACTACGGGCAGGCAGCTATTTTCTAACTTTTTTTTTTAGAAAAAGCATGGAAGGTTAATTCCCAGCTCAGCTGTTGCCATGGCAACAGAAACCGGTGCTCGTAAGTGTTTTAAAGGCTGATAAATAAACCCACGGTCGCACTGGTCTGGCTAATAAAAGAAATTCGGTCTGGTAGGTGTTGAAATTGTTTATAGGATGTGGATTCTTGCGTCGTGGTCCACGTTTATTGCCTGCTGTTGAAGATAACGGAAGGAGGGACGACTTTTTATGACCGTGCCACGCACCCCTTACAGCCCCCGCACGGTGCTGTTCCATAAACCATTCCTGTTTAAACGTTAACAGGACCAGTATGCTTCCAAAACAGTATTTCATAGACTGATTGGAGGTGATTCTGGGAAGGAGAACAAATATAACTACGTCTATTGTGTTTCCTTATAGAAAAAAATATGATGTGTTGCACTCACATGTTATTCTCTACTCTTGTAAAAGTATTTTTACAAACGCTTATTCCCCATCTACTTGATATTAATCGATATAAACATTTACAGAAACTTATTGCTAATTTTCTTGTAGGTACAAGGGGAATATGGTAGGCTTTAAGCGATAGTCAAATCTTTTAAGAGCTGGTTGCTATGTGGAGCATTCCATTCTCTTTGCATTACCAGGACAAAAAAAATCTGATGTGTTACACTCACATAACTTTCTCTACTCTTGTACAAACTATTTTTACAAACGCTTATTCTCCATATGCTTCATGTTAATCGAGATGTTAATCTTATTGCTAATTTTCTTGTAGATGCAAGGGGAATATGGTAGGCTTTAAGCGATAGTCAAATATTTTAAGCGCTGGTTGCTATGTGGAGTATTCCATTCTCTTTGCATATCCAAGACATAAAATGAATAACGAATTTGAGAAAAAGTGTAAGTATTGAAAATTTAAGGGAATAACAAGCAATATCTCGAAAATGGTTCACTCAACAAAAAAAAATGGATATGACATAAATTGTGTATTTTAACGCGATCTACATTTTTGTGTAATAAAATTTTGTCTATCTCTTATGGTTTACTAGTTATGCAAAAGTCGTTCGCAATGGAGAATACTTTTGGAGACATTCCCAGAAAATTCGAGATATACATTTCATTTGTAATAAAAATATCTTAAACATATGATATTTTAATCAAAATCATTAGAGCCATTTTTGAGAAAATTAAAATTTCCGAAAAATGTTCCATGTAAAGGGTAATTTAGGGTGGGGGAATTTTCTTGAAAAGCTTCGTGTCGCATCTCTGAAAGATACTGAACCTAAATACCAAGTTTGGTGTTTATCCGACTGTTCGTTTCTGTGTTATGCTGTTCACAGACACACACGCGGACATGTTTCCAAAAATGCTTTGTTTGGATTCAGGGGTTCTCAAAACATGTATTTCCGGTGTAACCTCGGTATCGAATTTTTGGGTGGAATACAATACTTCCCATACTTACTATAAGTAGTATAGAAAGTAAAAATAGATTATTGGTACTTTTCATAGTGTCTGCTAGTTGAGATTTGCATTGGTGGTGCAACAAACATGGAAAGGCTCTCTGTGATGTACAAGTTTTCAGTTAAAATATATTTAAGAAATGTAGACAGGTGCCCCAAAATGGGGCCAGAACACCTTCGAGTAAGGTACATGTGCTACGAGAAATGTACTCGCGAGTTTGACTGTTGGTTCAGCCAAAACTGTGAATACAAAATGATCACTCCGCTGTGCTTCACAAATACACATTTGGCATTGTTTCCAATCCTCCGCCCCCATGTATGATACAGCTATATAAAAGTGAAAACACGGCTCGGATATACAATACTGCCGTCACATTTGTCATTGTAGTTTATGACCTGTTTCAACTATTATTGCCGCTATAAAATAAATTCTCCCAGTGTTACGGTTGTAAACAAACTAATTTTATATGCCGCTGGGATACTTTTAGAATGGCCTTACGAAAGGTCTGGAAGTCGTTTTCTCTGGTTATTTAAGAGGGTAGCTGCTAGTTCACAGGTGTTTGTAGGTTTGTATCGGATTGTCTACTGCAAGGAAGGAGCTGAAAATATACAACCACATCATACCCTTCTTGGGTTTAAAATCTTGAGTTGCCATTTTTGGTTCGTATTACGTCTTGTGTGATTCACTAGCATTTCACAATGTTTACTTTCTCTAGAACTTACTTAAAGTAGGTAGACAAAGTATTGCATCTCACCCAAAAATTCAATACCGAGATTTCACCGAAATGTTTAGGGATCTCTTCCTTCCAAAGAAGCGTTTTTAGAAAAGGTTTGTATGTGTGTCTGTCTGTGAACAGCAAAATTTGGATAAATACCAAACTTATCAATATCCTGCAACAAACACCACTGACATTCTAATTTACCCTACCTTTATTCTGTTAATGTAACTAGGCACTGTTCCATTTAAAAATTGTATGTTTGCTCAAAAAATTCACTTTCTCAGTATTATTAAAATCTGTTTATAGGCTAAATGTACGAGCCCCTGACTACCAATCAATGCTGTGAAAACTACACATCAATAGCACTTTCCATTTCCGAAATATTTGCGGTGCAAGTTTTAGGTGATTCATCCTGTATACGAGGTGTGATCAAAACGTAACGGGAATTTTTGTTTTTCTTGAAGACTATGTGCCCTTCAAATTAATCCCCTTCAGATATAATACACTTGTACCAACGCTTTTTCCAATCTTGGAAGCACTTCTGGAACTCACTTTTCGTTATGGTGTTCAGCTCCTTCAGTGATTCTATTTATATCTCACCAACGGTGGCAAAACTCGTCCTTTCATGGTTCTCTTCAGTCTCAGGAATAGAAAGAAGTAACAGGGGCCATGTCTGGCGAATACGGTGGCTGAGGCACATAACGGTTTTGTTTGTTTGCCAAAAAGTCACGAACAAGCATTGAGGTGTGAGCGGGTATATTATCGTGATGCAGTTTCCACAAATGATTTTGCCACAATTCTGGTCGTTTTCTTCGGATTGCTTCAAACAAACGGCGCATAACTTCCAGGTAGTATTCCTTATTGACTATACGACCATAAGGCAGGAACTCCTGATGCACTATCCCATTGTAATAGAACAAAACAGTGAGAAGAACCTTCGCATGTGATCGAGGTTGTCGAATTTTTTTCAGTTGGCTCTTCAGGCACTTTCCATTGGGACGATTTGGCCTTAGTTTCGACGTCATATCCACATACTCATGTTTCATCACCTGTTATAAGTTCTGGATCGTTTTCGACTTCATTCAGCAATTGCTGAGCGATGTCTACGCGATGTCGTTTTTGGTCGAAATTCAACAATTTCGGAACAAACTTTGCTGCTACACGTTTCATGCCCAAAACATCCGAAAAAATTGCTTGGCTTTAGACAAGGGATATGCCGACATCAACAACCTCTCTGATGGTGATTCGGCGATTTTCCAGAACCATTTTCTTTACTTCTTCCACATTGTCGTCAGTAATTGATGTGCTAGGGAGTCCAGGGAGATCGTCGACTTCAACGTCTTCCCGACCCTCTTTGAAACGTTTATACAACTCGAAAACTCCTGCCTTACTCATAGTAGATTTGCCAAAGTCACAGTCAACATTTAAAATGCGGTGCTGCACTTTATTCGTTTTGAAGCAAAATTTAATGCAAATTCTTTGATCCATCTTTTTCTAAAGTAAGAATTCGCCGAGTATTCGAAAACACGTATAACTTTTTCGACTGTCAGCAATAAACTAAATATACAAAACAGCTGAAAATGTAAGCATACATCAGGAAAATGTTTGTCATACCTCGTATGTTTACTTTATATCAGTGAAAATAAAGAGAGGATGAGGTTATACAACGGAGGGGGGGCACCTCGCCACTTATACCTACACCACCCCCAGAAGGAAGGTATGAAGTGAGGGAATCTCAGATGTCTACAGGCCACAGAAACGCGTGGTAGTGCCTAACAATTCCAGCCTTGAAGACGTCTCACTACTGGGAGCTGTCTAGAGAGGGCGATGAACGACCCATTAACCAAGCAGCCTTCTAGTGTCCACGGGGGCACTCGTTCCTTTGAAAAAGCACCCGTGCTACGCCATGAAACCTAGAAAGGATGAGAAGGAAACGAAATGAAGGGAAAATGATGGAAAGGAAATCCTAGTAGAGGAGAAACCACCCCAGCATTCGCCTACCGACCCGGGGAAACCACGAAAAACCCATGATCCAGATGAGCGGTCGCCGCGAATTGAAGAGACCTCCCAAGTGAGAGCCTCACACTTTACCGCAGAGCCACCTCACTCGGTAAGAACAAGCATACTTTGATTGTCATTTATTTGCCAACTAAGCTCTTTGATTAGCCGAAGGTGCAAGTTGCTTCTAAGCTATGGAACGATTCTCGAGAAGGTTACGTTCACACAATAACATTATAGGAAAGTGCCCTTTACGCCGTTACCTAGATTTCACAACTTGTGGACTGGCATTTGCTGAAGAGTTCCGGCATAGCTACATTAGAATTCCGGGAGTGCCTGCGCGACCATTTGTCCACTTGCTTCGGAATTCGTTACGTGTCAGGGAGGTCGATGTTTTACTGTTCCCCATCGCTTTACATAGTTCCACGTCTGTGTAGATGCCAGCACCTGCGAGAAATAGAATTGTTGTACTGCGTGTTTCGAAAATTAATGCCCTTCAGAAAACCCTACTAAACCGTTAATATTTTAACAGAAAGGGAGTTGAAATGCCTGCTGAGATAAAATTAATCACTTTTGTTGCATTTAATTAATAAAATGCGTATTTTTCTCTTGGTTTAGGCATTTTATACGTCGCATCACGTTTATATGAATATATTATTTTCATTAAAGCGCCGTTAACAGGTTTCCATTAGTTGTTTGAACGTGGGAAGGGAAAATTGCAAATTCACTGATTAGTTCGCCAACGTCACTCTTGTACCCCCTACAGGGTGGCTTTGAAACTTTAATGCCAAGAGCTATTTGATTTTAGGATTAAAGTACTATCAGCAAACTAGAATATATAATGCAGTTGTTTGTGTACACCTGCAGGGATAAATTATTGCAAAAATATATAAATCTGTATATAATCTGTGCTAGATTAAAATGTTATCCAATTATTAGCAGAATATTGTACAGCTCTTTGATTACAGACAGTTGAAAATTGGCTCTGAAGAAAAACTTTTTAAAATTAACCGATGTATGAGAGAAGGTAATCTACCGTTACGATACAGCATTAGCACGGAGAATACGTAACTTTTATTACGTCTTCAGGAATTTGTTTTTTAATTTTAATTTTAACCATTTTGGTCTAATCGCGACCGATTTAGTTAAGTATAACAATTTTAAAAAGCATTTCTTACAAACATAACAATTCACATTAAAAAAATCTGATATGTTACACTCACATGACTTTCTCTACTCTTGTACAAACTATTTTTACAAACGCTTATTCTCCATCTACTTCACGTTAATCGAGATAACCACTTGCAGACTCTATCTTATTGCTAATTTTCTTGTAGATGAAAGGGGAATATATATTTACAAGGACAATATAGAAATACAGTAGCCTTTAAGCATAGACATTACCCTTAATAGCTGGTTGCTATGTGCAGCACCATTCTCTTTGCCACAGATTAATACTCTTTGCATATACAAGACAAAAAAAATGAATAACGAGTTCCCATTTGGGAAAATAAGTATTGAAAAATTTAAGGGAATAACAAGCAATTTCTCAAAAATTGTTCACTCAACAAAAAAAATGTATATGAATAAATTGTGTATTTTAACGCGATCTACATTTTTTGTGTAGTAAAATTTTGTCTATCTCTTATGGTTTACCAGTTATGCAAAAGTCGTTCACAATGAAGAATACTTTTGGAAACATTACGAGAAAATTCGAGATATACATTTTATTTGTCATAAAAGTATTTTAAATATATGATATTTTAATCAAAATCGTTAGAGCCATTTTTGAGAAAATTAAAATTTTCGAAAAATGTTCCATGTGAAGGGTAATCTGGGGTGGGGGATTTTCTTGAAAACCTTCGTGTCGCATCTCTGGAAGATACTGAATCTAAATACCAAGTTTGGTGCTTATCGGTCTGTTCGTTTCTGAGTTATACTGTTCACAGTCACACACACACACGGACATGGGTCCAAAAATACTTTTTTTTGGATTCAGGGGGTCTCAAAAGATGTATTTCCGGTGAAATCTCGGTATAGAATTTTTGGGTGGAATGCAATACTTTCCCTACTTACTATACGTAGTAGAGAAAGTAAAAAAAATCTGATGTGTTACACTCACATGACTTTCTCTACTCTTGTACAATCTATTTTTACAAACACCTATTCTCCATATGCTTTATGTTAATCGAGATATCGAGATGTCAATCTTATTGCTAATTTTCTTGTAGATGCAAGGGGAATATGGTAGCTTTTAAGCGATGGTCAAATATTTTAACGCTGGTTGCTATGCGGCGCATTCCATTCTCTTTGCAAGTCCAGAACAAAAAAATGAATAACGAATTTGAGAAAAAGTATAAGTATTGGAAAATTTAAGGGAATAACAAGCAATATCTCGAAAACGGTTCACTCAACAAAAGAAATGTATACGACATAAGTTGTGTATTTTAACGAGATCTACATTTTTTGTGTAGTAAAATTTTGTCTATCTCTTATGGTTTACCAGTTATGCAAAAGTCGTTCACAATGAAGAATACTTTTGGAGACATTCCCAGAAAATTCGAGATATACATTTCATTTCTCATGACATTATCTTCAACATATGATATTTTAATCAAAATCGTTAGAGCCATTTTTGAGAAAATTAAAATTTTCGAAAATTGTTCCATGTAAAGGGTAGTCTGGGGTGGGGGGATTTTCTTGAAAACCTTCGTGTCGCATCTCTGGAAGATACTGAACCTAAATACCAAGTTTGGTGTTTATCCGACTGTTCGTTTTTGAGTTATGCTGTTCACAGACACACACACACACACACAGACACACACACGGACATGTTTCCAAAAATGCTTTTTTTGGATTCAGGAGGTCTCAAAACATGTATTTCCGGTGAAATCTCGGTATCGAATTTTTGGGTGGAATGCAATACTTCCCCTACTTACTATACGTAGTAGAGAAAGTAAAAATCAGTTTCTTAATTTTTACTTTCTCTACTATGTATAGTAAGTAGGGGAAGTATTGTATTCCACCCAAAAATTCGATACCGAGATTTCACCGGAAATACATGTTTTGAGCCCTCCTGAATCCAAAAAAAGCTTTTTTGGAAACATGTCCGTGTGTGTGTCTGTGTGTGTGTGTGTGTGTGTCTGTGAACAGCACAACTCAAAAACTATCAGTCGGATAAACACCAAACTTGGTATTTACGTTCAGTATCTTCCAGAGATGCGACACGAAGATTTTCAAGAAAATCCCCCCACCCCAGACTACCCTTTACATGGAACATTTTTTGATAATTTTAATTTTCTCAAAAATGGCTCTAACGATTTTGATGAAAATATCATATGTTTAAGATAATGTCATGGGAAATGAAATGTATATCTCGAAATTTCTGGGAATGTCTCCAAAAGTATTCTTCATTATGAACGACTTTTGCATAACTGGTAAACCATAAGAGATAGACAAAATTTTACTACACAAAAAATGTAGATCGCGTTAAAATACACAACTTATATTATTTACAGTTTTTTTGTTGAGTGAACCGTTTTCGAGATATTGCTTGTTATTTCCTTAAATTTTCCAATACTTATACTTTTTCTCAAATTCCTTATTCATTTTTTTTATGTCCTGGACATGCAAAGAGAATGGAATGCGCCACATAGCAACCAGCGATAAAATATTTGACTATCGCTTAAAGCTACCATATTCCCCTTGCATCTACAAGAAAATTACAAACAAGATTGACATCTCGATATCTCGATTAATATGAAGCATATGGAGAATAGGCGTTTGTAAAAATAGATTGTACAAGAGTAGAGAAAGTCATGTGAGTGTAACACATCAGATTTTTTTGATTAAATATCGTTATATAGTTCAATTGCTTTAATGAAGTTGATAATATTTCGACAGTGAGAGGGTTCATTCAGTGCTTCATATGTAACAAAGGGATGATCACTGTGAGATAAGCCAGGGTCAAAGTTTCAGAACCTTATGCTTGAGATTTCTCAACGTAAGGTACCAGGTGTGATTCCCGACTGTGGTGGGGACATTTTTCTTTAATTAGAGTCATTCCCTACTCTCTGACGTGTCTGGAGGTATGCATGTCAAAGCAAAAGTGGGTGTATTTCATAGCGAAAATGAATAAAATCAACTTTACGCACACAGAGAGGGAGCCTGTAATTGGTCCTAGCAGACAACTTCCACCCTTTGCTGTGCGAGTCAACTCAGCACTGCAAACCTTGCCGGATCTTTTATTCTTTTCTTTCGTGTTGTGGTTTATGTTCAGCAAAGCTCTAAGCAACAACAGTAGACTATATTTATTACAGACTTAAAAGAAATCAAATTACAGTACCCATTTATCTGTTGAAGCGAATCAGAATAGCTTCTTTAGCATGGAATTTTACAGCGTTAGTATTGCTAAAGGTGGCCATTCTAATATATACCTGTCTCTTTTTTTCCCCTCATGAAACGTTAGGGCCGGAGATACAGCGGCGTAGGTATAGTGAGTAAGTGACGCGGAAGTTTCAGAACGGAAAACCCTCCAGTGTAAGACAGTGCGCGGAGCACGTATACACGCGATCCACGGTCCGACAATATAACGAACGCACTGTACCATTAAATTCTCAATGCTTGAAAAAATATGTAACTAAAAGTGGGGTAAAAGATATGCAAGGTCTTTGGTGAAATATCAGTGTTGTTTTAAATAACGGTTTCCGCGTTTACATTTTACTTTGCTCCAAATGCAAGTTTAATGCGCATGGTTTGCATCATTAAGAGCTTTTTGTGTATGTTTATATTTGGTAACTTCTGCGACAACAGCGTTTCCTTGTATTGCGAAAATCGGTGTGTTTGGACTTGAAATCAGGTTCATGTACATTTTGGCAAGTCTGATTTTGACATGTCTCATTAATAAACAACATGCGATACCGTACATAGTAGGTCGATATGACGTTGCAGTCGTATAGGTAATACAGAACATAAGCCTTCTCACAGTGAAACTGCAAAATAAATTACTGGAATTTCTGATTGTTTTGTTATTGGCTGTTGGTAACTGACGTTGCTGTTTCTTTCTCAGAACCTACTTCGCTTTTGGGTCCACGACCGAAGCCTCCAATTGGCAAAGATCCATAAAAAATATTAAGTACTATGGCTATTTAAGAATAAGATCCATTTTGCAATAAAGTACCAACTACAAAATATTTTTCGACAGTTTATATTTACTTTCTCTCCTACATACAGTAAGTACGTGAAGTACTGCATTCCATACAAGAATTCGATACAGAGATTTCACCAGAAATACACGTTTTCAGGTCCCCGAATCAAAAAAAGGCGTTTTTATAAAACAAACTCCGTGCTTGTGTGTTCGGTAACTCAAAAACGAAAAGTGGCATAAATACCAAGCTTGGTATTTAGTTTCAGTATCTTTCAAAGATTACGACACGAAGATTTTTAAGAAAATCCCCCCATCACAGACTACCCTTTACATTGAACATTTTTCGAAAAGTTTAATTTTCTCACAAATTGCTCTAACGATTTTGATTAATATATATGTGTGTGTGTGTGTGTTTAAGATACTTTTATAGCAAATGAAATGTATATCTTGAATTTTGCATAACTGGTAAACCGTAAGAGATAGACAACATTTTTACTTCACAAAAAATGTAGATCTCGTTAAACACACAATTTATGTCATATACTTAATTTTTTTGTGGAGTGAATCATTTTCGAGACATTTCATTGAATTTTCCATTATTTGTAACGAATTCCCATTTGAGAAGAAATATACGTTTTGTTATGTCCTGGACATGCAAAGAAAATGAAATGCTCCACATAGCAACCAGCTCTTAAAAGATTTGACTATCGCATAAAACCTACCATATTCCCCTTGCATCTACAAGAAAATTACCAATAAGATTAACATCTCGATTAACATGAAGCATATGGAGAATAAGCGTTTGTAAAAATAGTTTGCACAAGAGTAGAGAAAGTCATGTGAGTGTAATATGTATGGTGCAACAAAACTCCACGCAGACCAGTCTAAGGACGCGTTTTTCTCAGTTCATTGAACACTTGTGGCATACATTTTGTGGTGTCCCATATGGCAGTAACAGTCTTTTATCTCTCAAGCGGAATCATCACAATGTGGCCACTTGCTGAGAAGGAACAGATCATCTTACCAACCTTCTCGTTCGCTTCACCTTTGTTGGCGGATCTTCTCCTGCGAAGACCCAGACCAATTACTGTCTTTTAGTTTCTGGATTATGCAGGTAAATCCAGTTTTCGTCACCGTTACAATCTTAAATATGTTTTGTATCTTCTTCCAATGAATTCTTCAATCATTTCCTGGCACCATTGCATACGTGGTGGGGGATCCAGCGACTGCAGAGTTTCCTGACGTCAAGTTTTTAGGATTGCTTTCACTGCTGCCGATCCAATAATTAGGGCTTCTTGAATCTGACTGTGTTTGAAACGATGATCTCACAACATGCGCCTCTGCTTTCACCACATTTTCATCCATTGTTGCTGTAGCGGGCCGTCCTGCTCAATCTTCATCTTCGAGAGAATCCCTTCCTCTTCTAAACTCTACATACTATCGATAAATGGTGGATTGCGAAGGGCAATAATCTCCAAATTCACGATGCAATCTTTCAAGGAGTTCTCTCTTCCCTAAACCGACTTTAAAGTCATAGAAAATCACAGCACGAAAATACTCTCGCTTGAGATCCATCCTAGTGTATGGCGTAGAACACCTGCTGTATATACACATGCGGTGCTGACGATGCACATTGGTGGAGCGCGCTCGGACCTGCACATGTTGCTATCTGAACTTCAATCTGAAGTTAGGAAAAGCTGCTATGGCTTACCGCTACCCATTGTTGCCCATTCTCTAAACTTTCACAGTGACCCTGAAGTATAAACTTCTTAGCATTAGCTTGCTGTTTATGCATACGAAATGAAGTGTAGGCTATTCCTTCCAGCTGTTCCTATAGGTAAAACGAAAGGTAATAAATACTATATTTTATGCATGCGGTTCAATGAGTGGTCTATATCTCCTAACAACACATTGACTTGCAGATTCACAATTTTTACTTTCTCTATTACGTATAGTAAGTAGGGAAAGTATTGTATTCCACCCAAAATTTCGATACCGATATTTCACCGGGAATATATGTTTTGAGACCCCCTGAATCCAAAAAAAGCATTTTTGGAAACATGTCCGTGTGTGTGTTTGTGTGTGTGTGTGTGTGTGTGTGTGTGTGTGTGTGCCTGTGCCTGTGAACAGCATAACTCAGAAACGAACAGTCGGATAAACAC
Organism: Deroplatys truncata; assembly: GCA_030765065.1. Taxonomy (NCBI): domain Eukaryota; kingdom Metazoa; phylum Arthropoda; class Insecta; order Mantodea; family Mantidae; genus Deroplatys; species Deroplatys truncata. The sequence continues at coordinate 142,828,196 of CM060985.1, read as the reverse complement.
CAAACTTGGTATTTAGGTTCAGTATCTTCCAGAGATGCAACACGAAGGTTTTCAAGAATATCACCCCACCCCAGATTACCCTTTACATGGAAAATTTTTCGAAAATTTTAATTTTGTCAAAAATGGCTCTAACGATTTTGATTAAAATATCATATGTTTAAGCTATTTTCATGACAAATAAAATGTATATCTTGAATTTTCTGGGAATGTCTCCAAAAGTATTCATTGTGAACGACTTTTGCATAACTGGTAAACCATAAGAGATAGACAAAATTTTACTACACAAAAAATGTAGATCGCGTTAAAATACACAATTTATGTTGTATACATTTTTTTTTTGGGTGAACCATTTTCGAGATATTGCTTGTCATTCCCTTAAATTTTTCAATACTTATTTTCCCAAATGGGAATTCGTTATTCATTTTTTGTCTTGGATATGCAAAGAGTATTAATCTGTGGCAAAGGGAATGGTGCTGCACCTAGCAACCAGCTATTAAGAGATATGTATATGCTTAAAGGCTACTGTATTTCTATATTGCCCTTGTAAATATATTTTCCCCTTACATCTACAAGAAAATTAGCAATAAGAGAGAGTCTGCAAATCTTTATCTCGACTAACATGAAGTAGATGGAGAATAAGCGTTTATAAAAATAGTTTGTACAAGAGTAGAGAAAGTCATGTGAGTGTAACACATTAGATTTGTTTCTTTCAGTTACTCTGTGATAAAAGATCTGACTCCCGGACCACTAGTTTGAATCCGTCCCTGAAACCAACGATATCAATAACGCAATTTCATCTGTGATGGATTGTTAGATACAGGAAAATGAACTTAATTCATTGTAAAAGCTGTGGGGAAAGGAAGCTTTAGGTATCTAGAATAGAATAAAAATTGAGTTAAGTAAAATATCAGTAGTTCTTATTTTACTGCATAATGGACCCTACTTTAAAAACACTCTTCGTATTACCCACTCCTCTACAAACTATTCCTACAAAAGCTTATACTTCTATTTCATATTAATCGAGATAAACGTTTGTAGGAATTGTTCATAACACATTTTGTTTTAAGCCCAAGAGAGATATATGAAGCTGAAGCGATAGTCGAATCTTTAAAAAGCGGGTATTTTGGTTTTCAAATTTCTGTCTTTGCATGGCTACGAGAGACAAAGGAATGGTTACTTGGAACTTCAAAAATCTGATGCATTACACTCACATGACTTTCCTACTCTGGTACAAACTATTTTTACAAACGCTTATTCTCCATCTACTTCATGTTAATCGAGATAAGCATTTGCAGGCTCTATCTTATTGCTAATTTTCTTGTAGATGTAAGGGGAATATATATTTACAAGGGCAATATAGAAATACAGTAGTTTTTAAGCATATACATATCTCTTAATAGCTGGTTTCTAGGTGCAACACCATTCCCTTTGCCACAGATTAATATTCTTTGCATATACAAGACATAAAAATGAATAACGAATTCCCATTTGAGAAAATAAGTATTGATAAATTTAAGGGAATAACTATTGCTTATCTCTAAAATGGTTCACTCAACAACAAAAATGTATGACATAAATTGTGTATTTTAACGTGATCTACATTTTTTGTGTAGTAACATTTTGTCTATCTCTTATTTTGTCTATCTTTATTGGCCAGTTTCTGCCGCAATTCCAATTTGAAAGTCTTACGTTGCTGGCTGAACTTTGGGCACATCCACTAAACGTGATCTGTTACTTGATCCGCTCCATTACACGGGCGTTCTGTACTATCTATAATTTTAAATCTGTGATAATAGCTTCTAGTTTTTACTATGGTAGCGATGTTTGCTGTTAGGCGGATGTTTATCTTCAATCTATCCTGGACTAATGAAGAAAACTTCTTGGTAAGTGCTCCTTTGGTTGGATTTGACCATTCTTGTTGCCACTTTTCAATGATTTTCTTCTTTTCTTCTGTTATTAATGTACTTTTTGGGATCTTGATGTAAGTTATCGTTGCATAGTCCCTTCGGTTGCTTCTCTGCCGGTCGGTCGCTAGTTCATTTCCATATATACCACCATGAGTGGTAAGTTATTGTTCATCTGCTTATCAGTAATACAGAATGAAGAAAATTTGCTATTCCTAGAAAAGGAATATTCCTTACCACCAGCTATTCTCTACTGCACAAAACTTAGGATCTCTTTAAACCCCAAAAATGTATTTCAAGTATAGCTTTTTTATTTGTTTTATTCTGTGGCATTTCCGAAGTATTCGTTGTTGGTGGTTTGAATTTTACATATGTATATTTTTAAAAAAAACTCCCACTATAAAGTTGTGATGCCATGCAAAGAGTATAGAACTTCAAAGTCAACATATAGAGTCCAGCTTTGAGGCAGTATTTTATATCACAACACTGTGAATGCCAGAGTGATTGTAGTGTAAATTAACATTTTTGTATGACAATGATCTTAGATGTTTGTTAGCTATAAGCATTGTTAGGATATAAATTTACACGGCCTCACTGAACTGACAATAGGAGTGGGTAACAATGAAGCGGTGGGGTGAGTTGTTTATCAATTAGATGAGACAAACAAATGGCGTCAGCGTAGCGTGTCCTTCTTTAGAAATGGAGGGAATATTTTCCCTAGAGCATATGTTTTAGTAACTATGATTGGCTTATAAAATGGACGTTAATGTTGGCGCGATTTATTAACCAATAGCAGCTCTATTATAATGTTTAGGCATATCGGGGTGAGGGAATATAAATTCTTGAGCCATAGGCAAGTATCGCGCAGTTCTACAGAATCATTCACGAGGTAAACGCTGCGCAGTTCTAAGAAATCTCTCTCGCGAGTTACACGTCAGGCAGTTCTAAGGAAGCATTCACGAAGTACGGATTACGCAATTCTACAGAATCTCTCGCGTCGTAAGGTTAGTTATAAAATGTGAAATACGCGAATTAATAGTGCGCGGCAAATAAGTGATCGTAGTTACATTCGAAAATATAACAGTTTCAGTCAGGCGTGTATCAAGATTAAATATGACATTAATTAAGTGTAACACCAATAAAAGTGTAAAAACAAATTCTTTTATCATTGTTATCCTTTAGTAACAACTCTTATCCGTTTGCACGCCCTGATCAGAGATATTTGCTTGACTGAGTAATAATAGCTAGCCGGGGGACAAAGAACCCAAAATTCAAAATAGTAAAACAATAACAGGCGCTCAGCAAATAAGATAACATGAACAGATTACTGCGACAGCTTCTCAAACATTTATTCTGCCTGTTTGTTTTCTTGCTTTTTGGTTTTGACTTTTATGTACTTACAAATACATTTACACGGCCACAAACCCTCATGCCCAAGGTGAGGCTGGACCCGCGGTTCTCCATGCGACGAAACATCAAAGCCAAAGGCTTTAACGACCACGGTCACATGTCCGGCGTAATCATTCCCTTTGTAACTACAGCAAAATATGTAATTAAATTATTTCTGCAAACGTTTATCTCAATGATCATAAAATGAATTCTAAAAATAAGCTTTTGTAACAATGGCTTGTGGAAGAGAGATCAAAAGTAAACGATAGTGCCTAGAGACAGTCCCTTTTTCCCCAAAGGGCGAAAGATACTCACAATCGAAATAACACTAGTAATAAAGTTGAAGAAATAAATACTAACTTATATATGTTTTGGGTTTACAATATCAATCCATTTTAATCTAATCTATCCGGTAATGTTAAACCACGACTTTACTTATTTTAGTGGTGAAAAAATAGCTTATTAGTTGTTAATAACAGTAGTATGTCTACAGTGAAGTTGGATAGTGTTTTATGTGATTTACATTACGCTTTTCAGGTGAAAATTATGCCAAAGTTTCCAAAGAGTTGTCTGTTCTATTAAATTTGCTTATCAAGTGTTATAATTAGAATGACTTGGGAAGCAATACAAGGGGTACTATTTATATTTTGAGCTAATAGTTAAAACAAAGTGATCTCTGATTGAAAACTGCTTTATTGCTTTTCAAAATATTCTCCTTTCTGATCAATACACTTTTGCATCCGTTTGAACCATTTGTCAAAGCATTTATTCCAGTCTTCTTGAGACACCTCCAAAACATGGTTTTTCAAAGCATCAACGGCTTCTTCTGCCAACGAAAATCGTTGTCCACGCAATTTTTTCTTGATATTCGGGATCAAAAAGAAGTTATTTGGTGCCAAATCAGGACTGTATGGCGGATGACCCATCAATTCGATTTTTGAGCCTATAAATACTCAGTTGTTAGACGAGATGTGTGTGCGCTCGCATTGTCTTGATGAAAACAATCCTACGGTTCTTGTTGGTTTTCCTTACTTCACCGAAGACTTCCGGCAAACAAATGGTTGTGTACCATTCAGCATTGACCGTTTTACGTTCCTCTAAAGGCACTGTTGCCACATGGCCAGTTTTGCTGAAAAAGCAGGCGACCATTTGCTTCGAGTGCGAACAACTTTTGTTGGATTTGCTTCATCTTGAAACACCCATCAATCGACTGCTGTTTACGTTCGGCTCATACGCATAGATCCATGATTCGTCACCTGTTACAATCTTATATACATCTTTTGAGGCACCTCCATTGTATTTCTTGAGCATTTTTGTACCCAATCGACACGATCATCTTTTTGAGATTGCGTCAAATTATGTGGGATCCAACGAGAGCAAACCTTTTTCACGGCTAAATAATCATGCAATATTTTATGTATGCTGATGGAACTAATGCCTAGGGTTGCCTCAATCTCACAATATGTTGCATGGCGATCTTTCATTATTAGTTTTTGCACAGCATCAATGTTTTCTGACACAGCAACTGATTTTGGACGACCTTCACGAACTTCATCGTTGAGCGAACGGCGACCACGATTAAATTCGTTATACCAGCGTTTCACAGTGGCAAAGGATGCAGCTTCGTCGCCAAATGTGGAAGTTAGTTGATCGATGCACTTTTGTCTTGATAATCCACATCGAAAAGTCGTAATAAATCATTGCACGGACATTTTCACGAGTTAATTCCATGTTTCTGTTGACACATAGTTTTAAAGTTAGTGTAAACAAAACAAATGACGCTCTATTGGCACCTACAACATTCAGGGTTGACAAGGCTCAAAATATAAGTAGTGCCCCTCGTATTATAGCACTAAAAGAAAAGCTGGATATTTTTTCGAATTAATCCGGTCAATGCTCAAAATCATGGCAGCTAATTTTGTTTCATTGAATTTATAGGACTATTGATGTGCATTGACTCTATAAAACCAATCTATAAAATGGTATCAAAGCCAGGAAAAGAATTGAAACCATGATAACTACCCACATGGTACGGAATCCTATCTAAACGGATACGCAGATGTTGTACAAAAGTGTAGCGGATTTTCTACTTCCGCGGACACTCCCACCACTTTGCTGAATGAACTTGAATTTTTCAGTAGGGCTCAACGTCCCGCCCATAAAAAGCTAGGAAAGGCACAACAATAGCGTAGAGAGAAAATCTTCCGGATTTCATCACCTCTGAAGAATGACCAGCGAGTTTATCGGATCTGAATCGGATTACTTATTGCCTGTAGGGGAAAATTGGAGTTGATGTCGGCAATACGCATCAGCGAGGGAACTTTGTGAAAACTTCGGTTGTAAAGGGATATTGGTTGACCTCGCACATATTTACTTTAATCAGTTTTAGCATTCTAGAAATACGTAACTCTATGCCAGTTTCAAAACACGTGGTAGTGAATAATTTTGTTACGCACTATGTCAAAATACACAGATTTTACATGAAAGCGGTGTGGAAAGTTTACGCTTTTAAGGGAAGATTTAAAGACCTATGCTACCAATAGCAGGTATTAAATTCAAGACTAAAAAACCGAGTGGGATAGCTAGGGCGGTAACATCCGTGATCTGCATGCGGCAAGCCGTGTGTTCGATTCCTGTAGGCGACCTTGTGTCTATGTGACTGTGAACAGCATAACTCAGAAACGAACAGTCGGATAAACACCAAACTTGGTATTTAGGTTCAGTATCTTCCAGAGATGCGACACGAAAGTTTTCAAGAAAATCCCCCACCCCAGATTACCCTTTATATGGAACATTATTCGAAAATTTTAATTTTCTCAGAAATGGCTCTAACGATTTTGATTAAAATATCATATGTTTAAGATATTTTCATGACAAATAAAATGTATACCTTGAATTTTCTGGGAATGTCTCCAAAAGTATTCTTCATTGTGAAAGACCTTTGCATAACTGGTAAACCATAAGAGATAGACAAAATGTTACTATACACAAAATGTAGATCGCGTTAAAATACACAATTTATATCATATACTTTTTTTTTCGTTGAGTGAACCATTTTCGAGAAATTGCTTGTTATTTTCTCAAATGAGAACTCATTCATTTTTTTTGTCTTGGATATGCAAAGAGTATTAATCTGTGGCAAAGGGAATGGTGCTGCACCTAGCAACCAGCTATTAAGAGATATGTATGTGCTTAAAGGCTACTGTATTTCTATATTGCCCTTGCAAATACAAAACAAGGGGAACGCCTTAAGCGATAGTCAAGTATTTTTAGAACTGGTCGCTATGTGTAAAATGTAATTCTCTTTGCATGTCAAAAGATCGTTTCTGCAAATGTTTATCTCGATTAATATGAAATAGATGGAGAATAAGAGTTTGTAAAAATAGTTTGTACAAGAGTAGAGAAAGTCATGTGAGTGTAACACATCAATTTTTTTCAAAATAGAGGATACTGCAACCCAGGTAATTAACACTATTTACCTGTTCAATGGGTTATTCGATCCAGAATTATTTTAGCTCCTAAGGGATCTAAAACTTTAAATGCTAAGTTGCCTCTCTACTGCAAAATCTGCAGGAGTTATCATTTTGTTCTGTGAGATAGTGCAGAATTCACACTATAAAATGACAGAATGCAGTAACATTTATCATATAAGCATATTGGCTAGAGTTATAGAATATAAATGAAATTGAAGCGGACATAATTAATAAATGTGAACAAAAAGCTAAATATGTCATTTTTCAGCAATTTTTGCCATTTGGTCTTCCCTTATGAGGTTCTCCAACCTCTAAGTTCAGCATTTACCAACATAAACCAGGAAAATGGTAATATTGAGATATTTCAGATTGCAACAGGAATATACATCTTGGGTATTTGTTTCACAATAGGTCACCTATTTTTTGAGTATTTTACACCTTTTAAAACACTGCTCAAAGAGGAAATTTGAGTAAATTTTATTTAGCATAATAATCCTTAGAGCTTTAAACATTTCTCTCAAATAAAACGACATTTAGGTGTAATACCGTGTAATGGACGTGTATAAATAGATCTTCAACCGAGATTCATACCTTCTATAAATGTCTGCATCATTTAGAACAATAGCATCATGTAAATTCAAAGATGGTGCCATTTTGTTAGACGTAAACTCGCCTGCATTATGGTTATAAAAATGTCACTCGTGAGCAAACATCATTTTCTGTAGCAATTACGTAAATAACTATTCCCTGACAGTAAGCAACACATTAATTTTAATGTTTTGTTTTTGTTTTATGTCCTATTTTATTGCTAGCACAGTATACACGAGCAACCGGAATTCACAACACTTACATTAGCAAGCCGAAACAATAGCTGAGGGACTTCGTTAAGAATTTATGAACAACGTCAAAGAACCAAAACCTCTAAAACATTAGCTTAATTTCTGGGGGGGAAAAAGTCATTGTGCTTTTGTAATACTACAGGAAAACTGATGTGTTACATTTATATGGCTCTCTCTAACCACAATCCCTTATTTATATAGCTTCTATAGACTATTGTTACGAATAAACCTTTGCAGAAACAGTTTCATTACTTACACATTTCGTTGTAATACAAGGAGCACAGAGGAAACAGAATCGAACCTATCGTTCCATGATATACCGAATAGCGTAAAAATGACAAAAGTATTTATAAATTCAAGTCATTAATAACAACGGATATCTCAGAAATAACTGTTGCCACAAAGAAATTATGAAATAAATCTACACTTTTTGTGTTGGAAGTTTTTGTCTATCCTTTAACTTTACCAGTTATACAAAATAATACAAAATTTCTTCCCAATAAAGACGTCTTCACAGGTTATTCCCAGAAAATTTAATATATACGTTTTGTTTGTCATCTAAGTAACATAAATATGTGATATTTTAATAAAATCACTAAGAAGCATTTTTAAGAGAATAAAAAATTTCGAAATATTTTCCTTATGAAGGGTAGTACTTGAAAATCTTAGTGTCGCGTCTTTGGAAGACATGGAGTTAAAATACCAAGATTGGTGTTATGCTGTTCTCACACACACACATATACACGGATATTTTTCTAAGAATACCTTGGTTTTTTTTATTACGGGAGCATAAAAACATGTATTTCAAGTGAAATTTCGGTATCTAATTTTTGGGTGAATGCAATACCTCCTCTATTTTAAGTGCGTAATAGAAAAATCTGATGTGTTACACTCACATGACTTTCTCTACTCTTGTACAAACTATTTTTACAAACGCTTATTCTCCATATGCTTATGTTAATCGAGATGTTAATCTTATTGCTAATTTTCTTGTAGGTGCAAGGAGAATATGGTAGACTTTAAGCGATAGTCAAATATTTTAAGAGCTGGTTGCTATGTGGCGCATTCCATTCTCTTTGTATGTCCAGGACATAAAAAAATGAATAATGAATTCCCATTAGAGAAAAAGTATTGGAAAATTTAAGGGAATAACAAGCAATATCTCGAAAAAGATTCACTCAACAAAAAAAATGTATATGACATAAATTGTCTATTTTAAAGCGATCTACATTTTTGTGTAGTAAAATTTTGTCTATCTCTTATGGTTTACCAGTTATGCAAAAGTCGTTCACTATGGAGAATACTTTTGGAGATTCCAGAAAATTCAAGATATACATTTTATTTGTCATGAAAATATCTTAAACATATGATATTTTAATCAAAATCGTTAGAGCCATTTTTGAGAAAATTAAACTTTTCGAAAAATGTTCCATGTAAAGGGTTATCTGGGGTGGGGGGATTTACCTGAATACCAAGTTTGGTGTTTATCCGACTGTTCGTTTCTGAGTTATGCTGTTCACAGACAGACACAGACACACACGGGCATTTTTCCAAAAAACATGTCTCAAAACATGTATTTCCGGTGAAATCTCGGTATCGAATTTTTGGGTGGAATACAATACTTCCCCTACTTACTATACGTAGTAGAGAAAGTAAAAAGTAATGTCTCTCTATCTGTTTTTTTCACAAACACAATTTACAGCGTCGTTACATGACGATAATGGAGGAGAGCGGACTTTACACACACTACGAGGTCGGGAAGTTATGTTCTATAGAATGGAGGACAGAAACAACAAAAAAACGGTATTTGTGCATTTTATTTTATGTAGTATCGTATATCACGATAGTTAAAATATAATAAGTATAAATTAAGCTGGCTTAAAGAGAATAAGCTAGTGAGGGAAAGACCACTTGCCTGCTACAATGTAGTGCGATGCATTCACAGAAGCGAAGTGATACCGAAGGCTTTGGTAATCTGTTTGTATACATGGTTGGTACTTTGCCTGTAAATAATTAAATATTACAATATTTTAATGTAAGTTGAAAACCTTGGGTTTGTCTAGCACTTTTTTAAAACCTACTTCTAGTGTGTTTCCGTTTCTTTTACTTTCTATATTGCGTATAGTAAGCATGGAAAGTATTGCATTCTACCCAAAAATTTGATATCGAGATTTCACCGGAAATATAGTTTTGGGGCCTCCTGAATTAAAAAAAAAATTAGAAAAAGGTCCGTGTGTGTGTCGTATTTAGGTTCAGTATCTTTCAAAGATGCGACATAAAGATTTTCATGAAAATCCCCCCATTACAGACTACCAGGGACTACAGACTACGGACTACTTACAGGGAACGTTTTTCGAAAATTCTGATTTTCTCAAAAATGACTAACAATTTTGATTAAAATATCATATGTTTAATATGCTTACATGGCAAATGAAATGTACATATTGAAGTTTCTGGGAATGTTACCAAAAGTCCTCTTCATTCTGAATGACTTTCGCGAACTTTACTACACAAACAATTAGGTTTCATTAAAACACAAAGTTTATGCCATATACATTTTTGCTTTCTCTACTACGTATAGTAAGTAGGGGAATTACTGTATTGCACCCAAAATTTTGATACCGAGATTTCACCAAAAACATATGTTTTGAGACCCCCTGAATCCAATAAAAAGCATTTTTGGAAACATGTCCGTGTGTGTGTGTGACTGTGAACAGTATAGCTCAGAAACGACAGTCGGATAAACACTAAACTTGGTATTTAGATTCAGTATCTTCCAGAAATGCGACACGAAGGTTTTCAAGAAAATCCCCCACCCCAGATTACCCTTTACATGGAACATTGTTGAAAATTTTAGTTTTCTCAAAAATGAATCTAACGATTTTTATTAAAATATCATATGTTTAAGATACTTTCATGACGAATAAAATGTATATCTTGAATTTTCTGGGAATGTCTCCAAAAGTATTCTTCATTGTGAACGACTTTTGCATAACTGGTAAACCATAAGAGATAGAAAAAATGTTACTACACAAAAAATGTAGATCGCGTTAAAATACACAATTTATGTCATATACATTCTTTTTTGTTTAGTGAACCATTTTCGAGATATTCCTTGTTATTTATTTTAATTTCCAATACTTCCACTTTTTCTCAAATGGGAATTCGTTATTGGTCTTTTTACTTTCTCTACTACGTATAGTAAGTAGGGGAAGTATTGCATTCCAACCAAAAATTCGATACCGAGATTTCACCGGAAATACATGTTTTGAGACCTCCTGAATCCAAAAAAAGCATTTTTGGAAACATGTCCGTGTGTGTGTCTGTGTGTGTGTGTGTCTGTGTGTGTGTGTGTGTGTGTGTGTGTGTGTGCCTGTGAACAGCATAACTCAAAAACGAACAGTCAGATAAACACCAAACTTGATATTTAGGTTCAGTATCTTCCAGAGATGCGACACGAAGGTTTGCAAGAAAATCCCCCCACCCCAGACTACCCTTTACATGGAACATTTTTCGAAAATTTTAATTTTCTCAAAAATGGCTCCAACGATTTTGATGAAAATATCATATGTTTAAGATAATGTCATGAGAAATGAAATGCATATCTCGAATTTTCTGGGAATGTCTCCAAAAGTATTCTTCATTGTGAACGACTTTTGCATAACTGGTAAACCATAAGAGATAGACAAAATTTTACTACACAACAAATGTAGATTGCGTTAAAATACACAACTTATGTCATATACATTTCTTTTGTTGAGTGAACCGTTTTCGAGATATTGCTTGTTATTTCCTTAAATTTTCCAATACTTATACTTTTTCTCAAATTAGTTATTCATTTTTTTTATGTCCTGGATATGCAAAGAGAATGGAATGCGCCACATAGCAACCAGCGTTAAAATATTTGACTTATCGCTTAAAAGCTACCATATTCCCCTTGCATCTGCAAGAAAATTACCAATAAGATTGACATCTCGATTAACATGAAGCATATGGAGAATAGGCGTTTGTAGAATAGGTTGTACAAGAGTAGAGAAAGTCATGTGAGTGTAACACATCAAATTTTTTTAATTTCATGTACATGCAAGGAGAATGGAATTGCTCTACATAGCAACCAGCTCTTAAAATATTTTTATGGGTCATATTTCCCTTGCACCTATAAGAAAATTAGCAATACGATAGTTTCTGGAAATTTTTATATCGATTAACATGAGGTAGATGGGGAATAAGCCTTGGTAAAAATAATTTGTACAAGAGTAGAGAAAGTCATGTGAGTGTAACACATCACTACTTTTTTGGACAAGGAAAGGCACCTTTGATAGCAACAAAATTAATTTTGAATATAATGAATTGTTTCGTTTTTTGAGGTTTCTTAACCCAATTCTGAAATGGGTATTTTAAAGTCATTTAAACTGGCAAATAGAATTGTTTGTTCAGCAGGAATAAACCTTTCATACCTTAAAATTCCATTAAAAATCCATTATAAGGCTGAAACATCCATCACGAATTAACTTTTATGACTTTGGAGCCTCTTAGCAGATGAAGTTAGTAGCGCATAAACTTACAGATGTGGCATTTATAAAATTTCTGCTCTTCGCATTAAATGAGCAGCGAAGTAAAGGCAGAGATAAATGTCTACAGTGCCCTCGATTAAAGTATAGTGGTCAGCAAACAGAAACTTTATCGATCATACTTCAGAAGCAGGGATTTGGTAGGGATTTAGAACCGGCGCTGTCGGAATATCGGAAACGGGCTTAAATCCTACCTCGGAAACATTTGAGAGGAGGCAAAGGTCGTGCTCTTTGCCAGCCTGGTATTTCAACGGTATTTTTGGTGGCAGTATGCCCGGGATTGGAAATGTTGAGGGTTAATTTTTTGGTTCCACCAGGTATATTACGTGCTCGAAACGAATTCTAATTTAATGTGCAGGCATAACATGAAAGCAGTTTTAATTAAAATTAGATACGGGATGGGAAAGGGATTTTGCATTACCGCGCACGCTCATATTTGTTTTTTTTTTTTATTAAAATTCATCACGGGAGAAATACCAAAACATAGTCGTGATATATATGTGGGATTAGGATTTTGTGTACTTAGCTATATGTTGTATAAGAAAATTAATGCAGATATTTGCATTTCGGATGAAGAGTGGCTTTAAGCCGTCTCTGGGTTTTGCTTTTATTTTTCAACCCTCATTAAGAGACGTTTCTGCAGTTTAAATATTGCTTTTTTATCGAAAATATGTTTTTAAATCCCTTTGAGAAGAAATAAATAAAGGTCCACGCTCGTGTGTGTGTCTGTATGCGTGTATGAGAGAGAGAGAGAGAGAGAACAGTATTGTCCCAAAATGAAAATGCATTTTCATTTCAATGCCAAATTTTCAATTTAAGTCTGGGTAACCAAGTCGGCAAGCTCCAAGGATTGAAGTATATTCATATTCTGTATACATATTGTCCACGAATTTGCACACTAATTCTCCAAGGCCTTATTATACGAACAAATCGGAGGCAAAAAAAATCTGATGTATTACACTCACATGACTATCTCTACTCTTGTACGAAGTGTTTTTACAAACGCTTATTCTCCATATGCTTCAAGTTAATCAAGAAAGTTAATATCTCGAAAAGGTTCACTCAAAAAAAATGTATATGACATAAATTGTGTATTTTAACGCAATCTACATTTTTTGCGTAGTACAATTTTGTGTATCTCTTATGGTTTACCAGTTATGCAAAAGTCGTTCACAATGAAGAATACTTTTAGAGACATTCCCAGAAAATTCGAGATATACATTTCATTTGTCTAAAAATATCTTAAACATATGATATTTTAATCAAAATCGTTAGAGCCATTTTTGAGAAATTTAAGTTTTCGAAAAAGTTCCATGTAAAGGGTAGTCTGGGGTTGGAGGATTTTCTTGAAAACCTTCGTGTCGCATCTCTGGAAGATACTGAACCTAAATTCCAAAGTTTGGTGTTTATCCGACTGTTTGTTTCTGAGTTATGCTGTTCACAGACACACACACACGGACATGTTTCCAAAAATGTTTATTTTTATTCAGGGGGTCTCAAAACATGTATTTCCGGTGAAATCTCAGTATCGAATTTTTTGGTGGAATACAATACTTCCCCTACTTACTATATGTAGTAGAGAAAGTAATATTACAGACAAAATATTAAGTGTGGCAATTGTCGTGCTCTACTCGCAAAACATTAAAGAATCGGAAGGCACCACTCCCATCGCACTTCATTTCAAGCTCTTGCCAGTGTGCTGCCTGATGTTTACACCCAGGCCGTTGAAATTTCCTGTTAAACTAATTGATTTGTTCAGTTTGGCTGGAAGGCAAACCGGCAAGTTGATCTCGCACCTATTTGCCTGTACTTGGTCTTAATATCAATTGGCTGAGAACGTGCTATATGAATGGCGTCTTCTAATTAGTTAAATTAGGGAGAAGTGTAATGCATATGTAATGAGTTTTGCCTACTATGTATAATTTGTATGAAATATTTGGAAAGGAAGTCAGAGCTACCATGGCAACCGGACATAGTACTAAAAGCGGTATTATTTCTGCTAATGTGAGTTAGCTATGGTTACGCATCTCTTCTATCCTTTTTAGTTACGAAAGGTTCATGAATGTAATAAACTGCAGTTCTAAATTTGTAGTTCCCACAGTGCCATTTGTAGAAATTTAAAAAGAGCTTTTTAAAGTGTAGTATTTATAATCATTACATTATCTCTAGTGTTTTGTTATTTTGATTTACCTACTATTATAAACAATTTAGAAACATACCCAGCACATCTGTACTACGAGGGCGATACTGAAAATGTTTAATGTCATGTTTATAAAAAAGAATCAAATTTGTTTATGTTTGACAACTACTTTCTAATGTTTATTGCCGTATAGTTTGTAATTATTATCTTTTAAAGGTTTTGTATTCACCCAAAATGAATTTGACTAGTCTTTTAAGGCCTAAACAATGTGACGATCAGTTTATAAATGCATTTGGCAAAGAAGCCGCATCTAAGGCAACAATTTATAATTTGTACAGGGAATTCAAAAGAAATCGTTTTTTTCTTGGTGATGAATTTCGTGAAGGACACCCAAGAACTGCTGTTACTGATGAAAATATTATCACTGTTCGAGAAAAGAAGATTGACAGACATCTGACTTTATTCAGGCGATATTGGTATGAGTCAAATCCAAAAAAATTTAATCAACAGTTAGACGTGAGAAAAACTTTGTTGTCGATGGATTTTACATAAACTGATTCCCGATCAAAAACAATAACGCATTGATTGGTGCAGAAAAACTCCAAGGCGGCACTTCAAATTTGGTTTGGAATATCGTTGCTGCTGATGAATGTTGGATTTATTGTTATGATCCTGAAAAGAAAAGGTCTTTCGAACAGAACCTAAGTCTACAAAAGTCCAATTAATTCGCCTTGCTGTTAATAAGATTTTTGTTTCTAAAACGCGCTATATTGCTACTATAGCATTTGAAGAGACGTACCGTTACTGCCAATTGGTACGCAAATGTCTCTTTACCGCAAATTTTTGAAAAAGTTCCTGAAAAATGCCTAAAAGGAAAAATAACATTACTTCATGACGACGCATCGTCGCGTTGCGCAAGACGCACAGTAAAACTAACAACTGAATATCTGGACCCTCCACCATACAGTCCTGACCTAGCACCTAGTGATTTCTTTTTATTTGCAAAAATTAAAGATAAAATGCGTGGAATCAGTTTTTTCCACATCAGATGAAGCAGTGGAACATTTTGGAAGTGTCTCAGGAAGAGTGACGTCATTGCTTTAAGGACTGGTATCATCGAATGCAAAAAAAAAATGTATTGATGTTAAAGGGGAACATTTTGGAAAAAAAATAAAATAATATAAATGTTTTAAAACTAATGCTTGTTTCATTTTCTAAAAACGTTCAGTGTCGCTCTCTTAACATTATTAAGTGAGAAAATATGTGTGGGGGGAGGGGTTAGGGATATTTCGAAACCTCTAAACTGATTTTGATAATTCTTTCACCATTAAAAATCTTATTTCAATTCTTAGAAAAGCCGCGATTGGTTGCTGATAGAGTTACTTTTGATTGCAGTTGCATGGAGTTTGCTAATTGTTATTAAAAACACACTACAGTTTTTTGCACAAAAAGATAACACTTTTACAATATAATACGGCTATAAATAGCTTAATTTTATTTCTGACGGTTAGTATAATGTGAAAATAGAAAAATAAGCCTATTAAAGAATCTAAAACATAAAAAACACAGTTTGTAACCAATATGATACACAGGCTATAGAGGGTTAACTTGGTAGCCTGAGAGTAAGAAATCTTCATTTTCATGGTTTCGCCCTTATTTCATCGTGTATTAATGTTCGGGTTTTCTGTATTTGTGAAATCTTTGTAGATTTTATGTTATTAAATAAATATGGGATCAAAGAGAAGGTAGAGAAGTTTAAACTTTCATATACTGCGATTACATAAAAACATTATTCAGATTATTTTGGGGGAAATAAATGATACATGTATATATGATTTCCAGAACTAGAAAATCTCTCGGGTTAAGGAAATCAGAAATCAGAAATAACATCTGTTATTTCACACTCATTCAGCAAACGTTTTATTCACAATTAAGAATATCAAGGGACTTTACGAAATTACAATTAATGTGGGTAAAGGGGAGGGAGTACCCAAAATATTCTGTGCAACTGTTTTCTAAAGAATACGAACACTTTAACTAAATATATTATAATTCCAGCTTTATAAAATCAACCCTATAACTTCGATAGGTCAACTATTACTATAATAAAAGTGTTGGAATTATTTACGCAACTGTGACATGTATTTATCGAGCGACTTAAAAGGATCGACTATTCCCATAGGAAGACCTTGAATCTGCAGTTGTCGTTTGCTATCCAGTTCCAATCCCACCGCCTGTAGCGCTGAATGCAGATCTCCTTCCTCGAGGCGGTTGGCTAATCACCGTAAATACAACGCTTCACGCTTGAATAAACTTGCCTGGAACAGCTGATGTTCTGTCAGGAAATGACGGGCGTGCTGTTGGAGCTCGGTGAAAGTAAATATTTTTGTTGGTCTCACCTTGTTTAACCTAGGCTGTGGACGTGGGTGCATAAACCGCTTTGTACCGCGACCCACAGTTATTAATGAAATCATAAATATTGTTCGAGCCGGCTCAGCAAATACTCTCTGACTGTTTCAAATTGATTACCGACTGTGGCTAGTGGATAAAACAGGGCGTGTTGCTACCCGGGCAGCAACTAACCTTATGAAAATACTTCTACTGGCACGACTCACTAATGCTGGTCACGTAGCTTAGTCGGTAGAGCACCTGCCTACTGTGCGAGGGGTCACTGTTCGATTCTCAGCTGAGGTGGGCATTTTTCTCAAGCCAAGATTATTCTCTAACCTCCCCAGCGTCTGAAAGTATGAATGTGTGTGTGATCTAACTTATAAAACCCAAAGAAAAATCAGACAACTGTACCCCAGTTAACACATTGCCGATATGACCAATGTATATAAACATTTTCAAGAAAATCCCCTATCCCCTCTCTTCAAACTGCCCTGTATATAGAAACTTTTTAGTTACTTTTTGTTTAAATACAATAAATATGTTTAAGATATTTTCAAGACAAATAAAATTTATATCTTGAGTTTTCTGGCAACAGCCTGTGAAGTCATTTTCATTCTGAGTGACTTTTGCATAATTGGAAAACGAGTCACAAAATCTTACTATTCAAAGTTGTAGATGTGTTAAAGGACACAAATAACATTTTTGTGGCGTTAAACGTTTCCTAGATATTCTTTGTTATTTGTTTGAATTTCAAAGCCATCACATAGCGATCGCTTAAGCCTAGTGTATTCCCCTGCAAGCGAAATGTGTAATAAAACCATTTCTGCAAATGTTTCTGTTAGAATAGTTTATAGAAGTAGAGAAAGTCGTGTGAATGTAGCACATCGGAGATTTTAATAGTGTGAAGGAAATGTAAGACTTGAAACATGCTTCTCATCTGTTTACAGGCTTGCACAATAACGCCAAATTTGCAATGAACATGAATAGGGCGAAGAATAAGAGAAGGCACTTGACGTAGACATGTGACTTGCACAGGCCTGAAGCACCTGCGTTACCTCGACATGACGTGTCAGCAGATGCTTGTAGACGATGATGAAGTGCGGTGTTTGAACTGAAGTCTCTCGTTACCGTGACAGCTAGAACTCTCTGTCAGTCAAATACACCACTACCGTCTCCAGGAACATGTGGACTTAACAATCTAATTACTTCTTGGCGGCTACTCCATTTGGAGTGGCTTTTATCGCATCTCTGCTTTCAACTTGCACGCTTCCCACTTTTTGTTGCCCCGGATGTAACCAGATGATGTCAAGGAACCTACCTGAGCAAATTATAGGTACTGAAGGTACAAATTTCTGGGTGCAATTTATGGATCAAAATAAACATTTTAGAATACCGCAACCACAATAAACATGTGCATAGAAAACAAGTACTGTCAAATCACTGAATGATACAGCAGCAAGGTTCTTGCCCCTCCCGAAGCGAACCCGAGTTCGAATCCCTGTTGTACGATCTTCATGACTGAGATTTTCATTCGGCATTTTCCCTCAGTCCTCAGAAATCTTATGCAGCTTTAAATGATTTGGGAAGTACCATAAACACCAACATGAGCTGTCATGAAGTCAAACAGAGGGTAGAAATTAAAAAGGAATATCTTGCTTAAAAAAACAAAAAACAAAAGAAGCCACTAAATATCCATTAAGTGACCCAACTATAACTACCCCAGTCCATGATGTTATCTCAACCATTTAAACGAAGCTCCACTAACAGTAGAAGATAGGAAGGCTTGACTCCACGAGAAGCAAACTCCGTGATATAATATCGATTTTTTCAACACATCTTCCCAGTAATTCTCTTTCCAGACAAGATCAGGTTTTAATATTCCGACTGAGAATGGGCCATACCAAGATCACGCACAGTTATCTTCTTTCCAAGGACCAACCACCCATCTGCCAGCAGTATAACATACTGTTAACGACGAAACACATAATCGTGGAATGTCCACAATATGATCAATGGAGACAACACTACCAGATACCCAATGATTTACAAACAGCACTCAACTATTCGATGTAACCTAAGATAGTTTAATTTTTTAAAAGCATAAATTTATATAAGTGTATAATGTTCCATCTATTTGATTAGTTATAGTGTCACAATTTTATACTAGTTCATTGTAATAGTTCAAAACTGCCAGTATGTTAAATAAACTCATTGTTTTATTGTTAAAATTATTTTATAAAAAGTTGCAAAGTCGCGATATGATTAATATGTTATAGCGACTATAAACTTTCAAAGTAAAATAGAAAAATCTAATGTGTTACACTCACATGGCTTTCTCTACTCTTGTACAAACTATTTTTACAAACGCTTATTCTCCATCTACTTCATCTTAATCGAGATAAACATTTGCAAACTCTATCATATTGCTAATTTTCTTGTAGGTTCAAGGGGAATACGGTAGGCTTTAAGTGTTAGTCAAATCTTTTAAAACATTTTTGGAAACATGTGTATATGTCTTGTGTGTCTGTGTGTGTGTGTGTGTGTGTGTGTGTGTGTGTGTGTGTGTGTGTGTGTGTGTGTGAACAGTCTAACTCGAAAACCAAAAGTCGGATAAACACCAAACTTGGTATTTAGGTTCAATATGTTCCAGGGATGCGACATGAAAGCTTTTAAGAAAATCCCATCCTAAAACCACCCCTTACATGGAACATTTTTCGAAAATTTTTATTTTCTCAAATCGGCTCTAACGATTTTGATTAAAATATTATATGTTTAAGATATGGCAAATACAATATATATCTTGAATGTCCCCAAAATTCCTCATTCTGAACGACATTTGCATAACTGGTAAATCGCAAGAAATAGACAAAATTTTACTACATAAAAAATTTAAATCTTGTTAAAACATACAATATATGTCAAACATTTTTTAATTTCTCTACTACGTATAGTAAGTAGGGGAAGTATTGTATTCCACCCAAAAATTCGATACCGAGATTTCACCGGAAATACATGTTTAGAGACCCCTGAATCCAAAAAAGCATTTTTGGAAACATGTCCGCGCGCGTGTGTGTGTGTGTCTGTGAACAGCATAACTCAGAAACGAACAGTCGGATTAACACCAAACTTGGTATTTAGGTTCAGTATCTTCCAGAGATGCGACACGAAGGTTTTCAAGAAAATCCTCCCACCCCAGATTACCCCTTACCTGGAACATTTTTCGAACATTTTAGTTTTCTCAAAAATGGCTTTAACGATTTTTATTAAAATATCATATGTTTAAGATATTTTCATGACAAATGAATGTATATCTTGAATTTTCTGGGAATGCCTCCAAAAGTATTCTTCATTGTGAACGACTTTTGCATAACTGGTAAACCATAAGAGATAGGCAAAATTTTACTGCACAAAAAATGTAGATCGCGTTAAAATACACAGGAATCGAACCGCGGGCCCTCAGAACGAAAGCTGAAACGATACCACTGCGCTACTCCTCGCCCCCATAGTAAGAGACTAGGAAGAAGCGATAGGAGGGTACTTAGTACCTCGACGTATGAAGATCTTTTGTCCCGAAGCCCCTGACGGGGTGCCCCCGGGATGGAGGGGTGATGTGAGAGGTGACAGTGAGCGGCCGGATCAGGAGGAACTAGAGGGCAGAGGGCAGGGTCTCCTTTTCCAGATTGAAACTCGGAGGCCGCCCCCATTCCAGGAGACGAAGTGTTACATAGATAATCCTTTTTTCCTGCCATGCAATGCCGAGACTCCCGCCGACACTTGCAACCCTAAAACAGCAAAGCAGATAAAAGGTGATGTGAAATGAGAATGGAGGTGAAATGGAGGGACAGGAAATTCGTGGGATGTAATTAACCTTCTCAGCATTCGCCTAGCGTCCCGGTGGTACCCCCGAATAAACCCATGGATCAGAAAGATCAACCACGACGTCCCGAATGCCGACTACAGACGTTACTGCCTGAGCCATCCCCTTCGGTATAGTAAGGGAAGTAATGAGTGAGTTTTGCCGCGATTACCAGGGTAAACAACAATGCCAACAAAGAACTTGTACCTCTTACAGCTCCACCCAGAAGATTAATCAGTAACCCCCGTTGAACCCGCAAGGAGATTGAATGTTACAAACCTTCCTCTGCTTTGTAACAACGTAGAAGGAAAATTTGCAATGACGCTTAGAAAGCAATAACATGCATATCTCCCTACTGTCAGGCTCCTTTCATAAGAATACAATAGAACCGCCCTCTCCAGCAAATTATTATTCCGTACCTGATGTCTCGGCTTAACGTCGCTAACGAGGAAAGTGGGAGGGATAACAAGATGTGCTCCTTAATGGATCTTACATAAAAAGTTACTCAACCAATAATATTCCCATGTCCCGGGCATAGAGTTCCTTTACAAAGAAACCTGGGCTACTTAGTTACCAGACGTGGGATGTTGGTAACGTAGAAATCTGATAAGGAAACTGGGATTAGTTAAATATATACCTAAAATAAATCCCCAACGCTTTCATAATTTTATTTTCTGCGTAGGTATTAAATCGTTTGTTCCTTTACTGATCACACAATATTACTTTTTTTTACGCTTTTGATAAAACTTATTATTCATTATTCATACTTCTCTTCTCAAATTTCTATATATGACCTTCCTCCCTGTAATCATTGAGTATTTTTACTTTCTCTACTACGTATAGTAAGTAGGGGAAGTATTGTATTCCACCCAAAAATTCGATACCGAGATTTCACCGGAAATACATGTTTTGAGACCCTCTGAATCCAAAAAAAGGCATCGGTGATATCTCGGTATCGAATTTTTGGGTGGAATACAATACTTCCGCTATTTACTACACGTTGTAGAGAAAGTAATAATTAGATACCGTGGTTTCACCGGAGGTGCTCTGAATCCAATTAATGCATTTTTGGAAACATGTCCGTGTGTGCGTCTGCCTGTGAACAGCATAACTCGAAAACGAAAAGTCGTATAAATATCAAACTTGGTATTTGAGTTTAGTATCTTCCAAGGATGCAACTCGAAGATTTTCAAGCAAATTCTCCCATCGTAGACTACCCTTTACATGGAACATTTTTCGAAAAATGTTGTTTTCTCTAGAATGGCTCTAACGATTTTGATTAAAATATCACATGTTTAAGATATTTTCATAACAAATGAAATGTATATCTTGAATTTTCTGGGAATATCCCCCAAAGTCCTGTTCATTGTGAATTACTTTCCATTAACTGGTAAAACGTAAGAGATAGACAAAATTTTATTTCATAAAAAATTTAAATTTCGTTAAAATACGCAAATTGTTATATACGGTTGTGTTTTTGTTTGTTTGTTTTTATGGGCCAGTGAACCATTTCAGTATTTACCTCTACCTCGATTAACATGAAGTAGATGGCGAATAAGCGTTTGTAAAGAATGTTTGAACACGAGTAGAAAAAGTCGGTTGTTTACTATTAAAAATACTCTCATTCACTCTCACATTCATACTTCCGGACACTGTGGGGGATTGGGAATCATTTAAATTAAAGAAAATTCTTCTACCCCAGTCGAGAATCAAACACGTGAGCTCTGAACAGAGGTACGAGATGTTATCTTCAGGATCTGTGGAAGAGAAGAAATTGCCATAGGAAATAAATAAATTCAGGTGCAATTGACAGAAGCAAGAACCTGGGAATATATAGTAAATAAAATATGAAGTAGTAAACTCATAATATGATGCATCTGATATTTATTATTGTGATCCTAGCTTATTAAATATTTTTATCTGGCCGTATGAGTGTTGATACCCAAAAATGGTGACTACCATTAGCTTGCAATCACGCGCTTCCGGCATACAGACGTCTGTGTTCGGGTTGCCCATCTGTTAACAGGGCAAATGGCATTCCTTTGATTAATGTAGTGGACATTAATTAATTGAGCGTGTTTAATCGGTGCACAGACACGCTAACACATGGTGCGGCGGTATTGTTTCATAATTCATCTGCTGCCCTAAAGATGGCATGATACCACGTCAGGTGCCAGGTGAACCCAATATAGTGTGTAGGGCAGTTTAACGGTTTAACCTGTGCCAGGTACCGTTTGTAAAACCAACACATCAACCTGTTTCTCTCTCATGTTGCCACTGGTTCACTTTCCCAAGTAGTAATGTAGGAATGAATGAATGATTTATTGTCTACGTTGTACTTACATGCAATATATACAATGTTTACAATAGAATGAGGTTGCTTATTATTTATCTTCTCTTTATATTTAACATTCTGTTATATATAATGTTTAAGTATAATTTTCCACTATTTACTTCTTTTGCCTTTTTACCCTGACGCAGGTAACTCTTTCTGCACCAAGTTTAGGCGCAATATGACGCAGCCACGCTACGTCCCCTAACAATGAAGCAATACCTTTGCCTCACGGTTGCTGCTTGTCTCCTCCCAGTTGGTTTCTTTGCCACGGCTGCTCCAGCATGAAACCTTAACCTCTGGGTATGCGTGGGTGTGTACAGAGAAACACACAAACGCTGTCTTGGAACACTTTTATTCACTTTTAAAATAATACTTTAGGTTTGCCGATCACTATTAAATGCATACGAAGTTACTTTCTGTATACCAAGACCGAAGAATATTAACTACGGCTAAGCGTTCTACCCTCTAGCATGTTCGCCGCCAATGTTCACAATGGCGTGCCGTCCTCGCCAGGCACTCAGGACAGACTGATCTACCCACGCTACTACAAGGAAAACCAACGCCTCAATTTCCCCTATCACCCCTCAAACTTAGCGTCATGATGCTTAGAGTGGACTTCGACAGACTAAGTGCAGCTGTACTCGGCTGGTTACCAGGAAAAAACTTGCTTCAATGGTATTTACCATTTCTACCTGAGACTGGTCCCTAATTAACAAAACTGTGCCTAACGTGTCTTTCTGTCGCTTATACAGTCAACAATTTTCACAATGTTTATCCTTTTTATACATATACTGATTTTAAATATATTATAACTTATTTTATATCGCTATCTTTCTTAGAATATTATGATAATTATTGCCTCTATAATTCCGGCTTCAACCCCTTTCCCGTATTTTCTCCAATTTGTTTCACGTCTCTTTTAACCACTTTAAACTATTTTTTCCTAAATATTTTCCTTCTTTCTCCATATATTTATTTGATCTTGTATTAAAACTCTTCCTAACTTTTAGCTCTATTGGTAAATTTTTCCATTTCTCTGGTATTAAATTCTCTCTCCCTTTATCCGTGTCCTCGCATTCAAGAATATAATGCCAATTGTCATGTAATCTCTTACATCTTTCCCCCCTTCTTCTCCTTGTTAGACCACTTAAATTCATTACACCTGTCCTCTCCCATGCATACCCCATTCTGGCCTCTTTGTGGCATACTTCGATGTATCTTTCTTTTTCCCATTCCGTTTTTAAATATCTATAATCTATTAATAGCCTATTTTCCTTGAAACTACTTATAATTTCTTGCTTTTCAATATCCTCCACTCTTGTTATAATTTCTTTCCAGAAACCCTTGCTTTTGTTGTTTCTTTCTGCCCATGTTTCCCCCATTGCTATTTCTTCCAATGTTGTCTTTGTATTGTGCATCCAAGTTTTTTTTTTCTCAATTTTCCCCTGTACAACCAAGCTTTGCTTTAGTATCTCATAATATTAATGCATTACAGAAGGATTTACTGTTTCAGCTCTAAAGCTAAGAAGTTCGATTTAAGACAAGGATGAATATGTATACATATGAAAAGTAACACTTTTCTGGTGCTTTTAAAATAACTTAAAGAATCAGCCATATAGCCAACGGTGAATGAAAGCATGTAGTGAATGCATAAATGAACTTGGTATGCATAAGCAATATTCATCCAAATCTAGAGGTACAACACATAATAAACCAATGTCAGCCTGCTCGATCAAAAGCAGATTCGAACCCAGGCACATAATATGAAATACAATGATGTTGCTAACTTAACTAAGTACAAGGCGGAAGCAGGCCTTCCTCCTTAACGCCCATCCGAACTCACTCCTCAGGACGTATAACGCCCGGGGCGTCGTCCTCCGTGGACTAGTGGTACTGTGCTAGCCTCTAGTTCCCAAGGTTGCGGGTTCAAACCCGGCGGAGGGCGATGGATTTTTTCGGGCGTAAAAATCCTTAGCATGGCTTCCTTCGGAAGGGAAGTAAAGCGGGTGGTCCCGTGTCGTAGATTTACGGCACTTAAAAGAACCTCAAGCCTGATAAAGAGGCCTCTGAGCAAAATTACCGATCTTTCACGCCCAATATAGAATGGGACGCTAAGAACCATAGTGGTTAAAGAGCGTCCATAAATAAAACTCAATTTAATTTAACGCCCGGGGCAGACGCCTGACGACGGATCAGAATGTATGTGTGTATTTATTTACATAACGGTGTACATACATGGATTTCTATGAATTGCACGGGTCCGCAGACCATACGTGCTGTTATAGTACACAGAATAATAAGCAAGATTAATAATAATAATAATAATAATAATAATAATAATAATAATAATAATAATAATAATAATAATAATAATAAGGAAACGACAACAAATAGAAGGAAACCAAAAATTCTGATGTTTTACACTCACATGACTTTCTCTACTCTTGTACAAACTATTTTTACAAACGCTTTTTCTCCATCTACTTCATGTTAATCGAGATAAACGTTTGCAGACTCTGTCTTATTGCTAATTTTCTTGTAGATGTAAGGGGAATATATATTTACAAAGGCAATATACAAATACAGTAGCCTTTAAGAACATACATATCTCTTAATACCTGGTTGCTAGGTCAGCACCATTCCCTTTGCCACAGATTAATACTCTTTGCATATCCAAGACAAAAAAATGAATAACGAATTCCCATTTGAGAAAATTATTGAAACATTTAAGGGAATAACAAGTAATATCTCGAAAATGGTTCACTCAACAACAAAAATGTATATGACATAAATTGTGTATTTTAACGCGATCTACATTTTTTGTGTAGTAAAATTTTGTCTATCTCTTATGGTTTACCAGTTATGCAAAAGTCGTTCATAATGAATACTTTTTGAGACATTCCCAGAAAATTCAAGATATACATTTTATTTGTCATAAAAATATCTTAAACATATGATATTTTAATCAAAATCGTTAGAGCCATTTTTGAGAAAATTAAAATTTTCGAAAAATCTTCCATGTAAAGGGTACTCTGGGGTTGGGGGATTTTCTTGAAAACCTTCGTGTCGCATCTCTGGAAGATACTGAACCTAAATACCAAGTTTAGTGTTTATCCGACTGTTCGTTTCTGAGTTATGCTGTTCACAGACAGACACACAGACACACACACGGACATGTTTCCAAAAATGCTTTTTTTGGATTCAGGGGGTCTGAAAACATGTATTTCCGGTGAAATCTCGGTATCGAATTTTTGGGTGGAATACAATACGTCCCCTACTTACTATACGTAGTAGAGAAAGTAAAAAAGGTAAAGGCATACATATTTTCCGCTTATGGTAAGTTATGAATGGATGAATGCAAGAGGAACTAAACACTGAGTTTGTAATTATAAGATATTTTGCAGTGCATCGTGTTCTAGTATTCCTACTTAAACGATGATGTTGGAAAAGTAGATTAATTGTGACCTGGTTTATGGTCATTCTCTGACGCCACGCACTGTTCTTTGTTTCAGTAACCAAGTTTATCCGGATAGGAATCGCCGACAAGAATGACAACCCGCCGTTTTTCGACAAGGCGCTGTACGAGGCAGAGGTGGACGAGAATGAGGACATCCAACACACCGTGCTCACCGTCACCGCCAAGGATCACGACGAGTGTAAGTACCAGCTTTCTTACCTAGCACACCTTCCTCGTGGGAATTAATGTTGCGTGTTAATATGCCCTTTGATCCAAAAGTGTCAGTGCCTGGATTACAACTTCAATTGCATATTGAAGAGAATAGCTATGATCTCTGTCACGAACGATGACGGTAAATGACAGTTGCCGCGGAGACAGTTGCAAGGCAGGTCCACAAGCACGTGGCAGTTTGCCATGAATAGAACCACACCACTACCTAAATAGCTTTCTGGCCTTATTCTTCGTCACCGGATTCTCTTTCAGATTCCAAATCCCGAAGGGACACGCACATTGGAATCAAATTTCACTGTTAAACTTCAAGCAAGTTCGCACCCTCTGAAACAGACTACAGTTGATTAGCTAGGAAGTAGGTAACTGCAATACCTCAGTTTGTTTTATTTATTTATTGGGCTTTTGTTAGCTCGTAATGGAGACTAAAATAGGCTTTTATTCCAGCACACGAATTTACTCAAATATTAGCGAGTAAATAAGTTCACCCATGCGTCATTTAATGTAAATCAGATGAGTGACTCGCAACTTTAGCAATGTAAACTAGCTTGTATTTCAAACATGAATATAGTACAAATAGCATTGGAAAAAGCTTGATTTACAAGCTACAAAAATATACAATTGTTGCTAAACAATTGTGGTTGTGAACGATAGATAAATAGCAGGAAAACAGACATTTTGTTGAATTTTTTTTTTAAATTGCAAAGGCCATGTTTAACAGACAATAGAGGGTCAGTACTTGTTTGAAAAAGTTTCAGTTTTAAAAATAAAGTCAGACTTTCAGATGTTCCTCATGAGCACTGAGTGAATTTTCCTCTTTTCTTTGTATTACGTCACATAAGAAATTGTGTATTTTTCTTCGCGTATATTCAAAGCTCTGGTTAACAGTAGTCCATCTAAGACTTTCTCTACTCACAGTAAGCTATTTTCATAAGTATTCTACAAATGATTCAGCTTCCGCTAGGTGGCTTCTGAGTGTAGGCACTGTGTTTGTGAGCTCCCGTATTTTTACTTATATTTTCTTAAAACTTTCATCTCTCAGTAGTTAAAGCTTTTAGGAGTGTAGTCGAGTTTAAATTGCAGCTGCTTTCACATAAGAATATATTTTTATTATACATTTTAGTGTAAAAAAAACAAATAATACCATGTGTTAATATCAGCTGTTTACGTCCGCCATATTGAATTGATCTGTTTGTGTTTGTATAGCCTATTTTTTCGTGTTTTCTGTCTTTGGACGATCAGTGACTTGTGTTTGTGCTTAATTAGGAAATTACTTAGTGCATTACTAGTGGTTTAAAAGGTGAAATTAGTGCTTGGTGTATTACCAGTAGTTTAAGAAGTGAAATAAGTGTTTTGGTGCGTTACTAGTGGTTTAAGTAAGGTAGACGTGTGTTAGATTATCTTTTTGTAATTGTATGTGATTTCTGTGCGTGTGTGTGTGTTGTAGAGTAACTTATTAAGATATAAAGCTGTAGGTGTATTATAAATTGGTATAACTGTAGTAAACATTGTAGTCGTAACATAAGTGCTTGCAGATTGTACTAATCTTCTGACGGTGTTAGTTTAGCTTTATTGTGTCTGTCAGTGCAGTGTGCTAATAATGAGTGGTAAATCGTGTGATCTTAGTGGTAATTGTGGTGCTTGTCGCCGGAGGGTTAGCCAGGGTGTTTTCTGTGCAGGATGTAAGTTTTGGTTTCACTGGGCGTGTGCGAACATTGTTAGTGAGAATGTGAGTAATTGTGCGGAGTGGTTTTGTGAACTTTGTAAGTATAAGGCACTGGTCAGAAAGCACGAGGAAACCATTTCCAACCTGAGAAAAGAACTAGAATTTTTCAAAAAAGAAACTAGAAGCACTGTTTCGGCTTCAAATATTTTGGCTAATAACTTTCAGGACTTCAGGATGGTTTCTAAGAAGAATCTCAGGAGGAAAAGGCATTTCTCTGCTGATGATCAACATCTTGTCCAACTGAGCAACAGATTCAGTGTTCTTGAAACGCTGAATGTTGATCAGGCCACAAATCCCCAAGAGCAGGTCTTAGATGAATCTGTAAATCACACAAAAAGCAAGGTCTTGTTGCTTGGGAGTAGTCATGGGAGGGGCATAGCATCCCTGCTCAAACGGGACTTGGGGTGTGATTATGATGTAGTAGGCATAGTTAAACCCAGTGCTGCGCTCTCTGATGTCACTGAAGACCTGGTAAAGCTAACTGCAGGTTTTACCAAGAGGGATCATGTAGTGATAGTGGGTGGGCCAGGGAATAGCCTGGATAGAAATAGTAGTTATATTATTGAAAAGGATCTGTGTGACATCAGTGAGACCAGCAGCCATACTAATGTGAAGGTAGTGGGTCTTTTACATAGGCATGGCAAGCCTCAGCTTCATTGGAGGGTGAGGGATATGAATCTGAGACTTGAGCGTGCCTTGTTAAGTCCTGCTGCATCTCACATGTGTATGATAGATGTCGACGGTATAGGCAGGAATGGTTATACCTCTCATGGCCTACACCTAAATTCTAGAGGCAAAGAGAAGCTTTCTCTTATTATTGCTGACAGAATTAAGGGTAAAATTCCTGTTGTCACTAGTAGGAGGTCTTTTTTAGGTTAAGTATGTCCCATAGTCAACATAATCATCGACACTTAAAGCAAATTGAGATAACCATCCCAAATACCTCTGTATCCACAAGTAACTATAGAAATAATGCTTCTGACATCAATAGTAATAATGATAATAATAAAAATAAAAACTGCCTGTCTGTATTTCATCAGAATATAAGAGGCTTAAGAAACAAAGTAGATGAACTTACTATTAGTCTTAATACTGAAAACTCACTGCCACACATCTTGTGTTTATCCGAACACCACTTGACACAACAGGAATTTCAGCCAATTTTACTGCATGGGTACTCTTTAGCAGCAGAGTTTTCAAGAAAAATCTTACATAAAGGTGGGGTTTGTATATATGTCAGAAATGATGTGACTTATAAAGTTTTGGATTTATCCAAGTTTTGTAGTGAACAAAACCTTGAACTCTGTGCAGTTCAGCTAAATGAAGGTAAATTGAATTTAACTATAGTAGCCCTTTATCGATCTCCCTTAGGCAATTTTGAAATATTCAGAAAGCAACTTGAACATCTTCTAAAATTTTTATTCAAACCAAAAAGAGAATTAATCATATGTGGTGATATAAATGTTGATTATTTGAAACCTAGTCCTCAAAGGGAACAACTCAGCACTTTACTTACAACATACCACATGTCACATACAGTAAACTTTCCAACAAGAATCCAAAACAGCTCCTCTACAGCTATAGATAATATATTTGTAAACTCAGATAGCATTAATTTTTGCAATGTCTCATCAAAATCTAATGGCCTGTCGGATCACGATGCACAAGTTCTACACATTAAAAAGTTAAATTTAAAATCCAAACCTAAATATACTTATCAGAAATCTAGGGAAATAAATGAAAATACTCTGAGTGAGTTTAGCAAAATACTTGAACTTGAGTCATGGAATCAAACTTACCAAACGAATGGAACCAATAATAAATAAAACATCTTTCTTCAGTGTTTCAAAACCCACTTTGAAGCTTGCTTCCTGGTCAAGTTAAACAAAATATCTAACTTCAAAAGAGAGAACGCCTGGATCACTTTAGGAATTAGGACGTCATGTAGACGTAAAAGAGAATTATATGAGCAAGTAAGAATTAGTAATAATATAGATTTAAAACACTACTTCAAAAAATATTGTAAGCTTCTAAAGAAGGTAATAAAAGCGGCTAGAATATTGCATTACAATAAACAGATTCAACTCTCTGACAATAAAATAAAAACTACTTGGAATATAATAAAAAGAGAAGCCGGTAAATCCTCATTACAAAATGACTTAATAACACTAAACATTGATAATCAAGAAACTAGTAAACCTCATGAAGTTGCAGAAATATTTAACAAATTCTTTTTGGATGTAACAAACAAAATTAGTATTAATTTTGGAAGTAAAGAGGCAGCTTTGGAATTTCTAAGATCAAATTTCACTAATGAAGTGCCTGAATTTAAAGTTAGCCTGACAACACCTTCTGAAATAAACAAAATTATTAACTCTTTCAAAACAAAAAACTCTTCTGGTTATGATGAAATAACAATAAAAGTCTTAAAATCATGCTCATCTCAAATTTCCACTCCCCTTAGTTATTTGTGCAATGAGTCACTAAGGTCAGGAATTTTCCCTGACAGAATGAAATTTTCCATTGTTAAACCACTTTTCAAAAAAGGCAAACGCAATTAATGTTTCAAATTATAGACCAATATCTCTCTTGCCAATTTTCTCAAAGGTTCTTGAAAAGGCGATGTTTAATAGACTTTATAAATACCTTGAATGTAACAACATACTTGTCAGGGATCAGTTCGGGTTCAGAAAAGGAATGTCGACCAATAATGCAACTTATAAACTTACTCATGAAGTGTTAACTGCATTAAACAAAAAAATGCATGTAGGTGGGATTTTTTGTGACTTAGTAAAGGCATTTGACTGTGTTAATCATGATATTCTGATAGCAAAATTGAAATTCTATGGACTAAAAAATGAAACTCTAAGTTGGTTTGTATCATATCTAAATGAAAGAAAACAAAGTGTTGAAGTTGTCAATGATATTGAATTTGGAAAACAGACATCAAAATGGAAAACAGTAACACATGGAGTGCCCCAAGGTTCAGTCCTAGGACCTTTATTATTCTTGATCTATATAAATCACCTATCACTTTATATAAAGGATATTGCAAGTATAATTCTGTTTGCTGATGACACGAGTGTTCTGGTGACTAGTAAAAACTTGAATGAGTGTGTAATTAAATTGAATTATGTTTTGAACTGTATGTCACACTGGTTTAAAGCTAACAAATTATCTGTAAATTTAGACAAAACAAAAGTTGTTAAATTTATAACCCATCCATCACTACACACACCAATAGAAATTGGGATTAATGACATGTCACTAGAACAAATAGACAACATTAAATTTCTGGGCCTCCAAGTAGACAGATATTTAGATTGGAAAGTTCACATTAGGTATATCATACCCAAACTCAGTTCTGCATGTTATGCTATCCGAGCATTGGTAAATGTCAGTTCTATAGATACACTTAAATTAGTATACTATGCATATTTTAACTCTATCATTGAATATGGAATATTATTTTGGGGAAATTCGGTAGAAAGTCAACGAATATTCCTCATGCAAAAGAAGGTTATAAGAATCATTTCCAGCACTCATAGCAGACACTCTTGCAAACATCTTTTTAGAAGACTAAAGTTATTAACCCTACCTTGCATGTATATATTTTCAATCTTAAAATTCTATGTATGCAATCGAACCACATTTATTACAAACATGGAAATTCATGAGATAAACACTAGACAAAAGGGTAACATCCATCGTCCCAGTACAAAGCTTTCTTGCTTCCAGAAAGGTGTATATTATGAGACCATAAAAATATTTAATACACTCCCTAATGATCTTAAGAGAAAAGTTGACAACTTCAATGTCTTTAAAACTGCTGTTAAAGAGTACCTATGCTCAAAAGCATATTATTCTGTACAAGATTATCTTAATGACAAATTATCCTACTGATACTACTTATATAGCTCTGTAAGTAGTATTAGTAAATATTAATGACAATTGCCAGTCATATTTGATATCTGCTCTAGAATTAATGAAGCTATTTAAATGTATGTATATTAAGAACTGACAGTAAATGCTATGCATTACACATCAAATAGAACAAAATGATCAGACTAACAAAGGTAAAATCCTAGTGAATGTTAAAATAACTGTTCTTGCCTATACATATGTTAACCTTATAACAGTAAGGAGGTATACAACTCTGTAATAAATTACACTTGATTTGTTTCATTTTGTATATAATATGTCCTTATTTTATTTTAAATGTTCTGTATACTATGTAATATTTATGTATATATGTAACTTTATTGTACATTTCCTTAACACGCATATAGTATTTGTATTTTATTTCAAATGTTCCATATTCTATGTAATATTTATGTTTATATATAATTTTTGTACATTTCCTTGACATGTTCTATGTTCACAAGTCTTTATGGCTGCTAGTGAACTCACAGAATACAATCTAATCTAATCTAATCTAATCCATTACAAAAGGAATCCCTGAAATTATATATGTGTAGAATTTTTTCCAAACGTGTGGAATTTTTAAAAATCTAATGCGTTACACTCACATGACTTTCTCTACTCTTGTACAAACTATTTTTACAAACGCTTATTCTCCATATGCTTCATGTTAATCCAGATGTTAATCTAATTGCTAATTTTCTTGTAGATGCAAGGGGAATTGCTAGGCTTTAAGCGATAGTCAAATATTTTAAGAGCTGGTTAAGGCGTGCAGTATTCCATTCTCTTTGCATTACGAGGACAAAAAAAAAAGGAATTACGAATTCCCATTTGAGAAAAAGTAATAAGTATTGGAAAATTTAAGGGAATAACAAGCAATATCTCGAAAATGGTTCACTCAACAACAAAAATATGTACGACATAAATTGTGTATTTTAACGCGTTCTACATATTTTGTGTAGTAAAACTTTGTTTATCTCTTATGGTTTACCAGTTATGCAAAAGTCGTTCACAATAAAGAATACTTTTGGAGACATTCCCAAAAAATTCAAGGTATACATTTTATTTGTCATGAAAGTATCTTAAATATATGATATTTTAATCAAAATCGTTAGAGCCATTTTTGATAAAATTAAAATTTTCGAAAAATATTCCATGTAAAGGGTAATCTGCGGTGGGGGGATTTTCTTGAAAACCTTTGTGTCGCATCTCTGGAAGATACTGAACCTAAATACCAAGTTTGGTGTTTGTCCAACGGTTCGTTTCTGAGTTATGCTGTTCGCAGACACACAGACACACACACGAACATGTTTCCAAAAGTGCTTCTTTGGATTCAGGGGGTCTCAAAACATATATTTTCGGTGAAATCTCGATATTGAATTTTTGGGTGGAATACAATACTTCCCCTACGTACTATACGTAGTAGAGAAAGTAAAAATACATTGTTTCACATTAAAGACTAATATTTGCTATAAATTAAAACCTTGAAATAAAGTGGCCACTATTCCGAAGAAAACGTAATCTGTACTGCATGTTACAAGAAATCATTTGCGACTAAGTCCTACTGATCCGTTCGCTTATTTAAAGCAGAATCATGCCTGAAGATTGCAGCATAGACGTTCTCATTTGTTCTTCAAAACCATTAACTAAAAAATGCTAGATAAGACACTAGCGGTTTTATAGAAGTGGAGACAAGAATAGACAAAGCCATAAATGTATGTTAACATAGCTGTACAAAGTACTGATAAAACCCCCTAGTCTTGTGTGTGGATTAGAGATGTCTGGGCCACTAATCCCGATGCCAACTAATATTCTCTATCAAAAAGGTAAGTACTGTTGAATATAATTGGTATTTTATATGCCCATGAGGAAGGTTGAAATGCGAGATCTGTTACAATCAATTCAGCAACAACAAAAAAGTGTGTAAATAGGTCACGGAAGTCATACTCCTACCTAAAGGTCGTCCCTCCACTTAATATCGTAAATCAGTGTTGAGCTTAAGCGTTTTTACCTCCATCTCCTACCCTAAATTTGGCAATACATTCAAAGCTGCATTTTTAAACGAAAACGTAAATCATAGTTTTGTTTTAAATATTCATTGTTTCACGATTTTCTACATAAGCATTGCGACGTAGCTTATTACTTTAAAGTAACAAGTAACAAGGTTTAACGAAAATTTATCTTACACATGTAATTGGGTGATTCTCTCAAAAGTTGCCGATTTTAACTTTATGAAAAATGAATTATTTTCGTCCATGGAAAGATAGTACTGAGTATTTAACACAGTGATGATAAAAATTAAGAATAACTTTGGACCGTCAATATCTTACTTCATATATACTTCATAGCCCTGTTATCAATGCCATTGTTATTAATTTTGCTCCATTTTTAAAAAATATAAACTGAAAGTTATAATGCTCAAGGGCCATTCACATAGAAACATAACATTAATGCAAGGGCATAAACGTACCACATGAATATAAGATTCGTCTTGCCACTCACAACGCTAACAACACCTTAGCGTCAAAGCAGAACAATTGAAGGGTGAAAGCGATTAAAAATGGAGGCTGGGGTGATTAACGACGATGCAGCAGTGCACTTTATGTTGCTACAAACTGCATTAATTGTGTTTGTGTTATAGTATATATTATGTTTACTATACAGAAAAAACAGAAAACAATGAAAAGGTCAGCGTATATTTCTTAGATCTTTCCAAAGCCTTCGAATGTGGACCATAATATGTTATTAAATATATTAGAGTCATGTGGAATTAGAGGACTCCCTAGAAATCTACGAGGGCTGAGACTGATTTTATTTCACAGATATTTATTACCCGATTTCAATGTTGACATGATCTTTTTCAAAATAGTCCCCTCCTAACTGAATGCACTTTTTATAACGTCTCTGCCAGTTCTCGAACACATGGTGCAGGCCATTCTTAGTCAGGTCTTTGAGAATCGCCTCGCTTTGCCTTTAGTTATGGGAATAAAAAGAAATCACATCGGGTAAGACCGGGTCTTTAAGGCGGATGCGGCACACAGATAATGTTGAATTTAGCCAAAAATTCCTGGACTTGATTTGCGACGTGAGGCCGCGCGTTGTCGTGATGAAGTCGCCACTCATTCCGATGATGTTCTGGACGTTTCCTTGTAATGTGCTTCCTCAGTGTAGCCAATACTGACATGTAGTAGCTGCTGTAACAGTAGCCATTCCGAAACACCAGGCCCACCTTGCTTAGCACAGAGGACTCACCCTTCTTTGAAGTCCTTGAACTACCTAAACACCGTTGCACGAGGTAGTGCATCTTCACCGTATGCTTGCTTCAGCTTTTCGAAAGTTTCAAGGCTGTATGATTTAAACGAAAATAAAATTTTATTGCGCTGTATTGCTCCTCTCGTGTCACCTCCATTTTGTGGTATGCGAAATTCAAGTAGGGTCAACAATATACAGCATTACTACCAACCTAGCATTACGAGAGTGCTGTCGCTTATGGACATTATACATGAAACGCTGCTCTTTTCAAGTATTCGTGGTAGAGACATAAAACTATCAAGGAAACTACAGAAAAAAATCAGCCTCAGTCTTTATTGATCAGCCCTCGTACATACCTGTTCATACCTAGACTAACACAGATCTGCCACAGTAAAACAATCATATACGCTTATCCAGTCAAAGTATGGGCAAGTGAATAATGGTGTACCACAAGGTACTGTCCTGGGTCCTTTTCTTCTTACAGCTTATATAGATAATATTATCAGGTTCTACGATAGTATCATATGCAGAATGCTACATCAATATGGTATGGAATAACTAATGAACAGTTATATAAAAATTTGCCAAACCTATAATTACTCTGACAAATTTCTTTGAATCCCTTAACTAAAATGCATTATAGAAAAAAGAATATTACTCTGTCACAGAAAATGAAAACACTGAAAAATTTCTAAGAATAATTGTTAGCACTAACTTATCCTGGGTAGAACATATAAATCATGTAACAAAATTAGTAAGTCTTTCTATTTACTGCGGTATTTTAATTCTTTTAAAAACTTGTGTTTATTGAAAAAATGTAGTACGGGGTAATGTAACCATATCTGACATACGGAATTGAAATATGGGATATTTCCTACAAAACCCACTAGAAGGACTATTTATTCTGCAAAAGAAATGTATAAGGATACCTTCTAATTTAAAACCCACTGAGACATGTAAACATGCATTCATAGATAACAACACATTGACCCTATATTCCTTATATGTATACAAGGTCATTATGTGTAATAGAAAATGGAAATAAGGGAAAAAAGCGATAATATCTATGATCATTATACTAGACATAATACGATTATTTTAGAAGAGGTTTCACCAAGAAAATATGTGAGAAAAATGTAAATGTCCGAGGTCTAATGTTGTACAATAAATTGCCCACTGACATTAAACAACTAACTGGTGCTAAATTTAAAATAAAACTAAATTTTTTTCTTAATAATAAATGTTTGTATATTTTATATGAATTGTAAATTGCTTTCCCTGTTAGTTTTTTTATGTTTTAATTCTATCTAGATCATTTTATTTTAACTGCAATTTGTAAAATTTTAATTTATTCTTAAACTACTGTAATTTTGACGCTGTCAGAATTCTATATGCAAATATATTGACAATAAATAATAAATTAATGATTATTGTTATATGAAAGAAAATGGAATAATTTTTAAGCTATAAAGCTTCATACAACGCCGGAAGACACCACAGTAATATTAATTAGAACCTTTTCAGTTCATTCTTAATTTATTGTCAAATTATTTTAATGTTTTTTGTAATAAAGACAACGATGATGTTCAAACAAAATAATTCTTTTTTCATCAAATTACTCCGGTACTCCTCTTTTTTTTTTCTTGCAGTGAGATAGTGTTTTTTCTCTTGAATCCCATTAATGCGAACATAAAAGCTTGGAGATTGGAAGGTTGAGCTTATACAAGAGTTTGATAACTTTTAATTTGGGTTTATTATTATTATTTTTTGGTACAAGTATAGGAGTTTACACTAGTGACGCGCTCTTGTTCATGGTAACGAAAATTATTGTGAATGACCCCCACTTATTAACCTAGCCACAAGTCTCTGTGTTCGTTTTTTTTTTCGTTTCTATATGAATGGACCCTGAATGCTTATAAAATATGTAGTAGTAGTGGTGGTATTTATTAAATATTTAGTATTACTTTAATTGCATAACACAGTCACATGGGTCATAAGACCGTACATCCTCTCTAGAAAAATACCTGGTCTGTATACGTGACTTGCAGTATCAACCAGAAAACAATTATCTTTTTTATAATCACCGCACTATATACATACATATAAAATTGAGAAAACACTCTGAATCACACATTCAAACACACACACACACCCACACACACAGTCGCGCACAAGTACTCAAGCACCACATATGTTTAAAGAAAAATTACATAAACACCTTATCTCTTAGTACACGTACTTCCATTAAGTATGTGCCCAAGCTTGGCCAGTTTTGGCTGTTTAGAATCATGTCCCAGCATGCTGTCCTCCGTCTGTTGGAAGCCAAAAATACTTCCGGTAATAGTTTTTTCCTAATACCCTCCGTCTGCACGCATGCTGCCAAAATATGCGTCCAGTCTTCTTGTTCCCCGCATAATGGGCAAATCCTCCTGCCATCGTTATCAACAATCTTGCGAGCTTTCCACCCTCCCAACCTAAGCCATGCTATTCCAGTCCTCTGTTTTATACTCAATTCCAAAATATATGTTTCCTTACCCCACCTAGTTTTTATTTCATTTTGTAGCTCCAATGTTGATCTTTGTCTACATTCAGATTCTATTTTCTGCCTGTTTATATCGCATAGTCGTCTTTTGACCTTTCTCACGGCACTGTGTGTATTTTCATTACCCCTTTGCCAGATATCATTTAAGCCAATTTTTGATAATTCGCGTTGCAACCCCGCCGCCCACCATTTTGGATGCTCTATGTTGTTCATTTGATGACGATAACATATTGCTCTCAGAGTTGTTTGATCACCTTTAATTATTCGCAGCCAGTACCTAACTACGTTTAGTTTAGCAAATACAGCATCTTCCCAGCATCCTACCTCCCGAAGAACTCCGTAGTTTGAAGTACCCCTCCC
This sequence comes from Deroplatys truncata, assembly GCA_030765065.1. Lineage (NCBI taxonomy): Eukaryota > Metazoa > Arthropoda > Insecta > Mantodea > Mantidae > Deroplatys > Deroplatys truncata. The sequence goes on along the minus strand of CM060985.1, from coordinate 142,789,812 downwards.
CAACCCTAGAATGCGCTTCCAGAAATTGCATTGTATTTTATTTACATTATCCACCCTCTCCCATCCCCATACTTCACTGCCGTATAGTAATGAGGACCTAACCATTGCTTCATACATGGTCTGTAATGTTTTTACTGGCATATCTGGTACCCGTGTCAGTATCCTTAATACTTCAGAAAGTTGTCCAATCCCTTTGTGTTTTATAAACTCCATGTTCTTGTTCCATTTTCCGCCCATATCAAACCTTACTCCTAAGTAATCGAAGTGTTTAACATTTTGAATTTCTTCCTCCCCATAGGTCCACTTTTCATGTTGGCCGTACACATATCCATTTTTAAAGGTGACTGTTTTAGTTTTAAGAATATTTACCTCCATACCCCATTGCCTACAGTATTGTCGAAGAGCGTTTAAACCAGACTGCAAACCTTTTATCGTTTTAGAAAGAACTACAATGTCATCCGCGTACAAAAGAATTGGTATTTTTTGGTCTGCGATTGTCGGTGCATCTATGTCTTCCTCCGTCATCACGCTAACAACATCATCAGTAAACAAATTAAAGGGTAACGGAGATAGTATACAACCCTGTTTAACCCCCCTCTGCGCTATGTTACATTCTGATGTATTGCGCTGATCGGTCTTGATAACAAACTTAACTTCTTTATACATTGCCCTAAGTGCTCTAATCATTTTCCCCGAAAGTCCTTTACGTGTTAATTTCTCCCAGAGAGCACTACGTTCTACAGTATCAAATGCCATTTTAAAATCTACAAATACAGTATATACCTTACCACCTTTATTTCTCAAATTGTCATCAATTATTGTTTTCAGAACAAACACATTGTCAATAGTCAAGAAACCTTCCCTAAATCCTGCCTGAAATTTAGAAATCCTATGATGTGTCTTAGCCCAACACTTAATTCTTTCATATAAGATTCTACTGTAAATTTTTCCAAATATAGAGAGCAGCGAGATACCCCTGTAATTTCTTGGAATGCTGTAACTCCCTTTGCCCTTGTAAAGAAGTTGGATAATGGCAGTTTTCCATGCTTCCGGATATACTCCGCCTTCAAATATTTTATTGAAGCTTTTTCTACAGAAATCTAACATTTTATTAACTTCTAGCGAGATCTTGAAAAACTCAGCTGACAAGCCCTCTATACCAGCTGCCTTCCCGTTTTTTAAACATTTTATTGCACGAACAACCTCTGCTGTGCTAATTTCATAATCAAGCATTTGCACAATTGGAGCCCCAGTCATCCCTTCAGCGGCCAAAGTATTTAATTGTATCCTAAACTCCTCTCCTTCATAGACTGTTTTAAAGTGCTTTATCCATTCTCCAGCAGGGATAGTTGCCTGAAAGGACCTTCGCCTTCGAATCTGTCTAATAACTTTCCACATGTCACCAATTTCCCCATTTTCGACTACTTGACGTACCTCTTCTGCCTTTGCGTCCTACCAAGCTGTTTTGCTCTGCTTTAGGACTTCCCTATATGACTTTCTTATATTTGCAAAAGAAATTCTACGTTCTTCACCCCCTCTCTTCTGTGTTTGACAAGTGCAGATTCCGCTGCTTTCTTCGCTATTTTACACTGATCGTTATACCAACTATTTGATGTTAAGCTGTTTGATGCATTACCCCTTCCTGTTAGCATGTGCGCGCTTGCTTTCTGTATAATATTAGTTATCATAAGTTGTTAACATATTTATAAACTATGTCCTACGTTTAAAAGTCAGCTTTCTGAGAAAAATATATAAATCTATTAATTTCCGTTGCCCATGCCATTACTTTGACCTTCTTATGTCGATAGCATTGAACTACAGGGAAGCATTTTAAAGTGAGGTTATGATTCTTATTCTGTGTTTTGTAACTCTTAAACAGTAGGTATGTCTTACTTAAATTATGTCTACTGTATATCATAGCAGGTGTGTCCCGTAACGTGTGAACGTTGGAACTATACACACCAACATAGCAATGCATGCAAATATATTGACAATAAATAATAAATTAATAATTATTGTTACATGAAAGAAAATTGAATAGTTTACTACATAAGACAAGAGAATCATATTAGTAATCTAAGAATGGTTTCTTTGTAAACACAAGTCCCAACTCAGGTTCATGGTAACGAACCTAATAATATTTAAATTTTCACACCCAAATCCCCTAAAGTCTGTTACCAGTATTTTTAAAGTGTTGTTGTGGACTAGTGGTACCGTGCTAGCCTCTGGTTCCCAAGGTCGCGGGTTCAAACCCGGCGGAGTGCGATGGATTTTTTCGGGCGTAAAAATCCTTGGCATGGCTTCCTTCGGAAGGAAAGTAAAGCCGGTGGTCCCGTGTCTTAGATTTACGGCACGTAAAAAAACCTCAAGCCTGATAAAGAGGTCTCTGAGCAAAATTACCTGTCTTTCACGCCCAATATAGAATGGGACGCTAAAAACCACAACAATTAAAGAGCGTCCATAAATAAAACTCAATTCAAATTTTTTTAAGGAAAGTTCAATTTAACTTTCTAATTATTTTAATCTGTAAATGTGCAAGTTTTGAGATTTCCCCAGGTAAAGAAAAGTATATGTTGGCACGTAGGAAATTGATATTCACATATGCGCAGTTGGAGACTTTGTAACCAGATCTCGCATCATGTTTATCCTTATTTGTGCATGATATTAGTGCATGGCTAATCAAACGAACAAAGCAATTAGCGTTTCTTCAGTATCCATGAATATGCAAATATTTTAAGTACTGGGTTTGTACCTTAGAAAAAGAATCAAGACGAAAAAGAAATAGTAATAGCTGTTACAGACGTGGATATTCAGCATCGATTATATCCTGTTAGCTCCAATCCTTTGGTTTATTTTGTATACAAGAAAGACCGGCAACCGCTTGTTCCATGCAACAAGCATCCCTTCAGTAACAGTCGGGTGGGTATGGGGGATGATTCAGCAGTTGAGACACAGCATCAGGAATGACAGCCTTGGCAACTTTAGGACGGTATCTTGTTGAAACAGCACTTTGTAGCTTAACTTGGGTAGTGCTCTTTAATTGCTAGCAATTAAGTTGGCAGGAGTAGGCGGTTTCTACGATCTTTAGGACTTCGCATTCTGAAACCTCGATGGACATTTAGGAGGCAAAATTGAGAAAGATCGTAGCTTTTATGCGTTTTGAGCATACATATACGCAATATTTGTACAACTTATTCCATTTTACTTTCTCTACTACGTACAGTAAGTAGGGGAAGTATTGTATTCCACCCAAAAATTCGATACCGAGATTTCACCGGAAATACATGTTTTGAGACACCATGAATCCAAAAAAAAAATTTGGAAACATGTCCTTGTGTGTGTCTGTGCGTGTGTGTCTGTGTGTCTGTGAACAGCATAACTCAGAAACGAACAGTCGGATAAACACCAAACTTGGTATTTAGGTTCAGTATATTCCAGAGATGCGACACGAAGGTTTTCAAGAAAATCCCCCACCCCAGATTACCCTTTACATGGAACATTTTTCGAAAATTTTAATTTTCTCAAAAATGGCTCTAACGATTTTGATTAAAATATCATATGTTTAAGATATTTTTATGACAAATAAAATGTATATCTCGAATTTTCTGGGAATGTCTCCAAAAGTATTCTCCACAGTGAACGACTTTTGCATAACTGGTAAACCATAGAGAGAAACAAACTTTTACTACACAAAAAATGTAGATCGCGTTAAAATACACAATTTATGTCATATACATTTTTTTTTGAGTGAACCATTTTCGAGATATTGCTTGTTATTCCCTTAAATTTTTCAATACTTATTTTCTCAAATGGGAATTCGTTATTCATTATTTTGTCTTGGATATGCAAAGAGTATTAATCTGTGACAAAGCGAATAGTGCTGCACCTAGCAACCAGCTATTAAGAGATATGTATGTGCTTAAAGGCTGCTGTATTTCTATATTGTCCTTGTAAATATATTTTCCCTTTACATCTACAAGAAAATTAGTAATAAGATAGAATCAGTAAATATTTATCTCGATTAACATGAAGTAGATGGAGAATAAGCGTTTGTAAAAATAGTTTGTACAAGAGTAGAGAAAGTCATGTGAGTGTAACACATCAGATTTTTCTTGCTTCTTTCTCATCAGTGCGAAATTTTTATTCCCCCAATAAAAGCACGAAGACTAAAGTACGATACGTATAATCTACAATGTTTCAGCAAGAAAACCCAATCATTATCTTGCTAAAACGGTAAATTATGTTACTAAGAGTACTTTGTAAAAAACTAAAATTCATTATAATACTGGTAACAGTGGAATAAAATACACACAATCACAACATCCAAACGGAGAATGTACGGCTTAAGTTTTCCAGCAGCTGCTAGCCCTTTAGTATGTACGCTGTCGAGCATAAAAAGTGGCCCATTCCTATAAATCGCCATTGTTTTTCCCTCCGTAAGGTTTCTTCAGGGAACACATTTTTTACTGTAATCTTTACCGCCGCCTCAGACACAATATAGTTATGTTTGTAAATGCAAAATTAATAATTGAATTGATAACTACTTAACGCTCAGTTGCAGTTAATGCTATTTAATAATGCAACACAAATTTCAAATACTTTTCTGCTCTATACTAATTTCTTTATGTTTGATGTCACTCCAAGTGTAATCACTGCCAAATACTCAGTGTTAATTAAATACATGCTCTAAAGCTCCTCGAATTGCAAGTTTATTGCACAGGTGTTCTAGGAAATGTGCATTCTGATGGGAACCATCAGAACATTCTGTAACTCATTTCCATAACCTTTGATATCAATTCCATTAATGGTATAACATAAGATAAGCGACACTAATACAAATCTTCGTGGGTTGTTTCCATATTTTTGTGGGGTGTTGATAAAGCTTAAATTTCTGAAGTACCATTCAAAAAATCTGATGTGTTACACTCACATGACTTTCTCTACTCTTGTACAAACTATTTTTACAAACGCTTATTCTCCATATGCTTCATGTTAACGAGATATCGAGATGTTAATCTTATTTCTAATTTTCTTGTAGATGCAAGGGGGATTGTTAGGCTTTAAGCGATAGTCAAATATTTTAAGAGCTGGTTGCTATGTCCAGGACAACAAAAATGAATAACGATTTCCATTTGAGAAAAAGTATAAGTATTGGAAAATTTAAGGAAATAACAAGCAATATCTCGAAAATGGTTCACTCAACAACAAAAATGTATACGACATAAATTGTGTATTTTAACGGGATCTACATTTTTTTGTGTAGTAAAATTTTGTTTATCTCTTATCTCTAAAATCGTTGACAATGAAGAAATCTTTTGGAGACATTCCCAGAAAATTCGAGATATACATTTCATTTGTCATGAAAATATCTTAAACGTTTGATATTTTGATAAAAATCATTAGAGCCATTTTTGAAAAAAATTCCATGTAAAGCGTAATCTGGGATGGGGGGATTTTCTTGAAAACTTTCGTGTCGCATCTCTGGAAGATACTGAACCTAAATACCAAGTTTGGTGTTTATCTCACTGTTCTTTTCTGAGTTATGCTGTTCACAGACACACACACGGACGTTTCCCAAAATGCATTTTTCGGATTCAGGGGGTCTCAAAACGTGTATTTCCGGTGAAATCTCGGTATCGAATTTTTGGGTGGAATACAATACTTCCCCTACGTACTATACGTAGTAGAGAAAGTAAAAAGCGAATTGGGAATAAAATCATTATTTGCATGTCAGGTGTGCGCGATTGTGTTGCAAAAGGAAAGCGACGGTTGGAGCTTTGCGGCACGCCGAGAAGTGTCGGGTAAACATTTGCATAAAATGGCAATAAATCTTGGTGAGTTTCTCATTTAAACAAAAACGTGTCTTCCCATTATTTGACGGAACGCTTTCACCGAAAGCAAACAAACGACGTAAATATGCAAATGAAATCTCTGCTGTAAGAAACGCACCTGATCTGAACGAGCTATATCCGACAAGGGACGAATTAACCGCTGTATGTGGAAACTTCTCTCAACGTCTGAGCTGGTTATTTATACAACTACAGCACTGTAATACTGTTGTAAAGTAAGAACACCTAAAATTTTAAACACCAGCAACTTTTATCTTGTGCTGTTACTATTATTATAAGCGAGCAGAATGGCCCAGGCGGTGACGTCTCTGGTCCGTATCCGGGAGATCCCGGGATCGATCCTCGGCGATCGCCCACTCTGACCCGTGGGTTTTTTGTGGTTTCCTCGGGTCGCCAGGCGAATGCTGGGATAGTTCATCTCTCATTTCCTTTACCCATCATCTTCCTTGTCATCTGTTTCACGGTTCTAGGGCCAGGAGACGGCGTTCGGCGGGGTGAGGCTGCGCTTCGGGGGACCCTTGCGGTTTGTGGGCCGGTATTGTGTTGAATCCGATGCGTTTTATCTGTAAACGTTAGGGACCCCGTCCATACTTCCGCCCGTCGGCTTCCGGAGGTGGTCGACCTTCGTGGGGTCACGTTGGAAGCTTAAAGGGTAACTAGCCTGCGTGGGGTGCTCTGCCCCGGTTCCGGAGGTCCCGGGAACCAGAACGAGAAAGTTAAAAGTTGAGCAACTTTTCTTTCCCGTTTCTGGGGCCCGGGAGGGCTTCCTGTCGGTGGTGAAGATTCCCATTTGAATACTTGTATTTCAACTTTCTCATTCTCGTTCTGGTTACCGTTCTCGTTGGTTGTGAACCAGCCTTTACTCTGGTATCAGCCTGATTATGAAAACTGCACGGTCACGAATCAACGCTGCTTCTGTACACATCTCTCGTCCGCCTTATTTTAGCATGTGCAGCTCCAGTAAGACCAATTTCCGCCGACTGCGAGTACTACAGGATGTAAGGAACAGTCACGAAAGCTCCTATTCGTTCGGAACCAACAACTTCACCGCGTGTTTGGTGTTCTATCCATTTCATCGTACATCCGGCGGCTGGCACGTGCTTTGTTCTTCCATTTCCATTAAGTCCCGGGAGTTGTTATCATGATCCGACGTTTGCACTCGCCAGCTAACTTGCCACAAGATCTCAGCGGCTCCTCGAGCACCAAAGAACCCCGATATGTAGCTACCACCACCTTCATATCTTGTCCATTTGTTTTACATGTTCTCCTTCAAGGTTTATTATTATTATTACATCGCTTTAACTACTTGGTCATATCGCGACGGTTCTGTTAGTGGATAACTCTTAGATCGATGTGTAGCGGACATTTAGTCCTCTAGGTCTCATCCCTGTAACCATGCCACTTGATTCGTGCCGTGCAAATGGTATTAGGGTGCCGTCAAGTATACCTGTTTTCATTGTCCTATGGATGGATGGCATAGCATTCGCTATTACCACCTATTTTTACGTATAGTAAGTAAGGAAAATACATGTTTTGAGGCCTCCCAAATCCAAAAAAAGTACTTTTGGAAACATATCCATGTGTGTTTGTCTGTGAACAGCATAACTCAGAAACGAACAGTCGGATAAACACCAAACTTGGTATTTAAGTTCAGTATCTTCCAAAGATGCGACACGGAGGTTTTCAAGAAAATGCCCCCACCCCAGATTACCTTTGCATGGAACATTTTTGGAAAATTTTAATTTTCTCAAAAATGGCTCTAACGATTTTGAATAAAATATCATACGTTTAAGACATTTTTATGGCAAATGAATTGTATAACTCGAATTTTCTGGAAACGTCTCCAAAAGTATTCTTCATTGTGAACGACTTTTGCATAACTGGTAAACCATAAGAGATAGACAAAATGTTACCACACAAAAAATGTAGATCGCGTTAAATTGTACAATTTATGTCATATACATTTTTTATTGAGTGATGCATTTTCGAGTTATTGCTTGTTATTCACTTCAATTTTTCAATGCTTATTTTCACAAATGGGAAATTCGTTATTCATTTTTTTGTCGTACTAATGCAAAGAGAATGGAATACTCCACATAGCAACCACCTCTTAAAATATTTGACTATCGCTTAAAGTCTACCAATTCCCCTTGCATCTACGAGAAAATTAGCAATAAGATTAACATCTCGATTAACATGAAGCATATGGAGAATAAGCGTTTGTAAAAATAGTTTGTACAAGAGTAGAGAAAGTCATGTGAGTGTAACACATCAGATTTTTACTATTGTTTTGGACTTAAGATAGAGCTTTGGACCGTGGTATTATATATTCAATCCGGTGTACCTTGGTGACTGAAGGAAACCACGAAAAAACCTCAGTCAGATTGGTCGGCCCATGGTATTTGAACCGGGGACCTTCCGAATGCGGACCACAGACGTTACTGCCTGAGTCATCCCGCTCGATTTCAAGGTTTATTTAGAGGAACAGTTCGTTTAGCTAGAGGAACCGTTCACGTTTTCCTTCATTGGGTTCTTTAATGTTCCTATACTCTGTTATCCGAAATCTGTAAGGGGTGCTAGAAGAACGATTGTAAGTGTTAATAAATAACATTATGAAAAAAGAAGGAAAGATACAAACAACCAAACAAACAAGAAGAAAAAAAGAAGCCATTGAATTACCATTACATGCATTAAGGTTCAAGGAGCACACGTTACGTGGGTGAATTCAATGTAGGGCCTAGCTAGAACTGCCAGCATTGTTATGCAGGTCAACCACCTGTTAGAAAATTTCAGAAGTAGAGCAGTTCTGTCCAGCTCGAGCCCCCTACAATTACTCAGGAAGGGACAAGTGTGCTAAGGGAGTCCTATGGGGAAAAAAAACGAAAATCACCGAACTGGAAAGTCATTAAGTTACAATACATCGACGTGTTTTGTAAACCCTGATGTTGTCTTGGTCTTCTGCATATAAACAGCGTGTATCACTCACATGTAAATACTGAAATTATTCTAAAGAACATTTTTATTCTGATTTTGTAAAACTGTGAAATACTGTTAGTTAAAATTCTTTTAACTGGTAGACATCACATTTGTCATTAGCAGGTAGAGTTTTTACATTTTCATCGTGGCAAAACGAATACCTAGCCTCCATTACTCTAATTACGTTGTGGAAACAGAGTTACAATCTGTGGTGCTAACTTTGTATGAGTATTTACTGTTACATTCTCTCTGGTGGTATCATAGGGACTGATGCGTGTTTGTTGTTCTTTGAATGATAAAAAAGTCATATTTTAACCCTCACACGACCTTCTGTGCTTGATATCAGGTTCACTGGCATCCTTTATAAACTCTACTATTGATATGAAAGCGATTTTGCTTTCCACTTTGTTAATGACGACAAATCTCCGAAAGAGTTTTAAATTAGGGATCCGAGCTTGGCTATACATGCAGGATATGATAAACATAATATGTGTTGCACTCACATGATTTTTCTACTCCTGTAAAACTATTTTTACAAACGCTTATTCTCCATAAACTTCATGTTAATCGAGATAAACCTTTGCAGAAACTACCGCATTGCTATTTTTCTTGTAGGTGCAAGGGGAATATGATAGGCTTTGAGCGATAGTCAAATCTTTTAAGAGCTGGTTGCCTTGTGGCGCATTCCATTCTCTTTGCATCTCCAGGATATGAAAAAACGAATAACGAATTCCCATTTCAGGAAAACTATAAGTATTGGAAGACTGAAACAAATAACAAGGAATATCTCGAAAATGGTTCACCCCGCAAAAATAAATAAATAAATTACATAAATTGTGTTTTAACGAAGTCTACATTTTTTGTGTAGTAAAATTTTGTCTCTCTCTTACTACTTTCCAGTTATTTAAATGTCATTCAGAATAATGAGCACCTTTGCGGACATTCCCAGTAAATTTATGATATGCATTTCATTTGCCATAGAACTATCTTACACATATGATATTTTAATCAAAATCGTTAGAGCCACTTTTGAGAAAATCTAAATTTTCGAAAAACTTTCCATGTAAAGGGTAGTATGGGGTGGGGGAGTTGCTTAAAACTCTTCGTGTCGCATCTTTGAGAGATACTGAACTTAAATACCAAATTTGGTATTTATCCGACTTTTTGTTTTTGAATATTGGTATTCTCAGGCACACGTCTACACTCACCTTTTTCTGAAAATGCTTCAAAACATGTATTTCTGGTAAAATCTGGGTATCAAATTTTTGGGTGGAATACAATACTTCCCCTACCTACTATACGTAGTAGAGAGAGTAGAACTCAGATGTTTGTATAACAATTTTTGTTTTCGAAAATAAATAATCGAGCATTCCAAACAAGCTTCACTACCGAGAGGGATGGCTCATGTGGTAACGTCTATGGCCTGCATTCGAGAGGCTTCTGTTCACATCCCATGCGCGACCAATCCAACTGGGGTTTTTCCGGGGTTTGCCTCAGTCGCCAAGGTAAATACTGTATTGGATATTTAATACCGTGACCCATAGTTCCACTTTAAGTCTAAAACAATAGTAAAATAAAAACGACATCCTAATGACATCTATCCGGCACGTATAGAAGAAGAGGTACAATTGCTATACACATGCCTCTCTGGGGATGTGTCGAAGCTACGATCTGCTCGTCACAGAAGCAGAGGTACAGTTGCTATGCACATGCCTCTGTGGACATGTGACGAAGTAAGATTGTATGGTACAGGTATAAGACCTAGAAGGCTAACTGTGTGCCACAAACCGAGCCACGAGGTATCTCTAGACAGATCCGTCGCAATAAGACCACATAGTTACATAGAGAAAAAGGTTTCATTATATAACGCACCAATATGAACCACAACTTGGCAATTCTACAACAAATTTCTGGAAGATATTAATGTCCACAAAATGTTAGGTATTTGCCAGCAGTTGTAAAGTTAAAGTAATTCAATACTTTCCCCAATTTGTGGATATTGCATTGAGAATGATCTTAATTGTCTGTTTACAGAAAATTAAAGATAGATGTTGCATTTCTGAGGAAAGAAATAATGGTGAATTTTTACTTTTTTACTACGTATAGCAAGTAGGGGAAGTATTGTATTCCACCCAAAAATTCGATACCGAGATTTCACCGGAAATATATGTTTTGAGACCACTTGAATCCAAAAAAACATTTTTGGAAACATGTGTGTCTGTGAACAGCATAACTCAGAAACGAACAGTCGGATAAACACCAAACTTGGTATTTAGGTTCAGTATCTTCCAGAAATGCGATACGAAGCTTTTCAAGAAAGTCCCCCCACCCCAGATTACCCTTTACGTGGAACATTTTTTGAAAATTTTAATTTTCTCAAAAATGCCTCTAACGTTTTTGATGAAAATTTCATATGTTTAAGATATTTCCGTGACTAATGAAATGTATATCTCGAATTTTCTGGGAATGTCTCCAAAAGTATTCTTCATTGTAAACGACTTTTGCATAACTGGTAAACCATAAGAGATAGACAAAATTTTACTACACAAAAAATGTAGATCGCGTTAAAATACACAATACACGTCATATACATTTTTTGTTGAGTGAACCAATTTCGAGATATTGCTTGCTATTCCCTTTTCTCAAATGGGAATTCGTTATTCATTTTTTTGTCTTGGATATGCAAAGAGTATTAATCTGTGGCAAGGGAATGGTGCTGCACCTAGCAACCAGCTATTAAGAGATATGTATGTGCTTAAAGGCTACTGTGTTTCTATATTGCCCTTGTAAATATATATTCCCCTTACATCTACAAGAAAATTAGCAATAAGATAGACGCTGCAAATGTTTATCTCGATTAACATGAAGTAGATGGAGAATAAGCGTTTGTAAAAATAGTTTGTACAAGAGTAGAGAAAGTTATGTGAGTGTAACACATCAGATTTTGTTTCCATGTAGAAGGTTGGAAGGTTGTTTAAACTGAGGAACTTTCTTTTAAACTCTCCCCAGGCTTCCCTAAACGATGTCTGTCTGAATTTTGTTTTGTGGGTTAGCTGAGGAATTGTTTGACTTCCACGGATGTATGATCACCTGAATGTTTTCTTTACATTTTTACTTTCTCTGCTACGTATAGTAAGTAGGGGAAGTATTGTATTCCACCAAAAAATTCGATACCGAGATTTCACCGGAAATAATTATTTTGGTGCCGCCTACACCTAAAAAAAAGGATTTTTAGAAAAAGACCCGTATGAGTGTATGCGTGCGAAAGTCTAAGTCGAAAAAAAACCAAACCTGGCATTTAAGTTCAGTACCTTCCAAAAACTTGACACGGAGGTTTTCTAAAAAATCTCCCCACTCCCATTTATCCTTTACATGGAAAATATTTCGAAATTTTCTATTTTCTAAAACTGGCTTTAGCGATTTTAATTAAAATACAATATATTAAACACATTTACATGAAAAAATAAAATGTATATCTCGAATTTTCTGCGAATAACCTGTAAAGACCTCTTCATTCGGTTATAATCTTGTATAACCGGTAAACGTTTAGGGACAAACGAAAACACTGCACAAAAAATGTATATCTCTTTAAAACACACAATTTACTTCAAATAATCTTTTTCGTGGCACAAGCCATATCCGAGAAATACGTTATTAATGGCTTGAAGTGTTCAACGCATCCGTTCTTTTAATCCTGTCGATTTTCAGCTGTTTCTCGCGATTGCATGGAGAGCGTATAGCGTCCAGTTCTTAAACATTTGACTATCGTTTTTCTCTATCTATAACGAAATGTGTGATGTAGTTATACCTCGATTAAAATAAAGCAGATAGAAAAAAAAATCTGATGTGTTATACTCACACGACTTTCTCTACTTGTACAAACTATTTTTACAAACGCTTTTTCTACATATGCTTCATGTTAATCGAGATATCGAGATGTTAATCTTATTGGTAATTTTCTTGTAGGTGCAAGGTGAATTGGTAGGTTTTAAGCGATAGTCAAATATTTTAAGAGCTGGTTGCTATGTGGAGTATTCCATTCTCTTTGTATGTTCAGGACAAAAAAAATTAATAACGAATTCCCATTTGAGAAAAAGTATTGGAAAATGTAAGGGAATAACAACCAAAATCTCGAAAATGGTTCACTCAACAGAAAAAATCTGATGTGTTACACTCACATGACATTCTCTACTCTTGTACAATCTATTTTTACAAACGCCTATTCTCCATATGCTTCATGTTAATCGAGATATCGAGATGTCAATTTTATTGGTAATTTTCTTGTAAATGCAAGGGGAATATAGTAGCTTTTAAGCGATAGTCAAATATTTTAACGCTGGTTGCTATGTGGCGCATTCCATTCTCTTTGCATGTCCAGGACATAACAAAATGAATAACGAATTTGAGAAAAAGTATAAGTATTTGAAAATTTAAGGAAATAACAAGGAATATCTCGAAAACGGTTCACTCAACAAAAGAAATGTATATGACATAAGTTGTGTATTTTAACGCGATCTACATTTTTTGTGTAGTAAAATTCTGTCTATCTCTTACGGTATACCAGTTATGCAAAAGTCGTTCACAATGAAGAATACTTTTAGAGACATTCCCAGAAAATTCGTGATATACATTTCATTTCTCATGACAATATCTTAAACATATGATATTTTAATCAAAATCGTTACAGCCATTTTTGAGAAAATTAAACTTTTCGAAAAATCTTCCATGTAAAGGGTAATCTGGGGTGAGGGTATTTTCATGAAAACCTTCGTGTCGCATCTCTGGAAGATACTGAACCTAAATATCAAGTTTGGTGTTTATCCGACTGTTCGTTTCTGAGTTATGCTGTTCACAGACAGACAGACAGACACACACATGGACATGTTTGCAAAAAATGCTTTTTTTGGATTCAGGGGGTTTCAAAACATGTATTTCCGGTGAAATCTCGGTATCGAATTTTTGGGTGGAATACAATACTTCCCCCATACTTACTGTACATAGTAGAAAAAGTAATTAGCCTTAGTAAGAATAGTTTGATACCCACGATAGAGGGTAGAGAAAGCCATGTGAATGTAACACATCGATGTTTTTTTTCAATGAACATAAAATCGGATATTTCCGGTGAAATTCCATTATCGAAGTTTGTAGCTAGTGCAATATTTCATTTTGGGTTCCTAAGCGCTAGAGGAAATATAATGGTAATCAGAAGCTGTAAAGTATAAATTTACCTGCAGGCAGCTTAAAAAAAGTTTTTATTATTATCATCCTTTTTTAATGACACGTATGAGAGATGTTTTGAAATATGAATCCATAAGCATATTGATGTTGCATGTGGTGCAACAATTTTTTTTCTGCGCAACGCGAATGTACTAATATATTCTCTTGCTGTCTGTTTTTAAACGGAACAAAAATTCCGGCCGTGTAATTCAGTATTTTCATCCTTAACTTTTTCATTCACATTTCCGCAGTGGGAGTTTTAATAAATAAAGTATCAGGAGACAGAATTGCAATCTCTTACTGCAAGAGATTGTGATACGGTTGAGATCACCCAAACAAAACTTATTCTCCGGTGGAACACAACTCGACCAAAATATTCATGAAGCTTCATGGGGCGTAAATCGATATCTCTTTGAATACGTCTTGCATTCTTTCTTCCATTTGTTGCTTTCAGCTTTCTGATTCCTATTAAATTGCACGATCTCTTGAAAACATTTGAAAGGTTTGGCTTCGTATTCAAAGACAGCTCTTTTTCATTTAAATTTGACAACAAACTTTGACCTCAAAAAGGAAGTATCTAATTATAAGTTCTTTCGTGCGCATAAACCGTGATACAAATTAGGGTTGCCATTTAACTTTCCAGACTGTAGTGAATGAATAGCTTAACTTCCATGTCTCCTAGTTCTGCTGAAAGATACATTAGAGAGCATCTGGACTGTATGGAGGTAACTCGATATTGAGTCTAACTAGAGTTGTGAAGGGTTTATTACTTTCTCTACTACGTATAGTAAGTAGGGAAAGTATTGTATTCCACCCAAAAATTCGATACCGAGATTTCACCGGAAATACATGTTTTGAGACCCCCTGAATCCAAAAAAAAAGCATTTTTGGAAACATGTCCGTGTGTGTGTCTGTCTGTGTGTCTGTGTGTCTGTCTGTGTGTCTGTGTGTCTGTCTGTGTGTCTGTGTGTCTGTGAACAGCATAACTCAAAAACGAACAGTCGGATAAGCACCAAACTTGGTATTTAGGTTCAGCATCTTCCAGAGATGCGACACGAAGGTTTTCAAGAAAATCCCCCCATCCCAGACTACCCTTTACATGGAACATTTTTCGAAAGTTTTAATTTTCTCAAAAATGGCTCTGACGATTTTGATTACAATATCATATGTTTAAGATAAAGTCATGAGAAATGAAATGTATATCTCGAAATTTCTGGGAATGTCTCCAAAAGTATTCTTCATTGTGAACGACTTTTGCATAACTGGTAAACCGTAAGAGATAGACCAAATTTTACTACACAAAAAATGTAGATCGCGTTAAAATACACAACTTATGTCATATACATTTCTTTTGTTGAGTGAACCGATTTCGAGATATTCCTTGTTATTTCCTTAAATTTTCCAATACTTATACTTTTTCTCAAATTCGTTATTCATTTTTTTTGTCTTGGATATGCAAAGAGCTATAATCTGTGGCAAAGGGAATGGTGCTGCACCTAGCAACCAGCTATTAACAGATATGTATGTGCTTAAAGGCTACTGTTTTTCTATATTGCCCTTGTAAATATATTTTCCCCTACATCTACAAGAAAATTAGCAATAAGATAGAGTCTGCAAATGTTTATCTCGATTAACATGAAGTATATGGAGAATCAGCGTTTGTAAAAATAGTTTGTACAAGAATAGAGAAAGTCATGTGAGTGTAACACATCAGATTTTTTTTTTGGAACATAATTATGTCATTACGTGTGGAAGAGAACATCAGTTAAGTGAGCGCGGCGACTTCGTTGGGTTGCGCGTATACGGTTGACCCAATTTTCAATGACAGAAGAACGTAAATTAGGTCCAACTTCAAGAATAACACGCGTGATGTTATTCATAAGATCATTTACTGTTTCTGGTTTGTTGACAAACTCGAGATTTAACATAATCCCACAAGAAGTAATACAACGGCGTTAAATCACATTAACTCTGGGGCCAGTTAACATCACCACCACGGGAAATGATGAAAGCTCTGAACTTCTCCTTCAAATGATCGATTTTTTCGAGAGAAGTATGGCATGTGGCACCATCTAGCCGGAACCAGATGTTTCTGAGGCCAAAAGTAGTCCCTTATAAGAACCCGGTATCCTTGTCCGTTGACAGTTAGAGCTTCTCTATCTTCATCTTGGAAAAAATATGGACCAATGATTCCACCAATCGAAAATCAACACCACGCAGTACCCTTTTGGGGATGAAGTGGTCGTTCTTGAATCTGCATTGGATTGTGATTGCTCCAATAGCGGCAATTTTGTTTGTTAACACAACCATCCATCCAAAAGTGAGCTTCGTCACTGAAGATGATTTTTCGACAAAAATCCAGGTCAGCTTCCAATGGCTCCATAGCCCAGTCAGCCAATACACGGCGCAACTTATGGTCGTTGGGCTTTAGTTCTTGAGTTAACACCAGTTTATAAGCGTGAAACGTCAAGTCCAGATGCAGAATTCGCCAAATTGTGGTCGGCGAAAGCCTCAATTCTTGCGCTCGACGAGCAATTGATTTGTTTCCGTTCTCGCGCACACTCTCACGAACGGCGCCTATGTTTTCGTTGGAGCGGTTACGTCGATTACGTACAGGCGTTCAATGATCGCTGACAGATCCATTTCTTTCAAATTTATCGATCAAACGCCGAATCGTTCTCTCGCAGGGACGATTATGCACACCGTAAACTTCACGCAATACACCGAAGGTTTGGCGAACAGATCATCCATTTTGATAATAAATTTTCACAATTTCTACGCGTTGCTGAATGTTGTAACGTTTCATGGCTATTTGTCAATAACAACTGTAACCACATGAAAAAAATGACTACTGTAACTCAATAACAACGGCAGCTATCACATGTTAAAGATAGGACACACTTGTTGAAAGACCCTATACATTTACAACAAAGTTCAACTTTGAAAACAATAAGAGTAGTAGTTTCCAAACATATGTGCTGAAATAATATACTGCACGCAATTTTGCAGCGCTTGATATGGATAGAGGAAACAGTTTTTTACCGTTTTCGAGATTCCGTTACGCGCTTACCAAATATACAGGGTGGACTATTTGAGTTGAGACTGTAAAATATATCTCCAAAATTAAGCGTTGTAGAAAGAATTATCTTGAATGAAAATTGCTTGACATTATAGGGGAAAGTAAATGCCATTAGTCGTGTTTTATTTGGTGGACGCTATGATAGTCCAGTGATGTCGAAATCGGAGAGGCTATGAAAAGTGGATGTGGCGAGTTAATACCGAAGAAATAAATCAAAGCAAAGGTTATGACGTGGCATACTCTTCATTCTGCAAATGTTCAAAAGAAAAAGATGGAAACATTAATTAGAAGAACGCATTGGTGTAGTTAGTTCTAATTGATGAATCTAGGAAGTTTGTGGTTGGCATTTTCTATGTTGAAAACTGTGATAAAGTTAAATGATGGAATTGATATTGGAACTTTCAATAAGTTAGTGTTCGTTTGTGATGGTCTTACTTCTCGTACTAGTACTTTTGGTCATTTCTTTCAGCGCTGAGATTTCTTTTGTTTCCATAGCAACCACATTTCATGTGATAATGTCAACTTCCGATCCATAGCGACAATGTTGGTAAGTGTCACAAATTAGTTACACCGTACAAAAAAAAAATCTGATGTGTTACACTCACATAACTTTCTCTACTCTTGTACAACCTAATTTTACAAACGCCTATTCTCCATATGCTTCATGTTAATCGAGATATCGAGATGTCAATCTTATTGATAATTTTCTTGTAGATGCAAGGAAAATATGGTAGCTTTTAAGCGATAGTCAAATATTTTAACGTCCAGGACATAAAAAAATCTGATGTGTTACACTCACATAACTTTCTCTACTCTTGTACAACCTAATTTTACAAACGCCTATTCTCCATATGCTTCATGTTAATCGAGATATCGAGATGTCAATCTTATTGATAATTTTCTTGTAGATGCAAGGGGAATATGGTAGCTTTTAAGCGATAGTCAAATATTTTAACGCTGGTTGCTATGTGGGGCATTCCATTCTCTTTGCATGTCCAGAACATAAAAAAATGAATAACGAATTGGAGAAAAAGTATAAGTATTGGAAAATTTAAGGGAATAACAAGCAATATCTCGCAAACGGTTCACTCAACAAAAGAAATGTATATGACATAAATTGTGTATTTTAACGCGATCTACATTTTTCGTGTAGTAAAATTTTGTCTATCTCTTATGGTTTACCAGTTATGAAAAAGTCGTCCATAATGAAGAATACTTTTGGAGACATTCCCAGAAAATTCGAGATATACATTTTATTTGTCATGACAATATCTTAAACATATGATATTTTAATCAAAATCGTTAGAGCCGTTTTTGAGAAAATTAAAATTTTCGAAAAATGTTCCATGTAAAGGGTAGTCTGGGGTGGGGGGATTTTCTTGAAAACCTTCGTGTCGCATCTCTGGAAGATACTGAACCCAAATACCAAGTTTGGTGCTTATCCGATTGTTCGTTTTTGAGTTATGCTGTTCACAGACACACACACAGACACACACACAGACACACACACACACAGACACACACACACACAGACACACACACGGACATGTTTCTAAAAATGCTTTTTTTGGATTCAGGAGGTCTCAAAACGTGTATTTCCGGTGAAATCTCGGTATCGAATTTTTGGGTGGAATGCAATACTTCCCCTACTTACTATACGTAGTAGAGAAAGTAAAAAATGAATAACGCATTTGAGAAAAAGTATAAGTATTGGAAAATTTAAGGAAATAACAAGCAATATCTCGAAAACGGTTCACTCAACAAAAGAAATGTACATGACATAAGTTGTGTATTTTAACGCGATCTACATTTTTTGTGTAGTAAAACTTTGTCTATCTCTTATGGTTTACCAGTTATGCAAAAGTCGTTCACAATGAAGAATACTTTTGGAGACATTCCCAGAAAATTCGAGATATACATTTCATTTCTCATGACATTACCCTAAACATATGATATTTTCATCAAAATCGTTAGAGCCATTTTTGAGAAAATTAAAATTTTCGAAAAATCTTCCATGTAAAGGGTAGTCTGGGGTGGGGGGATTTTCTTGAAAACCTTCGTGTCGCATCTCTGGAAGATACTGAACCTAAATACCAAGTTTGGTGCTTATCCGATTGTTCGTTTTTGAGTTATGCTGTTCACAGACACACACACAGACACACACACGGACATGTTTCCAAAAATGCTTTTTTTGGATTCAGGAGGTCTCAAAACGTGTATTTCCGGTGAAATCTCGGTATCGAATTTTTGGGTGGAATGCAATACTTCCCCTACTTACTATACGTAGTAGAGAAAGTAAAAAGACAATACGGTTGCCACAAAACATACTAAGAAAATACTCTTGCGAATTCTAGATGAAGTAGTAGATAGAACAAGTGCGTAATTACATTATTCCTACTTGGAATATATAATAAATGGTCGCATAAAGCATTGTCAATAAGTCTAATGGAAGATAGAAGTGACAAAAACGCTTTTAATAGAAAGAATTAAAGAAAATATTCTTGAAGTGCTTTTTGGGAATATGCTATTGAATAGTGTCTACGAAATCTTGGATTTTCGACAGTGAAAAGAAAATCTATTTAAATGTGAATGTGGTTATGGAGCAGAATAAAGCGGGTGAAGTGAACAGAGAAAACAGAGAAGTCGTTTTGAAAAGACTTGGTAAAGGAAGAACAGTACAGAAACTGATCAAACAGGTAACGAAATTGGCTAAGATGGAGCTGCTTGCTAAGAAATGAAATTATGAATTGAGAAATGGCTAAAAGTATAAGAGGATACAAGGTGTTAGACAACAGTTCATTTACGCAGACGAAGAGAAAATCGGAAAAGAAGGAAAGGTGGAAGAGGCTGGGTTTACACCGAAAAACACTTCTATGAGCAGAAGACCATAGTTATTTTATATAGATAGAACAAAAAGAAACTTGAAAATAAGACAAAGTGAACACAAAATAAATATAAAATTGAAACAAATAGATAAATCAGCAGTTGCCAACCATTTTTGGAACAGTAATCATGAAATAGGACAAGAGATAAAATTATTAAAACGTATACAGATTCCTTCACACTTAGAAATTTGGGAGATTTTCATACACCTCAACATCAAGAATGCTTTGAATTTTGAAATACTACCTAATGCAGCTGGTCCAATCAGATTACAATAGAGAAGGAAGAATACAGATGAGTTCCCAACCTTCACTACAGATGGCAACAAATCCAACACTACAAGTTTCAAATTTTTCACAACGGAGGGCTGAAGAATCGTCTAATGAAATGCTTCTTGGGGTCAGGGGAGTGAACGAGACAGTAGTCCGCCTAAGCTGAGGATGAGAGAAACATGTCTCTCGAAAGCGCTTCTCAGTTACCATACAGCGCTCTGTGATGTGAATTAAATATAAAGACTCAACTTCAAATATCATATACTTCTATTTATTATAATTATAATATATTAGAGTATTTTACTTACGGCATGAGTTACATAAGGTAGCAGTAACGTTATTTAACAGGTTCAAATACAAACAAAGAAAGAGAGAATTAAGGAGGGCATTCTCTTTTATTACATTTCGTATAACATCTTCAGGTTATTTTATAAAGGACGTAAGTTATAACTATAAAAGGTGCCTTGTAAATGGTAGAATGCGAATTTTAGATCACTGGGTGGCCTAAATAATGAGTTATGGTGTTATTTGTTTTCTATGGAATATAAATTTATTTTAGGGGCAACCAACTTTAGAATTTGTTAAGTTTGTTCGTTTTCAAATCACCAATTTACTTCCACAACTTCCGGTGTCGAATCTTTTCTTTCGGAAATACACACACGAAAAATCCTGAGAAAAAAAATCTCTTTTACATTCACATAACTTTCTTTACCCTCTGTCGCTTGTATACAGATTATTCTTACGAAATTTCATTTTGCTATCTACTTCATTTTAATTGGATAAATCTTTACGGAAATGACTGCATTACACATTTCGTTAGGGATACAAAGCGAATAGCAATAGTCAATTTTTTTGGAACTGGATGTTATATGCTGGTTTGAAATTCCATACTCTTTCCATTACATCGCGATAAACAACTGATAATCGACAGGGCTTTAAAAGAATGACTAAGTATTGATATTAATAACGGATATCTCGGAAGTAGCTGTTGTCACAAAAAAGTTATATGAAGTAAATTGTGTGTTTTAAAGAAATTAAATTAAATTGAGTTTTATTTATGGACTCTCTTTAACTACTATGGTCCTTAGCGTCCAATTCTACATATGTTGGGCGTGAAAGACCAAACATTTTGTTCAGAGGCCTCTTTATCACGCTTTACGACTGGAGCCACCAACTTTACTTCCCTTCCGAAGGAAGCTATGCTAAGGATTTTTACGCCCGAAAAAATTCATCGCCCTCCTCCGGGTTTGGACCCGCGAACTCGGGAATAAGAGGTAACCACTACACCACGGAGAACGAAAAGAGTTTTAAAGAGATCTACATTTTTTTGTTTAGTACGTTTTGTCTATCTAACGTTTACTAGTTATACAAGATTATATGAAATTCCTTCCGAATGAAGGGGACTTGATAGGATATTCCCAGAAAATTCAAGATATAATGTCTTTAATATATGATATTTTAATCAAAATTGTTAGAACAAATGTTAAAAAATCGAAAATTTTGAAAAAAATGTTCCATATAGGGAGTATTGGGTGTGGGGGATTATGTTGAAAATTTTCGTATCGCATTTTTGGAAGATATTTGACTTAAATACGAAGTTTGGTAGTTTTTCCAATTTTGTTTTTGAGTTATGCTCAACAGGGACCTTTTTCCAAAATGCTCGGTGTCGAATTTTTGGGTGAAATGCAACACCTTCTCTAGCTAGGTATGTATGTGGTAGACAAAGTAATATGGTATGTCGGTTTGGTTTAGCAAACACATGTAAGTGTGCAAATATAGAATCGATCTGCTAGCGTATCAGGACTCCACCCCCGAAACCAAGAGATGGCATCCTTAAGGACGTACATAACCGCGAGAGGGAAACAGGCTATAGCCCGCCGTTCCAAAGCGTAAGGATGTTCTGCATGGTGCTTGCGGTAATCTACCTAGAGAACATCAAAAGCCAAGCCGGCTCTCACATGTTAATCAGTCGTCGACACTAACTTAACAAACCTTGCCTTTCTGACATGCAAATGTCAACCTCTTCATACATCACGATCGATGTGTAACAAATATGTGAGGCATTTCAAAACCACTGCCATGAGTTGAGAGAAAAAAGGTGGGGAGAAAAAAGCAGCAGGTCTAGACTGAAAACTGAATCGAGAATCGATACCTACCGCGACTCTTTCGTAGCTTCTCTTTTGTTTTCCGAAGAACACAATAACGGTAGAAGCAGGTTCGCCAACCTGATGGATTACTTTCGAACTAGAGTGAAACGCAAAAATGAAATGTGATGCAGATGTTTAAGAAGCGGTACACACGGTGTATTTTATTTTTAACGGTTTTTAGGCGTGTTCGCCACTGAGAAGCACTTATTAGCATCTCTTTGTCCGCCTGTTGGTCCTTACGTGATCGGAATGCTGTACATAAGAGCATAAACTATTTGATCATACTTCAAATATCACTGAAATCGCTACAAATTTAAGGGCGGTTTTACAGATATATTCATAAAACTTCAGCATACATGAGCATATTTGATAACATTTCTGTAGTAATAAATATTACAAATTTTACCGAAATATTATTGTATTATTGAAATTAGGATGTAATTCAGTTATATGGCAGTAACTGAATGAGACATGACTAGAAAGCTTACAAGATTCCAAATTATATATGTATGGAACTATACATAGAACGTTGAGAAATAAAGCAACAGAGAAAAAAACTCATGTGATCCATTCACAGGACTTTCTCTGCCCTTATCGCTTATTAGTGTGTATACTAACTACTGCTACTAAAGGTTATGTTTTATCTACTACATTATAATCTATATAAACCTTTGTATAAATAGCTACATTACACATTTCGTTATAGATGCAAAGAGACCAGCGATAGTCAAATGTTGAAGAACTGGATGCTATATGCTGGCCTTAAAATTCCATACTGTTCCTATGCAATCGGATATCTCGGAAATGGCTGATGCTACAAAAAAGGTTATTTAGAATAAATTGTGGTTTTAAAGAGATGATCTGCATTTTTTTGTTTCGTACGTTTTCGTCTATCCCTTAACGTTTACCACCTAGATAAGATTAAACAAAATTCCTTCCGAATAAAAAAGACTTCATAGGCTATTCTCAAAAAATTCAAGATAAAATTTGGAAAAATGTTCCATGTAAAAGGTAGTTTGGGGTAGGGAGATCTTGAAAATCTTCGTGTCGCATCTGTAGAAGGACAACTTAAATACCAATATTTTGAGTTATGCTGTTCACAGACACACATGGGCATTTGTCTAGAAATGTTTTTTTTATTCAATGGATCTCAAAACATGTATTTCCGATGAAATCTCGAAATCGAAATTCTTCTCTACCCACTAGGTACGTCGTAGAAAAAGTAAAAAGGCTATAGTTTTATGAAACAATGGCGGTTTCGGCACTACTTTATGGAAGTGAGACATGGGTCATTACAAGGAAAATGAGAAGCCGATTACAAAGTGTAGGGAAGAACTAAACGATTGAAGTAGATGATTTATTGTATTGTTATTTGCTCCACGTTTTGGAAGCCAATTTGAAGAAGGTTTGTTGCTGCTACGTATGGAAAGTCAGTTTGAAGATGTATTATATTTTGACTGTTGGGGAGCCGAACTTAAAGTAGTTGCAACCGCACATATGGTACCCGGTAGCCTTCGTCCCAAATTTAAAAATATTAAATTTTTGTAATTTGACTGCTTCTTTAAATATTATATATTTATGTTTGCCTCGGCTGCGTCAGTATCATTGTTAGAGACATGGATTTATTTGCAGGGAGTGGTGCGGCTAAGAATGTAGGCTTACACAGATTATAATTTTTACTTCACTACATTTATTAATCCTTGACACAATTTAAATAACACTTCACGGATATAGAGAGCTGTGAGATTCTTTTATTAATTACTTGCACTTTTTAACATGTAAACCATTTTCGTCTCACACGAATACGTATTAAATTTCTCGAGGAGCCATCTCGCGTCCGGTTAGGAACACTGTCTACAACCCACTGACTTGATTTCTACCGCCTAAATTTGTAAATTTCTGTATTTCAGTTTCTGATTCGCAAATCCTAGTCCAATAGAATACCTTCATTTAACTAAAGCTTTTTCTGGTTGCTGATTGGCTATTTTATAAACTGTCACAAAACTTACATTATTGTTGCTCCACTTTCTTACTCATTATTGCCTCAAGGTTACCTCATTGTTAGCAACTTTTAACCTATTATTCTTACAGCTCCTACATTATTAAATTACGTAATACATTCACATAACATTATTACACATGTATACAATAATATAAACATATACAATGATGTAATATGCACTTTTATATATTGTTACATACACATATTGCTTTAAGGCAGGCTGTTATTATATTTTATATTATATAATTTGACTAAAATCATTTAAGTGCTAAAAATACTGCCTCACCATGCACAAGGTTAGTACAGATACGAAATGAGATATAAGAGCAGAACTTAATGTATACTCAATAAATAGCAAAACTAAAAAACATAGGAATGAATGTGAGGCGAATTGTCTCGGGCACCATGTTGTTACGATATTTCGAAGCTGTATCGTGGACAGTACAGGTTGTTGCAACAGTTATAAGCTATAACGTGCAATATTTCTACTTCCGCCAGCGCTTACCTTTGGTAGTTAGATGTATTGTATTTCACCCAAATATTTTACCAAATTTTCCTGCAAACAGGTGTGTTTGTATGTGTGTTTGCGTGTGAGCGCGTCCAGCACAGCTAAAAAACTAAAAGTCGTGTACCTACAAAGTCCAGCAAGAACCTTGTAAAAAATGCAGTTACTAATTTTCCACAAATCGGCTTCGACGGTTTTTATCAAAATATCACTTGTCTAATAAGTTACATGACGAATAAAACTTATATCTTGAATTTCTGTAAACAGACTGTAAAGTCCCTTTCATTCTCATTGAACTTTATATAACACTGAGAACATTATTTCTCTACTACGTATAGTAATTAGGGGAAGTATTGCATTCCACCCACAAATTCCATACCGAGATTTCACCGGAAATACATGTTTTGAGGCTCCCTGATTTAAAAAAAAAAGGATTTTTAGAAAAGGTCTGTGTGTGTGTGAACAGCATAACTCAAAAACTAGAAATCGGTAAATACCAAACTTGGTATTTAGGCCCAGTATCCTTCAAAAATGCGACAAAAATTTTCAGAAAAATCCCCCACACCGGACTACTGTTTACATGTAAAATTTTTCTAAATTTTTGATTTTCTCAAAAATGGCCTTAGAGATTTTGATTAAAATACCATATATTTAGGATATTTTCATGACAAATAAATTGTATATCTTGAATTTTCTGGGAATGTCCTCAAAAGTCCTCTTCATTCTGAAACTGTTTTGCATAACTGGCAAACCGTAAGGGATAGATAAAATTTTACTACACAAAAAATGCAAATGTCGCTAAAACACATAATATGTTATATATGCCTTTTTTTGGTCGAGAGAACATACAAAGAGAATGGAATGCTTCACATAGCAACCAGCTCTTAAAATATTTGACTATCGCTTAAAGCCTAGCAATTCCCCTTCCATATACAAGAAAATTAGCAATAAGATTAACATCTCGATTAACATGAAGCATATGGACAATAAGCGTTTGTAAAAATAGTTTGTACAAGAGTAGAGAAAGTCATGTGAATGTAACACATGTTTTTATCTGCCGCACTTCAGGCGGTTCGTGTCTTAATATTCTCTCTTAAAGCTTCTCATAGATGAGTTAATCTGCTGCTCGATGCTAAATTGCATACAATTGTAATCAGCGTTTACTTCAATGGAATATTTCATATAGCTTAAAAAATGGTGACGCCGCAAAAATTTCTAAAATCTTCAATAACTCTCTGGGAAATTGTTAAAAAAAATCTGATGTGTTGCACTCACATGACTTTCTGTACTCTTGTACAAACTATTTTTACAAACGCTTATTATCCATATGCTTCATGTTAATCGAGATATCGACATGTTAATCTTATTGCTAATTTTCTTGAAGATGCAAGGGGAATTGCTAGGCTTTAAGCGATAGTCAAATATTTTAAGAGCTGGTTGCTACGTGGAATAATCCATTCTCTTTGCATTACCAGGACAAAAAAAATGAATAACGAATTGCCTGTTTGAGAAAAAGTATAAGTATTGGACAATTTAAGGGAATAAAAGCAACATCTCGAAAATGGTTCACTCAACAACAAAAAAATGTATATGACATAAATTGTGTATTTTAACGCGAGCTACATTTTTCTGTATTAAAATTTTGTCTATCTCTTATGGTTTACCAGTTATGCAAAAGTCGTTCACAATGAAAGATACTTTTGGAGACATTCCCAGAAAATTCAAGATATACATTTTATTTGCCATAAAATGTATTAAACATATATACTTTAATCAAAATCGTTAGAGCTATTTTTGAGAAAATTACAATTTTCGAAAAATGTTCCATATAAAGGGTAATCTGGGGTGGGGGGATTTTCTTGAAAACCTTGTCGCATCTCTGGAGATACTGAACTTAAATGCCAACTTTTGTGTTTATCCGACTGTTCGTTTCAGAGTTATGCTGTTCACAGACACACACACAGACATGTTCCAAAAAATGCTTTTTTTTGGATTCAGGGGGTCTCAAAACATATATATTTCCTGTGAAATCTCGGTATCGAATTTTTGGGTGGAATACAATACTTCCCCTACTTACTATACGTAGTAGAGAAAGTAAAAAAGTAATTGCTGGATGTGCTCAAAAAATGGTCTATTAATAATAATTCTCCTTCAATAATTTGATGATAATTAAAACTTTACATTGTCATTTACTGGTGCCATTAATGCACCCTTTAGTTGCTCTTTTTGCACCATGCTCTGTGAACTACCCTCATAGTAAATATATTGTATGGAGAAAATCCTCGCTATTATTTCGCCTTAATTAAAACCGAATCTCATCTCTCAACGTAATAATCGCAATTATTCATCTAGTACCATTTTTCTTTTGTTCAAATGCTGGCGAGCAGTCTCTCCGCCTCTCACAACTTTTTTTTGTCTGATTTTTATGCATTGTGGTGCCTGCCGTTTGAAAAATTCAGCCGGGTGCTGCGCCAACGTGCAGCCAAGCGCAAGCATATCAGCACGAGAGCGTGAGTAGGCGAACAAGAAGTATAAATGCATAGCTGTCTGTTTTAGACGAGTTCAGTAATGTTAGAGACCGTAGTATTAGTTTTTTAGAAGCTATAACTGGTTTGCGTTGTTTTGAATTTTCTCTACAGCACTGTATTTATTATAAATAAAATATTAAAATAAATGACAGCTGTTATAGTTTCTTAAGACAATAAATTGTTGGAGTTGGTTTGAATTTTCCCTACAGCGCTATACTAATTGCAAATAAAATACTAAAATAAATGGCAGTTGTTATAGTTTTTTTTAAAAACAATAAATGGAGTTGGTTTGAATTTTCTCTATAACGCTGTATTTATTATAAATCAAATATTAAAATAAATGGCGGCTGTTTGAGTAACGATTTTATTACTTATTGATGTTAAAGCTAGAACTTAAGGGGCAATCCTACATCCAAAACCTAAAAATATTTCTACTTTCTTTGCTTAAATCGTGCTAACTTCTGTCATTAGCTTAATACAATTGGTTAAGAAACTGAAATATAACAAAATCGGTTACTTAAAACCTACAATTTTTACATTCTCTACTACGCATAGCAAGTAGGGGAAGTATTGCATTCCACCCAAAAATTCCATACAGAGATTACATGCTTTGAATCCCAAAAAAAGCATGTTTAGAAAAATGTCTTTGTGTCTGTGAATAACATAACTCAAAAACGAAATGTCGGATAAATACAAAACCTGATATTTAGGTCCAGTATCTCTCAAAGATGCGACATGAAAATTTTCAAGACAATCCCCTACTCCAGACTACCCTTTACACGACAAAGTTTTGGATTTTGATTAAAATATCATACATTTATGATATTCTAAGGACAAATAAAATGCATGTATTGAATTTTCTGGGAATGTCCCCAAAAGTCCTCTTTCTTATGAACGGCTTTTCCATAACTGGTAAACCGTAAGAGATAGACAAAATTTTTCTACACAAAAAGGTAGATCTCATTTAAAACACACAATTTACGTAATATACATTTTTTGTTGTCGAGTGAACCATTCCGAGGATATTCCTTGTTATGCCTTCTAATTTTCCAATACTTACACTTTTTCTAAAATGGGAATTCGTTATTCGTTTTTTACTTTCTCTACTACGTATAGTAAGTAGGGGAAGTATTGCATTCCACCCAAAAATTCGATACCGAGATTTCAAGGAAATACATGTTTTGAGGTGCACTGAATCATATATAGCATTTTTGGAAACATGTCCGTGTGTGTCTGTCTGTGAACAGCATAACTCAGCAACGAACAGTCGGATAAACACCAAACTTGGTATTTAGATTCAGTATCTTCCAGAGATGCGACACGAAGGCTTTCAAGAAAATCCTCCCATCTCAGATTACCCTTTATATGGAATATTTTTCGAAAATTGTAATTTTCTCAAAAATAGCTCTAACGATTTTGATTAAAGTATCACATGTTTAATACATTTTATGGCAAATAAAATGTATATCTTGAATTTTCTGGGAATGTCTCCAAAAGTATCTTTCATTGTGAACGTCTTTTGCATAACTGGTAAACCATAAGAGATAGACAAAATTTTACTACAGAAAAAATGTAGATCGCGTTAAAATACACAATTTATGTCATATACATTTTTTTTGTTGAGTGAACCGTTTTCGAGATGTTGATAAACCTAAAGCCTACCAATTCCCCTTGCATCTACAAGAAAACTAGCGTTTATAAAAATAGTTTGTACAAGAGTAGAGAAAGTCATGTGAGTGTAACACATCAGTTTTTTTATTTGCAAAATCATTTTTGTAAATTCTACTGAGTGCTAATATCGCAAATTAGGAATACTGATTAATAATGTGTGGGTAAAATAATCGTAACGCTTCTAGAAATGCATTTTTAGAGGCGAAATGTTATGACCGTAGGGCAGTTTTAGCACTGAGTTGTCGCTGCGTTGTAAGGGGGAAAGGATTCGGAAGAACAGTTCGACTTTAGGAATATGCAATTACACTGCCACAAACAATCCACAAATGATGCTTATAGAAACTTGAAGATGTGTGTGTGGTGTTTGTGGATCTTGAAAGGACGTTTGGTAGAATGAATTGCCAGAAACTGGTGTGGATTGAGAAGACAGGAGAAAATGAAGGTTTATATCATAGGAAGAGGCTTACGACATGAATTACCCATCATCACCAAACCTCTTCAACTCTTAGTTGGTGAATCTGGTGGGGGAAGAAAGTTTATAAAATATAGGGGGAGATGCACAAGAACATAAGATGCAATTGTTAACAGAGAAGGAAGACGCGCTTAGGAAAATGTAAATGGAAATAACGACGGTAGAAGTGCGGATGTTTTAGGAAAAGAAAAACAAAGAAGTTTTACAGTAGCAAAAAGAAAATGTTGTGGATCGTTCAAGCAACAACTAACGAAGAGATTAAGATAAATGACTGGAAGAAATTAAAATATGTATATACATGGAGAGGAAAGGAACATGTGAAATGTGTACAATGAGTAATTAAACTTTAGAAAGAAAGAATTGATGAATGTAGAACATAGCAATATTCTATGCTAATTTTCTTGTAGATGCAAGGGGAATATGGTAGGCTTTAAGCGATAGTCAAATATTTCAAGAGCTGGTTGCATTACCAGGACAAAAAAAAATGAATAACGAATTTCAGAAAAAGTATAAGTATTGCAAAATTTAAGGGAATAACAAGCAATATCTCGAAAATAGTTCACTCAACAAAAAAAATGTATATGACATATATTGTGTATTTTAACGCGATCTACATTTCTTGTGTAGTAAAATTTTGTCTATCTCTTATGGTTTACCAGTTATGCAAAAGTCGTTCATAATGAAGAATACTTTTGGAGACATTCCCAGAAAATTCAAGATATACATTTTATTTGTCATAAAAATATCTTAAACATATGATATTTTAATGAAAACCGCTATAGCAATTTTTGAGAAAATTAAAATTTTCGAAAAATGTTCCATGTAAAGGGTGATCTGGGGTGGGAGGATTTTCTTGAAAACCTTCGTGTTGCATCTCTGGAAGATACTGAACCTAAGTTTGGTGTTTATCCGACTGTTCGTTTCTGAGTTATGCTGTTCACAGGCACACACACATGGGCATGTTTCCAAAAATGCTTTTTTTGGATTGAGGAGGTCTCAAAACATATATTTCCGGTGACATTTCGGTATCGAGAGTAGTAGAGAAAGTAAAAATAAAAAGATGGGGAAAATAGGGGACACTGGGCTTTCAGAAAGCGTCACTGAGAGTAGTTGTAAGCGCTCTTAATTTTTCACATTGACATTCCAACTTCGAGGGCCATATGCAGGTTTGCAGTTCAAACTTGATGGTTTACAAACTGTATAGATAGCATAGCTGGTATCACTTCACTGGTTCTGTTTTGCTCTTCTCAAAGGTGGCTAGCAACCCCGGTGTAAATTCGGATGTGGTCACCGCCTTTGAGCCTCTCAAACAATGCACCCACCTGCATCATATACCACCACCTTTTAGGGAAATTAGCACGAGGTTGAATTCCCTACACTACTCCATAACTGTAACGAATTTATGTGAATTAAAATATTATAAAAGAAATCCATATTACTTTCGATACCCAGCATTGTATCAATGAATTTTATTAATTCACTCAGATATCTTATATCCAGAGTTTTCAGTAGAAATACATCAGGACCCTTGATCTTTTATAGGCATATTCAGAAAATAAGCAGTGTTTAATGACAGGATAACTCAAACCGAAAAATCGTACGAATATCAAATTTGGAATTTAAATATCTAAAGCTCCTTGTACACGATCAATTTTTTATAAAATTCAGTACGTTACAAGACTTTTCAAGATTGCTACAATTTCACAACTTTTCTTGTCAAATACTTTTAAATTTGAATGTCTTGAAAGCAAATAAGGACATGCTCTAAATGGTCAGAGATTTGAGAATGATTGGATGGCTTTGGCCAATGAAATGCGTCACGAAATCTTCAACATGGCTGAAAGCGAAAAGTAAACAAAATGGCTAACCGGCCAATGTTATACATACCTGACCATGTCTGTACGTCGAGGGCCCCATGGATTACCACAAGATGGAGATGAAGGCATATGAAGAAATACTTGCCAGGCAGATTTCCGAACTAAGTATACATGAATGCAATGTTATATAGTGTGATTAACCTATCAGTTGGTGAAATTAAATTGAGTTTTATTTATGGACGCTCTTTAACTGCTGTAGTCCTTAACGTCCCATTCTATATTGGGCGTGAAAGATCGGAATTCTGCTCAGAGGCCTTTCTGTCAGGCTTGAGGTTCTTTACGTGGCGTAAATCTACGACACGGGACCACCGGCTTTACTTTCCTTTCGAAGGAAGCCCTCCGCTGGGTTTGAACCCGCTACCTCGGGAAATAGGAGTACCCCTAAACCTTGGAGGACGACGGGCCAATGTTCTGTTCTTGAATACCTGCTAAATAACGTTTAGTTAGAGAAGTGGAGAAATGTTGTAGCGTGTACAACTTTCGTCTCATTTGTTGCAAATGAAGTGGCAACCCTGTGAGCCTAATGTCAATAGTAATTTTTTGGTCGACCACATATAATACGCTGATTACATGTGAGTAACTGCACTGTTATGACGTCCATAATACTTCAGCGACTCATTATAATCTTACTCGTCGACGCACGCAGTTTACCTACCCCCTATGCATTTTTAACGCCTTCAAAGCAGCAGTCTACTGAGACCCATTCCCTTGATAAGCAATAAAATATGTGTATATGAAATAAATTGTTCATTGTAATTATAAAATTCTAATAAACTGAGTTAATTTCCTTTGCTTCAAGTATTTCTTTCACGTTACCTGCAAAAAATCAATAAATACGCGTGGACACAACACTCCTGCCATCCGTTCCACTAGTCGCAAACACGCTCAAGGTCCTGCCATCAATGCTGCCATCCGATTAACATTTAATTACACACAATTAACAATCTAACATCTTTCTGTAAAGACTTAAAGTTTTGAAATTATAGTATGGTGGACCAAAAACAGTCGTATGCGGTGATTAAGACGCTCATACGAAAATTGTGAATCTCACGTCTTAATTACTACCATTTAGTCTTGTTCCATAATATACTATTATAAACTTGGCGTTCTCCATAGTTTCAAGTATTAAGTGGTGGACCTTTATGTTTCTCACGAGCACATCGCTAACGTACATGAAAATACAAGTGCTGTCCCAGAAGTACACGCCTAACAAAGAAAACACAAAAATTTTGGGACAAAACATCTTTATTTCTCTACATAGTCTCCTTTCAACTCGATACACTTTTCCCAGCGATGTTCAATATCTTCGATACCCTGTTTATAGTGAGAACCGTCAAGTTCTGCAAAATAGCAATCAACTGCAAACTTCACCTCTTCATTGGTGGCAAATCTTTTACCATCCAGCCATTTCTTCAACTTTGGAAACAGAAAATAATCAGAGAGGACAAGTCTGGCGAATAGGGTGCATGGTGAAGCAATTCCAACTTTAACTCATTGATTTTGGCCATGGCGATAATGGATGTGTGAACTGGCGCATTGTCTTGATGAAACAGAACTTTCTTTTTCGCTAAATGCGGCCGTTTTTACTTGATTTCATCATTCAAACACTGCAATAAGTTTGCATAATAATCGCCATTTATTGCTATTTCTTTTTGAAGATAATCAATGAAAGTTATCCCACGCACATCCCAAAGGCCTGACGCCATAACTTTGTCTTTACCTTCTTTGGAGCCGATTCTTCCCTTTCAGTCCACTGTTTTGACTGTTCCTTCGCCTCAGGTGTGAATCGATGGACCTATGTTTCATCCATGGTCATGAATCGACGCAAAATTCGGCGACACCAATCATATGCAGAACTTTCTCATGTCTAAATTTTAAGTAAGTGTGCGATGTACAGCACTTTTTGAAATGCCTACGATGTCTGATAGCTCGCGAACTTTCAGTCGACGGTCATCCAATACCATTTTGTGGATTTTCCTTACAATTTCTGGCGTGGTCATCTCATTTGGTCGATCACTGCGATGTTCGTCTTGGCAGCTCATACGGCCTCGCTTAAACTTTGCCACTCAATATTTGTTGTAAATGAAGGAGCAGACTCCTACAGAGTAGAATCTAGCTCAGCTTTAATATTAGTTGGACTAAGACCTTTCAAATGAAAGTATTGTATCACATAACGATGGCCAGTTTTATCCATGTTTACAAATTCGCTGAGAGAGTTCACTGTTGATGGCTGCCAAACAATTACTAAACACCGTAGCATCGTCAAACTTAAGTTTTATAAGGGTGGTACGTTCTACTACAGTCATTTGTTTGAAACAACAACCGCTATGTATACATCAGGTCGGGTACTTCTGGGACTGCCTACCTTGAAAACAGTTTTCCTTAGCCTCCTGTATGAACATAACTTATTAAAATTAATTGAATTCAGTTGAATTGAACGAGTTTATGTACATTAGATTTGTTGTTTCTTTTTAGATGAGACATGTTTATGGGTGGTTTTATATAAATAATATTCGCGTGATAACTATGATGCATGATTGAAAGGAATCCGATATCGAACCATTGCTTCCGCACAAAAAAACAAGAGACTAACAACATATCATGTGACGTGACAGGTTATTACCAGCGATAACTTTTTCCGGGTGATTCCCCCCCCCTGGAAAACACATTTATTCCCGCCCCATGATCCATCAGAGCAATAATGAAGTACATTCATATTTAAGTACTCAATATTTCCGTGACAGTTGTTGCATCTATATCCGTTAATGTTTAAACAGCTGTTTTCTGTTGATTTATTCAGATAACTTCATACAGCTCCATGCACTCGAATATTAAACTTTTGTTAGCCAGCATTATGCCTCATCATCAACATATGCCAATAGACTGCTCATTGCGCAAATAAATGAGGTTATTGTCCTTTTAGGCGATGGGTCAACAGATATTGCACAATTGCATCGTCATACCCAAGTCTTTCATCATACATTCTGTACCTATTTGATTTCAAACAAGATCGCAAATGTATACAAGGTGTGAATAATGCAGTGATAGTGGTAATAATAACAAATTATAACAATCTTATTGCTAATTTTCTTGTAGGCGCAAGGGGAGTATTGTAGGCTTTAAGTCATAGTCAAATCTTGTAAGAGCTGGTTGCTATGTGGAGTATTCCATTCTCTTTGTATGTCCAGGATAAAAAAAGCGAATAACGAATTCCCATTTGAGAAAAAGCGTAAGTATTGAAAAATTCAAACAAATAACAAGGAATATCTCGGAAATGGTTCACTCTACAAAAAAAGTATGACATAAATTGTGTGTTTCAACGACATCTATATTTTTTGTACAGTAAAACTTTGTCTACGGTTTACGAGTTATGCAAAAGTTATTCAGAATGAAGAGGACTTTTGGGGACATTCTCAAATAATTCAAGATATAGGTTTCATTTAACATAAAAACATCTTAAATATATGATATTTTAATCAATCCCTTAAATTTTTCAATACTTATTTTATCAAATGGGAATTCGTTATTCATTTTTTGTCTTGGATATGCAAAGAGTATTAATCTGTGGCAAAGAGAATGGTACTGCACATAGCAACTAGCTATTAAGAGTAATATCTATGCTTAAAGGCTACTGTATTTCTATATTGCCCTTGTAAATACATATTCCTCTTACATCTACAAGAAAATTAGCAATAAGATATAGTCTGCAAATGTTTATCTCGATTAACATGAAGTAGCTGGAGAATAAGCGTTTGTAAAAATAGTTTATACAAGAGTAGAGAAAGTCATGTGGGTGTAACACATCAGATTTTTCAATCTTTTAGCAGAAGTAGATTTCACTGTAAGAAAACATACCTATATATGCCTACTTTTCGCTTGTAAATCTGTTAACTTTTGAGATTTCTCCAGTTACACGGGTCTTCAGAGTTATTCGGTCGTTGTCGCCAGTCGGTTGTCTTCGCATTAAGCGTTATCACCAGCGCTTCTGGCTGAGGACTGGCGAAAGATGAAAGAGGTAGATGTCAACAGTGTGGAGGTCACCTTGTAAATTAGGACTTGTATCGCACATTTCCAGTATTTATATTTGGGACGGCTTTCGGTTGCATCTCGTAAACACGCAATATCAGCATGTATGCTGATAGGTAACTCAAATAATTGGACAGTGATCGCGTGCAAAGAACGCACAAAATATGCTATTGTAAACCAGTTCTGCACCGCCACAGTACATCAACCCTTTATGAAGTCGAAAACGCATGTAGTCCGAGGCTCAATTCCGCACCTCCCCTTTGAAACAAGGGACTCACCATTGATTTAACGACTGGCGGTAAACGCCGAATAAATTTGAAGAACCGTTATAAGGATGAAGAAAACTAATGAAAAATTTGCAACAGAAAGATCAACATTCCATTTTACACATTACCGCAAGGTGTTAAAATTTTAATGAAAAAAATAGCAGATTTATTCCGAGGAAGATGGTTTTCGGTTGGAGGAAACTTTCCGAATGCCTTCACCAAAGTAGGTATTTGTACCAGATGTTTTTGAGCTAAGCTGTTCAAACTCGTAATCATGCATTTGTGTGCATAAGATCAAACGTATCAGATGGATGTTGTTGCGATGGGATGATAGGATAGAAAATAACGAGCCTAATCCGGCTGATCGTCTTAACACGTGAGTTTCGTGAAGGAGAGTTGAGGGCATGTTAACAAGCCCTTGCGGATCATCTATTAATGCTTTGAAATCTGTCTGCCCTTATGTATGTATCTTCGCAGGAAACATCTCACAAACTGTTACACTTATAATGGTTGAAAATATATAGTTTAATAAGAGTTTGAAGATACTGTTCCCAAGCATTTTAAATCTAGTTGAAATCAATGTGGGAGAATGTCCTAAAAATTACATTTTACTTTCTGTATCACGTACATATTAAGTAGAGAAGGTATTCCATTCCGCCCAAAAATTCGACATCCAAATTTCACCAAAAATATACGTTTTGAATCCAAAACAGGCGTTTTTAGAAAAAGATTTGTGTGTGTCTTGAACAGCATACCTCAAAAACAAAAAGTCGGATAAATACCAAACTTGTCATTTAAGTTCAGTATCTTCCAAAGATGTGACACCGCAACTACCCTTTACATGAAATATTTATCGAAATTTTTTATTTCCTCAAAAAATGACTAAGGATTTTGAGTAAAATGCCATCTATTAACGATATTTACATGACAAACAGAAAGTAAAAAAAACATTTGCAGACTCTATCTTATTACTAATATTCTAGATGTAAGGGGATAATATATTTAGAAATACAGTAGCCTTTAAGCACATACATATCTCTTAATAGCTGGTTGCTAGGTGCAGCACCATTCCCTTTCCCACAGATTAATACTCTTTGCATATCCAAGACAAAAAAATGAATAACGAATTCCCGTTTGAGAAAATAAGTATTGAAAAATTTAAGGGAATAACAAGCAATATCTCGAAAACGGTTCACTCAACAAAAAAAGTATATGACATAAATTGTGTATTTTAACGCGATCTAGATTTTTGGTGTAGTAAAATTTTGTCTATCTTTTATGGTTTACCAGTTATGCAAAAGTCGTTCACAATGAAGAATACTTTTGGAGACATTCCCAGAAAATTCGAGATATACATTTCATTTCTCATGACAATATCTTAAACATATGATATTTTAATCAAAATCGTTAGCCATTTTTGAGAAAATTAAAATTTTCGAATAATCTTCCATGTAAAGGGTAATCTGGTGTGGAGGGATTTTCTTGAAAACCTTCGTGTCGCATCCTTGGAAGATACTGAACCTAAATACCAATTTTCGTGTTTATCCGACTGTTCGTTTCTGAGTTATGCTGTTCACAGACACACACACGGACATGTTTCTAAAAATGCTTTTTTTTTTGGATTCAGGGGGTCTCAAACATGTATTTCCGGTGAAATCTCGGTATCGAATTTTTGGGTGGAATACAATATCTCCTACTTATTATACGTAGTAGAGAAAGTAAATATATATTTATACAGACCTCTTTAAGACAATTTATTTCAAATATGTAACTGTTTTTATAGCATATGCCATTTGCGAGATGTCTGTTATTAATGGTTCGAATTGTTCAAGACTTCTTTGAAGTCCTGTCGGTTTTCACTTTCTCGCGATTTCATGGAAAGTAATTTTAAGGCTATTGTATACCTTCCGGTTCTTAAATATTTGACCATCTTTCTTCTCTTTGTACGTTTCTACAATAAATGTGCGTATCTGCAATAGTTTATCTCTATCAAAATGAAATAGAAAAAAAATGTGATTTGTTACATTTACATGGCTTTCTCAACCCTGTCGTTTATTAATGACTAAGCTTATTTTCTTCACTTTACAGGGGATAAACCTTTGCAGAAATAGCTACATTACACACTTGGTTATACTTCCCTGAGAGCTGTCTCAATTACCACAACACCCCCGGGGTTACAGGGCCTTTGCAGTGCTAGCTGTGAAATCATCCTTGCTAGCGCACATCGTCGTCCGAATTTGATCGCCCTTCGAGTCCCTCCTTCATCCCTTCTTCCCAGGGATCGCATTGGAAGTAAATAGAGTACACTGTGGCCTACATGAGGCGCTGTGCCCTAGTTGTTGGAGATCTTTCTGCCACCTACTCCTAACCCATAAATAGCACCAAGTACCTTCTTGCGTTAACTTAAGAAACAGGGGAACAGCGTCGTAACACATGAAGTTTCAGTAAGATTACCGAAATGGCACTGTGCGAAGTAGCACTGTAATCGAAATGTGATCTAGGCCAACCTGGATGTCAACTTTAGCAATATATATCGGGAGTCAATATTTATCGTGCTGTCACGAGCTGAACGGGGGAGTTTTGAGAGGCACTTCCGTTTCGCCATTGTCACATAAATCGACTTGTTAGCCGGCAGATAAGCGCCGATACCGTCCCTTGTCTCAATGTAATCTAGCTTAGTTGAATCTGAAAATGCATGTACAGACGCTACAGTAAGCTAACCAAAATCTGCTTTTATTGGAGAATGCGTTGTATGTTTGAACTGAAGAGTAAATCAAGCGTTGATGCGTTTGCAGTAGTCAGAGGTAAATATACATTGTTTCAAAAGGCTTTCAGGATCTGTGTGCATTGGGTACACACATAATTCACTTAGTTTTAAAGACAACGAAAGCTTCGTTAACATTTTAGCAACAGAAAGATTGATGTATTTTCAAACACAGTAGTTTTGTGTTTTGTTGAAACGAAATTGACTATTTTAATGTATTCCAGTTGTAATTTCAGACTAATTAGCCATTTTATTTTAGGTATACAATTTGTTGTGTTTAACATATATAAGGTGGGCCAAAGAAACGAGAAGTTTTGATATATTGAAATGAAATCAGATACTGTACTATATTAACTTTTATTATATAAAAATCTGATGTGTTACACTCACATGACTTTATGTTTATGACATAAATTGTGTATTTTAACGCGATCTACATTTTTTGTGCACTAAAATTTTGACTATCTCTTGTGGTTTATCAGTTATGCAAAAGTCGTTCACTTTTGGGGTATTCCCAGAAAATTCAACATATGCATTTTATTTGTCATGACAGTATCTTAAATGTATGATGTTTTAGCTAAAATCGTTAGAGCCATTTTGAGAAAATTAAAATTTTCGAAAAATGTTCCATGTAAAGGGTAATCTGGGGTTGAGGGGATTTTCTTGAAAACCTTCGTGTCGCATCTCTGGAAGATACTGAACCTAAATACCAAGTTTGGTGTTTATCCGACTGTTCGTTTCTGAGTTATGCTGTTCACAGACAGACACACACACAGACATTTGGATTCAGGGGGTCTCAAAACATGTATTTCCGGTGAAATCTCGCTTTCGAATACAGTACTTCCCCTAATTAATATACGTAGTAGAGAAAGTAAAACGTTTTGGATTAGAGATCCTCAAAACATGTATTGTGGGTGAAATCTCTGTATAGAATGTTTTTTTGGAATGTAATACTACTAGGTACGTATTTAGAGAAAGTAAAATGTTAATACGATCAGAGTAATAGACAACATCGTCTTAGATAGTGTACGTGTTTGCATTATCTGCTAATGTCATCAGAATTTCTTGTAACTACCACATGTTATTAATTCTGTAATTTTCTTTGCTGAATCAAATTAATTACCTAAGCAGTAATCGCTACTACTTTTCAGCTGTTGCAATTTTATCACAACACAGGCATTCCGTCGTGACGTCTTTCTCCACACAATCCCCTTAACGAGAACACGTTAAATAGCTGATCAAAAGATTAACTTAATTAGAGTTCCAAAATATGGTGATTTTCTTTCTCAAGTTTTAACTTTATAAAGGTAAAAATATTTCAGAATTATAATCCCTCGCAGTCACTTCTAAATGGTTTAACCATGCAGAGGCGAATTTACGAGCTCCAGATCAAACAAGCAAATTAATGTTATAAAGTCTTTTGCTAAATCTACAGTCAAATCCCCCAGTAAGCGCTAGGGAAAATTGTTCAGCATTTTGGAAGGTTTCCAAATCCCTTTCTGATTTAGTGGCAGTGGAGAGCGGTTCTTGAAAAGAGACTCTACTTCACCTGCTTTTGTAAGCCTTTTAGCCTCGTCCTCATTCGTTCCCTGCTATTGAGATTAATTTCGTACATTGCTGGTTTGGTAATCAGCTATAAAACTCTCAGCAAGCAGTAATTTCCGTTCATTTCACCGCACAGACGTCATACAAGTTAATTATTTT
This sequence comes from Deroplatys truncata, assembly GCA_030765065.1. Taxonomy (NCBI): domain Eukaryota; kingdom Metazoa; phylum Arthropoda; class Insecta; order Mantodea; family Mantidae; genus Deroplatys; species Deroplatys truncata. The sequence goes on along the minus strand of CM060985.1, from coordinate 142,749,574 downwards.
AAATTTCTACCTCGTACGTTACGGAATATGTCCCGAACTACAGATGTGCAAACACTCATAAAATTAGGTAGCTACAATTTTTGTATATAGAAATATTTCCTCTTTCCAGCTTATTTTTATATCCAGCTCTTGTTGGTGACGATACATATCTACATACAAGGAGTTTTAATTAAGTAATGCACTCTTTATTACGGTAAAAGCTTGTAAAAGCAGTTATTTGCAAAACCAGTCAATCTATGTTAGCAATGACCTCTTCAGAAACAAAGAAACTGGCATTTAATTTTCAAAGTGGATTACATTAATCTCGGAATATGTTGAACAAGTTAAACAAGAAATATTTGTAAATTGTTAATGTCACATAAATTGTGCAAAAAATGTTTACAACAAAATACAAATACATTTTTACTTTCTCTACCACGTACATAGTAGGTAAAAAATCTGATGTGTTACACTCACATGACTTTCTCTACTCTTGTACAATCTAATTTTACAAACGCCTATTCTCCATATGATTCATGTTAATCGAGATATCGAGATGTCAATCTTATTGGTAATTTTCTTGTAGATGCAAGGGGAATATGGTAGCTTTTAAGCCATAGTCAAATATTTTAACGCTGGTTGCTATGTGGCGCATTCCATTCTCTTTGCATGTCCAGGACATAAAAAACATGAATAACGCATTTGAGAAAAAGTATAAGTATTGGACAATTTAAGGAAATAACAAGCAATATCTCGAAAACGGTTCACTCAACAAAAGAAATGTATATGACATAAGTTGTGTATTTTAACGCGATCTACATTCTTTGTGTAGTACAATTTTGTCTATCTCTTATGGTTTACCAGTTATGCAAAAGTCGTTCACAATGAAGAATACTTTTGGAGACATTCCCAGAAAATTCGAGATATACATTTCATTTCTCATGACATTATCTTAAACATATGATATTTTCATCAAAATCGTTAGCGCCAATTTTCGAAAAATGTTCCATGTAAAGGGTAGTCTGGGGTGAGGGGATTTTCTTGAAAACCTTCGTGTCGCATCTCTGGAAGATACTGAACTTAAGTACCAAGTTTGGTGTTTATCCGACTGTTCGTTTCTGAGTTATGCTGTTCACAGACACACAGACACACAGACACACACACACAGACACACACACGGACATGTTTCCAAAAATGCTTTTTTTGGATTCAGGGGGTCTCAAAACATGTATTTCCGGTGAAATCTCGGTATCGAATTTTTGGGTGGAATACAATACTTCCCCTACTTACTATACGTAGTAGAGAAAGTAAAAAGTATTGATTCCACCCAAAAATTCGGTACCGAGATTTCACAGGGAATACATGTTTTGAAGCCCCCTGAATGCAAATAAAGCCTTTTGGGTAAAATGTCCACGTGTCTGTGAACAGCATAACTCAAAAACGAAAAGACGGATTAACTCCAAACTTGGTATTTAAATTCAGTACCTTCTGAAGATGCAGCACGAGTATTTTCAAGAAAATCTCTTTACCACAAACTACCCTTTACATGGAACATTTTTGTAACTTTTCATTTTCTAAAAGGTGGCTGTTTTGTTTTCATGCAATCGCGAGAAACAAAATGTTGACAGGAATTTAAAAGAATGACTAAGTAATGAACCATTAATAATGAATACCTCAGAAATGGCGTATGCTACAAAATAACTTATTTGAAATAAATTGTGTTTTAAAGAGATCTGCATTTTTTGTGTAGTACGTTTTCGTCCATCGCTTAAGGTTCACCAGTTATATAAGGTTATACAAAACTCCTTCCGAATGAAGAGGGCTGCATAGGCTATTCCCAGAAAATTCGAGATATACGTTTCATTTGTCATGAAAATATCTTAAACATATGATATTTTAATCAAAATCGTTAGAGCCATTTTTGAGAAAATTAAAATTTTCGAAAAATGTTCCATGTAAAGGGTAACCTGGGGTGGGGGATTTTCTTGAAAACCTTCGTGTCACATCTCTGGAAGATACTGAACCTAAATACTAAGTTTGGTGTTTATTCGACTGTTCGTTTCTGAGTTATGCTGTTCACAGACAGATAAACACTCGGACATGTTTCCAAAAATGCTTTTCTTGGATTCAGGGGGTCTCAAAACATGTATTTCCGGTGAAATCTGGGTATCGAATTTTTGGGTGGAATACAACACTTCCCCTACTTACTCTACGTAGTAGAGGAGTAAATAATAAAACAACAGCTCTGAAAATGCATTCTTTATAAGTACACAACCTTATTACTTTCTCTACTACGTATAGTAAGTAGGGGAAGTATTGCATTCCACCCAAAAATTCGATACCGAGATTTCACCGGAAATACATGTTTTGATACTCCCTGAATCCAAAAAAAGCATTTTTGGAAACATGTCCGTGTGTGTGTCTGTGTGTGTGTCTGTGTGTCTGTGTGTGTGTGTCTGTGTGTGTGTCTGTGAACAGCATAACTCAAAAACGAACAGTCGGATAAACACCAAACTTGGTATTTAGGTTCAGTATCTTCCAGAGATGCGACACGAAGGTTTTCAAGAAAATCCCCGCACCCCAGACTACCCTTTACATGGAACATTTTTCGAAAATTTTAATTTTCTCAAAAATGGCTCTAACGATTTTGATTAAAATATCATATGTTTAAGACAATGTCATGAGAAATGAAATGTATATCTCGAATTTTCTGGGAATGTCTCCAAAAGTATTCTTCATTGTGAACGACTTTTGCATAACTGGTAAACCATAAGAGATAGACAAAATTTTACTACACAAAAAATGTAGATCTCGTTAAAATACACAACTTATGTCATATACATTTCTTTTGTTGAGTGAACCGTTTTCGAGATATTGCTTGTTATTCCCTTAAATTTTCCAATACTTATACTTTTTCTCAAATTCGTTATTCATTTTTTTATGTCCTGGACTTGCAAAGAGAATGGAATGCGCCGCATAGCAACCAGCGTTAAAATATTTGACCATCGCTTAAAAGCTACCATATTCCCCTTGCATCTACAAGAAAATTACCAATAAGATTGACATCTCGATATCTCGATTAACATAAAGCATATGGAGAATAGGCGTTTGTAAAAATAGATTGTACAAGAGTAGAGAAAGTCATGTGAGTGTAACACATCAGATTTTTTTTTATTCCTGTAGACTAGATCTCATAGCTACCGACTAACATGCAGAGGAACAAGACAAGAAAGAAGGCCAGAGTTCTCCACAACGGTGTAGAATGGTGGAATAAGTACTGGTAGTCAATCTGCTTAACACCTTCTGGTCTCAGTTTACGAGGTATCAAGAAAAAGCCTGCGGAGTAAATTCCATCAAATTGCTGTAAGTAATGCTTCGAGAATGAGACCGCAGTTTCAGGTGTTAACGAGAACTAACCGATAATTGCACGTGCTTGAACTGGTAATGACACGTCAAGTAGCTCACAATCATTAAATTCCTCCGATTAATTCAGCAGCAAATAACATTCCAACAACACTACTTGAGAGAAACCGGTAACGAGATCTTGTTACGGATAAGGTGTTCGTGGCAGATGACTCCAACCCAGCGTCTCTTATACATATCTGCTTCACTGAATGAGAATACAAGGAAAACGAAGATGGTATGGTGTGATTGAATAAGAATCAGCAATAACTTATATATTTGATGTTTTCTCAGAGGTTTATACATGCGAACGAATCAATATCTGTTAACCTGTTAGCCGGTGAATTAACGGATTTGAAATACATTCTGCCAAATACGTACTGCATCAATAATAAGTTTCTTGATTTGTCATTGACCTTTTATAAATAGCATTATTACCAATTTCCAAGGAATTAAATTTAATAACTAATGTTTTACTTTTTTACCTCATTTAACAAGGGAAGTACAGGATTATTAAAAAAAAAGAACAGATTTAGATGCTCATTTCTAATGAACGACAATAGATAGCGACACATATGACACATTATTGAATAGAGGAAACTTCAAAGTTTTAAGCCCCACCTCTTAGTTCCAGTCAGTGCCTGCAGCGGCACTGTGTTTGTTTACGAGAAAATGACGACGCCACAGCAAAAGTCGTTTTGTGTGCACTCTTTTATGCAAAAGAGTGAATCATTGCTTCATTGCAGGTTGCATTTCGTTGTAAGTTCAACGAGCCGCTTCGTCATAAAAGAATTCTGATGTGTTACACTCACATGACTTTCTCTACTCTTGTACAAACTATTTTTACAAACGCTTATTCTCCATATGCTTCATGTTAATCGAGATGTTAATCTTATTGCTAATTTTCTTGTAGATGCAAGGGGAATATAGTAGGTTTTAAGCGATAGTCAAATATTTTAAGAGCTGGTTGCTATGTAGAGTATTCCATTCTCTTTGCATGTCCAGGACAAAAAAATGAATAATGAATTTGAGAAAAAGTATAAGTATTGAAAAATTTAAGGGAATAACAAGGAATATCTCGAAAATGCTTCACTCAACAACAAAAAATGTATATGACATAAATTGTGTATTTTAACGCGATATACATTCTTTGTGTAGTAAAATTTTGTCTATCTCTTATGGTTTACCAGTTATGCAAAAGTCGTTCACAATGAAGAATGCTTTTGTAAACATTCCCAGAAAATTCGAGATATACATTTCATTTGTCATGAAAATATCTTAAACATATGATATTTTAATCAAAATCGTTAGAACCATTTTTGAGAAAATTAAAATTTTCGAAAAATGTTCCATGTAAAGCGTAATCTGGATTGGGGGGATTTTCTTGAAAACCTTCGTGTTGCATCTCTGGAAGATACTGAACCTAAATACCAAGTTTGGTGTTTATCCGACTGTTCGTTTCTGAGTTATGATGTTCACCGATACACACAGACACACGGACATGTTTCTAAAAAAAATTTATTCAGGGGGTCTCAAAACATGTATTTCCGGTGAAATCTTGATATCGAATTTTTGGGTGGAATACAATACTTCCCCTACTTACTATACAATAAATTCGTAGAAGATGGTTGCGTATGCAAACGGAAACGCACTGGTCGTCCTCGCAGAACAAATGATGCTCATTTTGAAAACATAAAATAGAATTTTGAACTTTTCTCTATTCATTGATGTATCGCATTTGTCGCTATCTATTTTCGTTCATTAGAAATAAATCTTTAAAATCTGTTCCTTCTTTTTGAATAACCCTGTATTAAAAATTGTGACTTTATCCAGTTTTTCAACTGTACTTCTAAGTTCTCAAGGGCGTTGTGATGGACGCTGCGATTGTCGTTTTAGGATAAATTAAAAAAATTAAATTTACCCTCAATGACCATCACAACGTCCTCCAAACAAACACAACGAATGGCATAATATGAAACAACTTTTATTAAAAACATTTCTTTCTATAACACTTAGTTTTGGAGATTTGTACAGTCTCAACTTAAATGGTCCACCCTGTTTATAATTAATAAATTAATGAAATTAATTATTGACCTAATAGTGGTCGATACTATGAAGCATTGTAAGGCGCCATTGGGATATGTCATCTCAGTACAAGTTGAGATATTCTTGTGGTTTACTGGGAGAAAAATGCGAATCAGTATATGGCTTTTACTAAAAATATTTAGAGCCATTTTTGAAACAAAGAATTATTTCAAAGTTCAAACCAATAACAAAGAATGTTTCAGAAATTCTAACCTTAAAGCAATTTAACATAGTTGTGTCTTTCAATGAGATCTATGTACACTTTTTAACTAGTAAGATTTGTGTATATATCTTACTCTAGTCAGATTTGTGAATTTACTAATTTGTTGTTCGTGATTTAGTGGCGGCGCCGTGGCCGAGTGGTTAGACCGCTCGCCTCCCACCGAGGCGGACCGGGTTCAATCCCAGGGACCTGCATGTGGGATTTGTGGTGGACGAAGCGGCGTCTGGGCGGGTTTTCTCCGGGTTCTCCGGTTTCCCCCGCCATTCATTCCACCAACTGCTCCATCATCACCTTTCCTTTCATCCATTTCACGAACATTTCGCTTCATCCACATCCTTCATCCCATACCAGGCATCGGGCTGATCACCCATCCTGGATGTTCTGTCTGATCCATGAGTGTCTGCTCCTCGACGGGCCTCTGACCCCAGGCACCCGCCTGTAAGTCCTGGGGGGTGTAAGTCCTATATAAGAGGAGGGTAAACAGATAATGAATGAATGAATGAATTGTTCGTGATTTACTCTTTTGGAGTAATCGTGTACTTCAGATATTATAAATAACAAAATTAATCTGAAAAAGTCCTGCGATTGTACTCTGTTATCAGTGAAACTTGCATGATTATCACATCAAAACAGAGAAACAATTTCATGAATTGCAGTTTTTTTACTTTCTCTACTACGTATAGTAAGTAGGGGAAGTATTGCATTCCACCCAAAAATTCGATACCGAGATTTCACCGGAAATACATGTTTTGAGACCTCCTGAATCCAAAAAAAAAATTTTTGGAAACATGTCCGTGTGTGTGTCTGTGTGTGTGTGTGTCTGTGTGTGTGTGTCTGTGAACAGCATAACTCAAAAACTAACAGTCGGATAAACACCAAACTTGGTATTTACGTTCAGTATCTTCCAGAGATGCGACACGAAGATTTTCAAGAAAATCCCCCCACCCCAGACTACTCTTTACATGGAACATTTTTCGAAAATTTTAATTTTCTCAAAAATGGCTCTAACGATTTTGATGAAAATATCATATGTTTAAGATAATGTCATGAGAAATGAAATGTATATCTCGAAATTTCTGGGAATGTCTCCAAAAGTATTATTCATTATGAACGACTTTTGCATAACTGGTAAACCATAAGAGATAGACAAAAGTTTACTACACAAAAAATGTAGATCGCGTTAAAATACACAACTTATATCATATACATTTTTTTTGTTGAGTGAACCGTTTTCGAGATATTGCTTGTTTTCTCTCTCTTCCTTTTCTTTTTACATCTCGTGTATGTTTCATAATGTGAGGAAATTCTGCCTGCTGCAATTTGTGTGTTCCAACGTTTAAATTACCTCGACGTACACGTGTGTTTTTTCATGAGTTGAAATTAAAGGCCTCTGTAATTTTTACATAATCTCTTTTGACATCCACAGCAGCGCATATCCGTTGTGTCAGTTATAATGTTGTATTGCATATTGACGTTTTGATTACTGTAAAAGTAAATTAGAATGACGAACACGTTTTAGGGGCTGTAGGGAAGATGAGCATAAAACAGGCAACAGAGTTGACTGGGCCCATGAACGTTATCAAAAATTCGTTCTTTACTCGTCATTAAATCGCAAAGAGCCCAGTTGGTGAAGATAAAATATGTACGCTCGTTGAGATTTTGATTACTGTAAAAGTAATTAGGATGACGAACACGTTTTAGGGGCTGTAGGGAAGATGAACATTTCCCTTGGTTATTTTTATGCATAAAAAAGGGCAACAGAGTCGACTGGGCCTATGAACCTTATCAAAAATTCGCTCTTTACTCATCATTAAATCGCAAAGAACCCAGTTGGTCAAGATAAAATGTGTACTCTCGTTGAGTTTTTACTTTCTCTACTACGTATAGTAAGTAGGGGTTTTCAAAAAAATCCCCCCACCTCAGGATACCCTTTACATGGAAGATTTTTCGAAAATTTTAATTTTCTCAAAAACGGCTCTAACGATTTTGATTAAAATATCATATGTTTAAGATATTTTCATGACAAATAAAACGTATATCTTGAATTTTCTGGGAATATCTCCAAAAATGTTCTTCATTGTGAACGACTTTTGCATAACCGGTAAACCATAAGAGAGAGAAAATTTTACTACACAAAAAGTGTACATCGCGTTAAAATACACAATTCATGGCATATACATTTTTGTTGTTGAGTGAACCATTTTCGAGATATTGCTTGTTATTCTCTTAAATTTTTCAATACTTCGTTTCTTAAATGGCAATTCGTTATTCATTTTTTGTCTTTGATATGCAAAGAGTATTAATCTGTGGTAAAGGGAATGTTGCTGCACCAAGCAATCCGCTATTAAGAGATATGTATGTGCTTAAAGGCTACTGTATTTCTATATTGCCCTTGTAAATATATATTCCCCTTACATCTACAAGAAAATTAGCAATAAGATAGACTCTGCAAATGTTTATCTCGATTAACATGAAGTAGATGGAGAATAAGCGTTTGTAAAAATAGTTTTTACAAGAGTAAAGAAAGTCATGTGAGTGTAACACATCAGAATTTTTTTGTACCTCTGTCAGATTTTATAGTTTCTCTTTCGTTATTAGATATGGTAAATTTCCGCCGCATCACCGTTTCACATTCCTGACCCCAGCGGAACACCCTTTGTCTCGACTATAGGCCCTCTCTTCCTGATTGCATATTTCAGTGTATATCAGGGCCTCAATATAGCACCCAGTATCGAAACTATTTCCATCAAACAAAACACGCACGTTGCGCGACATCAAACAAGCGCGTTCATTCGCGCTAGGTTTTGGTAGATGCTGCCACCTTCTTTACTACAAACTTACAATAAGTAGAGAATGTATTATACACTACCAAACAAATTCGAGATTCCTGGGAAATACGTATTTTCGGACCCCCTCACTCCAAAACAAGTAATTTTAGAGAAAAATTTCCGATGTGATACAATCATATGACTTTCTGTACCCTCTATTTTATTAGTGAGTATACAAGCTAATCTCACTAAAGCTTATTTTTATATCTACCGCCTTTGCAGAAATATCTACATTACACATTTCGTTATAGATATAAAAGGGAACAGCGATAGTCAAATGTTTAAGAACTGATGCTATATACTGGCCTTAAAATTCCATACTCCTTCCATGCAATCGCCAGAAACAACTGAATGTTGAAATGACTTTAAAGAATGACCAAAAATGAACTATTTGTACCATTAAATATGGATAATAAAGAAACGTTTTATGCCACAAAAACAGATTTGAATTAATTGTGTGTTTTAAAGAGGTTTAAATTGTGTAGCACGTTTTCGTCTATCGCTTAACGTTTAGCATTTAGGGGAAAGGTCCCTATATTGAACCACTTACGCCTAAATAGTAAATAATAATTATAACTTCAAATCAAAATTTTCAGAAATACAAGAGTTAAAGTGACAAATCCTGAGCTATCAATATGCTCAACACAATTTAAAATTAATAATTTATGAATTAAATAACATTTAAAAAGTGAGATGGTGTAAATCAAAATACACATATTTTATTGTGCATTCAAAACAAATATGCTATCAGCAGCAAAAGTAGAGTCCAAAATTGTGATAAGAATAGCAACTTCCCTGAACAGTTTGAATTTTTATATAATGACAATCACTTGGTTTTTGGAATACGTATTATTTGCAAATATAGAGTTTTTACTAATTTTTACTCTCATACAAAAGAGTCCAATTATACACAGTCTTCACAATAAAACACTTTCTTCTTAGCACTAACTTTTGCACACTTTTGGTGAAGCCATATGCTACAACTCATACACTGGATCATGTCCATCATTTCAGACAAGCCACATTCACACATTCATGTCAGCCACATCTTTTACATGATTTTTTTATTGATATTTATTCACAAGATATACTATTCGCAGTTGAACAATCCTAGAACTTCAATAGATTTTCTAAATTGGACCAGTTCAATATAGGGTTCAAACAGTGGTTCAATTTACAGGCCTCACCATTTTGGAATCTTTAGCATCTATGTGACTAGGAGAGACGCTGCTTGAAAAAATGCATGCATGAATATTGTTGCTAAATAAACACATCATAACATGTAATATATATATAGATCATCTCAAGGTTATCTAATTGGCCGTATAAGCTTAGCTAGATGAATCAAATATTACTTCTGAAGCACCAAAAACACACAAAACATCATAGAACTGAAACTACAGCTGAGAATGCAAAGTCAACAACTCCAAGCATTAATAGCTGTACACGCTACTCTTCTGCTAGGATTATGGTGACATCTGTCGAACAGTTTGGAAAATATCGGGGCGGTTCAATTTAAGAGATGGTTCAAATTAGGGACCTTTCCCCTGTACAAGATTGTATAAAATTACTTGTGAATGAAGAAGACCTCAAAGGTATTCCCAGAAAGCTCAAGATATACGAGGGGCGCCCAATAAGTAAGTTTCCGTATTAAATAAAAAACATTACACACAATTGATCATATTGAATTAATTGTATTTATGTTGTAAAATCCTTCTGTTACTTTTCTACATAGTCAACATGTTTTTCCAAGCATTTTTGGGGACGTGACACAAGTTTTTCCAAGCCAGTGTTGTACCAGCTGTTCACTGATTTGACTTCATTTGCTTACCTTTGAGTTGGAGACATGTGAAAATCGCTTGGGGCTAGCTCCGGTGAATACGGAGGATACGAGAAAACGTCCATTGAATCTTGACCCAGGCGGAGCTCAGAAGATTCAACTAGGAAGTTTTCTCGCATCCTCCATATTCACCAGATCTTTTCCCAAGTGATTTTCACATGTTCGCCTGGCTCAAAGGTCATCTTGGAGGTAAGCACTTTAACACCGTGACGAAGACAAATCAGTGAACAGCTGGTTGCGAGCACAGGACCCGACCTGGTACAACACTGGCTTGGAGAAACATATTGACTATGTAGAAAAGTAACAGAAGGATTGTAAATATCTTTATGATATAGTATTTTAATCGAAATGTTAGACCATTGTTTAGAAAATCAAAATTTTCGAAAAATGTTCGATGTAAAGGGTAGTTGGGGTTTGGGGATTTTCCTGAAAATCTTTGTGTCTATCCTTAGAAGATACTGAACTTAAAATACCAATTTTGGTACTTATTCGTCTTTTCGTATGGAGTTATGCTGTTCATACACACACAAACACATGAGACCTTTTTCTGAACGTGTCAAAACATGTATTCCCGGTGAAATCTCGGTATCAAATTTATGGTGGAATACGATACCTTCTGTACTTACTATGTACGTGATAGAGAAAGTAAAAAGTACGTGTACACCTGTTTGTCTCTGTGAACAGTGTAACACAAAGACGATAAATACCATATTTGGTATTTCACTGCAGTATTTTCCAAAGTTGCAACTTGAAGATTTTAAAGAAAATCTTTCGCTCCAAACTACCCTTTGCGTGAATTTTCAAGTTTTTTGTTTACTGAAAAATGGCTGATGTGTATGCAACAAATTTGCTTCTTACTTATAATAAGGAAAGTTGATATTTCAATACTTTTTGAGTGCAAGTCAAATGTTATTTTTAACTATAACCCTGATTTGGAGCACAAAATTTATATTATGTTTTGATAAAATTAAGAGGTTTTAATCAATGATTTCAATATAATGATTTAAAATCTTATTTAATAATTTTTATATATATATACATCAGCCATTTTTAGTAAACAAAACATATATATATATATATATATATATATATATACTTCTGTAAAGTCCTCTTCATTCAGAAGGAATTTGTTATAATTTTGTATACCAGGTATACCATAAGAAATACACCAAAATGCATCACACAAAAATTTTAGACCCCTTTAAAACACACAAATTATTCGAAGTATCTGTCCTTCAATTACATAAACCATTTTGAAGATATCCGTTATTATTGATTTGAAATTTTAAAACTTCTCATTTTCTTAAAGTGCCGTCGTTATTCATTGGTTTCTCTCATTGTATTGCAACGAGCATGGAATTTCAAGACCAGCTTATACCGACTAGCTTTTAAACATATGAATATCCATTCGGTTTCCTCTATTACCGTTTTAAATAACTCAAAAATTCCCTGAATTAACAAATGCAGAAACTTTATTTGCTTATTATTTGCTTATTTGCAGTTTATTTGCTAATGCAATTGTTTATGACTGTAGAGATTATTTATGCAAAGAGAAAGAAAAATATTTAGGTGCGAAAGCAAAACAGAATTATCGCGCAAGCCTTACTATTCTGTGTATTGTATAAGATAATTCGTATTAATTTAAGCTCTAGTTTTTATTCGTTTACGGTGATACTTATGTTAATGCAACTCTCAGCTCTTTACCTGGGTAGTAAACAACCCGATGATATTATTTTTACTTTCTCTACTACGTATAGTAAGTAGAGGAAGTATTGTATTCCACCCAAAAATTCGATACCGAGATTTCACCGGAAATGTATATTTTGAGACCCTCTGAATCCAAAAAAAGCGTTTTTGGAAACATGTCTGTGTGTGTATCTGTGAACAGCATAACTTAGAAACGAACAGTCGAATAAACACCAAACTTGGTATTTAGGTTCAGTATCTTCCAGAGATGCTACACGAAGGGTTTCAAGAAAATCCCCCACTCCAGATTGCCCTTTACATGGAACATTTTTCGAAAATTTTAATTTTCTCAAAAATGGCTCTAACGATTTTTACTAAAATATCATATATTTAAGATACTTTTGTGCAAATAAAATGTATATCTTGAATTTTCTCGGAATGTCTCCAAAAGTATTCTTCATTGTGAAAAACTTTTGCATAACTGGTAAACCGTAAGAGACACACAAAAGTTTACTACACAAAAAATGTAGCTCGCGTTAAAATACACAACTTATGTCATATACTTTTTTTTGTTGAGTGAACCATTTTCGAGATATTGCTCGTTATGCCCTTAAATTTTCCAATACTATACTTTTTCTCAAATGGGAATTCGTTATTCATTTTTTTGTCCTGGTAATGCAAACAGAATGTAATACTCCACATAGCAACCAGGCTCTTAAAATATTCGACTATCGTTTGTAAAAATAGTTTGTACAAGAGTAGTGAAAGTCATGTGAGTGTAACACATCAGATTTTGTATGTTGTGTTCTCACTGCTCATAACAATTAAACAACATTTGGATAAAACACTTTTTATTATATATAATAAACACTGTATTATATATATAATAAACATTTTAGAGGAATTTTTGAGAATATGAAAAATAGCGTAAAGTTTCTCTATATAAAGAGTAATTTGGAGTTCAGAAATTTTGTTGAAAGTCTTCGGCTGGTACGCCTAAACAGTGTCTGACTCAAGTATGAAATTTGGTATTCAACTTTTTGTCTGCTTTAGTTTCTTTACTTTTTTTGGGGGGGGGGATGTTCAGTGAATCTCAAAGCTTGTTTTTTCGCCGGATGGAATGCAACACATAAAGCATATTTTGGATATTAATACTGAACCAAGATGACGTACTTAAACCTGGTGACCAAGGAATGCATTTCTAAGCGGATAAGGATAAATAAATAATGCCAAAAGTCTTCGAGAATTTTCATACTTGCATTAAAATAATTTGCTCTACTATTAAAATATGAGCATGATTCTTTATCACTCATTTCTTTCTTACCCCACCCAGGAACGACCTAGGAAATGTGACCTTTACAATATTCGCAGGTTAATTCAAAACAGAGGCAGAGGATTTTGGAGTGGTGATGTTATCAGCCCTGCCACATATGAGAGGTACAACTCATTAACTCCTGTTCACTGCAGTGGTATTACTTGTTACAACTTGTTCTGCTGGACAACAGGATGCCCAGGGGGAGGGGAAGGGGGTTTCCCCATAGCGGTTCTGCTGATTGTTTGTCGCCCACAACAAAAACAGGTACTGAAGTTAAGCCCATACAAGCTCTCCAACTGAATGATGTTCAAGTGTTGCTTGTTGGTTGTCGTCCAAAATTGTGCCATCAACGGTTTCAGTGGTGCCAACTGCGCTACTGTCTTTTAATAATGCAACGTTTTGTGGTGCTATGACGAGTTAAATCATTTAAAAACATCCAGAATTTAAACTCAGTCGTGGTAATTGTTAACTAGAGGATAAAATGTATTTGTCTCTCTGATTTCAGAATATTAAGAATTTTTTGGGGGGAGGGGAATGTTAAAACACTAAAACTGCATTCACTCTTAGGTTGATCCGCGCCAAAACAAACGCACGTGACCAGTGCACCGTGGTACAACGCTGTAGCAATGCGTGCAGAAAAATAGTCCCATGTTAATAATCTAAATTTTGGAATGAATTTATCCTTAAATGGTATAATATTCTATACAAATTCCTAAAAGTCTAATTAACGCTAATTTGTACCTTTAAACAGAGCTACAAGTCCCAACATGCAATTCACATCAGAATATTGTTTGTAGTCAGAAACCAGCAGTTTCTGTTTAGTATCATGGCGGACGGTGATTTGCTCTTGCGTTTTCGTCGACTTACGTAAACCATAAGCGGACAAACCATTGACTAGTGGTGAAAAAACAATAGGGTTGGAAGTTTATTGTAATTTGTGAGAAATATCTAACACTTCCCGTGAAAGAAGCGGTGAAATTAACTTCTGAGTTGACCAGTGTTTCCAGTACAAGTATAAACAGTGTTCGTTTAAGAAAAATCTGAAACGGGAAAGTGGTTACACACGGGAAAACGGAAAGCTTTAGGAATACACAATGCAAGAATGTTATTCACGTAACAATATACAATTTCTTTTTTAAAAATGAGCCGGTGACAGTTGATAAAAGTGCCGCGAATAAATGTAAGATATCGCATACCTGTTACTTTCTTTTTCGCTCGTTTCTTTTAGAATTAACTATTATTATATGTGCAAGCATTTAATCAATCTTATGACCTTCAACCCTAACATCGTTTAAGTTGTCGGACAATGTTCCCTTTGCCTGTACTCTGTCATATGGTCGTGAAAACTTGACAGTATTTCTGCCGCGAATGGCGGAAGGATACATTACAACGGTGCACTGTTCACCTGGGTTTTGTTTTGGTGCGATCAACCTAAGAGTGAATACAGAGTACACGATTTTTCAAGCTACGTTATCTAATACAAATCTTGTAAGGTCTGATGGTAAAATATAATATACAAATTTCTAGTTTTCCCAAAACTAAAACGGCCTTAATAGGTTATCTCTATTAGCTAATCTTATATTTACGTTACTTTGAGTTGCGCAACCACAAACAAGTTTTTTTTTCCATTCAGAGGAATTGAAAAATGTATTATCATTGAAACTTTGATATCGAAGATTTTAATGAAACGCAATACTTCCACTACCTTAGATAATTAATCGGTAGAAAAAGTATTAAACATTTTTATTTTGGTTATTTACCACCAGTATTAACTTCAGCACGTTTTATTAAATTAAGTATTAACGTAGATTATTTAACATTCATTCGAAAGCGGTTTTAGTACATTTATATTTATATTCCCACATTTGCTTCTCATTTTTACTTTCTCTACTACGTATAGTAAGTTCATATATTGAACTCTCCAGTCTGAGAGAATAGAGAAAGATATTTCCAGCATGTCTTACAATAAGACCTGTGCTTATTATTATGTGACTGTATATATGAGAACGTGAGGTGGTTGCGGTATATTATAACTATTTCCACGGGAGCTCGGGCTGTGGCGGCCGGCGGGTGAACCGACCTGCGGCGGCCACAGTTTGCAAGAATAGCAGTGTATAATACCCAAATCAGTGTAACAAACTGTGTGTGATTTTTTACTTTCTCTACTACGTATAGTATGTAGGGGAAGTATTGTATTCCACCCAAAAATTCGATACCGAGATTTCACCGGAAATACATGTTTTGAGACCCCCTGAATCCAAAAAAAGCATTTTTGGAAACATGTCCGTATGTGTGTGCCTGTGAACAGCATAACTCAGAAACGAACAGTCGGATAAACACCAAACTTGGTATTTAGGTTCAGTATCTTCCAGAGATGCGGCACGAAGGTTTTCAAGCAAATCCCCCCACCCCAGATTACCCTTTACATGGAACATTTTTCGAAAATTTTACTTTTCTCTAAAATGGCTCTAACGATTTTGATTAAAATATCATATGTTTAAGATGTTTTCATGACAAATGAAATAAATGTATGTCTTGAATTTTCTGGGAATGTCTCCAAAAGTATTCTTATTGTGAATGACTTTTGCATAACTGATAAACCATAAGAGATAGACAAAATGTTACTACACCAAAAATGTAGATCGCGTTAAAATACACAATTTATGTCATATACATTTTTTGTTGAGTGAACCATTTTCGAGATATTGCTTGTTATTCCCTTAAACTTTCCAATACTTATACTTTTTCTCAAATTCGTTATTCAATTTTTTTTGTCCTGGTAATGCAAAGAGTATGGAATACTCCACATAGTTTGTACAAGAGTAGAGAAAGTCATGTGAGTGTAAAACAAAAGATTTTTTTTTAATTCACAACTGGTTGTCTTAATAAGCGTTGTTGTCAAGGTGGTATAAATGAACCCAACACGCTGTTGTATTTTTAGCAAGTTGGTAATTTTAGTATAATCCTCTCATAGGCTAAGTGTCTTGTTAGTGCAGTTGCAGAGTAGCTAACCTCTGCTACGCTTAAAGGTAATGCGTTGAATATGTGACAATGTAAAAACACCGTTGTAATACAATAAAGTGAAGAACTCAGCATGATATAAATATTAATGTGCTACAAAGAGCGTTAAAGACTGAATTTAAAGCACTTTTGGATGATATACGGTTTATTAAGAAGAGTGAATAATTTTTCCGAACTGCAGTGTTGAATTCTACACTCTTTGAATGCAGAGAAAAAACTACCCGTCTCTCGCCCATCTCATTTGCTTAATTTGGGGACTTGTGTGCTAATTTTGATAAGCCGGTTCTTTCTTCCTTCTTTAAAAAGGCAACGGCAGAGGAAACTGGGAGTAAATTTGCATAACGTCTGGATATAAAAGACATCTTTATGTCGTCTCATATTACCGTCATAATTATCTTAATTAACTATCGGACCAAAAGGCAATAAAAACGAAGTGTTGTCACTTGGGAGCTGCTTGTGAATTAATATAATTATTGATGAAAATTCATGTAACTGATAAACTACGGATTAAAAAGGAAGGTGGAAATCTTTTACAAATGTTTCGATATATTCGTGTGCTCTGGGATATACTGTTTAGCTTCTGAATGATCTCCGCTGTGACATTGGTTCTATTAATTTCTCTCCTACGTAAGTAGGGGAAGTACTGTATTCCACCCAAAAATTCTTTACGGAGATTTCACCGGAAGTACATGTTTTGAGACCCCCTGAATCCAAAAACAGCATTTTTGGAAACATGTCCGTATGTGTGTGAACCTGTGAACACCATAACTCAGAAACAAAGAGTCGTATAAACACCAAACTTGGTATTTAGGTTCAGTATCTTCCAGAGACGCGACAGGAAGTTTTTCAAGAAAACCCCCCACCCCAGATTACCCTTTACATGGAACATTTTTCGAAAATTTTAATTTTCTCAGAAATGGCTCTAACGATTTTGATTAAAATATCACATGTTTAAGATATTTTCATGACAAATGAAATGTATACCTTGAATTTTCTGGGAATGTCTCCAAAATATTTTTCATTGTGAACGACTTTTGCATAACTGGTAAACCATAAGAGATAGACAAAGTTTTACTACACAAAAAATGTAGATCGCGTTAAAATACACAATTTATGTCATATACATTTTTTGTTGAGTGAACCATTTTCGAGATATTGCTTGTTATACCCTTAAATTTTCCGATACTTTTTCTCAAATCGGAATTCGTTATTCATTTTTTTTATGTCCTGGACATACAAAGAGAATGGAATACGCCACATAGCAACCAGCTCTTAAAACATTTGACTATCGCTTAAAGCTTACCATATTCCCCTTGTATCTACAAGAAAATTAGCAATAAGATTGACATCTCGATTAACATGAAGCATATGGAGAATACGCGTTTGTAAAAATAGTTTGTACAAGAGTAGAGAAAGTCATGTGAGTGTAACACATCAGATTTTTGTTAGGACTTCATTTTGACTTATTAGCTGCTGAATGTTGATATCGTTCCTAATGGATTTTTACTTTCTCTACTACGTATAGTAGGTAGGGGAAGTATTGTATTCCACCCAAAAATTCGATACCGAGATTTCACCGGAAATACATGTTTTGAGGCTCCCGAATAAAAATATCGCTTTTAGAAAAATGCCCCTGTGTGTGTGTGTGTTGGTGTGTCAGTGAACAGTATAACCCAGAAACGAAAAGTCGGATTAAAACCAAATTTGGTATTTAGGCTCAGTAACTTTCAGAGATTCGTCACGAACATTTTCAAGAAAATCCCCCACCACAGACTATCGTTTAAATGGAACATTTTCTCAAAAATGGCTGAGTTATGCTGTTCACAGACACATACACGGACATGTTTCCAAAAATGCTTTTTTTTTGGATTCAGGGAGTCTCAAAATATGTATTTCCGGTGAAATCTCGGTATCGAATTTTTGGGTGGAATACAATACTTCCCCTACTTACTATACGTAGTAGAGAAAGTAAAAATATTGTTTAGAAAAAGATCCTTGTGTATGTGTGTGTGTGTGTGTGAACAGCAAAACTCAAAAATGAGATGTCGGTACGCTCCAAAGTTGGGACATTAAGATTTTCAAGATAATCTCCCCATCTCAAACTACCCTTTTCATTGAATACTCTTCCGACATTTTTTATTTTTTCAAAAATGGCTTTAACGATTTTTATTAAAACTATTTACATGACAAAAATAAAATATATATCTTGAATTTCCCGGGAATAGCCTGTGAAGTCCTCTTCATTCGGAAGGAATTCTTTATAATCTTCTATAAGTGGTGAACGTCAAGAGACAGACGAAAATATACCATACAAACAATGTAGATCTCTTCAAAACACACAATGTATTTCAAATAAATTTTCTTGTGGCACAAGCCATTTACGAGATATCTTTTATTAATGGTTCGAAATTCTTTTCAGCTCCTGTCGATTTTTAGTTGTTTCTCGCTATGTCATGGAAATATGGAATGTTAAGGCCACGTGCAGCGTCCAGTTTTTAAACAGTTAACTGTCGCTATTCCTTTTGCATCTATAACGAACTGTATAATATAGCTATTTCTGCAAAGGTTAAAATGAAGTAGTAAGAATAGTTTGTATCCCCGTAATAAAAGATGGAGGGTAGAGAATGTTTTTATTCCCCATTCCCCAAAAATAGCGCATTTCCCGAAATTTCTGATAATCTCATTAAGCTTTTTTCTGCCTGTATACGAATGCACGTTGAGGCATAACCACAATTATTTTAGTATTTGGCAACCCTTTCGAGAAAACGTCACATTTCGTACTAGGATTTTATGTTATTTTATCTTAATTATTTTGGTAGTGAATTATATATATTTCAATTAATTAAGTGATGCTTATTGATGAACAACTTTGATCCGTAGTTTCTCAGTGATCGGCAAAAAATGCAAGATTCGCAGTAAATTGCTTGTGAAATGAAATTTGCTCTGCCGGGATTTAATGCCAGCTTCACAGGTGAACGTGACGCCACGTGCAAACAATCGTGGTTTGCCGGTGCACTCGATACTCATTACCCTATATGTGCGCTTCCCTTGTCTTCGAAACAAACGAAAACACGAAGCGAGGCAAGATGGTAAATGATCCGGTTAATTTAACAAACAGAACGTGATGCTCGGATATTCCATATATTGCTTCAGATTCAATTTGTGTGCGCGAGAGCAGGTAACTAGCATTACTACCCCATATGCTAGCAGAGACAGAACCACTAACAGCACTGTTTGGCTGTTTGCACTCTCATACATTATACTCCAGATAACACCTCCGGATAATCGCGGAATACAAACACATTCTTAGTCATATTGAAGCGATTTTAAAACACTATAACTCATGTATATACAGACTCATAATAGCAAAATTTTAATAGTGAAACCTTGTCAATGCATGGCAGGCAACTTCTATTTTTAAACTTTATTAAAATTACAATCTCTGGAGTGGGCTTTGGAAGATTATTTATAACATTTTCATTTACCTATACTATACGTTATACAGGGAAGGGGAGGAAGGAATGAAGTGAAAGAACCATAGGAGGCTATAGGCCTCAAGCAAACAGTCCACAGAGACATGGCTCAAAGACCTGTCTCACTGCTGGAGCTTCCTTGAGAGAGCTGCCTCTAGTGACCACGGAGAGCCTTTGAAAGCATCCGCGCCATCTGTCCGGTACCGCCATGCGCCACGAAACTTGAAGCAGACATGAAAGATGAGATGCAAACGAAACGAAAGGGAAATCGTGGCAGATGAAAAGCCACCGACCAGGGAAAGCCACGAAAAATCCAAGGTCAAAGTGGGTAGTCCAATCCGGAACCTCCCGAATGCACACCTCACACGCTACCGCGGGGCCATCTCGCTCAGTCTTTGGCGTACTTCTCTTTGGGTATAGATGTAACAAGATCAACAGTTGCAAAAAGAGCAGGATACCAACTATAATTTCAAAAACATTGTTTGTTCTTTTCTTTAAAAATTTAGGCGTACATCTAATTTAAAGTCTAAAACTGTTGCAAAAACATGCGATATTGAAATATAACTTTAAAAGCATCGTTATACGAAGGGAAACCTTAAAGTCACTTTATTAACAGGTTCATTTTAAGACCAATTTTTACTTTCTCTACTACGTATAGTAAGTAGGGTAAGTATTATATTCTATCCAAAAATTCGATACCGAGATTTCACCGGAAATACTTGTTTTGAGACCCCCTGAATCCAAAAAAAGCGTTTTTGGAAACGTGTCCGTGTGTGTGTGTGTCTGTGAACAGCATAACTCAGAAACGATCAGTCGAATAAAACCCAAACTTGGTATTTAGGTTCAGTATCTTCCAGAGATGCGACACGAAGGTTTTCAAAAAAATCCCCCCACCCCAGATTACCCTTTACATGGAAAGGTTTTCGAAAATTTTAATTTTCTCAAAAATGGCTCTAACGATTTTGATTAAAATATCATATGTTTAAGATATTTTCATGACAAATGAAATGTATATCTGGAATTTACTGGGAATGTCTGCAAAGGTATTCTTCATTGTGAACGACTTTTCCATAACTGGTAAACCATAAGAGATAGACAAAAGTTTATTTTTGTTTGTCCTGGCAATGCTAGGAGAATGGGATACTCCACATAGCAACCAGCTCTTAAAATATTTGACCTTAGCTTAAAGCCTAGCAATTCCCCTTGCATCTACAAGAATATTAGCAATAAGATTAACATCTCGATTAACATGAAGCATATGGAGAATAAGCGTGTGTAAAAATAGTTTTTACAAGAGTAGAGAAAGTCATGTGAGTGTAGCACATCAGATTTTTAATAAATACTTTGTAAAGCATGTTTTCATCTTGCTTTTAAATTCCCAAGTTTTAAAAATTAAAATTTTATTTCACAATACTATTGAGCAATTAAAATGTTATTATATTTTAAACAAAATGGTGTACGACTGCGTAGCGCAATGTATAATATATTTTTAAACTCACAATGGTGAAGTCGCAATGTGATTCTTTTCCCGGTTTTATATAATGGCATGTAATATCTGTATTATGTCTTACAAAACCAGAACAAGAAAACGTTTTATAAAGAACAGATGAGGAACATAAATACTTAGTGCGTGGTTTTAGAGGAGATATATTTTATAAGACATTTTAATTAGAGCGAAAGTACAGCGAGAAGGAGCAAAAAAACTCTCGGAGTTCATTAAGAAAGTTGTTTTGAAATGTTTTCCCTAATACCTCGGATTTAAGAAAGTGTTTTTATAGCTGTAAGTGTAGGCAGAATAAAAAACAGATGTTACGCGCAAGACTGCAGGTGCTTTAACTCGTTAATATATCTATTTTTAGGCCACTGATACCAAAACTTTCATTTAATACTATCTATATCTGTTCAAAGTTAACAGTTTTCAGTTTTTTGAAATGATTGCCAAAGTTGCGTGAACATAAATCTGTTCAAAAGTATCGATAAACGAATGCAGGGCCTACTATACTATAAGAATGCCTATACGTCGTCCTCCGTGGTGTAGTGGTTATCATGCTAGCCTCTAATTCTCGAGGTCGCAGGTTCAAACCCAGCTGGCATAAAAATCCTTAGCACAGCACGTAAAAGAACCTCAAGCCTGATAAAGAGGCCTCTGAGCAAAATTACCGGGCTTTCACGCACAATATAGAATGGGACGCTAAGGACCATAGCAGTTAAAGAGCGTCCATAAAAAGGGACAATGCATTACAAGACTGGAAGACTAAGAAGAGCTAAGAAAGGAAGAGATAAAAAGTGTAGGGAATGCCCGCCCCTTTCAAGATTCTCTAAAACTTTTCTTACACATTGCACATTGGTTTTAGCATAATATAAAGTACGTAGGTGTTATAAGCAACCTGGCTAAATGGGAATAACTAAATAACAATTGGAAACCAGTTCCAAAGCAAGTTAATATTACGACGGATTCAATCCAGCCAATTTCTGCAAATTGCAGTATATTTAGAAAACAGTAAAATTTAGTGTACTTGCGACCTATGTATGATAACCCGGCAGAGGTGTTTTAGCAAGTAAACCATCAAGTTGGGAACGCACCGAAGATTGGTGGTGAAGGAAGGTGGAAGCGCTTGTGACCTTGCAGTGTACTCTGTAAACAAATATGATGTACAGTCTGAAGGCCGTACACCCTACTTCGATAGTAGGTAGACCAGAATTAAGAAGCATTAGAAGAGGGAAAAAACAATGCATGCTTAACTATTGATAATGCGCAATAAAGTTAATTAAGGCATTAATATTCAAAAATACGAGTTGTATTGTCTTTTACATCGAAAGCTGTAAGATTTTTAAAGCAATATGACACAGATCCTAAAAATTCATTTTCATAGTTTGGAGCTTAGAGTTTGAAAGTCCACTTTCTTCACTGTTCTTTCTGATAATATCACATGTTCCTTCTCGAGATCGCGGCTTCTAACCCGGCGGAGGGTGATGGATCTTTTTGGGCGTAAACATTCTTAGCATAGCTTCCTTAGGAAGGGAAGTAAAGCTGGTGGTCCCGTGTCTATATTTACGGCACGTAAAAGAACCTCAAGCCTAATAAAGAAGACCTCTGAGTAATCTTTCCGGTTTTTCACGCCCAATATAGAATGGAACGCTAAGGACCACAACAGATAAAGAGCGTCCATAAATAAAACTCAACTTAATTTCACATGTTCCTTATGTTTCATTGAATTACAGGTTACATGATTTTTTAAATCTGGTTTGAACTCTAATGTTACATTTGAGGTTTCGCCATTTGTGATGATGTTTTTACTTTCTCTACTACGTATAGTAAGTAGGGGAAGTATTCTATTCCACCCAAAAATTCGATACCGAGATTTCACCGAAAATACATGTTTTGAGACCCCCTGAATCCAGAAAAAGCATTTTTGGAAACATGTCCGTATGTGTGTGTGAACAGCATTACTCAGAAATAAAGAGTCGGATAAACACCAAACTTGGTATTTAGGTTCAGTATCTTCCAGAGATGCAACACGAAGGTTTTCAAGAAAATCCCCCCACCCAAGATTACCCTCTACATGGAACATTTTTCGAAAATTTTAATTTTCTCAGAAATGGCACTAACGATTTTGATTAAAATATCACATGTTTAAGATATTTTCATGACAAATGAAATGTATACCTTGAATTTTCTGGGAATGTCTCCAAAAGTATTCTTCATTGTTAACGACTTTTGCATAACTGGTAAAGCATAAGAGATAACAAAATTTTACTACACAATAAATGTAGATCGCGTTAAAATACACAATTTATGTCATATACATGTTTTTTTGTTGAGTGAACCATTTTCGAGATATTGCTTGTAATTCCCTTAAATTTTCCAATATGTATGCTTTTTCTCAAATGGAAATTCGTTTTTCATTTTGTTTGTCCACATAGCAACCACCTCTTAAAATACTTGACTATCGCTTAAATCCTAGCAATTCCCCTTTTATCTACAAGAAAATTAGCAATAAGTTTAACATCTGGATATCTCGATTAACATGAAGCATATGGAGAATAAGTGTTTGTAAAAATAGTTTGTACAAGAGTAGAGAAAGGCATGTGAGGTAACACATCAGAGTTTTTTATGTATGAACTCCTCACTACTTTGGAGTCATTGCCACAGTTCTCCACTGGTTTGTATGTAGCGAATAATTGGAGCAGTCGCAACGAAATCGGCTATTTTGGTGGGAAGGGGAGGCGAAGGTCCTTCACAGCATACCTAACGTCACCTATATAGCTTGCGGTAGCACAACTGCTCTGTTTACTTACTAAAACCCCTCTGCTGATGATAAGTAATGATGTGTAGTTAGCAGTGTTGTTTTTCTCTAACATTTGTGCAGGAACTTTTCAATATGTACTTCCTACTCAAACAAAGCATTCATTACTCATCTTCTAAGAAGGTGTCATTATTTATTCACATTCAAACTGCAAGTTCACCTTGTCTTTAGCTTCTCAGTCATAATGAAATGCATAGGTTTCTTTAGTACTAGCATAAAAATGGTTGTGCTTGAGACGAACGAAATCTTTAATGTATAATTATGCATTATTACTTTCACTAGCATACCAATGTGTATAGTTCCATGCTAGGGCACTTAATTTTATGCTGGAAGTTACGCGAGAACATTGGTGTGCATTTGTGTAAACCGCAACATAAAAGCGAAAGTTAGATACACGCCACGCGTTTGTCAGTTAAAAAAGACCACAATGCCTGTTATTTTTAACGTGGAAGGGGGCATTAAATGTTGTTTCATTTCGTTGATGGAATGTTTTCTCGTTTTTTATTTGTTTTATAATTATATCCTTTATGAAGCAATGTTTCTCAAACAAGCTTGATTATGTTTTTTAAAAGGGCAGTTTTGATGTTATTTTTTTAGTGTGCTGTGATGTTTTTTAAATTATCATCTCCGACAGAGAAGTTTTATTAATACACTTTAGACAAGCTTCAGCGGGATCGTTAATGATCTTATGATTGCAGGGACCGGATAATCCTATTTCGCCTGTTAGTCAAGTAATGATATTACAGGAACAATATCCTCTTCGCTTCTCCTCCTTCTTTTGTTCCATGAGCCGGAGAGATATCATGCCGGAAATTGACGCGTAGCCGCGGGCCGCAGAGCGTAGATTAGGCCTTCAAAGAGACGACGCTTTCGTTACTTTATTTGCTTTGTAAATATCAGTACGTTAGCGTTTATTGCAAAAGTCACGACGATTCTTGTTTAATCTAAGCTCCGATAGATGGAATATATTCAAGGAAGTGCGTTTCAAACCTCGGCTGTAATAGTGTTAGGGCCTAATCAAATTTATTTCCATGTACTGGGTGTTTTGGATAGATACTGAGCAGTAGGTTGGGTGGCCTATTCCTAGTCGCGGCAGGGCTCTTAGTGTGATGTATGTACTTGAAACTCAAAGATGTTCAAAATAATTCCACCACCTCATTAGCTCTTCCCACAGCCTGCACAACATTACATATGCTATAGTTGCTCTACTGCGCGAATGTGATTTCTGTCAGGAGGTTGAAGATGTTATTTAGCTCCACGTATGGGAGCCAGCTTGAAGAAATATTGTTCTTCAACTGTAGTAGCTTATTTCTGTTGAAGCTTTACTGTTGTTGTTAGCCACACACTTGGGAAGCCAACTTGAAGTAGTTATTATTTTGGAGTTTATGTATTTAATCAGCTCCAAGTATGAACGTCAATTTTGAAGTGGACCGTTTATTACGTAATATACTGCTACGTATGAGAAGCTGATTTGAAAATGATGTATTTTTGTTGTTACGCTCCAAGTTTAAAAATATTATATTAACTTTGTTATTAAACTGCTTCTATAGATATTATTTATGTTTATGTTTGCCTCGGCTGCGTCAGTATTGTTTTAGAGTCACGTATCTCTTAGACAGGGCGTGGTACGACAAGAATGTAGGCTTACACAGATTTTAAGTTTAAATTCACTTCTTTTTATTAATCCTTGACACAAGTTAAATAGAACTACACTAATAGTAAGAGCTGTGAGATACCTCAATTTAAAACTTGTGCTTTGTTATCACGTATACTTAATTTTCGTTACACACGAATACGTGATATTTCTTTAGAGAACACATCTTCCACACGGTCACTACCAAGGTCTACTGGCAACTGAACATATTTCAACCGTACAAACCTGTAAGCTTCTGTATTTCAAGTCTCTGATTGGCTAATCCTAGTCCAATAGAATACCTGCATTTAAAGATGTTTCTATCTGTTGATTGGCTATTTTAAACTGTCACAAAATTTACATTATTGTTGCTCTAATCATGACTAGTAGTATTCAAACTCTCAAACTCATTATTGCCTCAAGGTTACCTCATTGTTAGCAACTTTAAACTTATTATTCTCACAGCTCTTACATTATTAAATTACGTAATGCATTCACATAACATTATTAAACATGTTTATAATAATATAAGCATTTGCAATGACTGTTACATACATTTTAAAAATTATTACATATATATTGCTTCAAGGCGGGCTGTTATTGAAATTAAATATTATATAATTCAAGTGTTACTGCCTCAAGGTAAACATATCTCTCATGTAGTTCCCGGGAAAATACTCTACAGTAGTAAGATCCAGGAGGCCCTCTTGCAACGGGTTATGCAGTCCAATCCATCGACCAGAGTATTTCCTATGTTGGGTGTCGTCTGTCTGGAAATACTTGTCTATAAATTGCTCGTGCTTGTCTGCCTTTACGTTGACCTCTCCCTACGGGACTAGTCATAGCAGTTAGCTTTTGTTTTCAGACATAGGTCTTTGATTTAGCAAGGTCTCCTCTCTTTCAGTATGGAGTCCCCTTTACAGTTTTGCTTAGGCAAACCTTTTGGCACCCGCGCTTCCCGGGTTAAACTAACTTGAACGGAGTATGTAGGCTACCTGGTTTAACCGACGTATGGGAATTTTTCAATTGGTGCCTAATTTAACGTATCGCGTTAAAATACACAATATATGTCATATACATTTTTTTGTCGAGTGAACCAATTTCGAGATATTCTTGTTATTTGTTTGAATTTTTCAATACTTATACTCTTTCTCAAAAAGGGAATTCGTTATTCGGTTTTTTTATGCCCTGGTCATGCAAAGAGAATGGAATGCTCCACATAGCAACCAGCTCTTAGAACATTTGACTATCGCTTAAAGCCTACCATATTCCCCTTGCACCTACAAGAAAATTAGCAATAAGATAGACATCTCGATTAACATAAAGCATATGGAGAATAAGCGTTTGTAAAAATAGTTTGTGTAAGAGTAGAGAAAGGGAGTAGCTTAGGGGTGAAGGTTTAATTTCTCTCTGGTTGATTTTCTGTGTAACGGTATTACTTCACACACACCCACACACACGGGCAAGTATACATACTTACACTCATGTCACAAATACACGTACCTATGCCCAAGGCTGGATCGAAACTGCAGTCACCCTTGCAGCAAAACGCTAGAGCAAACCGCCTTAACGAGCATGACAAGGACTTCGTTGTTTTCAATTCAATGCACGTGCTTCCACCTGTAGCTCCCTTATAAATAATTTGCGTTTTGTCAGTTCATTGTACTCTAGGACTTGGGTAAGAAAATTGTCGTTCTCATTCTTCCCGCAATCGGCTGGTAGAAATGGTTATACAGAGTCGACTACCAGCTTCCTTTACTCCATTTCATTCGGAGACAACTTTGACTATGCTTGTTTCTAAAGTTTTGTCTGGAAGAAATCCAGAAAACGCATCTTAGTAATATCTAGAACGTCCCGACTGCTCGAAAGTTGTATGAACACTTAGTATCACGGAGAAATAGCAGAGAAATGCAACAGCTAAAGCAGGCAGACAGAGAGTTATTGTGAACGCAACGACAGAACTACGTTGTAAAACGTTTTTGGGGGATAGCCTTGTCTAGCATCGCTTTAACTACACGACCATAGCTACGGGTAAGTCCTCTGATTCACGTGATTCAGGTATTTTCAGTTTCATAGTCGCCTTTTGTTGCATCTGCGTAAACTCTGTTGATCTAATACAGAAAGAGACAAGAATCACGAACCGGCTGCGCGGTGTTTTTCCTGTCCGCGTCCTAGGCACTCGTTGCCGTCTGCCGCTATCATAGAAAGGTGTGGATGAAACCATACAACATTTTTAAAACTACTTTTAAAGGTTTACTTAACAACTTTATGAAAGGAGATGCTGAAACTGGCCGCCGTCGTTGTCCATACATTTTTGGCACCTCTTTAGGAAACTATCCATCACTCGCCGTAGTTCACGTTGAGAAATGCCGGTAATTTTCTGGCGGATATTTTGTTTTAATTCTTCCAGGGTGTGTGGGTTTGTCTTAATACTTTGTTACCCCAGAGACAGAAATTGCAGGAGGTTACGTCGGGAAACCGGGACACGCCTTCCATTGTTCTCATCGAAATATTGGCCTGTGAACTGTTGCAGAGTTTTGTTAAAAAATCTGATGTGTTACACTCACATGACTTTCTCTACTCTTAAACAAACCATTTTTACAAACGCTTATTCTCCATCTACTGCATGTTAATCGAGATAAACATTTGCAGACTCTATCTTATTGCTTAGTTTCTTGTAGATCTAAGGGGAATATATATTTACAAGGGCAATATAGAAATACAGTAGCCTTTAAGCATATACATATCTCTTAATATCTGGTTGCTAGGTGCAGCACCATTCCCTTTGCCACAGATTAATACTCTTTGCATATCCAAGACAAAAAAATGAATAACGAATTCCCATTTGAGAAAATAAGTATTGAAAAATTTAAGAGAATAACAAGCAATAACTCGAAAATGGTTCACACAACAAAAAATGTATATGACATAAATTGTGTATTTTAACGCGATCTATATTTTTTGTATAGTAAAATTTTTTCTATCTCTTATGGTTTACCAGTTATGCAAAAGTCATTCACAATGAAGAATACTTTTGGAGACATTCCAGAAAATTCGAGATATACATTTCATTTACTATGACAATATCTTAAACATATGATATTTTAATCAAAATCGTTAGAGCCATTTTTGAGAAAATAAAAATTTTCGAAACATTTTCTATGTAAAGGGTAGCCTGGGGTGGGGGGATTTTCTTGAAAACCTTCGTGTCGCATCTCTGGAAGATACTGAACCTAAATACAAGTTTGGTGCTTATCCGACTGTTCGTTTTTGAGTTATGCTGTTCATAGACACACACACACACACACCTGGACATGTTTCCAAAAATGCTTTTTTTGGATTCAGGGGGTCTCAAAACATGTATTTCCGGAGAAATCTCGGTATTGAATTTTTGGGTGGAATACAATACTTCCCCTACTTACTATACATAGTGGAGAAAGTAAAAAGGCAAAAGCACGGTCCCCGTTTTTAATTATCTAAAAGGAAGAGGCAAAATTTTATGCACGGGCGTCAACTGTTGACTCGAAAAAATTGGCCCTGTATCTCTTTCTCTCCTCATGATGCAAAATACATTAATTTTTGGGCATGAAGGTGTACTTCATGAACAATATTAGGTTTCTCAGAGCTCCAATAACGATTATTTTGTGTATACATACATCCATGAAGGTGGAACATTAAATATGGGTATATTTCGCCATTGTGTACACTATTGAGACTCTACTCACAAAATGTGCGCCGAATTACAGGATCACCTGGTTGAAGAACAAGTGCCACAGTTATTTTATATGGTTTTAATTTCAGCAATTTGGTAGCTCTTCGCGCAAAGCCATAAGAAATGCCTGTCTGTTGTGCGAGATGCCTAAGTGATTTTTTTTGGGGGGGAGGATTCTCCAAACGATGACCGATGCCATCTAATATTTCTTCGTTAAGAACCAAACGCCGTCTTTTAGATTTGTTAGTCTGACACTTCCTGTGGCCTGAAATTTATTGTAAAGTTCATGGATTGTTGTACGGCCTGGAACGTTTACACCTGTAAATCTTTCTGCAAATCGTACTTTCACTTGGGAGCTGACTGAGTGAACACATATGAATCAAATAAATACACGCTGTGCAGTAGAAAACGTACACTGAGCCATAATATACTTTGTGACTAAGTACAGGACAAAATAATAAATAGCTCGTAATAACCGAAATACAGCACATCACCGTCAACTCAATACTGCACTTCACACTGCAGAACAAAACCAAGTCAACAAGTGACCTTATTTATAGCAGCAATACGTTATCATGCTTCCACACGCCCAGTGCAAAAACACCGCGCCGCGGTTCGTAGTTTCTTGGCTCTTCTCTTAATTGTGTAGTCGCTTTTCTATACCATATGCTTTATTTCTGTTGGTTTTATACTGTAGGTGCAACTTTGGATCATGAAATAATATTTTTCTATCTGACATTTGTCTGGTGATTGATAAAAATCATAGAGAACTCAGTCAAGGGATGAACTGATGACTTCCCGAGTTCGAGCCATGGACGCCACTGCCTTAAGTTGTCTTCTGTAGTGCAAGTAAAACTAAGAAAGCCAAAACTAGTATAATTATTTGCTACAATACGACCTCAGTATCAAGAGAAAATGCAGGCGACAGTTACTTGCCCTTCCGATACTTTAGTCAATGGCAACTTTATCTGTGGACGTGGTTGTACCACATTCTCCCTGTAGCAGCTTATTTATGTGTTAAACCAGTAGTCTCGACTTAAGCGGGAAACACAAGTTGAAAAGCTGAGCTTAGGGTTCAGGAAATTAATACATGTAAATGGAAGGACAAAGAAATGGGTGACGATAAATTTGAACTTCCTTAGCTACCTTCTACCAGCCATTTTCGAAAGACCCGTGGTGAGAAGTACGCTATGTGATCAAAAGTATCCGGACACCCCCACCAAAATCTTGGTACTCATTATCCGCGACCTCAGTAGACATCGTGGAACAGCAAAATGGGACGCTCCGTGGAACTCACGAACTTCGAACGTGGTCATGTGATTGGGTGTCACTTGTGTCAGAAGTCTGTACGCGAGATTTCCACACTCCTAAACATCCCTAGGTCCACTATTTCTGATGTGATAGTGAAGTGGAAATGCGAAGGGACATGTACAGCACAAAAGCGTACAGGCCTACCTCGTCTGTTGACTGACAGAGACCGCCGACATTTGAAGAAGAACGTAAAGAGTAATAGGCAGACATCTATCCAGACCATCACACAGGAATTCCAAACTGCACAAGGATCCATTCCAAATACTATGACAGTAGGCGTGAGGTGAGAAACCTTGTATTCCATGATCGAGCGGCTGCTCATAAGCCACACATCACGCAGGAAAATGCGAAACGACGCCTCGCTTGGTGTAAGGAGCGTCAACATTACACGATTGAACAGTGGCAAAACGTTGTGTGGAGTGGCGAATCACGGTACACAATGTGGCGATCCGATGGCAGGGTGTGGGTATGGCGAATGCCCGGTGAACGTCATCTGCCAACGAGTGTAGTGCCAACAGTGAAATTCGGAGGTGGTGGTGTTATGGTGTGGTCGTGTTTTTCCTGGAGGGGGCTTGAACCCCTTGTTGTTTTGCGTGGCACGAATACAGCGCAGACCTACTTTGATATTTTAAGCACCTTCTTGCTTCCCACTGTTGAAGAGTAATTCGAGGATGGCGATTGCATCTTTCAACACGATCGAGCACCTGTTTATACTGCACGGGCTGTAGCGGAGTGGTTACACGACAATTACATCCCTGTAATGGACCGGCCTGCACAGAGTCCTGACTTGAATCATATAGAACACCTTTGGGATGTTTTCGAACGCCGACTTCGTGCCAGGCCTCACCGACCTACATCGATACCTCTCCTCAGTTCCGCACTTCGTGAAGAATGGGCTGCCATTCCCCAAGAAACCTTCCAGCACCTGATTGAAAGTATGCCTGCGAGAGTGAACGCTGTCATCAAGGTTAAGGGTGGGCCAACACCATATTGACTTCAAGCATTAACGATGGAGGGCGTCACGAACTTGTACGTCATTTTCAGCCAAGTGTCCGGATACTTTTGATCACGTAGTGTATCTCCTAAAGCAAGAGAAGACCCAGAATTTCAAAACCATTGTTTAAAACTTTGTTTATTTACTCTAATGTCTTGTATGTAAACTATATACAGGGTGGAAATCAAAACTGGACACACATCAAAACACTCCTTAAAGTCTGGAAGTATGAGAGTGTAAATGTTTGTATGTGTGTGTCCGATGGCCTATTATTCCAAAGGCAAAGCCGCCGATATGACCTTAGATGCTAAAGGCGGCATATAAATGAATGAAAAAATCTGACGTGTTGCATTCATATGACTTTCTCTACTCTCTACTTTGTACTCTTGAACAAACTATTTTTTCACTTTAATTCAGATGAACTTTTGCAGAAACTTATTACTTATTGTTATTTTCTTGTGGGTGCAAAGGTAATATGGAAATACAGTAACCTTTAAGCGATAGTCAAATCTTTTAAGAGCTGGCTGCTATGTGGAGCATTCCATTCTCTTTGCACATAAAAAAAGCGAATAAAGAATTCCCATTTGAGAAAAAGTATAAATATTGAAAAATTCAAACAAATAACAAGGAATGTCTTGGAAATGGTTCACTCATCAAAAAAAATGTATATGATATAATTATATATTTTATTGAAATTCGAGGTTTAAAAAGCCACTCCTGTGACGTAAAATAAGACAGCTAGTATTTTATAAAGGATTTCGCTTAGTCAGGAGAGTATAAAAGTGACTGTTCAAAAAACAGAGTTCTTTCTGAGTTTCCCCTTCCTTTAATGACATAGCAGAGCATTCTGTCCATCCAAAGTGGGCACACATTGTTAAGTGAACATTCTCTGGGTACATTTCCAACCGCTAATGTAAATACCAGCAAACAGACAGACATGCACTTGTATCCCCAAGTGAGGTTTGCTGACAACGTCCACGCCGCAGTACCTGTGACATTACCAAACATCTAGGGTATCCCTAGTGACAGTCGTCCAAGTGGGACTTACTCGATGTTTCGTAACATAAGGCACAAATGCTAGAGACATAAAACGGTTGCAGTGTTAGTGTTGCTAGTATTAGATAAGACTGGGGAAAGGGCTCCCTTGAGCCCCTAATCACCTTGGCCTGAGAAGCTGACTTCATGCACGGATCTCGTACTCGTTTTCGCTTTACATCCTTCTCTGTTGTTATAGGAACTGCTCATGGTATAGCTGGCTTAAGGTCGATACATTCTAGAATTGCTAACGTAACTTGTTTACGTATCTTACTCCATTTTTACTTTCTCTACTACACATAGTAAGTAGGGGAATTATTGTATTCCAACCAAAAATTCGATACCGAGATTTCACCGGAAATACATGTTTTGAGACCTCCTGAATCCAAAATTACTATTTTCTGTCTGTGTGTCTGTGAACAGCATAACTCAGAAACGAACAGTCGGATAAACACCAAACTTGGTATTTAGGTTCAGTATCTTCCAGAGATGCGACACAAAGGTTTTCAAGAAAATCCCCCCACCCCAGATACCCTTTATATGGAACATTTTTCGAAAATTGTAATTTTCTCAAAAATAGCTCCAACGATTTTGATTGAAGTATCATATGTTTCAGACATTTTTATGGCAAATAAAATGCATATCTTGATTTTCTGGGAATGTCTCCAAAAGTATTCTTCATTGTGAACGACTTTTGCATAACTGGTAAACCATAAGAGATAGACAAACGTTTACTACAAAAAATGTAGATCGCGTTAAAATACACAATTTATGTCATATACATTTTTTTGTTGAGTGAACCATTTTCGAGATATTGCTTGTTATTCTCTTAAATTTTCCAATGCTTTTTCTCAAATGGGAATTCCCTTTGCATCTACAAGAAAATTAGCAATAAGATTAACATCTCGATTAACATGAAGCGTATGGAGAATAAGCGTTTGTAAAAATAGTTTGTAAAATTCTATACCGAAATATCACCGAAAATAGTATTTCAAGGCCCTGAATCAAAACAAAAAAAGAAACTTTTAGTAATCTACCAAGCCCACGATGTACAGACATGGCCAGTTTTCGTATAACCTAAGCAGCTCCAGGTAGCCATTTGTTTACTTTTCGCTTTCAGTCATGTTGCAGATTTCGTAACGAACTGGAAATAGTCGCATTTCATTGGCGAAAGCCAAAGTATCGGAAGCAATTTGACAAGAAACGTTGTGAAGTTGTGACAACTCTTGGTAAGTCTTGTAAAGCATTGAATTTGACAAAAAGTTGATAGTGTACAGGGAGCTTAAGAGTTTTACGGGTTGTTTAAATACTTTTGGCAAGTACTTGTTTTAAGCTGTTCTTAGGAAACTGCATTTTCAGCTCCAGTGTTTCCCCAGCTATCTCGATATCTCGATTAACATGAAGCATATGGAGAATAGGCGTTTGTAAAAATAGATTGTACAAGAGTAGAGAAAGTCATGTGAGTGTAACACATCAGATTTTTACTGTCTCTACTACGTATAGTAAGTAGGGGAAGTATTGTATTCCACCCAAAAATTCGATACGGAGATTTCACCGGAAATATATGTTTTGAGACCCCCTGAATCCAAAAAAGCAGTTTTGGAAACATGTCCGTGTGTGTGTCTGACTGTGTGTCTATGAACAGCATAACTCAGAAAAGAACACTCGGATAAACACCAAACGTGGTGTTTTGGTTCAGTATCTTCCAGAGATGCGACACGAAGGTTTTCAAGAAAATCCCCCCACCCTAGATTACCCTTTACATGGAACATTTTTCGAAAATGTTAATTTTCTCAAAAACGGCTCTAACGATTTTGATTAAAACATCATATATTTAAGATACTTTCATGACAAATAAAATATATATCTTGAATTTTCTGGGAATGTCTCCAAAAGTATTCTTCATTGTGAACGATTTTTGTATAACTGGTAAACCATGAGATAGACAAAATTTTACTACACAAAAAATATAGATCGCGTTTATGTCATATACATTTCTTTCTTTTGTTGAGTGAACCATTTTCGAGATATTGCTTGTTATTCCCTTAAATTTTCCAATACTTACACTTTTCCTCAAATGGGAATTCATTTTTTTTTCTGGTAATGCAAAGAGAATGGAATACTCGACATAATAACCAGCTCTTAAAATATTTGACTATCGCTTAAAGCCTAGCAATTCCCCTTGCATCTACAAGAAAATTAGCAATAAGATTAATATCTCGATTAACATGAAGCATATGGAGAATAAACGTTTGTAAAAATAGTTTGTACAACAGTAGAGAAAGTCATGTGAGTGTGACACATCAGATTTTTGATCTTGTGATATTCAAACTAAGAACAACATTGCTTCATTTGAGCAGCGCTCCAACAGGTGGTTGGTTGTGTGCTCTTTAAAATGATTGCACTACTTGCTTCATTGCTCGTCATAGAACTGAACTCGTAGCAAAAACTGATACCAAGTTATCGTTTCTCTTATATAGGTGTTCGGGCTGGAAACGGTTTATCTTCCAAAAGCTTAGGTTATATGTAGCACTAGAAGAGAGTTGCTACTTCCTTTAAGTTCGAAAAAGTGCCTCGTAACTCTAGCTTTTCCACCTCGACACAATGGCAACTCTTTGTTACACTAGACTTGACTTCGATAACGGAAGTCAAGAGTTGAGTGCTTATGACGGCAGTATCAGTTTATAATAATTTTTACTGATGTTCTTCCTCCTCCATCATACTCTTTGTGCCGATTTTGATCTTTCATATCTCGCACATTTTTATTTGTCTACGTCCTCATGCAATAAGAGTTAAACAAAATGCTCTATAGCAACCATACGTTTTGACTCGTGACTAGCCGATACCTGGGTACAATATGAGCGCAGACGATGTTTATTTTGATGATCACATTGCCAAGGAATCAAATATTATTGTCCAGTTCGGTTTTAAATAATCGAATATTAATAATAATAAAATTCATTTGCATAACAGGATGAATAAAAAATCTGATGTGTTATACTCACATGACTTTCTCTACTCTTGTACAAACAAATGCCATAGCCGGGAGTTGAACCACGGATCTCCCGGTCTCTGAATTTTTCAGTCATCTGATTGTACCTTTCCAACCCTGTCCAACACACGGCTTGTGTGAAAGAACAATTATTTCGCACACTTTTGCATTTTGTCATTTCTTTCCATTATAGATTAGGGATGAACAATCTCTTTAAACGTTGCCATAGAAAAGGTGTACTACTTGTAAAGAGCGCAGCATTAGCGAAAGGAAGGCATTGTCCCCAAGCACATGTATGTATATCAGTGCAGACGTTTTTATACCTTCCTTAGCCAACTGGGACATCCCCTTCTCGCTTCCTGTTTTGTTTCGTCCCTCGCTCGCAGAATCAACCGCCTTCTTTCCGGTCACCAAATTGCTGCGGCGCCAAACATTCACTGCTATAGACCGGCGAACAAAGGGCCGAGTGTACCGCGGCGAAATTTCCGAAACTCATTAACCCTGAAGATGCAATGGAGGGCTGTCTAGTATCGCATAAACACTTCAATAGAAATGTCGTTACGCTTTTGTTTACGTATTCCATGCGACTGCCAATAATAAACTGTTTCATAGCTGTTGTCAGCTTCAAATGAAGGGTGAAAATGATAAATGCCCTACTGTGATATTAGGACAAATCGAGCATGGACACCATGAAATCCTGTGGGTACGAAAATTGAGTATGAAATAATAAAAGATAGTTTGTGACGCTTATTCAGTTGAAGTGGGGTGCAGTGTGTGGCTTGATTATAGTTATTAAGGATTTCTGCTGATGTTCTACTATATGAAAAGATCCAAATACAACTTCTCAGTTATGAAAAAATGGTTTATAGTAAAATGGAACGAAATTTGTCGATTTTATTCGACTTTTTAAATTGTGTGAAAAGTGCACCATTGTGTAAGAATTAAAATTGTCATTGGAAAGAGGTACTTCAAAACACAGCATTGAAAAATAAGGCAGTATTTTAACACTTAAATAATTTCAGTCTAATTATATAATCTATATAATTCAATAACAGCCCGCCTTAAAGCAATATGTGTATGTAACAATATATAAAAAGTGTATATTACAGTCATTGTATATGTGTATATTATTGTATACATGTAATAATGTTATCTGAATGTATTACGTAATTTAATAATGTAGGAGCTGTGAGAATAATAGGTTAAAAGTTGCTAACAATGAGGTAACAATGAGATAACCTTGAGGCAATAATGAATTTGAAAGCTTAACAATACTACTTGTAATCGTTGGAAGCAATAGTGTAATGTTTGTGACAATCTATAAAATAGCCAATCAACAACCAGAAAAAGCTTTAATTAAATGAAGGTATTCTATTGGATTAGGAATAGCCAATCAGAGACTTGAAATACAGAAATTTACAAATGTGGGCGGTGGAAATCAAGTCAGTTGCTTGTAGACAGCGCTCATAACCGCACGCGTGGGTTGTAGACAGTGTTCCTAACCGGACGCGAGATGCGTCCTCGAGAAATGTAATACGTATTCGTGTGAGACAAAAATAGTTACGTGTAAAAAAGAGCAAGTAATTAATAAAAGAATCTCACAGCTCTCTATATCAAGAATTAATATCCTGTCAAAAATTACTAAAAAGGAGTGAATAAGAAACTAAAATCTGTGTAAGCCTACATTCTTCAGCCGCACCACGCCTTGAAAAGAAATCAATGTCTCTAACAATAATACTGACGCAGCCGAGGCAAACATAAATGTATAATATTTAAAGAAAGTCAAATTACAAAGTTAATATTTTTAAATTTTGGGTCAAAGGCCATCGGAAAGTACATTTGGAGCGAAGGCTACCGAAAGCGGGTACTATACGTGCGGTTGCAACGAACTTCAAGTTCGGCTCCCCAACAGTTGAACTACAATACAACTCCTACAACAACAACAACAACAACAATAATAATAATAATAATAATAATAATAATATCTTCAAAAACAAACTCAGAGATTATGTATTCCACATAAAAACTAGGCGAGCAAACTTTATACTTCGAGTGACGCTATTTTGATGTCTTTGTTGAAAGACTGTCAGGAGACATGTATGATACCCAGTTAATAATATTATAATATAAGGAATAATAATTTTTTTTGTGATTTAGGTTGTGGGTTGAATTTCATCGTGTATAGATATACTAACGCGCTTTCAGATTTATTCAGTCTTTACTTCCATTCGGTTTA
This sequence comes from Deroplatys truncata, assembly GCA_030765065.1. NCBI lineage: Eukaryota > Metazoa > Arthropoda > Insecta > Mantodea > Mantidae > Deroplatys > Deroplatys truncata. The sequence goes on along the minus strand of CM060985.1, from coordinate 142,711,502 downwards.
AATGAATTACTTCATTAGTTCAACGAGCCTCAAGGGGAGGTGTCGCATTGAACCTCGTACTGCATGCGTTTCCGACTTCGTAAAAAGTTGATGTACTGCGGCGGTGCCGAACTGTTTTCACTGGGAGTCTTTGTGCGTTCTTTGCACCCGAGATGGAAGTGACCACACATCACAGAATGTACATGGTTGAGTGCTAAGTCTAGAATCTCTAGGTTACAAAAACCTCCAAATATTTGAGTCACCTATGCATACATGCTGAGATTCGAGTTTACGAAACGCAAGCGAAAGAAGTTCTAAATGTAAATACTGGAAAAGTACGATACAGATCCCTTTTCACTAAGGTGATCTCGAAACTGTTGATATTTAACCCTTCCACTAATGTTTCCCTAGTCCTCTGGTGAAATCGCTTTTGGAATAGTAACCATGAAATAGGACAAGAGATAAAACTATCAAAATCTATACAGATTCCTTCACACTTAGATATTTAGGAAAAGATTTTTATTCATCTCAACATTAAGAATGCTTTGAATTTTGAAATACCGCCTACAGACTACTTAATGCAGCTGATCCAATCAGATTACAAGAGAGAAGAAAGAAGGCAGATGAGTTCCCAAACTTCACCACAGATGGCATCAAATCCAACACCACCAGTTTCCAATTCTTCACAACAGATGGCAGAAGAATCGTCTGATGAAATACTTCTTGGGGTTAGGGGAGAGAACGGTCCGGTAGTCGGCCATAACTGATGATGGGAGAAACATATCTCCCGAAAGCGTTCCTTAGTTAACATCTAGCGCTGATGTGATGGGAATTAATAAGTAACGACTCAGTTTAAATAATCATATGATAACATCCCAATAAAAAGTACTTCTGTTCATTATAATCACTTCAAAGTGTTGGCGTTCGTTCATTTAGTCCGATATGACCTACCTCGTTTAAGAGCGTTAACTCACAAAAACAAACATACAAACAAATTATGTTGATGCCGTACAAAGACTATGAATTTTGTAGTTTTTCATTTGAGACCCGTCAAAGATCAAGAAGCCTTGAATGCTTCTAGTATTTGCTTCTCTGATCCTTTGATCCCTTTGGAATGTGCACGCACTAACCTGCAACCGAACAGAGTGGGGAACTGTTCATGAGAAATCTGTTATCTTACGCATTTCCCTAATTACTTCTGTATCAAGTTTTCGATACAAACTAACAGCGAGCAAGTTTTAATCGAAATCCAAAGACACCTGTGAGTTACTCTGTGCTATATGAATTTCATCGCTGATGATATGCAATCCATGCTTAAAGCTCCCATTGCTGCCTGTGTTGTATGTTCCTTTTTATATTTTTCTTATTTACCATTGCTGTGACGTCTCTACTGAATAGAGAAGCATACATAGAGAGATGATTACTTGTGTGGAGCACCGTGACATCTTCCATTCCCAAGAATACTTGTATCTTCTGGAAATAATAAGATAGAAGCTGCGATGCTTTTAGAAGTGTTCGGTGTTTGAACGCTTGGTTTTTGTATAGACATTAAGATTAGGTTAGTATTCGTTCATACAACATAGTAGATCGATTATTGCTAAAATTTGTTAGGTATCAACTATTAAAGCCTGCTGTTTTTACTTTCTCTACTACGTACAGTAAGTAGGGGAAGTATTGTATTCCACCAAAAAATTCGATACCGCGATTTCACCGGAAATATATGCTTTGAGACCCCCTGAATCCAAAAAAGCATTTTTGGAAACATGTCCGTATGTGTGTCTGTCTGTGAACAGCATAACTCAGAAACGAACAGTCGGATAAACACCAAACTTGGTATTTAGGTTCAGAGATGCGACACGAAGGTTTTCAAGAAAATCTCCCCACCCCAGATTACCCTTTACATGGAACATTTTTCGAAAATTTTAATTTTCTCAAAAATGGCTCTAACGATTTTGATTAAAATATCATATGTTTAAGATATTTTAATGACAAATGAAATGTATATCTCGAATTTTCTGGGAATCTCTCCAAAAGTATTCTTCATTGTGAACGACTTTTGCATAACTGGTAAACCATAAGAGATAGACAAAATTTTACTACACATAAAATGAAGATCGCGTTAAAATACACAATTTATGTCATATACATTTTTTTTGTTGAGTGAACCATTTTCGAGATATTGCTTGTTATTCCCTTATATTTTTCAATACTTATTTTCTCATTTTTTTGTCTTGGGTATGCAAAGAGTATTAATCTGTGGCAAAGAGAATGGTTAAATATGCTCTTGCATCTTCCCTCATCAAATGTTTCTACCCTATTCTGACATTATTGCACACGTCCTATTTCTGCTCATTTGTAGGTGACTGCAGACCTTCCTGTCGTGAAGTTTATCTTTAAGGTTGGTATTTACTACTGCCGATCCAATATTCAGGGTTTCTTGAATCTGGTAATATGTGCAAACGATGATCTTCCCACAATCTTTCAAAACATTTTCATCCGTTGTTGCTGTAACCGTCCGCCCTGTGCGGTCTTCATTTCCAAGGGAATCCCTTCCTGTTCTAAACTCTGGAAACCATCGATAAATCGTGGTATGCGAAGGGCAAAGATCCCTAAATGCACGATGCAGTCTTTCAAGACGTTCTCTCTTCCCTAAACCGGCTTTAAAGTCATAGAACGTCTCAACTTCAATCTAAAGATAGGAAGATCTGTTTTGGCTTGCCACCTCATTGTTGTCCATTCTCAAAACTTCCAGAGTGACCTCAAGTAGTGGTACCTGCACAAACTACACGCATTTATACAGACTAAAACCCTAGGCAGGTTTTGAACCCGCAGTTTCCTGCGCTGTAGAAACCAAAGCCTTAGCGAGTGCTACCCAAGAGACAGGCAAACCCCGATGCCCTTAATGTACAACATGCATATAGACTATAGGGAGAACCTGCAGAAAAAGGGGACGATCATTAAGAATTGTTTTAATTTGAATCATTGATCAATAATCATAACCTGATACTCGTATTTGTAGATTGTAATAATATTCAATAAAAACATTGTTGGTGGCAGGTAAACCAAACATCACGAGGTTGGGCAACAGCTGAACATTTATTTCTATTGTACAATATTTCAACGGTTTTTCTCAGATTCCTATAAATGTTTATAGACCTAGACTTTAAGCATCCGGGAAACGCCATTGTTGGTTTGTCGCGCGCCATGTTTCGATGTTTGCCCTCTGACCTGTACTATTTTTCAAATTATCCATATGTGGAAACGGAGGGGAAAGAATTGTCTAGCCTGGGTTTTCATTAAATGATTGACCTTGAGCAGAAAAAAAAATCTGATGAGTTACACCCACATGACTTTCTCTACTCTTGTACAAACTATTTTTACAAACGCTCATTCTGCATATGCTTCATGTTAATCGAGATATCGAGATGTTAATCTTATTGCTAATTTTCTAGTAGATGCAAGGGGAATTGCTAGGATTTAAGTGATTGTCAAATATTTTGAGAGGTGGTTGCTATGTGGAGTATTCCATTCTCTTTGCATTACCAGGACAAAAAAAGATGAATAACGAATTTGAGATAAAGTATAAGTATTGGAAAATTTAAGGGAATAACAAGCAATATCTCGAAAATGGTTCACCCAACCAAAAAAATGTATATGACATAATTTGTGTATTTTAACGCGATCTACATTTGTTGTGTTGTAAAATTTTGTCTATCTCTTATGGTTTACCAGTTATGCAAAAGTCGTTCACAATGAAGAACACTTTTGCAGACATTCCCAGAAAATTCGAGATATACATTTCATTTGTCATAAAAATATCTTAAACATATGATATTTTAATCAAAATCGTTAGAGCCATTTTTGAGAAAATAAACATTTTCGAAAAATGTTCCATGTAAAGGGTAAGTTGGGGTGGGGAAATTTTCTTGAGAACCTTCGTGTCGCATCTCTGGAAGATACTGAACCTAAATGCCAAGTTTGGTGTTTATCTGAATGTTCGTTTCTGAGTTATTGATGTTCACAGACACACACACGGACATGTTTCCAAAAAAAAATTGGGATTCAGGGAGTCTCAAAACATATATTTCCGGTGAAATCTCGGTATCGAATTTTTGGGTGGAATACAATACTTCCCCTACTTACTATACGTAGTAGAGAAAGTATTATGATTTGAAGAAATGCAACATACACAGTACTCACATTTCCAAATCTGCTGTAGTACTAGTGTTGGAATTAAAGATTTATCACATTCTGCCTCAGAAAGATGGAGTTGACGCCGAAGCTGCTTACATTGTTCCAGCCACGCATATTGGCAATTGAATTTTGGTTTCCCTCCCTCAAAAAAAAATCACATACATGCACATATGTTAACATCCAGGCTTATCTTTCGCTCGTGCTTGTATATTGAATTTCGATATGCTCCGTTGTCTGCCAGCTTTCCCAAATCAGGTTACACAAGCCGTAAACAAAAAACTTGCTCTTATCTTTGTGTGTGCTTGTCCTTTTTCCCCCCTCTACAGGGTAATTTAAACCCACAAGGTTTTGGCGGTATTAAATTTAAGAAGCGTTTACATGCATTAATTCATAGCCACCCCGCAGTATCTGTTTCATACAGAAGATTCTTCACTGAAGTAGTCTTATCTACATACATATATAGACAAAAATATGCTTCTATTCTGTAAAAACCTCCTCAAATACTGTTGTTTGCAATACAATTAGGGTCTCCATGCTTTGAAAAAACGGTATTCGCGAAATTCGTTGTAATAGTTCTATGAGTTTGTGCTAATTTGCGTAAATATGTAACTTTATGAGAAGTTTAAAGTATGGGTCATCATAAAATTGGCTTGTGAGCACGCAATCGCACACTAAATCATAGGGATATACACTAAACGATCGAAATCATTTCATTTTTACGTACAATTGGGTGCAAAAAACGTGCCGATATGAGGATCTGCGATTTAAGGTGGCAATCAATAATTAACACGCCTCTGTCGCGCCTTCCATCTATCATTCGGTTACATAGGTTAGTGCTTGAATGCCGAACCAATAAGAACCGTACTAATTCAGGGGCTAGCGTGGACAGTCTTTAGGACGGATATTGTTTCAACCATTTAGGTGACATATACCGATTCTCCCCCCCCTTTCATCGCCAGCCAATTAGAGGATAGTTCACCTAAGGCAAGCATGGAACACAAATGATGCGATTCTGGCAACATTAAAGATTGGAAGACAGTAAAAGTAACCAAAAGTGTAGGAACTTTTTTTTTTACTTTCTCTACTACGTATAGTAAGTAGGGGAAGTATTGTATTCCACCCAAAAATTCGATACCGAGATTTCACCGGAAATGCATGCTTTGAGACCCCCTGAATCCAAAAAATTTGATGTGTTACACTCAAAAGACATTCTCTACTCTTGTACAAACTATTTTTAAAAACGCTTATTCTCCATATACTTCATGTCAATCGAGATGTTAATCCTATTACTAATTTTCTTGTAGGTCCAAGGAGAATATGGTAGGTTTTAAGCGATAGTCAAATCTTTTAGCCCTGGTTGCTATGTGGCGCATTCCATTCTCTTTGCATATCCAGGACATAAAAAAATGAATAACGAATTTGAGAAAAAGTATAAGTATTGGAAAATTTAAGGGAATAACAAGCAATATCTAAAAATGGTTCACTCAACAAAAAAAAGTATGACATAAATTGTGTATTTTAACGCGGTCTACATTTTTTTGTGTAGTAAAATTTTGTCTATCTCTTATGGTTTACCAGTTATGCAAAAGTCGTTCACAATGAAGAATACTTTTGGAGACATTCTCAGAAAATTCAAGATATACGTTTTATTTGTCATGAAAGTATCTTAAATATATGATATTTTAATCAAAATCGTTAGAGCTATTTCTGCGAAAATTAAAATTTTCGAAAAATCTTCCATGTAAAGGGTAGTCTGGAGTGAGGGGATTTTCTTGAAAACCTTCGTGTCGCATCTCTAGAAGATACTGAACCTAAATACCAAGTTTGGTGTTTATCCGACTGTTCGTTTCTGAATTATGCTGTTCACAGACAGACACACACACGGACATGTTTCCAATAATGCTTTCTTTGGATTCAGGGAGTCTCAAAACATATATTTCCGGTGAAATCTCGGTATCGAATTTTTGGGTGGAATACAATACTTTCCCTACTTACTATACGTAATAGAGAAACTAATAGTTGCGTGCGTTTATATACAGAAAACTACTAATAACATAATTCAGTGAAGAAGGTATTGCCTTTACGTTTTTTATAAAGCGAATGTCGAGCATAGCTGCTCAAAAATCTGTATGGATATCGAGTATCGAGAAATAGTAGTATCGTCCCATGACTAGTTTATCACATAAAATAACCATAACAAAACTGAAAATATTTTTGCAGTTACGCAACAAATTAAGTAAAGTAAAAATGGGATATAAAGATTACCTACTCCGAATAAGAGCATATAGCAGTTTATATTTTCCGAAATATTCAACTTTTATAATCATTACCAATCTTGAAAGTTTGTAATTTCCATAATCAATGAATTCAGCTTTTCGCTGAATTTTTGAGAGAGTAGTGTTCCTGTTTTTTATTTTATTTTAGGTTCCATTTCACTTTACCTACATTGGTCTTATCGGTGGCCTTTCCTTTGGAGCTTATCGTCTACGGCAATGTTTAACTCGTATTCGTTGGGTTTCTTGCACTTTGGGTTTTATATTATTAGATGACACACACACACACACACACACACATAGACACATAGACTCTGGGGAGGATGGGAATAAATTCCCACCCCAGCCGGGAATCGAACCCGGGACCCCTCGCACAGCAGGCAGGAGCTCTACCGACTGAGCTACGGGGCCAGCCGGTCCCTATTAATTTAATTTATAGTACTAGCGTAATAAACCGCAGGTACTTTACTGTTATAACCGTCTTGATGGTGCAGCGCAGGACACCGTATATTACGTTCAGAATACGTAGTAAGGTTCTACATTAAATTTTAGTCGAAGATTACAGACGGCTCAGCCGCATTGATACAGCTGCCATTTGTTGAAAATCTGCAGCGGTTTCAGAAAGTCTAATCTCTACGAGTAGAACCAACCCATTATCATTTGCATTGCGGCTGAAGTCGACACACTAAACGCCGTAATCTCGACCCCACCTTTCCTATCTCCGCAGCAATTGGCTAATGAAATTACAAACACACATAATGACCTCTGTGGTTTGGGAGCTCTCCGCACAACACGTTGTCTAATTGGATCTCTTGCCTCAAGCCTATTGCTTTTTTAAAACTTGATAGGTGCGCGTCATCTGCTACGTGGATGTAGCAGAAGACTGGAACCTGGATAGCAGAGTGGGTAAATATGAACTTTACACAGCAATATCACTGCCTACATAACGACGCTCCTTCAGTGTGCTTGCGTTTACCGGTGAAGCAAACCAAGCTGAATTTCTGCTTCCCCGTGCAATATTCACTGTACTGTCATCAGTTTATAATCTATGTGCAGGAGTAATATGTTAAGGTAATACAAACTTTCCGAAATGTATGTAGCTTAGTTACATTTTATGCTTCTAAGTTTAGAACCCTCAAAATATTTATATTTAACTGTTTCCCTCTGTGTAAAATGTTATCCTAAGAAGCTGTGTAGTATTTTATACATTAATTTATTTTTACTTTCACTACTACGTATAGTAAGTAGGGGAAGTATTGTATTCCACTTAAAAATTCGATACCGAGATTTCCCTGAATTCCAAAACACTACTTTTGGAAAGATGTCCGTTTATGTGTTTCTGTGAACATCATAACTCAGAAACGAACAGTCGGATAAACACCAAACTTGGTATTTAGGTTCACTATCTTCCAGAGATACGACACGAAGGTTTTCAAGAAAATCCCCGCATCCCAGATTACCCTTTACATGGAACATTTTTCGAACATTTTAATTTTCTCAAAAATGGCTCTAACGATTTTGAATAAAATATCATATTTTTAAGATATTTTCATGACAAATGAAATGTATATCTTGAATTTTCTGGGAATGTCTCCAAAATGTATTCTTCATTGTGAACGAATTTTGCATAACTGGTAAACCATAAGAGATAGACAAAATGTTACTACACTAAAAATGTAGATCGCGTTAAATTACGCAATTTATGTCATATATATTTTTTTGTTGAGTGAACCATTTTCGAGATATTGCTTGTTATTCCCTTAAATTTTCCAATACGTATACTTTTTCTCAAATGGGAATTCGTTATTCATTTTTATTTTGTCCTGGTAATGCAAAGAGAATGGAATACTCCACATAGCGTTTGTAAAAAAATAGTTTGTACAAGAGTAGAGAAATTCATGTGAGTGTAACACATCAGATCTTTTTTTTAAATTTTAGCGTCCTTTAACGGTTAGGTCCATAGAGTTAAAGTTACCCGACATTCATCTTTTCAGACTAAGGGAAATCCCCGGTAAAACCATATCCGGTAACACACCCTAACCGAGATTCGAACTCGGGACTTCTTGAAGGTGACACAGACACGCTACTCCCACGCCACAGAGGCCGGCGACATTTGCCATTGTTTATTTTACTCCTCTGTCACCCAGAAGTGTTAGGATTAAAATTAAGAGTATTAGTGCTGCAAAAGATCGGCTTTGGTGAATTACGACCAAAAGAAAATTAGACTAAAAGAAATACAACCAACAGCGCTTTAACGCCAAGAAACGTGTGTGCAGAATTCACTCTCATTTTGATTCAATGAGGCGAGCGTTTCATTTTCCATAGTTCATTACTCCGTCTCTGGCGGTAATATATTTGGAGAAAAGGAATAGAATAATAATACAAATTTCATAGAAAGGGAGAAGAAAACGACACATGTTTTGCGTTCCCACCGCCTCCGAGACAATGAAGAGTAATGCAAAATCCCAGCTTCCTGGGGAACGTATTGTTTTGATATTTATTCACTACAGTGCCACACACAAGCGAGCGCAAGTAACACAAAGTTTTCAGTCTCTACGTAAACAAATACTATATATGAAACCCAGCAACAGTAAGCTTACAAGATATATCAAACTTCCCGTCCCTTTCTTCATATTAAGACATTTCCTATGGCTCTCGCGTCGTGTTAATCAAGTTGAATGCATCTTGAAGGGCTGTAGAGATATATACCCGGCATATTGTGGTCCAGAACTCGAAACTAGCTGGACAAAACTCACCTCAACCACAGGATAAAATGTGACAGGACTGTATTTTATAAATGCCTGCTAATAATATTAGTGCTCGAGCCAAACAGGAGGATTTAAAGCTATGATTTGCATTAGCTTTCTTCAAATTATTTGCCAAATCAAGTTATACTTATTTCGAATGTATTAATAATGTTTGAAATTACTTTCCGTACTACGTATAGTAAGTAGGGAGGCATTGCATTTCACCCAAAAATTCGATACCGAGATTTCACCGGAAATAAATGTTTTGAAACCCACTGAATCCAAAAAAAGAAAAGCATTTTTAAAAAAGGTCCTTGTGCGTGTCTGTGGTCTGTGAACAGCATAACTCGAAAAATCGGATAAATGCCAAACTTGGTATTTAGATACAGTATCTTTCAAAGACGCGACATGAGGATTTACAAAAAAAATCCCCCCACCCAGACCACCCTTTACATGGAACATTTTTGAAAAATTTTGAATTTCTCAAAAATGACTGTAACGATTTTGATTCAAACATCATATGTTTAAGATACTTTCATGGCAAATGAAATGTATATCTTGAATTTTCTGGGAATGTCTCCAAAAGTCCTCTTCATTCTGAATGAATTTTCCATAAGTAGTAAACCGTAAGAGATGCAATTTATGTCATATACATTCTTTTTGTCGAATGACCCATTTCCCAGGTATTGCTTGTTATTTGTTTGCATTTACCAATACTTATACTTTTTCTCAAATGAGGAATTCGTTATTCCTTTTTTATGTCCTGGACATACAAACAGAATGGAATGCTACACATAGCAACAGCTCTTAAAAGGTTTGACTATCGCTTAAAGCCTTGCACCTACAAGCAAATTAGCTATAAGATAGTTTGCGCAATTTTTACTTTCGCTACTACGTAGAGGAAGTATTATATTCCACTCAAAAATTCTATACAGAGATTTCACCGGAAATACATGTTTTGAGGCCCCCTGAATCCAAAAGAAGCATTTTTGGAAACATGTGCGTGTGTGTTTGTGATCAGCATAACTCAGAAACGAACTGTCGGATAAACACCAAACTTGGTATTTAGGTTCAGTATCTTCCAGAGATGCGACACGAAGGTTTTCAAGAAAATCCCTCCACCCCAGAGTACCCTTTACATGGAACATTTTTGGAAAATTTTAATTTTCTCAAAAATGGCTCTAACGATTTAGATTAAAATATCATATGTTTAAGATATTTTCATGAAAAGTGAAATGTATATCTCGAATTTTCTGGGAATGTCTCCAAAAGTGTTCTTCATTGTGAACGACTTTTGCATAACTGGTAAACCATAAGAGATAGACACAATTTTACAACACAAAAAATATAGATCGCGTTAAACTACACACTCTTACTTTTTTGTTGAGTGAACCATTTTCGAGATATTGCCTGGTATTCCCTTAAATTTTCCAATACTTATACTTTTTCTCAAATTCGTTATTCATTTTTTTTATGTCCTGGTAATGCAAAGAGAATGGGATACTCCACATAGCAACCACCTCTTAAAATATTTGACTATCGCTTAAAGCCTACCATATTCCACTTGCATCTACAAGAAAATTAGCAATAAGATTAACATCTCGATTAACATGAAGCATATGGAGAATAAGCTTTTGTAAAAATAGTTTGTACAAGAGTAGAGAAAGTCATGTGAGTGTAACACATGAGATTCTTTATATAATTAACACGAAGTAGATGGAGAATAAGCGTTTGTAAACATAGTTTGTGCAAAAGTAGAGAAATTCATGTGAGAGTAACACAGATTTTTTGTACCTTTTAAATTAATCAACGGCTTTTGCATACTTATGTGGTTATAGCGACAAGGTATTTGAAAACCCTACATTTTGCAAAGTGCAATAATAATATACTAATTAAAACCTCAAATGACCAGTGTAATAATAATAAGAATAATAATAATAATAATAATCCAAATAATTGAACTTTTCAATTAAGTCTATATTAAAAACTTTATAAACTATAATTAATTTCAATTAATAATATATAATTAAAACAAATACTGCGATTTATTTCGGACTATAACATTAGTATTCATACTCTAAATATTATAATAGAGGCTATACGAAGTATACAATTAATAGTAGAAGCAGTATACCGGTTAGATGGATGTGGGATATGTGTATCGGAGTGGGATACCTCGTGCACTGCTACCAGTTTTATTTTTTTGTGGCTAATATCCTCCACAGCAAAGAAAGTCCGCGGGAATGAAGTGAAGGGGCAAAATTGCTGATTACTCACGGTCCGATACCCTACCTACTTGCTTATGATACTCTTATTTATGACACAAACGACAACTACAGAGTGAGCCGAAAGACTCCGAACCGCCTTTGCAGTGTTTTTCCTGTCCACGTCTTCGGCGCTCCTTGCCGTCTGCCGCTATCATAGAAAGGCGCGGATGAAACCATACAACATTTTTAAAACTACTTTTAAAGGCTTTACTTACCAACTTTACGAAAAGAGATGCTGAAAATGATTACCGTCATTCCCCATACATTTTTGGCACCTCTTTAGGAAACTATCCATCACTCGCCGTAGTTCACATTGAGAAATTTCCTGGTGGATATTTTGTTTTAATTCTTCCAGGGCGTGTGGTTTTAAAATTTATGTTTTAAGTTACCCCGGAGGGGTATTTTATGAATAATATTACCGGCTACGCTGAGTTTTTCAACTGGGCGTGTGGAAATATGATAAAAACATGATAACGCACTGCTGCTATAAACAAAGTCACGCTGTTGTGCTTTTTTCTGTGCAGTGTGAAGTGCAGTTTTGAGTTGACGGCGATCTGATGTAGTTCAGTTATTACGTGTTATTTATTATTTTGCCCTGTACTTAGTCACAAAGTATATTTTGGCTCAGTATATGTTTTCTACTGCACAGCGTATATTTATTTATGATTCGTATGTGTTAACTCAGTCAGCTCGCCAAGTGAAAGTACGATTTGCAGAAAGATGTCCAGGTATAAAAGTTCCAGGCCGTACAACAATCCATGAACTTTACAGTAAATTTCAGGCCACAGAAAGTGTTCAGGCTAAGAAATCTAAAAGACGGCGTTCGGTTTTTACCGAAGAAACATTAGACGACATCGGCCATCGTTTGGAAAATTCCTCCCAAAAATTCCATGATGGATAATTTCTTAAAGGGGTGCCAAAAATGTATGAACAACGACAATGGCCTATTTCAGCAACTCCTTTCATAAAGATGGTAAGTAAAGACTTTAAAAGTAGTTTTAAAAACTGTTGTATGGTTTCATCCGCGCCTTTCTATAATAGCAAAAGCCGGCAACGAGCGCCGAGGACGCGGACAGGAAATACACCGCGCAGGTGGTTTGGAGACTTTTGGCTCACATGTAGTTACAGCCTATTCAATAGCTTTACTCTCTGCGTATCATGCGTTTCCAAACAGATAAGGGTAGCACATTCCTGTAAGGGACTTTCTCTCTGTTGGCGAACAGTAACTCCCCGGAAGACAGGGATGAGGTGAAGGACCCTTAGGGGGTTGCAGTCGCAGGCAGACAGTCCACTTTGAACACCCGCGCAACAGAAGAGGCGTGGAATCCCGAGAGGGGGCCACGAAGCGACCCTAACGGACGGGACAACGCACCCTGACTTTCGCGGCGAGAAATGTTTCCAATGCGCAAGCCTCCACGCCATCTTCCCGATACTACTAGCACCGCAGAACCTGGAAACACTTGAAACGTGAAAGGGAGAGACGAAATTGGGGAAAGTTGATATCGAGGTAGAATACACCACCTCTGCATTCGCCTAGGCGACATGGGGAAAACCCTATGGTCGGAACCCGGGACCTCCTGAAGCGAGCCACACACGTTGCCGTTTGAGCCATTCCACTCGTTTAGATCAATGTAACATTCATTCATTATCTGTTTACCCTACTCTCATGTAGGACTTACACCCCCCAGGACTTACAAGCGGGTGCCTGGGGTCAGAGGCCCGTCGAGAATCAGACACTCATGGATCACACAGAGCATCCAGGATGGGTGATCAGCCCGATGCCTGGTATGGGATGAGGGAAGTAGATGAAACGAAATGTTGATGAAATCGATGAAAGGAAAGGTGATGATGGAGCAGTTGGTGGAATGAATGGCAGGGGAAACCGGAGCACCCGGAGAAAACCCGCCCAGACCCGCTTCGTTCACCACAAATCCCACAAGCAGGTCCCTGGGATTGAACCCGGGCCGCCTCGGTGGGAGGCGAGCGGTCTAACCACTCGGCCAGGCGCCGCCTAGATCAATGTAACAGTGAAATATAAATGTGCATTTGCCTCGTCCGCAGTGAGAGTGTTGGGAACACCAGAAGGCTTTTAAAGTGTTTAAATAAAATAACTGAAACTACGTAGTGTAATGACAAAACAGTTGAGATGTTTTACCATCATTTCTGTGGCCTATTCTAACGAAGCTGACAGCGATTCGAGAACACCTTGTATGCTGATTGCTGTGTGGCCGGCATTGTCTAACGCGAGGAGCGAGTAAAACGCAAACAGGCATTTTTTGTGTGTTTTTTTTACTGAGGCACTCTGAAGCTTGCACAGAAGTTATATCAAAATACTGTCAACACCCAACATGTAAATATCCATGATATTAATTTCGACGGTAAATAGAATCATCCCGTGAGCTTTCCGGACCTAGTGATTACTCCGTAAACAGCGACAAAGCAGCTACTGACATTAAAATGTTACTGCCGTTTTTCACACATAATTATTGTTTGTGCGTTTCAGTAATGTAATGTTTATTGCATAAATTATAAGTAATACAATTACAGTAGGTTGAGTCAAAATACACAACAGTTAAATTGAGGCAGTATTTTTAACACTTATAATTATATAATAAAATATAATAACAGCCCGCCTTAAAGCAATATGTGTGTAACAATATATAAAAAGTGCATATTACAGTCATTGTATATGTTTATATCATTGTATACATGTGTAACAATATTGTGTGAATGTATTACGTAATTTAATAATGTAGGAGCTGTGAGAATAATAGGTTAAAAGTTGCTAACAATGAGGTAACCTTGAGACAATAATGAATTAGAAGGTTTAGTAATGTTACTAGTCATTATTGGAGCAGCAGTATTGTAATTTTTGAGACAGTTTATAAAATAGCCAATCAACGACCAGAAAAAAACTTAAGTTAAATAAAAGTATTCTGTTGTATTAGGAATAGCCAATCAGAGACTTGAAATACAGAAATTTACAAATTTAGGCTGAAGAAATCAAATCAGTTGCTCATAACTGGACGCCTTGGTTGTAGACAGTGTTCCTAACCAGACGCGAGATGCTCTTCGAGAAATTTAATACGTATTCGTGTGAGACGAAAATAGTTTACATGTTAAAAAGTGCAAGTAATTAATAAAAGAATCTCACAGCTCTCTATATCAGTGAGGTGTTATTTAAATTGTGTCAAGCATTAATAAATGTAGTGAAGTAAAAAAAATTATAACCTGTGTAAGCCTACATTCTTAGCCTACTACGCCTTGCAAAGAAATCCATGTCTCTAACAATAATACTGATGCAGCCGAGGCAAACATAAATATTAATATTGAAAGAAAGAGACAAAATTACAAAGTTAATATTTTTTCAACTTGGGGCAAAGGCCACCGGAAAGTACATTTGGGACGAAGGCCACCGGATACCATACGTGCGGTTGCAACTACTTCAAGTTCGGCTCCCCAACAGTTGAACTATAATGCATCTCCTACTTCAAATTGGCTTTCCATACATGATGCAACAAACCTTCATCAAAATAATTTCTGAATAGTATAAAAATTATACAAGAGAATTTTAAAAACATTTTTTTTTTATTTCTAAAATTATATTTTCAGCATTCTCGAATGTTTGTTGAAGAGTTTAGAGCTCAATGCCAAATAGGTAGAATCAGACTGAAAAATTCACATAGCCGGCATGTGAACCACGAACCTTCCGGGTGCTCTAACCATTTGAGGTACCATGGCAGCATGCCGGCACGACATTAAATTCCTAAATGACTCGCATTTTTTCCCGGTAAACCACAAGGAAATCTCAAATTAGTTTTGAGATGACATATATCCCAATGGCGAACTTACAATGTTGTAAGTACTATAAATCCCGGGCTTCATAGTTTAACCAATAAGTCATTCAATAGTAATTAATTATTCTTTCATACAAGCCGTACGGAAGAAGGTGGAAAGGTAGAATCCGGCTAGCTCATTAGCTCAGTAGGTAGAGCACCTGTCTGCTGTACGAAAGGTCCACGGTTGGATTCCCGGCTGGGGGTGCGAATTTTTCTCTAGCGGAGATTTCGCCCTATTTTACCCAGAGTTTGAAAGTATGAATAAGTGTGTGAATGTGTGCATAATATAATGATAAAACCCCAAAACTACAAGAAACTCAAGGACAAGAGAATACGAGTAAACACCATTGCCAATAGGCAATGACTTCCAAAAGAAAGGCCGCCGATAAGACTAATCGGGATATAAATTAAAAACAAAGGTAGAATGGAACTGAAAATCAGCATTCGCCTACCGACCTGGACAAACCAGAAAAAACCAAGTCGGAGTAGTCGGTCCGACGAGAATTGAACCCAGGATCTCCCGAACGCGAGCCAAAAAGCTTTTTAGTAGTGTTTAATGTCTGTGCTTAATGCGTACTGCACCACAGGCGGTGTACATTGGTGATACTTGATATAATTGAGAAAGGAAAATAGGAATTAAAACGTTCCAGGCCTAAGTTTAGGGTAACCTCTCGGCATTTGCCAGTTATGGGGACTGAGGAAAATCTGAAAAAGACCTGGAACGGTCCTGGCGAGACGTGAACTCGGATCTCCCGTTCACGAGTACAACCTTTACGGTCGGTCAAACAAGCTGAAGTGACCATTGTAGAATATATTTTAATTTTTTAACATCCACAGCATCCATAGACAATAAGACATAATTCCCACGTGTTTTGTGTAGGGTTATATCGGCTTTCCTCTACTGTACAAAAAGGTGCGTTACATAATAACCAAATACAAGAGATTTACATTTCTTAATTTTGCTCAGCTAGATTCGAAATCTGGATCAGCGTGCAATGCTTCTTAATTTACTGTATCTACATTTCATATCGGTAAACTGCCGCTATACATCGAAACACAATATGTAAATGTCTTGTTTAATTTTACGACGTTTTCAAGTCAACAGCAGTTTGAATGACGTCATATTTCTGCACGGAATAAACACGATAATAAAAACTCCCTACTGCTTTAACTTTTAAAATACCAATTTGCGTCGCTACAAGCGAGTAACTTGGTATCTTTTAGAGTTATTATTTTAATAAGGGGACCAATACTTCTTCATTACAATGTTTCTAACGCAGAATTTACTGTTGTAGCACTCGATCTAAAAGCTCGACACCTTTTGATTTACAGTTTTAATAAACGGGCCGTATGCGACCTCACAGAGTTCCCCTGCACAGCGCAATAATAAACAAAAGCCGGTCTATTGATTGTGAAACGTGATTCCCTATATTGCCTTTGGTGTTAAAAGCCTCTGCCGCCTGCTCTATACGTTAGGCAACGTAGGGGGCCGTATAAAAAGAGAACAGGGCAAAAGAGATAAGATACAAAATGCATAAAGATTCCCAGCACACGCGAAAGAAAAGCGACGCAATAGGAAGGCAAATAATATTGAAAGAGAGAGACATTTTCAAAGACATTTTCGTCTCTCAAGATCTAATACAAAATTCATGGCCTTCATATCATTTCCTGAGCGAATGATATTGAAGAGTAAATCTACAACACCAGGAAGTAAAGCACGGAAGAAGGAGGGGTATGATTTTGGGGGGAATTTTCACAGCTGTATGATTAATTTATGCATAATTTAAATCAAGTTAAACTTGTTATGAAATTGCGACTGCGAGTACGGGAGATCTGTTGTGGCTACCATCCCCCTAGGAGGAAGGGATGAAATTAAGGAACCATAGGAGGCTACTTACCGTAAGCAAACAGACCACAGAGACGCTCGAAGGCGATGAACGACCCGTCAACCAGGCAGCCCTCTAAACTATATTCACTCTTAGGTTGATCCGCGGCAAAACAAACCCACGTGGTCAGTGCAATGCGCGCAGGAAAGTAGTCTCATGGTAATACTCTGAATTTTAGAATGAATTTATCCTTAAATAGTATAATATTCTATACAAATACCTAAGGTTATATTTAATGCTGATTTATACCGTAAAGCCTAGCTACAAGTCCCATGATGCAATTCGTATGAGCCACCTGACATCCGGGTAGGCGCAGAATATTGTTTACAGCCAGAAGCCAGAGTTGTGTGTAGTATCATGGAGGACGATGAATTTGTTCTTGTGTTTTCATCGAATTACGTAAAGCATTAGCCGCGCAAACCATTGACTAGCGGTGAAAAAACAAGTGTTGAAACTTTATTATAAGTTATGTGAGAAATATCCAATACTTTCCGCGAAAGAAATGGTGAAATTAACTTCTGAGTTCACTGGTGTTTCGAGTACAAGTATAAACAGTGCTTTTGCAGAAAAATCTGAAACGAGAAAAGTAGTTACCCCGGGGGGGGGTAACTACTTTAACCCTTAACAGAATATGCTAGTCACCGTTTCAGTTGTAGAAATAAGGACTCTGTTCTTTTTTGCACTAGGTGCCGCTTGTACTGGCCACATGGTCTGAAAGTGTGACAGTATTTCTAGTGCGAATGGCGGAAGGATACATTATAGCGGTGCACTGGTCACCTGGGGTTTGTTTTGACGCGGATCAACTTAAGAGTGAATACAGAGTAGTGTCCAAGGGGAATACTCTTTATTTTGAGCAAGATTCCGCGCCCTCTGTCCGGCGCTATCCTACGCCGCGAAACCTAGAAGTATAAATAAATAAATAAATAAAAATCTATAATACTTTACCCTGGTACCTAGTTCCTTAAACCGGGGCCTAAATTCCAGTTCTTTATAATTTATTCACTTTTTCTAAATAATTTTGCAACACAATATTTTACAGATATATGAATAAATATATAGGTATATAAAATAATAACTAATTCTAATTAAGTAGCTAAAGTAAATAAGTAAAAAATTGTATAAAAGTATTAAATAAAATTACTTAAAATTAATTTAAGAAAAAATAATAAACAATAAAAATATAAAAAACAAAATATGAATTCAATATTTATAAACAATAAAATAAAACATAATTAATACTACAATACCAAAACTTTAATTATTCAAATATTAATCATTAAAGTTAAATAAAAACAAATAAACAAAAAGCGTACAAATTACAGAAATAAATTTAAAATACATTCACAATTAACAAAATACCTCTTCAATCAACACAACTTCCATTCACTATTACTCATCCCAAATACTTTTACATATAACATCCAATTTAAAATTTACATTATTTTATTTCCAATTTAAAATTTTAATATTATTCTTACTATATAATCTTATATGTTATTATTATGACTTGGAAGTATACCTGAGGCATGAGAAGGAAACCGAATGAAAGTGAAATGATGGAAAGAAAATCATGGTAGAGGAGGTACAACCCCAGCATTATTCTGCTGGCCAGAAAAAAACACGAAAATCCCAAGATCATAGTGGGTAGTCGTTACCACCATCTGACTCTGCTTCTGTATATTTAAATGAAGGAAGTTAAAATAACAGATAGAAAGATAAAAATTACTTATTTAAGTCAACTTTCTTCAATCACTTCAGTCACTTGCATGTGTAAATTCGTGTTTGAGATAAGATACCTCGGTATTCAAAATCGCTTTGACAGTTTTCCTGATGAATGCACGTACAGGTATCTTTCGTCATGGCATTGAATTGTTCCAATCTGATTCAAGTTTCCAACTTACTACCAATACGTGGCTTGTGTGAAAGGACAGTTACTCAATTACATAGGATGCTTTACTCCTAACATCTCATTACATGACATAGCGTGTTGCAAGTGATCTGATAGCTTTCGTTTATACTTATTATCACGGCTCGCTTGAATCCATTATGGCTTCGTCACTCTATTTCCAAGAAACCATGTTAGTTTAATATTTAAGTGTTATATATTTGAGGATTTACAACCTTTAATTAGAATTTGTGAAGTGCTTTAGAGAAACTTTTAATAAAAGTCTGGTGTGTTGCATTCACACGGCTTTACTCATGTACAAACTGTTTTCACTAACGCTTATTGCTAATTTTCTTGTAGATGCAAGGGGAATATGGTAGTATTTAAGCGATAGTCAAATGTTTTAAGAACTGGTTGCTATGTGGAGTATTCCATTCTCTTTGTATGACCAGGACATAAAAAATAATAACGAATACCCATTTAAGAAAAAAGATAAGCATCGGAAAATTCAAACAAATAACAAGGAATATCTCGGAAATGGTTCACTGGACAAAAAAAAATGTATATGACATAAATTTTGTGTTTTAACGAACTCTATATTTTTTGTGTAGAGAAATTTTGTCTTCTCTTACGGTTTACCAGGTATGCAAAAGCCATTCAGAAAGAAAAGGACTTTTGCGGACATTCCCAGGAAATTCAAGATATACATTTTATGAAAATATCTTAAATATATGATATTTTAATCAAAATATTTAGCCATTTTTGAGAAAACCAAATTTTCGAAAAGTGTGCCATGTAAAGGGTAGTCTGGGGTGGGGGGATTTTTTTTAATCTTCGTGTCGCATCTTTAGAAGATACTGAACCTTAATACTAGGTTTGGTATTTATGCGATTTTTCGTTTTTGAGTTATGCTGGTTTCAGGGATCTCAAAACATATATTTCCGCTGAAGTCTCGGTATCGAATTTTTGGGTGGAATGCAATACTTCCTCTACTTACTATACCTAGTAGAGAATAAGTTATTGGAAAACTCATACAAATAACAAGGAATATCTCGGAAATGGATCACTCAAAAAAAATGTATATGACATAAATTGTGTGTTTTAACGAACTCTCCATTTTTTCTGTAGAAGAATTTTATCTATCCCATAAGGTTGACCAGTTATGCAAAACCATTCAGAAAGAAGAAAACTTTTGAGGACGTTCCTAGAAAATATCTCTTAAATATATGACATTTTTAGCAAACTCGTTGAAGCCATTTTTGAGAAAATCAAGATACCAAGTTTCCAAGTTTGTTTTTTCACAGACACAAACGGGTATTTTTCTAAAAGGGCTTTTTTGGATTCAGGGGGCTCAAAACATGTATTTCCGGTGAAATATGGAATAGAATTTTTGGGTGGAATGCAATACTTCCCCTACTTTACTATACGTAGTAGACAAAGTAAAAACGATTTCTTTGTTTGTCAGTTTGAAATTATCCTCGATTACGTAAAACACTTTTTCCGAATTTTTTAAATGTATTTGAAAAGAAATTTAAGCTGCTTACTCGTTTCCAAATTGTAGTAAAGTTAGGGTATTTGGGTTGTGTATTTGGACCAGAATATCTGAAACTGGGTCATGTAAATTCAATGGAGGAAGAAATGAAACAGCCCCACGCCCATTTGTTTGTGATACGCTAATATTCCCTTCTTGCAGTTTTGGTATGCTGCCAACTAAATCAGAAACTGGCCCTACTTCCATTACCAATAGCTTTTATTGGAATGTTGAGGGAATAATTTGATTGTGTGGACTCTGGTTTTGCACGAGTTCCCAATTGGTTGCCCCACCCGGGTTCGACCTTCGGACATGCTTCGAAAAACAGACCAGTAAACTGAAATAAAAAGAGAGGACTGGGGTGAGGGAAAAAGTAGGCCATTCCATGCGGCCAGGCAATTATTTATGTCAGCGAGGAGACATAGTATGTCCTATTTAATTTCCTGAGTTAGTAGCACTGTTATTAATTTCATACTGAGTGACTGGGCGCCGCCTGCCTAGTGGAAATGGAAGATTGTATTTCTCTTGTTATGCTTTAAAAATAAAAAACGTTGAACAGTCTCTAATTTAATCCCACGGCTTCTTCATTTCAGTATCATTTGTTGCTGAACACTGGCTAAATTCCTTAAGGGGAAACCGAATGGAGAAAATTGTCAAATACATTTTTACTTTCTCTACCATTAGAGAAAGTATTGCATTCCATCCAAAAATTAGACACCGGGATTTCACAGGAAATACATATTTGAGGGCCCTTGAATCCAAATACAGCATTTTTGGAAACATGTCCATGTGTGTGTG
The DNA here is from genome assembly GCA_030765065.1 of Deroplatys truncata. Classification (NCBI taxonomy): domain Eukaryota; kingdom Metazoa; phylum Arthropoda; class Insecta; order Mantodea; family Mantidae; genus Deroplatys; species Deroplatys truncata. The sequence goes on along the minus strand of CM060985.1, from coordinate 142,690,103 downwards.
CCTGTGAACAGTGTAACTCAAAAACGAAAACACGGTTAAATACTAAACTTGGTACGAGAGAAAATCCCCTACCCAAGCTAACCTTAACATGGGATAGTCTTCGAAAATTATGTTTTTCTAAAAAATAGCCCTAGCGATATTGATTGATATATCATATATTAAAAATATTTACATGACAAATAAAATACGAATAGCCTAGGAAGCTCTCTTCATTCCAAAGGACTTTTGTATAATCTTGTATAACTGGTAAACGTTAAGCAAAAGACGAAAACGTACCACACAAAAAATGTAAACTCTTTAAAACGTACAATTTATTTAAAATAAGTTTTTTGTAGCATTAGCCGTTTCTGAGATATCCGTTATTAAAGGTTAGAGTTCTTCAATACTTGTCATTCTTTTTAGGTATCCCATCCATTTTCAGTTGTGCGTGGAAACAGTTGAAATTTTAAGGCCAGCATATAGCGTCCAGTTCTTAAACATTTGATTATTCCATGTTCTCTTTGGTATCAACAACGAAATATGTAAGGCAGCTATTTCGCAAGCGTTTATTTGGATTAAACTATAGCAGATAGAAAAAAATCTGATGTGTTACACTAACATGACTTTCTCTACTCTTGTACAAACTATTTTTACAAACTCTTATTCTCCATCTATTTCATATTAATCGAGATAAATATTTGCAGAAACGATCTTTTGACATGCAAAGAAAATTACATTTTAAACATGGTGACTAGTTCTAAGAATATTTGACTATGACTTAAGGCCTACTAAGTTCTCCTTGTTTTGTATTTGCAAGGGCAATACAGAAATACAGTAGCCTTTAAACATCGACATATAGCGATACTGAACCTAAATACCAAATTTGGTGTTTATCCGACTGTTCGTTTCTGAGTTATGCTGTTGACACACACACGGACATGTTTCCAAAAATGCTTTTTTGGATTCAGGGGTCTCAAAACATGTATATCTGGTGAAATCTCGGTATCGAATTTTTGGGTGGAATACTATACTTCCCCTACTTACTATACGTAGTAGAAAAAGTAATAAACTTTAGTAAGAATATTTTGTACACACACAAATAAACGATAGAGGATAGAGAAAGTCATCTGATTGTAACACATCAGATTTTAAGTTTTTGTGGAGTCTGTTTAACTGAAGTTTCTTCTTTATTGTGACACATATTTTATCACTGTAGAAACAATTCCTATATTTTAAAATATTTTTAATGATGCCACTGTACTGTGAATTCTTCACGTTACATTCACATGACATTCTCTACACCTTTTTGCTTATTAGCGGGCATGTAAATTATTCTAACGAAAGTTTATTTTCCTATCTACTTCATTTTAGTCGAGATAAAATTCTCCGGAAGCAATTGCATTACACATTTCGTTATAGATGCAAAGGGAGGTAGTCAAATGCTTAAGGACTGGACTCTATACGTTGGCTTTAAAATTCCATACTCTTTCCATGATGAAAGGGGAACCATACATATAAGAATTGTACAGTAATAATATAATTCACTAACATGTTAAAATATTCAACATCTAACATTTGTACAGAGCGGATTGTAAGAAACGGGCGAGCTAGCAAAATTCCAGGAAAGCATAAAGAGCGTACCTTTCACCAAGGCAACAGGCAGGGAACCGGTAGCAGTACGGAGAAATAGAAAGAGACAGATAGAGAAAAGAAAGAAACGGAGATATGGAACTGGTTTCACAACGCTCCAAGATGACGCTTAAGCGCACGGATTTGAAGAAACACATTCTCATACATGTTAAGGTAACGCGGTCTGAGGACCAATAGGAAACTTCGTAACATTTTTAAGCGCAGAGGTGAGCGTCACTAGGCTCCCGTATATAAGGGAAGACAAGGCCTCAGAGCCCACTCTCTTTCTAACTGATCTTCAAGAATTCACGTCGACACGAGGTGCTACAGATGCACAAGGGTGGGAGTGCGTGTGCAGATAGCTAGGCTCCTGACTAATTTAAAGTGGTGGGATTATAATAATGGGAAAAGCTAGCCGCCCATAATTATTCCAACTGCGAATAAACTTCATTAAGGGAAACTTGCGGTATATTTTTTAACTTGCCTCACCCACTATAACCTGAGAATTAATAATTAGATATGGTTAGGAATGGAATACGCAACAACCGACGAGCACCAATAGCCGAGAAAGAACACTGCAGAAGACCACAACAACCCAAGGAGCGACGATTTCGCGCTACAAATAGCGCTCAGCACCATTTCCCGCTGCAAATGTCGCCCAACGACTATTTCCCGCTACAATGACATCGCTAGAAATCGACAGGACTTTAAAGAATGCCTATTCAACAATTCGAACCATTAATAACGTATATCTTGTCGCGGTAACTTCCTGTTAGTGTTATTTGCTGAGCGCCTGTTATTGTATTACTATTTTTAAATTTGGGTTCTTTGTCCTCCGGCTAGCTATTATTTCTCAGTCGAGCATATCTCTTAAACAAGGTGTGTAAACGGAAAGGATTTATTACTGAAAGATAACACTGATAAAAGTATTTGTTTTTACACTTTTATTGCCGTCACATTTTATTCATTTCACATAATTATTCTTGATACACGCCCGACTGAACTATAATCACTTATTTACTGCACATTATTAATTCGCATATTTCACATTTATAACTAACTTTCCGACGCGAGAGATTCTGTTAAACTGTGCGACAGGTAACCCGCGAATGATTCTGATGAACGGAGCGACGTATAACCTGCGAATGCTTCTGTTGGACTGAACGTTACCCGTCTCTCGGCTTCATAATTTATACTCCCTCGCCCGATATGCCTAAAGATTATAATCGAGCTACTGTTGGTTAATAGTAGCGTTTATTTTTTTTTATCCAATCAAAATTACGAACACATTATACTCTAGGGAAGAAATTCCCTCCATTTCTAAAGAAATGCGCGCTACTCTGACATCATTTGCTTACCTCTTCTAATTAATAAACAACTCACCCCCTCGCTACATTGTTGCCCGCTCTTATTGTCAGTTTCAGTGAGGTCGTGTAAACTTATTTCCTAACAATGCTTATAATTAACAAACATCTCAAATCATGTCATACAATAATGTTAAGTTACACTACAATCACTCTGGCATTTACATTGTTGTGATATAAAATACTGCCACAATCTCGGAAATGGCGGATGCCACAAAAGAAGTTATTTGAAATAGATTGTGCGTTTTAAAGAGATCTACATTTTTGTGTAGTGCATTTTTGTCTATCGCTTCCAAATGAGGGGACTTTAGAGCCTATTCCCAGAAAATTCATGATATACATTTTATTTGTCATGTAAACATCTTTAACATATGGTATTTTAATCAAAATCGTTATAAACATATTTTGAAAAAAGTTCCATATAAAGCTTAGATAAGGGTGGAGGATTTAATTGAAAATCTTCGTTTCATATCTTTGGAAGGTACTAAAAATAAATACCAAGGAATCCTAAAACATACATTTCTGGTGAAGTCCTGATATCTAGGTTCTTACATTTTCCTCTTCTTTCCGCGTTCTTCATAGTCTCCACACATGTACAGTATGTTTTAATACTATTACCTGGTATTTTATTCATTCAATGTCCTTTCATTCAAAGTTCCAGCCTGTTTTTCCCTATTTTCCCGCCTCTTTCCGACAGTTTCGGCATTGTTTTTAATTTACCCTCTCTTTTTAAAACATTGCATCATTTACTTTAAGTGCTCATTTTACAGAATCCGTTCTTCTTCAGGTCTACATTCCAAATGCCTCGTGCTGATTTTGCTCGCTTCATCGCACTATTAAAGTTTTCGCGCTAAACAGTGCCAAACTCCACATACAGCTTTTTATTAATCTCTTCCTTAATTATTTCTGTTTGGCTTCCTGACAACACCATGGTGCATGCCAAGAACCAAAGCTGTCCACTTTCTTCGTCTCCTTATCTCGAGTTCTAAAGTGTTTCCTGTTTGATTTTCTTCGAGTAACTAAGCATAGTCTTTGTCTGTGATATTTGTATGTATATTCATCCCATTCTCTTCGTCCCGGTTGTAATTTCTCTCCATTAGCACTTTCCTTAACGATGTTTTCCTCCCCTTCTAGCACAGAGCGAATGGAACCAAAGAGAGGACGGCAATGTGCTGCAAAACGATTAGGGTGGGAACTGGCTTTTAGACTATTCATGATTATAACGATGAAGAAAAAGAAGATATTAAGTTTATGTTTAAAAATTAAGATTTCCAGATTTACTTGGACTTTCTCCGATTAAAAACGAAGGTTTCCCAGCACAAAATCAGTCATTGGTGTTCCTCGTGCTTTACCCTACGTCATATAACTTATGCCGGGTGTTCCAGAAATAATTTTACAAACTTTGGGTATGGGTTCCTCACACCAAAAGAAGGAAAAAAGTTCATATGAGCATATATCCTTGATTTTCGCGTTATTCCTGTCACAATGAAAGTGTGAGTTCAACGGCTTTCGGGGTCCAACCTCAAAACTTCATTTCTCTATGCATTCATAGAAGACGTTGACCCATTGTACTACATACGGTAGTTGGCGAAGTGTTGCCATGGAGACTTGTTTACGTTTGTCATTTGTCTGTCTTCAACGTTTCAATTGTGTACATGTAGTGAGTTAACTGCACGTGTTTCGTTCCACCATGGCTGGATATTCATTTCGTGAACAGGCAGACAGGATTTTTATGTATGGTCGCGCGAATGGTAATGGACGCGAGGCTGCACGGCTCTATCAGATGGAGTTTCCAGACCGAAGACAACCGAGTCATCCAGCCTTTGTCGCTGTTTATCGTCGCTTTGCTGATAAATGTGATAAATGCCTGGCTCCGGCACATTTTAGTATCATTGTTCGAGATGCACTGACTGGTATCTACCATGACCGATGGATAGGCAGAGGAGGACCAGCTCCATGGCCTGCACGTTCTCCCGACCTCAATCCCTGGGGGCGTCTTAAATCATTGGTTTATAGAGCAGCCATCCCGGATGCAGAAACGCTTCATCGACGTGTCATGGAAGCCTGCAAAACCACTCAACACCATCCCGGAGATTTTGACAGGGTGCGACATTCCATGATTCGACGAGTACAGGCATGCATAGAAGCAAGAGGAGGACATTTCGAGCATTTATTATGAGTTTTGTGTGTTATAAGTGTACCACTGTGTTGAACACTTCCTAACAGAAAACAAAGGATTATGGGGCATATGTTCTTATGAACTTTTTTCCTTCTTGTGGTGTAAGGAACCCTTACCCGAAGTTTGGAAAAGTATTTCTGAAACATCCTGTATACTTAAGTAAGTTTAAAGGAATCAAAGTTAGAATCCCATTCAGCTATCGCCTAGCAACCGCGCTGCTGCTGTTAGCGCCGAATTTTATTCTAGTCAGGCAAAAAGCCGTAACAACCAGGTCAAGTGTGTAACGGAGAAATGGGAAACTAAACTCTGTGTGCTGTGCTTCATATCAGAGGAGAACCCAATATCGCATCATGCACTGGGCTTACGTACCTGTAAATTTGTAACTCCAGTGAACCATGTCAAACGCTGTCGCGTGTTTGTTAAACTAAGCTTGGCTTACAAAAACTTAGCAATAAAGTTATATATTGCATCCTATTTTGAGAAAGCAAACTGTCGGCATAAAACATGTCGCAGCGTGTCTCGAAAACAACGGGTTTGTTAAAATATAGTTCACAATTAAGGTTTGTTTTCATTTGAGAGGATGTTAGTGACATTATTCAATTATTTTCTAAAGATAAGAGTAGAAGTATTCCTGGAAATACGTGTATTCTCTATGGGACATGCAACATGGGGGCGAGAATTGAACGAAATTTCATTTATTTATTTACCCTGGCAATAGAATACTACACAATAAAAAATATAGACATACAAAGTTCTAACAAGCATATTAAAATGAAGAAAAGAAAAAAATCATAGCCAAAATCCTTTTAAACGGAATACTAATATAGGTAAAATAGTAATGGTCTCATTTACTCTAAATGGTTTAATATTTAAATTTGAAATATAAATTGCTAGCTCATAAAGTAATAGTAATAAGTAAATGAAAGTTACGAGGTATTTATCATTATTTGTTTATTCTTTTAAAGAACTAGTCATGCAGTTTACAGATTAAAATTTTCTAAGTGCCTTTAAAATTATAAAACAAACATTTGAGAAAATATAACGGCTTTTGTAATAACCAATTCATTTTACACGTCATATAAAAGAAATGTTTAATGCAGCTATTTCCGGAACGGTTTATCCCCGCTAAAATTAAGTAGATAGAAAAATAAACTTTCGTAAGAATACTTTGCATATCCATTTAAAAGCGCTAGAGGATAAAGTTATGTGAATGTAACATTACAGATTTGTTTTCTTCAAATATTAGCTATAACTTCACAGTTATTGTGCTACTATACATATTCTAAATAAAAAAGAGCGTTCTATACGCGACACAGAAAGTACCTTGTGAGTATACAAGTACTATGTTCCTCCGACGAGAATGTGACTCTAAGGAATGTGTTGACATCCACAATTCTAGCGCTATCTGAGAAACATTACGGCTGAACTTTCAACATATCAAGCAAGGCTTAAGGCCCTCTTAGAAAACATGCGCTCTTGTGCTAGTAATACTGAATACAAGTGAAGATTCATAAAGCGAACGAATGAACAGAAATTACTTTGCACTTCCTTTCTTACCGGGCATTGTAAATAACGTAATAAATAACTAGAAAACACTTACATACTGCTCCAAGTGAAACACGCTGGAATACTAATTGCGCGGGGTTTTTAATGTATATAGTAAATCTATTTATGACATCATTGGAGCTGCCACGTGATACTTTCTCCCCCCTCACTCCTCCGGAGAGCAGAATACCCTGCAAACATCTTTTCGTCAAAGGCGTACAGTATGTACCTATGCGCAGTGATTAAGGACATTCTGTGAATATAGTTGAATTACAAAACTGCTCTCAGAAGAAATACATGAATACCATAATATTTTAGACAAAATGGGCATGCATATAACCTCTAATCTCTCTTAAATACACACACAAACACACGTGTCCTAAATGACTCTTTTAACTTTCTCTACTAGTATAGTAAGTAGGGGAAGTATTCTATTCCACCCAAAAATTCGATACCGAGATTTCACCGGAAATACATGTTTTGAGACCCCCTGAAACCAAAAAAAACATTTCTGGAAACATGTCTGTGTGTGAACAGTATAACTCAGAAACGAACAGTCGGATAAACACCAAACTTGGTATTTAGGTTCAGTATCTTCCAGAGATACGACACGAAGGTTTACAAGAAAATCCCCCCACCACAGATTACCCTTTACATGGAAAATGCTTTGAAAATTTTAATTTTCTCAAAAATGGCTCTAACGATTTTGATTAAAATATCATATGTTTAAGATATTTTCATGAAAAATGAAATCTATATCTCGAATTTTCTGGGAATGTCCCCAAAAGTATTCTTCATTGTGAACGACTTTTGCATAATTGGTAAACCATAAGAGATTCACAAAATTTTACTACACAAAAAATGTAGATCGCGTTAAAATACACAATTTATGTCATATACATTTTTTTTGTTGGGTGAACCATTTTCGAGATATTGCTTGTATTTCCCTTACATTTTCCAATACTTATACTTTTACTCAAATTCGTTATTCATTTTTTTGTCCTGGTAAAGCAAAGAGAATGGAATACTGCACATAGCAACCAGCTCTTAAAATATTTGACTATCGCTTAAAGCCTACCAATTCCCCTTGCATCTACAAGAAAATTAGAAATAAGATTAACATCTCGATATCTCGATTAACATGAAGCATATGGAGAATATGCGTTTGTAAAAATAGTTGTAGAAGATTAGAGAAACTCATGTGAGTGTAACACATCAGAGTTTTAATAAAGAAGATGCTTAAAAGTATTAATCTTTGAAAATATACGTCTTTAAAAGTATCATCTAGTACAAAATCAAACATATATAAATTGAATTGTATGTTACCCTCGGTCTCAGTTATTCTGGAATGACTTAAACGAACTAATAGCATACTCTTTGTTCATTCAACAAGTTGTTTTCAAGCTTTTGTGTTGACTTCCAGGTTTTACTCCCGAATTAATAAGACAATGTTAGGAGTATCAGAGTGTGAAATTGTAACGAAAGATACACCAGCACAATGGTGTACGTTTTACTTAATTATCAGCTAAGTTTACCCCTGGTTCTGTGGAGAATCTAATAACTTTGTGGTGCTCCTTTGATGGAACGCGTTGTGAATTCCTAATTGTGTGTTTTGTAAGTGCTGACACCCAAGTTAATTTCGCTTGCTGTTATTTCCCGCCAAAAATGGGGAAGCTGCGGAAATGAAGATTCGCTGCAGACGTGAGCGAATCACGGGGCGAAAGTTGCTTGATTAATTAATTTATTTTCTGTCGTCACTTGAAACACGTCTCTAGCGAAGCAGCGCCATTCATCAGGTGTCATAGGAAATGGGAGCCGCGCGAAGCGTGACGGGGATTTCTGATTCCTTGGTGGATTCTTATTCTACTCGCACAACCATCAACTTCAGAGGAACGTGGTATTCAGTACATTTGGCACAAGTAGTAATCTACGCGGTTATCGTGGTAGCTTCACATTTCGTATTGTTTTGTGGGTACTCAATGACGTCATATTCTCAGTTGATTGTTTGTGTGAGTCAACTTGCAGGTCGCGTTACTCCTCTGGTTATGTAGTATGTTCCTCTTACGAGAATATATCTGTAGGGAATGTTGAGGCAACACTGTGAATGCCAGAGTGATTGTAGTGTAAATAATATTGTATGTACAGGATTTTAGATGTTTGTTAACCATAAGTATTGTTAGGAAATGACAATAGAAGTGGGTAACAATAAACCGAGGGGGTGAGTTGTTAATCACTAAGAAGAGACAAACAAATGACGTCAGGGTAGCGTGCCTTTCTTTAGAAATGGAGGGAATATCTTCCCTAGAGCATATATGTTAGTAGTAGTGATTGGCTGACAAAACAGACGGCAATGTTGGCGCGATTTGATAACCAATAGCAGCTCTATTATAATGTTTAGGCATTTCGAGGTGAAGAAGTATATATTCTCGAGCCATAAGCATGTTTCACGCAGTTCTATGGAATCTCTCGTGAGGTGCACGGCATACAGTTTGGAAGAATCTCTCGCGAGGTACACGTCGTCAAGTTAGTTACAAAACGTGAAGTACGCGGCAACTAATACGACAGTAATTACATTCGGAAATATAACAGTTTCAGTCAGGCGTGTATAAAGATTAAATATGTGAATTATTAATTAAGTGTGAAAACAAATTATTTTATCAGTGTTATCTTTTAGCAACAACTCCTTTCCGTTTACACGTCTTGCTCAGAGATACTTGCTCGACTGAGTAATAATAGCTAGCCGGAGGGCAAAGAACCCAAAATTCAAAATAATAAAACAATAACAGGCGCCTAGCAAATAAGATAACACGAGCCATGATCACTGCGACAATGTGTTGACATCAACAATTCTATCGGTATCTGAGAAAGATTACGGATCCACTTTCAACATATCAACAAGAATAGAAAACACAAGCTCTTGTGCTAGCAGTGCTGAATGACCAGTTGCTTTTGTTTGCTTTCCTCGTCACAGATTTTAACAACGATAGCAACTATTTCTCGGGCTTGACTGTGTAGATGTTTTTAATGTAGATTAGATCTATCGTGAGCTACCGCGTGGTACTGTCCCCTTCCTCACCCTCCAGAACACCCCGCAAACGTTTTCTCATCAGAGGCCTATCGGAAACAGCATAGTAAGTATTCTTTCTGTTTTCTGTATTTGCTTTATGTCACTTTAACTACGTAGTCACGTCGCGACGGATCTGTTAGGAGGTACTTTGTGGACCGGTGTGTGGTCTCATCCCTTTACCATAACATCTTAACTCGCTACGCAACCACAGAGGCCTTAGTGCTAGGCAACTTGAGGTAGTATTTTAATACCTGAATAATTTCAATTGTTATTTATAATAAGTAAATCCAATAATAGCCGGCCTTGAAACAATATGTATGTAATAATTATTTAAATTGTATGTAACAGTCATTTCAAATGCGTATTTTTATTGTAAACATATTTTAATAATGATGCGAATACATTGCATACTCTAATGATGCAAAAACTGTGAGAATAATAAGTTTTAAGTTGCTAACAATGAGTAATAATGAGGTAATTGTGGCAATAATGTGTTTAGAGTAAATGTACTGGGCATGATTAGAACGACGATGACGTAAATCCTGTAACAGTTTTAAGTTAAATGCATAAATTTTATTGGACTAGAATTAGCCAATCATAGACTTGCAATACCGAAGCTTAAGGATTTTGACCGTTGAGCTTACTCAGTTGCTGGTGAGACTTGGTAGAGTATAGATGGGAAAATGTGTTCTCTACGGGTGAATAGTAAAAACAGATATACGCGCTATGTGTTTCTCACAGTTCTTTAAAAAGTGTAGTGGTTTATAAAAGAAGTTAATTTAAAAGTTTAATTCTGTGATGTCTACAATTATTGTCATACCGCGCCCTGCATAAGATACATGACTCTAAAGTAAGACTGACGCAGCCGAGGCAAATTCAAACAGTAATATTACGTAAGCATAAAATTAAAACCGACGCCCAAATATGTTGCAAATTACATAAAACAACTATTAATACATAAAACAATTCTTCAAGTTTATGTAAACATATATTACGCAACAACAGCAGCAAATTAACCTCTTCAAGTTACCTTCCAAGCTTGTGGCTAACAACAACAACAGTAAAACTTCAACAGTAAAATAAAACAACTACTACAAGTTAGCTCCTAACTGCGGGGCAGATTAAAGTAAATTACGTAATTTACAACGCACCAAAATTATACTTCTTCAAACTATGCCTCTGCTTCTGTGACGATCAGATGTCAACTTCGACACGTGTCTACGCAAACGTTAGTGCATAGTACTGTCTCTCTGCTTCTACACATGCCGGGTAGTTGGCCTTACGGTGCCGTCCAGTCTACCTGCTCTCATCAGTATTGCTTTAAACTCAAGGTGGAACTTTGGCTCGTAGTATTAAATATCCAATTCGGTTTTTACTTTGGCAACTGAAGAAAAACACGAAAAAATACGAAAAAAACACAGTCAGATTAATCAGGCAATGGGATTTGAACCCGGGACCTCCCAATTTCGAGCCACAGACGCTACCTCCTGAGCCATCCCTTTGGTTTACAAATATTGCTTTTATAGATTAGATTCGAAATAAATATTTTGCATTCGTTCATGACCGATTAAGTAACATCTGAAGAGAAAAATTTTGCATAGGCGCAGGCCTCGCTGTTACAAACCATTAACTCTGCATTCCTTCCGTTGATCATGTATTCGAGGAATGGCTAAGAATTGTCTAACTCTGGTATCTGTGGCTATTTTAAAATCGCAGCTCTTATCGTTTATATTTTCTGGTTTTTAGGAAATGGAAATCATAATGGTTCTACTTGTTAGAGTTACAGAACAGCATTTATTAGCAATGAGTACCCCTTATATAAATTCATTTTATGGCAGGCATTTCACGTGAAGAATGCGTGTCATCACATTATTACATTACAGTCAAGTTCACTAAACAGTATTGTGGTTATGGGAACATTTGTTAAGGAATACACAATTACGAAATCAATAGACAAACGGGCTAAATAATTCCATCGATACAATAATGTCATAAGTTTAATATAACAGCATTGATATCACACAAATTATTTGGAAACTTATGGTACCCGACGCACTTATGGTACCCGATGGCCTTCGCCCCAAGTTTACGAATCAACTTTGTATTTTAATGTTTTCTTTAAATATTATATATTTATGTTTGCCTCGGCTGCGTCAGTATTTATTTTTAGAGACATGAATTTCTTAACAAGGTGTGGTGCGGCTGAAGAATGTAGGCTTACACAGATTATAATTTGTACTTCACTCCATTTGTTAATCCTTGACACGATTTTAAATAACACTTCACTGATATAGAGAGAGCTGTGAGATTATTTATTAATTACTTGCACTTTTTAACACGTAAACTATTTTTGTCTCACACTGAATACGTATTAAACTTCTCGAGGACGCGCCTCGCGTCCGGTTAGGAACGCTGTCTGCTAGCAACTAACTTCTGAATTTGTAAATTTTGCTCCATTTCAATTTCTGATTGGCTAATTTTATTTAACTTACGCTTTTTTTTCTGTTTGTTGATTGGCTATTTATAAGCTGTCTAAAAAATTACATTATTTTTGCTCCAAGAATTACCAGTAGCATTATTAAAGTGTTACCCCATTGTTAACCCTTGTTAGCAACTTTTAACCTATTATTCTCACTGCTCCTACCTTATTAAATTACATAATACATTCACATAACATTATTGAACATGTTGAACATGTACATTATAATATAAACATTATACAACGACTGTTACATGCATTTTATATATTATATTATACACATATTGCTTTAAGGCGGGCTGTTATTATATTTTATATTATATAATTTGACTGAAATCATTTAAGTTTTAAAATGTGAGGCAGTATTTTATATCACAACACTGTGAATGCCAGAGTGATTGTAGTGTAAACTAACATTATTGTATGACAATTATTTTAGATGTTTGTTAGCCATAAGCAGTGTTAGGAAATAAGTTTACACGGCCTCACTGAAACTGACAATAGGAGTGGGTAAAATGAAGCGATGGGGTGAGTTGTTTATCACTTAGAAGAGACAAACAAATGACGTTAGGGTAGCGTGCCTTTCTTTAGAAATGGAGGGAATATCTTTCCTAGAGCATATGTGTTAGTAATTGTGATTGGATGGCAAAATAGACGCTAATGTTGGCGCGATTTATTAACCAACAGCAGCTCTATTATAATGTTTAGGGATATCGGGGTGAGGAGGTATAAATTCTTGAGCCAAAAGCAAGTATCGCGCAGTTCTAAGAAATCATTAACGAGGTACACAACACGCAGTTCTCAGCAATCTCTCGCGAGGTACACATTACGCAGTTCTACAGAATCATTCACGAGTTAGGCATCACGTAGTTCTCAGTAATCTCTCGCGAGATACACAATGCGCAGTTCTAAGGAAGCATTCACGAGGTACACATCACGCAGTTCTACAGAATCATTCACGAGGTAAACGTCGCGCAGTTCTACAGAATCTCTCGCGAGGTGCACATTACGCAATTTTACAGAATCTCTCGCGTTTTAAAGTTAGTTACAAAATGTGAAGTAGGTACGCGACAACTATTAGGATAGTAATTACATTCGGAAATATAACAGTTTCAGTCAGGCGTGTATCAAGATTAAAGATGTGAAATTAATTGTGACGGCAATAAAAGTGTGAAAATAAATTCTTTTATCTGTGTTATCTTTTAGTAACAACTCCTTTCCGTTTACACGCCCTGCTCAGAGATATTTGCTCTACTGAGTAATAATAGCTAGTCGGAGGACAAAGAACCTAAAATTCTAAAATAGTAAAACAATAACAGGGGCTCAGCAAATAAGATAACACGAACAGATTACTGCGACAAAACACAGCCTCAATTTGACAGAGAGATGAACAGGAATTCCAGTACAAATGGGTAATAACTATTACCAGCAGAGCGCAGCAATTTCATGTTTAAATTCAAATCCTAGTAGTCAGGGGAGAGAGCTGAATTCAGTCGTTTTTCAGCTGAGGATGGCAAAGCAGTATCTTTCAAAGCAAGAAAATCCAAGTGCATATGTGATATGACTAAAAACTAACCGACTCAACTTATTTTATACATACGAATATATTTAATTTCTTTATATGAAGCTTTTCCTTTGCATATGTCTCCGCTAATAAACTAACTTGTAACACTAAGGATACATACCACAACAGGTTTAAAATATTCGCAATATCTACGTAAGCAAGCAAATTATTTTGAGCACTGCCTGTTTTATTGGTTTTCTTTTGAAGGTAAATGTTCCATCTAGATATAAAGAGGGATCGCAAGCAAATCTCTAAAAATGTTTACGAGCACCCGAATTTTAGAAGTAATAATAATCCTAAAGTCCTTAATAAAATCTTGAGTCAGACTTTATGACCCTAAAAGATTTGATATTTTACACAAAGAATATTTACTTTCTCTACTACGTATAGTAAGTAGGGGAAGTATTGTATTCCACCCAAAAATTCGATACCGAGATTTCACCGGAAATACATGTTTAGAGACCCACTGAATCCAATAAAAGCTTTTTTGGAAACATGTCCGTGTGTGTGTTGGTCTGTGTGTCTGTGAACAGCATAACTCAGAAATGAACAGTCGGATAAACACCAAACTTGGTATTTAGGTTCAGTATCTTCCAGAGAGGCGACACGAAGGTTTTCAAGAAAATCCCCCTACCCCAGGATACCCTTTACATGGAACATTTTTCGAAAATTTTAATTTTCTCAAAAACGGCTCTAACGATTTTGATTAAAATATCATATGTTTAAGGTATTTTCATGACAAATGAATTTTCTGGGAATGTCTCCAAAAGTATTGTTCATTGTGAACGACTTTTGCATAACTGGTAAACCATAAGAGATAGACACAATTTTACTACACAAAAAATGTAGATCGCGTTAAAATACACAATTTATGTCATATACATTTTTTTGTTGAATGAACCATTTTCGAGATATTGCTTGTTATTCTCTTAAATTTTTCAATACTTATTTTCTCAAATGGGAATTCGTTATTCATTTTATTGTCTTGGATATGCAAAGAGTATTAATCTGTGGCAAAGGGAATGGTACTGCACCTAGCAACCAGCTATTAAGAGATATGTATATGCTTAAAGGCTACTGTATTTCTATATTTCCCTTGTAAATATATATTCCCCTTACATCTACAAGAAAATTATCAATAAGATTAACATCTCGTATAAGCGTTTGTAAAAGAGTATAGAAAGTCATGTGAGTGTAACACATCAGATTTTTTTGTAAATCTGCAGGCAAAGCGATTCCGTTGTTCTTCGGAATTATGTATCTTAGCTGTAGGAGACTTGAAGCAGTTTGTACACGGAAAAGTTCCCGTAAAAGTTAGCTTTTTGATGGCAATATCCAGTACTCGGCAGTTCCTTCAAGAGAAAATGCCTTTAACAAAAGCGACGAGAATAGATAGTGGCCGAGAGGCTATTGAAATTTCCCCGACAAGAAGAGCAGTGGTATTCAGGAAGGAAAAAGCGCCGGATTACTTTGTTCAGCGGAAGGGAAGGCTCTCATTGTGTCCACTACGTCTAGATAGACACAAAGCTAAAAGTGAGAATATCGAAATGGGATTCGGTTCGAAAGAGAAGCCATTTATGTAATCCAACCCCGGTAATGGACGGGACTCTCTGGTTAATAACATGTTGTGATCCCAGTGGGTTTACCAAGCAAAATCCACCACTTTAGCCTCAATGGTTATCCTACTCTTCAGGTCATCAAGCTGAGCGAGCGAAGCACCGATTGCTTCTTTCTCTTTGGTTCCGACCTCAACTGTAATCCGAATTCTATAATCGATGTGTCAGCAATCAAATTTTAATTAATCAAGAGTTGATAATGCATATTCAATTAATATGGTAAAATAATTGACTTCCACCGAAATCAATGCAGTATCTGAAACAGGAGTTGAATATCAGACAGTATCAATTTAAACCTGCTTCGGTTTTGAGGTTCTTCTTTTTTACTTTCTCTACTACGTATAGTAAGTAGGGGAAGTATTTTATTCCACCCAAAAATTCGATACAGAGATTTCACCGGAAATACATGTTTGGAGACCCCCCTGAATCCAAAAAAATCATTTTTGGAAACATGTCCGTGTGTGTGCCTGTGAACAGCATAACTCAGAAACGAACAGTCGAATAAACACCAAACTTGGTATTTAGGTTCAGTATCTTCCAGAGATGCGACACGAAGGTTTTCAAGAAAATCCCCCCACCCCAGATTACCCTATACATGGAACATTTTTCGAAAATTTTAATTTTCTCAAAAATGGCTCGATTAAAATATCATATGTTTAAGATATTTTTATGACAAATGAAATGTATATCTTGAATTTTCTGGGAATGTCTCCAAAAGTATTCTTCATTGTGAACCACTTTTGCATAACTGCTAAACCATAAGAGACAGACAACATTTTAGTAGACAAAAAATGTAGATCACGTTAAAACACACAATTTATGTCATATACATTTTTGTTGTTGAGTGAACCATTTTCGAGATATTGGTTGTTACTTATACTTTTTCTAAAATTCGTTATTTATTTTTTTTGTCCTGGTAATGCAAAGAGAATGGAATACTCCACATAGCAACCAGCTCTTAAAATATTTGACTATCGCTTAAAGCCTATCTCGATTAACATGAAGCATATGGAGAATAAGCGTTTGTAAAAATAGTTTGTTCACAATCCAAAGCCTTGAGTCGTTAGTTTGTCTAGGAGCAAGCAAACCCTTAGTTCGCAGCATATCCATAATTGACTAGTCCAATGCCTGATATGTCTGTGAAGAAGCAGAAAATGAAATGTAAGAATGAAAGGGATAATAGTGACCGAGGAAAACCGCGAAAAAAAGCCTTCGGTCAGATTTGTCGGCCGGGCGTTTAACAACGGGACCTCCAGAATGGGGGCCATAATTGTTACTGCTTGAACCATTCAGCTCGGTCTACATGTTTTCAAAATATCTTATTCTCTGATTATTCTACATAATATGTGCTTTAATGCACACCTTCACATCAATACGACTTTTATAATAGGACACAAAATTTTTGTATTGCTTCGTCGTAGAACTATGTTACATGCGATGAAAGTCATGTCTGTAATGGAAAGGTCCCTATATTGAACCACTTACGCCTAAATAATAAATAATAATTATAATTTCAAATCAAAATTTTCAGAAACACAAGTGTTTAGGTGACAAATCCTTGCGCTATCAATATCCTCAACACAATTTAAAGTTAATACAATTATCAATTAAATAAGATTTAAAAAGCGAGATGGTGTCTTAAAATGCACCACATTAAGTTTAAAAGTATTCTAATTAATACAAAATACGCATATTTTGTACATTCAAAACAAATATGCAATCAACAACAAAAGTAGAGTCCAAAATTGTGATAAGAATAGCAATTTCCTTGAACATTTTGAATTTTTATATAATCAAAATCTTATATTGGTTTTTGAAATAAGTATTAGTTGCAAATATATAATTTTTACTAATTTTTACTCTCATACAAAAGAATTCGAACCTTTAATAACGGATATCTCAAAAGAAAACTCTTATTTTAAGTAAATTGCGTTTTAAAGAGATCTACATTTTCTGTGTGGTACGTTTTTGTGTATCACTTAACGTTTACAAGTTATAGAAGTTTATACAAAATTCCTTCCGAATAAAGAGGACTTTCTAGGCTTTTCCCAGTAAGTTCAAGATGTACATTTTATTTTTCATATAATTATCTTTAATATATGGTATTTTAATCAAAATTGTTATGCAATTTTTTAGAAAATAAAAATCTTCGAGAAATGTTCCATGTAAAGTGTGGTTGGGGGTGGGGGATTTTCTTTGAAATATTTGTGTCACATCCTTGAAAGGTACTAAACTAAAATATCAAGTTTGGTATTTATCTGACTTCTCGTTTCTCAGCTATGCTTTTCACAGACTTTTCCGAAAGTGCTTTATTTGTATCCAGGGCGCCTCAAAACATGTATTTCCGGTGAAATCTTGGTATCGAATTTTTTAGTGGAATGCAATACTTCCCCTACTTAGTAGAGAAAGTATTGTAATGTTCTGTGTAATCAAATGAACTCAAAACCATACTAGGATATCAGAATAGAAAAAAAGTTCATAAATTAGAATTTAATTTTTTATTTGCAACTGGACCATTAAAGATCCATAAAACAAATATGCGTTACCAAATAATATAATTCAAAGTTACTTTAAGATTAAAAGGTTCATTAACTTTCATGTTGGGTTTATAATATTAGGGGAAAGGTCCCTAATTTGAACCGCCTCTTAAATTGAACCGCTCCGATATTTTCCAAGCTGTTCGACAGATGGCCCATAATCCTAGCAGAAGCGTGGCGTGTACAGCTATGAATGCTTGGAGTTGTTGACTTTGCATTCTGTGGTTTCAGTTGTATAAAGTGTTGTGTGTTTTTGGTGTTTCAGAAGTAATATTTGACTCGTCTAGCTAAGCTTATACGACCAATTAGGCAAGTTTGAGAAGATCTATATATATATATATATATATATATTACATGTTATGAAGTGTTTATTTAGCAATAATATTCATGCATACGTTTTTTCAAGCAGCGTCTCTCCTTGTCACATAGATGCTAAATCTTCCAAAATGGCGTGGCTCGTAATTTGAACCACTGTTTGAACCCTATATTGAACTGGTCCAATTTAGGAAACGTATTGAAGTTCTAGGATTGCTCAGCTGCGAATAGTATATCGTGTGAATAAATATCCATATAATATGCTAAGTTAAAACAAAATCATGTTAAAGCAGTGGATATATGTGAATTGTAAATTGTCTGAAATGATGGACATGATCCAGTGTATGAGTTGTAGGAGATGGCTTCAACAAAAGTGTGCAAAGGTTAGTGCCAAGAAGAAAGTGTTTTATTGTGAAGACTTTGTATAATTGAACGCTTTTGTATCAGAGTAAAAATTAGTAAAAACTCTATATTTGCAAATAATACCTATTCCAAAACCAAGTCATTGTCAACATATAAAAATTCAAAATGTTCAAGGAAATTGCTATTCTTATCATAATATTGGACTCTACTTTTGTTACTGATAGCATATTTGTTTTGAATGTACAATAAAATATGTGTATTTTGTATTAATAAAAATACTTTTAAACTTAAAAACTTCGATTTAAGACACGGGTGGTTCAATTTAAGGACCACATTCCTAATTTGAACCGATTTACACCATCTCACTTTTTAAATGTTATTTAATTGGTAATTGTATTAATTTTAAATTCTATTGAGGATATTTATAGAGCAAGGATTTGTCACTTTAACGCTTGTATTTCTGAAAATTTTGATTTGAAATTATAAATCAGTGATTTTTCAGTTTCATTTTCTCTTCTACTTATCTCTAGTAGGTAAAGTACATTCCACCCAAGAATTGGATTTGGAGTTTCTTTGGAAATACATGTTTCAAGCCCTGGATATGAATAAGTCTTTTTAGAGAAGGGTCCAGCTATGTATTTCAAGCCGTCTGTTTGAATTTCAAACGTGATACCTAGTAGATAAAGTTCAGATCTAATTTTAAATATAAAAGTTTTAAAATCCTGTGGTGCTGCGTGCATATTTATATGTTCCAAAACGTGCACCTCTTGTCAAATCTCTATATTGAGTTCCCCTATGCCATGGTTGAGATGTGGGGAGAGTAGAGAATATAATGGGGTTAATGAAAGTAATAAAGTCACCATTTGATGTGTAGAATGCCACATGCGCGGGCTCCGGGAAATGCAGCTTCTATTTAATAAAGTTGGCAGTCTCTATCGCCCTTCGTCCTCTGCTTGTATGGACATGACGAATATCATTTCGGCCTGTTGCTAAACCCCAGGTCACAAGTTGTATACTGCCCATGTATAACAACTGCACGTAGATAATTGGACATGGCGCCAGATTAATGATGGATATGTGTTTTGTACAGTAATCTACAACTGTCACTCCGAGTGACACTAAATACTCCAGTCGCTCCTTCACGTTCCGACGGTTACGTCATTTTTTATTCACAGCAGCGCCGCTTTTGCTTAAACAAGTGGTAGCCGCTGCGAGCTTTCGGGGAACTTTGATGAGACTATAAGCCTGAAAGATTTCCCCTTTTATTACAGTTATGTCGGAAATTAGAATTTCTTTATTTACACTGACACTACCACTTTAAATCAACTTCATTACGCACTACAAACAGAATTACAAATATGAATACAAATACGATCTTGGTGCGATAATAATTACAATATATAAAAGCATCCATATGGAATTTAAAATTCCCACTTGCTTTTGTAAGTATCCTTTTACAATTAATATCAAATATACTCCTTTTTGTGATTGCTGTAATAGCTATGTAGAAGATTATGATCACTAATGCTTGGAACTTGGGGCCTGGTGTGCCTTGCGGTGAACTGAGACTACAGGTATAACGTAAGCAAAGCTAACACAGCGTGTACTCAGTGGCAGTATAAGTCCATCACGATATGATTGCGTTCGTCAGAGGCGTAGCTAGGAATGGGTTTTGGGGTTAGAAGCTCCCTTGCTAAAATAAATGTAAAGGTTAGTAGTAAAATAGCTTCGTTAAAATAATAGCATCATTTTAGCTTGGCGAGAACAAGATACTTGCTAATCTATCGTAGTAGCGCTGTAGAAAATATCACCAAAGATAACAGCACCTATTTTAGATGGTGTGGGTACAAACATGTTAAGATATCAGGGGTAGGTTTTCACTCCGGTGCTAAATTTGAGTTGTTTTCAAATGAGTGCAATATCTCCCAATTTAGACCATAACTAGAAATCCTATTTTATGATGAAATAAAATAGCCTCTAGCGGTAATATATATAATACTTCACAGTGGTCATTAATTCAAATTGCTGCGCTTTAATCTGTGAATATAAAATCGATTTATTTAAATATTTCAACTCAGGATTAATTCTCAGGAAATTTGAATTGATACAAATTGTTTAAAAATGGATCCCAACACATAACGCCCCTTAATACTTTTCTGACTACACCAGACAGCAGGCTATTCATTGTGCAACTGTACATTCCCAGTATCCCAGCCACTCCCCTCTGATATCAAACCTTGACGACGTTACGCATTGTCAACAAAACAGTGGCGCTCTTCTTCAAACACACGCATATCTGATTAACTTATACCTCTATGTTGGTAGGACGTGTTTATTGAATACCGGTCGCTTAAGCACACAAGGTTCCACTTCCGAGCCTTTATGATCACATATTCTTTGCACACAAGAAGAGGTTGTCAGCTACACATTTCCAGGATCAGATAGCGGTGTCAAACTTTATTTTATACGAGGGCTGATCAATAAAGCCTGAGACTTTTTTCTGTAGTTTGCTTGATAGTTTTATGTCTCTACCACGAATACTTGAAAAGAGCATGGTTTTATGTATAATATCCATAAGAGACAGCACTATCGTAACGGTAGGTTGGTAGTAATGCTGTATATTGTTGACCCTACTTGAGTTTCGCATACCACAAAATGGAGGTGACACGAGAGGAGCAATACACGCAATAAAATTTTATTTTCGTTTAAATCATACAGCCTTGAAACTTTCGAAAAGCTGAAGCAAGCATACGGTGAAGGTGTTTAGGTGGTTCAAGGACTTCAAAGAAGGGCGAGTCCTCTGTGCTAAGCAAGGTGGGCCTGATGTTTCGGAATGGAATGATTTACCAGCATGCAGTCCCCCCCCCTCACACTACTGTTACAGCAGCTACTACACGTCAGTATTGGCTACACTGAGGAAGCACATTACAAGGAAACGTCCAAAACATCATCGGAATGGGTGGCGACTTCATCACGACAACGCGCGGCCTCACGTCGCAAATCAAGTCCAGGAATTTTTGGCTAAATTCAACATTACCTGTGCGCCGCATCCGCCCTAAAGCCCCGGTCTTACACCCTGTGATTTCTTTTTATTCCCATTACTAAAGGCAAAGCTCCGGGGCATTCGATTTGAGAGCACTGAAGCAGTGCTAAAGAAAGGTGAGGCGATTCTCAAAGACCTGACAAAGAATGGCCTGCACCATGTGTTCGAGGACTGGCAGAGACGTATAAAAAATGCATTCAGTTAGGAGGGGACTACTTTGAAAAAGATCATGTTAACATTGTAATGGAGTAATAAATATCTGTGAAAAAAAATCAGTCTCAGTCTTTATTGATCAGCCCTCGTATTTTTCAGCGTGTGATATAATAGGGTTTCTATTAAAATTTGTCTGCATGTAACACTGGACATTGACTTATTTACGTTCTAATAGTCAACACATAAAAGAAAAACTGCAATATTTAAAGTGGAAAGTTCAGTTGTTTACCACCATTACAATATTTTATATTGTTCGAACTGCTTTCATAGTACCGCATTTTGGGACACCCGTTCTAGAGAGAGGCCACAGAAACAATTTTATCATATCAATGACGTCACGAGTAGGCCCATTGACGCAAACATTTGTTTTCGACCATAATTCAGTTTATATTCCGTTGAACACATTTCGGAAACAACAGTACAAAAATGTATTGTATAACTTAATGAGATCTATACGTTCCGTATAAGTTTTTACCAAGCTCTTATGGTATGGTAGTTATATAATGAATGAAGAGGACTTCATAGGCTATTTAAAAATTTAATCCTTTTACTACTTTCGAAATATTATCTGTTGTAACTATACAGAGTGAATCAGAACTCTAACGACAACTTCCACAAATTATTCATGGATATTTTCTGAGTGTTTTGATATCAGAAACCCGTGCTTTCCGTCGGCTCATTACCGAGTAATTTTATTGTCTTAATTTAGTAATAACTTAACCACCTTTGCATCTTTTTACTCGGTATATTGTTTCCAAATAAAATACAAACTTTGATTGCTGCAGAACGTGTTCACATTATGGTTCGTCACCAACTAGTTCACTACTCATCACCTCCTGAGAGTTGAATTTATTTATTTTTAAAGACAGATAACCAAACATCATAAAATGACATAAACAAACCAAACTACATTGTTTAAAGTAATTGTTCAAAATGTCGACCACTGGCTTTACCGTACTGTGGATCGTAGCTAGAGTATAAAAATACGTGTGTGTTTCTAAAGAGATCTTTCGTGGTGGGCCCTCTATATTATCCTGAGTAGTTACACACTAGCAACAAAGTACCAATGTAGCTTTGCAAAACCAAGGAAGGCAAGGATTAATATTTGTACAAAAAATCTGATGTGTTACACTCACATGACTTTCTCTACTCTTGTACAAACTATTTTTACAAACGCTTATTCTCCATATGCTTCATGTTAATCGAGGTGTTAAACTTATTGCTAATTTTCTTGTAGATGCAAGGGGAATTGGTAGGCTTTAAGCGATAGTCAAATATTTTAAGAGCTGGTTGCTATGTGGCGCATTCCATTCTCTTTGCATATCCAGGACATAAAAAAATGAATAACGAATTCCCATTTGAGAAAAAGTATTGGAAAGTTTAAGGAAAAGCAAGCAATATCTCAAAAATGGTTCACCCAACAAAAAAATGTATATGACATAAATTGTGTATTTTAACACGATCTACATTTTTTGTGTAGTAAAATTTTGTCTATCTCTTATGGTTTACCAGTTATGCAAAAGTCGTTCACAATGAAGTATACTTTTGGAGACATTCCCAGGAAATTCAAGATATACATTTTATTTGTAATGAAAATATCTTAAACATATGATATTTTAATCAAAATCGTTAGGGCCATTTTTGAGAAAATTAAATTTTTCTAATAATGTTCCATGTAAAGGGTAGTTTGGGGTTGGAGGATTTTCTTAAAAACCTCCGTGTCGCATCTCTGGAAGATACTAAACCTAAATACCAAGTTTGGTGTTTATCCGACTTTTCGTTTCTGAGTTATGCTGTTCACAGACACACACACGTACATGTTTCCAAAAATGTTTTTTCTGGATTCAGGGGGCCTCAAAACATATAGTTCCGGTGAAATCTCGGTATCGATTTGTGGGTGGAATACAATACTTCCCCTACTACTATACATAGTAGAGAAAGTAAAAAAGCTAAATTCATTTTTAGCTGAACAACGATTAAATACAAATGTATTTTGAATTTTCACTGAAATTACAGCAGCTAACCAAAATACAAGATTCAAGTCTCTCCTTGTTTCTTTTGTCTTTCTTGCACAATTCAGTTTTACACTGTATGTACATAAAGTATTTTAATAGTAACTCGCTGTAAACCTTTCGCACGCTAAGGGCATACTACACGACTTGTAACATACATTTAGAACTTTACTGACAAAAGAGCAACATTTTAAACTATGCCGAAAACGTGTAGCTTTCCAAAGCTCCGAACTATGCTGATCGAGTCTCAACTAAGCTTCTTCTCTTCGTCAGTCGCTACCTAGCCGTAAGCCTGCGGAGGAAGCCACGTGACCAGCTCCTTCATCTTCCAGAGCACCATTTGGCGAGTTATCTGGTTGCCCTCTATAGTGGCTGTTGGAAACTAGTTGCAGGGCTCAGCCCGGGAGTCACTGCGCTGCCTACTCCAACTTGCAAGCGATCACGTCGTAAAGTAGAGCATGAAGGCGAAATATACGTTTATCGCCTCCCGCTGGCAAGATGACCATCGAAAGATAGGAGGGGAATCCAACATAGCTCAGTGATCACAAAGCAATTCATGGACAGTCGCACATGCTCCAGCAACTCAGAAGATTAGCGGACATGGTCAGGACTTCAACAATCCTAGCAGTAAATCTACATTATTTCGACAGGAATCACGTAAATTGGGCTGTTCACATTAACCCTGAAGAAGAAGTCGATGGGTATCAGATCTGTTCCTTGCCTGAGCAATTCATTAAGGTATTCCCTAACATTCATTGTAAAGTGTGCATGCGCCCCATCATGTTGAAACCACATATGCCTGCAAATTATCAACGGCACATCTTCCACGAAATCTGGGAAAGCATGTTGGAGGAGCATTCTGTAGACTATTCCATTCTGTCTGTGGGTTTGTACATAAGGCCCAATAAGCTGCAGATGTTGTGTGATGAGTTTGCCGTAGCTGCGGGCACAACTGGTGCCGCTCTTCCATTGCATTGAGTGAAACCGTAGTTCATCATTTAATTCTGCATACCCTATCACAAAGTGATGTACTACATTAAAAAAATCTGATGTGTTACACTCACATGACTTTCTCTACTCTTGTACAATCTATTTTTACAAACACCTATTCTCCAGATGCTTCATGTTAATCGAGATATCGAGATGTTAATCTTATTGGTAGTTTTCTTGTAGGTAAAGGGGAATATGGTAGCTTTTAAGCCATAGTCAAATATTTTAACGCTGGTTGCTATGTGGTGCATTCCATTCTCTTTGCATGTCAGGACATAAAAAAAATGAATAACGAATTTGGTAAAAAGTATAAGTATTGGAAAATTTAAGGAAATAACAAGCAATATCTCGAAAACGGTTCACTCAACAAAAGAAATCTATATGACATAAGTTGTGTATTTTAACGCGTTCTACATTTTTTGTGTAGTAAAATTTTGTCTATCTCTTATGGTTTACCAGTTATGCAAAAGTCGTTCACAATGAAGAATACTTTTGGAGAATTCCCAGGAAATTCAAGATATACATTTCATTTCTCATGACAATATCTTAAACATATGATATTTTCATCAAAATCGTTAGAGCCATTTTTGAGAAAATTAAAATTTTCGAGAAATGTTCCATGTAAAGGGTAGTCTGAGGTGGGGGGATTTTCTTGAAAACCTTCGTGTCGCATCTCTGGAAGATACTGAACCTAAATACCAAGTTTGGTGTTT
Organism: Deroplatys truncata; assembly: GCA_030765065.1. Classification (NCBI taxonomy): domain Eukaryota; kingdom Metazoa; phylum Arthropoda; class Insecta; order Mantodea; family Mantidae; genus Deroplatys; species Deroplatys truncata. The sequence continues at coordinate 142,664,495 of CM060985.1, read as the reverse complement.
ATCCGACTGTTCGTTTTTGAGTTATGCTGTTCACAGACACACAGACACACACACACACACACACACACACACACAGACACACACACGGACATGTTTCCAAAAATGATTTTTTTGGATTCAGGGGGTCTCAAAACATGTATTTCCGGTGAAATCTTGGTATCGAATTTTTGGGTGGAATACAATACTTCCCCTACTTACTATACGCAGTAGAGAAAGTAAAAAGCTGAGACAGAACTCAGCAGGTGTAGAAGCCTGGTGTTGGACCGCACTGAACACACGCTCTATTACAGTAGCGAAAGGTTGTGTTTTGTTTGGAAACAATCATATTCCAGTAAACAGATACAAAGGTGATTGAGTTATAACAATACGAAAACAATTAAATTACTCGGTAATGAACCACCGGGGCCAATGAGTTCCATATCATTCGGAAAACAACCCTGAAAGCTTGTAGATAGAGTTCTGATTAATCCTGCATATAACTGCCAGACTGAAATACAATACTTTAGAATGGTATGTGCCCTTGTCTTACTCTGACGAACTTTTTTACTAAACATTTAACTGTTTTCTTAACTTCCAACGTATAACCTCATCCTTGCAGATATTTTATTGGTTTAAGTTTAAGCGTATAAAAGCATGCTTTATTTGAAAACCTTATGAAATTTAACAATCCTTTTTTCACTCCTAATTTGACGTTTGTATGATCGGTCTGATACAGCAATAAATTAGGAAACCATGTTGTGTGCTGTACATTTTATGACCAGTGAAACTTTTGGCCATTTCCTCTATGGCCACTGAGTGTGTTATTCGTCTCCCCATCCTTTTTTGTTGCCATTTCACAAAGAAGTCCACGCGCGGCTAATGAAATGACAGTAGCGAAGCGGTTTGTTATCGTATTAGTAACGCCGAGTTAGCGAGGGGTGTGTTTTCACCAATAACATTAAGCTTTGCGCTTCACTTGTCTATTTATTCTGTATAGCAGCGGTGCCAACATAAAAAAGAAAGATTGCTTGTTTTCGGGAGTATCAATACGGAATAACAAACCGCGTAAAGCTATACGTTTTTTTGGTTAATGTAAACGTGTTAGTGTATCACTGCGAACTTTTCACTCGTATAAGGATATCAAATGAAGATCTACTATCATTTTTGTTTCATTGAGGGCACGTTTTCTCCGAGGCTATCAGTGATAGTAATATTAAAAGTTTACATGCAATAGATATACATTTTAAAGGACCTTCTTTTTGATAATAGCCTTAAAATTAAGCTTCAGTATTTAAAAATCGTTGCTATACAGGAAAATCTTGGTAATTCACGTATTTTGAAAAATGTATCGCATAAGGATATATTGTCAGTTTGATTAACTCCACTCCAATATATTCAAATTTGAGGCATAAACGTGCATATAAAACGTTGACTGAGGGTCAATTTTGTACAACCTTAGTTCATCAGAAGTTCACAAGCATTCTCTTTTGTATATTCCCATAATGCATATTCTAATACTTCTAATTGTTTAAGGAAAATTTGGAATAATAAGTAAGAATAGTTAAAATGATAATTTAAGAACCTTATGATAAAATATAAATCCTCACAATGTTTTCTATGTCTATTGTAAAACTTTTAAAAATCTAGTTAGCCTGATATGCTAATTAGGTTGACAATATATGTTAATGTTTGTGATACTCTTGGATGCATTTAAGTATTGTGTAGTCTCTATTGCTTAAATATCTCACATCCCAAACTGCACTTATCAAATTATGTAACTCCTAATGTTTAAATATCTAAGATTGCAAACTGCACTTAACAAATTGGATATTTCCTAATGTTTAAATATCTAAGATTACAAACTGCACTTAACAAATTGTGTAATCCCTAGTTTTTAAATATCTCAGATTCCTAACTGCACTTATCAAGTTGCATAACCCCTAGTGTTTAAATATCCCTGATTCCTAACTTCACTTATCAAGTTGCATAACCCCTAGTGTTTAAATATCTCAGATTCCTAACTACACTTATTAAATTGTGTAATCCCTAGTGTTTAAATATCTCAGATTCCTAACTTCACTTATCAAGTTGTGTAATACCTAGTGTTTAAATATCTCAAATTCCTAACTTCACTTATCAAGTTGCATAACCCCTAGTGTTTAAATATCTCAAATTCCTAACTACACTTATTAAATTGTGTAATCCCTAGTGTTTAAATATCTCAGATTCCTAACTTCACTTATCAAGTTGCATAACCCCTAGTGTTTAAATATCTCAAATTCCTAACTACACTTATTAAATTGTGTAATCCCTAGTGTTTAAATATCTCAGATTCCTAACTTCACTTATCAAGTTGTGTAATACCTAGTGTTTAAATATCTCAAATTCCTAACTTCACTTATCAAGTTGCATAACCCCTAGTGTTTAAATATCTCAAATTCCTAACTACACTTATTAAATTGTGTAATCCCTAGTGTTTAAATATCTCAGATTCCTAACTTCACTTATCAAGTTGCATAACCCCTAGTGTTTAAATATCTCAAATTCCTAACTACACTTATTAAATTGTGTAATCCCTAGTGTTTAAATATCTCAGATTCCTAACTTCACTTATCAAGTTGTGTAATACCTAGTGTTTAAATATCTCAAATTCCTAACTACACTTATTAAATTGTGTAATCCCTAGTGTTTAAATATCTCAGATTCCTAACTGCGCTTATCAGGTTGTGTAATACCTAGTGTTTAAATATCTCAAATTCCTAACTACACTTATTAAATTGTGTAATCCCTAGTGTTTAAATATCTCAGATTCCTAACTACACTTATTAAATTGTGTAATACCTAGTGTTTAAATATCTCAGATTCCTAACTACACTTATTAAATTGTGTAATACCTAGTGTTTAAATATCTCAGATTCCTAACTACACTTATTAAATTGTGTAATACCTAGTGTTTAAATATCTCAGATTCCTAACTACACTTATCAGGTTGTGTAATACCTAGTGTTTAAATATCTCAGATTCCTAACTACACTTATTAAATTGTGTAATACCTAGTGTTTAAATATCTCAGATTCCTAACTACACTTATTAAATTGTGTAATACCTAGTGTTTAAATATCTCAAATTCCTAACTACACTTATCAGGTTGTGTAATACCTAGTGTTTAAATATCTCAGATTCCTAACTACACTTATTAAATTGTGTAATACCTAGTGTTTAAATATCTCAGATTCCTAACTACACTTATTAAATTGTGTAATACCTAGTGTTTAAATATCTCAGATTCCTAACTACACTTATTAAATTGTGTAATACCTAGTGTTTAAATATCTCAGATTCCTAACTACACTTATTAAATTGTGTAATACCTAGTGTTTAAATATCTCAGATTCCTAACTACACTTATTAAATTGTGTAATACCTAGTGTTTAAATATCTCAGATTCCTAACTACACTTATTAAATTGTGTAATACCTAGTGTTTAAATATCTCAAATTCCTAACTACACTTATCAGGTTGTGTAATACCTAGTGTTTAAATATCTCAGATTCCTAACTACACTTATTAAATTGTGTAATACCTAGTGTTTAAATATCTCAGATTCCTAACTACACTTATTAAATTGTGTAATACCTAGTGTTTAAATATCTCAGATTCCTAACTACACTTATTAAATTGTGTAATACCTAGTGTTTAAATATCTCAGATTCCTAACTACACTTATTAAATTGTGTAATACCTAGTGTTTAAATATCTCAGATTCCTAACTACACTTATCAGGTTGTGTAATACCTAGTGTTTAAATATCTCAGATTCCTAACTACACTTATCAGGTTGTGTAATACCTAGTGTTTAAATATCTCAGATTCCTAACTGCGCTTATCAGGTTGTGTAATACCTAGTGTTTAAATATCTCAAATTCCTAACTACACTTATCAGGTTGTGTAATACCTAGTGTTTAAATATCTCAGATTCCTAACTACACTTATCAGGTTGTGTAATACCTAGTGTTTAAATATCTCAGATTCCTAACTACACTTATCAGGTTGTGTAATACCTAGTGTTTAAATATCTCAGATTCCTAACTGCGCTTATCAGGTTGTGTAATACCTAGTGTTTAAATATCTCAAATTCCTAACTACACTTATTAAATTGTGTAATCCCTAGTGTTTAAATATCTCAGATTCCTAACTACACTTATCAGGTTGTGTAATACCTAGTGTTTAAATATCTCAAATTCCTAACTACACTTATTAAATTGTGTAATCCCTAGTGTTTAAATATCTCAGATTCCTAACTGCGCTTATCAGGTTGTGTAATACCTAGTGTTTAAATATCTCAAATTCCTAACTACACTTATTAAATTGTGTAATCCCTAGTGTTTAAATATCTCAGATTCCTAACTGCGCTTATCAGGTTGTGTAATACCTAGTGTTTAAATATCTCAAATTCCTAACTACACTTATTAAATTGTGTAATCCCTAGTGTTTAAATATCTCAGATTCCTAACTACACTTATTAAATTGTGTAATACCTAGTGTTTAAATATATCAGATTCCTAACTACACTTATTAAATTGTGTAATACCTAGTGTTTAAATATCTCAGATTCCTAACTACACTTATTAAATTGTGTAATACCTAGTGTTTAAATATCTCAGATTCCTAACTACACTTATCAGGTTGTGTAATACCTAGTGTTTAAATATCTCAAATTCCTAACTACACTTATTAAATTGTGTAATCCCTAGTGTTTAAATATCTCAGATTCCTAACTGCGCTTATCAGGTTGTGTAATACCTAGTGTTTAAATATCTCAAATTCCTAACTGCGCTTATCAGGTTGTGTAATACCTAGTGTTTAAATATCTCAAATTCCTAACTGCGCTTATCAGGTTGTGTAATACCTAGTGTTTAAATATCTCAAATTCCTAACTGCGCTTATCAGGTTGTGTAATACCTAGTGTTTAAATATCTCAAATTCCTAACTGCGCTTATCAGGTTGTGTAATACCTAGTGTTTAAATATCTCAAATTCCTAACTGCGCTTATCAGGTTGTGTAATACCTAGTGTTTAAATATCTCAAATTCCTAACTGCGCTTATCAGGTTGTGTAATACCTAGTGTTTAAATATCTCAAATTCCTAACTGCGCTTATCAGGTTGTGTAATACCTAGTGTTTAAATATCTCAAATTCCTAACTGCGCTTATCAGGTTGTGTAATACCTAGTGTTTAAATATCTCAAATTCCTAACTGCGCTTATCAGGTTGTGTAATACCTAGTGTTTAAATATCTCAAATTCCTAACTGCGCTTATCAGGTTGTGTAATACCTAGTGTTTAAATATCTCAAATTCCTAACTGCGCTTATCAGGTTGTGTAATACCTAGTGTTTAAATATCTCAGATTCCTCACTACACTCATCAAATTGTGTAATCTCTAGTGTTTAAATATCTCAGATTCCTAATTTCACTTATCAAAATGTATAATCCCTAGTGTTTAAATATCTCAGATTCCAAACTACACTCATAAGAATTAGCTAACATTCTTACATTTCCATTCCATTTGGCAATAAAAAGCTGTCTTTGAAATTAACAGAAAATTATGCTGCAAGTAAACTGGCCGCCTTGTGTGTTGGTAATTTACCACGTGCTTAAATCCATCATTGTGTGAATTTTCGTTGTTTACGGAGTATTTCCGTTACTCAACTGAGCCCACTGAGAGAGAATAATTTAGTGTTTTCAACATATATAACCTTACAAAAATATTGTACAATAGACACTTGTGTGGTACTTTCTATAATCTTGGAAATACGAGAGCTCGCTTTGTGGATTTTTAAAAACAATTTTTTTTAATCCTGTGATTTCAGTTTCTATTATAACGTCAAACACAGCCTTTGGCATCACAGTAATCTGTCATGGAGTATTTGTTAAACTCGAGGATATGGAAAGTGGTACTAATTATTATCAATTGCTGTTGAAACAAATAACTGTACCTAAACGTACTGGGGTAGAATCTTGGTGTGACCCTGTACTCCAAAACCAAAACTAACCCCTGTCCCCCTCCCCTGTACCAACAAACACACCTGGTTCTAGCGTTAGCACCGCAATCCCAACAATTAGTCGACCTAACCCCCTTCCAGCGGACTGAGGTTTAACAATTTTGCGGGTTCGCTCTCCCTTCCTCCATTAATACTTACATTTATAGCCACTGGACCGAATTACCTCTTCCATTGCGGTCGCACAGAACCCCTGTTCCCAGGCGACCCTCTGTGAATAAGTAAACCGATCACTGTGGGTCGAGAGTTAAAGTTCTCCTACAGATATCGTTTTAAAATTGTCACGTTGAGAAATGAGCGATGGGACATGGGTTTGGTTTAATCCTCATCTGACCTTAAGTATCAGGGTAACTAGACAGTTTGGGAGAGGGAGAACTCAAAACGGCATTTTCGATTAAACCTGAATAGTCGAAAACAACACTGTTCCTCTTAAGTGACGGAGAAAGTAAAAATCTCCTTGAAACTGGTCAATGTTCTTCAAATTGCATCATTAGCATGGCGTTGTAAGTTAATTTATGAAGTATTAAATAGTAAATAGGTATTATTTACCGAATTAGGACAACTAGCAATTTTAAACATTTCCTTCAGGATTTATTTACTTTTTCTGCCACTTACCTACATATGATGGGCAGAGAAAGTCTTATATTTCACCCAAGAACTCAATATAGAGATTCCAACGGAAATGCATGTTTGAGGTTTATCTTATTGAACTAACAAATAAAACAATAAAAAATCTGATGTGTTACACTCACATGACTTTCCCTACTCTTGTACAAACTATTTTTACAAACGCTTATTCTCCATGTACTTCATGTTAATCGAGATAAACATTTGCAGACTCTATCTTATTGCTAATTTTCTTGTAAATGTAAGGGAAAAACATATTTACAAGGGCAATTTGGAAATACAGTAGCCTTTAAGCACATACATATATCTTAATAGCTGGTTGCTAGGTGCAACACCATTCCCTTTCCCACAGATTAATACTCTTTGATATCCAAGACAAAAAAATCTGATATGTTACACTCACATGACTTTCTCTACTCTTGTACAATCTATTTTTACAAACGCCTATTCTCCATATGCTTCATGTTAATCGAGATATCGAGATGTCAATCTTATTGGTAATTTTCTTGTAGATGCAAGGGGAATATGGTAGGTTATAAGCGATAGTCAAATGTTTTAACGCTGGTTGCTATGTGGCGCATTTCATTCTCTTTGCATGTCCAGGACATAAAAAAAATGAATAACGAATTTGAGAAAAAGTATAAGTATTGGAAAATTTAAGGAAATAACAAGCAATATCTCGAAAACGGTTCACTCAACAAAATAAATGTATATGATATAAGTTGTGTATTTTAACGCGATCTACATTTTTTGTGTAGTAAAATTTTGTCTATCTCTTATGGTTTACCAGTTATGCAAAAGTCGTTCACAATGAAGAATACTTTTGGAGACATTCCCAGAAATTTCGAGATAAACATTTCATTTCTTATGACATTATCTTAAACAAATAATATTTTCATCAAAGTCGTTAGAGCCATTTTTGAGAAAATTAAAATTTTCGAAAAATTTTCCATGTAAAGGGTAGTCTGGGGTGGGGGGATTTTCTTGAAAATCTTCGTGTCGCATCTCTGGGACATACTGAACGTAAATACCAAGTTTGGTGTTTATCCGACTGTTCGTTTTTGTGTTATGCTGTTCACAGACACACAGACACACACACACACACACACACACACGGACATGTTTCCAAAAATGCTTTTTTTGAATTCAGGAGGTCTCAAAACATGTATTTCCGGTGAAATCTCGGTATCGAATTTTTGGGTGGAATGCAATACTTCCCCTACTTACTATACGTAGTAGAGAAAGTAAAAATGAATAACGAATTCCCATTTGAGAAAATAAGTATTGAAAAATTTAAGGGAATAACAAGCAATATCTCGAATATGGTTTACTTAACAAAAAAATCTGATGTGTTACACTCACATGACTTTCTCTACTCTTGTACAAACTATTTTTACAAACGCTTAATCTCCATATGCTTCATGTTAATCGAGATATCGAGATGTCAATCTTATTGATAATTTTCTTGTAGATACAAGGGGAATATGGTAAGTTTTAAGCGATAGTCAAATATTTTAACGCTGGTTGCTATGTGGCGCATTCCATTCTCTTTGCATGTCCAGGACATAAAAAAATGAATAACGAATTTGAGAAAAAGTATAAGTATTGGAAAATTTAAGGTAATAACAAGCAATATCTCGCAAACGGTTCACTCAACAAAAGAAATGTATATGATATAAATTGTGTATTTTAACGCGATCTACATTTTTCGTGTAGTAAACTTTTGTCTATCTCTTATGGTTTACCAGTTATGAAAAAGTCGTTCATAATGAAGAACACTTTTGGAGACATTGCCAGAAAATTCGAGATATACATTTTATTTGTCATGACAATATCTTAAACATATGATAGTTTAATCAAAATCGTTAGAGCCATTTTTGAGAAAATTAAAAATTTCGAAAAATCTTCCATGTAAAGGGTACTCTGGGGTGGTGGGATTTTCTTGAAAACCTTCGTGTCGCATCCTTGGAAGATACTGAACCTAAATATCAAGTTTGGTGTTTATCCGACTGTTCGTTTCTGAGTTATGCTGTTCACAGACAGACACACACACAGACACACAGACACACACACGGACATGTTTCCAAAAATGCCTTTTTTTATTCAGGGGTCTCAAAACATGTATTTCCGGTGAAATCTCGGTATCGAATTTTTGGGTGGAATACAATACTTCCTCTACTTACTAAACGTAGTAGAGAAAGTAAAAACAGTTTTATAAAAGTACACTTGCTTCTGTGGGTGTGAACATCACATTATAAAAACAAATTTTGGACTTTATATTTATTAAAATTGATATTAAGTTCAACATCTTCCGAGGATGCGACACGAAGGTTTTCCATAAAATCATCCCACTCCATGCCCCATACATACTTTTCCTATACTTGAAAAAATCTTGTGTGTTATATTCATTTGACTGTCTCTACCTTCTGGCGCTTACTGGCTATAAAATTCTGCTTACGAAAGTTTATTTTCCTATCTTCTTAATTTTAATCCAAATAAAACCTTCCAGAAATAGCTGCATTGCACATTTTGTTATAAATACAAAGGGAATCGCGATAGTCAAATATTTTAGTACTGGACGCTATATGCTGGCCTTAAAATTCCATACCCCTGCCATGAGATCACGAGAGACAACTGAATGTTGAAAGGTGATGAAGGTATTTTGTTGAATTTTTATATGCCCCACGTTGGGCGCCAATTTGAAGAAGGTTAATTTTATGGTGGTGCTGTATTTTATTTCGACTGTTGGGGAGCCGAACTTGAAGTTGTATGGTACCAGGTAGCCTTCGTCCCAAGTTTAAAAATATTAGCTTTGTAATTTGACTGTTACTTTAAATATTATATATTTATGTTTGCCTCGGCTGCGTCAGTATTATTGTTAGAGACATGGATTTCTTTGCAGGGTGTAGTGTGGCTAAGAATGTAGACTTACACAGATTACAATTTTTACTTCACTCTTGTTTTATTAATTCTTTACACGATTTAAATAACACTTAACTGATATAGAGAGCTGTGAGATTGTTTTATTAATTACTTGCACTTTTTAACACAAACTATTTTCGTCTCACACTGAATACGTATTAAACTTCTCGAGGACGTGTCTCGCGTCCAGTTAGTAACGCTGTCTGCTAGCAACTGATTTCTGAATTTGTACAATGTGTTCCATTTTAGATTCTGATTGGCTAATCCTAGTCCAATAGAATACCTTCATTTAACTAAAGCTTTTTCTGGTTGTTGATTCCAATAATGACTAGTAGCATTATTAAACTTCTAATTTCTTATTGCCTCAAGGTTACCTCATTGTTAGCAACTTTTAACCTATTATTCTCACAGCTCCTACATTATTAAATTACGTAATACATTCACATAACATTATTGAACATGTATACAATAATATAAACATATACAATGACTGTAATATACACTTTTTATATCTTGTTGCATCCACATATTGCTTTAAGGTGGGCTGTTATTGAATTTATATATTATATAATTTGACTGAAATCATTTAAGTGTTAAAAATACTGCCTCAAAGGACTTTAAAGAATGACCAAGCATTGAACAATTCGAACCGGCTGGCTCCGTAGCTCAGTCGGTAGAGCACCTACCTGCGGTACGAGGGTTTTCGGGTTCGATTCCCGACTGGGGGTGGGAATTTTTCTCTAAGCAAGGCTATTCCCTATCCTCCCCAGAGTGTTCTGATGATTAAAAACCCCAAAATGCAAGAAACCTAACGACAAGCGAATACGAGTTAACACCATTGCCTTAGGCAATAAGCTCCAAAGGAAAGGCGGAGTATAAATGGAACTAAAAAAAATTCGAACCAGTAATAACAGATATCTCGGAAATGGATGATGCCACAAAAAAGGTTACTTAAAGTAAATTGTGTATGTTAAGGAGATCTACATTTCTTGTGAGGTACGTCTTCGTCTATCGCTTAACGTTTACAAGATTGTACAAAATTCCTTCCGTATGAAAAGGACTTCAAAAGCAATTCCCAGAAAATTCAAAATATACATTTTATTTTTAATGTAAGTATATTTAATATATGGCATATTAATCAAAATCGTTAGATTCATTGTTTAGAAAATTAAACATTTCGAAAAATTCTCCTTGTAAAGGACTTGTAAGGGGTGGGGAATTTTCTTGAAAATCTTTGTGTCGCAACTTTGGAAGGTACCATATCTTTTCGTCGCTTAAACACTCACACGGATCCTTTTTTTTTTAACGGCTTCATCTTTTTTTCAGGGGTCTCAAAATATGTATTTCCATGAAATCTCCGTATCAAATATCTGCCTACTATGTACGTGGAAGAGAAAATAAAAAGTTTCTGATATGGGCCAAAAGTTAAAATTAATATTACAATTCTCGTTATCTTATCTACGTTTTCTTTCCCTCAAAAATAGTTCTGACGATTTTATTTGAAATCCCGATTGTTATGATATTTGCACGACTAATAATAGAATGTATATGTCATAGGCTTTTGCTGAAATTCATCATTTCGCGAAGATTCTAGGCAGATCAATAAAAGCCTCCGTACAGAGTAACTTCATTTTAAACACCATCTGACGGAGTCTGTAAAGGCTGGCAGTTAGCGAAAAGTTAGGTTAGAGTTATACTATAAGCCTAACAAGCTCCGTCATTTCATGAAGCACCTCGGCAGAACATGTATTTTCGCATGTGTTCGGCATATCCCAGCTTTTTATGATCTGCCTAGGATCTTCTCGAAATGACGGGTTTCAGGAAAAGCCTACATCATATACATTGAATTAATCGTAGTATGTTGTATTGTTCTTGTATAATTGTAAGCTTAAGAGATAAAAACTTAATACGCGAAACACATACATATTGTTAAAAACTGGTGTTTTATATTCCTACTTTCTCTACTACGTATAAAAACTAGGTGAAGTATTGTATTCCACCCAAAAATACGATACCGAGATTTCACCGGAAATACATGTTGTGAGGCCCCCTGAATCCAAAAAAAGCATTTTTGGAAACACGTCCGTGTCTGTGTGTCTGTGAACAGCATAACACAGAATCCAACAGTCGTATAAACACCAAACTTGATATTTAGGTTCAGTATCTCCCATAGATGCGACACGAAGGTTTTCAAGAAAATCCCCCCACCCCAGATTACCCTTTACATGGTACATTTTTCGAAAATTTTAATTTTCTCAAAAATGACTCTAACGATTTTGATTAAAATATCATATGATTAAGATATTTTCACGACAAATGAAATGTAAATATCGAATTTTCTGGGAATGTCTCCAAAAGCATTCTTCATTGTGAACGACTTTTGCATAACTGGTAAACCATAAGAGATAGACAAATTTTTACTGCACAAAAATGTAGATCGCGTTAAAATAGACAATTTATGTCATATACAATTTTTTACGTTGAGTGAACCATTTTCGAGATATTGCTTGTTATTCCCTTAAATTTTCCAATACTTATACTTTTTCTCAAATGAAAATTCGTTTTTTGGTTTTTTTTTTGTCCTGGTAATGCAAAGAGAATGAAATACTCCACATAGCAACCAGCTCTTAAAATATTTGACTATAGCTTTAAGGCTGCCAATTCCCCTTGCATCTACAAGAAATTGGCAATAAGATTAACACCTCGATATATCGATTAACATGAAGCATATGGAGAATAAGCGTTTGTAAAAATAGTTTGTATAAGAGTAGAGAAAGTCATGTGAGTGTAACATATACGATTTTTTATTTTAAACATTAAACCGCCTTCATATTCATGCTCTCACTCGTAATTTTAGAATCTAACAAGGATAACGAATAATCATGCTGAAGAAGAATTCGCACCCTCCAGCCAGGGACTGAAACCTGGAACTGCAGATTTATCGCTTAGCACCTCGAAATCACAGATAAAGTCCTCTGCTAAAGCTAGAGTATTGTAAGGGAATTAGCTGTTATGACTGGCTAAACGTGATTTTACTTATTGTATCTTGTGACACTGTTGCATTTATTAATTACTCATTTTCGAACACGTAAGAGAAATATGTTTCTGATATCAGACTAACAAGTAGAATGTTATTCCTGTTTCATGGGGAGTGTGCCAGTGACTGCTTTTAAAACAACCCTAGGTTTATGGTAAATTATTCGGGCAAATATCTAGACAGACAGTATTATTAACCGTAGAAGTGTGACAGCGGAAAACCTCGCTCTGATTGGCTAATTTTGCTCCGGCTGCAGATGGTTACGAACACACTGCCATCTGGTGTAATGCACAGTCATTTGTTTTAGCTAGTTTTGCGTGCTCACCAAGCACAAGCAGAATTACTCGTCGAAAATTCACACCTGCTACGTAACTGTACATTATTACACATTTTCTTCGCTTTTTTAATACCCCTTATTGTTATAGAACTTTTAATTAATTGCCGAAAAGGTTATACGGAATCCTAACAAGGGCGACCCTCCTCCTGAAAAACAATAGCTGTGTTTAGCTTTAAAAATCTTATTTCCCCTCAACGATTTGCTTTGAAAATCAAAAGAAATTACAGTTGGTTTCCACCCTCACATTTTTCTATCGCCAGCCGCGTTTTATTCATGTTTCTTAATCACTAGAGAAAATTCTACTCGTATTGAACGGCTCAATTTCGCATCGAAGATGTCGGCTGACTTTGACAACCCCATCAACCTAGAAATGAATGAGTGCCAGGAATTACACTTCCGACAATGTAAGCAGCCAAATAGTTGATTCCAATATCCTGTAGTATCGGCGTTCTGAGTGAGTGCGAGAGAGCGCGCACACACTTCAGTCAGGAGCTTTTATTTCTTCATGTGCTAGTATACATTTCTTTGGCGGAATTTAACCAGCAAGAAGTCAGTTTGCTTCATCAGGAATCAGCGATAGTCAAATTTTTTAAGAGCTAGTTGCTATGTGGCGCATTCCACTCTCTTTGCATGTCCAGGACATAAAAAAAGTGAATAACGAATTCCCATTTGAGAAAAAGTATAAATATTGGAAAATTTAGGGGGATAACAGGCAATATCTCGAAAATGGTTCACTCAACAAAAAAAATGTATACGACATAAATTGTGTATTTTAAAGCGATCTAATTTTTTTGTGTAGTAAAATTTTGTCTATCTCTTATGGTTTGCCAGTTATGCAAAAGTCGTTCACAATGAAGAATACTTTTGGAGACATTCCCAGAAAATTCAAGATATACATTTTATTTGTCATGAAGATATCTTAAACATACGATATTTTAATCAAAATCGTTAGAGCTATTTTTGAGAAAATTAAAATTTTCGAAAAATGTTCCACGTAAAGGGTAATCTGGGGTGGGGGGATTTTCTTGAAAACCTTCGTGTCGCATCTCTGGAAGATACTGAACCTAAATACCAAGTTTGGTGTTTATCCGACTGTTCGTTTCTGAGTTATGCTGCTCATCATCCCACTCCATGCCCCATACATACTTTTCCTATACTTGAAAAAATCTTGTGTGTTATATTCATTTGACTGTCTCTACCTTCTGGCGCTTACTGGCTATAAAATTCTGCTTACGAAAGTTTATTTTCCTATCTTCTTAATTTTAATCCAAATAAAACCTTCCAGAAATAGCTGCATTGCACATTTTGTTATAAATACAAAGGGAATCGCGATAGTCAAATATTTTAGTACTGGACGCTATATGCTGGCCTTAAAATTCCATACCCCTGCCATGAGATCACGAGAGACAACTGAATGTTGAAAGGTGATGAAGGTATTTTGTTGAATTTTTATATGCCCCACGTTGGGCGCCAATTTGAAGAAGGTTAATTTTATGGTGGTGCTGTATTTTATTTCGACTGTTGGGGAGCCGAACTTGAAGTTGTATGGTACCAGGTAGCCTTCGTCCCAAGTTTAAAAATATTAGCTTTGTAATTTGACTGTTACTTTAAATATTATATATTTATGTTTGCCTCGGCTGCGTCAGTATTATTGTTAGAGACATGGATTTCTTTGCAGGGTGTAGTGTGGCTAAGAATGTAGACTTACACAGATTACAATTTTTACTTCACTCTTGTTTTATTAATTCTTTACACGATTTAAATAACACTTAACTGATATAGAGAGCTGTGAGATTGTTTTATTAATTACTTGCACTTTTTAACACAAACTATTTTCGTCTCACACTGAATACGTATTAAACTTCTCGAGGACGTGTCTCGCGTCCAGTTAGTAACGCTGTCTGCTAGCAACTGATTTCTGAATTTGTACAATGTGTTCCATTTTAGATTCTGATTGGCTAATCCTAGTCCAATAGAATACCTTCATTTAACTAAAGCTTTTTCTGGTTGTTGATTCCAATAATGACTAGTAGCATTATTAAACTTCTAATTTCTTATTGCCTCAAGGTTACCTCATTGTTAGCAACTTTTAACCTATTATTCTCACAGCTCCTACATTATTAAATTACGTAATACATTCACATAACATTATTGAACATGTATACAATAATATAAACATATACAATGACTGTAATATACACTTTTTATATCTTGTTGCATCCACATATTGCTTTAAGGTGGGCTGTTATTGAATTTATATATTATATAATTTGACTGAAATCATTTAAGTGTTAAAAATACTGCCTCAAAGGACTTTAAAGAATGACCAAGCATTGAACAATTCGAACCGGCTGGCTCCGTAGCTCAGTCGGTAGAGCACCTACCTGCGGTACGAGGGTTTTCGGGTTCGATTCCCGACTGGGGGTGGGAATTTTTCTCTAAGCAAGGCTATTCCCTATCCTCCCCAGAGTGTTCTGATGATTAAAAACCCCAAAATGCAAGAAACCTAACGACAAGCGAATACGAGTTAACACCATTGCCTTAGGCAATAAGCTCCAAAGGAAAGGCGGAGTATAAATGGAACTAAAAAAAATTCGAACCAGTAATAACAGATATCTCGGAAATGGATGATGCCACAAAAAAGGTTACTTAAAGTAAATTGTGTATGTTAAGGAGATCTACATTTCTTGTGAGGTACGTCTTCGTCTATCGCTTAACGTTTACAAGATTGTACAAAATTCCTTCCGTATGAAAAGGACTTCAAAAGCAATTCCCAGAAAATTCAAAATATACATTTTATTTTTAATGTAAGTATATTTAATATATGGCATATTAATCAAAATCGTTAGATTCATTGTTTAGAAAATTAAACATTTCGAAAAATTCTCCTTGTAAAGGACTTGTAAGGGGTGGGGAATTTTCTTGAAAATCTTTGTGTCGCAACTTTGGAAGGTACCATATCTTTTCGTCGCTTAAACACTCACACGGATCCTTTTTTTTTTAACGGCTTCATCTTTTATTCAGGGGGTCTCAAAATATGTATTTCCATGAAATCTCCGTATCAAATATCTGCCTACTATGTACGTGGAAGAGAAAATAAAAAGTTTCTGATATGGGCCAAAAGTTAAAATTAATATTACAATTCTCGTTATCTTATCTACGTTTTCTTTCCCTCAAAAATAGTTCTGACGATTTTATTTGAAATCCCGATTGTTATGATATTTGCACGACTAATAATAGAATGTATATGTCATAGGCTTTTGCTGAAATTCATCATTTCGCGAAGATTCTAGGCAGATCAATAAAAGCCTCCGTACAGAGTAACTTCATTTTAAACACCATCTGACGGAGTCTGTAAAGGCTGGCAGTTAGCGAAAAG
The DNA here is from genome assembly GCA_030765065.1 of Deroplatys truncata. NCBI lineage: Eukaryota > Metazoa > Arthropoda > Insecta > Mantodea > Mantidae > Deroplatys > Deroplatys truncata. The sequence continues at coordinate 142,648,157 of CM060985.1, read as the reverse complement.
TTAGGTTAGAGTTATACTATAAGCCTAACAAGCTCCGTCATTTCATGAAGCACCTCGGCAGAACATGTATTTTCGCATGTGTTCGGCATATCCCAGCTTTTTATGATCTGCCTAGGATCTTCTCGAAATGACGGGTTTCAGGAAAAGCCTACATCATATACATTGAATTAATCGTAGTATGTTGTATTGTTCTTGTATAATTGTAAGCTTAAGAGATAAAAACTTAATACGCGAAACACATACATATTGTTAAAAACTGGTGTTTTATATTCCTACTTTCTCTACTACGTATAAAAACTAGGTGAAGTATTGTATTCCACCCAAAAATACGATACCGAGATTTCACCGGAAATACATGTTGTGAGGCCCCCTGAATCCAAAAAAAGCATTTTTGGAAACACGTCCGTGTCTGTGTGTCTGTGAACAGCATAACACAGAATCCAACAGTCGTATAAACACCAAACTTGATATTTAGGTTCAGTATCTCCCATAGATGCGACACGAAGGTTTTCAAGAAAATCCCCCCACCCCAGATTACCCTTTACATGGTACATTTTTCGAAAATTTTAATTTTCTCAAAAATGACTCTAACGATTTTGATTAAAATATCATATGATTAAGATATTTTCACGACAAATGAAATGTAAATATCGAATTTTCTGGGAATGTCTCCAAAAGCATTCTTCATTGTGAACGACTTTTGCATAACTGGTAAACCATAAGAGATAGACAAATTTTTACTGCACAAAAATGTAGATCGCGTTAAAATAGACAATTTATGTCATATACAATTTTTTACGTTGAGTGAACCATTTTCGAGATATTGCTTGTTATTCCCTTAAATTTTCCAATACTTATACTTTTTCTCAAATGAAAATTCGTTTTTTGGTTTTTTTTTTGTCCTGGTAATGCAAAGAGAATGAAATACTCCACATAGCAACCAGCTCTTAAAATATTTGACTATAGCTTTAAGGCTGCCAATTCCCCTTGCATCTACAAGAAATTGGCAATAAGATTAACACCTCGATATATCGATTAACATGAAGCATATGGAGAATAAGCGTTTGTAAAAATAGTTTGTATAAGAGTAGAGAAAGTCATGTGAGTGTAACATATACGATTTTTTATTTTAAACATTAAACCGCCTTCATATTCATGCTCTCACTCGTAATTTTAGAATCTAACAAGGATAACGAATAATCATGCTGAAGAAGAATTCGCACCCTCCAGCCAGGGACTGAAACCTGGAACTGCAGATTTATCGCTTAGCACCTCGAAATCACAGATAAAGTCCTCTGCTAAAGCTAGAGTATTGTAAGGGAATTAGCTGTTATGACTGGCTAAACGTGATTTTACTTATTGTATCTTGTGACACTGTTGCATTTATTAATTACTCATTTTCGAACACGTAAGAGAAATATGTTTCTGATATCAGACTAACAAGTAGAATGTTATTCCTGTTTCATGGGGAGTGTGCCAGTGACTGCTTTTAAAACAACCCTAGGTTTATGGTAAATTATTCGGGCAAATATCTAGACAGACAGTATTATTAACCGTAGAAGTGTGACAGCGGAAAACCTCGCTCTGATTGGCTAATTTTGCTCCGGCTGCAGATGGTTACGAACACACTGCCATCTGGTGTAATGCACAGTCATTTGTTTTAGCTAGTTTTGCGTGCTCACCAAGCACAAGCAGAATTACTCGTCGAAAATTCACACCTGCTACGTAACTGTACATTATTACACATTTTCTTCGCTTTTTTAATACCCCTTATTGTTATAGAACTTTTAATTAATTGCCGAAAAGGTTATACGGAATCCTAACAAGGGCGACCCTCCTCCTGAAAAACAATAGCTGTGTTTAGCTTTAAAAATCTTATTTCCCCTCAACGATTTGCTTTGAAAATCAAAAGAAATTACAGTTGGTTTCCACCCTCACATTTTTCTATCGCCAGCCGCGTTTTATTCATGTTTCTTAATCACTAGAGAAAATTCTACTCGTATTGAACGGCTCAATTTCGCATCGAAGATGTCGGCTGACTTTGACAACCCCATCAACCTAGAAATGAATGAGTGCCAGGAATTACACTTCCGACAATGTAAGCAGCCAAATAGTTGATTCCAATATCCTGTAGTATCGGCGTTCTGAGTGAGTGCGAGAGAGCGCGCACACACTTCAGTCAGGAGCTTTTATTTCTTCATGTGCTAGTATACATTTCTTTGGCGGAATTTAACCAGCAAGAAGTCAGTTTGCTTCATCAGGAATCAGCGATAGTCAAATTTTTTAAGAGCTAGTTGCTATGTGGCGCATTCCACTCTCTTTGCATGTCCAGGACATAAAAAAAGTGAATAACGAATTCCCATTTGAGAAAAAGTATAAATATTGGAAAATTTAGGGGGATAACAGGCAATATCTCGAAAATGGTTCACTCAACAAAAAAAATGTATACGACATAAATTGTGTATTTTAAAGCGATCTAATTTTTTTGTGTAGTAAAATTTTGTCTATCTCTTATGGTTTGCCAGTTATGCAAAAGTCGTTCACAATGAAGAATACTTTTGGAGACATTCCCAGAAAATTCAAGATATACATTTTATTTGTCATGAAGATATCTTAAACATACGATATTTTAATCAAAATCGTTAGAGCTATTTTTGAGAAAATTAAAATTTTCGAAAAATGTTCCACGTAAAGGGTAATCTGGGGTGGGGGGATTTTCTTGAAAACCTTCGTGTCGCATCTCTGGAAGATACTGAACCTAAATACCAAGTTTGGTGTTTATCCGACTGTTCGTTTCTGAGTTATGCTGCTCACAGACACACACGGACATGTTTCTAAAAATGCTTTTTTTTTTATTCAGGGGTCTCAAAACATGTATTTCCGGTGAAATCTCGGTATCGAATTTTTGGGTGGAATACAATACTTCCCCTACTTACTATACGTAGTAGAGAAAGTAAAAAAGATCAGCATCACTTTCCAAGTTATGAAGCTACAGATTCCTATGGATATAGGTTGTACAACGGAGAGGGACCCCTCACGCACTCCTCCCTCAGAAGGAGGGGATAAAGTGAAGGAGCCACAGGCGGCTACAGCCCGGAGACGGACAGGCCACAAAGACGCGCTAAAACTAAGTTCCTAGCTCGTAGATTCATTCCAGAGAGGGCGATAAACGACCCGTTCAACCTACAATCCCTCTAGTGTCAATAGGAATAGGTTAGACGATCGTCGGAATCCGACCCGGACCTCCCGAATGCAGGTCTCACACGTTACCGCTAAGCCATCTCGCTCAGTGCACTTTCCTATAATTATGATCTCTTAAAAATCTACGTACATATTTTAATTTCCGAAAATTTATACATGCCATTACCGCAATTTAAGTAGCATTCTGTTTCCACTAGATGTCTGGTATATATCTAATGCGTGTAAATCAGAGCTCTTCCAAAGTGCATATGTTCCAAATTCGCCAGGCCAAATATAGAAACTATATTTAGATAGTGAGTAAAGTTAAACATTGTCTAGGATTGGATTGTGAGAAAGAGGGGATTGAGCACCGATTCAGGAATGAACATATTGTACCCATGCTCCACGAAGTGGGGGCCCCGGTAAGGAGGAGTGAGATGAAGGGAGAAACCCAGCGGCCGGAACCAGGAGTGACGGCATAGCAATAATAGGGTACTTCCAGATTGGGATGCCCAGGCATTCGGACAGAGGCGGTCCTTTTTGCTGTTGAGTGAACCCCCCGTAAGGGGGGGGTCCGACCCCTTCACTGCCGTGGTGCGGGCGCTGCGGACCCTTAGCACTCGTGGCACTTCTGACGTTACCAGAAGTACGCCAGGCCGAACATTTGAGCCCCTCCCGAAAGGGAGTTGTTCGGATTGGGTTGGACTCGGCGGGGCAGTGGTTCCCGATACACATGGGTGATTGGGTACGCCTGGCTAGGTTAATTCCGCCCAGGCGGGGTTGTGAGACGCCTCGAGACTCTCCGGCACCAGCCATGAGGGATAGCTGGTAGACGGTAGCTAGAAACTGTCGGCCCCACCGAGATTGTTCGGTAGTCTCCCCCAGTACGGTTCGCCCTGCTGGCCTGACGCGCGTAAGTGGCGTATCCACCTCCATCCCTGCTTGGAAGGGTCGGTGCGGGAGGTTTCCTGGCCCGATTTCGACCAGGCAGGGGGGGGCGGTATATAAAATAGGCACCGCTCCTAATGGAAAGGCCCACGAGTTTCTCCTGGGTTTGCGAGGGTGTGGTCTTGCGTTGGCGGACCCAGTTCCGTATTTGATTGTTGAGTGAACCATTTTCGGGATATTGCTTGTTATTCCTTTAAATTTTCCAATACTTATACTTTTCCTCAAATTTGAATTCGTTATTCATTTTTTTACTTTCTCTACTACGTATAGTAAGTAGGGGAATTTTGCATTCCACCCAAAATTTCGATACCGAGATTTCACCGGAAATACATGTTTTGAGAGCCCCTGAATCAAAAAAGAAGCATTTTTGGAAACATGCAATCAGCTCTTAAAACATTTGACTATCGTTTAAAGTCTACCAATTCCCCTTGCATCTACAAGAAAATTAGCAATAAGATTAACATCTCGATATCTCGATTAAGATGAAGCATATGGAGATTAAACGTTTGTAAAAATAGTTTGTACAAGAGTAGAGAAAGCCATGTGAGTGTAACACATCAGAATTTTTTTATTTTTTGATATTAGCTGATCAGTATTTAAACTGAAGAATTGGGCTGTAGCCAAATAGATAGACGTCAAGCTTGCTGTTGTAAAATATACACATAAGCGGAGAATGAACATGGACTATCGTTCTAAAACAAACTTAATTAAAGCAAAGCATCGTAAATGATATTAGCTTAATTTGTGCATGGTGTTTGTTTTAGTGAATGACGGCTTGATCGTAGCGGGTTCGACATGAATATAATTTTGCTATGTACGCAATACAGGCATTTAAGAGCAAATATTGCAGTAGGCTTCTAGAATAGTTTTAAGTATTTTGGTTCACACAGTATGTAATAATTTAAACGAGGGCAGACCTATGGAGGGAATAGTTAAAAATCATAATTTGCTTCTCTGTTTAATCGATAACGGGTTGATTTAAAACTCCATATCACCCAAACAGATTTTAAAGATATATTTCAATACTTGACAACTGTTACGTGAAGATAAGCACGGAGCTAAAACTGTCAGTTTTTACATTCTCTACTGTGTATAGTAAGTAGGGGAAGTATTGCATTCCACCCAAAAATTCAATACCGAGATTTCACCGGAAATATAAGTTTTGAGGCTCCCTAAATCCAAAAAAAGCATTTTTAGAAAAATGTATGTGTGGATGTGTGCCTGTTTACAGCGTAACTTAAAAACGAAAAGTCGGATAAATACTATTTAGGTTCAGTATCTTTCAAAGATGCGACACAAAGATTTTCAAGAAAACCTTCCCACTCCAGACTACCCTTTACTTGAAATATTTTTCGAAAATTTTGATTCTCTAAAAAATAACAACAACGATTTTGATTAGAATATCATATGTTTAAGATACTTTCATTGCAAATGAAATGTATATCTTTAATTTTCTGGGAATGTCCCTAAAAGTCCTCTTCATTCTGAATGTATTTAGCATAACTGGTAAACCATAAGAGATAGACAAAACTTTACTGCACAAAAAATGTAGATCTGGTTAAAACACACAATTTATGTCGTATACTTTTTGTTTTGTTTGTTTTGTGGAGGGAACTATTTCCGAGATATTCCTTGTTCTTTGTTTGAATTTTCCAATACTTATACTTTTTCTCTAATGGGAATTCGTTGTTCGTTTTTTTATGTCCTGAATATGCAAAGAGAATGGAATGCTTCACATATCTACCAGCTCTTAAAAGATTTGACTATCGCCTAAAACCCACCATATTCCCCTTGCGCCCGCAAGAAAATTAGCAAACGAAAGTTTCTAAAAAAAATCGCTTATTCTCCATATGCTTCATGTTAATCGAGATATCGAGATGTTAATCTTATAGCTAATTTTCTTTTAGATGCAAGGGTAATATGTTAGGTTTTAAGCTTACTTTTAAGCTTACCTCTCCTCCCTTCTGCAGGTCAGTTGGACGGTGTAAACAGGTAACAGCGCCTCCACCGCGAGGTATCTTGTTAAATGTTCTGGGTAATACAGGTCTACAGTAAAGAAATGCAGCACCGTTAAGCCACAATGGACGGGTTCGTAAACAAGTCAAAATGCAAACACCGCCAACCGAAGTCATACGCTCACAAAGTAGAAAAGTAATATGTGTTAGAGTTTTTTAAAGAAGAGAAACGTAAAGGTCTTAACTATTCCGTTACGTACGTTGTGTTGATGTTATGATGGTCAGACTATACTGCAGCCTCGCTCGGGTGTTAGGTGTTACCTCTCCTGTCTAAACCTAGCCATGGTACACTAGCGACCTCACCTGAAAACGGCACTCTTTCTTCAGACAGATAGTACTTAAGAAATCCTGAGTTGTGATGTCCCTCACGCCTAGTGGTAAAACCCTTAGCATTTTTAAAGAAACTGTGTTTACAACAGTTGTAATATTTTGTATTTCAATAAAACTCTGTGCCTCCTTCCCAAGAGAAGAGCTCCATTGGGCCCGGAGCGAATCGCCTGGAAGACAGAACCAATGAACCGACTCATGAAATATGGCTTGAGACACATCCTCGGCAGCGTACTCGACCGTTAGTTAAAGTGTGTTTACGGGGTGAGAACATGTGACCAGGTTTATGTACGGCTCCACCAGAAGGCTAGTAAAAGAGGGAACTCGAGCGTTGAACAGGTATTTAGACTTCAAGTAACCTTGTTGCTGAAAATTGGATTAGGGTCATACCTTGAATAAGTCTAGGGATATTATGTTCATGATTCCTTTCGTTTATATCGAGCCTCTACATGACTTTCTCTTCTCTTTTATAAACTATTTTTACAAACGCTTATTCTCCATATGCTTCATGTTAATCGAGATGTTAATCTTATTGCTAATTTTCTTGTAGATGCAAAGGGAATTGGTAGGCTTTAAGCGTCAAATATTTTAAGAGCTGGTTGCTATGTGGAGTATTCCATTCTGTATTTTAATGTGATTTACGTTTTTTGTGTAGCTACATTTTGTCTATCTCTTACGTTTACTAGTTATGCAAAATTCATTCAGCATGATGAAGACTTTTAGGGACATTCCTAGAAAATTCATCATATACATTTTATTTTCCATGAAAATATCTTAAACATATTATATTTTAATCAAAATCGTTAGAGCTATTTTTGAGAAAATCAATATTTTCGAAACATGTTCATGTAAAGGGTAGATTGAATTGGGGGGATTTTCTGAAAATCTACGTGTCGCATCTTTGAAAGATACTGAACCTAAATTCCAAGTTCGGTATTTATCCGACTTTTCGTTTCTGAGTTATGCTGTTCAAACGGACGTTTCCAAAAATGCTTTTTTAGGATTCAGGAGGCCTCAAAACATGTATTTCCCTACTTACTATACGTAGTAGAGGAACGTAAAAATTGTGGACGTTATCAAAGATTTTAATTTGGATACACATACTTATGTATAGTATTTCATAATGAGAATAAAGGAAGGCAAATAAATTTAGTTTTGAGATAAACTTATCTTAGGTTGCTCTTGAAAACGTAAACACAATTAAAATATACATTGGAAGTAGAATGGTCCGTGTAGAAAGAGACTTAATAGCTCACCATGTTTTAAAACGCGTATTCTTTGCAACATTAAAGCTGTTTAAGATAAGAGTATACAATAGCAGACTAACAATAAATACAGCTGTGAGAGCTGAGATTGCTCTCGAAAAACTCGAGGTTCAGAAATATGTAGGTGGTAAAGCCCGGCAATCTTCGCGAAGATGAGGTCAGAGGATTTGCTTTTCTTGCAAGGGAATATCATGTGGTGCTAAAGCCATAAACTGTCGCGCCAGATATTAAGAAAGGTAAACATAAAGTCCGAGTAATCAGGATGCAGATGAGACGAGGAAACTAGGATTCACAAGTTCATTTCCCACCAAGTAGTCCACCTATTACAATAAATCCCAAGGTGCAGCAAGCCTTGTTATCTAACTTTTCTCATTTTGATCCTCGACTTTCAGCCAGGGAAAACCTCTTCAGCACACCAACTCCAGACTTTTGCTATTGCTCCGAGTAGGTGTTGCATCTCGTCGCTAGGCAACCTTGTTAAACAAGATAATAACTTGGCTCGTAAAACATGACAGGAGTATCAGAAAGCCGCACTCAGTTATCTGTTGAATGTGAGACGAAAGTCGATACAGTTACTTGACAGTGACAAATAGAGAAGGTCTTAGAGGCGTACACAAATATAAATGACCAGCAGTCTTACCTGGCAATGCATTCTATAAGTATGGGGTTGAAAATAGGGATATGGGGAGATTTTTAAAAGCGATAGGTAGTCTGTAATTTCTTATACCTAAAGCGTAAGCGTCAAAGTTTTGTCCGCATAGGTCAAATAGTATTTGTATCGCCAAATCCCATAGCGTTCGTGTGTGTGTGCAATAATAAAGTTTATATGCCATAAATTTTGATTTTTACTTTCTCTACTACGTATAGATACCAAGATTTCACCGGAAATATATGTTTTGAGGCCCCCTGAATCCAGAAAAAGCATTTTTGGAAACATGACCGTGTGTGTGTGTCTGTGAAAAGCATAACCCAAAAACGAACAGTCGGATAAACACCAAACTTGGTATTTACCTTCAGTATCTTCCAGAGATGCGACACGAAGGTTTTCAAGAAAATCCCCCCCCAGATTACCCTTTACATGGAACATTTTTCGAAAATTTTAATTTTCTCAAAAATGGCTCCAACGATTTTGAATAAAATTCCATAAGTCTAAGACATTTTTATGGCAAATGAATTGTATATCTCGAATTTTCTGGGAATGTCTCCAAAAGTATTCTTCATTGCGAACGACTTTTGCATAACTGGTAAACCATAAGAGATAGACAAAATTTTACTACACAAAAATTGTAGATGGCGTTAAAATACACAATTTATGTCATATACTTTTTTTTTGTTGAGTGAACCATTTCGAGATATTGCTTGTTATTCCCTTAAACGTTTCAATACTTATACGTTTTCTCAAATGGGAATTCGTTATCTTTTTTTTTGTCCTGGTAATACAAAGAGAATGGAATACTCTACATAGCAACCAGCCCTTAAAATATTTGACTATCGCTTAAAGCCTAACAATTCCCCTTGCACCTACAAGAAAATTAGTAATAAGATTAACATCTCGATTAAAAGGAAGCATATGGAGAATAAGCGTTTGTAAAAATAGTTTATACAAGAGTAGAGAAAGTCTTGTGAGTGTAACACATCAGATTTTTTTCCAAGGTTTCAAGGTTCAGCGGCCAACAAAGCGCTTCTTGAGTATTCAGTCTACAAAGTATAGCGCACCTGTCCCGATTGTCGATTTGTTGGGAAGCGGCAAGTGATCCAAAGAGTGACCCTTCGCCCTAAACACTCGTCCTCAGTGGTGTAGTGGTTACCATGCTAGCCTCTAGTTCCCGAGGTCGCTGGTTCAAAACCGGCGGAGGGCGATGGATTTTTTCGGGCGTAAAAATCCTTAGGATGGCTTCTTTCGGAAGGGAAGTAAAGCCGGTGATCCCGTGTCGTAGATTTTCGGCACGTAAAATAACCTCAAGCCTGATAAATAGGCCTCTGAGCAAAATTACCGCTCTTTCACGCCCAATATAGAATGGGACGCTAAGGACCATAGCAGTTAAAGATCGTCCATAAATAAAACTCAATTTAATTTAATTTCACCCTAAACATCTATGTGCATATTTGTGGTAATTTATATGAAGTGCTCTAAAACTTGACTTCCATACAAGAACAAAACTCGTGACTGTTCCATGATGTTAATCCGTTTATACTCGTAAACAGCTGCAAAACATGTCGTGGATTAAACACTGTATATCGAAAAGCACCAGCAACAGCATTGGCTTTGATTACAGAACTCTTTGTGGGCGTCTATGTTCGTTTTTAACTTCTTTTTCGAGCAGGTCATATTTTTCATCGTGTTAAAAGCCTTTCAGAAGGCGATGAAAGAGTTTATTTTCCAATATAAACACATCTTTTTACAGAAAAGCATTGGAAGTTCAATAAGAAAGAGAATTTCATCGTCTACTTCAGTTGCTTTTTGCTTTAAAAAAAGTATGATAGCTTTGGCGTTAACAATATCAGTAATAACAATTTTACAAGGTGGCTTTGATCGGAAGCCATCGGCGACACAACACGCCGGCCACAGAGCGAGATAAAGCTTCGCTACAAACAATTTATAAAACGCTACGTGCTTGCGGTCGATGTACACATTTAAAAACGATCAATCCGGGAAGTTAATGGCTTTTGAAATGTGGCCTTCCTGCCGCAGCGAGGCGGATAATTTGCCTTGCAGGGTGGGCCTGGCATCCTTGTAAACAGAACGACTCATCTTTCACTTAATATTAACGATGTAGAGCAGAGAAAAGCCATGGATGCCGCGTTTTTAGTTCTTTCCCGCTAGAGTTAACTACATCGTAATATAACATTCCAGAAACGTTTGAAACACTTTCAACTGGCACGTTGCAGTTTTATTTGAGAAAACTTCATTATATCTTTGTTTACAAAAATAATCTAATAAACCAGAAGCCAATAAAAGAATCAGCATATATGTATCCACCAAATTCCACTAAACATTGGAAGATTTCCTTTAGTCATTTTTGTGACCAAATTTTGAGAGGTTTTTTATTACTTTCTCTACTACGTATAGTAAGTAGGGGAAGTATTGTATTCCACCCAAAAATTCGATACCGAGATTTCACCGGAAATATATGTTTTGAGACCTCCTGAATCCAAAAAAAGCATTTTTGGAAACATGTCCATGTGTCTGTGAACAGCATAACTCAGAAGCGAACAGTCGGATAAACACCAAACTTGGTATTTAGGTTCAGTATCTTCCAGAGATGCGACACGAAGTTTTTCAAGAAAATCCCCCCACCCCAGATTACCCTTTACATGGAACATTTTTCGAAAATTTTAATTTTCTAAAAAATGGCTCTAACGATTTTGATTAAAATATCATATGTTTAAGATATCTTCATGACAAATGAAATGCATGTCTTGAATTTTCTGGGAATGTCTCCAAAAGCATTCTTCATTGTGAACGACTTTTGCATAGCTGGTACACCATAAGAGATAGACAAACTTTTACTTCACAAAAATGTAGAGCACGTTAAAATACACAATTTATGTCATATACATTTTTGTTGTTGAGTGAAGCATTTTCGAGATATTGCTTGTTATTCCCTTAAATTTTCCAATACTTATATTTTTTCTTAAATGGGAATTCGTTATTAATTTTTTCCCTGGTAATGCAAAGAGAATGGAATACTCCACATAGCAACCAGTTCTTAAAATATTTGACTATCGCTTAACGCTTCCAATTCTCCTTGCATCTACAAGAAAATTACCAATAAGATTAACATATCGATATCTCGATTAACAAGAGTAGAGAAAGTCATGTGAGTGTAACACATCAGATTTTTATACTTGGATCAGTTTCATGTTTTACATTAAAGTAGGCTTCAATATCCAATAATTTGTCCACAAGGTTGCGCATTTCTTTGTTTTTGACATTTCTTCAAAGTAAACCTTCAGCATATTTTCTGACAATGAAGTAACATTTTTTGTTTCTCGCCAAACTATGAAGTTGAAATAGAACTTTTCATATATTTTTCAGGAAGTAAATTCTTGCTTACATTCCTCACTTCCTCTAGGATATAGGAGGTGTGGAACAAAATTCCACCTCTTCAAATTCATTAATACATATTTCTGTCTCCATTTTGTAAAATTAATACCTGCGAGCTCTCGCGTCTTAATAACTCCCATTATAGGATCGTTGCATAAATAACTATTCTTTGGATTTGCATCATTCATTGAAAATTACCCCAAGATGCAGATATTGTAACCGTTGGGAAAATAGAATTAAACTTTGAAGTTCAGAGCTCATATTTAATACTTTCAGCAAAAGGATAATAGATTTGCGTATTTTAACAGCAGAATTTCGCTGTTTGCAATAACAGGCGCATGTTCATTATTATGAAACACATTAACGTTTCTCATTAAGGAGATTTCTCGTGTCGAAGGTTCGAAGGGCCTCTGTTACAGAGATATGGGGCGTCTCAAAGTCTTAAGTGGGCCGCAGAAAGTGGAGGAAAGTGTGAAGTGGCAGCGGCCCGGTTAATTCCCTTTGTCAGTTAATTGTGTCTGAAGCTCATTGTGTGTCGGCGAGGACAAAGCCATCCCCAGTACAAAGCCAAGTGTCGGATTGCTTGTTATCACCTTTGTCGTGAGCAGATGTTTGTCATTTGAGCGGAACTGATCGGTGCCTTTCGTGACCTTGACTGACTCCCTGTCATCGTATTCCCCAAGATGCACGTCTTTGAGTTACAAGACGAAATTAAGTAAACCTAGGACCTGGGAAAACGATATTTTCTTTTACTTTTTGCGAACTGAACTCCTTAGAGTGTGAGTAAAATGCACATACAAGATTTAGGGCGAAAGCGTAATATTTTAATGACCTTAGAGAAGATGCAACTTAATTAAGAAATGTTTTCCAAATCAACTCTATGTTTTCTCAAAATTAGACTTGATCGTACCACACATCCTATGCAAGGCAATTTGCTTCCTATATCGTATGAATTGCCACAAATTAATAATCTATATTAATTTTCTAATCTTCGGAACGTATAGAGGTGTAGTTACATGACCCGATTTATATACACCTTACTGCAATCAACTTCTTTTCAGTCCCAAATATTGCCAACTTACCTATTAATCATTACAGCAATACAATAATTTACAATTATATTTAAGCTCTGCAAATTGAGAAATATGTTCTGTTGAATGACATTTATTGCAGAAAATGAATGTACAACTCTATTAAAACACTTTTGAACCCATGCCATACGTAATGCTCTAGTCCCTGCTTCAGGCAAAACAAAAGAATCCGATGTGTTGCACTCATATGACCTTCTGTACTCTGTACAAACTATTTTTACAAACACTTATTCTCCATTAGTCGAGATAAACATTTGCAGAAACTATCGTATTGCTAAGTTTCTTGTAGATGCAAGGGGAATATAGTAGTATTTAAGCGATAGTCAAATATTTTAAGAGCTGGTTGCTATGTGGCACATTACATTCTCTTTAAATGTCCAGGACATAAAAAAATTCTCATGTGTTACACTCACTTGACTTTCTCTACTCTTGCACAAACTATTTTTACAAACGCTTATTCTCTATCTGCTTCATGTTAATCGAGATTTCGAGATGTTAATCTTATTGCTAATATTTCTTTAAGCTACAGTCATATATTTTAAGAGCTGGTTGCTATGTAGAGTATTCCATTTTCTTTGCATTACCAGGACAAAAAAAATTGAATAACGATTTTGAGCAAAAGTATTGGAAAATTTAAGGGAATAACAAGCAATATCTCGAAAGTAGTTCACTAAACAAAAAAATGTATATGACATAAATGTATTTTAACGCGATCTACATTTTTTGTGTAGTAAAATTTTGTCTATCTCTTATGGTTTACCAGTTATGCAAAAGTCGTTCACAATGAAGAATACTTTTGGAGACTTCCCAGAAAATTCGAGATATACATTTCATTTGTCATGAAAATATCTTAAACATATGATATTTTAATCAATATCGTTACAGCCATTTTTGAGAAAATTAAAATTTTCGAAAAATGTTCCATGTAAGCTATATCTGGGATGGGGGATTTTCTTGAAAACCTTCGTGTCGCATATCTGGAAGATATATCAAGTTTGGTGTTTATCCGACTGTTCGTTTCTGAGTTATTCTGTTCACACACACACACGGACATGTTTCCAAAAATGCTTTTTTTTTGGATTCAGGGGGTCTCAAAACATGTACTTCCGATGAAATCTCGGTATCGAATTTTTGGGTGGAATGCAATACTTGCCCTACTTACTATACGTAGTAGAGAAAGTAAAAAAGAAAAAGAATAACGAATGACAATTTGAGAATAATATTGGAAAGTTCGAACAAATAACAAGGAATATCTCAAGGAAATGGTTCCCTGGACAAAACAAAATGTATGTCGCATAAATTGTGTATTTTAACGCGATCTACATTTTTTTGTGTAGTAAAATTTTGTCTATCTCTTACGGTTTACCAGTTATGCAAACATTATTCAGAATGAAGAGGACTTTTGGGGACATACCCAGAAAATTCAAGATATACATTTCATTTGGCATGAAAATATCTTAAACATATAATATTTTAATCAAAATCGGTAAAAGGTAGTCAAATACCAAGTTTTATTTTTCAATTATTCTGTTCACAGACACAAGGACATGTTTCCAAAAATGCTTTATTTGAATTCAGGGGACCTCAAAACATGTACTTCCGGTGAAGTCTCGGTATCCAAATTTTGGATGGAACGCAATACTTCCCCTACTTACTCGTACTATGTGTAGTAGAGAAAGTAAAAAGAACTACCCCTCGTGTAGTAATTCAAATTTCATATATTCTACTGTCCAGAAAAAAGAAATAGTATCTAATATTTCAGAGGTATGAACTATATACGCTTTAAGAAGAAAATAGTGGGCTGTTGAAATTTGCATACTCTGCTGCAGGAAATGCACGTGATTAGATGTTGAGAGTCTCCAGAAATTGATTTCGCGCCCTTCTTTTTTCAAAATTTCTACAGTGTATTCCAAGGAAGTGGAATACAAATATGCTGCAAACATGATTGTATTGGATTCTTGTTTCTTTATTCAGTTAAAGTACAAGACGTCAGATCGTTAGTCTTCAGCGGTGCGGTGCTTTGCATGACCGATTGTAATCTGGAAACCCGGGGGGTTGATTTCTTACTAGGAAAGTGTAGTGGTTATGTATTATAAATTTATGGAGCATATTCTAGTCGCCTGCAACTTGACTGATATTCATAGACGCTCTCTATTTTACGTTTAATGCAATTTCCAACATGCGCCTGGAGATAGCAAATGTGCCCGTGCACCTCTTACGGTATTTTTTTCTGCTGAAGGCAACGGAACAGTTAACACTAAAAGCAACTAAGCATTGGCGAATTCCGTAGGATTATAAAAATCTGATATCTGATGTGTTACACTCACATGACTTTCTCTACTCTTGTACAAACTATTTTACGAACGCTAATTCTCCATCTACTTCATGTTAATTGAGATAAACATTTGCAGACTCTATTTTATTGCTAATTTTCTTGTAGATGTAAGGGGAATATATATTTACAAGGGCAATATAGAAATACAGTAGCCTTTAAGCACATACATATCTCTTAATAGCTGGTTACTAGGTGCAGCACCATTCCCTTTGCCACAGATTAATACTCTTTGCATATCCAAGACAAAAAAATGAATAACGAATTCCCATTTGAGAAAATAAGTATTGAAAAATTTAAGGGAATAACAAGCAATATCTCGAAAATGGTTCACTCAACAACAAAAAAATGTATATGACGTAAATTGTGTATTTTAACGCGATCTACATTTTTTGTGTAGTAAACTTTTGTCTATGTCTTATAGTTTACCAGTTATGCAAAAGTCGTTCACAATGAAGAATACTTTTGGAGACATTCCCAGAAAATTCAAGATATAAATTTTATTTGTCATGAAAATATCTTAAACATATGATATTTTGATCAAAATCGTTAGAGCCATTTTTGAGAAAATTAAAATTTTTGAAAAAACTTCCATGTAAAGGTTAATCTGGGGTGAGGAATTTTCTTGAAGACCTTCGTTTCGTATCTTCGTGAAAGATACTGAACCTAAATACCACGTTTGGTATTTATCGGACTGTTCGTTTCTGAGTTATGCTGTTTACAGATAGACACACACACACAGACAGACACACAGACACACAGACACACACACGGACATGTTTCCAAAAATACTTTTTTGGATTCAGGGGCTCTCAAAACATGTATTTCCGGTGAAATCTCGGTATCGAATTTTTGGGTGGAATACAATACTTCCCCTACTTACTATACGTAGTAGAGAAAGTAAAAATGGACGTGTTATTTTTCTTTCTTTCTTTTTCTATAGCCCCTTTAACTAAATGGTCACATCGGGGCTTTGACTGAAACATTTGGTGGGGTTTTTACTCTTGGAACTTTGCGTTAGCTTACTGTAGGTTTTTGTCGTTTTTAAGTTATTTTCAAATGTATATTCACTCTCACATCCACACTTCCAGGCTATCTAGGTTAGGGAGTAATTCTGATTACAGAAACATTCCTATCATACAACTGGAATCGAACCCGGTACCTCCGGGGGACAAGTCAGCACGCTGACCGTTCGACCACGGAGACAGTCTGTGGTTTTTATTATTACTTTGATTTTTTTATTTGAAGAAGTCAAGCTATTACTTCCAGTAAAGAAAAATACAATATGAGTTCATCGACGTCTTCATCGGACGTCACGTAAGCACAGGATGGCCTAAGAGGTTATAGGTTGCGGTAGCTGGAATGGTGAAAGGTACCATTTTAGGACATTTCTGTTCCAAAATTTTCTAATCTTTAATTTATCTAGTATAACCTAAACTACATTTGAAAAAAAATAAACAGCTGGTGGATACATCTGCGTGGCAGAGGAGGTCCGGCGGTCCATCTTCGTTGGGCTTAACACCTACGTCGAGATTGCAAATTAACACTAAATGAATTTAAAGAACTGACCAGCAAAGGTTCCTGCTAGGCACGTGGTTGGTCGAGAGAAAGAGAGAGAGAGAGAGAGAGAGTTGTCAAGAATCCCTACATTTAAATCCCTGACAAAATTCTGATTAGTGCCTAGCTTGTCACTGACGTAAGCGTATGTCAGCAGAAACTACGTAACTCACTACGTGATCTTTTGCCCTAAACTGCGTGTCACCCAGATGCTTACTTCAACATCGCGTATGAAATTTAAAGCAAATTTCGTGGAGTTACTTAAACGAGGTTTGGCCTGAATATCTTGAACTGCATAAAGTCATATTTATCAAATGTATTAAAGTAAAATTATAACTATCATATTATTCTTTAAGGTGAGGTGAAGCATAAGAAAAAACCTGAAGTAGTTGAGGGATAAGAGTCGCACTTTATTAACGAACTAAACATTAGTTCTAATACTCTGAAACAGTCAACCATAATGTTATTGAATAAAGAGAGAAAAACAAAGCACTCGCAGACTTGGGGAATTGAAGCGGATGCCTTACAAATAATAGGCAAACAATTTAATCACTCAGGGGTGTAAGATTAACATCTTGACGCGCTGTTCCCGTTCGGAATACAGAGGAGAACAGGAAGATTATTATGTGGACACTTTGGAAACAGCTCCAAGAGTGATCCATTACTTTATTAATTTAGTTAACGCTAGTTATCTGAAATTTCGATACCTTGTTTTTATGCCCCTTAATCACACTCAAACTCTAACAGATTTGGGTCCTAAAGCCACATAAGAAGTAAACCACAAACTATTTAAACGCCGATTTCTATAGTGATTACAGACGGAAGCATAAATGGCAATACACGCAGTGAAGGATTTCTAATTACTTATTCGAAATGGTAGTGATTATAACCGTGATCAGAGGTCTGCTCGATTGGTGACACAGGGTCTGCAAGTTTGGAAATCTCAGGGACTTCCTGTGTGGTGGTGGGGGCACAATAGATCGAATTTCCGAGGTGTTCCCCTCTGAACTGCTTAAAACCTATATACTAGTTAAGTCAATAAGTAACCGCACACTATTTTTAATTTTTTCTAGGTTGGCTGTATCGGTTTGTGCGCTCACACTTCGACATGTTGTTCCTTTGTCTCCGCTTGCGGAATATTTGACGTTATCACTTTAGTGACTGTTGCATAATAAGCATGGCTGCAGCCCTCACCGTTTGCACAAAGAACAGCGTGCGGTTATCTGTTTTTCGTCGTCAGAGGGTGTATCAGGAGCCAAATTTCATTGAAGATTTTTCGCACAACATGGGGGCAATGTTTATCCCGGCGAAATGTGTACGATGGATTGAAACGTTCAAAAATGGTCGGACAACTGTGAAGAACGAGGAAAGAGCAGGACGCTAGTGGCACCAACAGTGAACAAGTCCGTACCCTGATTCAGAGAACTGTCGATGAAGTGACAAACCATATCTTTTTTGGTCCACTTAAAATGCCTTAAGGGGTCGTCGCTTCACCACAGACCAAGAAGTGAAGCAAGCGGTGCATACATGGCTTGCTTTTTCTGAAGGCATCAGGCAGCCTGTGCAACGATGGATCAACTGCTTTGAGAAGCAAGGGGACTATGTTAAAAATCTGATGTGTTACACTCACATGACTTTCTCTACTCTTGTACAAACTATTTTTACAAACGCTTATTCTCCATATGCTTCATGTTAATCGAGATATCGAGATGTTAATCTTATTGCTAGGCTTTAAGCGATAGTCAAATATTTTAAGAGCTGGTTGCTATGTGGAGCATTCCATTCTCTTTGTACGTCCAGAACATAAAAAAATGAATAACGAATTCCCATTTGAGAAAAAGTATTGGAAAATTTAAGGGAATAACAAGCAATATTTCGAAAATGGTTCACTCAACAAAAAAAAATGTATATGACATAAATTTTGTCTATCTGTTACGGTTTACCAGTTATGCAAACATTATTCAGAATGAAGAGGACTTTTGGGAACATACCCAGAAAATTCGAGATATACATTTCATTTGTCATGAAAATATCTTAAACATATGATATTGTAATCAAAATCGTTAGAGCCATTTTTGAGAAAATTAAAATTTTCGTAAAATGTTCCATTTAAAGGGTAATCTGGAGCGGGGGGGATTTTCTTGAAAACCTGTCGCATCTCTGGAAGATACTGAAATCTTTTGTGAAATCTCGGTATCGAATTTTTGGGTGGAATACAATACTTCCCCTACTTACTATACGTAGTAGAGAAAGTAAAAATGAGGTAATTGTAAGTTTGTATTGTAATAAATTTAAAAAATTATGGAAATCAACTCACTGGTACTTAATCATCTGTGTAATTTTATTCCAATATTTACATTTGTTGGATCTTTCTAGTGACCATAGCCTGAGTTGGTGTTGTTTCTTTGCTTATCAAACATTTCCCATAATTTTTGTTGAATATTTTAATAACGTTGTGCTTCTGTGGATGACGGTACACGCAGAAAGTGTGTTGGATATGAAAAGTAGCGCAGTGACATAAAACAACTTTGTTCATAGGATCTCAGCCTTCTCTCTCCTGAGTATTACCATACCCAACGAATAACAGAATATGCAGGCGTTACTGTTGCCTTGGAGATGGTCATTTCTCGAAACACCGTCTCCTTACAGAATTATAGTCATCATCTTTGTTTTTGTTATTATTGTTATTATCTTCATCTCTGAAATGGCACCGCGCCCAGCTATTTTGGAAATGAGAGCCATTTCAGTGCTATTTGCAGTACGTGCCAGTATGAAGATGTTCGGCGAGGCTACAGCTTTATGAGCCTATTAATTCAAGAGCACTAGTCGTAGTGCATAACGTGAAATGGAATATTGCTGACCTGTAGCGCATATGACCCTTTCTAAAATTCTTCGCTTGAAATTGATTTCGGTTTCAAGCTGAAGTACTGTAACGTTGTATGGCGTGACTTGTGGTTTTAGTGCGATTCTTCATACATGTTTCACTGCAGGTAAACGTCATTTCTCCTCCTGTTTATCTAAGACCCAGTAGGTCTTGCATTATTAAAACAGCACTGGAATAACACGCCCAAAACAAAATTAAGAACGTGTCATAGTGCTACACTATACTATATAGTAAGTAGGGGAAGCATTGCATTCCACCCAAAAATTCGTTATCGAGATTTCACCAGAAATGCGTGTTTTGAGGTGCCCTGAATCAAAATAAAGCATTTTTGGAAACATGGTCGTATGTGTGTCTATGTGCCTATCTGTCAGTCTGTGAACAGCATAACTCAAAAACGAAAAGTCGGTTAAATACCAAACTTGGTATTTGCATTTAGTATCTTCCAAGCATGCGACACGAAGATTTTAAAGAAAATCCCCCTCCAGGCTATCCTTTACATGTAAAATTTTTTAATTTAACTGGTTCTAGCGATTTTGATTAAAATGTCACATTTTAAGATATTTTCATGACAAATTAAATGTATATCTTGAATTTTCTAAAAATATCCCCAACGTCCTCTTCATTCTGAATGACTTTCTCATAACTAGTAAACCGAAAGAGATAGACCACATTTTACTGCACAAAAAATATAGATCTCATTAAAACACACAATTTATTCGTGTGTATATAATATATATATGAGCTTCTTGATATTTGGAGCATTTCGTTCTCTTTGCATTTCCAGGACATTAGAAAAAACCGATAATGAATTCCCATTTTAGAAAAAGTATAAGTATTGAAAAATTCAAACAAATAACAAGGTATATCTCGGAAATCGTTCACTCGAAAAAAAAATGTATACCACATAAATTGTGCGTTTAAACGAGATCTATATTTTTTTGGTAGAAAAAGTTTGTCTATCTCTTACGGTTTACCAGTTATGTAAACGTCATTCAGAATGAAGAGGACTTTTTCGGACATTCCCAGAAAATTCAAGAAAATTTGCCATGAAAATATGTTCAACATACGATATTTTATTCAAAATCGTTAGTCATTTTTGAGAAAATCAAACTTTTCAAAAACATGTTCCATGTAAAGAGTAGTCTGGGGTGGGGGGGATTTTCTTGAAAATCTTCGTGTCGCATTCTTGGAGGATACTAAACTCAAATACTAAGTTTGATATCTATCCGACTTTTCGTTTTTGAGTTATGTTGTTCACAGAGAGACACACACACGGACATGTTTCCAAAAATGCTTTATTTGGATTCAGGGCACCTCAAAACATGTATTTCCGGTGCAATATTGATATCGAATATTTGAGTGGAATGCAATAGGTACTTCCCCTACTTACTATACGCAGCAGAGAAAGTAAAGATCCAAAATTTTGTATTTAAATTAGGCTTTCCAGGGAATTTGTTCCTTAAGAAAATGTTTCTTTGTTTATATTTAAAAAACAACAATCATAGAAATTAATATACAGAAATTTTAATAATTGTGAAATGATTTGCGTACCAGAGAATAACATTTTTTCATTCTTAAAATACGAGCTTTCGAATGTCAACGTAAAAGTGTAGTATTTCAATGAATCTGTATTTAAATTCATAGGGAAAAAGAAAATTGGGAATTTGCCTAAGCAAAAAAATAAAAAGATAAGTTCCTAAGCCATAACCATCGCTATTACATTAATTATTTTTATGCAATATAGGAAACATACCTAAGTTTTGTTATAGTGAATCTAATAATGCTGTTAAATATGAATTGTTCACAAGATTTTTACTTTCTCTGCTAAGTATAGTAAGTAGGGGAAGTATTGTATTCCAACCAAAAATTCGATACCGAGATTTCACCGGAAATACATGTTTTGAGACCCCCTGAATCCAAAAAAAAGCATTTTTGGAAACATGTCCGTGTGTCTGTCTGTGAACAGCATAACTCAGAAACGAACAGTCGGATAAACACCAAACTTGGTATTTAAGTTCAGTATCTTCCAGAGATGCGACACGAAGGTTTTCAAGAAAATCCCCCACCCCAGATTACCCTTTACATGGAACATTTTTCGGAAATTTTAATTTTCTAAAAAATGGCTTTAACTATTTGATTAATATATCATATGTTTAAGATATTTTCATGACAAATAAAATGTATATCTTGAATTTTCTGGGAATGTCTCGGGAAGTATTCTTCATTATGAACGAATTTTGCATAACTGGTAAACCATAAGAAATAGACAAAAATTTACTTCACAAAAAATGTAGATCGCGTTAAAATACGCAATTTATGTCATATACATTTTTTTTCTTGAGTGAACCATTTTCGAGATATTGCTTGTTATTCCCTTAAATTTTTCAATACTTATTTTCTTAAATGGGAATTCGTTATTCATTTTTTTGTCTTGGCTATGCAAAGAGTATTAATCTGTGGCAAAGGGAACTATGCGGCACCTAGCAACCAGCTATTAAGAGATATGTCTATGCTTAAAGGCTACTGTTTTTCTATATTGTCCTTGTAAATATATATTCCCCTTACATCTACAAGAAAGTTAGGAATAAGAGTCTGCAAATGTTTATCTCGATTAACATGAAGTAGATGGAGAATAAGCGTTTGTAAAAATAGTTTGTATAAGAGTAGAGAAAGTCATGTGAGTGTAACACATCAGAATTTTTAAGAATTGTTACTGTATTTCTACATTTGCATTGGTATTATCGAAGTGTTTATAAATGCTCTCATTTGTTTAACTAAGACTTTATAAGCTTAATTGCATCCTTATTGCAAACGTTGATGCTTTAAATGTGGTAATCAAATCCTACGAGTATATGTTAGCCATCTAATTTGGAATCTGCGTTGTAGCTTCAAAGGATTATTTTCACGGAAAGCAGGCAAACTAATTTCTGTGTACTACATAACTTTATCCTCTGCTGCTAAAATTCTAGGGAGTTCTAAAAGCTGTAAAAATTAAACCTCATGTTAAAATCCTGGCAGTCATAATCAGGAACCGAAAACAAATATGATTACTTGTTTCACAAGCAACAACAACAATAATAATAATACAATATGCTACACTCGGAATTCACGGCGGGTACTGACCAAGCAAGCCTTTTCCGACGTCGGCATCCAGCCACACATATTTACATTATTTACTAGCGCGAAACCATTCCGAGAATCCACTCACCTCTACAAAACAGTTTGGCGAGCCAAAACCATTACCAATGGCATGCCATCAATCACGATCCCATTCCAGACGTAACATCGAGTACAGCAGCAGCAAAAACTGGTTTCTTTCTCAAGTGGGTGACTCGCGTTTCATTCCCATGGGGTGAAATGCTTCTTTCTACAAAGATAACCTTGGTTATTTGCATTCGCCGAGGCGTAAAACGGAAAATGACGACAGTTGTATCTTGAGACATAGCTGCGAGAATACGTTCGTAAGGATAGAGTTGAGCTCAGGGTAAGAAAGCAGTAAATGCTCTCATGTTTGCTAGCTAGCTATAATTTTATGTTTAACAAATCGATGCTTAATGTGGGAAGCGCGGTCTCGCAGACACTGTTGATCTATTGCGTCTACACTGGCGGTTGGAGTGGTATAATGAGAGGAAACTCTGTCTGCTATAAGAAACCCCCCCGAAAGGGGCTTCCGGCCCCTTCAGCTGCCGTGGTGCGGGCGTAGCGGACAGCTAGCACTTGTGACGTTATTAGCAGTACGCTGAGCTGAACATCTGAGCTCCATCCGGATGGGAGCTGTTTGGATTGGGTTGAACTCGGCGGTACAGTGTTTCCCGACATCCACGGGAGTTGAGCGCGTCTGGGCAAAACCTAGGAGCGGTTGTGAGATGCCTTAATGTCATCCTGCACCAACCTGGAGAACTGGTGGATGATGGCTAGTCACTATTGCCCCCACCGAGGTAGTTCGGTAGCAATTTCCGTTCCTGTGAAAGCGGGGATGCGGTTTATAAAATAGACACCAACCTAATGGAAAGCCCGAGGACTTGATGTCTGGCTACCGGAGCGGAGCTGGTTGCCGGCTCCAGATCGTTGGAATAGGAAAAGACCAAAGCGACTGAGGCGATGACAGTCCCAAAAATATTACAACTTACGTCTGTCTGCGGATAAAGGCGGATGATTAACCTAATATTAAAAAATCTGATGTGTTAAACTCAAATGACTTTCTCTACTCCTGTACAATCTATTTTTACAAACGCTTATTCTCTGTATACTTCATGTTAATCGAGATGTTAATTTTATTGCTAATTTTCTGTAGGTGCAAGGGGAATATGGTAGGCTTTAAGCGATAGTCAAATATTTTAAGCCCTGATTGCTATGTGGCGCATTCCATTCTCTTTGCATGTCCAGGACATAAAAAAATCTGATGTGTTACACTCACATGACTTTCTCTACTCTTGTACAAACTATTTTTACAAACAAATATTCTCCATATGCTTCATGTTAAACGAGATATCGAGATGTCAATCTTATTGGTAATTTTCTTGTAGATGCAAGGGAAATATGGTAGGTTTTAAGCGATAGTAAAATATTTTAACGCTGGTTGCTATGTGGCGCATTCCATTCTCTTTGCATGTCCAGGACATAAAAAAATCTGATGTGTTACACTCACATGACTTCTCTACTCTTGTACAAACTATTTTTACAAACGCCTATTCTCCATATGCTTCATGTTAATCGAGATATCGAGATGTCAATCTTATTGGTAATTTTCTTGTAGATGCAAGGGGAATATGGTAGCTTTTAAGCGATAGTCAAATATTTTAACGCTGGTTGCTATGTGGCGCATTCCATTTTCTTTGCATGTCCAGGACATAAAAAAATGAATAACGAATTCGAGAAAAAGTATAAGTAATGGATAATTTAAGGGAATAACAAGCAGTATCTCGAAAATAGTTCATTCAACAAAACAAAAATGTATATGACATAAATTGTGTATTTTAACGCGATCTACATTTTTTGTGTAGTAAACGTTTGTCTATCTCTTATGGTTTACCAGTTATGCAAAAGTCGTTCACAATGAAGAATGCTTTTGGAGACATTCCCAGAAAATTCGAGATATACATTTTATTTGTCATGAAAATATCTTAAACATATGATATTTTATTCAAAATCATTAGAGCCATTTTTGAGAAAATTAAAATTTTCGAAAAATGTTCCATGTAAAGGGTAATCTGGGGGGGATTTTCTTGAAAACGTTTGTGTTGCATCTCTGGAAGATACTGAACCTAAATACCAAGTTTGGTGTTTATCCGACTGTTGGTTTCACAGACACACACACGGACATGTTTCCAAAAATGCTTTTTTTGGATTCAGGGGGTCCTAAAACATGTATTTCCGGTGAAATTTCGGTATCGCATTTTTATACGTAGTAGAGAAAGTAAAAATACCTCTAAGATCCTATACTTAATCATGCAAGGTCACCTTTAGGAGGGAAACCCCATAATGTGAGGAGGATGCAACACTGGTACGTTGACAACAATTTGCCCAAACGGCTACTTGTCTTCTGTAGAAAACTGCTGAAGTTACCGCAGCAGGAAGTAAATGTGACGTTACAGCATGAAAAAAATCTACACTAATACTATAATGAGAGAAACTTTTAGTGTTTGTGTTTTGGGGGGGGTTAATCTTGGAAACCATTCAACCGATTTTGATTGTTTATTCACTACCGTAGGCTTTACCTTTCCCTTCCTCCATTCATTGGGAAGCCAAACGCAGCAGTGAGCGATCTTCAGTTTGTGTTTTCCTGTTGTTAGAGCGCTTCGAAATGTTCAAAACAATCGAACGTCTTACCGACTGTCAAGTCAGATCAGTTATTTGCTTTTTAGAATGCGGAAGCAATGAGTGACAATGCTCGGCCACACATACCAAATAAACTCAGAATCTGATCGCATCATTTGGTTGGGAACAATTCGTCCCCCCTACAGACCGGATTTGGCACCAAGTGACTTTCATCTCTTCCTTCATCTTGATGGAAAACGTTTCAACGACGATGATGTGGAACAAGAAGTGCTGAATTAGCTTTTATCACAGATATTCTTTGACAAGGCATTCAAGAACTGATTTCCCGTTACGACAAGCTCCTGAATAATGGCAGTGAATATATGGAGAAGTAGTGTAAAGAATGAATATAATTAAGTTTATGGAAAATAATGTTATTTTTAATTTCTCTACTACGTATAGTAAGTAGGGGAAGTATTGTATTCCGCCCAAAAATTCGATACCGAGATTTCACAGGAAATACATGTTTTGAGACCTCCTGAACAGCATAACTCAGAAACGAACAGTCGGATAAGCACCAAACTTGGTATTTAGGTTAAGTGTCAAGAAATTCCCCCCACCCTAGATTACCCTTTACATGGAAAATGTTTCGAAAATTTTAATTTTCTCAAAAATGGCTCTAACGATTTTGATTAAAGTATCATATGTTTAAGATATTTTCATGACAAATAAACTGTATATCTCGAATTTTCTGGGAATGTCTCCAAAAGTATTCTTCATTGTGAACGTCTTTTGCATAACTGGTAAACCATAAGAGATAGACAAAATTTTACTACACAAAAAATGTAGATCGCGTTAAAATACACAATTTTTTGGGAGGGTGGACCATTTTCGAGATATTGCTTGTTATTCCCTTAAATTTTCCAATACTTAAACTTTTTCTCAAATTCGTTATTCATTTTTTTGTCCTCGTAATGCAAAGAGAATGGAATACTCCACATAGCAAACTCCTCTTAAAATATTTGACTATCGCTTAAAGACTAGCAATTCCCCTTGCATCTATGTATAAGAAAATTAGCAATAAGATTAACATCTCGATATCTCGATTAACATGAAGCATATGGAGAATAAGCGTTTGTAAAAATAGTTTGTACAAGAGTAGAGAAAGTCATGTGAGTGTAACACATCAGATGTTTTTAAAAAAATATCGGTACTTACTTTAAAAACACGCCTCATATAGGATGGGACATAGAACCTTTTA
Organism: Deroplatys truncata; assembly: GCA_030765065.1. Taxonomy (NCBI): domain Eukaryota; kingdom Metazoa; phylum Arthropoda; class Insecta; order Mantodea; family Mantidae; genus Deroplatys; species Deroplatys truncata. Next base: position 142,621,492 of record CM060985.1, on the reverse strand, counting down.
TTCAACATCTTCATAAGGCAAGGTGTTCGTCGCTGTTACAGAATCAACCCGGATCTATAGACGGTAATGATGTTGCGTATTCAGGCACCAACATTTTGTACTTCCATCACGCTCTAGTGTTCCCTTATATGCTACATTGTACTTTAATTTCCAACATCCTGTAACGGTGGATTTAACCATTAAAATTGGGAAAAAGAAGGAATGAAAAAAAAACTGATGTGTTGCATTCACGTGACTTTTCTACCCACTGTTCTACAAACTGTTTCACTACCCGCTTCATGTTAATCGAGATAAACATTTTCAATTACATATTTCATTGTGGCTACAAGCGAGATACAATCAAATCGTTTAAAAGCCGCTCGCTATGTGATGGCTTTGAGATTCGGTTCTGGTTCATGAACACGGAAAAGTGTGGTCAATAGCGACTTACCACATGAAATTAGTAGTTTTTGACAATTCAAACCAACAATAAAGCTCTTAGAGAGTTAATGCCACAAAACTTTTATTTCACACAAGTTGTGTGTTTTAATGAGATCTACATACTTTGTCTATCTCGTACGGTTTACAAGTTAGAAAAAATTAATTCAGAATGAGAACGACTTCAAAGGCTATTCATAACAATTTAATATATATATATATATATACTATATGATCAAAACTAACCGGACACCCCCAAACATACTTTTTCATCTTAGGTGCATTGTGCTGCCACCTACTGCCTAGTACTCATTATTCGCGACCTCAATAGTCATTAGACATCGTGAAACAGCAGAATGGGACGCTCCGTGGAACTCCCGGACTTCGAACGTGGTCAGGTGATTGGGTGTCACTTGTGTCAGAAGTCTGTACGCGAGATTTCCACACTCCTAAACATCCCTAGGTCAACTGTTTCTGATGTGATAGTGAAGTGGAAACGTGAAGGGACATGTACAGCACAAAAGCGTACAGGCCGACCTCGTCTGTTGACTGACAGAGACCGCCGACATTTGAAGAGGTTCGTAAAGAGTAATAGGCAGACATCTATCCAGGCCATCACACAGGAATTCCAAATTGCATCAGGATCTCCACTCAAAGTACTATGACAGACGTGAAGTGAGAAACCTTGGATTCCATGGTCGAGCGGCTGCTCATAAGCAAAACATCACGCAGGAAAATGCCAAACGACGCCTCGCTTGGTGTAAGGAGCGTCAACATTACATGACTGAACAGTGGCAAAACGTTGTGTGGAGTGACGAATCACTGCGTTGCACGATCACAACACAGATTTACATTGATATTTTAAGCACCTTCTTGCTTCCCACTGTTGAAGAACAATTCGGGAATGGCGATTGCATCTTTCAACACGATCGAGCACCTGTTCATAATGCACGGGCTGTGGCGGAGTGTTTACATGACAATAACATCCCTGTAATGGACTGGCCTGCACAGAGTCCTGACTTGAATCCTATAGAACACCTTCCGACTTCGTGCCAGGCCTCACCGACCTACATCGATACCTCTCCTCAGTTCCGCACTTCGTGAAGAATGGGCTGCCATTCCCCAAGAAACCTTCCAGCACCTGATTGAAAGTATGCCTGCGAGAGTGAACGCTGTCATCAAGACTAAGGGTGGGCCAATACCATATTGACTTCCAGCATTACCGATGAAGGGCGCCATGAACTTGTATATATATATTTATATATATATATATATATATATATATATATATTTATATATATTATTTGCCATGCGAATTTCTTATATATATGGTATTTTAATCAAAATCCTTGGAGCAGTTTTTGAGGAATCAAAAATAACGAATCTTCCTTTTCATTCCCCTATGCGAGGGAAAATCCTCGAGTTGCATTTTTGAAGCATGCTGAATTTAAATACAAAGTGTTGTATTTAACCGATTTTTCGTTTTTGAATTAAACTGCCCACAGAAACACACACGCACCTTTTTCTAAAAATAGTTTTTGGGGGGGTTTATCGAGAGAGTCTCAAAACGTTTATTTCCTGTGAAATCTCGACATCAAATTGGAATACAATGCCTACTTCCTCTACTTAATTTAAGTACGTAGTAGAGAAACTAAAAAGAAAGAAAGAAAAAAGTGATTTCGAGGAGGAAAGGAAATTAAGTGGGACAATTTGATGAGAAGAAACTGCTTGCTAAAAGATGCCCTGGAAGGAATAGCGGATGGGAAAACGATTCGAGGAAAAAATGGATTGAAATCGAAAGCCCAGGCTTACGCAAACGACCCCCTCCAAGACCGCGATGCTGCCCCTACAGGCGCAGGGAGAAACTTATACATAACGCATGCAAGTCACCTACGAAATTCAATCGCACATGCACACTTGAAAGCGCAATAAATGGGAGAATGAGGAGAGGAGTGACATTAAGGCAAGTCAAGTCAGCATCACCAACCTTAGTATCGCTTGTATCAACCTTAAAAGACAGGATGCAGCTATGTTGGATATCTCTATATGTTGTTTATGCGTTTATGTTTAGTTTCGTCCTTTTCTCTGTCGCCAAATTGCTAATAGCATAGTATAAATATTCATTTGTTATAATTTTCAGCTTTGAACATATCATTATATATTTCTGTATCATATTATATAATTTTTAGAGCCTTTATAGATTCCTATGGGCCCAAATAGCTGAACACGTGTTATACTACAATATTTGCTAATTCTTTGTTCATCACGCAGTAAATAATAAACTAAAGAGTGGAACGCAGCCAATGTTTGTTTGTTGGCAAGAGTAAACTAGAGGATACCTGTGTATCCTCTAGTTTAATTAGATGGGCGTTTTAATTTTTTTTCGGAAAATTCTATACATATGCAGTAGAAAAGTCATCCAGAAGCCCCCCCCCCAAAAAATTATGGAGTTTACAACGTGGACCAAGCGAAAGAAAACGTTGAGGAGGGTTGGAGACAGTTTTTAAAAGAAACCGGAATCCTGTAACTTGTTGCATTCATTTTGTATGGCAAACAAAAGTATTCATCCAACAGGTGCCTGGCGCGAGGCAGTAGGCTGTAAAGGTTAACATTAGCTGTAAGGAAGTATATGGAACTCTGAAGTGTTATGTAGGTTATTTATTTAACATTTTACGTAAATATTTATGGTTATTGGGGCGACTAGGAGGAGACGAAATATTGGTACACTAAGAAGAAACACAAAATAATAATGGCTTTAGACTAGTTAAATAAGTGTTAGTACGCCAGGAAAAGAAACAGCTAAAGCTATGGGGTTCAGAAAAAGTAGTCTATAGGATAAAAAGGGAACGAATGAAAGAGCCTCTAAGGGCGTGATCGAAAACGAAAAGTGTTGGGGAAACAGAAAGCGGAGAGCTAAAGTGCAGATTAAATTAATTGCCTTTCAATAGCCTTAAATAGTAGTGTCGAATCTCACCGTTTGGTGATGTATCATTTACAGCATGACATTAGATTGGTAAACCGGTCGCAGCTGGACGCCAAGGTTGCAAGCTACTTATATTACATGTGGCAAAGTGCGTCCCATTTAAACTGTGCTGTCTTTTAAGCCTGAGGCACGGTATAATACAGGGTTATTATAAAACAAGGAACAGACTTTACATATTTATTTCTAATGAATGACAATAGATGGCGACACATGCGATACACCACTGAATAGAGAAATATTCAAAATTTTATTTTATGTGTTATGCGAGGATGACCAGTGCTTTTCCGTTTGCATACTTCTACGAATTTATTGTATCAATTATAAATTTTTGATGACAAGGCGGCTCGTTGTTGAACTTACAACAAAATGCACGCTGCAATGAAACAATGGATTCACTCTTTGCATAATACAGCACACAAAATGACTTTTCCTGTGGCCTCGCCATTTTCTCGTAAACAAACAGTGCCGCTGTAGGCACTGAATGGAACTAACAGGTGGAGCTTAAAACTTTGAACTTTCCTCTATTCAATTATGTTTCGTATGTGTCGCTATCTCTTGTCGTTCATTAGAAATAAATATATAAAATCTGTTCCTTCATTTTGAATAACCCTGTATTGTTCTGTTTTTGAGGTTTTGAACGAGATCTCCCAGTAAGAGTCACAAATGCTACTATATAAACCACTCGGTGGGAGTGTGTTTATGCCTTTCAGTCGTGAATGATTTGGCATCCATTTGTTTCGCTGTCATTTCGTGTATTATCGCAAGATGGCGTCATCCGCACCCACGCAGCGTCACTTCTTCCGTTGATCACTGCTTTATAGGATAATTTCACGTAGTGTGGAAATTATAGACCCGACTAAACTGGTTCGTAAATGGATAGGTCGATCTTCCGGAATAGGTGCTTTGTTCTGCACCAAAGCTATCTTGTTATAGTTATACAACACTAGCTTCCTAATTATACACGCTTTTATTATTTGACTTTAGAATTATCCACCCGTTAACGATTAGAGCGAGATTAGAATTGGAAATTCTCCTATCACCTGGATGTGCATGTTTTTACGCCCGATCTTGTTCTGCGCGAAATCTCTCACTCACTATTTACTGCAGCTACCCTTTATTGACTCTGTGTAGCGTTGCATACATAGCGGGCTAACACAAAAACAAGTTTAGCTATTCAGTCATGTTTAATCAGCCGGTATTGGTTCCAGGGTCTCTTAATATGCATGAAGCGTTGCCTTCAAGGTAGATTACAAATATCAAGCGAGTGTTGCCAACTTATGAAAACAGTAATTTTCCTCTCTCTCGCTTAGGTCGGGTGAAACGGGATTACGGTCGGTTACTTACGTGAATGAAAAATTGAAGTTTAATAGTCTTTCCACCACACACAGGCTGAAAAATTGAATTCTCAGCGGAAATTGAAATGAGCATCTAATTGATTAAAAACTAATGGGAAACGACCCGCCCGTGGCGTGTTAATGCACTGTGACGAAACCAGATTGTTTTTGTACGTTAGCACAAAAAAGAACTAAAACTGACGTTTAAACAAGGAGAGTTAAGTGAGCGTCGGAAATTGAATGGGGATAAACAAAAGGCACACACAAGGGAAATGTAAATATTTACTTTATTTCAAACTTTTGTGCGTTATTTTTCAGTGCAGCACTTGCGTTATTCAATCGCTTTTTGTTGTTCTGTATCTTTTATTACTTGACTCCTATCAGTTGGATTTGAATAACATTACAGAATCAAAGTGGGATTTGCCAACGCATCTATTTAATTTAGGAAGTTGGGACGCGGATTTCAATTACTGTTAACGTTCTAGTAACGAATAGGTTACTTAGGTGTAGCGTTGACAGCTCTGAATCTATGCGCGGCAAACCCTGTGTTACGCAAAAGAGAAACAGCATATCTAAAGAAGACGGATAGAAACCCAATTTCCTATTCAGTTCAGACACCCAAGGACACAGAAAGTTTAAAGAATTTCTTATTCTGCATTCAAACCCCTATTTGCATACATTTTCATTGTCATTCACTATCTCAAAAGTTCCTCGACCTGTTTTTACAAAATATGTATATGTCTAAGAAAGTCTGTGATGGCGAGTAAAACCAGCTGCAATTTTTACTTTCTCTACTATGTATAGTAAGTAGGGGAAGTATTGCATTCCACCAAAAAATTCATACAGAGATTCTACGGAAATACATGTTTTGAGGTGCCCTGAATCCAAAAAAGGCATTGTTAGAAAAACGCCCGTGTGTGTCTGTGAACAGCATAATTCAAAAACGAAAATTCGGATAAATACCAAACTTAGTATTTAGGTTCAGTATCTTTTAAAGATGCGACACGAACATTTTCAAGAAAATCCCCCCACCCCAGACTACCCCTTACATGGAGCTTTTTCGTAAATTTTAATTTTCTCAAAACTGGCTCTAACGGTTTTGATTAAAATATCATATGTTTAAGATATTTCCATGACAAATGAAATGTATATCTTGAATTTTCTGGGAATGTCTCCAAAAGTATTCTTCATTGTGAACGACTTTTGCATAGCTGGTAAACCATAAGAGATAGACAAACTTTTACTGCACAAAAATGTAGAGCACGTTAAAATACACAATTTATGTCATATAGATTTTTTTTTATTCGAGCGAACCATTTACGAGATATTCCTTGTTATTTGTTTGAATTCGTTGTTCGCTTTTCCTATGTCCTGGACGTGCAAAGAGAATGGAATACTCCATATAGCAACCAGCTTTTTAAAGATTTGACTGTCGCTTAAAGCCTACTATATTCCCCTTGCACCTACAAGAAAATTAGCAATAAGATAATTTCTGCAAATGTTTATCTGGATTAACACGAAGTAGATAGAGAATAAACGTTTGTAAAAATAGTTTGTTCAAGAGTAGAAAGGAGAGAGTACAGAAAATCATTTGAGTGTAACACATAAGATTTTTTTGGAATGTTTTTGGAATCGTTTTCTTTTACATTTAATTATATATAACTGCGGAAACCTAAGACGCGGACAGTAAGTTACTTCAGAAAAATTCTGATGTATTACATTTGCATGATTTTCTATACCCTGTATCATTTATTAATTGGTATAAAGGCTTATATTACTTAACCTTATTACTTTCTCTACTACGTACAGTAAGTAGGGGAAGAATTGTATTCCACCCAAAAATTCGATACCGAGATTTCAACGGAAATACATGTTTTGAGACCCCCTTAATCCAAAAAAGCATTTTTGGAAACATGTCCGTGTGTCTGTCTGTGAACAGCATAACTCAGAAACGAACAGTCGGATAACACCAAACTTGGTATTTAGGTTCAGTAACTTCTAGAGATGTGACACGAAGGTTTTCAAGAAAATCCCCCACCCCAGATTACCCTTTACATGGAGCTTTTTCGTAAATTTTAATTTTCTCAAAACTGGCTCTAACGGTTTTGATTAAAATGTCATATGTTTAAGATATTTTCATGACAAATGAAATATATATCTTGAATTTTCTAGGAGTGTCCCCAAAAGTCTTCTTCATTGTGAATGACGTTTGCATAACTAGTAAACCGTAAGAGATATACAAAATTTTACTACACAAAAAATGTAGATCTTGTCAAAATACACAATTTATGTCATATACATTTTTTTTATTCGAGCGAACCATTTACGAGATATTCCTTGTTATTTGTTTGAATTCGTTATTCGCTTTTTTTATGTCCTGGACGTGCGAAGAGAATGGAATACTCCATATAGCAACCAGATTTTTAAAGATTTCACTGTCGCTTAAAGCCTACCATATTCCCCTTGCATCTACAAGAACCTTAGTAATAAGATAGAGTCTGCAAATGTTTGTCTCGATTAACATGAAGTAGATGGAGAATAAGCGTTTGTAAAAATAGTTTGTACAAGAGTACAAAGTAGAGAGTACAGAAAATCATTTAAGGCAACACATAAGATTTTTTGAAATGCTTTTGGAATCGTTTTCTTTTACATTTTATTATATATAACTGCGGAAACCTAAGACACAGACAATAAGTTACTTCAGAAAAATTCCGATGTACTACATTTGCATATCTTTCTATACCCTGTATCATTTATTAATTGGTATAAAGGCTTATCTTACTTAGGCTTATTTTTCTGCACACTTCATTTTAATCCAGACAAACTGTTGCAGAAATAGCTAAATTAATATTTAATTATAAATGCAAAGGGAATGGCGATAGGCAGATGTTTCAGAACTGGACGGTATATGTTGGCCTTATATTATACACTTTCTTTGAAGTCGCGAGAAACAACTGAATGTGGATAGACTTTAAAAGAATGGCAAACACTGAGCAATTCGAACCATTAATAACGAATAATTCGGAAATGGCTTATGACACAAGAAAGGTTGTATGAAATAAATTGTGTATTTTAAAGAGATCTACATTTTTTGTGTAGTGCGTTTTCGTCTGTCACTTAATGTTTATCAGCTGTACAAGATTTTCAAAATTCCTTCCGAATGAAGAGGTCTTCACAGGCTATTCCCAGAAAATTCAAGATCCACATTTTAAGTGTGTGTAAATATCTTAATATATGGTATTTTAATTAAAACCGTTAGAGCTATTTTTAAGAAGATCGAGCATTTCGAAAAATATTCTATATAAGGCGTAGTGGGATAGGGGGATTTTTTTGAAAACCTTGTATCTCATCTTGGAAGATACTGAATTTAAATTTAAAGTTTGGTATTTATTCAGGGAGCCTCAACAGATATTTCCGCGAAATTTCGATGTCGAATTTTTGGGTGGAATGCAATACCTTCTGTACGTATTATGTGCGCAGTAGAGAAAGTAACAATTACTCGGCCGCTTTTGATCAAAATATGACACGTTTAAGAAAGTTTGCAATGGTGAGTAAGAGGCATAGATCCAGGTTTTGTATAATAGCTTTTGGAATCCTTTTAATTCCCATTTAATTTTATATAACTGTGAACCTTACGTTGCTTCAAAACCGAAGTATAGATTACTATAAGATATACGGTTTATATAAATATTCTTCTAGTGTAACCTCTTTCTCAAATATTGTTTTTTCTTTCTTTAAGGTTCTTTTCTTCACTGTATATCTTGGAAGGTTTATTTTGAGATCAATCATGGATTAAGTAACTTTACGGTTAGGATATAAATATCCGCTTAAAACTGAGTTTTTTTTGTCAGCTTAGAGAATATATACTACTCATTTGCATTCCCTTTTTGTTCTTCGATTCATTGTAATAGCCGCAATCGCTGTAATTAGAATTCATGTTAATGTATTTATGGGTAAAGAAGTTCGGTTATCAAACGAATATTATATAAATTTAATTCATTTTGAAATTAAATTGAGATTTATTTATGGACGCTCTTTAACTACTATGATCCTTAGCGTCCCATTCTATATTGGGTGTGAAAGACCGGTAATTTTACTCAGAGCCTCTTTATCAGGCTTGAGGTTCTTTTACGTGCCGTAAATATACTTCCCTTCCGAAGGAAGTCATGCTAAGTATTTTTACGCCCGAAAAAATCCAACCCTCTCCGCCGAGTTTGAACCCGCGACCTTAGGAACTAGGCTAGCAGGTACCACTAGTCCACGGAGGACGACAATTCATTTTGACTCATATTATTTTCTGATTATAGGTTGTGGACAGAATTAATGTGCTAATCTGTAGAATAAATATGAAAATAAATCTTGTGGCTAGAGAATATCATGTGAATGCATACATAGGATTTTTAAAATATCATAATAAGAACGTTTATGAATACCTATGTTTTGTACTATGGGTGTGAGGTACCTTTATATTTTCTTCCCTAAACTTTAAGCAGAGATGGTAAAGTTTACAAAGTTTCTTATCTTAATGTAGTAACTACCATTTTAATCCAGGATGTGGTTATATTTAACTACTTAAAGTAATGTTTTACGTGGGTAACGTTTATTTAATTGCCGCCAGGTCCTTTAATTAGACGATACGGTCCGCTTCTCTCTGCAAACAATAGAAACTTTATTGTACTCTTCTGAATTCCCCGGCAAGTTAGCGAGGCTTTCTACCTGCTTTTATTCGTTTTTATCTCTGCTCGTTTTCTGTTTACCCAAAAGGGCAAGCGATATTGGAAGCGGCTTTAACCTGCAATTAGAAACACCAGTTGAATGTCTCACTGTAATCTGTATAGTAAAATTGAAGATTTACTAAATCACAACTCTAATCACACGAACACAGGCTCTAAAATGTTGCATAAGCTCCTTTTCTCCGGCACAGGGTTCCGCTTTGAAATGATTTGACGAAATTCCGAGGAATTAATCAGTAAAGAAATGAAGAAATTGACGCAGCCACGCTACGTCCTGCAACCACTGAAGCAATACCTTTGCCTCACGGTTGCTGCTTTTCTCCTCCTAGATGTTTTTTTATACTTTGTTACGGCTGCTCGAGCATGAGATCTTAATCACAGGGTATGCGTGAGTGTATGTACATAGAAACACGAACGCTTACTTGGAACACTTTTATTCACCATTAAAATAAGACTTAAGATTTGCCGATCTCTTTTAAATTCTTACGATGTTACTGTGTCTTTTCCAAGACCGGAGATTATCAATTACAGCTGAACGTTCGATCCTCTTGCAAGTTCACACCCAGAGAATGTTGTTCCGCACCCCAAGAGTGCCCCAGCGAGAATGTTTCCTCACCACACACGTGATACAAGGAAAAACCTCCTAATTTCCCCTCTCTTCCCTTAAACATTTCGCACCAAACTGAGCGTCATGAAGCTTCTAGTGACCTTCACATCCCGGCCAGTGCAACTGCACCCATTAATTCCAAGAGAAACTGGCTTCAGCGGATTTACCCTTTATACCTGGGGCTGGTCCCTAATTAGCTAAGCTGTGCCTGTCTGGTCTTTCTGTCGCTTTTAACAGTCAACAACTTTCCCAATGCACTTTTAATACATGCGCTGATTTTAAATATTTTATTATTTATTTTATTTCGCTATTCTTCCCAGATTATTATGATACTTATTGACTTTATAATTTCGGCATTAAAATGGTGGCGATTTCATATTGGGTAATATTGAATTTATTATATGCAGGATGTGGAATCAATAGCCAAAGGTTTAACAATACAATTTTGTCAGAGATATACGCTAAAAATATTCTGTGTTACATTCACATCCCTTTCTCTACTCTGTCGCTTATTGTGGGTATACAAATTACTCTTACGAAAGTTCATGTTCCTATCTACTTCATTTTAATCGAGATAAATCTTTCCAGAAATAGCATTACACATTTCGTTATAGATACAAAGAGAATAGCGTTAGTCAAATGTTTTAGAACTGGACCCTATACGTTGGCCTTAAAATTCCATACTCCTTCAAGACATGGCAAGCCAAGACACAACGGAAAATCGACAGGGCTTTAAGAAAGGTTAAGTATTGAACAATAATCATTAATAACGGATATCTCAGAAATGGCTTGTGCTACAAAAACGTTATTTGAGATAGATTGTGTGTTTTAAGGATAACTACATTATTTTGTGTAGTACGTTTTCGACTATTACTTAGCGTTTACCAGTTATACAAGATTATACAAAATTCCTTCCGAATCAAGTGAACTTCACAGACTATTCCCAGAAAATTCAAGATATATATTTTATTTGTCATGTAAATTTCTGTAATATATGGTGTTTTAAGCTTGGATTTGGGGGATTTCCTTGAAAATCATGTCGCAAGTTTGATATTTATCCGCGCACCTTTTTCTAAACATGTATTTTGTTAAAATCTTGGTATCGAAATGCCTATTATGTACTTGGTAGAGTAATAACAAGAAACGAAGCTATAAAAACGGCTAGTAAATGAGGAAAAATGCTGATACTATTCAGAATGAGAAAAATAAATTTCCTGGGATATTATACGAAAAGAGATTTCATTCTAATAGTCACACTGTAAGGAGCAGGAAAGGTTTGAGATAGAGGAAGAGAGATAAACAATATTGAGATAAACAACTGGAGAGGAGAAAGTTGAAAAGAAGGACGATAGAGAAACATAGGTTTACAGTGAAAGCTATACTTGATTTGAAGTGAGCAATAAGGTAATTATTTTATATTAATCTTTGTGGTCTGTATACTTCTTTAACCTAGAAAATAACTTAGGAACTTCAACACGTAGCATCAAAAATAGAATATTAACATGCAACCACATATGCATTCGGTGTAAGCTATGTCGTTAGACTAGAATGAAAACTTCCTGAAGTCCTATACAGAAAAGGAAGAAGAGGAGGAATATAATTCATAAGCCATAAACTTATAATGAGCGGAAAAAATCTGATGACTTTCTCTACTCTTGTAAAAACTATTTTTACAAACTCTTATTCTACAGCTATTTCATATTAATCGAGATAAACATTTGCAGAAAGGATCTTTTGATATGCAAAGAGAATTACATTTTACACATGGCAACCAGTTCTAAAAATACTTGACTATCGCTTAAGGCCTACTATGCTCCCCTTGTTTTGTATTTGCAAGGGCAATATAGAAATACAGTAGCCTTTAAGCATAGACATATCTCTTAATAGCTGGTTGCTAGGTGCAGCACCATTCTCTTTGTCACAGATTAATACTCTTTGCATATCCAAGACAAAAAATGAATGACGAATTCTTATTTGAGAAAAAGTGTAAGTATTGGAAAAATTAAGGGAATAACAAGTAATATCTCGAAAATGATTCACTCAACAAAAGAAAATGTTTATGACATAAATGTGTATTTTAATGCGATCTACATTTTTTGTGTAGTAAAATTTTGTCTATCGCTTATGGTTTACCAGTTATGCAAAAGTCGTTCACAATGAATACTTTTGGAGACATTCCCAGAAAATTCAAGATATACATTTCATTTGTCATGAAAATATCTTAAACATATGATATTTCAATCAAAATCGTTAGAGCCATTTTTGAGAAAATTAAAATTTTCGAAACATGTTCCATGTAAAGGGTAATCTGGGGTAGGGGGATTTTCTTGAAAACCTTCGTGAAGCATCTCTGGAAGATACTGAACCTAAACACCAAGTTTGGTGTTTATCCGACTGTTCGTTTCTGAGTTATGCTGTTCACAGACACACATACACACACACACATCGAATTTTTGGGTGGAATACAATACTTCCCCTACTTACTATACGTAGTAGAGAAAGTAAAAAGCTTTCTCTTCTTGAGGAAATAATTAAAATAACTGATTTTCTTTCTGTATTACTTTACCTGCATCAAGTTTTTCATCACTATATGGTAGTGTTAAAGCTCTAGAGGAATCCAAGCACTAGAACAAAGTGAGTCGAACGGAGAACCCTACATTGAATATTCATTAAGACCTTCAGGTCAAGAACAGTGCTGAATTGGAGATATTGAACGATCTGAATGTTGCCAATTCTTTCGCTTGCACCAGCGGCTCATTTTCTTGGGTCTTAGCCCAATTCTCTGCTCTACTTCGCACGAGCTTCAGAAATCAAAACTCAACATTTACATTGTCGATTCCTCTGTGGTAGATGTTTAAGTTGGCATCATCGGTTTTAAGCGTACAACAGAGTTTCTTAAACTAACCGTTGTTCAACAGCGAGTGTATCAGCAAATATGTTCATGAGTGTGTTTGCATTAATATTTTGTAATGATTTAACTGTAAATATCATTTGTGATTCCAAAGAAACTTGGCAATAACCTCTTCTATGGATTACAAAAATGTTCAAGCCATAAAGCAGAATATGGCTTTGGATTGGATTGGCTACGGATGGGACTCGGCACTGATCCACATAGGGAATATTGTACCTACGCCCCCCAAGCAGGGTCCCCGGGAGGACGGATTGGTGAGGAGACACCGGGCGGCCGGAACCAGGAGTGACGCACAGGAATGGCAGGGTCCCTAAGTTTCCAGATAGAGACTCCCCGGCAGGGGACCCAACCCCCTCAGAGGGCGCCCAACGCCCCTCAAGAGCGTTCGTATATTCCCGACAGCCAGACGGAGAGAGTCACAAAGAACATCATTTTCTCCTGCCACACTGCACCAAAATACTATCGCCGACACTTCCAACCCTGAAAGATACCAACGGATGAAATATGAAGTGAAATAAGAATGAAGATGAAATGGAGGCACAGGGAATTCGGGGGGTGTGACAATCCTTCCCAGCATTTGTTCCCGAGGTCGCGGGTTCAAGCCCGGCGGAGGGCGATGGATTTTTTTTCGGACGTAGAAATCCTCAGCATGGCTTCCTACAGAAGGGTGTCGTAGATTTACAGCAGGTAACAAAACTCAAGCCTGAAAAAGGGGCCTCTGAGCAAAATTTCCGGCACTTCACGCCCAATATGGAATGGTACTCTAAGGATCACAAAACTCATAGCCTCGGGAATCGAACTCACGACCTCCCGAATGCGGGCCACAGACGTAACCGCCTGAGCCATCCCGGCCGGTAGTATATGGTTTAAGATGGAGTTTTCTTTGCATACTCGTTACAAAACAGAAAGAACGAACAAATGAGCAGTTGAAAATGTATAAAGTAGCCCTACCAGCAACTTCGGCGCCCTAACAACCTAGGAGATTGTTGATTCAGCATTACAACCCTCGGCGTCACACAAGTTTGAGGACTTCGCGGTTGGACAGGGTTACCCCACCACCCTTCAGCCCTGACCTAGCTCCCTCAGACTTCCGCTTGTTTGGGCCATTAAAGGATGCGATTCGTGGAAGACATTTTGAGGGTGACGAAAAGATGATTAGCACAATGAAGAAATGACTTCGTGACCAGGACGAGTGACAGGGCATATACGCCCTTGTGTCTCGCTGGAGGAAGGCCATAGAATGGGAAGATTACGTGGAAGAATAGGGACAGAAAACATTTTTACTTTCTCTACTAGTATAGTAAGTAGAGGAAGTAATGTATTCCATCCAAAATTTCGACACCAAGATTTCACAGGAAATATACGTTTTGAGGTCCCCTGAATACAAAAAAAGCATTTTTGGAAACATATCCGCGTGTGTCTGTGAACAGCATAACTCGGAAACGAACAGTCGGATAAACACCAAACTTAGAATTTAGGTTCAGTATCTTCCAGAGATGCGACACGAAGGTTTTCAAGAAAATCCCCCCACCCCAGATTACCCTTTAAATGGAACATTTTTCGAAATTTTTTATTTTCTAAAAAATAGCATAACGAATTTGATTAAAATACCCTACATTAAAGATATTTACATGAAAAATGTATATCTTGAATTTTCTGGGAATAGCCTTGAAGTCCTATTCATTCGGAAGGAATTTTGTGTAATCTTGTATAACTGGTAAACGATAGACGAAAACGTACCATACAAAAAATTTAGATCTCTTCAAAAGATACAATTTATTTTAAATACCTTCTTGGTAGCAGCAGCCATTTCCGATATATCCGTTATTAATGGTTCGTTTTGTGCACTACTTAGCCATTCTTTTAAAGTCCTGTCGATTTTCATTGTTTCTCGCGATGTCATAGAAAGAGTATGGAATTTTAAGGCCAACTTATAGCATCCAGTTATAAAACGTTGACTATCGCTATTCTCTTTGATCTATAACGAAATGTGTAATGTAGTTAAAGTTTATCTCGCTTAAAATGAAGCGGATAGTCGTAAGAATAATTTTTATGCTCACTAATAAACGATAAATGATGGAGAATGTAACACATGAGAAACAAAATTGGCTCGATTGCAATACTTCTTTAGCAAAGTAGTAGGGTATGTAGGTGAAAAATCCCTAAATTGAACCAACCGCTCTGATATTTTCCAAACTGTTCGACAGATGTCACCATAATCCTAGCAGAAGGTACCGTGTACAGCTATGAATGCTTGGAGTTGTTGACTTTGCATTCTGAGCTGTGGTTTCAGTTATATGAAGTGTTGTGTGTTTTTGGTGCTTCAGAAGTAATATTTGACTCATCTAGCTAAGCTTATACGACCAATTAGGCAAGTTTGAGATGATCTATATATATTACATGTTATGAAGTGTTTATTTAGCAACAATATTCATGCATACATTTATTCAAGCAGCGTCTCTCCTTGTCACATAGATGCTAAAGCTTCCAAAATGGCATGGCTCGTAAATTGAACCAGTTGGAACCCTATATTGAACTGGTCCAATTTAGGAAACCTATTGAAGTTTTAGGGTTGCTCAACTGGCAATACTATATCGTGTGAAAAAAACATCCATTTAATATGCTAAGTTAAAAAAAATCATGTTAAAACAGTGGATGACATGAATATTGGCTTCACCAAAAGTGTGCAAAAGTTAGTGCCAAGAAGAAAGTGTTTTATTGTGAAAACTGTGTATAATTGGACTCTTTTTATGAGAGTAAAAATTAGTAAAAACTCTATATTTGCAAATAATACCTATTCCATAAACCAAGTGATTGTCATTTTATAAAAATTCAAAATGTTAAAGAAAATTGCTATTCTTATCGCAATTTTGGACTCTACTTTTATTGCTGATATTTGTTTTGAATGTACAATAAAATATGTGTATTTTGTATAATAAAAATGCTTTTAAACTTAAAAGTATGTGGTTCATTTTAAGACACAGGTGTTTGAATTTAAGGACCATGTTCCTAATTTGAACCGATTTACACCATCTCACTTTTTAAATGTTATTTAATTGATAATTGTATTAATTTTAAACTGTGTTGAGGATATTTATACCGCAAGGATTTGTCACTGTAACGCTTGTGTTTCTGAAAATTTTGATTTGATATTATAATTATTATTTACTATTTAGGCTTCAGTGATTCAATATAGGGACCTTTCGCCTATATATTATTAGGTGAGCCTCAGGAGTTTCGAGAATGGTTAACTCGAGCATTCACCTCGGTGATTCACAACATGTAACAATCACTTGTTTATCACCAGGGGCAGTGTGATAAGGTAATGCCCTACGCTTAGGAAGGATATACAGTAATTCAATATAGCAAGCTCTGCTGCAGCCATACAGTCCAGTCTTTGTGCTATCACAGGCAATATGTCGTACCCGTTTGTGCAGGTCGTGTTTTAAACAGCCCTCTGGTGGGATAAATGTGCGATTGCAACAGATGTGTAACCATTTGGACTCAAAGCACCTCTAGCTGTGAATCCCTTAGTTAATTATGTACGGGGGTTGTCTATCTCGCTCTTTGAGGCACGAGGGACGCTGACTGTTTTTGTACTTTCACGTGGATGGAGTTAACCGACGAGTGAAACTCCTGAGTTGATAAAAAGAAGAACTCACGACAAAGGCGGAGTTGAAGGTGTAGAGAAGAAACAACAAACTGAATGTTGCTCGCACGAGCTGGTGTAGGTGCAATCACGTTCTCTCCAGTTCGTAGTGCTCCTTTGCACGCATGTTGAATCCGCAGAAGGGATACCTACTCCGTTTGAAGTCCTCGGAAGTCGATACTCTAGTTTTGAAATAGAACGTGTTTGCAAGTAGGACGAGTTGCTGTATATTTTTACTTTCTCTACTACGTATAGTAAGTAGGGGAAGTATTGTATTCCACCCAAAAATTCGATACCGAGATTTCACCGGAAATACATGTTTTGAGACCCCCTGAATCCAAAAAAGTATTTTTGGAAACATGTCCGTGTGTGTGTCTGTGAACAGCATAACTCAGAAACAAACAGTCGGATAAACACCAAACTTGGTGTTTAGATTCAGTATCTTCCTGAGATGCGACAAGAAGCTTTTCAAGAAAATCCCCCCACCCCAGACTACCCTTTACATGAAACATTTTTCGAAAATTTTAATTTTCTCAAAAATGGCTCTGACGACTTTGATTAAAATATCATATGTTTAAGACATTTTCATGAAAAATTAAATGTATATCTCGAATTTTCTGGGAATTTCTCCAAAGGTATTCTTCATTATGAACGACTTTTGTATAACTGGTAAACCATCAGAAATAGGCAAAATTTTACTACACAAAAAATTTAGATCGCGTTAAAATACACAATTTATGTCATACATTGTTTTGTTGAGTGAACCATTTTCGAGATATTGCTTGTTATTCCCTTAAATTTTCCAATACTTTTTCTCAAATGAGAATTCGTTATTCATTTGTTTTTGTCCTGGTAATGCAAATAGAATGGAATACTCCACATAGCAACCAGCTCTTAAAACATTTGACTATCGCTTAAAGCCTACCAATTCCCCTTGCATCTACAAGAAAATTAGCAATACGATTAACATCTCGATATCTCGATTAACATGAAGCATATGGAGAATAAGCGTTTGTAAAAATAGTTTGTACAAGGGTAGAGAAAGTCATGTGAGTGTAACACATCAGATTGTTTAGTTATGCTGATCATAGGCTCACACATGGACCTTTGTCAAAAAAAACTTTTTATTCAGGGGTCCTCAAAACATACATTTCCGGTGAAATCTCGATATCGAATTCTTGAGTGAAATGCAATACATTCCCTACTTCCTAGACGTAGTAGGGACAGTAAAAATGTAATGGATTAGTTTTGTATGGGCTAGTGTTTTAACTTAATCTGTTCTTTGTAAATTATTATACAGAACAGAGCGATCCTTTC
Source organism: Deroplatys truncata (assembly GCA_030765065.1). Classification (NCBI taxonomy): domain Eukaryota; kingdom Metazoa; phylum Arthropoda; class Insecta; order Mantodea; family Mantidae; genus Deroplatys; species Deroplatys truncata. The sequence goes on along the minus strand of CM060985.1, from coordinate 142,603,541 downwards.
TTGATTTTATCTCCTGAAAATAAAATTACCAACCTCTTATTGGTTTAACATGTCCAATTCAGTTTCTATAAGTACAGTATAAAGAATTCCCAGCTCGTATGCAGATAACTTGTTTCCGCTGGCGATACTCTCAAATGAGCTGTGAGTTTTAAATGTGCAGGTTTCACGAGCCATCGCGTTACAAAGAACAATATTTCTACTGAGTAAAAAAGTTAAGAGCAGTAAAAACTACATGAAAGGGGGGAAGCTGGAATTATACAAAGAATTAAAGAACTTCAAAACATTAGAGCAGCGGTTAGAAATATAATGCGGATGAAAATGAGACAACAGAGGCGAGGAAATAGAAGAAAAGAGACGGAACCAGAACGTTGCCTAGAAACCTCGTTCTTTTGCTTTTCTGTTGTATCTTGCAGTCAAAAATAATGCTGGTTAAGCTCGGATTCTGTGGCACGGAATCAGCGAGCCTTGCAAATATAGGATGCTTATTGTCTTGAACAAAATCTATGCCATGTAGAAAATACTACATGATGCTTTAGTTCTGTTCTTGTGAATTACAATGTAGTTTAATGAATTTCAGCACGTTTTGAAGCGCTCCTCATTTCGAGTAGCGTTTTCTGCTAGAGATCATAGTCAATCTGGATATTTTGCGTAAAAGGTTTCACTAGAAAATGTACTTCAAACCTTAGGGAGATGTTAATTTAATATAGGCAAGGCAAATAATTCTAAAAACACGAAAACGCTTTTTACTTTCTCTGCTACGTATATTTAAGTAAAGAAAGTTTTTTTTTTAGTTTTATTTATGGACGCTCTTTAACTACTGTGGTCCTTAGCATCCCATTCTATTTGGGGGTGAGGAACCGGTAATTTTGCTTAAAGGCCTCTTTATCAGGATTGAGGTTCTTTTGCGTGCCGTAAATCTACGATACGGGACCACCGGGTTTACTTCCTTCCGACGGAAGCCATGTGAAGGATTTTTACGCCCGAAAAAAATCCATCGCCCTCCGCCGGGTTTGAACCCGCGACCTCGGGAACTAGAGGCTACCATGGTAACCACTACACCACGGAAGACGATAAAGGGGAAGTATTGCATTCCGCCCAAAAAAAGTCGATGCCGAGATTTCACCGAAAATCCATGTTTTAAGACGTCCTGAGTCCAAATAAAGCATTTTAGCATAGATGTGTGTGTGTGTGTGTGAACCTGTCTGCTAGTACGTGAAAGCATAACTCCAAAACGAAAAGTCGGATAAATAACAAAATGGTACTTGAATTTACTATCTTTCAAGGACACGAAGATTTTCAAGAAAATTTCTCCACTCTAGACGATTTTGATTAACATATCATATGTTTAAGATATTTTCTATGGCAAATGAAATCTATATCCTAAATTTTCTGGGAATGTTTCCAAAGTCCTCCATTTTTAATGACTCTCGCATAAACTGGTACACCGTAAGAGATTGACAAAGTTTTACTACACAAAAAATGTATATCTCTTGAGCCCTCCAATACTTAAACTTTTTCTCAAATAGGAATTCGTTATTCGTATTCGTTTAAACGATAGTCAAATCTTTTAAGAGCTGGTTGCTATGTGGGGCATTCCATTCTCTTTGCATGTGCAGGGGATAAAAATACGAATCACGAATTCACACATAAGAAAAGGTATAAGTTTTGGAAAGCTCAAACAAATAACAAGGAATATTTCTGAAATGGTTCACTCCACAAAAAAGTATAGGACATAAAGTGTGTGTTTTAACGAGTTCCACATTTTTTGTGTAATAAATTTTGTCTATCTCTTACGGTTTACCTATCATGCAAAAGTGTTTCAGAATGAAGAGGTCTTTGGGGGACATTCTCAGAAACTTCATGATATACATTTCATTTGCCTTGTATTTTATGATATTTTAATCAAAACCGTTAGAGCGATTTTGAGAAAATCAAAAGTTTTCGAAAAATGTTCCATGTAATGGGTAGTCTAGGGTGGGAGAATTTTCTTGAAAATCTGTGTCGCAGGTTCGAAAGATACTAAACCAAAATACCAAGTTTGGTATTTATCTGACATTTTGTTTTCAAGTTATACTGTTCACAGACAGACAGACACACACACACCCGTCCATGGACACGTTTCTAAATTTCTTTTTTTGGATTCAGGGGTCTCAAAACATGTATTTCCGGTGAAATCTCGATATTGAAATTTTGGGTGGAGTGTAGTACTTCCCCTACTTATAGAGAAAGTAAAAATGAAGTATTTCATATATTCTAAGTCGTGTCAATGCTACACGGGAAGTATCCGTGTTCTATTTGCCAGTGACACAAAGTACCTCTGTGTAAAGTAATCGAAACAATAAAACCACAAGTCTCGATGGGTAAACTAAATCTTGTAAAAGGCAGATACGAAGATTGAGAAACTAACATCAATGAAAGACTAGACTTAACCGTCCTGTTAGAGCTGGTGTTTGCTCGTCGTCTCTACACCAGAGAAGATGAAGTTTGATCCACCATTCTATTGTATGTGGTAGCGCTGTCATGGAAACCTTCCTGCAAAACTCTTAAACAGAACATTGATAAGGATAGGGAAATTTAAAAGGCGTGTTTTTACTTTCTCTATCACGTACATAGAAGGTAGAGAAGGTTCGATACAGAGTTTTCACCGTAAATACAGCTTTTTAGGCCTCTGAATCAAAATCAAAAAGTATTTTTAGAAAAAGGTTCGCTGTGTGTGTGTCCGTGAACAGCATAACTCAGAAACGAACAGTCGGATAAACACCAAACTTGGTATTTCGGTTCAGTATCTTCCTGAGATGCGACACGAACGTTTTCAAGAAAATCCCCCCACCCCAGATTACCCTTTACATGGAACATTTTTCAAAATTTTAATTTTCTCAAAAATGGCTCTAACGATTTTGATTAAAATATCATATATATCATATATTTAAGATATTTTATGACAAATAAAATGTATATCTTGAATTTTCTGAGAATATCTCCTAAAGTATTCCTCATTGTGAACGACTTTTGCATAACTACTAAACCATAAGAGATATCTAGACAAAATTTTACTATACAAAAAATGTAGATCGCGTTAAAATACACAATCACTTTGTCATATACATTTTTTTTTGTTGAGTGAACCATTTCCGAGATATTGCTTGTAATTATTCCCTTAAATTTTCCAATACTTATACTTTTTCTCAAATGGAAATTCATTGTTTTTTTGTCCTGGTAATGCAAAGATAATGGAATACTTCACATAGAAACCACCTCTTAAAATATTTGACTATCGCTTAAAGGCTACCAATTCCCCTTGCATCTACAAGAAAATTAGCAATAAGATTAACATCTCGATTACATGAAGCGTACGAGAATAAGCGTTTGTAAAAATAGTTTGTACAAGAGTAGAGAAAATCATGTGAGTGTAACACATCAGATTTTTTTAATACGAAAATGTGCGGTATACGGTTCTTACGGTATGGTATATATACTGTTGTTCTGTTGACAGCGCAGGTAGCATAGAGATCGGCGGTCCCACGCTTCCACCTATCGTTACTAGGTCAGTGTGGATTTGTTCCTTACGTATTTAAGAAGCTCTATTGTTCTTTTGTTCCCGTTTTTTGAGTCTGCGTGAGTGAAATAATGTGTCATGCGGAGGCAACGACACAGTTTAAAATACTAATGGTTTACTTAGAAGGTTAGCACGAAACAACTCCAACCGAACTGATGTTAGTGAAACGTCTACGCGTTCGTGCTGCTTCAAACGCCCCACACCTTCGAAACGAAAGAAGCGTAGACACTACATATGTTAGTAAATAAACGTGAGATGGCTTCAGTAAATATAGAGCTTAAAGCCCCCCCAACCAAAAAAAAAGTTGCTTGTTGGTGCCAAAATAAAAGGTTTGTATATTGTAGTACATACATATTAGAGCTTTTGCATATAGTAGATATTTCTGAATTATCCGGATTTTCGTTAATCCGGATTACCTCCAGTTCTACCTAGTCCAGATAAACGAGGCTTTTTTGTTAATATATTTTTGTGTGACTTGTTCTACTGATTCAATGCAATTGTGCCGGCCCTGGTAGCAGTGGTCGCTGGAGTGTATAGCCCCGGCGCTCCGCCAAGCTGATGGTCCCGGGTTCGAGTCCCAACATGAGCGGTACGAAAACAGTAAAAACACAATATCATAAGCTGGGTAAAAAAATTGTTTATCAATATGTACTTTATAGCCAAGTGTAATACCGAAATACGAGCACGGGGCCTAAAAGCTCCAAAGACAGCAAAGTGAAAGGAAACTTGGGGTCAGTGAGAGCTGCGGTAATTAAAGAACGGTTTAAAGTTGAATTGGAAAAGTTTATCATTGTTTCTCCATGTCTTCTGAAGGGGTTGCAGGAGGGGGGGATGTTCCGCCCCATGGTCCGGCGTCTACTTCCTCCTACAGCTCATGAACCAAAGTAAACTCACAGAGAAGCGCCAGTCGTTAAAATAAAAGAAATGACCTTTAGCCTTTGTGTTTCTCTCAGCCTGGCAGGAATACAATATAGCTGGCCGCTTTCCTCCAGACGCGGAGAGAATGCTTTTGGAATAACGTGGAGTACAGGGTTGGAGAAAAATATTTGTTGAGGATATTGTAGTACTAAGTGTTAACACTCCAGTGTTACTAGAATTAGTGCTTTGCTTAAAGTGAATGTTGTTAATAACTACTGAAGCGAATGGAAATCACAAATTGTGTATATATTAATTTGTTTATATTTTAAGTTCTGAAGGACAGTTTTGAAAGGACTAAGGTTTATTATTAAATCTATTTTAGGATTTCTTGGGCTGAACCCTTCCTAAGGTTGTATAGGAATCCTGCACCGATTGATTTAATATTGTGTTACTGAATAAAATCGATAGAATAAGCAACAAATTTATAAGCAGCGGTTATGCTAGCTTTAGAATGTTTACCAAAGAATTAACAGAAAAAAAATCTGATGTACTACACCATATGACTTTTCCTACTCTTGTACAAACTCTTTTTACAAACCTTATGCTCCATCTACTTCATGTTAATCGATATAAAAATTTGCAGAAACTATCTTGTTGGTAATTTCTTGTAGGTGCAACGGGAATATGGTAGGCTTTAAGCGATAGTCAAATATTTTAAGAACTGGTTGTTATGTGGCGCATTCCATTCTCTTTGCATATCCAGGACATAAAAAACAATAACTAATTCCCATTTGAAAAAAGTATAAGTATTGGAAAATTCAAACAAATAACAAGGAATATCTCGGAAATGGTTCACTCGACAAAAAAATGTATAGGATATAAATTGTGTGTTTTAACGAGATTTACATTTTTTGTGTAGTAAAATTTCGTCTATCTCTTACGGTTTACCAGTTTATGCAAAATTCATCCAGAGTGAAAACGACTTTTGGGGACATTCCCAGAAAATTCAAGATATACATTTCATTTGCCATAAAAGTATCTTAAACATATGATATTTTAATCAAAATCGTTAGAGCCATTTTTGAGAAAGTCAACATTTTCGAAAAATGTTCCATGTAAAGGGTAGTCTGGGGTGGGGGAATCTTCTTGTAAATCTTCATGTAGCATTTTTGAAAGATACAGAACCTAAATACCAAGTTTGGTATTTATCCTACTTTTAGTTTTTGAGTTATGCTGTTCACAGTCACACACATGGATTTTTTTAAGTTACGGGGCCTCAACACATGTACTTCCGGTGAAGTCTTGGTATAAAATTTTTGGGTGAAATGCAATACTTCCCCTACTTACTATACTAGTAGAGAAAGTAAAAAGCACTACTTTACATACAAAGATGCGAAGTGTGAAAGGCAAGTTATAAAATAATGATAGTGAAAATGTGGTGTTGGTCCATGTTTACACATCTGTGTGTAATCTACAATCACTTAGGGATATTCACGGCTGTAAAATGAAGTTATGGCTGTTGAATTTGTTCTGTTTTATTCGCGCAACATACATACTGATAAAATAAAAATTCACTTTTAACCGTTGTATCATAAATATTCTGAGTTTTATTAAATGTGTAACGTATTCCACCAAAGTGCAGATACAAAACAAATATACAAGTTGTAAACGGTGTGAGTACCGGGATTTATTTGTACGGGTTGCGACAGGCCGCTAATAAAGTCATCAATTTTCATGATATATATTTTATCTTTCTCCATAGAGTAAGGTTCAGCAAACACTGGCCTTTTGTGATCCATAAAAACAAAAATCTGATGTGTTACACTCACATGACTTTCTCTACTCTTGTAAAAACTATTTGTACAAACTCTTATTCTCTATCTATTTCATATTAATCGAGATAAACATTTGCAGAAACGATCTTTTGACATGCAAAGAGAATTACATTTTACACATAGCGACCAGTTCTAAAAATATTTGACTATCGCTTAAGGCTTACTATGTTCCCCTTGTTTCGTATTTGCAGAGGCCATATAGAAATACAGTAGCCTTTAAGCATACACATATCTCTTATTAGCTGGTTGCTATGTGCAGCACCATTCTCTTTGCCACAGATTAATACTCTTTGCATATCCAAGAGAAAAAATCTGATGTGTTACACTCACATGACTTTCTTTACTCTTGTAAAAACTATTTTTACAAACGCTTATTCTCCATTTACTTCATGTTAATCGAGATAAACATTTGCAGACTCTATCTTATTGCTAATTTTCTTGTACATGTAAGGGGAATATATATTTACAAGGGCAATATAGAAATACAGTAGCCTTTAAGCACATACATATCTCTTAATAGCTGGTTGCTAGGTGCAGCACCATTCCCTTTGCCACAGATTAACACTCTTTGCATATCCAAGACAAAAAATGAATAATGAATTCCCATTTGAGAAAATAAGTATTGAAAAATTTAAAGGAATAACAAGCAATATCTCGAAAATGGTTCACTCAACAAAAAAAATGTATATGACATAAATTGTGTATTTTAACGCGATCTACATTTTGTGTGTAGTAAAATTTTGTCTATCTCTTATGATTTACCAGTTATGCAAAAGCCGTTCACAATGAAGAACACTTTTGGAGACATTCCCAGAAAATTCGAGATATACATTTTATTTGTCATGAAAATATCTTAAACATATGATATTTTAGTCAAACTCGTTAGAGGTATTTTTGAGAAAATTAAAATTTTCGACAAATGTTCCATGTAAACAGTAATCTGGGATGGGGAGATATTCTTGAACACCTTCGTGTCGCATCTCTGGAAGATACTAAACCTAAATACCAAGTTTGGTGCTTATCCGACTGTTCGTTTCTGACTTATGATGTTCACAGACACACAGACACACACGGACGTTTCCAAAACAAATTTTTTTTGGATTCAGGGGTCTCAAAACATTTATTTCCGGTGTTATCTCGCGTATCGAATTTTTAGATGGAATGAATACTTCCCCTACCTACTATACGTAGTAGAGAAAGTAAAAATGTACTTTATTTAGCAGACGCCTCAATAGTATTGTAAACCAATCATAGTTGATTGATAGCATTCTATCAATCTCAAACAAATGTCATCTATGGATATTCGCTTAGCGTCTGTTAACGTGTTTTTTATTTATTTATTTATTGTCGCTTCAACTATAAAGTCATATCGCGATTGCGTTACAATAGTCGTGTTCTATATTTCAATTTTACAATGAAACATACAATGTTTTAAAACAGTAGTAGTGCATACTACATTAAATTATCTAGATAACTATGCTATACATTGTTATACGATTTTGTCGCTTTCATAAATTTTAAAGTTCTCTGTTGTGCGGAATTTAGGGCGGCTGGTAGGCTGTTGGAGATGTCACATCTTTCTCTGTGTTGTGTATAGCCACGGCGGGCTGTGACGAGATGATGTACTGTGAGGTTGGATCTGCAGAGGTCGCACGCAGAAGGAGATGTTTGTGCGTTATAGAAGTATGTCCAATACGTAGGCGAGTTAATACAACTTGGTCTTTGAGGTTTAGGTTTGGACTCGGAAATGTACACATCGTGTAACTTGCTTCTAGATGTGGCTTTCCTGCTTGTCTCCATTGATTAATGCAAGTCTTTTTGATGAAGTTGATAAACTCCGTGTGTGGAATCTTGATGTCCTGAGGAGGATGTTTGGTGGCGCTGAATTGTTTTACTTTACGAAGTTATCTTAACCGGTGTCCAGACAAGGTTGGAATTTTCGGGCGCATGCCGATGGCTTGAGAAGGTTTTTAAAAAATCTGATGTTTTACACTCACATGACTTTCTCTACTCTTGTAAAAACTATTTTTACAAACGCTTATTCTCCATCTACTTCATGTTAGCCGAGATAAACATTTGCAGACTCTATCATATTGCTAAGTTTCTTGTAGATGTAAGGGGAATATATATTTACAAGGGCAATATAGAAATACAGTAGCCTTTAAGCACATACATATCTCTTAATAGCTGGTTGCTAGGTGCAGCACCATTCCCTTTGCCACAGATTAACACTCTTTGCATATCCAAGACAAAAAAATCTGATGTGTTACACTCACATGACTTTCTCTACTCTTGTACAATCTATTTTTACAAACGCTTATTCTCCATATGCTTCATGTTAATCGAGATATCGAGATGTCGATCTTATTGGTAATTTTCTTGTAGATGCAAGGGGAATATGGTAGCTTTTAAGCGATAGTCAAATATTTTATCGCTGGTTGCTATGTGGAGCATTCCATTCTCTTTGCATGTCTAGGACACAAAAAAATGAATAACGAATTTGAGAAAAAGTATAAGTATTGGAAAATTTAAGGAAATAACAAGCAATATCTCGAAAACGGTTCACTCAACAAAAGAAATGTATATGATATAAGTTGTGTATTTTAACGCGATCTACATTTTTTGTGTAGTAAAATTTTGTCTATCTCTTATGGTTTACCAGTTATGCAAAAGTCGTTCACAATGAAGAATACTTTTGCAGACATTCCCAGAAATTTCGAGATATACATTTCATTTCTCATGACATTATCTTAAACATATGATATTTTCATCAAAATCGTTAGAGCCATTTTTGAGAAAATTAAAATTTTCGAAAAATCTTCCATGTAAAGGGTAGTCTGGGGTGGGGGGATTTTCTTGAAAACCTTCGTGTCGCATCTCTGGAAGATACTGAACCTAAATACCAAGTTTGGTGCTTATCCGACTGTTCGTTTTTGAGTTATGCTGTTCACAGACACACAGACACACACACAGACACACACACACAGACTCACACACACACAGACACACACACGGACATGTTTCCAAAAATGTTTTTTTTGGATTCAGGAGGTCTCAAAACATGTATTTCCGGTGAAATCTCGGTATCGAATTTTTGGGTGGAATGCAATACTTCCCCTACTTACTATACGTAGTAGAGAAAGTAAAAATGAATAATGAATTCCCATTTGGGAAAATACGTATTGAAAAATTTAATGGAATAACAAGCAATATCTCGAAAATGGTTCCCTCAACAAAAAAAATGTATATGACATAAATTGTGTATTTTAACGCGATCTACATTTTTTGTGTAGTAAAATTTTGTCTATCTCTTATGGTTTACCAGTTATGCAAAAGCCGTTCACAATGAAGAACATTTTGGAGACATTCCCAGAAAATTCGAGATATACATTTTATTTGTCATGAAAATATCTTAAACATATGATATTTTAATCAAAATCGTTAGAGCCATTTTTTATAAAATTAAAATTTTCGACAAATGTTCCATGTAAATAGTAATCTGGGATGGGGGATTTTCTTGAAAACCTTCGTGTCGCATCTCTGGAAGATACTGAACCTAAATTCCAAGTTTGGTGCTTATCCGACTGTTCGTTTCTGAGTTATGCTGTTCACACACACACACGGACATGTTTCCAAAAATGCCTTTTTTGGATTCAGGGGGTCTCAAAACATGTATTTCCGGTGAAATCTCGGTATCGAATTTTTGGGTGGAGTACAATACTTCCCCTACTTACTATACGTAGTAGAGAAAGTAAAAAGGTCTCGTTTGATCATATAATAAATTTAAAATAAAAACGTAGTTATGTCCTTCAGTCGGGTTGTACATAACTAGAATCTCGTTTAAGCCATTAAAGGTTTAATAAGGTGGTTCAAAATTTTAATATCCGGTGTGGAATCGAAGCCTGGCCTTCCCGCGTGACAAGTGAAAACAAAGTAATTACACCGCACAGTTGTTTGGGATAGTGGTTTATAAATGCTTTAACGGCGTTTCCATGTTGGTTGTGTAATTGCGTTTCTAATCCTAATAACAATTTAATAATAGAAAGCTGTATTTCATTCCCCCTACCGGTATATAGTTGATTAAGTATACATTTCATTGCAGTATTTCTTTTAGCTATCAATTCTTCAAAGTTTTAACGTTTGTTTGAAACGTTTAATGTTCGAAGGCCTGTACCGATTTCAGCCAAATTTGAAATGCATCGATAAACTTTGTTCAAGCTCTTGTGTATTAAATTTGAACTCTATACTTGAAATGATTCGCCTAGGAGGCTCTCCATCTTAACTTCTGTTAATTTTTCACCGGTTTTGAAACGTGTCGACAAAATTTCTTCAAACTGCTGTTTATAGAACCTCAAATGTATGCTTGGAGACCTTGGAGAGTTGTTTTGTGCATAAAGCCCCGCTAATAATATGCACAGCTAAAATTACCTAAAATAGCTTGTAGTAATGAAGTAGTAATGAACAGAACAAACGTTACGTGAATGAAAAGTGCTACTACAAGAGATAGGGAGCCTTTGCTTCAATTAATGATTTACGCGTTTCAACCTCTGCAACACTATGGACATTCTACGTCAGCTTATATAAAACGTATAACATTATATTAAAGAATATGGTGCCATTCACAATGAATCTTAAGCTTTAACGTAACGATGTAAATCTTAACGCGATATGTTGTCATAGTAACATAAAAAGTAGCCAATGGAAAGAGAATGTGAAACAGGTGAGCTAATTTATGGCGCCCTAAGAAGCAACTACCGAATAGTACACACGACAAAAAGGTTATATACATGTGTAAAAATCTGATGTGTTACACTCACATGACTTTCTCTACTCTTGTACAAACTACTTTTACAAACGCTTATTCTCCATATCCTTCATATTAATCGAGATATCGAGATGTCAATATTATTGCTAATTTTCTTGTAGATGCAAGGGGAATATGGTAGGTTTTAAGCGATAGTCAAATATTTAAGCGCTGGTTGCTATGTGGCGCATTCCATTCTCTTTGCATGTCCAGGACATAAAAAAAATCTGATGTGTTACACTCACATGACTTTCTCTACTCTGGTACAATCTATTTTTACAAACGCCTATTCTCCATATGCTTCATGTTAATCGAGATATCGATATGTCAATCTTATTGGTAATTTTCTTGTAGATGCAAGGGGAATATGGTAGCTTTTAAGCGATAGTCAAATATTTTAACGCTGGTTGCTATGTGGCGCATTCCATTCTCTTTGCATGTCCAGGACATAAAAAAAATGAATAACGAATTTGAGAAAAAGTATAAGTATTGGAAAATTTAAGGGAATAACAAGCAATATCTCGAAAACGGTTCACTCAACAAAAAAAATGTATACGACATAAATTTTGTATTGTAACGCGATCTACATTTCTGTACAGTAAAATTTTTTCTATCTCTTATGGTTTACCAGTTATGCAAAAGTCGTTCAGAATGAACACTTTTGGAGACATTCCCAGAAAATTCGAGATATACATTTCATTTGTCATGAAAATACCTTAAACATATGATATTTTAATCAAACTCGTTTGAGCCATTTTTCAGAAAATTAAAATTTTCGAAAAATGTTCCATGTAAAGGGTAATCTGGGGTGGGGAAATTTTCTTGTAAACCTTTGTGTCGCATCTCTGGAAGATACTGAGCCTAAATACCAAGTTTGGTGTTTATCTGACTGTTCGTTTCTGAGTTATGCTGTTCACAGATACACAGACACACATACGCACGGGCATGTTTACAAAAATGCTCTCAAAACTTGTATTTCCGGTGAAATCTCGGTATCGAATTTTTGGGTGGAATACAATACTTCCCCTACTTACTAAACGTAGTAGAGAAAGTAAAAATGAATAAGAGTCATTTACGCAGTTAAAGGGCGTTAAAACTCGCAAAGAAGCACCATCTACCATTACAATTTGTTTTGCTGCGATTTTTATAGATATACCAGCGATTCCTGACCTTGATCTTACACAGAAAGACAGCTAGCTAGTCAAATATGGCGACGAAATATCTTATGGTTATGGAAATCGTGAACGTAGACATAAACTTGAAAGCCTGGATTTTGGAAGCTTCTAAGTTTATCTTTAATTCGTGTTTATTTTTATGTTAAGCGATTCATTGTGGACGAATCCATTACAGTGCGTATAATTAAGTAAAGATTAAGCTCACAGATAATCTTCATTGTGAATATGGCCTAAAATTTCATCTGATTGCAATAAACCTACAGCATTTAAATGAAAATTGCCGGCATTTCTCGTATTAGTTCTAGACGTATTGATGTGGACGCCATCATTGTCATGATGAACCTCGTTGAATGACAGGACGTGAAACAGCCCCTAGTTGATCTGACTTGTCAGCGGTGAACAAGGTCAGGCGGATCAATTTATCAACGAATGAAATGCCGAAGAGTGCAATAAATTTTCATTGTATTGCAGCCAAAAACTCATAGAACTCCTATAAGTGGTGCGTGTACACCTAATGCCGAAGTGCTAAAAAGTAAATTCTAAAGACAAAATGGCAATGTTCCAGTCCTATTTTCGCTTTGAAACTTTAACGGTAAAAGTCAGTTGAGAATAAATTCTCAATAAGACAATTTGTTCCTTAAAACCTTGAAATAAGTTATTCCTGAAATTTGAGGAATTTCTACAGATAATGTGTGTTTTTAATTTTGTATACCAACAACTTACATTCCCTATGTATAAAAATCTGATGTGTTACACTCACATGACTTTCTCTACTCTTGTACAAACTATTTTTACAAACGCTTATTCTCCATATGCTTCATGTTAATCGAGATATCGAGATGTTAATCTTATTGCTAATTTTCTTGTAGATGAAGGGGGAATTGCTAGGCTTTAAGCGATAGTCAAATATTTTAAGAGCTGGTTGCTATGTGGAGTATTCCATTCTCTTTGCATTACCAGAACAAAAAAAAATGAATAGCGAATTTGAGAAAAAGTATAAGTATTGGAAAATTGAAGGGAATAACAAGCAACATCTCGGAAATTGTTCACTCAACAAAAAATGTATATGGCATAAATTGTGTATTTTTTGTGCAGTAAAATTTTGTCTATCTCTTATGCTTGACCAGTTATGCAAAAGTCGTTCACAATGAAGAATACTTTTGGAGACATTCCCAGAAAATTCAAGATATACATTTTATTTTTCATGCAAATATCTTAAACATAAGATACTTTAATCAAAATCGTTGGAGCCATTTTTAAGAAAATTACAATTTTCGAAAAATGTTCCATGTAAAGAGTAATCTGGGGTGGGGAGATTTTCTTGATAACCTTCGTGTCGCATCTCTGGAAGATATTGAACCTAAATACCAAGTTTGGTGTTTATCCGACTGTTCGTTTCTGAGTTACACTGTTCACAGACACACACACACATGGACATGTTTCCAAAAATGCTTTTTTTGATTTCAGGGGGTCTCAAAGCATGTATTTCCGGTGAAATCTCGGTATCGAATTTTTGGGTGGAATACAATACTTCCCCTACTTACTATACGTAGTAGTGAAGGTAAAAAGTGATATAGTTTCATGCTTGGCATTTTAAAACCCATGGAAGAAATTTAAAAGGCATGTACGCAGATGTGATAAGTTTTTGTTTTATTTTTTGTTTCTTATTTTTTAACATCATATTTTGCTTTGTATAAAATGTCCCTTGGATTAAAATTCTTGTAATAAGTTTCAAGTTTTGGAGAATGCAGTAGACAATACAAGAGTTGACCTGAAATTTTATGTGCTACGAATATATGGTACATATATTTGGATGCATTCAGCTATAGTGGTAGTTATTCTATTAACAAATTGATAAAGGAAGATTGGTGAGGAAAATTATTCTGCAGATTGCCAGGAAAGTCAAATTATAACTCTGATACTAGGGATTTTTAAATCGACTAATACTTAAAATTAATTAATATTAATAGCATTGGAACCAATAGGCGTCATTGTCAAAATTTGATACAAAAACTTCTGGAAAGCCTAATAACATTTTATATGTTCAAACTACTTTATATCATCTACAATTTGAAATTATAAATAAATTTTCAGAAACTATAAATTTAAAGATTTTCAGACATGTTGCGCTTCAACAAGACAATAGTAGACCTTAAATCTTAAGAACCGATTAAATGTAAGGCAATGTTTTCAGGCTACTGAAGGAAGTAATGATTGGCGCGTATATTGTAGGAGTGAACCGGTTATATACCGTCGTGCAGTTATCGGTTCCCAAGCCTATTGATGATTAAACACCAATATTTTAAACCGCCTAGGTAAAAACTTTAATACAAGGAGTATTTTTATAAATCTTATACTCTAACTGTGTTCAGTAAGCCCAAATTCATCTCTCAGAAACTGGAAAACAATTGCAGATTTTTCAAATTTTATCGTGGGTTAACTTACATTTTTTGTGGTTGCTTTTCTCTCTCAATATAATACACTCCTAATGAGATGAGGCATACATTATGGGGAGTGAAGGGAAACCGCATGGCAGGTTTTTTGTCTGATATTACGGGTTATTTGATTGCGTAGCACTTTTTATTGAAATTAAATCCATAGCTTACAGTTGGAACTGACAGCTAATTAAAACGAAATGATTAATGATTCTCTGTTATCGGCACAGTGCGTATTAAACGCGTGAATCATAAGAATTGTGTTCTTATCGACTGACACTCAAACACTTCGAAAGAAATGTAATTGTCAGGCTGAGAGATACTGAACGGACTAATTTTAACTGCAGAGGTAACACAGTATATGTAAGTACATATAGTTAATAAGGTTTAAAGGACCAAAATAGACAAATACTGTGGCAAAATTTCGAAGTGATATTCTCAATTGAGTGATGAGGCAGTATTTTTAACACTTAAATGATTTCAGTCTTATTATATAATATATAAATTCAATAACAGTCCGCCTTAAAGCAATATGTGTAACAATACATGAAAAGTGTATATTACAGTCATTGTATATGTTTATATTTTTGTATACATGTAATAATGTTATGTGAATGTATTACGTAATTTAATAATGTAGGAGCTGTGAGAATAATAGGTTAAAATAATGAATTTGGAAGTTTAACAATAATACAGTAATTCTTGGAAAACAATGATGTAATTTTTGTGACAGTTTATAAAATAGCCAATCAACAACCAGAAAAAGCTTTAGTTAAATGAAGGTATTCTATTGGACTAGGATTAGCCAATCAGAAACTTACATGGAGCAAAATTTACAAATTCAGAAGTCAGTTGCTTGTGGACAGTGACCCTAACCGGACGCGAGATGCGTCCTCGAGAAATTAAATACATATTCGTGTCAGACGAAAATAGTTTTACGTGTTAAAAAGTGCAAGTATTTAATAAAAAACAAATCTCACAGCTCTCTTTCTATATCAGTAAAGTGTTATTTAAATCGTGTCAAGCGTTAATAAAAGGAGTGACGTAAAATTATAATCTGTGTAAGCCTACATTCTTCAGTCACACCACTCCCTGCTAAGACATTCATATCTCTAAAAATATAAATACTGAAGCAGGTGAGGCAAACATAAATATATAATATTTAAAGAAACAGTTAAAATTACAAAGTTAATATTTTTTAAACATTTCGGGCAAAGGCCACCGGAAAGCACATTTGGGGCGAAGGCTACCGGAAACTTTTTACCATACGTGCGGTTGCAACTACTTCAAGTTCGGCTCCCCAACAGTCGAAATACAATACAAAACAAAAGTAACGGTTCTTCAAATTTGGCTCCCAAAGCGTGGTGCTAAAAATAACGTAATAATATACAACTTCAGTAAATAGTCTTGGATTTAGAAGCAGAACTATAGAAATTGAGTTGCTACACGAGCAGTGGGATTATAGGTTCGAATCTTCTTTTTTGTACTGCTTGCACACTTCTGAACTAAAGATTATATGGAAGTTTAAATACATACGAATGTTAATTAGTTATTCTTTCATACATGCCGTCTATAGACTAAAGTTGGAAAGGTAGAACCAGGCTAAAAGATTCAATCCCACGGCCAGGATTTGAAACACAAGAGAACGTGAAACATTGATTACATTGTAATACCGTTTAATGTTTGGTATATCATAGCTAATAAATTTTACTTGAATAGGGGAACACTTAAATACTTGGAAATGAAAACTCGATGTGTGCGCGTAAGAGACAAATTGAATTTTTATTTACTTTGAAGAAAATATGTCGGAACCCTCAAATTTGACTAAAATCGATACACAATCTTGAATGAGTTATATGAAGAGCCTGGTTAAAAATATGATGTGATATATTCACATGATTTTCTGTACCCTATATCGGCTATTAGTGAGTATACAAGCTATACTTACTAAAATTTTCAAATAAACCTTTGCGGAAATAGCTACATTACACATTCGATTATAGATACAAAGAGAACAGCGATAGTCAGTTGTTTAAGAACTGGACGCTATATCCTGGCCTTAAAATTCCATACTGTTACCATGCAATCGCGAGAAACTGCTGAATGTTGAAAGGACTTTAAAAGAATGGCCGAGAAATGAACAATTCGAACCTTTATTAATCAATATCTTAGAAATAGCTTATACCATAAAAACCTTATTTGAAATTAATTGTTTATTAAGAGATCTACATTTGCTGTGTAGTAGGTTTTGGTCTATTGCTTAACATTTACCAGTTATATAGATTATACACAATTCCTTCCGAATAAAGGGGGTTTCAAGGGTTATTCCCAGATAATTCAAGATATACATTTTATTTGTCATGTAAATATCTTTATTATATGGTATTTTAATTAACATCGTTAGAGCCATTTTTTAGAAACTCAAAATTTTAGAAAAATATTTTATGTAAAGGTAGTTGCAGGTGGGAGGATTTTCTTGAAAATCTTCGTGTCGGATCCTTGGAAGATACTGAACTTAAATACCAAGTTTGGTACTTACCCAGCTTTTCGTTTTTGAGTTATGCTGTTCACAGGCTCACATACAGACTGACACATACACGGAGCATCATTTGTTATGCGAGGACGACCAGTGCTTTTCCGTTTGCATACGCAACCATCTTCTACGAATTTATTGTATTAATTGTAAATTTTTTATACGAGGCGGCTCGTTGTTGAACTTACAACGAAATGCACGCTGCAATGAAACAACGGATTCACTCTTTGCATAATGCAGCACAAAAAACGACTTTTCCAGTGGCGTTGCCATTTTCTCGTAAACAAACACATCACCGCTGCAGGCACTGAGTGGAACTAATAGGTGAGGCTTAAAACTTTGAAATTTCCTCTATTCAGTGATCACATTCATTAGAAATAAATATTTAAAGTATGATCCTGCTTTTTGCGTCGGACCCGTCCTCTCTAATTGTTTCGAAGATTGCGCCGTTGGTGGCAGTCACGGGTTCGATGCCCGCTCGGGTTGGAGTCGAACGCGGTGTAGTGGTAGAGATCGAAGTAATGCTAAAATTCACTGTTTTTACTTTCTCTACTACGTATAGTAAGTAGGGGAAGTATTGCATTCCACCCAAAAATTCGATACCGAGATTTCACCGGAAATACATGTTTTGAGACCCACTGAATCCTAAAAAAGCATTTTTGGAAACATGTCCGTGTGTGTGTCTGTGTGTGTGTGTGTGTGTGTGTGTGTGTGTGTGTGTGTGTGTCTGTGAACAGCATAACTCAAAAACGAACAGTCGGATAAACACCAAACTTGGTATTTAGGTTCAGTATCTTCCAGAGATGCGACACGAAGGTTTTCAAGAAAATCCCCCCACCCCAGACTACCCTTTACATGGAACATTTTTCGAAAATTTTAATTTTCTCAAAAATGGCTCTAACTAACGATTTTGATGAAAATATCATATGTTTAACATAATGTCATGAGAAATGAAATGTATATCTCGAATTTTCTGGGAATGTCTCCAAAAGTATTCTTCATTGTGAACGACTTTTGCATAACTGGTAAACCGTAAGAGATAGACAGAATTTTACTACACAAAAAATGTAGATCGCGTTAAAATACACAACTTATGTCATATACATTTCTTTTGTTGAGTGAACCGTTTTCGAGATATTGCTTGTTATTTCCTTAAATTTTTCAATACTTATACTTTTTCTCAAATTCGTTATTCATTTTTTTTGTCCTGGACATGCAAAGAGAATGAAATGCGCCACTTAGCAACCAGCGTTAAAATATTTGACTATCGCTTATAACCTACTATATTCCCCTTGCATCTACAAGAAAATTACCAATAAGATTGACATCTCGATATCTCGATTAACATGAAGCATATGGAGAATAGGCGTTTGTAAAAATAGATTGTACAAGAGTAGAGAAAGTCATGTGAGTGTAACACATCAGATTTTTTTTTATCCGACGTGGGCTCGTCTTGTTGTCCTTCTCGCTGTTACTCTGGCTAGTTGGTTCTCAGCGGTGGTTTTAGAATGGACTCTGCCTATCGTGATTTTTAATAAGCTCGTCGATCTCAGTGGTGGTACTAGGAGCTCAGAGGAGAATTTACTACACACTGTAATGTTTGTTTTATGGCTATTTATTCTTATTTCCTCACTCTAACACTACATAATGTTCCTGTTCACTTATCACCATTTTTGCGCCAGGTTTGTTTGTATCGTGGATTCCTTGTCTACATCTAAAAGTCAATTTGAACTGCTCTATTTTGGGGTGAATTTAAAGAACACAATCTCCCACCTAAAATGTTGGTATCGGATTTCTTATTGGTCAGTTTGCATGTATCGTGTGATCTTTTTCCCGGGCTTCTCTTGGTAAACTGCCGTTCTGTGTTATATTTGCCTCGCTCCATACTTCCGGAGCAGAAACAAATAGAGTCATAAAATCTTACCCTTCGATTCTAACACAAAAGATCCCGTTTTCACTCCACATGCGAACAGCATATTTCGACCCTAACTGCAGAGTTCAAGACATTCTAAACTTAGTTAAACAGGAACATTATGTACACGATAAATATTACATTATACAAAAATTACTATTTACATGGTCTTCACATTGAAAACATACATCATTTATATATTAAATTAAACACTGAATAAATCAGCACATAATAAAATTAATTCGGGCACATTCTGTCTCATTTTTTAATAACCCTGTACAATACTTCCCCTAGTTACTATACGTAGTAGAGAAAGTAAATACGTAGGAATTTATCAGTTTACTAAGGATGCGCTATTGCCAACACATAGTTTTCATTATGAGAGGAGCGCTCCAGTTATCAGACGCTGTTGTAGGTTTACGCTAACCTTAACACATGTATACACTATTTTTCATGATGCGGTACATTGCCCTGGTCTGATAACTTTTTTACTTTCTTTACTACGTATAGTAAGTAGGGGAAGTATTGTATTCCACCCAAAAATTCGATAACGAGATTTCACCGGAAATACATGTTTTGAGACCCCCTGAATCCAAACAAGGCATTTTTGGAAACATGTCCGTGTGTGTGTCTGTGTGTCTGTGTGTGTGTGTCTGTCTGTGTGTGTGTCCGTCTGTATGTGTGTGTCTGTCTGTGAACAGCATAACTCAGAAACGAACAGTCGGATAAACACCAAACTTGGTATTTAGGTTCAGTATCTTCCAAGGATGCGACACGAAGGTTTTCAAGAAAATCCCCCACCCCAGATTACCCTTTACATGGAACATTTTTCGAAAATTTTAATTTTCTCAAAAATGGCTCTAACGATTTTGATTGAAGTATCATATGTTTAAGATATTTTCATGACAAATAAAATATATATCTTGAATTTTCTGCGAATGTCTCCAAAAGTGTTCTTCATTGTGAACGACTTTTGCATAACTGGTAAACCATAAGAGATAGACAAAGTTTTACTACAGAAAAATGTAGATCCCGTTAAAATACACAATTTATGTCATTTACATTTTTGTTGTTGAGTGAACCATTTTCGAGATATTGCTTGTTAATCCTTTAAATTTTTCAATACTTATTTGCTCAAATGGGAATTCGTTATCCATTTTTTTGTCTTGGATATGCAAAGAGTATTAATCTGTGGCAAAGAGAATGGTGCTGCACCTAGCAACCAGCTATTAAGAGATATTTCTATGCTTAAAGGCTGCTGTATTTCTATATTGCCTTGTAAATACAAAACAAGAGGAATATAGTACGCCTTAAACGATAGTCTAATATTTTTAAAACTGGTCGCTATGTGTAAAATGTAATTCTATTTGCAAAAATAGTTTCTACAAGAGTAGAGAAAGTCATGTGAGTGTACCAAATCAGATTTTTTGAAAGGTACCCTGCGGTAGAACACCAGTAAATTGAAAGCGGTTTCTCTCAGACCTTTTGTTTCAGTTTGCTCTGGTCACTAGGGGATGTATAATTCAGCAACGCGACGAAAAGGTTTTGGCACCGATTCCGATCTCGTGGCTCGGACGTATTTATGAGATGTAGAGTTAGAGAGAGCGCCAAACTTGCACTTCTCCAAGTTTCTCGACCAGCGAGGTGTTGAAGAAAACTTCTGGGACAGGGTCCATTTACATTATTATTTATAAAGACAACCTAATTGATGCGTTCGGTGAAAGAAGGATCCCTTGAACGACTTCACAAAGGCACAAAGGAGCTTTCAATTTGAATACAGAATGGAAGTCGTATATTTTTGGCAAATTAATTCTTTTGGTGTAACGAATATCGTAGCTACATCAGAGGTTCGCTTGCTCAGACTACTAAAGTATTCTTTTAGAAGTAAGTGCATGCCGGGAAAGCGGTGGGCAGTCAATAAAATTTGAGTTGGACCATCTCCTTGCAAAGAGTTCCATAAATATGTACTTTCGTTTACGCAGTACTCCTATAGTTCTTTAACTGATAGAGATGAACTTCGCATACAATTAAGCATAGAACGTAAAGACTCTTAACTTATTACCTACTTGTGTTTATGGCGAATTTAACAACATTAATTAATAATGCTTATTAGCAGGCAAAAAGGTATAAGTAATCAGCGGTCAAATTATGTTTCGGCCGAACAGTGCGGGAGCAGCATCCAGCGTGTTTGCGACTGACTCCCCTAACTTTTACTTATACGTAAATTAATTTATAGCCCATGGAGAAATAACTATGCTTTAAGACTTATAGAAATTATGCTCAACTTTACGCTCCTCTGAGCGTTAAAATTATATGTTAGCACAGCAAAATGCATTATTATGGATACCGTATCCATAATGAATTTGTATGAAACGTAACTTTTTAAGGATTTTGGTTTTGATTTTTACGAGTGCAGAAACTACTCATTATCTGTTGAAGTTTTCTCTTATTTTCTTTTCGTGCTTTCTATCTTTTGTATCTTATTATGTTATAGCAAGGATTAAAATCATTAAAAGTATTTGGTTTTCTTGCACATCAGAAAAATAGAATAAATAATTGATTAAGTACGAATTTTAGTGTTGTATAAATTTAACAACGAAAGAAAAATGTTTTACTCAACATTTTACTCAACACAAACGTGTGCCTATTCTTGTATACTTTCTCCCTCTCCCTCTCTCTCTCTCTCTCTCTCTTTCTCCATCTCTCTCTCTCTGTGAGGACGGTGGTTCAGCATCCCTTAACCAAACGTATCATTTCAGACGAATGAAAAGCTGTGCTCTAGGATTTGACGTCTATAAGTTGCCTGGTCGATATGCTTCCTTTAACCTTTTAGGTTACCAAGATCAATTTGCATATTCTCTTGATTCCTTCACCATCGGAGTGATCTGACGATTATAAGATGTAAAAGTTAAAGAAAGAAATTAAAAAGCAAAACACTGTCCATTTGATGAAAAAAAAATCTAATTTGTTACACTCACGTGACGTTCTCTACTCTTGAGCATGAGCATTCCATTCTCTTTGCATGTCAGGACATAAAAAACGAATAATGAATTCCCATTTGAGAAAACGTATAAGTATTGGAAAATTGAAATAAATAACAAGGTATATCTTGGAAATGGTTCACTGGACAAAAAAATGTATATTACATAAATTGTGTGTTTTAACGAGATCCACATTTTTTTGTGAAGTAAAAGTTTGTCTATCTCTTACGGTTTACCAGCCATGCAAAATTCATTCAGAACGACGACGACTTTTGGGGACATTCCCAGAAAATTCAAGATATACATTTCATTTGCCACGAAAGTATCTTAAACGTATGATATTTTAATCAAAATCGTTTGAACCACTTTTGAGAAAATAAAAATTTTCGAAAAATGTTCCATGTAAAGGGTAGTCTGGGGCGGGGGGATTTTCTTGAAAATTTTCGTGGCGCATCTTTGAAAAATACTGAACCTAAATACCAAGTTTAGTATTTATACGACTTTTCATTTCTGCGTTATGCTGTTCACTGGCACACTTACACAGGACCTTTTTCTAAAAATGTTTGTTTTGGATTCAGGGGGCATCAAAACATGTATTTTCAATGAAATCTCTATATCTAATTTTTGGGTGGAATGCAATTCTTCTCCTACTTACTATACGTAGTAGAGAAAGTAATAAAACGTTTGTATTGCTGGTGTATATGGGTCGTATTACATGAACAGTTGGTATTGTAAGAATTTGTTTTAATGACCAGGAAAGAACTTAACTTTTAAGTGCACATTGTACTTTGCAATACCTTTATCTCTTGCAAGAATACCGCAATTTTCTTGTTGGTGGGAGGCAGCAGACGCGTCGCCTTTTCACGGAGCCAGCCACTCAGTTATTTGAAGTGAAGGACCGGCTAGATGATTTATCTTCCAGTCACACTTCTAGTGTCTCAGGAAAAAGACGAAGATGTTTGGAATTTCTAAGACTCCCACAGGGTGATTAATGCCTTGGAGATAATCCTCCCACCTTTGTAAAACATAACAAGAAATAAACTCAATGGGAGAAGCGATCTTCGCCTTTCAGCCACATAGAATTAAGCATTGATACAGAATTTAATTTAAAATGCTTGGTAATCAAAATGACGTTGCAATATTTCATAGAAAGTTACTGTAATTTGAAACTAACGGGTGTTTAGGTGTAGGAATACTGGTGCTCCACGTCTCATCCACTTCGTTTCTGTTTCTTAAGCTGTAAAGAAAACGTATCATTCAAAACTAAAGAACATAATCTCATATAGAGAATGAGAGTGCCCTCTGGTAGGAAACGCTTCATTCCTCTTTTCAATTACAACTAAGCTTATATTATGTGATGCCCGTGCCATCATTGGTATCATATAACAATCACTCAGATCCCAAAAATGTGCGATAGTGAAACACTTTTGGTTGTATTCCATTGTACGCGTCACGCGCGGCACGATTTCAGCACACTGCGTACCCCTCCCACCAGCTAAAACTTTACCTGAGAGATAAGCCGCTCCACCCCAATAGCTGAAACGTCACTGAATAGACAGTAACTCGGGTGAGCATGTAACTGGGGAGGGATTTGATGTATAGCTGTTTCTTATCCTCACTGACAGTGCTTACAGTGTTGTATTACGTAACCATGATGTGACATGGGTACTTGGAGTGGATCCTGATGCAGTTTCGAATTCCTGTGTGATGGTCTGGATAGATGTCTGCCTATTACTCTTTACGACCCTCTTCAAATGACGGCGGTCTCTGTCAGTCATCATACGAGGACGGCCTGTACGCTTTTGTGCTGTACATGTCCCTTCACGTTTCCACTTTACTATCACATCAGAAACAGTTGACCTAGGGATGTTTAGGAGTGTGGAAATCTCGCGTACAGACTTCTGACACAAGTGACACCCAATCACCTGACCACGATCGAAGTCCGGGAGTTCCACGGAGCGTCCCATTCTGCTGTTTCACGATGTCTAATGACTATTGAGGTCGCGAATAATGAGTACTAGGCAGGAGGTGGCAGCACAATGCACCTAAGATGAAAAACGTATGTTTGTGAGGTGTCCGGATACTTTTGATCACATAGTGTAACTAAGATTGCATATAGCCTCTCTTTTAAGTGGGACCTAAGGTATATTATTACCGAGCTTCGTAACAGTCGATTCGATTATTTTGGCATGAAAAAGTAGGTAATACACACAAACTCACGAGGGCTCGCGCAGACACATTCGCGCGTGCAGCGTGTACTCGCTAATTTTAAAAATGCTATTTTTGGTTTGGTGACAGATCATCATACTCGTTAGTATTAATTATCCAAAATCGATAATATCGTAAACATTTCGGTTACAATTTTGTTAACTATAGACGCTCGCCTCACACAATTTAAGCATAGTTGTAGAGAAACATTATAGTTAGTACTTAGCAGTGGCCCCCAAACAAGATATGGAAAATTTTAAAAAAAAATCTGATGTGTTATACTCACATGACTTTCCCTACTCTTGTACAAACTATTTTTACAAACGCTTATTCTCCATCTACTTCATGTTAATCGAGACAAACATTTGCAGACTCTATCTTATTGCTAATTTTCTTGTAGATGTAAGGGGAATATATATTTACAAGGGCAAATTGGAAATACAGTAGCCTTTAAGCACATACATATCTCTTAATAGTTGGTTGCTAGGTGCAGCACCATTCCCTTTTCCACAGATTAATACTCTTTGCATATCCAAGACAAAAAAAATGAATAACGAATTCCCATTTGAGAAAATAAGTATTGGAAAATATAAGGGAATAACAAACAATATCTTGAAAATGGTTCACTCAACAAAAAAAAAATGTATGACATAAATTGTGTATTTTAACGCGATCTACATTTTTTGTGTAGTAAATTTTGTCTATCTCTTATGGTTTACCATTATGCAAAAGCCGTTCACAATGAAGAATACTTTTGGAGACATTCCCAGGAAATTCAAGATATACATTTTATTTGTCATGAAAATATCTTAAAAATATGATATTTTAATCAAAATCGTTAGTCATTTTTGAGAAAATTAAAATTTTCGAAAAATCTTCCATGTAAAGGGTAATCTGGGGTGGGGGGGTTTTCTTGAAAATCTTCATGTCGCATCTCTGGAAGATACTGAACCTAAATACCAAGTTTGGTGTTTATCCGACGGTTCGTTTCTGAGTTATGCTGTTTACAGACAGACACACGGACATGTTTCCAAAAATGCTTTTTTTGGATTCAGGGGATCTCAAAAGATATATTTCCGGTGAAATCTCGGTATCGAATTTTTGGGTGGAAAACAATACTTCCCCTACTTACTATACGTAGTAGAGAAAGTAATAAAAATTTGCTTTGTACTTTCCACTTTAATGTGTTGCGTTTTTACATTTGAAATTTGGTTTGGCATTTAAAGAGCACTGGTCTTGTGGCTGTAACAATCCAAAAGTAATAAGAGTAAAGTACCGGAATATTTTATCTCTCGTGCATTGAGAAAGGTTACCCACGCTCTACTGTGTGTGCCCTATTTGACTGCCTCGTTGTTTGTGTGTTACCCGATATTTAGGAACGCATTGCATCCATAAAACATGATCGTACACGTACTCTCCTGTTGCCAACGTTAGTACCAACGTTTAGGGGCAATAAAAGTGTAGAGAAGTTGTGAAGCCGGTATTTGATTTTTTTATATGGGCCACCCCCGCGTCACTGCCGCCCCCGGCCGAAACTAATGCTGCAGTTCCACTTGACTGACCCCTAGCGAGAGTGCAACCCAAATCCCTCGCCAGTATGATTAAAAAAAATTAAACTCTGAATTCCTTTTGGGAATAAAAAGGGGAACGCTTCGACACGTAAATATGCAAAACGTAGTCTGAATCGATAAACATGTAAATGGGGGGGGGGGGTGCTGTTCGGGAAAGAGAAAATCCTCCCATTGTGTTATCGGCATCACGTTCGGAGGCACATGTTGCGTTGCGGGAATGCACGATGATCGTAAAAATCGCTGGCAGCCGAGAGATTTTTGAATGATGTACAGAGATTCTGATCTTGAAGCTCAGAACAGAAAACCCCTCGAAAGGAAAATAACTCAGGGTACCTAGAGGCGATAATCTTAACCAGTTTACCACAAGTTTTCTTAAACGCATATAACCTTGAGGAAAATTACAGAAAGTTTAAATATAGCACTCGGCATCTGTGGTTAATAGGCAAGATTGTTCTCGGCTGGTTTATGGCGAATAAAAGTAAACAGAAATAAAAAGCAAAATAAATAAAATCACGTATCTGGACAGCAAATATATCCAAACAATAAAAATTCCATACGTCCTTTATAATGAATAGGGCCTGGAGTTTAATGAAGAAAAACATCGAAATATGCAAGGATTTTAGACCTAAAACTTATATAAATATGACCTTAAGATAAAATATGACTTTATATAAGTTTACTTAAGACATTCTTGTTGATTTTTTACTTTCTCTACTACGTGTAGTAAGTAGGGGAAGTATTGTATTCCACCCAAAAATTCGATACCGAGATTTCACCGGAAATATATGTTTTGAGACCCCCTGAATCCAAAAAAACATAAACACCAAACTTGGTGTTTAGGTTCAGTATCTTCCAGAGATGCGACACGAAGGTTTTCAAGAAAATCCCCCCACCCCAGATTACCCTTTACATGGAACAATTATTTTAAGAGCTGGTTGCTATGTGGAGTATTCCATTCTCTTTGCATTACCAGGACAAAAAAAATGAATAACGAATTTGAGAAAAAGTATAAGTATTGGAAAATTTAAGGGAATAACAAGCAATATTTCGAAAATGGTTCGCGATCTACATTTTTTGTGTAGTAAAATTTTGTCTATCTCATATGGTTTACCAGTTATGCAAAAGTCGTTCACAATGAAAATACTTTTGGAGACATTCCCAGAACATTCGAGATATACATTTTATTTGTCATGAAAATATCTTAAACATATGATATTTTAATCAAAATCGTTAGAGCCAATTTTGAGAAAATTAAAATTTTCGAAAAATGTCCCATTTAAAGAGTAATCTAGGGTGGGGGGATTTTCTTGAAAACCTTCATGTTGCATCTCTGGAAGATACTGAACCTAAATACCAAGTTTGGTGTTTATCCGACTGTTTTTGAGTTATGCTGTTCACAGAAGACACACACACACATGGACATGTTTCCAAATATGCTGCTTTTGGATTCAGGGGTCTCAAAACATATTTCCGGTGAAATCTCGGTATCGAATTTTTGGGTGGAATACAATACTTCCCCTACTTACTATATGTAGTAGAGAAAGTAAAAATATATAAAGATTAATATTTTTAAAAATATTTGCTCACGACTTTTACTGTGACGCTCGTATTATGTAAGTTTTAGAATATATTTTCTGTTAAATAGCATTACTTGAAGTCTAGTTTCAGAAATGAAATAAAAGAATTGTAGCAATAAATTAAGATTTAGATTGCCTGGAACGACGAAACAAACGATAGTTTATAGGTAATAGGGATAAACTTATTAATGAAACACCAAGATATTATAACGAATAAAAGTTATATTCATTTGTTCTGACTCTTACCTTCTCCTCTCTCTGCTGCTTACCTTGCTGAGTACAGGAAATTCCTTCTCCCAAATATTCGATACTGAGAATTCTCTGGGAATACACGTTTTAAGGTCCCTGAATAAAAATCATTGTGTGAGCATGCAAAACAGGAAACATTAGGTTTCTGCGCCAACTCTATTACAATTTTAATTCCTTAATGTGCACCTGTGATCATTCAGACGCTGGCCTTCTGATTCCAAGGTCGCGGTTTCAAATCCAGCACAGACCGATGGTTTTTAAGCGTGCTTAAATGCCCCATTTCAGTAAATTTATTAGCATGTGAAAGAACTCCTGCGGGACAAAATTCCGGCAAACCGGCGGCGCTGATGCGATCCTGGCAATAGACAGCGTCGTTAACAAATAACTTATTATTATTATTATTATTATTATTCATAAATTGGTAATAAATCGGAATATAAACTCCATTGTATACCCGCTTAAATTGACTTTGTTTTCGTAACTGTGTGTACCTATCGAGGCATCAGTACAGATGGAAAGTGATTCTTTTGGAGTAATGTTAAAATTAGATGCTTCTAATTAAGGCGATGTAATATGAGAAACCAGTTCGCATTGTCATCCTCCATGGTGCAGTGGTTACCGTGCTGGCCTTTAGTTCCCGAGGTCGTGGGTTCAAACCCGACGGAGGGCGATGTATTACTTCCGAAGGGAAGTAAAGCCGGTGGTCCCGTGTCGTAGATTTACAGCACGTAAAAGAACCTCAAGCCTGATAAAGAGGCCTCTGAGCAAATTCCGGTCTTTCACGCCCAATATAGAATGGGACGCTAAGGAGCACAGCAGCTAAAGAGCGTCCATAAATAAAACTCAATTTAATTTTTCAGCTCGCATTATTGCATTACTGAGGAAACTTTCTCCCCCCTTACCTCATCTCTCCCTATCTCCCTCACTTTTGCTCTCTATCTATTTTTCTTTATCTCTCAGTAACTGCTTGTTTGAATTTTGTTTTCAAAGCCGACTATAAGTTTTCTTTTTAAGGTATATTAGTGAAAGTTAAAACGCAAATAGTTTAATATGGTACATACATTTATACTTGCATACATATGTAAAACTCAGAACCAGAGTATTCCATTACATAAGCTAATAAGCTAAGTTGGGAACTTCGGACCCGGTGTGCCTTGCGGTCAAGTGGAGTTACAGATACAATTGGACAAGGCTAAAACAAGTGTACTTAGTGAAAAGTACCTCTACGTTGGTAGATGTATGTTGACGATGAATACCAGTCGATTAGGCACACAACGTCCTAACTTTCGAGCCTTACCTGTAAGCATTAAGGCCTCGAAAATTATGCAATACGTTTCATCAATTGATATGCAGAAATGCTTTTATTTCAAAGCTCCGTACTCTCTTACGAGGGCTGATCAACAAAGACTGAGACTGATTTTTTCCTGTAGCTTCCGTGATAGTTTCGTATCTATAACATAAATATTTGAAAAGAGCGAGTTTTTATGTATAATGTTGGTAGGCGGCAGCACTCTCGTATTGGTAGGTTGGTAGTAATGCTCTATTTTGTAGACCCTACGTGCATTTCGCATACCAGACAATGGAGGTGATGCACTTTTTAAATCGATTATCACCGGTGATGAGTCATGGCTGCATCATTATGATCCTGAAGGAAAACAAGGCAGCACAGTGTGGAAATCGCCAGGTTCTCCAACACCAAAAAAGGCAAAAGTTGTTCCATCTGCAGAGAAAGTGATGGTGATCACATTTTTTGACTGTAATGGAATGATTTACCACCATGCAGTTCCCCCTCACACTACTGTTACAGCAGCATACTACACGTCAGTATTGGCTACACTGAGGAAGCACATTACAAAGAAACGACCAGAGCTTTCTCGGACTGGGTGGCGACTTCATCATGACAATGCACGGCCTCACGTCGCAAATCAAGTCATGCAGTTTCTGGCTCGATTCAACATTACCTGTGTACCACACACCTTATAGCCCCGATCTTGCACCCTGTGACTTTTTTTATTCCTATCACTAAAGGCAAAGCTTAGGGGTATTCGATTTGAGAACTCTGAAGCAGTGTTCAAGAAAAGTGAGGCGATTCTCAAGTACCTGACAAAGAATGGTCTGCAGCACGTGTTCAAGGACTGGCAGAGACGTATAAAAAGTGCATTGAAGTAGGAGGGGACTACTTTGAAAGAGATCATGTAAACATTGAATTGCAGTAATAAACATCTGTGAAAAAAAAGTCAGTCTCAGTCTTTGTTGATCAGCCCTGGTATATTTCCCAAAACGGCAAAAGTGCTCTGTGTCAATATCTAATGCTTATCAAGTGTGGGTGGTTGACAAATGTTTCGTGTGCGTATAAATCTAATGCAAACAACTCGTTAATTACAAGCAAAGGCGTCTATTTGTCATCCCTAAAATGTTAATATCCGGAGTGCACAACACGCAGATAAGGGAAGTTTAGGTAAATGCATCACTGGCTCACTACAGGGGCTCTTTAATGTGATTGGCGCCCTCCCGTCTATGCAGTGATACCAACCTGAATTGACTGCTGCGGCTTTACTGCTGCCGCGTTAATAAGCGTATATTGTTGATTGTTATTGTTGACACCAGCAATATATTGTTTGCATACGAGAGGGATTCATAATGCAAACGGTCTGGTGAAAACTCTGCTATGTTTACGTAGCATGCATGACTGTGTGCTTTACAAAACACTGCGTGCATTAATTTTAGTAGTATATATTAATGTTTGTATTGCATTGATTAGTGTTTAGATCTAATAATTTTTTTTCTTTTTATTTGCAGGTGAGTACTGTTTTCATATTTCCTGTAATGTTCCCAGTTTTTGGTAAGTAGAAATTAAAATATACTATTCTATTCGAATGTGCAGGAAAAATACACTATAACACGCAACATTTGGTCTCAGATGTTAAATAAAGTTATTAACACCGAATGAAATAACTCCAGTGTTTCCAATAAATCACATTTTAAATTTAGGTTGGAATCTCTAACGTTTAAAATTATCGAAAAGCTTGCATATTAATCTGAAAGTTACCTTGACTTACTATGTACAACTACTGCATGTTTACAATCTGAAAGAAATTCTCTAGATTAGCTTCAGGGGACAAGGTAGTCTGAACACAGCGAAATTACACCTTAAGTGTGTTAAATTACCATTGCTCTTAAACTTCTCAATGGTTCTTCCAGCAAGTTTTATGAATTATGCTATAAATCATTATATAAATCATGACAATTATCTCAAATGGTTATTTCCATCATAGCTTATGTAGTTGAGCCCGTAAAAATTATTTCATTCAGAAGAAAAATTCTAAACTTTACTCTTAAAACATGTGAATTCATGTACCTTTTTCTCTAATACTACTTGCAATACAGAATCACACTTTTGCATACTTATTCTTAGTATAAGCTGCTATCTTCTGAACCTAGAAATTGAAAAAAAGATTGTAAAGTCAAAAAAGTAAAAATGTGGAAAATTTACAATGTTGTTGCTTACTTGATACCACTAATATATATATATATATATATATATATATATATTATAAATTTGTGATTGTGATTCAGGAAGTTTAGCTATGTGTTGTATACATGTACTGAAAATTTCAGCTCTCTTCATCTCATATTTTCTGAGAAAAAGGTACATAATTATCGATAAATGTTGTTTTGAGAAAACTGAATTTAGTTTGAACATTAAAATTCTGACAAACTTCAGTACATTCCAGGGTCATAATCATCTGTACCTTCATTCCTGGATTGCTTCAGCGTTTCTGATTGCCTTCTCTTGGTCCTGGTCTCTTTTGTTAATTTCTGAACTGCTCGCTGGGCATGATATAGTCGTTCGTTGTTGAAAGATACAAAAATGTTCTAAAAAGTGGCGCTGCATGACAGCTTTAAAGGAATGTAGACTAGCATTTAAATGGTTAAAAATATCAAGCACTGTATAACGGAATTTCTGTCAGGTGGTGATAAAAAAGATGGCTGCACGTCGCGTTGGATTTGCGCTAGCTTATGAAACTTTGAAGAAAGTAAATGCGTACCTTTTGTGTATCATTATCCTTCGGGCGACCTTCTATGGAGTATGCAATTTAAATCAATCGTGGTGGAAGCCTAGCTCAGGTATCCCACTTTGAAGATTTCGATGCATTTCCCTTTTATGTCCAAGTGTGTACGAAATATCGCGAAACAATTGAAAGTCGATGTGTAGCTGTACTACTGAGCCCATAATCCAGAGGAATACAGAATAAAACAGAGTGTTCATGGTGTTATTTTGCGGCAGTATTTTTAACACTTAAATGATTTCAGTCAAATTATATAATATAAAATATAATAACAGCCCGCCTTAAAGCAATATGTGTATAATATAATATATAAAATGCATGTAACAGTCATTGTATTAATGTTTATATTATTGTGTACATGTGTAATAATATTAAGTGAATATATGACGTAATTTAACAATGTAGGAGCTGTGAGAATAATAGGTTAAAAGTTGCTAACAATGAGCTAACCTTGAGGCAATAATGAGTAAGAAAGTTTAATAATGCTACTAGTCATTATTGAAGCAACAATAATGTAAATTTTGAGACAGTTTTTAAATAGAAAATCAACAACCAGAAAAAATCTTAAGTTAAATGAAAGTATTCTATTGGAGTAGGATTAGCCTATCAGAAACTGAAATAGGGCAAATTGTACAAATTCAGAAGTCAGTTGCTAGTAGACAGCGTTCCTAACCGGACGCGAGACGTGTCCTCGAGAAGTTTAATACGTATTCAGTGTGAGACGAAAATAATTTACGTGTTTAAAAAAAGTGCAAGTAATTAATAAATAATCTCACAGGTCTCTCTCTATATCAGTGAAGTATTATTTTAATCGTTTAAAGAATTAATAAATGGAGTGAAGTACAAATTATAATCTGTGTAAGCCTACATTCTTAGCCGCACTACTCCCTGCAAAGAAATCCATGTCTCTAACAATAATACTGACGCAGCCGAGGCAACCATAAATATATAATATTTAATGAAACAGTCAAATTACAAAGTTAATATTTTTAAACTTGGGGCGAAGGCTACCGGAAACTTTTTACCATACGTGCGGTTGCAACTACTTCAAGTGTTCGGCTCCCCAACAGTCGAAATACAATAAAACTCCTTCAATACAACCTACTTCAATTTTAACTTCAGTACACCGAAGAGGTTGCTGCATAAGAAGCTAAATTTGAACTGAGTTAAAATCAGTGCAGTGGTGCTTAAAGAAACTAGAGGTTCGAGGTTGGATACCAAGGTTTATACTTTTTTATATCAGACGATGTTGTCCTACATTTCATTCATGTGCATAAAATATCATGGTTCCCAGGGCCGTATTTAGAGGGGCGTTTTAGGGTTCAAACCCACCTCCCGACAGTTCCGACACGTTTTATTTATTTAAATTCATATGAAACCAAAAGGGGAAAATTTCGATATATAACAGTAGGTCTACTGGCTGGTAGCAATTTACAAGGAAAAGGGAAAGTAAATATTGTCGCCTTACATAGGTGAGGTGACCATACGTCCCAGTCTTTTAAATGTTGTCTCGGTGTGCTGGTATGGTCCTCATTTGTCTGGTTTTTTTAAGCAAAGGTATTAAAACAGTTTACGTTTCCTGTCTATATTGTGTACTACAAGTAGGTACATGATTCCTGTTGTAGGGCACTGTTAAAATTACATCCAGTTATGGTACCCCCCCCGGAATTCTTTTCTGGTTACGGGCAGCATTATTCCTGTTATTTTATGACAGTCGTTCAAAAACATCTTCCTTGCGATTTTGTAGAAACTGTTTGAAATAATAGGTGACTTATTGAAGCTATTAATTACGCAGAGCAGAGTTTTTTTTCGCTTATGTATCTTTCGCTTTATTATATTTTACAACACAATATATTTACAGCTGAAAATTTAGTTTAGTATTTTTACTTCTCTACTACGTATAATAAGTAGGGGAAGTATTGCATTCCACCCAAAAATTCGATGCCGAGATTTCACCGGAAATACATGTTTTGAGGGCCCTGACTCCCGTGTGTGTCCGTGAAGAGCAGAACTCAAAACCGAAAAGTCGGATGAATACCAAACTTGGTAATTAGGTTCAGTATCTTTCAAAAATACAACAGGAAGATTTTCAAGAAAATCCTCCCACCCCAGACTACCCTTAACATGTGCTAATTTCTTTAACATTGCCTCATATTTATAACATTAACTCCAACTTTTTAATTATGCACACCATTATCCCGAAATTCAGTATCATCTAGTAGGTCATTAACTTTTTTTTGCCAAGTATTAGTTGACTGATTTCAGCCAATAGAATACGATTGCTGCATGTTCCTTACGGTTTATTTGGAAGTGACTTCGAAAAACCCTAAGAGAGGAATATTCCAGACCGAATTAATTGTCCTAATAGTGGTCGAAACTATAAAGCCCGAGAGTTAAAGTACTTACAGCATTGTAAGTCGCCATTTGAGAGTTTGATTATCCTTACGTTATTTGCACCACGCTTTGGGCGTCAATTTAAAGTGATTTGTATTGAAGGAGTTATGTTATAGTTCAACTCTTGGGCAACCGAACTTTAAGTTCGTTGCAACCGCACGTATGGTACCCGGTAGCCTTTGCACCAATATTTTAAAATATTAACTTTGTAATTTCGACTGTTTCTTTAAGTATTAAATATTTATGTTTGCCTCGGCTGCGTCAGTATTATTGTTAGAGACACGTTTCTCTTAGCAGGGTTGTGGTGCGACTAAGAATGTACTTCACTCCTTTTATTAATGCTTGACACGATTTAAATAACACTTCACTGATATAGAGAGTGGGCTGTGAGATGTTTTATTAAATACTTGCACTTTTTAATGTGTAAACTATTTTCGTCTCACACGAATACGTATTAAATTTCTTGAGGACACTTTTTGCGTCTGGTTAGTAACGCTGTCTGCAGGCAACTGAATAGATTTATAGCGTCTAAAATTTGTAAATTTCTGTATTTCAAGTCTCTGATTGGCTATTCATAATTCAATAGAATATCTTCTTTTAACTAAGCCGGTTGTGGATTGGCTATTTTATAAACTGTCACAAAAATTACATTATTCCTTCCAAGAATCACAAGTAGTATTGTTAAAGTCTCAAACTCATTATTGCCTCAAGTTTACCTCATTGTTAGCAACTTTTAACTTATTATTCTCACAGCTCCTACATTATTAAATTACGTAATATATTCACATAACATTATTACACATGGATACAATAATATAAGCATATGCAATGACTGTAATATACACGTTTTATTTCTTGTTAAATACACATATTGCTTTAAGGCGTGCTGTTATTGAATATATATATATATTTTATATAATTAGACTGAAATCATTTAAGTATTAAAAATACTGCCTCACATTCGGGTATGTCATCTGAATACAATTTGAGACCTCCTTGTGGTTTACTGGGAAACATGCGAATCAGTTGGGGAATTTAATGATATACCATCATGCTGCTATAGTAGCTAGCTCAGGAGACAACCGCCTGATTCTACCTTTCCATTCCAGACCGAAATTAGGTTTTATAATTTCAGATGAAGTAAACCTAAAATTGTGCACAAAAACTTAAATTGTATTTCTTCTTCTGTTTCTGAGGTACTCTACATTTTGTAATGAAAAAATTAATATTTCATCCTAAATTAAAAAAAGATGAAATGTGATGGAAAAAAGGTAATTATTAAGTCAGTAGTAGTTGGAATATTTAATATCAAATTTCAGAAGTACAACCTCTCTCACTCTGTACACTATATGTTGTACTTACAGACTCTTATCACTAGTGGTTTAAATTGCCTCGCATTAAGATTGTAGTAGTATTGTTCTTTACGTTGTAGTTGTTTATTTATTTAGCTCCACATATGGACGCCAATTTAAAGTATGAGTTGTATTATATTTCAACTGTTGGGGAGCCGAACAATTGAAGTAGTTGCAACCGCATGTATAGTAAACAGTTTCCGGTAGCCTTCGCCCCAAATGTACTTTCAGTTGATCTTTGCCCCAAGTTTAAAAATAATAGCTTTGTAATTTAACTGTTTCTTTAAATATTACATATTTATGCTTGCCTCGGCTGCGTCAGTATTATTTTGGAGACATGGATATCTTGGCTGGGCGTGATGCGACAAGAATATAGGCTTACACAGATTTTAAGTTTTAATTCACTCCTTTTTATTAATCCTAGACACAAATTGAATAGCACTTCACTGATATCGAGAACTGTGAGATTCTTTTATTTAATACTTGCACTTTTTAATACGTATACTATTTTCGTCTCACACGAATACGTATTATATTTCTCGAGGACGCATCATGTATCTAATTAGTAACACCGTTTGCAGGCAACTGAATAGATTTCAACCGTCTAAACTTGTAAATTTCTGTATTTCAAGTCTCAGATTGGCTAATCCTACTCCAATAGAATACCTGAATTTAACTAAAGTTTTTTCTGGTTGTTGATTGGCTATTTTTATAAACTGTCACTAAAATTACATTATTGTTACTCCAAGAATCAAAAGTGGTACTGTTAAACTTTCTTACTCATTATTGACTCAAGGTTACCTCATTGTTACCTCTTTGTTAGCAACTTTTGATCTATTTCTCACAGCTCCTACATTATTAAATTACGTAATACATTCGTAAAATATTATTGAACATGTATACAATAATATAAGCATATGCAATGACTGTTATATATATTTTACAAATTATTACATACACATATTGCTTTAAGGCGGGCAGTTATTGAATTTACATATTATATAATTTGACTGAAATCATTTAAGTGTTAATAATACTGCCTCAAGATGTAAAATTGTGTGTTTGACTTTATACATTTGTGTTCAATATAAACTTGCTGTTGTGTGTAGATTTTCGTAGGCGTTTTAATTAAGCAACGAAAGCAATTGCAGATTCCATAATAAAAAGTATCTCTTAGGGACCACAATTTACGCCGCTGCCGAAATCATTTTCGTTCTACGTTTTCCCATATTTATCACAAATGTGTTGGATTTTCCATAGACACATTTTCCCCGGGGTTCTGTGATAAAAGCAACGAAATATAAATCATTTTGTCCTAAATGTCATTCTGCCCCAGTTTTCAGACTCAGAAACCCGTTTATAATTTCAAATTTTTAATGCTTCCTGTATAGCAAAATGCCATCGACAAAAAATCAGTTATCGTTATGAATCTGTGCACAAAGGGGAAGCTATAATAAATAAACAGGGATAGGATCTTTTGCACCATTTTCGACAAAATATGACGAGAGAGTCACCTATCTGATGTTCCAGTGAATATTAACATCCGACTCTATTAACTTTACAGACCACGAGATGGCGCTGGGTGTGTCCCCCTTCCCCGAGGGGCGAAGCGCTCTATTTACCCTGATAATAATATTCCACACTATATCGCTACGGGTGTTTAAAACGATAGCTCGTTTATATCGATATCGTATGATCGCCGTTGAATTAATAGCTCTACTGTGCAAGTTTTCAATGAAACAAACGCTTCCAATATTCATGTAGTCCAAATAAATTGTGATATTAAATATCAACGCGCATCGCACAGATAAACATTGTTGCATGTAATTTTACATTGGTGCTGCCCTGGTTTGGTGAACAAACTCAAATTGCTCCTAAATTTTATTTCATAAATATTCATTTGAAATTGTCGAAAAAATGAACGGACCGGCTGACAAAAGTAGACAGATGTGGGTAGCTTTAAATTGAGCCGTTCAGAATAAAAGTGTACTAACAGGTTTTGGATAATAATGATTTTACGAGTGAGTAAATTAAAAATGTCAGGGCAATCAATACCTGTTGAAACATTGGTTTACAAGTATTCCCAATACGGCGAAGTTGAAATTTCATGTGATATCTGGGTTATAATACTTACACCTCACTGTGCTTGCTTATTAAGGGCCTAAATTCAAAATATCTCTTCTGCGCCTCTGAGTTACAGCCATTTTTAATTTCTCTACTACGTATAGTAAGTAGGGGAATTATTGTATTCCACCCAAAAATTCGATACCGAGATTTCACCGGAAATACATGTTTTGAGACCTCCTGAATCCAAAAACAGTATTTTTGGAAACATGTCCGTGTGTGTCTGTCTGTGTCTGTGAACAGCATAACTAAGAAACGAACAGTCGGATAAACATGAAACTTGGTATTTAGGTTATACCATTAAATTTTCCAATACTTATACTTTTTCTCAAATTCGTTATTCATTTTTTTATGTCCTGGACATACAAAGAGAATGGAATGCGCCACATAGCAACCAGCTCTTAAAATATTTGACTATCGCTTAAAGCCTACCAATTCCCCTTGCATCTACAAGAAAATTAGCAATAAGATTAACATCTCCATTAACATGAAGCATATGGAGAATAAGCGTTTGTAAAAATAGTTTGTACAAGAGTAGAGAAAGTCATGTGATTGTTACACATCATAATTTTTTTTTTGTTTTCACTTTCTCTACCAGGTGCATAGAATACATGTTTTGATGCCTTCTGAATAATAATAATAATAATAATAATAATAATAATAATAATAATAATAATAATAATAATAATAATAAAGTAGTTTAGAAAAAGGTCCACACCGTGCGTATGTGTCTGTGAGCATCGTAACTCAAAAAGAAATGCTCGGATAAATGCCAAACTTGGTATTTAAGTTCAGTATTTTTTAGATATGCGACACGAGGATTTCCAAGGAAATTCCCCCACTCCAAACCACCCATTACATGGAAACATTTTCGAAATTTGCTATTTTTCAAACATGCCATATGTATAAGATATTTACATGAAAAATAAAGTGTACACCTGGAATTTTTTAGGAATAGTTTCGCAGGTCTTTTTCATTCAGAAAGAATTTTGTATCTATAACTGCTGCACCACAAGAGAGAGATGCAAAAACTTACTGCAGAATAAATTTATATCTGTTTAAAGCACACAATGTATTTGACCATTTCCAAGATATCAATTATTACTGTTTTTGTCACTATTATGTCAATTTGTTGTAAGCGCTTTTCGGTTGTTTTTCTCGATGCCTCGAAAAGGACATGGAATTTCTAGCCTAGCATATAGCAACACGCTTTTAAACATCTGATTTTGGATTCTTTTTTCCCCCCGTGGATTGTTTTGGTCACCAGTTATTCGGTTTCCATTGGTATTCTGCATTGTCGTTGTTTGTATAACCGAGGAAAGTCGAACAAAGTTCGACCACATTCGATAATCGATCTGAGACCCACAACACGTAATGGAGGTGTATCATCGCTTGAGATAGAAGGAATCATTGCAAAATAACCACATAAATTCCTGATTCCAATATTCCGTAATGAATAATGACATAGTTTC
This sequence comes from Deroplatys truncata, assembly GCA_030765065.1. Classification (NCBI taxonomy): domain Eukaryota; kingdom Metazoa; phylum Arthropoda; class Insecta; order Mantodea; family Mantidae; genus Deroplatys; species Deroplatys truncata. Next base: position 142,564,435 of record CM060985.1, on the reverse strand, counting down.
ATGCAGAGCAGAGTTTTGCAGCCAGTTTGTCCGTTGTTAGTTACAAAAATGTAATTAACACGCCTGGTAATAATTGACCTTAAGCTATCAAAATATGCTCAATTGCGAGTTTAAACTTTAGTATTCATAGTCGTACAGTCTGTTGAGTTCAGTCCTGTGTCAATAGCTGGTGAAAAAATAGTATTTCTAAAGAGAACATTAGATTCTATATCTTTACACACTACAAGCTAGGTGAAACAGAAAAAAAACATCTGATGTGTTACACTCACATGATTTTCTCTACTCTTGTACAAACTACATATCTCTTAATAGCTGGTTGCTAGGTACAGCACCATTCCCTTTGCCACAGATTAATACTCTTCGCATATCAAAGACAAAAAAATGAATAACGAATTCCCATTTAAGAAAATAAGTATTGGAAAATTTAAAGGAATAACAAGCAATATCTCGAAAATGGTTCACTCAACAAAAAAATGTATATGATATCAATTGTGTATTTTAACGCGATCTACACTTTTTGTGTAGTAAAATTTTGTCTATCTCTTATGGTTTACCAGTTATGCAAAAGTCGTTCACAATGAAGAATACTTTTGGAGACATTCCCAAAAATTTTGAGATATACATTTCATTTGCCATGAAAATATCTTAAACATATGATATTTAAATCAAAATCGTTAGAGCCATTTTTGAGAAAATTAAAATTTTCGAAAAATGTTCTATTTAAAGGGTAGTTTGGGGTTGGGGAATTTTCTTGAAAACCCTGGTTTCGCATCTCTGGAAGATGCTGAACCTAAATAGCAAGTTTGGTGTTTATCCGACTGTTCATTTCTGAGTTATGCTGTTCACAGACACAGACAGACACACACACGGACATGTTTCCAAAAATGCTTTTTTTTGGATTCAGGGGGTCTCAAAACAATTCAAAGATTAAGGAACATAATTGCAGGAAAATCGACATATTCTGTGTATGGAAGTCGGTATCACTGATGGCAGCATTCACTGTATACTCCATGAACATTTAAAGCTGTGTAAAATCTGTGCAAAATGGATTCCCCATTCTCTAGAGAAGAAGAGGAGAAAGGAAACTGCTGAGCATGTTTCCACCTAATGACCCTAAACGTTTGACAGATATGCACTGGTGATAAAGGTTGGTTTTATTACTGTATACCCCAAACAACGCTTGTGTCTGGATAAATGAGTATGATGCAAGACCATGTCGTTCTTCGACAAGATTATCGTTAGCGAATGTTCACGTGAAGGACCATTAATGGTTGACTGCATGCCAGAAGGAATGACAGTGAATGGAGAATACTATGGCTCTTATGTTTTGAATCATTTATTTGAATAGCTGAGTCGGCGGTGTCCAAAGACAGGAACTTCAAGGCAGTTACGTTTGCATAACGATGCGTCTCCTCACTGAACAGCGGCAAATTTGAGGAAACTAGAAATCGCTAAAGTCCAGTTGCTTGACCATCCACTCTACAGACCTGACCTTGCACCGTGCGACTTCTGCTGTTTCCTCGAGTGAGATCTTGCATTGCTGGAAACCTTTTAAACGAGAGCAGGATCTTGCTTAGGCTATAAATTCAGCTCTTTACCTCAGCCTGAGTAGAGTAGTGCTTTTGACAAGTGGTTGAACTGTCTACAACTGTTTTTGGAGAGAGATGGAGACTACTTTGAAGGATTGTGAATATAAGCTTTTGAATCCGTAGTTTGGACTTTCAGCAAAAGTTTTTGAATGCTCCTCGTACCTAAAGCTCAAGTTAATTACAACGCAGTGCCAAAATAGATGTTGTATGTTTGTTGTATTTGGCTTACCAGGAATGTCTAACGGTAAGATATTCTCGAAATGCAAGGATGATGCAACCTCAAGGGATGCAGTATGAGGTGACGAACTTTCAGCAGTTTAGAGGTCCTATTTTCCATCTTTATAGGTCATTATTGCAACGCTAGCCGATGTTAAAGACACTTTTACAAGACCAATAGCTTTTATCGCATCAATACGTACATCGGTCAACGCAATCTTTGATATTTAAAACATACACTAAAGTTATTTACGCGTAATGGAGGCATTTTTATTACTTTCTCTACTACGTAGAGTAAGTAAGGGAAGTATTGCATTCCACCCAAAAATTCGATACCGAGATTTCTCAGGAAATGCATGTTTTGAGGTGCACTGAATGCATTATAAAGCATTTTTGGAAACATGTCCGTGTGTGTGTGTCTGTGTCTGTCTGTGTGCCTGTGAACAACATAACTCAGAAACAAACAGTCGGATAAACACCAAACTTGGTATTTAGGTTCAGTATCTTCCAGAGCTGCGACGCGAAGGTTTTCAACAAAATCCTCGCACCCCAGATTACCCTTTACGTGGAACATTTTTCGAACATTTTAATTTTCTCAAAAATGGCTCTAACGATTTTGAATAAAATACCATAAGTTTAAGACATTTTTATGTCAAATGAATTGTATATCTCGAATTTTTTGGGAATGTCTCCGAAAGTATTCTTCATTGTGAACGACTTTTGCATAACTGGTAAACCATAAAGAGATAGACACAATTTTACTGCACAAAAAATATAGATCGCGTTAAAATACGCAATTTATGTCATATACATTTTTTGTTGTTGTTGTTGAGTGAACCATTTTCGAGATATTGCTTGTTATTCCCTTAAATTTTCCAATACTTATACTTTTTCTCAAATGGGAATTCGTTTTTAATTTTTTTTGTCCTGGTAATGCAAAGAGAATGGAAATCTTCATATAGCAACCAGCTCTTAAAATATTTGAGTATCGCTTAAAGTCTACCAATTAGCAATCAGTTAATTAACATGAAGTAGATGGAGAATAAGCGTTTGTAAAAATAGTTTGTACAAGAGTAGAGAAAGTCATGTGAGTGTAACACATCAGATTTTTATATAATTATTCTACGCTACTTCCGAAAATCTCAGTAGGCCATAAAATAGTCCCTGTTATACATTACTATTGACGGAATCCGAGAGAGCGTACTTTATTTTCCTCTGCAGTCCGCTGCTTTATGGCGCTAATCGCATAATATTTAGTTCTGTGCGTGATGTGTTGAACAAGCATCCAAAAAGTTTTCGCTCGCTGCTCTCGAGTGTTTTGTTCCACGATCGCTGTGTCTGCCCAGGAGGATGTTAGATATACTCCCTCAATGGGGAGGGTAACCCTCACAACAAAGCGCTTACGTCAGGCTTGCAGACAAAAGACTGGATACAATGTGGTCACTGGGCAGAAGCCTTGACAACGGTATGCCGTTGTTCTGATTGATGGCAAAACCATTAACTGACTGTAATGCCACCTATCACAGCGTTTTTATTTCTGTTCTCTTCATTCAGAACAGTAAGCAAAAGCTTAAAAGCTTCCGTAAAATTTTCGAGAGAACTGTCGGCTGTCACAGTGGCGGACTGTAATTTCATATGGATAGGAATAAGTCAGATGCACGTTGTGTCATCTAGAGGAAAAGATCTTGCAACACAGTGTTTACAGTACATCTTTATCCTCAGATAGCGCTATAAATTAAACACGCCTGTAAAGTTTTATGTGATGCTTTTTAAAATTCGATATTTTTACTTTCCCTACTACGTATAGTAAGTAGGGGAAGTATTGTATTCCACCCAAAAATTCGATACCGAGATTTCACCGGAAATACATGTTTTGAGACTCCCTGAATCCAAAAAAAGCATTTTTGGAAACATGTCGGATAAACACCAAACTTGGTATTTAGGTTCAGTATCTACCAGAGATGCGACACGAAGGTTTTCAAGAAAATCCCCCCACCCCAGATTACCCTTTACATGGAACATTTTTCGAAAATTTTAATTTTCTCAAAAATGGCTCTAACGATTTTGATTAAAATATCATATGTTTAAGATATTGTCATGAGAAATGAAATGTATATCTCGAATTTTCTGGGAATGTCTTCAAAAGTATTCTTCATTGTGAACGACTTTTGCATAACTGGTAAACCATAAGAGATAGACAAAGTTTTACTACACAAAAATTGTAGATCGCGTTAAAATACACAATATATGTCATACATTTTTGTTGTTGAGTGAACCATTTTCGAGATATTGCTTTTATTCCCTTAAATTTTCCAATACTTTTCCTCAAATGGGAATTCGTTATACATTTTGTTTTGTCCACATAGCAACCAGCTCTTAAAAGATTTGACTATCGCTTAAAGCCTACGAATTCCCCTTGCATCTACAAGAAAATTAGCAATAAGAATTACTACTCGATTAACATAAGCATACGGAGAATAAGCGTTTGTAAAAATAGTTTGTGCAAGAGTAGAGAAAGTAATGTGAGTGTAACACATCAGATTTTTTTTAACTGCTGTCTGTATCCTCTATTTAGCTCACTGGCAATTGTTTATTTGCTCAAGTCAACGCATTTAACCAAGCCTCTACAAACAGCTGTTGCATGTGCTAGGTTTGCTTTCCCACGAACCGAAAAGAAAATATTTATCATTATATGACCTCTTCATCGTCGTCAGGACAAATGTGTGCTGGGCAGTTACCAAAGAATGTCGACATTCCGTTCTTTTTTCTCCTAGACACACTGCACATTTCCGTTCCGTCGATAATAAAGAAACGTTCTCACGTTTCGACCATTTGTCGTTAAGTTTCTTCCCTTGGATTATTACTCTGCTCCTACAGCATCCGGATCGAAGAGGCGGTGAAAAGAGCTGTGGAAGAGCTGACTAGTGAGAAAAACTTCGTACATTTCCTTTAGCTGTTCAATAAAGTGCTGTTATCTTCGTTAAATAATTACGAATAGGCGTCGTTGTGCCTATGACCCGCTCTGTTGTTTACCTGACTAGAGGCATGGTCATGAATTGTTTCCAGAATAAAATGAAAGTGGTAACAGATGAAGAAGTTATTTATTACGTTATGTTTAGCACCACGTTTCGGGAGCCAATTTGAAGAAGTTATTTTGTTGTATTGTTATTTGCCCCACTCTTTGGGAGCCAATTTGAAGTAGATTGTTGCTTCACGTATAGAAAGCCAATTTGAAGTAGGAGTTGTATTGTAGTTCAACTATTGGGGAGCCGAACTTGAAGTAGTTGCAACCGCACGTATGGTAAAAGGTTTCCGGTATGTACTTTCCCGTGGCTTTTGTCCTAAAAATATTTAAAAAAAAAATCTGATGTGTTACACTCACATGACTTTCTCTACTCTTGTACAATCTATTTTTACAAACGCCTATTCTCCATATGCTTCATATTAATCGAGATGTCAATCTTATTTGTAATTTTCTTGTAGATGCAAGGGGAATATGGTAGCTTTTAAGCGATAGTCAAATATTTTATCGCTGGTTGCTATGTGGCGCATTCCATTCTCTTTGCATGTCCAGTACATAAAAAAATGAATAACGAATTTGAGAAAAAGTATAAGTATTGGAAAATTTAAGGAAATAACAAGCAATATCTCGAAAACGGTTCACTCAACAAAAAAAATGTATATGATATAAGTTGTGTATTTTAACGCGATCTACATTTTTTGTGTAGTAAAATTTTGTCTATCTCTTATGGTTTACCAGTTATGCAAAAGTCGTTCATAATGAAGAATACTTTTGGAGACATTCCCAGAAATTTCGAGATATACATTTCATTTCTCATGACATTATCTTAAACATATGATATTTTCATCAAAATCGTTAGAGCCATTTTTGAGAAAATTAAAATTTTCGAAAAATGTTCCATGTAAAGGGTAGTCTGGGGTGGGGGGATTTTCTTGAAAATCTTCGTGTCGCATCTCTGGAAGATACTGAACGTAAATACCAAGTTTGGTGTTTATCCGACTGTTAGTTTTTGAGTTATGCTGTTCACAGACACACACACAGACACACACACAGACACACAGACACACACACAGACACACACACGGACATGTTTCCAAAAATGCTTTTTTTGGATTCAGGAGGTCTCAAAACATGTATTTCCGGTGAAATCTCGGTATCGAATTTTTGGGTGGAATGCAATACTTCCCCTACTATACGTAGTAGAGAAAGTAATATTAACTTTCTAATTTTGACTGTTTCTTTAAATATTTATATTTCTGTTTGCTTCGGCTGCTGTGAGATTTTTTTAATTAATTACTTGCACTTTTTAACACGTAATCTAATTTCATCTCACACAAATACATATTAAATTCCTCGAGGACACATGTAGCGTCCGGTTAGAAACACTGTCTATAAGCAACGCGTCCAGTTATGAGCGCTGTCTACAAGCAACTGTCATGATTTCTACTGCTTAAATTTGTAAATTTCTGTATTTCAAGTCTCTGATTGGCTATTCTTAATCCAATAGAATACTTTTATTTAACTTAAGCTTTTTTCTGGTTGTTGATTGGCTATTTTATAAACTGTCACAAAAATTACATTATTGTTGCTCCAAGAATGACACTTTCTTACTCATTATTGCCTCAAAGTTACCTCATTGTTAGCAACTTTTAAACTATTATTCTCACAGCTCCTACATTATTAAATTACGTAATATATTCACATAACATACGTGTATACAATAATGTAAACATATACAATGACTGTAATATACACTTTTTATATCTTGTTACTTACACATATTGCTTTAAGGCGGGCTGTTATTGAAATTATATATTATATAATTAGACTGAAATCATTTAAGTGTTAAAATACTGTCTCACAGAAGCAAGCAGGGTCGTCATCATCACGCTACAGCCTTACGTGAGCCTTGGCTTCCTTCAAAATCAGCCTCCATTCTATCCTATCTGTTGCTTTCTCACTCCATATTGTCACCTTTATAACTTTTAGGTCCTGCAGAGCACTATCAAACCACCTTATCCTGGCCTTTCCTCTTCTCTTGCTGAATATATCCTTGCTTCCATCATTCTTTTAAGAATACTCATTCTTCCATACGCCATACATAAACGAACCATTGTAGCCTTGTTGCTTTAATAAATCTTACTCTATATTCCCTTTTTATTACTTTCTGTACTACGTATAGTAAGTAGGGGAAGTATTGCATTCTACCCAAAAATTAGATAACAATATTTCACCGAAATGCATGTTTTGAGGCGCCCTGCATCCAAATAAAGCATTTTTAGAAACATGTTCGTGTGTGAGTCTTTCTGTGAATAGCATAATTTAAAAACAAAAAGTCGGATAAATACCAAATTTAGTATTTGAGTTTAGTATCTTCCAAGGATGCGACACGGATATTTTCAAGAAAATCCCCCACCCCAGACTACCCTTTACAGAGAATATTTATGGGATTTTCTTTTACTCAAAAATGGCTCTAAGATTTTGATTCAAATGCCATATGTTTAATATATTTTCATGGCAAGTGAAATGTATAACTTAAATTTTCTGGGAATGTCCCCAAAAGTCTTCTTCATTCAAAAAAAATTACTGTGCAAAAAATGCAGATCTCCTTAAAATTCACAATTTATGTCATACACATTTCTGAGATATTCATAGTTGTTTGTTTGAATTTTCCAACACTTATACTCCCCCCCCCCCTTTTATGTGCTGGACGCACCAAGGGAAGCTACCATATTCCCTTGCACTTAAAAGAAAATTAGCAATAAGTTTCTGCAAGTGTTCAAATGTTTATCTCGATTAACATGAAGTAGCTGGAGAATAAGCGTTTGTAAAAATACTTTGCACAAGAGTAGAGAAAGTCATATGAGTGCAACACTTCAGATTTATAATTAATCAATTTCAAAGTTATATTTGATTCTCCAATTATCCTGTTCCTTTATACGACGGTTCATTAATACCTTTTCTTTCAAATTTTCTCGGCATTTCCTGACCTGCCACGGTCATTGTCCAAGTTTCAGCTCCATATGTGACCACTGGTCTAATTAATATTTTATATGTGCGCATTTTTGTTCTAATTTCAGCTTAATTATCGTTAATCTGAAATTTGCAAAATTTGTTTTATTCCTTGCTTTAATTATGTCTGCAATAGTGCTGCTTTTTCTAAGCAACAAGAGTAAGGTGGTGCAATTTGCTAAGATATGTCACTGCTAGAAGAAGAAGAAGAAGAAGAAGAAGAAGAAGAAGAAGAAGAAGAAGAAGAAGAAGAGAAAGAATAAATTCTCTTAAGAACATGCTATTGAAATTGAATAAGTCGCTTAGTGCTATTGAGAAGTAAATCAGCATTGATGTATGTCATCTCAAACTGAATTTGAGATCTCCTTGTGTTTACCGGGGAAAATGCGTGTCAGTTGGGAAATTTAATGTCGTGCTGGCATGTTGCCACTGTATCTCACTTGGTTAGAGTAACTGGACGGAAAACGGAACATCCGTGGTTCAAATCCCGTCTGTGGTATTGAATTTTTACTTTCTCTACTACGTATAGTAAGTAGGGGAAGTATTGTATTCCACCCAAAAATTCGATACCGAGATTTCACCGGAAATACATATTTTGAGACACCCTGAATCCAAAAAAAGTATTTTTGGAAACATGTCCGTGTGTGTGTGTCTGTCTGTGTGTCTGTCTGTGAACAGCATAACTCAGAAACGAACAGTCGGATAAACACCAAACTTGGTATTTAGGTTCAGTATCTTCCAGAGATACGACACGAAGGTTTTCAAGAAAATTCCCCCACCCCAGATTACCCTTTACATGGAAGATTTTTCGAAAAGTTTAATTTTCTCAGAAAATAAAGCTTTTTATCTGGTTGTTGATTGGCTATTTTATAAACTGTCACAAAAAGTACATTATTGTTGCTCCAAGAGTGACTAGTAGCATGATTACACTTTCTTACTCGTTATTGCCTCAAGGTTACCTCATTGTTAGCAACTTTTAAACTATTATTCTCACAGCTCCTACATTATTAAATTACGTAATACATTCACATAACATACGTGTATACAATAATGTAAACACATACAATGACTGTAATATACACTTTTTATATCTTGCTACATACACATATTGCTTTAAGGTGGGCTGTTATTGAAATTATATATTATATAAGCAGACTGAAATCATTTAAGTGTTAAAAATACTGCCTCACCGTTATAATAAATAATCACGACGAGATTACCATGATCATTCCTAATTTGACGCACTTGCTGGCATTAACACTTTTCTGCAGAAGGGGAGTTATTAACCGCGTTATCTATTCTGGATGCACTCTACATGCGAGCTACACATCATTTGTATGCGTCAGCTGCTAACATTTGCTGCAGCAAGGAAGATAGACTGTCGATGTGTACTTTTTACTCCGCTAATCCACAAAGAAGTCGGTGTTTCTCTAAGATGCTGCGCGTCCTTTGTTAAAACCTGCACGGGTGCGAGGGAAGAGTCAAGTAAACAAAGGAAGAGCGAGTGGAGGAGCATGTTTTGCGGGAAGAACTCTTTTTTTCTCTTTCTCTCGCTCTCTTCCCGTGATTTACGGAAAATACAGAGAGCAAAGTTTCTCTCTTAGCTTTTGTAGGGGAAAGGAGTCGAAGAAAACGTGAAGAAAATTTATCGCTTCGGCCTTCGCAGTTAACCTACATTCAAAATGATCCTACAGTAGCATCAGTGGCATTATGGAACGTTAAAACGTAAACATCAGGGGATGAGGGAGTTTTATTTTGTAGGTAACACATGTTTAGATCTGCAGAAGGAAAGGCGGTCCACAAATAACAGTGTAATATCTACTGAAGGTAAACTTAAAGTACATTATTTCAGCGACATATGGTACCCAAGAGTGGTAAATTGCTCTTTCACCGCCAGCAGCGCTGTTTTTGGACGACTTGTAGCAACGAAAAATGTTCGACAATAATGCATGTTTTATTTACATAGATATTTTTTTCGGTAAATAATGAAAACTTAAATTTAATCGACAATAATAAATAAAATAAATGGGTAAAATTGTAGGCATGTAAGACGAGTAAAATTCTTTACCTTGAAGTGTTGATTGCTGACAGTGCTTGAGTGGACAGTGGTGGTACTACATTACTGCGTAGCATTCACTCTTAGGTTGATCCGCGCCAAAACATTTGCACGTGACCAGTGCACCGTGGTACAACACTGTAGCAATGCGTGCAGGAAAATAGTCCCATGCTAATCTAAATTTTAGAATGAATGTATCCTTAAATGGTATAATATCCTATACACATTCCTAAAAGTCTAATTAACGCTAATTTGTACCTTTAAACAGAGCTACAAGTCCCAACATGCAATTCGTATACGTACCTGACATCCGGGTATGCTCAGAATATTGTTTGTAGCCAGAAAGCAGCAGTTTCTGTTTAGTATCATGGCGGACGGTGATTTGCTCTTGCGTTTTCGTCGACTTACGTAAAGCATAAGCGGGCAAACATTGACTAATGGTGAAGAAACAATAGGATTGGAAGTTTATTGTAAGTTATGTGAGAAATATCTAACTTCTTAACTTCTTAGTTCACCAATGTTTCGAGTACAAGTATAAACAGTGCACGTTTAAGAAAAATCTGAAACGGGAAAGTGCTTACACGCAGGAAAAACAGAAAGCGTTAGAAATACACGATGCAAGAATGGTCGAGATGTAATTCACGTAACAATATACAATTTCTACTACGTATAGTAAGCAGGGGAAGTATTGTATTCCACCCAAAAATTCGATACCGAGATTTCACCGGAAATATATGTTTTGAGGCCCCCTGAATCCAAAAAAAAGCATTTTTGGAAACATGTCCGTGTGTGTATCTGTGTGTCTGTGAACAGCATAACTCAGAAACGAACAGTCGGATAAACACCAAACTTGGTATTTAGGTTAGTATCTTCCAGAGATACGACACAAAGGTTTTCAAGAAAATCCCCCCACCCCAGATTACCCTTTACATGGAACATTTTTCGAAATTTTTAATTTTCTCAAAAATGGCTGTAACGATTTTGATTAAAATATCATATGTTTAAGATATTTTCATGAGAAATGAAATGTATATCTCGAATTTTCTGGGAGTCTCCAAAAGTATCCTTCATTGTGAACGACTTTTGCATAACTGGTAAACCATGATAGATAGACAAAAGTTTACTACACAAAAAATGTAGATCGCGTTAAAATACACAATTTATGTCATATACATTTTTTGTTGAGTGAATCACTTTCGAGAAATTGCTTGTTATTCCCTTAAATTTTTCAATACCTATTTTCTCAAATGGGAATTCGTTATTCATTTTTTTTTTGTCTTGGTGCTGCACATAGCAACCAGCTATTAAGAGATATGTCTATGCATAAAGGCTACTGTATTTCTATATTGCCCTTTCAAATACAAAACAAGGGGAACATAATACGCCTTAAGCGATAGTCAAATATTTTTAGAACTGGTCGCTATGTGTAAAATGTAATTCTCTTTGCATGTCAAAAGATCGTTTCTGAAAATGTTTATCTCGATTAATATGAAATAGATGGAGAATAAGAGTTTGTAAAAATAGTTTGTACAAGAGTAGAGAAAGTCATGTGAGTGTAACACATCAGAGTTTTTAAAAATGAGCCGCTGACAGTTGATAAAAGTGCCGCTTCCAGAGAGCGAATAACTAAAATAACGCATACCTGTTTCTTTCTTTTTCGGTCGTTTCTTTTAGAATTAACTAGTGTTATATATTTTGTTGCAACTATCAATCTTATCACCTTCAACCCTAACAGAGTATGCTAGTCATCGTTTAAGCTGTCGGACCAGGTTCTCTGTCACGGTCGTGAAAGTATTTCTGCCGCGAATGGCGGAAGGATACATTGCAACGGTGCAATGGTCATCTGGGTTTTGTTTTGGTGCGGATCAACCTAAGAGAGAATACAGTTTAAGTACTGCATTTTTGTCCCGGTTCTCTTTCTTTCAGGGTATTCTGACGCGGTAAACTGGGTCTGATCACGTGTTACTTTGTAGAATAACATGTAAAAACAAGAATAATAAAGGAACTATTTTACTATTTCTCTTTTTCTTTTACTTATAAATATCTGTATGAGAGCTTTTATGGAACATTTCCATAAAATTATTTTGACAATTCTTAACTCTTTACAGTGTGTACAGTTTTCCTACATTTTTAAGCGTTTTTACTTCCTTTTATGGGTCGTATATGAAACTTTATTGAAGTTTCTAAACCCGTCCTGCTCTATGCAAATATTATTTATACGAATACCTAATACTTAATGCTGTGCTGTGCGTTCCTTGAGCGTTGCTTTTCATATGTAAAACACGTATTTTTCCGTTTTACTTTGTGGCGTCCTTCTAGTTCAGCCATCTTCTTAAAACTTTTTCCACCTTCTGTTTACTCTCCAAAGGAACAGAAATATTCACGTACCTTTGTCTTTATTTTCTAATACATTTTACATTTTTACTTTCTCTACTACGTACAGTAAGTAGGGGAAGTAGGTATTGCATTCCACCCAAAAATTCGATATCGCGATTTCACCGGAAATACATGTTGTGAGGTGCCCTGAATCAAAATAAAGCGTTTTTGGAAATGTCCGTGTGTGCATGTCTGTCTGTTAGTCTGTGAACAGCATAAGTCAAAAACGAAAAGTGAATAATTACCATACTTGGAATTTAGGTTATGTATCTTTCAAAAATGCGACACGAAAATCCCCACACCCCAGATTACCCATTACATGGAACATTTTTCCAAAATCTAGATCTTCTCAAAAATGGCTCTTAACGATTTCGATTAAAGTATCATATGTTTAAGATATTTTCATGGCAAATGAAATGTATATCTCGAATTTTTTGGGAATATCTCCAAAAGTGTTGTTCATTGTGAATGACTTTTGCATAACTGGTAAACCATAAGAGATAGACAAAATTTTACTACACAAAAACTGTAGATCGCGTTAAAATACACAATTTATGCTATATACATTTTTTTTGAGTGAACCATTTTCGAGATATTGCTTGTTATTCCCTTAAATTTTCCAATACTTATACTTTTTCTGAAATTCGTTATTCATTTTTTTTGTCCTGTTAATGCAAAGAAAATGGAATAATCCACATAGCAACCAGCTCTTAAAATATTTGACTATCGCTTAAAGCCTACCAATTCCCCTTGCATCTACAAGAAAATTAGCAATAAGATTAACATCTCGATATCTCGACTAACATGAAGTATATGGAGAATAAGCGTTTGTAAAAATAGTTTGTACAAGAGTAGGAAAGTCATGTGAGTGTAACACATCAGATTTTTATATATTGCTTTAAGGCGGGCTGTTATTATATTTTATATTACATAATTTGACTGAAATCATTTAAGTGTTAAAAATACTGCCTCAAAACTTGATCTTAACCGGAAAATGACGAACGTTCAATAGTATTTGGGTACTTGTAACAATTGTAGAGTTGCATTTTCTTAAATATAAAATACAGAGATTTTTGCTTCCAGTTTGGAAAATGAAGTTCCATATGTAAAATCTGCCACAGGTAAATGACGTGTGTAACAATGGAATGTGTCGATATGGGAATGCTTGACGGTACTCGAACCACTTCAAATTCCCAAGTACCCTCTGCTAGTTCACATCCAATCACCAGCATGTTAACGTTCAAGTGAACTTGTTCGTTTCGAGGACATGTATTCTGCTCGTGAATATGGTTTCCGCTGTATGTACTTACTTGGTATCGAACCGCGCTCCATACATAGGGACTTTTATGATACCTAACCCTTATAGATTATTCTGCTGTATTTTGTTGAGGTGCAAGATTGCGTATTTGCCTCTGTCGACTTCCAGTGTTGTAAAGAGTGGCTGTCAAGCAAAGTTTAGTTATTATAAAAAAATCTGATGTGTTACACTCACATGACTTTCTCTACTCTTGTACAATCTATTTTTACAAACGCCTATTCTCCATATGCTTCATATTAATCGAGATGTCAATCTTATTTGTAATTTTCTTGTAGATGCAAGGGGAATATGGTAGCTTTTAAGCGATAGTCAAATATTTTATCGCTGGTTGCTATGTGGCGCATTCCATTCTCTTTGCATGTCCAGTACATAAAAAAATGAATAACGAATTTGAGAAAAAGTATAAGTATTGGAAAATTTAAGGAAATAACAAGCAATATCTCGAAAACGGTTCACTCAACAAAAAAAATGTATATGATATAAGTTGTGTATTTTAACGCGATCTACATTTTTTGTGTAGTAAAATTTTGTCTATCTCTTATGGTTTACCAGTTATGCAAAAGTCGTTCATAATGAAGAATACTTTTGGAGACATTCCCAGAAATTTCGAGATATACATTTCATTTCTCATGACATTATCTTAAACATATGATATTTTCATCAAAATCGTTAGAGCCATTTTTGAGAAAATTAAAATTTTCGAAAAATGTTCCATGTAAAGGGTAGTCTGGGGTGGGGGGATTTTCTTGAAAATCTTCGTGTCGCATCTCTGGAAGATACTGAACGTAAATACCAAGTTTGGTGTTTATCCGACTGTTAGTTTTTGAGTTATGCTGTTCACAGACACACACACAGACACACACACAGACACACAGACACACACACAGACACACACACGGACATGTTTCCAAAAATGCTTTTTTTGGATTCAGGAGGTCTCAAAACATGTATTTCCGGTGAAATCTCGGTATCGAATTTTTGGGTGGAATGCAATACTTCCCCTACTATACGTAGTAGAGAAAGTAAAAAGTAATCATAGTTTTCTGCCAACGGTAGTTCTTGCTTCCCTATTCGTCTTTCCGTTTGAACAAGTTTATCTTAATACTGCTTATCAGCTGGTGCCTTCTTCTGTTCCGAACTTTTTCCCATTCCTCATCATTTCTGCTGCATCTCTTAGTGAGCCGTTTCTTCCAACTTCTTCTTGTTGATCAGTTTCGATACGGTTCTCTTTCTGAAAAAGTATTCCTACTTCGTACGCTTGTTTCTATTCTTCTGCGTACCCATATGTTGCATGGGTCCAATTATATTTTCCTCAGTTTGCCGCAATGTCAAAATTTCCGTACTAGACAGTGCCACAAAACTTCCTTAGTTCTGTTTTAGCGGTTCACAAAAGATGTTCTTCTGCAGTGCTTTATTTCTGACTACTGGCCGGCTGCTTCGCGGCCCGCTGCTGCCGGCCGAGTTGAATATTTACAGACCCTGAACTCAAGTGCATAGCCCGCCGGCAATCGAATTAGGATTATTATTTCTCTGAATATTGTAGCCCCACGTTTAGGTGCCAATTTGGAGTAGGTTGTATTGTAGTTGCACTGTTGGGGAGCCAAACTTGATGAAGTAACTGCCCCACGTTTAAGAATCATTTTTATGTTTCTTTAAATATTATTTATATTGATGTTTGCCTCGACTGCGTTAGTATTAATTTGTAGAAACATGTATCTCTTAGCAAATGCGGCTAAAGAATGTAGGCTTACACAAATTATAATTTTTACTTCACTCCTTTTATTAATCCTTCACACGATTAAATAACGCTTCACTGCTATAGAGAGCTGTGAGATTATTTATTAATTATTTGCACACTTTTTAACACGTAAACTTTATAATATTCTCGCCGTAATGAATTTCATATGTCTCACACTGAATACGTATTTAACTGTTCGGGAACGCGACTGGCGTTTACTGCTTAAATTTGTAAATGTCTCTATTTCAAGTCTCTGATTGGCTAATCCTACTACAATAGAATACTTTTATTTAACTTTCAGCTTTTCTAGTTTTTGATTGACTGTTTATAAACTGTTTTAGATATTACAGTTCCAAGAATTACTAGTAGCATTATTAAACTTTCTAATTTATTGTTGCCCCAAGGTTACCTCATTGTTAGCAACTTTCAGCTTCTATTCTCACAGCTCCTACATTGTTAAATTATGTAATACATTCACATAACATTATGCACGTACACAACAATATAAACATAATACAATGGCTGTTACATACATTTTATATATTATATACATATTGCTTTTAGGTGGACTGTTATTAAATTTTATATTATATAATTAGACTGAAATCATTTTAGTGTTAAAAAATACTGACTCACAATTCAAGCGCACAAATTTACATGCATACAATAACCACATACCTTTATCACAGAAGGTGTTGGAAATGATGTCACTAAACTTTTAAAATTAAAACGTTATAAGATAACCGTAGTTGAGGAACTGCAACCACGTGATACTGTGAGTAGAGTAAATTTCTGCAATTGGGTGTCGGGTAAGGTTAATGATGCCTCTATGGACCCAAAGTTAATTTTTTTTACAGATGAAACATGGTTTTCTTTAAATGACCATGTATCGACACAAAGCAACAGATACTGGAGTGCAGAAAAACTCGATATTGTACACGAAATGCCATTGCATGACCAGAAAATTGGCGTTTGATGTGTGCTGTGGATGCGTACCGAATTCCAGGATAAAATAATCAAACCATTCCTGGAACATTTGTGTGAAATTGAATGCACACAGGCATATTTTCAACAAGACTCTGCTACAGCACATACAGCTGATCTCTCGATGAAATTAATTGCGGAAATTTTTGAAGATAGGATCATCAGTAAAGGACTATGACCACCGCGCTCCCCAGGCCTTACGGTATGCGACTTTTATTTATGGGGGGGCCTTAAAAATAAATGTATCGGAACAACCGTATGCGTTAGGCAATATCAGAAGAGAAATTAATGCGAGTAGTATACATTGAGACCTTCTGGATCAATTTATGGCTTTTTAATTGGCTTAATTGATTTAAATTGGCTGTAATTGGTCTTTCATGTAAGTCCGACCCAAGTACATGATACCTTCTGGATCAATTTATGGCTTTTTAATTGGTTCACATGGTTCATTTGGTCTTTCATGTAAGCCCGACCTAAAGCACATGGGGTTTCTGGATCAATTTATTGCTTTTTAATTGGTTCAATTGGTCTTTCATGTAAAGACGACCCAAGTAGCTGATACCTTCTGGATCAACTCAAGGTTACTGCTGGAGTTGGTGGTCTTAAATCGTGTTTAATTGGTCTTTCGTGCAAGACCCGACCTAAATCCCTCCTCAAGGAAAGTACAGGCTGGGGGTGGGGGAGGTAATTACTTTAAGGATGAAACATGATTCACCGACCGTGAGAACCATTGCTACACCGCTTTCCCATGTTGTCTAATAAATCTTTCAAATCCGGTACAGTTGCAAATTTAAAAATTAATGGACCGCATCCGTGAAAGCCAATAGACGGCTATTCTTCGCTTCAAACTCCGCCCTCAAACCCTATGACCGCGCATGCGCCGCCCTATCCTTCTGCAATTATCCCCCCCCACCATTATACCACTGCTATATAAGGTCTCAGGCCTAGCACCCTGAAAGTATTATTTGAAGGTTTTTGTAGAAAGAGTTTCTCAATCTGCACGTTATTAGTATGGCAGGAATGGAAGATTTTTGGAGTGAGTGTGGAGAGGAAGCGTACCACTACACCTACTACCACAAGGAGGAGTGCAATGGGTTCATACATTCAATTGTCTGTAACATGCCCTCATATCATGACCAGATGTCTTCAAGAGAAATATGCACAGAGAACTGCCCAGTCTACAGAAGAAGGTACATGTAAGTAGACCCTCTTTTTATTCCTTTCTAGGAAATACTATGCTATATCTAATCTTTAAAGAAAGTAACGAATTTGAAATATGTTCGTTCTTCCAGAGGAGGGGATGCAGATGAGGAACAACACAGAGGCGTGAATGATGTCGATGTCCTTGTAACCACCCATGCACTCCAACATCATTCTGAATTTTGTAATGGTGATACGCATGCAACCCTATGCGAGAAGCCAGAGGTGCACGATCAAATGAAGTCGTACTTCCCGCGTGATGAAAACTGCGCTGTATTCTTACTCAGGCGGGGAAGCTTAAGGTAAGTGCCATTAAAAAATATCTAGATGCTCTTACCCTGCACGGGGTTGTAGAATATCTAATATTTAAAAAAAATAATTAAAATTGTTCCAGAAATCGTCAGACAACGCCTATTCCTACAGAGGACATAGATGAAGTAGATTTCCCGAATGTACCGCAGCTTTTGATGACTTTGGATGACCAAGAGAGGCCAAACAATTTGCAAGTAGATGGCGATATGCTCCAGGTGACTCCTGAACATTCACCCAGGAAACGAGCAGAATTACACAAAGCAATACAGTGAGTATTAATTTCAAATGTATGAAAGAACACGCCTGCTTTAAATAAAACTACATCGCTCCCATTCATGGTGTCTAACATGTGCAATTCCTTTCAGGAGACCTGCGAATTTATTTAAAAAAAATGATTTTTCTAATAGAGGCAATATGTAATGTTTCAGGTCCGTTACTAAGAAGCCCACCAGGAGGAAGAACAATAAAACCTTTGAAGATCTCCATAGGAGGTTGGCGCTATTGGAAGAGCGAATTACCTGCACTAACACCCCGAAGAGAGATGCAAGCACCCGCACTCGTGCTCCAAGGCGGCTACACCTCAAGAAGCAGTAGTGTCAATATAGGATTGTATTATGAAACCCCAGTGCTCCTCATAAAAGAAACAGACAATAATAATTTTGTGTATATGACAAAATATGATTGGCAGATAATTCAAAAAAGTCTCGCAGAATTCGAAACATATCTGAAAGTGAATAAGTGTCCGAACAGAGAGTACAGTGAACATGTTGTATTCTCCTATAATATCACGGTGTTTATGGAAAGTGGAAAAATTACACTTTTTAATACGTCTTTAAATTACGGTGAAATTCATTTGAATTATGATGTACTATCACTAATAAAAAGACTCGAATCCTATATAGATAGACATCTGCAGAACCTATGTATTGTAAATGAAGACACATATGTAGGGACAAGGAGCTGGAGGCAGAAGGCGCTGGAAATGTATAATAAGAAAATAAAGAAGTAAATATATCTTTTATAACTTGCTTTTATTCACGAAAATCCCCCCTTACACTTCCTTATATCAAGCATAAAATAACTACATTTAAATTAAAGACTGCATCACATGAGACAGGGGCTTGTATGTAAATACTTTGTCATGAATTATCAAGCAATACAAAGATGTCTGTGCAGGAATATTTGCACTAGTTTGAATTTCCAGTCTAATATTGACAGCTCCATTTACAACCTCCTCAGGCTGATGTGAGCAGTCAATGACAAATATCGGTGCATGTTTAAGAAAATCTTTTCTCCTCAATAAGGGGTAATTCTCTCTCGAATAATAGGAGCTTTGGAACTTTGAATACATTTCATATAACGAGGCAAATCTAGAGTTTCCAAAGTCCAAGTTCATATCATGGTAGGGATAACATTCACTATTGAGGTACAGTCTCAAATTGGTTATGTTGCAATGATCAAACTCGGAACAGTCTTTAGTTGCATTATTTACTCTCGAAGTCTGCGCTCCCACAATAACAAATCTTGGTTTCTCGGGTCTCGATGTTGTTGCAACGTTCCATGTAAATGATCTAGTTTGAGGTACCGCAGGTTGAGTATGCAGATCCATACTTCGAAAGGCTATGTGTAATGGCCTGTCTGACTTGACAATCTTAAGGATCTCCACCTTTTCACCATCAGAAAGGCGTATTATAGGCATCCGCCACTCGATACGTGTAAGTTTAACAATAGCATTTTCTTCTCCTTCGGTTGCCAGAATACAGTTTTTAGAGTCCTTGGATCGAATGAGGACCAGCTCAAACTTGCTGTTGAGTATGAGGTCCTTGTGATCATCTGGAAATCCCAGAAGCATTGACAGCGGTACTATAGCGTTGAATGCTCCACTTGCAGGATGCACAATATCCACATCTTCTCCAGGGTAGCACCATCCATCATTGAGTAAACGGTTGGATTCCATAGAGTTGAGTGCAGCATAGTTGCGCATAGTTGATGTAATCCCTGGATTTCTTGTTCTGTCTATTGTCGATCCATTCATGTCCAATCGAATCTCGTCAAACATAAATGCAATAGCATTATTGGTGAGCCTTGCTGTAGTAGTTGTTCCATTAGGTTTAGTAACAGATCCCTCAATGTAGAGATAACTCCGGTTAGGTAGAGTATATAAATCTTCAGCTTGACAAGGGATTCTAATTTCATCATTCGCATCCAGAGCCGATGTATTATACGGTAAAAACACATGCTCCTCTTCTTTAGCAATCTTGTCCTCAAATGTAGGTGTTTCCGTCACATTGAAGATGTCCATCACAGAATTCTGAAGCCCAATGCTTCAAGGAACCTCCTATTGCTCGATGTTAACACACTGAGTGTCGCAGGTAGAGTATGATGTATACGACGATGCGCAGGCTTATTATATCCTCGCAGGCGTCTTCTTCTGCTAAAATCTATCCCCATTACGACGTATGTGAAGTCTTATGCTTATATCCTCGTTTCTAAAGTTGATGGGATGACCGTTCTGGTCGACTACTCGAAGAGTGATTTGATCGATAAAGTTAGTGTCTATGATAGGCAGGTAAATGGGATTTGAAGGCTCTTGCGAAATGTGATATCCTGGCGGAACAGAAGGGAAAAACTCATAGATCGAGTGTCCGCTTTTACCGTCGATGAAAGAGCCTGTTGCAATACTGCACTCGATTCGTATTATGCTCACCTTAAATATGTTTACTAGGAAATCAGATTCAGTCACTTGATTAGCAGGAATGACTTTGCTTTCACTGAAGCCTAAAAGGGGTCCAATAGAGCATTCCCTTGAAAAATCCATAGGAAAAGGACATTTAATTTCAGCCTTCATTGTATTATTATTAGGCCGAATAAAAAGACATCCTCATCCAATTGAAGCTTATCTTTGATGTATGCATTAATATCAGTAATCTCATAAGTTCCATGAGGTATATCAATGACTTTAAGATTGTCATTGTAAATGTAATGAAACTGATTATTGCTATGATCCACATTGGGAATAGAATAGAAGGTTTCAAAATTCAAAAGAGCGATCTCATAATATCCTTTAGGATCGATCCTCAGAGGAGGATTCAGGTGTGTTGTCAGAACAGATTCATTACCGCTAACGGCAATAGTGTAACTCATTGTGATAGAAATTGTAAGCACAAGTGCCCGCAGATGACTGAGCTAAAACTCTGAAACCTCTCAGTATTATGCATTAACCTAACACCTCTAAGATACCTTTCTATCTCTTTAGGAGGCTTTAGGTTCCCAAAGCTATCGAAATAAAATGCAATGATACCCTCCTTCCTTACAGCAACCCAATGGGTACCTTCATTCTCTGAAGAATCGAGATTGACGATAATCCTCTCATGGTGATGAGGCTTTGTAGGCAACTCATCAATCATATATACACCTCTAAAATGCGGAATCTTTAAACGTCTAGCATACATGTCGAGATCAATGTTACTCAAGGCTTTTTCCGGGACAAGTACAGTCCTCTTCCAGAGTTTTTTGAATTTCCATTCTTGCTGTTGCGTCTCTTCTTTTTGACATTTCTCGTCTTATTCTTCTTCACTTGAAGACCTTTTCCTTTTGCTTCTATCTCTCTGTTATGTCTTGCCATTTCTGCAAGCTGTTTATCTGCAGCCTTTTTCTTATTCACTGCTGTGGCGATTTGAGCTGCTCCTCCAGCTGCAGCACCTAGGGCTGCAATAATAGGAATGAGAGGCAGAAATCCTCCATGCTTTTTCTTCCTGGAGCCAGCACCTACAGCCACCTTGCCCTTCATAATTGCTGTAACTAGCCTGGCGGCCAACTTTTCTCCTAAAGTAGCGTCTGATGCCTGTACTCTTTTCCACGCCTTCTCGGCTAAGATCTTATCGGCTATATTTCTCGTAGCAGAGTCCCTGTGCTCAGCGTAGGCGATGTCGTGCAGCTTACAGGCTTCGTCTAATGGGTTAATTCCGGGGTCTCCTCTCTGTAGGCGTTTTTCCAACTTCGTACCCGGACCGCAATATCTGTAGCCCGGTAAATGTGCTTCAAAGGGTAGCCAATTAATAAGAGAGTTAATTAACCCAGAGCCTCTGGAGATCTCGATCCTCCTAGCTCCCATGATAGACTAGCTGACTTTAAAATAGTATTGGACTTTTATACTCTCAAGCTACAAACTGAAATCCAGGCGCACCTGGTATATATGTATATATACACTAAGCATGCTTTTTTATATTTAGTTATTAAGATGGAGCTCGTGAAGCAAGATTGCTCCCTGCCCATTCAGGTGCTAGACTTCGAAAGTGATTTTAGATGCAATCGACACGGAAAGTTATTTCCCTCTAATGTCAGAGCTCTTATTCTAGGCAGCTCAAGCGCCGGAAAAACTAATGTATTACTGAATATGCTGCTTCATGTGAATGGTTTAAGTTTTGAAAACTTGTACATCTATTCAAAGTCCCTTTACCAGCCAAAGTATCAATATCTCATCAATCTACTCGAAAACATTGAAGGGATAGAAGTGAACACCTATGAAGATGGAGAAAGTGTCTTACATCCCTCTGAAGTTAAAGAAAACTCCATATTTATATTTGATGACGTAATCACTGAAAAGCAGGGGAAGATCGCCTCTTTTTACAGCATGGGCAGACACCGTAATGTGGACTCTATATATTTAGCACAGTCGTATGCTAAAGTGCCTAAACATCTAATAAGAGACAACACGAACATGATTATTCTCTTCAAGCAGGATAATTTAAACTTGAAACATATATATGAGGATTATGTGAACACTGACATGTCATATACTGAATTTAAAGACCTGTGCAAGGGTGTTTGGGAAAGTGTCTCGGAAGGAAGACCATTTGTAGTGATAGTTCCTGAATTCCCTATGAATGAGGGTCGATATAGGAACGGTTTCGATGTATATATTAAAGTAGAAAAGAAAGAAAAGGATCATTCATAGATCGAAATGAGTATTGACAGGTTCGGTTCACAGAGGACTGCTCCAGTTAAAAGAGCACTTCATCAATTCATCATAAACCGAGATGGAAAAGGAAACTATCAATTTAAAAACAAAAGACTATGCATTGTTCATGATCCCGAGGAAGACAATGACGCAAGCACTAAACGTTATGTTGACACCCTTACGACTTCTACCGAAAATCGAATGCAGGAATTCACCGAAAAAGTGGCATATCAGCGTATGGGTGAACTTGAAACTATGATAAGGAATCACATCCAGAAATCGCTAGATGGGCAATATGAGTCTCTAATGAAATACCTGGACAAACATGCACTTAAACGAGACGCTGGAAACAACATTATTCTAGATACAATAAGAATGAAGATAATATTATCACCTCAGGAGGACTACGATGTACCGAATAGGAAATATGTATCAGACTATGTTAATGCAAGAACACCAGCGATCGATTCAGATGGGAACGCTTCCTTTCAAAAAAGAAGAATAAGAGAGATAGCAGATCCCATCGATGACAGTGATGCAGCTAGTAAAAAGTTTGTTAAACATATTATTGGTAAAAAGCACAATGAAGCACAGCAAGCTCTAAACAGGAGACTAGCCTCTATTGGAAATGATATCACCGAAACAGTAGTGAAACATATGGAAACTATGGCGAACCAACAGAGTTCCATGGATAAGCACTTGACAATAGCTATGAATAATGTGAATATTCTTAAATCACAAGTGAATGTTATAAATGCACTATTAGATCAAATGAAAGGTCACCACGTTTTTAGCCTGCAGACGAAGCCTTTCAGAGGGAATTCACTAAGATACACATTAACATCGGGTCTCGAATACTACAGAGCACCTGTAAACGGAGAGGTCGTTGCATGCTATATGACATCGTCAACTCCTCCTTTTGTAAGAGCAGATACATTATTTGCTATAAACAATAACATAGTCAGAACCTTCCCTACTCCTATTGCAAATGGAGATACACTCACCTTTACTGCTCCGGCCAATCGAGCAAAAGATGGCCATATTCTAAATATCGAAATGAGTATAGCATATAAACTGAGGCCAACAGAATAGAACAGCTATATATTGAGGTGAATAACAAAATTCAAGATCATTTCAAGATGGACAGCGAGAGCATAAGACTTAAAGAATCTGTAGCCAGGCATACAAAGGCTATAAGGGAAAAGTTACGTGCACTAAAAGGACAAAAGTTTGAGACCCAGAGAGTAATGAGCGAAGCTCTTCAGCCAGTAGCAGAACCGTTACATGATATACTACAAATTCAGAAAAACAATAGTGTTACTTCAAACAATGAGGAGAGTCAGAAAAAGAGTGATCCACTTAAAGAGGAGAAAGATGAGAATATCTTAAGATTCCTGCAGAAAGTTCGAAGGAATGATAAGAATGAAATAGATAATGCCTACGGTGTGAGATACGAAGATGGAAGCTATATGCCGGGGAACAAGATCATTGACTTCCTCAACAATAAAGTACGAGTAGGTGATGAAGCGTACGAGGTGACACCTGGATTGAGCGAACTCATCTTCAAGAGGATACCTGAAATGCATGTATATACAGAAGGGGATCTGGATACATATAGCAGAATATTGAAAGCAACACATGTTCATCGAAGAAACTTCAGCAAGCACGGGCAGCTGAGATCAGGCAATTCCTACAAGTATAAAAGCATTATACGCCCTCTAGTAACGAAACACAAGGGTTTAGGTTTGCAGTGGAAGGAGCATCGCCCTGATACGAGGCAAGAATACATCTACTGGAACGACCCTAACGACCTGGTGAATCGCCTGAGGCTTCTCATTGCATCCAGAGACGCCGGAAATAATAATCACACACAAGAAATTGAAGAAATTATTCAAGAACTGAAATCGGCTAGGATTATAGCATGACGGTGAAGCAAGATATAGCAAGAGAGCTCCATGCTCCCGCCCGAAGAAACTTCTTGCGTCGAAAGATCGTTAGCAAAGGTCTGCATGATCTGATGCAAATCGACTTGGTTGAGATGATCCGCCATGCAAATCTCAACAAGAATTTCAAATATATCCTGATTGCAGTCAACTTCTACTCTAAAATGGCCTATGCAAGGCCATTAAAGGACAAGTCAGGACTACAGGTTGCATAGGCCATTTTAGAGTAGAAGTTGACTACAATCAGGATATATTTGAAATTCTTGTTGAGATTTGCATGGCGGATCATCTCAACCAAGTCGATTTGCATCAGATCATGCAGACCTTTGCTAACGATCTTTCGACGCAAGAAGTTTCTTCGGGCGGGAGCATGGAGCTCTCTTGCTATATCTTGCTTCACCGTCATGCTATAATCCTAGCCGATTTCAGTTCTTGAATAATTTCTTCAATTTCTTGTGTGTGATTATTATTTCCGGCGTCTCTGGATGCAATGAGAAGCCTCAGGCGATTCACCAGGTCGTTAGGGTCGTTCCAGTAGATGTATTCTTGCCTCGTATCAGGGCGATGCTCCTTCCACTGCAAACCTAAACCCTTGTGTTTCGTTACTAGAGGGCGTATAATGCTTTTATACTTGTAGGAATTGCCTGATCTCAGCTGCCCGTGCTTGCTGAAGTTTCTTCGATGAACATGTGTTGCTTTCAATATTCTGCTATATGTATCCAGATCCCCTTCTGTATATACATGCATTTCAGGTATCCTCTTGAAGATGAGTTCGCTCAATCCAGGTGTCACCTCGTACGCTTCATCACCTACTCGTACTTTATTGTTGAGGAAGTCAATGATCTTGTTCCCCAGCATATAGCTTCCATCTTCGTATCTCACACCGTAGGCATTATCTATTTCATTCTTATCATTCCTTCGAACTTTCTGCAGGAATCTTAAGATATTCTCATCTTTCTCCTCTTTAAGTGGATCACTCTTTTTCTGACTCTCCTCATTGTTTGAAGTAACACTATTGTTTTTCTGAATTTGTAGTATATCATGTAACGGTTCTGCTACTGGCTGAAGAGCTTCGCTCATTACTCTCTGGGTCTCAAACTTTTGTCCTTTTAGTGCACGTAACTTTTCCCTTATAGCCTTTGTATGCCTGGCTACAGATTCTTTAAGTCTTATGCTCTCGCTGTCCATCTTGAAATGATCTTGAATTTTGTTATTCACCTCAATATATAGCTGTTCTATTCTGTTGGCCTCAGTTTATATGCTATACTCATTTCGATATTTAGAATATGGCCATCTTTTGCTCGATTGGCCGGAGCAGTAAAGGTGAGTGTATCTCCATTTGCAATAGGAGTAGGGAAGGTTCTGACTATGTTATTGTTTATAGCAAATAATGTATCTGCTCTTACAAAAGGAGGAGTTGACGATGTCATATAGCATGCAACGACCTCTCCGTTTACAGGTGCTCTGTAGTATTCGAGACCCGATGTTAATGTGTATCTTAGTGAATTCCCTCTGAAAGGCTTCGTCTGCAGGCTAAAAACGTGGTGACCTTTCATTTGATCTAATAGTGCATTTATAACATTCACTTGTGATTTAAGAATATTCACATTATTCATAGCTATTGTCAAGTGCTTATCCATGGAACTCTGTTGGTTCGCCATAGTTTCCATATGTTTCACTACTGTTTCGGTGATATCATTTCCAATAGAGGCTAGTCTCCTGTTTAGAGCTTACTGTGCTTCATTGTGCTTTTTACCAATAATATGTTTAACAAACTTTTTACTAGCTGCATCACTGTCATCGATGGGATCTGCTATCTCTCTTATTCTTCTTTTTTGAAAGGAAGCGTTCCCATCTGAATCGATCGCTGGTGTTCTTGCATTAACATAGTCTGATACATATTTCCTATTCGGTACATCGTAGTCCTCCTGAGGTGATAATATTATCTTCATTCTTATTGTATCTAGAATAATGTTGTTTCCAGCGTCTCGTTTAAGTGCATGTTTGTCCAGGTATTTCATTAGAGACTCATATTGCCCATCTAGCGATTTCTGGATGTGATTCCTTATCATAGTTTCAAGTTCACCCATACGCTGATATGCCACTTTTTCGGTGAATTCCTGCATTCGATTTTCGGTAGAAGTCGTAAGGGTGTCAACATAACGTTTAGTGCTTGCGTCATTGTCTTCCTCGGGATCATGAACAATGCATAGTCTTTTGTTTTTAAATTGATAGTTTCCTTTTCCATCTCGGTTTATGATGAATTGATGAAGTGCTCTTTTAACTGGAGCAGTCCTCTGTGAACCGAACCTGTCAATACTCATTTCGATCTATGAATGATCCTTTTCTTTCTTTTCTACTTTAATATATACATCGAAACCGTTCCTATATCGACCCTCATTCATAGGGAATTCAGGAACTATCACTACAAATGGTCTTCCTTCCGAGACACTTTCCCAAACACCCTTGCACAGGTCTTTAAATTCAGTATATGACATGTCAGTGTTCACATAATCCTCATATATATGTTTCAAGTTTAAATTATCCTGCTTGAAGAGAATAATCATGTTCGTGTTGTCTCTTATTAGATGTTTAGGCACTTTAGCATACGACTGTGCTAAATATATAGAGTCCACATTACGGTGTCTGCCCATGCTGTAAAAAGAGGCGATCTTCCCCTGCTTTTCAGTGATTACGTCATCAAATATAAATATGGAGTTTTCTTTAACTTCAGAGGGATGTAAGACACTTTCTCCATCTTCATAGGTGTTCACTTCTATCCCTTCAATGTTTTCGAGTAGATTGATGAGATATTGATACTTTGGCTGGTAAAGGGACTTTGAATAGATGTACAAGTTTTCAAAACGTAAACCATTCACATGAAGCAGCATATTCAGTAATACATTAGTTTTTCCGGCGCTTGAGCTGCCTAGAATAAGAGCTCTGACATTAGAGGGAAATAACTTTCCGTGTCGATTGCATCTAAAATCACTTTCGAAGTCTAGCACCTGAATGGGCAGGGAGCAATCTTGCTTCACGAGCTCCATCTTAATAACTAAATATAAAAAAGCATGCTTAGTGTATATATACATATATACCAGGTGCGCCTGGATTTCAGTTTGTAGCTTGAGAGTATAAAAGTCCAATACTATTTTAAAGTCAGCTAGTCTATCATGGGAGCTAGGAGGATCGAGATCTCCAGAGGCTCTGGGTTAATTAACTCTCTTATTAATTGGCTACCCTTTGAAGCACATTTACCGGGCTACAGATATTGCGGTCCGGGTACGAAGTTGGAAAAACGCCTACAGAGAGGAGACCCCGGAATTAACCCATTAGACGAAGCCTGTAAGCTGCACGACATCGCCTACGCTGAGCACAGGGACTCTGCTACGAGAAATATAGCCGATAAGATCTTAGCCGAGAAGGCGTGGAAAAGAGTACAGGCATCAGACGCTACTTTAGGAGAAAAGTTGGCCGCCAGGCTAGTTACAGCAATTATGAAGGGCAAGGTGGCTGTAGGTGCTGGCTCCAGGAAGAAAAAGCATGGAGGATTTCTGCCTCTCATTCCTATTATTGCAGCCCTAGGTGCTGCAGCTGGAGGAGCAGCTCAAATCGCCACAGCAGTGAATAAGAAAAAGGCTGCAGATAAACAGCTTGCAGAAATGGCAAGACATAACAGAGAGATAGAAGCAAAAGGAAAAGGTCTTCAAGTGAAGAAGAATAAGACGAGAAATGTCAAAAAGAAGAGACGCAACAGCAAGAATGGAAATTCAAAAAACTCTGGAAGAGGACTGTACTTGTCCCGGAAAAAGCCTTGAGTAACATTGATCTCGACATGTATGCTAGACGTTTAAAGATTCCGCATTTTAGAGGTGTATATATGATTGATGAGTTGCCTACAAAGCCTCATCACCATGAGAGGATTATCGTCAATCTCGATTCTTCAGAGAATGAAGGTACCCATTGGGTTGCTGTAAGGAAGGAGGGTATCATTGCATTTTATTTCGATAGCTTTGGGAACCTAAAGCCTCCTAAAGAGATAGAAAGGTATCTTAGAGGTGTTAGGTTAATGTATAATACTGAGAGGTTTCAGAGTTTTAGCTCAGTCATCTGCGGGCACTTGTGCTTACAATTTCTATCACAATGAGTTACACTATTGCCGTTAGCGGTAATGAATCTGTTCTGACAACACACCTGAATCCTCCTCTGAGGATCGATCCTAAAGGATATTATGAGATCGCTCTTTTGAATTTTGAAACCTTCTATTCTATTCCCAATGTGGATCATAGCAATAATCAGTTTCATTACATTTACAATGACAATCTTAAAGTCATTGATATACCTCATGGAACTTATGAGATTACTGATATTAATGCATACATCAAAGATAAGCTTCAATTGGATGAGGATGTCTTCTTTATTCGGCCTAATAATAATACAATGAAGGCTGAAATTAAATGTCCTTTTCCTATGGATTTTTCAAGGGAATGCTCTATTGGACCCCTTTTAGGCTTCAGTGAATGCAAAGTCATTCCTGCTAATCAAGTGACTGAATCTGATTTCCTAGTAAACATATTTAAGGTGAGCATAATACGAATCGAGTGCAGTATTGCAACAGGCTCTTTCATCGACGGTAAAAGCGGACACTCGATCTATGAGTTTTTCCCTTCTGTTCCGCCAGGATATCACATTTCGCAAGAGCCTTCAAATCCCATTTACCTGCCTATCATAGACACTAACTTTATCGATCAAATCACTCTTCGAGTAGTCGACCAGAACGGTCATCCCATCAACTTTAGAAACGAGGATATAAGCATAAGACTTCACATACGTCGTAATGGGGATAGATTTTAGCAGAAGAAGACGCCTGCGAGGATATAATAAGCCTGCGCATCGTCGTATACATCATACTCTACCTGCGACACTCAGTGTGTTAACATCGAGCAATAGGAGGTTCCTTGAAGCATTGGGCTTCAGAATTCTGTGATGGACATCTTCAATGTGACGGAAACACCTACATTTGAGGACAAGATTGCTAAAGAAGAGGAGCATGTGTTTTTACCGTATAATACATCGGCTCTGGATGCGAATGATGAAATTAGAATCCCTTGTCAAGCTGAAGATTTATATACTCTACCTAACCGGAGTTATCTCTACATTGAGGGATCTGTTACTAAACCTAATGGAACAACTACTACAGCAAGGCTCACCAATAATGCTATTGCATTTATGTTTGACGAGATTCGATTGGACATGAATGGATCGACAATAGACAGAACAAGAAATCCAGGGATTACATCAACTATGCGCAACTATGCTGCACTCAACTCTATGGAATCCAACCGTTTACTCAATGATGGATGGTGCTACCCTGGAGAAGATGTGGATATTGTGCATCCTGCAAGTGGAGCATTCAACGCTATAGTACCGCTGTCAATGCTTCTGGGATTTCCAGATGATCACAAGGACCTCATACTCAACAGCAAGTTTGAGCTGGTCCTCATTCGATCCAAGGACTCTAAAAACTGTATTCTGGCAACCGAAGGAGAAGAAAATGCTATTGTTAAACTTACACGTATCGAGTGGCGGATGCCTATAATACGCCTTTCTGATGGTGAAAAGGTGGAGATCCTTAAGATTGTCAAGTCAGACAGGCCATTACACATAGCCTTTCGAAGTATGGATCTGCATACTCAACCTGCGGTACCTCAAACTAGATCATTTACATGGAACGTTGCAACAACATCGAGACCCGAGAAACCAAGATTTGTTATTGTGGGAGCGCAGACTTCGAGAGTAAATAATGCAACTAAAGACTGTTCCGAGTTTGATCATTGCAACATAACCAATTTGAGACTGTACCTCAATAGTGAATGTTATCCCTACCATGATATGAACTTGGACTTTGGAAACTCTAGATTTGCCTCGTTATATGAAATGTATTCAAAGTTCCAAAGCTCCTATTATTCGAGAGAGAATTACCCCTTATTGAGGAGAAAAGATTTTCTTAAACATGCACCGATATTTGTCATTGACTGCTCACATCAGCCTGAGGAGGTTGTAAATGGAGCTGTCAATATTAGACTGGAAATTCAAACTAGTGCAAATATTCCTGCACAGACATCTTTGTATTGCTTGATAATTCATGACAAAGTATTTACATACAAGCCCCTGTCTCATGTGATGCAGTCTTTAATTTAAATGTAGTTATTTTATGCTTGATATAAGGAAGTGTAAGGGGGGATTTTCGTGAATAAAAGCAAGTTATAAAAGATATATTTACTTCTTTATTTTCTTATTATACATTTCCAGCGCCTTCTGCCTCCAGCTCCTTGTCCCTACATATGTGTCTTCATTTACAATACATAGGTTCTGCAGATGTCTATCTATATAGGATTCGAGTCTTTTTATTAGTGATAGTACATCATAATTCAAATGAATTTCACCGTAATTTAAAGACGTATTAAAAAGTGTAATTTTTCCACTTTCCATAAACACCGTGATATTATAGGAGAATACAACATGTTCACTGTACTCTCTGTTCGGACACTTATTCACTTTCAGATATGTTTCGAATTCTGCGAGACTTTTTTGAATTATCTGCCAATCATATTTTGTCATATACACAAAATTATTATTGTCTGTTTCTTTTATGAGGAGCACTGGGGTTTCATAATACAATCCTATATTGACACTACTGCTTCTTGAGGTGTAGCCGCCTTGGAGCACGAGTGCGGGTGCTTGCATCTCTCTTCGGGGTGTTAGTGCAGGTAATTCGCTCTTCCAATAGCGCCAACCTCCTATGGAGATCTTCAAAGGTTTTATTGTTCTTCCTCCTGGTGGGCTTCTTAGTAACGGACCTGAAACATTACATATTGCCTCTATTAGAAAAATCATTTTTTTTAAATAAATTCGCAGGTCTCCTGAAAGAAATTGCACATGTTAGACACCATGAATGGGAGCGATGTAGTTTTATTTAAAGCAGGCGTGTTCTTTCATACATTTGAAATTAATACTCACTGTATTGCTTTGTGTAATTCTGCTCGTTTCCTGGGTGAATGTTCAGGAGTCACCTGGAGCATATCGCCATCTACTTGCAAATTGTTTGGCCTCTCTTGGTCATCCAAAGTCATCAAAAGCTGCGGTACATTCGGGAAATCTACTTCATCTATGTCCTCTGTAGGAATAGGCGTTGTCTGACGATTTCTGGAACAATTTTAATTATTTTTTTTAAATATTAGATATTCTACAACCCCGTGCAGGGTAAGAGCATCTAGATATTTTTTAATGGCACTTACCTTAAGCTTCCCCGCCTGAGTAAGAATACAGCGCAGTTTTCATCACGCGGGAAGTACGACTTCATTTGATCGTGCACCTCTGGCTTCTCGCATAGGGTTGCATGCGTATCACCATTACAAAATTCAGAATGATGTTGGAGTGCATGGGTGGTTACAAGGACATCGACATCATTCACGCCTCTGTGTTGTTCCTCATCTGCATCCCCTCCTCTGGAAGAACGAACATATTTCAAATTCGTTACTTTCTTTAAAGATTAGATATAGCATAGTATTTCCTAGAAAGGAATAAAAAGAGGGTCTACTTACATGTACCTTCTTCTGTAGACTGGGCAGTTCTCTGTGCATATTTCTCTTGAAGACATCTGGTCATGATATGAGGGCATGTTACAGACAATTGAATGTATGAACCCATTGCACTCCTCCTTGTGGTAGTAGGTGTAGTGGTACGCTTCCTCTCCACACTCACTCCAAAAATCTTCCATTCCTGCCATACTAATAACGTGCAGATTGAGAAACTCTTTCTACAAAAACCTTCAAATAATACTTTCAGGGTGCTAGGCCTGAGACCTTATATAGCAGTGGTATAATGGTGGGGGGGATAATTGCAGAAGGATAGGGCGGCGCATGCGCGGTCATAGGGTTTGAGGGCGGAGCTTGAAGCGAAGAATAGCCGTCTATTGGCTTTCACGGATGCGGTCCATTAATTTTTAAATTTGCAACTGTACCGGATTTGAAAGATTTATTAGACAACATGGGAAAGCGGTGTAGCAATGGTTCTCACGGTCGGTGAATCATGTTTCATCCTTAAAGTAATTACCTCCCCCACCCCCAGCCTGTACTTTCCTTGAGGAGGGATTTAGGTCGGGTCTTGCACGAAAGACCAATTAAACCCGATTTAAGACCACCAACTCCAGCAGTAACCTTGAGTTGATCCAGAAGGTAACAGCTACTTGGGTCGTCTTTACATGAAAGACCAATTGAACCAATTAAAAAGCAATAAATTGATCCAGAAACCCCATTTGCTTTAGGTCAGGCTTACATGAAAGACCAAATGAACCATGTGAACCAATTAAAAAGCCATAAATTGATCCAGAAGGTATCATGTACTTGGGTCGGACTTACATGAAAGACCAATTACAGCCAATTTAAATCAATTAAGCCAATTAAAAAGCCATAAATTGATCCAGAAGGTCTCAATGTATACTACTAATGCGTGCTAATGAAATTTTCTTAAAAGGTGTGAGAGATGCGTGGCAGCAGAGGACATCATTTCCAACGCCTTTTGTGATAAAAGTACGCGGTTATTGAATGCATGTAAATCTACACGCTTGAATTGCCGGCACGCTATGCGCTTGAGTTCAGGGTCTGTGAATATTCAACTTGGCCGGCAGCAGCGTGCGGTCCTGCGGCAGCAGCAGGTCGCGAAGCAGCCGGCCAAGGATCAGAAATAAGGCACTGTATTTAAAAACTTTTTTCCATTGTTATCCTCTTTTTGACTGCTTCACCACAATTCGCGTTACTACTTATAGTAGGGCGTAAGTCAGAAAAAGTTTGTTACTCGAAAACCATGGACCGGAGCGTTTTACAATGTAAGTCTCAGCAAGACTGTGGTTCTGTCGACAAATTACACGTGATAGGTGATTTCTGTTTTATTTTGGGAACTTCAAGAAGTGACCTGATTGTTCAAATGTGCTATCAAGCGAACTTCAACACGAATTAAGTGAGGTGTGTACACTGCAGTCAACCAGAAGAACACTACAATTGTTTAGAATGTAGTGTTCACTGTATAGTGTATAGAGATAAGTTAAATCGTCGCATTAATGTGGAACAGAGACCGTTCACAACGAACGTATTGTGCAATAGGCGTGCTCGTATATACAACTCTAGCATGGAGTAGTTCACGCGTTAGTGAACCGAGGGCGATTCCTCCTGCAGGAGGCCTTTGTCCTTTAAGGGACAAAACATGCTATTATTATTATTATTATTATTATTATTATTAAGACCTTAAGCTTATATAGACATTTTACACAATGAGCAGAATTGTTGCAGGACCACGTGTTGTCGACATAAATACAAACTTGCTCTGCATCCACCGTACTTTTTACTTTCTCTACTACGTATAGTACGTAGGGGAAGTATTGTATTCTACCCAAAAATTCGATACTGAGATTTCACCGGAAATACATGTTTTGCGACCCCCTGAATCCAAAAAAGGCATTTTTGGAAACATGTCCGTGTGTGTGTCTGTGAACAGCATAACTCAGAAACGAATAGTCGGATAAACACCAAACTTGGTATTATGTTCAGTATCTTCCAGAGATGCGACACGAAGGTTTTCAAGAAAATTCCCCCACCCCAGACTACCCTTTACATGGAACATTTTTTAAAATTTTAATTTTCTCAAAAATGGCTCTAACGATTTTGATTAAAATATCATATGTTTAAGATATTTTCATGACAAATAAAATGTGTATCTCGAATTTTCTGGGAATGTCTTCAAAAGTATTCTTCATTGTGAAGGACTTTTGCATAACTGGTAAACCATAAGAGATAGACAAAATTTTACTACACAAAAAATGTAGATCGCGTTAAAATACACAATTTATGTCTTTTACATTTTTTTTTGTTGAGTGAACCGTTTTCGAGATATTGTTGTTATTCCCTTAAATTTTCCATTACTTATACTTTTTCTCAAATTCGTTATTCATTTTTTTTATGTCCTGGACATGCAAAGAGAATGGAATACGCCACATAGCAACCAGATCTTAAAATATTTGACTATCGCGTAAAACCTACCACATTCTCCTTGCATCTACAAGAAAATTAACAATAAGATTAACATCTCGATATCTCGATTAACATGAAGCATATGGAGAATAAGCCTTTGTAAAAATAGTTTGTACAAGAGTAGGGAAAGTCATGTGAGTGTAACACATCAGATTTTTGCCTTAGGACTTTTATTGTTTTGTGAAAATGAAGAACGGGACGGACGATTTACCGCTGACAAGGAAATCAAAGACGAAACCTTGAAATTGTTCTATGGAGAGTATGACATTTTCTGTCACTATGAATGGAAAATTAATCGTATTCTATGACAGATGTCTTCTTTAACAGATTACCCTTCTCTTTGTAGGACTTAACACCCCCAAAGACTTACAATCCAGTGCCTTAGGTTAGTAGCCTGTTGAGAGCAAGCAAAGTTTAGATCATAGTATATCCAGGATGATCAGACCAATGCCTGGTACGGCGTTGAAGAAGAAGGAAAAGGGGCTGGCCCCGTAGCTTAGTCGGTAGAGCACCTGTCTGTTATGTAAGGGGGGTGGGAATTTTTCTCTAGCCAAGCTTATTCCCTATGCCCCCCAGAGTCTGGTAGTATGAATGAGAGTGTGAATGTATGTATGATCTAATGATTAAAAAACCCAACGATAAGGGAATACGAGTTAATACCATTGCTTTGGGCAATAAGTTCCACAGGAAAGGCCGCCAACAAGAGCAAAGTAGTTAAAGGCGGGGTATAAATGGAACTTAAAAAATCTGATGTGTTACACTCACATGACTTTCTCTACTCTTGTACAATCTATTTTTACAAACGCCTATTCTCCATATGCTTCATATTAATCGAGATATCGAGATGTCAATCTTATTTGTAATTTTCTTGTAGATGCAAGGGGAATATGGTAGCTTTTAAGCGATAGTCAAATATTTTATCGCTGGTTGCTATGTGGCGCATTCCATTCTCTTTGCATGTCCAGGATATAAAAAAATGAATAACGAATTTGAGAAAAAGTATAAGTATTGGAAAATTTAAGGAAATAACAAGCAGTATCTCGAAAACGGTTCACTCAACAAAAAAAATGTATATGATATAAATTGTGTATTTTAACCCGATCTACATTTTTTGTGTAGTAAAAGTTTGTCTATCTCTTATGGTTTACCAGTTATGCAAAAGTCGTTCATAATGAAGAATACTTTTGGAGACATTCCCAGAAATTTCGAGATATACGTTTCATTTCTCATGACATTATGTTAAACATTTGATATTTTCATCAAAATCGTTAGAGCCATTTTTGAGAAAATTAAAATTTTCGAAAACTGTTCCATGTAAAGGGTAGTCTGGGGTGGGGGGAGTTTCTTGAAAATCTTCGTGTCGCATCCCTGGAAGATACTGAATGTAAATACCAAGTTTGGTGTTTATCCGACTGTTAGTTTTTGAGTTATGCTGTTCACACACACAGACACACACACACACACAGACACACACACGGACACACACACGGACATGTTTCCAAAAATGCTTTTTTTGGATTCAGGAGGTCTCAAAACATGTATTTCCGGGAAATCTCGGTATCGAATTTTTGGGTGGAATACAATACTTCCCCTACTTACTATACGTAGTAGAGAAAGTAAAAAAGAAGAAGGAAATGAAATGTAATGATGAAAGGTACCATAGGAACATTCAAAATTTCCAAATTAGTTTTCGCCTAGCGACCTTCGGGGGGTTGGTCGACTCCGGGGGTTTGAACCAAGGACCTCCCGAATGCGAGTCATATAATTGCTAAATATAATTCCTAAAATAAATATATTCTTCCTAAATATGAACGTAAATAAGATCTCAATGGACAACAGCATCTATTACAGCATAAATGATGCAGGTGTAGATTTCGGAGGACTTCAGAATGAGTGGTTGATCTGCTGCGCCTATGCTGCCTTCGGGAGGGAGGGGCTGAGAGGTCGACCGGATGTTGTAGCAACAGCCAAAGCGCAAACCTAACATTTCCAGGTATAGTATCTCAACGCTGCACCCAATCCTTAAGATGTTCGGGCAAACTTCTGTGTCAGATGCCCAGAACATGACCTCTGCCCTACGCCGCACTCCACAGTTCAGTGCACCCATCCCGCAACCCAGCTCCCAGCATTTGTAAAGCGAAGAGGTAAAATCACGTAAAACTCCTTGGTCAAGGTGGTCGATCACCTCGAGTTTTAAACCCAGTACCTCTTAATAACATTGCGTTTTAAGTTAAAATTAAGAATTTTTATCTTAAAAGGTTACTGGTCGGATCGAAATCGAAATTGTTACTTAATGAGGTAGTAGATAAAGTTTATAGGAATAATTTAAAATTGTAGCTTTTTTTTTCAAAACTGAGTTCTAGTATTCCTTGACAGAGATAAATGAGGTTCGTAAGCAGTACTACCTGAACAGTCTGTATAAAATTAAAGGATGTTTAAGATGCTCTTTACTGTCTTTCTATTCATAAAACTATTAAAAAAATTAGAAATATTATTGAAATACCTTAATTGTAATTTCACGTAAAATAAGCAAGAATTCTATCTTGGAAAAACACTTTCAGATTGCAAGATATAATCTTTTAGCATTGTGAATACATACCAGATCCCATTCAGTTAAGCTTCTTATCCTTTTACGGGTTTCTCGTGTTGAACATTCTTGCCTTGTGACAACAAAGAGCTTGCCCCCTTCTGCTTACTTGAATATCTGAGACATGTGGTTCAAGGTTATCCAACAGACTACACATTGAAAACCAACCTGTTGTCTTTAATGAACAATTTTGAGCGTTAAATGTTAGATTTGTTCCATCCAGCACTTCCTGCAATTGTTGCAACTCTGTTTGCGAAATCATAGTATTATTTGTGCAATTTTCTCTGATCAAAGTGTTACTTTGCATTGTATAATAAGGACTGAAGTTCATGCTTATGTATTGTAAATTTATAATATTTATGAGCTTCGTAAAATGAAATAAAGCAACTGCATCTTGGGTATAAAACCTGACCGCTCGCAAAGGTTTATGCGTCAAAGCCAAAGCCGGCTGCCTTCCCCCACTCCCCATACCCGCACTCACGACAGGCTTTCTGTCCTTCAGTTACCACAGAGTCATATTTGTATGTAAATGTTATTTTACGAAACATTACAATGGCTAAATCGTATTTCATATACAGATTTAAGAAGCGAAGACAGAGTACTGGCACGGCCGGCATTGACATGTGGTGCGAGCGGTCAGCTTTTATACCGAAGACCATGTATATTGTGTGTAATTTGCTAATACAGTCGTTTAAGCGTTTCTTAACCTCACTACACAACAGAGAAAAAATATTAGTAAAACAATATTGAATATACACACATCAGATATTCTTAAACAGTCTAAATAAAGGTTGAAAAAGAAAAAAACTCTGCCTTAGAATTCATTACGACCAAATAATGCGTTAAGTTTCCAGTTTGACCGAAGCTGTCTGTCTGGAAAATGAGGGATTATTCTTCCTGTGTGTGCAGTAACTGGAAGAGGTGTGACGAGAGTTGTCGTATAAGTCTTTTGTACTTCTAGTTTGCCGATCCTTTCTGTTTCCACATGATCCACTCCTTTCTCTATTGGTTATAGAGACATTTTAAATTCCCGTATAGCCTAAAAGTGACCAAGGTCGTAAACCACCCAGTCGATGTGTGCAATACAGGGCTCCGGAGCCAAGGGAAGGGGAGAACGTGCCCAGACAGCTGCCCTTTTTCACCACAAGCAAGGTGTTTGCCTACGTAGCATCAGATTTGCATGCTTGGGTTGTCGTGACTTCGCAACCAGCAGCTAACTTGACTGAGTTTCCCGATAACGAGGAAAAGAGTGCCATGTCTTCGGTAGCACACGTTCAAGTTGCGATCAGTCAAGCGTACTAACGTGAACGATATTCTAGAGCACGCATTTCCATCACGGGATTCATTAAAATGGGCTTCTCTGCTTTCCTAACATCGGTACTTAGCTAAAATAAGCCTTCATTACAATAATCGGTGAGAAAAATATAGGTAATGAACTTCTTTTATACAGGTCATTTTTACTTTCTCTACTACGTAGAGTAAGTAGGGAATGTATTGTATTCCACCCAAAAATTCGATACCGAAATTTCACCGGAAATACATGTTTTGAGACCCCTTAATCCAAAAAAAATTAGAAAAAGGTCTGTGGCATGTGTCTGTATGCCTGTGAACAGCATAGCTCAAAAACGAAAAGTAGAATAAATACCAAACTTGATATTTAGCTTCGTACCTTCCAAAGATGCGACACGAAGATTTTGAAGAAAATCCGCAACCAAAACTACTTTTACATGAAACATTTTGAGAATTTTTTTATTTTTTCAAAAATGGCTCTAACGATTTTGAATAAAATATATCTTAAAGATATTTACATTAGAAATAGAATTCTGTTAAATGTTTTTGGAAAAGCCTGTGAAATCCACTTCATTGGAAATGAATTTTGTGTAAACGCGTAAAACTGGTAAACGCTAAGCGATAGACAGAAAGTACTTCACAAAAAATTTAGATTTCTTTAAAACATAAATTTGTTTCACATAACTTTTTTATGACATTGGCCATTTCCGAGAGATCCGTTATTAACGGAATTTTAAGGCTCGTACATCGCGTGCAGTTCTTGAGCATTTGACTATCGCTATTCCCTAAGTACTATAACGAAATGTGTAATGTAGCTGTTTACGGAAAGGTTTACCCCGATTAAAATTAAATAAACTTTGGAAAGAATAATTTATATACTCACTAATAAGCAATATAGCGTAGAGAAATTCGTGTGAATGTATCACATCAGATTTTTAAAAGTCCAAAAGTAAATCCTTAACATTTAAACATTTATTTTTGTGTTGAAAAGTAAAACTTGCTTATTGATAGCACTGAAAAGGAATTTTGTTTCATATAAAAGCTTACGGCAAAGTTTAGATTATACATATGCATAAAACATTGCCTGCGTACCTTTAAGAATTTAGAAGCAATGTCTGTTTGTGTAATGAGAAATTGAAATCAATGTTTACCATGCTAGGAAGAAGCAAATCTCACTCTTCTTTAGTATAAGCTTTCCATGTGCATAAAATATTGTAAATGCGTTCATGTATTCCACAGAGTAGTTTACTAAAAAGAATCTGATGTGTTACACTCACACTACTTTCTCTGCTCATGTACAAACTATTTTTACAAACGCTTATTCTCCATATGCTTCATGTTAATCGAGATATCGAGATGTTAATCTTATTGCTAATTTTCTTGTAGATGCAAGGGGAATATGGTAGGTTTTAAGCGATAGTCAAATATTTTAAGAGGTGGTTGCTATGTGGAGTATTCCATTCTCTTTGCATTACCAGGACAAAAAAAATGAATAACGAATTTGAGAAAAAGTATAAGTATTGGAAAATTTAAGGGAATAACAAGCAATATCTCGAAAATGGTTCACCCAACAAAAAAACTGTATATGACATAAATTGTGTATTTTAACCCGATCTACATTTTTTGTTTAGTAAAATTTTGTCTATCTTTTATGGTTTACCAGTTATGCAAAAGTCGTTCACAATGAAGAAAACTTTTGGAGACATTCCCAGAAAATTCGAGATATACATTTCGTTTGTCATGAAAATACCTTGATATATGATATTTTAATCAAAATCGTTAGCCATTTTTGAGAAAATTAAAATTTTCGAAAAGTTTTCCATGTAAAGGGTAATCTCGAGTGGAGGAACTTTCTTGAAAACCTTCGTGTCGTTTGGTGTTTATCCGACTGTTCGTTTCTGAGTTATGCTGTTCACAGACACACACACACACGGACATGTTTCCAAAAAAATGCTTTTTTTGGATTCAGGGGGTCTCAAAACATGTATTTCCGGTGAAATCTCGGAATCGAATTTTTGAGTGGAATACAATACTTCCCCTACTTACTATACGTAGTAGAGAAAGTAAAAAAGTTTG
Organism: Deroplatys truncata; assembly: GCA_030765065.1. Lineage (NCBI taxonomy): Eukaryota > Metazoa > Arthropoda > Insecta > Mantodea > Mantidae > Deroplatys > Deroplatys truncata. Next base: position 142,523,671 of record CM060985.1, on the reverse strand, counting down.
TTCGAAAATTTACAGATTTATGTTCTCGCCATAACTTTGCACCGGTATACTACATAGATTACTTCTATGTTGGGGTGATAAATAGAAAGGTTAATGTATTTTATTGGTACCTTGATTGGTTCGGATGTTACCCTTACGGCTGTTTTTTGTAATTCATTGCACATAAAATGCTTTGGAACGCTCCATATATAAAATACATGCTTTCACAAGAATCTTCCACCCTGGCTATGGCTTTATCTCGCTAAGTCACGATACGCACAGCTGTTAGAATAATTTCTCCATTTGTTTGTAAATTCCACGGTGGAGAGGTGGAGGAGGTTATCTGTTCCAGCAGGGGAAAAATGAGGATAAGGTAAGAGCTATTAATTACCTGCAGGGGAATTTCGGGAATCCTAACTGCTGTGTTGTTCCCGTGAAAAGAAAACCAGCTTTGAATAATGGTATTACTGGACCAGTTAGTTTGTTTGGAGAGAATAAGAGTAACAGAACGACTACGTACAATCTCCAACTCGATTTTACAATTACTGTAAATTATAGTAACGTGAGAGTTCAAGAACCACCTGCCTACCGAACGTTTCATGTCTGAAAACGTATGCGTGACACCATGAAGAAGTTATTTTTTAGCTTGTTTGCAACGCGCTTTGGGCGTCAATTTGTAAAAGGTTATTGTATCGTGGTGTTATTTGCCCCAAATCTTTAAAAATGTTATTAACTTTGTATATTTTACTATTTCTTTAAATATTATATAATTATGTTGGCCTCGGCTGGGTCGGTATTTATCTTAGAGACATGGAAGTCTTGGCAGGGCGTGATGCGACAACAATGTAGGCTCACAAAGATTTTAAGTTTTAATTCACTCCTTTTTATTAATTCTTGACACAAATTAAATGGCACTTCACTGATATCAAGAGCTGTGAGATTCTTTTATTTAATATTTGCACTTTTTTAATACGTACACTATTTTTTGTCTCACATAAATACATATTAAATTTCTTGAGGACACATTTTATGTCAAGCCACAATCACTGTCTGCAGACAAGTGAACTGATTTCAACTCCCAAACTTGTAAATTTCTGTATTTCAAGTCTCTGATTGGCTAATCCTACTCCAATAGATTACCTGCATTTAACTAAAGCTTTATCTGGTTGTTGAGTGGCTATTTTTTTTAAACTGTCACTAAAATTACATTATTGCTGCTCTCATAATGACTAGTAGCATTTAAACTATCTTACTCATTATTGCCTTAAGGTTACCTCATTGTTACCTCATTGTTAGCAACGTTTAACATATTATTCTCACAGCTCCTACATTATTAAATTACGTAATGCATTCACATAAGATTATTACACATGGATACAATAATATAAGCATATACAATGACTGTAATACACACTTTTTATATATTGTTACATACAAATATTGGTTTAAGGCGGGCTGTTATTGAATTTATATATTATATAATTTGACTGAAATCATTTAAGTGATAAAAATACTGCCTCATCAGGAGTCTATTAACCACATTGTAGTCCTTATCAGTAATAATAGATCGTACAAATGAAGTTATGACGTAGTAATTCTCCTAAATAAATAGAGAAAATGCATTTTAAATAACAATATATGCCTACGTTCCATGATTTGTGTTATTTTAACGAGGACAGTGAAAAAAAGTAGCTTCTTTAGCCTTCTTTTGTACCCTTTGTTGAAAACGTCCTACATATGTATAAAGTTAGGACTGGTTGGCTTCACTCATATTTATTTCCCCTATGCTCATTGCTTTTCTGAAGACCTGTCGTACAGGTCCTGCTTCTCTAATTAGAGCAAAAAAGTTTGACTCCATTGAGTGCTGTAATAAATGAGAACCATTCTGCGAAGTACATTTTATTTATCATTTAGACACTCGGTGTAAGACAACACGTCACACGTGGGTCACTGTTGATACACACTCAGAACAGAACACAACTGATCCGTCGAATCACAACCCGCTACTGAACTGCACTCGGCTCTTCTCCAATTTCAGCTGCTCAATTTTAACTTCTTAAGTAACTGAACTGTTCACCGAGCGCTACTCGATGCCTTATGTAGGCCCTGCATACAAAGAGGAACGTTCTTAAAGGGGAAGCTACTCGAAGCTGCCAAAAGGAATGTTCTGGAGCAGTAATTATCGAAACTGTGGGGAGACGGCACATAATGGGTGCATTGTTCTGAAGGGCGGACCGGAAGCCCCACCTAAGTAAACGGACCACGGTCACAATGCTTTGGAGGTTTGAGCCCGTAACACTCATGGCCAGAGTCCCGTCTTCTCTAAACTCTAATTAGTTTAAACTAGAGGCTTAAACAATAACAGCTATAATCATTAACTAGAACCTCTAAACTGCCTTCGTGTAAACGCAGCATTACGTGACAAGGGATGCCTAAGAGTTGCTGAGCATTTATGCAACCAAACCGACAAGTTGTAGGCATATTGTAAAGCGCTGTACGCTGTCATTTTACAGGAACTGAGCGAGGGTTGACGATAGTTTTGTATTGATGATTGCTTTAAGTCTGTCTTTTGATGAAGTACCTACTTTGCCTGATTTGAAAAGCTCTTTGCCATCGCTGATGTAGAAAACACAAACTACAGTACTTGGTGCTTTGTTTTTACAAGCACCTGATGTTATCTATGCTGTTTTGTTCTTGGCTATATTGAAATTTACTCGTTTACGAGTCGTTCGTTAACTTTGTACTCGCATTGAAACGCATCATTTTTACTTTCTCTACTACGTATAGTAAGTAGGGGAAGTATTGCATTCCACCCAAAAATTCGATACCGAGATTTCACCGGAAATACATGTTTTGAGACCTCCTGAATCCAAAAAAAGCATTTTTGGAAACATGTCCGTGTGTGTGTCTGTGTGTGTCTGTGAACAGCATAACTCAAACACGAACAGTCGGATAAACACCAAACTTGGTATTTAGGTTCAGTATCTTCCAGAGATGCGACACGAAGGTTTTCAAGAAAATCCCTCCACCCCAGACTACCCTTTACATGGAACATTTTTCGAAAATTTTAATTTTCTCAAAAATGGCTCTAACGATTTTGATGAAAATATCATATGTTTAAGATAATGTTGTGAGAAATGAAATGTATATCTCGAAATTTCTGGGAATGTCTCCAAAAGTATTCTTCATTGTGAACGACTTTTGCATAACTGGTAAACCATAAGAGATAGACAAAATTTTACTACACAAAAAATGTAGATCGCGTTAAAATACACAACTTAAGTCATATACATTTCTTTTGTTGAGTGAACCGTTTTCGAGATATTGCTTGTTATTCCCTTAAATTTTCCAATACTAATACTTTTTCTCAAATTCGTTATTCATTTTTTTATGTCCTGGACTTGCAAACAGAATGGAATGCGCCGCATAGCAACCGGCGTTAAAATATTTGACCATCGCTTAAAAGCTATAATAAGATGAACATCTCGATTAACATGAAGCATATGGAGAATACCCGTTTGTAAAAATAGATTGTACAAGAGTAGAGAAAGTCATGTGAGTGTAACACATCAGATTTTTTCTAGTAGTTGCATAAATAGTTATACAAAGACACAAATATCTATTAAACGAATCATTTTGCTTTGATTGTGGTATGTATTGGAGTTTTAGTTTGAAAACTTGAAATAGTGCTCTGAGAGGCATCTTTGTGTTTTTGAAATGCTTGTGGAATTCAGAATTATCGTCCTTGTTTATGTAGGTATAGCTTGAGGAAAATTAAGCACAGATCTCTATGTGATTTTTTTCCAATTCGGTATTTTTGCTGTGTAGTTCTCTGTATATGTTCACTGTTTTGTATATGTGCGATCTCCAGTCTATCCTGAAATAATATGATTGTGTAACATACTGGAACTCTGTTAGGATGGTACAGTGACTCTTAAATATATAATTGGCAAAATCATGTATTACACTCATTTGACTTTGTCTACTCTTGTACAAACTATTTTTACAAACGCTTATTCTCCATCTACTTCATGTTAATCGAGATAAACATTTGCAGTAACATATCGCTTTAAGCGATAGTCAAATATTTTAAGAGCTGATTGCTATGTGTGCTATTACCAGGACAAAAAAAAACGAACAACGATTCCCGGTTTGAGAAAAAGTATAAGTATTGTAAAATTCAAACAAATAACAAGAAATATCTCGGAAATGGTTCACTCCACAAAAAAATGTATAGGACAAAAACTGTGTGTTTTAACGAGATCTACATTTTTTGTGTAGAAACATTTTGTCTATCTCTTACGGTTTACCAGTTATGCAAAAGCCAGAAGAGGACTTTTGGGCACATTTCCAGAAAGTTCAAGATAAACATTTTATTTGTCATGAAAATATCTTAAACATAAAATGTTTAAATCAAAATCGTTGGAGCCATTTTTAAGACCATCAAAATTATCGAAGAATGTCCCATGTAAAGGGTAGTCTGGGGTGGGGGACTTTCTTGAAAATCTTCGTGTCACATTCTTGGACGATATTGGAATATTTGAGATCTCCTTGTGGTTTACCTGAAAAAATGCGAATCAGTTGGAGAATTTAATGTCATTTTGCCATGATAGCTCAGTGGTTAGGGCAACTGGACGGAGACCGGGAGATCCGTGGTTCAAGTCCCGGCTATGGCATTGAATTTTTCAGTCATCTGATTCTACCTTTCCAACTCTGTCCAACACACGGCGTATGTGAAAGAACAATTAATTCCAAGACAAGCAATGTACTTGCAGGCAGGTATGCGTGCGGTCTCAAGTCTGCTTTAGGGATGAGGCAAACAGTAATTGGAGTAACGGTTATAACTGTCGCAGTCACAGTACGTTAACGGTTACGATTAACTTATTGGTTTTCGTGGTTATCACGTTCCTTAACGGTCACCAGTAACGAATATATGTAACTATGTTTCAATATGAACGATGTTGTTTGAGCTTAGCGGTCCCTGCATATATCCATCTACCCGCGACGTGTAAAAACTCGTGCACCTATAATCGTATGTGAATAACCAACCATCTTAATACAGTGCATGCAGCTTTTCTGGCTGAGTGCTGACTGTCCTGTCATCTGTGGTCTGTGACATTTATTCAATGCGATAAGTAGTACCCTGTGCGAGGATGACTCAAGTTGTAAAGGAATAGTTCACGATAAACGATACCAATGCTGCTCACATGTAGTGAATGAAGTCGGTAACCGTCTCGTTTCTACAGTAACCGTTCCATTCTTAGAACCCAACTGGATGTAAACACACGACGTCATTAACTAGACGATACGCGGGAAACCAAAGCACACCATTACATATAGTACCACAAACGTGCGCGATTGTTTGTGGGTTAAAAAAAAGTTAATCAAACGAGTTCGAAACGTTTATTAATTTGGAATAGTAAATAATATGAAGTAAAGAAGGTTATAGCTTCCGTTTATACTGCATAGTGTTGTGCACCCTCTTTTGCATTCATACGATAATGATGAACAGTCGGTAAGGGGATAAAAAAGTGCTGAACACGAGGCTAGCGCGGAGGGATACAAAATGTTTTGTTTACAACAAGTCCGGTTCTAAGGCTGGATCGACTACAGTTATCTTACTTACTAGTTGTCTTCCTTACCGTTATTGGGTAACTATTTATTTTGTATTCGTTACTTTGGTTACCGTTACGTTCTTTTCTGTCCATCGTACTGCTTCCCATGAAGTATGGAGCAGCAAAAGGGTTAAATTAAGCGTTTTATTATTATTTTCAAACGAGAAAAGCAGCTTGTAAAGCGTAGTTAAAAGTTAAGGCTGCCTCTAAGCTGACTCTATCTTGTCCTAACCTTCACGGCCTCATGTACACGTACAAACAAAACAATGGAAAATCAAATAGAAGCAAAGGATTAAGAGAAGGTTAATATGCAGTTGCCAAGCCCTTTTTCAGCCCTTAGCTTTCGCAATCGCTGCTAATGCGATTAGCCTCCTTATTAATCCATAGATTCAGAAAGCGCACCATGCGCGAACGTATCCAGCATTAATGTTAACTGGAGTTCCACTCGAAACAACTTTTATCAGGGGGTGGGGAGGAGGGAGATAATCCCCTTCCTGGCTGTTTCCTGTGTCTGAGCCCATTCGTCTTGCCTTCCCCGGCGCCCATATGACTAGCGTGGGGTCTTATCTACCCCTAAAATATGGTCCCGTCTCAGAAACCTGCCATGGAACGATAATGTAGTTGCTAATAGTTCCGCAGAGCGCTAGTGTTGCATGTCATTAACAGTTAGTGTTATCTTGCAGCTAATTGCTAATCGTGGCCGAGGTTTCTTTTATCTTTCCTGAGCGTTGTAAACCGTTCTTTCCGGCCACTTTCCTGTGCACGTTATTGTTTCTGACCACGTGCTATAAACAAACACGCCTGTCGCCTGACTACAGCCGTTTAAAAAACGTTTATGCTGTCGATTTTCATGCGCTTTACTGTAACTTCCAGTGGTTGTATACTCACTTGCAATACAAACTAGGATGTTAAGGCAAGATTCCACAGCCTTTGCCTGCAATATTATATTGCTAAACTTGTTTCTCTCTCTCTCTCCTTCGACACAGACCTGCGCATCTGGAAGTGTTATATTGAGTATTTTAATAGTATATTGTTACATTTTGGGGTGAAGGCCAAAAAGGTTAGCAGAAACAAGATTAATTTAGGTCACCCCAACACGCACATGGGGGTGCAACTCGCTGGCAGCATAACCTTCGTGTGTAGACTTAAGGGGAAGGCGTGGGCTTTATATTACACTATAACATACATTACATAATCTTCATATACCTGGGATTTATTTACAGACGTTTGGCAACTCTACATAATGAACAAAAGAAACAGGATGAAGGGAGATGCCACGAAACCGTAGACCGGCCATACAAGCGTCTGGCTCAAACGACCACTTCCACTCGAGTGACACTATCTTGCCCCCACCAACTGTGTCTAGCCGAAGCCAGACAGGGTTGACGTCATACCAGACGGTTTTAAACACATCCTTCCCTTTGGCGTGATCCTCACCGAAATGAAAGACCGATAAGCCGAAATATAATTAAGGAGACACAATATTGTTACGACTGGTACCAGCAATACAACACAACAGTGCGTCTGGTAATGACAATAAGATTAATAATACGCCACAATATTATGCAACAAGACTACAATGGTAGTAATAAAGACGCGAGTATGTTATGAAACAAACAATAGCGAGTGACTTAATTACCATTATAATCAGTTTGCATACAACTGTGTTTGGTTGACCACACTATAATTTCAAAACCTTGTTTTTACAAAAAGAGCTTCCCTCGTTAAAAGTGTGTGTAATTATATGCTGATCGGATGGCAGGTCCTTGAGCGTGTTTGCGAGTGGTGCAACAGATGGCAGTATTGTTGAGTCCACGCCGTATTTATTGATTTTTTGCGGCTAACGTGAAACCAGGGCATACTAAAGCAAAGGAAATGAATTCAATTTATTAGAATATTAAAATTATAACGAACCGAATTTGTTTTATTTTAAATATACATACCTCATTGTTTATCTGGAGAATGGAATCCAGTGGACTGCTTCTTTGAAGATATTAAAAGGTATATGGGTGAGAAGGCAATACAACACTACTTTAATACTTGAATGCTGCACATTTGAAAAAAAATAAAAGTAATATACACTATAAGTTATTTATTGTGAGTATAAAGGAGGGGGGGATGCAGGATCAAAAGTATCCAGACACCTGGCTGAAATGACGTACAAGTTCGTGGCGCCCTCCATCGGTCAATATGGTGTTGGCCCACCCTTAGCCTTGATGACAGCGTTCACTCTCGCAGGCATACTTTCAATCAGGTGCTGGAAGGTTTCCTGGGAAATGGCAGCCTTTCTTCAGCAGTGCAGAACTGAGGAGATGTATCGATGTAGGTCGGTGAGGCCTGGAACGAAGTCGGCGTTCCAAAACATCCCAAAGGTGTTCTATAGGATTCAAGTCAGGACTCTGTGCAGGCCAGTCCATTACAGGAATGTTATTGTCGTGTAACCACTCCGCCACAGCCCGTGCAGTATGAACAGATGCTCGATCGTGTTGAAAGATGCAATCGCCATCCCCGAATTGCTCTTCAACAGTGGGAAGCAAGAAGGTGCTTAAAATATCAATGTAGGACTGCGCTGTGATCGTGCCACGCAAAACAACAAGGGGTGTGAGCCCCCTCCAGGAAAAACACGACCGCACCATAACACCACCACCTCCGAATTTCACTTTTGGCACTACACACGCTGGCAGATGACGTTCACCGGGCATTCGCCATACCCACACCCTGCCATCGGATCGCCACATTGTGTACCGTGATTTGTCACGCCACACAACGTTTTGCCACTGTTCAATCGTGTAATGTTGACGCTCCTTACACCAAGCGAGGCGTCGTTTGGCATTTTGCTGCGTGATGTGTGGCTTATGAGCAGCCGCTCGGTCATGGAATCCAAAGTTTCTCACCTGACGCCTAACTGTCATAGTACTTGGAGTGGATCCTGATGCAGTTTGGAATTTCTGTGTGATGGTCTGGATAGATGTCTGCCTATTACTCTTTACGACCCTCTTCAAATGTCGGCGGTCTCTGTCAGTCAACAGACGAGGTCGGCCTGTACGCTTTTGTGCTGTACATGTCCCTTTAAGTTTCCACTTCACTATCACATCAGAAACAGTGGACCTAGGGATGTTTAGGAGTGTGGAAATCTCGCGTACAGACTTCTGACACAAGTGACACCCAATCACCTGACCACGTTCGAAGTCAGTGAGTTCCACGGAGCGACCCATTCTGCTGTTTCACGATGTCTAATGACTACTGAGGTCGCGGATAATGATTACCAGGCAGTAGGTGGCAGCACAATGCACCTAAGATGAAAAACGTATGTTTGTGGGCGTGTCCGGATACTTTTTATCACATTGTATATGTCCAGTGTGTAGTCTCATTTCTCTGACTAGAAGCTTTTGCTGTCGTGTTCAAAGAGGTGACTATTTTAATAGAATTTCTTTACACGTTTCATCACTGACAGATACACTTCTGCCAGTGTTTCCAGTTTTGCAGTGAGTCTAGCATACAGCAGATTTAAAGAAATTATGGAAAGGTAGAATCAGACTGAAAAAAATTAAGTATCATAGCCGAGACTTGGACCACGGATCTTTCAGTTCCCTTCCGGTTGCTCTAACAAACTCAGCTACCATGGCATTGAATTTTTCGGTCTGATTCTACCTTTAGCCTTGTCCTACACACGAAAAAACAGTTAATTATCATTAAAGAAATAATGTTTACTCTTACCAATGAAACAGACAGTGTGTGGTAACCGTTGTTATCAATTATAGCTAACTCACCACGTATAGTAAGCCAGTACAAAAACAGAAAAAAGAGAAAACTTAAGCTATAGGCATACTGCCCTATATATTTTTACTTTCTCTACTACCTATAGTAAGTAGGGGAAGTATTGTATTCCACCCAAAAATTCGATACCGAGATTTCACCGGAAATACATGTTTTGAGACCCCCTGAATCCAAAAAGAGTGTTTTTGGAAACATGTCCGTGTGTGTGTCTCTGAACAGCATAACTCAGAAACGAACAGTCGGATAAACACCAAACTTGGTATTTAGGTTTAGTATCTTCCAGAGATGCGACACGAAGGTTTTCAGGAAAATTCCCTCACCCCAGATTACCAATTACATGGAACATTTTTCGAAAATTTTAATTTTCTCAAATATGGCACTAACGATTTTGATTAAAATATCATATGTTTAAATTATTTCCATGACAAATGAAATGTACATCTCGAATTTTCTGATAATATATCCAAAAGTATTCTTCATTGTGAACGACTTTGCATAACTGGTAAACCATAAGAGAGACAAAATTTTACTACACAAAAAATGTACATCGCATTAAAATACACAATTTATGTCATATACTTTTTTTTGTGGAGTGAACCATTTTCGAGATATTGCTTGTTATTCCCTTAAATTACCAATAATACTTACACTTTTTCTCAAATGGGAATTCGTTATTCATTTTTTTTGTCCTGGTAATGCAAAGAGAATGGAATACTCCACATAGCAACCACCTCTTAAAATATTTGACTATCGCTTAAAGCCTACCAATTCCCCTTGCATCTACAAGAAAATTAGCAATAAGATTAACATGGAGCATATGGAGAATAAACGTTTGTAAAAATAGTTTGTACAAGAGTAGAGAAAGTCATGTGAGTGTAACACATCAGAATTTTTTTGCCTAGTTCTGGCGATTCATTCGATAAAGAATCGATCCTGTACTACCCAGCTGTGCCAACAACGTTAACCTTTTGCTATTGCTGCTTTCTTTAAAACTGCTGAAGACTTTATTTTTTCATAGTTACATTTTTATGCGCGTGTAAAAAAAATAATATGTTCTCTTTAAAGGAAACAAAACGTAGAAGTTATTGAATTAAAAATTAATTTGTATAACATATCTCCTTATTGCAATTTAATTCCAAATTGTCATTTTGTGTGTATTTATAATGCTACATGTCAAGTACGTAAAATTTGAGCTCCCTTGCGATTAACTTTTGGAAGAGCGAAAAGGTCCTAAAAAATAAATTATAAATTAAGTCCGTTTCTCTCCCCATAAATATTTCCTACAATGTATAAATTTTCCATTTTTCATTTTAAGTGTTAATTTACCTAATTATACATTTAGATGTTTCTTGAAACAAAAATATTTTATATTTACAGGGCATGAAACAATAACACATAATAAAACTTACTTAAAGTCCGTAAGTTTACGCATGTTAATGTAGCATCATACAAAAAGCTAAAAGCTTAACTTGGAAACATCAATTTCTTTTCTGTTAGCAAAGGTTTTAGGGTGTTTTTTTTTTCTCTTTATTTTAAGTCGGTTTAACTATGTGGTCATATTGCGACATTCCTGTTAGGAGATAGCCCGTGACTCGGGTATGGCGGACAGTTAGCCCTGTACCATTCCATCTTCCTTTGTAACGTGTCCACAGAGGCTTTAGTGCTAGGCAACTGTACTCCTGCTTGTACAAGTGCCAGGTAGATGGCATTAGGATGCCGTATAGTCTACCTGCTTTAATTGTCTGTGTATAGATAGCAGAGTATTCTCTTACAATGTGTTTTAATTTTTAGTATTATTTCAAACCTGAGGGGAGCTTTGGGTCGTGGTATTAAATATCCAAACCGTATTTACTGTGTTTCTCTGACGAGAATTTGTCTGTAAGGAATGTGTTGACATCAACAATTCCAACCTGCTCCAAGTGAAACAGCTGGGATACTAACGTTGCGTGATGTTTTCAATGTAGACAGTAGATCTATTTATGACATCATCGTGAGCTGCCACGTGATACTATTCCCCCTCACTCCTCCGGAGAACAGAACACCCGCAAACGTTTCCTCGTCAGAGGTTTACAGTACCATGACGATTGAGAGAAACCACGAAAAATACAAAATCGGATTGGTCGACATACCGGATTTGAACCCGGGAGCTCCCGATAATACTTTTCTTTTAAATTTAGTAATATTATTTTGATCTGTAAACATGCTGCCACTGAAAAGGAGTAAACTATTTCTTTATACTGAAAAAAGTTACTTTGAAAACAAAGACATTAATGTCCTAAACACGTACCAGAAAGTCGCTTTCATTGCAATAGCTTTGTCTTCTGTCGACAATGCATTGCGGAAGAGCACAATACCTAGATTTATTTTCTTGCTTAACTTAAATATACTTTGCCTTTCATTGCCGACGCTTTGCTGACATGAATAAAGATGATAGAGAAGTATAACTACAAGGAAACTATGCAAGTGGGTACGGCAGTTATCTGATGTAAAGTAAGAAACAACTAAATTAATGAGCCAGGCTGCGTTGCTAACAAGTTTTCTTGTTTGTGCTATCTTTATAACCGATGTGAAATACGAGCAACTGCAAATGTAGGTACGGGAGTAGAATTTCATTTCACAAGTAACGAAATATGAAAAGAAGTGTCGTTAAAGAAGCAGAGAGCAACATGCAAAATTACTTTATGGATAAACTCCAGAAATATGCAACACTTGGAAACCTAGTACAGATGACCTGTGGGAGATGTATTAGTGGCGCCCATCTGTGAAAAATTCTTATGTGTTACACTCACATGACTTTCTCTACTCTTGTACAAACTTTTTACAAACGCTTATTCTCCATATGCTTCATGTTAATCGAAATGTTAATCTTATTGCTAATTTTCCATAGGAGCAAGGGGAATATGGTAGGCTTTAAGCGATAGTCAAATATTTTAAGAGCTGGTTGCTATGTGGAGTATTCCATTCTTTTTGCATTACCAGGACATAAAAAAATCTGATATGTTACACTCACACGACTTTCTCTACTCTTGCACAAACTATTTTTACAAACGCTTATTCTCCATATGCTTCATGTTAATCGAGATAAACATTTGCAGAGTCTATCTTATTGCTAATTTTCTTGTAGATGTAAGGGGAATATATATTTACAAGGGCAATATAGAAATACAGTAGCCTTTAAGCACATACATATCTCTTAATAGCTGGTTGATAGGTGCAGCACCATTCCCTTTGCCACAGATTAATACTCTTTACATATCCAAGACAAAAAAAATCTGATGTGTTACACTCACATGACTTTCTCTACTCTTGTACAAACTATTTTTACAAACTCTTACTCTCCATCTACTTCATATTAATCGAGATAAACATTTGCAGAAACTATCTTTTGACATGCAAAGAGAATTACATTTTACACATAGCGACAAGTTCTAAAAATATTTGACTATCGCTTAAGGCGTACTATGTTCCCCTTGTTTTGTATTTACAAGGGCAATATAGAAATGCAGTAGTCTTTAAGCATAGACATATCTCTTTATAGCTGGTTGCTAGGTACAGCACCATTCCCTTTGCCACAGATTAATACTTTTGCATATCCAAGACAAAAAAATGAGTAACCAACTCCCATTTGAGAAAATAAGTATTGAAAAGTTTAAGGGAATAACAAGCAATATCTCGAAAATGGTTCACCCAACAAAAAAATGTATATGACATAAATTGTGTATTTTAACGCGATCTACATTTTTTGTGTAGTAAAATTTTGTCTATCTCTTATGGTTTACCAGTTATGCAAAAGTCGTTCACAATGAAGAATACTTTTGGAGACATTGGGGTGGGGGTATTTTCTTGAAAACCTTCGTGTCGCATCTCTGGAAGATACTGAACCTAAATACCAAGTTTGGTGTTTATCCGACTGTTCGTTTCTGAGTTATGCTGTTCACAGATTCACACACACACACGGACATGTTTCCAAAAATACTTTTTTTTATTCAGGGGGTCTCAAAACATGTATTTCCGGTGAAATCTCGGTATCGAATTTTTGAGTGGAATACAGTAATTCCCCTACTTACTATACGTAGTAGAGAAAGTAAAAATCTGCAGCCTGTTATACAGTAATAATATCAACAGCTTGGGGGAAAGTGAGACTATCAAACTATGATGAGCCGAGGGCTATATTTCCAGCCAGCGAAGAATAGTTTCACATCCCACCGCAACTGAAGTTAGCCTACTTACGGTCGAGGCCATGCACTCCTCATACCACTCTCGTATTTTCCAACTAAAAGATTAAAACTTAGCACTCTTTATTTGAAACTTCAAAGCAATTTAGATATTAAAACTGTTAATTGCTTCTGTAGAAAACTTTTTTTTTATCTTTTGCCCAATCAAAAGAACATAAGAAGTAATTAAGTCTGCCCTCTCGTGAACACGACATTCAACTACTAGTGAAGTCAAGGGAAGGCCACGTATCTGGGTGAAATCTCGTTGGCACCGTTTCGATTGCAATTCTCTTTGATTTCAGATTCCGTTGGCAGGCCTCGTTTATTCAACATCTAGAGGGGTACGCTGATGTTGCTTATGCATCAACAACAAGCTCACATTTATGATAATAGCCCTGCGTGCAGGGAGCAGCACTGAGGCAATTCCGGTTTTCGAACAATGACATGCACACAATCGCCGCGAGGAACAAAACTCTGCCATAACAATTAGCCACACTACTGACGGAAATTGAAAGACAAACCTCGCTGAATTCGATATCCGTACCCTAACCAATAGATTATAGGAAAAGCGTCTGTGACTGTCCCTGCTTTTGTTTGTAGGCAAGTTATGCCATCTGCCTTAAAAGCATTATAAATAATAATAATAATAATAATAATAATAATAATAATAATAATAATAATAATAATAATAAAAGTTATGATGCGTTACATTACGTGCCTTTTCTACCCACTCTTCTACAAACTATTCTTATGTACGTTTATTCTTCAATTAATTCGTGTTAATCGAGAAATGCGGGATGGCTCAGGCGATTTCGTCTGTGGGAGGTCGTGGGTTCGATTCTCGTGACCGACCGTTCTGACCCATGGTTTTTTTTCGGGGTTTTCCCTGGTCGCTCCAGGATTCTCATATCCACAGAATTTCCTGTCCCTCCATTTCATCTCCATTCTCATTTCACTTCATCTTTCTTCCGTTGGTCTCTTTCAGGGTTGAAAGCGTCGGCGAAGGTGTTTCGTTGCAGTGTGACAAGGGAAAAGGATGCTCTTTGTGACCTTCCCTCGGCTTTGAGGCAGTATTTTTAACACTTAAATGTTTCAGTCTGATTATATAATATGTAACTTCAATAACAGCCCGCCTTAAAAGCAATATGTGTATGTAACAATATATAAAAATGTCTGTAACAATCGTTGTATATGTTTGTATTATTACGTAATGTAATAATGTAGGAGCTGTGAGAATAATAGGTTAAAAATTCCTAACAATGAGGTAACCTTGAGGCAATAATGAATTTGAAAGTATAAATGCTACTAGTCATTATTGGAGCAACTAGGAATAGCCAATCAGAGACTTGAAATACAGAAATTTACAAGTTTAGGCGGTTGAAATCAATTCAGTTGCCTGCAGACAGTGTTTGTAACCGGATGCGAGATGCGTCCTTTAGAGATTTAATACGTATTCGTGTGGGACGAAAAATAAGTTTACGTGTTAAAAAGTACAAGTAATTAATAAAAGAATCTCAGAGCTCTATATCAGTGAAGTGTTATTTAAATCGTATCAAGTATTATTAAAATTATAATCTGTGTAAGCCTACATTCTTAAGTCGCACCACAACCCTGCCAAGACATCCATGTCTCTAAAAATAAATACTGACGCAGCCGAGGCAAACATAAATATATTATATTTAAGGAAACAGTTAAATTACAGGGTTAATATGTTTTTAAACTTGGGACAAAGGCCATCTGGAAGTACATTTGGGGCGAAGGCTACCGAAAACTGCTTAGTATACGTGTGGTTGCAACGAATGTCAAGTTCGGCTCCCCAACAGTTGAAATATAACACAACTCCTTCAATACAACCTACTTCAAATTGACGCCCAAAGCGATACAACAAAATACCTTCTTCAAATTGGCTTTCCATACGTGAAGCAAAACAACTACTTCTCAGCTTTCGGCTGGCTGCTGGTGTATCCGAAACCACTTGAGAGGCGTTGGACACCCTCTGTGCGGGGTGGAGTCCCCGGGCTGCCTGCCCGCCTGCCGAGGAATCTCTATCTGGAAACTTAGTGACCCTGCCATTCCTGTGCCGTCACTCCTTTCCAGACGCCCGGTGTCTCCTCTCGCCTCATCCTACCCCCCGGGGACGCCCCATTGTGGGGCGTAGGTTCAATATTCCCTATGTGGATCAGTGTCGAGTCCCCTCGTAGCCAATCCAATCAAGGGTGAATTAGTAATACAAATTAATAAACTTATGTAGGTTATTCCTTAGAGGTTGAAGCCGACGTTTTCCCGTTGCCAAAATTCACTGATGAATAATTGCAGATCACAACCATCACTTTGTACAAATTTTCAACTAAAATACTATAAGGTGTGTTGTCCCTCAAAATGCTTTTGTAGCGTACGTTACAGGAGGTTATGGGGGTATATGGAAATTATGTTAACTGCTCTACAGAGAGAAATGAGTGAATGATATGCTTTAAGCTTTCCTTCAAGCATGTCTCGAATATCGCCTTTTTACTTTTCCTACTACGTATAGTAAGTACGGAAAGTATTGTATTCCAACCAAAAATTCGATACCGACATTTCACCAAAACTACATGTTTTGAGGTGTCCTGAATCTAAATAAAACGTTTATGGAAGCATATCCGTGTGTGCGTCTGTATGCCTGTATGTGAATGGCATAACTCAAAAACGAAAAGTCGGATAAATGCCAAACTTGGATGCGACACGAAGATTTTGATTAAAATATCATGTTTAAGATGTTTTCATGGCAAATGAAATGCATATCTTGAATTTTCTGGGAATGTCCCCAAAAGTTTTCTTCTGAATGACTCTTGCATAATTGGTAAACATTGAGGCAGTATTTTTAACAGTAAAATAATTTCAATCTAATTATATAATAGGTAAATTCAACAACAGCCCGCATTGAAGCCATATGTGTATGTAATAAATTGTAAAATGTATGTAACAGTCATTGCATATGCTTACATTATTCTATCCATGAGTAATAATATTATGTAAATGCATTACGTAATTTAATAATGTAGGAGCTGTGAGAACAATAAGTTAAAAATTGCTAACAATGAGGTAACCTTGAGGCAATAATGAGTTTGAGAGTTTAACAAAACTACTTGTGATTCTTGGAGAAGCAATAATGTAATTTTAGTGACAGTTTATAAAATAGCCAATCAACAACCAGAAAAAGCGTTAGTTAAATGAAGGTATTCCATTGGAGTAGGATTAGCCAATCAGGGACTTAAAATACAGAAATTTACAGGTTTAGACGGTTGAAATCTAGTTAGTTGCCTGCAGACAGTGCTAACTGGATGCGTTGCTTGTGCGTCCTCGAGAGATTTAATACCTATTCGTGTGAGACGAAAAATAAGTTTACGTGTTAAAAAGTGCAATTAATTAATTAAAGAATCCCACAGCTCTCTCTCTCTCTCTCTATCAATGAAGTGTTATTTAAATCGTATCAAGTATTAATAAAAGGAGTGAAGTAAAAATTATAATATGTGTAAGCCTACATTCTTGTCGCACCAAAACCCTGCCAAGAGAAACGTGTCTCTAACAATAATACTGACGCAGCTAAGGCAAAATAACTATATAATATTTAAAGAAACAATAAAAATACATTTGGGGCGAAGGCTACGGGAAACTGTTTACTATACGTGCGGTTGCAACTACTACAAGTTCGGCTCCCCAACAGTTGAAATACAAACTGACTTTCAATACGTAGCAGCAACTAACTACTACAAATTGACGCCCAAAGCGTGGTGCAAACAACGTAATAATGTAACAAAAGTCCTTTCTTCAAATTGCCGTCCATACGTGGAGCTATTAAAACACCAACTTTAACCGTAAGTGATAGACAAAATGTTGCTATACAAAAAGTGTATTTTAAATTAAAACAATAATTTATGTCACTTTTTTTGAGTGAACCATTTTTAAAATGTTCCTTGTTATTTGTTTGAAATTTCCATGCTTATACTTTTTCTCAAATGGGAATTTGTTATTCGTTTTTTATGCCCTTGCCATGCAAACAGAATGGAATGCAACCAACTCTTAAAAGATTTGACTATCACATAAAGTCTACCATATTCCTCTTGCACCTGCAAGAAAATTAGCAATAAGATAGTTTCTGCAAATGTTTACCTGATTTACATGAAGTAGATGGAGAATAAGAGTTTGTAAAAACAGTTTGTACAAGAGCAGTGGAAGTCATGTGAGTGCAGCACATCAGATTTTTTTAAAAATTATATTGTTTACTTTCTCTTTCACTTGTTCTAGTTACCAAAATTTAATTCACATATTGTTTCTTAAAAACAGTAAATGATTCGTTTAAGGGAGTTCCTACAGCTTCCTTTTACGTTGTGGCTGTTGGTAAGAATGAAAAATGGACATTTATGAAAACTAGATTGTCGTCTAACTCATTGCCTATTGGAATATTTTGAACCGCTTCTATTGATGCATCACCATTCGAGTCCAAGGAATTAACAACCTCTTTGACTTACTGCCAACTACTGTAGTTGACTCAGGAACGGCTTTGTCTATTAACTATAAGCGTGCAGTGGACAAGGGTGCTTCTTGCCTAGTGTAATACCAGCAGTTCAAAAATATTGTGAACCATTGCAGTTTTACATATGTATGGTCATATGTTTTACATTTATGCAGATTTCACAGGTTTACTTATTGAAAGTATGATCATAATTGTTTTGTTTGATGCGGTGATATAATGTATTAATGATGCTACTTCGCGTAATATTTATGTCCCGGGAAAGAAAGAATAAGTACCTTTGGAACAGGGTGTAAAACAATAGAGCGAGAAGCAAGAAGGTCATAGCTAAACTCCTGAGTCAAACACAATATAAGCCAATTGAAAAAAATCTGATGTGTTACATTCACATGACTTTCTCTACTCTTGTACAAACTATTTTTACAAACTCTTATTCTCCATCTATTTCATATTAATCGAGATAAACATTTGCAGAAACGATCTTTTGACATGCAAAGAGAATTACATTTTACACATAGCGACCAGTTCTAAAAATATTTGACTATCGCTTAAGGCTTACTAGGTTCCTCTTGTTTTGTATTTGCAAGGGCAATATAGAAATACAGTAGCCTTTAAGCATAGACATATCTCTTAATAGCTGGTTGCTAGGTGCAAGCACCATTCTCGTTGCCACAGATCAATACTCTTTGCATATCCAAAACAAAAAAATGAATAACGAATTCCCATTTGAGAAAATAAGTATTAAAAATTTAAGGGAATAACAAGCAATATCTCGGAAATGATTCACTCAACAAAAACAATGTATATGACATAAATTGTGTATTTTAACGAGTTCTACTTTTTGTGAAGTAAAATGTTGTTTATCTCTTATGGTTTACCAGTTATGCAAAAGTCGTTCACAATGAAGAATACTTTTGGAGACATTCCCAGAAAATTCTAGATATACATTCTATTTGTCATGAAAATATCTTAAACATATGATATTTTAATCAAAATCGTTAGAGCCACTTTTGAGTAAATTAAAATTTTCGAAAAATGTTCCATATAAAGGGTAATCTGGGGTGGGGGATTTTCTTGAAAACCTTCGTGTCACATCTCTGGAAGATACTGAATCTAAATACCAAGTTTGGTGTTTATCCGGCTGTTCGTTTCTGAGTTATGCTGTTCACAGACATACACATGTTTCCAAAAATGCTTTTTTTGGATTCAGGGGGTCTCAAAACATGTATTTCCAGTGAAATCGCGGGATCGAATTTTTGGGCGGAATACAATACTTCCCCTACTTACTATGCGTAGTAGAGAAACTAAAGAGCTTAAAACTGGATAAATATACCATATACGCATTAAAATATTGCGAATATAAATGCATTTATAAAAATAATCAAAATATGTCATTATATGTACCATAAAATGACATTCAAATAACCGCAAATTCCATAATTCTTACACATAATGTATAAGTATACATATACTCGTATAACCCGCATGAAAAAATATGCAAATGTATGAACTTCCACGCCCTAGTTATGAACTAGGTACCTAAGCAAAGCCAGATAGCTTCCCTTATTGCAAGATATTTGCTAAATCTTCCCCTTGCGTACTGTAGTTGGAGTAGTTTTATAATTAGAAAGACAGAAGTCGTACCTATAAGATATGATAATGCATTACTAGCAATATAGTGCTGATATTTTATATGGCTGTTTCAGTAAAAGCTCGGAGAGATGTGTCACCTAGCGTGACTTTATAACTTTCCTTCTTGTGTGGAAGGTTGGCCCGACTGTCACATCTAATTTCCAGGCTCATCTATTCCTTGTTTTATATCTTTTTGCGAGACATGCTCCACACTTTGTGCCTCACGTTGAGTTTTATTCTAATTTATAGTGCCTTGACTGCTCTTCTCTTGTTTTTTGTGTCTGCTGCGACTCATGAAGTAAATATTGCAAAGCGTTTCCCGAGCGCCATAATTTTCTCGCTATCTGTAATGTTGATGTGACGCGCTTGCTGTAGATGCCGGTGGTGAGGTAAAGGAAAGCGAAATCCCATGGGTGTTCCTCGCGTAATTTCAGATTCGCTTATGGTTTTCATTTTCGCTACGTAATAGCTTCTCTAGGTCAGTTTTATGATAACTGTGGCTATAAACTTATCTCAACTGCAATATTAACTACCGTTCGCATGTATTTAGGTCTGAAGATCAGTGAATGATTCCCGAACGAAGTCCGACTGTAAAATTTCGTTACTATGAAGTTGAATCAACGTTACTCAAATCTGGAAGCAATAACATTGCTTATTGAGCGCTGGAACGTATTCAAATTATCAAATACATAGCATATTTAGTTTTTACAACATTGACTGTAGATTTCTGCTTAAAATACTGCTTTAGTAATCTTGATAAAATGTATTACAATGCATGTTTTGGAATATACCCTAAAAAGCATTAATTTTTAGCTGGAAATATAAGCAAATTATTCACACTCTAATATACTTATATATTAGAGTGTGAATAATTTGCTCCTTGTGTACAATAATTCCTAATAAAGGTCTGGGCCTAGGCGCCGACTTATTTCGGCCTTAATTTAAAAAATGATTGTCGGGTTCGGGGTTGAAAATATTGCTAAATATGCGTTTAATTTTTCATGTAAACGCCTTACACCTTTGGTATTAATCAAAATCATTACGTCAATTTTGAGATAATAAAAGATATCGAAAACGTTGCCAACAATTTATTTTATCTCATTTTTAGTCCGCGATGTTTAAATGCCTGGAATAACACTTATCTTAGCATGCATTCGTCAATAGCAGTATTAATACTTGTAATAATAAACGTTCGTTTCTGCCAATTGCGAATAATGTTACGACACCATGGCAGCTGCAATCTCCACCTCCCTGGGTTCTCAATATTGGTCCCTCCTTAGCAGGTCTCCCAGCAAGAGAAAAAACTCCATACCGCTACTAGAAATGAACTCAGATCCCTTCGAACCGCAAGCAGCAACGCGGCGTGCTTTTAAAGTAAATACCGATAATTTTTTTTCAAAATAACAGACATTATTTTCCAAATACTTTAATATCATTCATTACACTACTTCTCCACATACTCACCGTCGTTATTCAGGCACTTGTAACGAGAAACCAGGTTTTTATACTTTCGTCAAAAAATGTTGCCGCCTGTGATGAAAGCCAAGTCACATCATCGTCGTTGAAATGCTTTCCACCAAGGAATTTCTTCAGATGTAGAAACGGATGACAATCGCTTGGTGCAAATCCGGTATGTATGAAGAGTGATCGAATTGTTCCCAACCAAATGATGTGGTCAGATCTTGAGTTTGCTGTGTGTGGCCGGGCATTGTCCCTCATAATTGTTTCCCCATAAACCTCACACAATTGGCGGTGAATGTTTGCTGGTACAACATTCTCGCATTCAAAAAACGAATCACTGATCTGACTTCACCGTCGCCGGGTCGTTAGATTGTTTTGAACATTTCGAAATGCTCTAACAACAGGAATGCACAAAGTGGCGATTGCTCACAGCTGCGTTTGGCTTCCTAATGAACGGAGGAAGTGATGACACATGCTCAAAATCGCAACTACAGCGTCAAAATGTTAAAAAGGGTACTTACTATACATGTCACGTATAAACCATTTTCGGGCTCGGGCTCGCTTCAGATGGGTCTAGGTGGGAATTTCGGCCCCATGCAGAGTCTAATTAGTAGGTGTTCAGGTAGACAGAGTGATGTTTAAGCTATCCGCAGTAACGAACGAATGTTATACAAATTTATATCATTTACATACAATTTGTTCTAGCGTAGAATAGTGCTTAAATCCTTAGTTGTGGAACAGGGTAAATGCTAAACCTTTAGGAGAGGTAAATCCTAATGCTGTACAACACAACTAAAAGCTGTTGTTGGGGAAATTTTTACTTTATTTGTTTTAACGCTATTTAAAGATTATGTTCATTTTAACTTTCTAAGTGTAATTATCGAACTTTGTATAAATATGTCGTATAGTTTCTCAGTTGGGAATCGGCGTTACAGTGTAAATTCGGAATAGCAAGAAAATGGAATGTAATTCGTAATTCTTTGGTATTCAGAGAATTTATATCATTACTTAGTTCTAGCATGGATTTACGCAACCTGTGAAAGTTTTAAGGAGACAGGTCGTAGTCCCTCTATTCTTAAACTTTTCTCCTCAGAGCCTTTTCATCTTCATCCATCCTTTAGTACAATTATTTTAGAGCTGTGGAGAGAGCCAAAGTTTGGTGTTTTTCGCTCCACTTCACATGCTTTCAACAAATGGCCTCTCCAGGGACGAACGCTTGATCTTCGTTTTCTGAGTGTATTGCTGCTTTGCTGTAAAAGTTATCACCGCGTGTAGGCAAAGAGGTAGCCGCGGAAACGTTTAAGAGAGTGGTGGGGATAAGGAATAATAGTTTAGAAGCGTAAGAAACCAAGCTATGTCGCGTGTTTACTTTCTCCGCGCGCGCGAACAGCATAACTCAAAAAGAAAAAGTCGAATAATACCAAACTTGATGTTTAGGTTCTTCTAAACATGTGACACAAAGATTTTCAAGAAAATTCTCCACCTATCCTTTACATGCAACTTTTTAAAAATGTTTGACTTTCTAAACAATGGCTCTAACGGTTTTGATTAAAATACCATATAGGCATTAAAGATATTTACATGACAAAAAAATCTGATGTGTTACACTCACATGACTTTCTTTACTCTTGTACAATCTAATTTTACAAACGCCTATTCTCCATATGCTTCATGTTAATCGAGATATCGAGATGTCAATCTTATTGGTAATTTTCTTGTTGATGCAAGGGAAATATGGTAGCTTTTAAGCGATAGTCAAATATTTTAACGCTGGTTGCTATGTGGCGCATTCCATTCTCTTTGCATGTCCAGGACAAAAAAAATGAATAACGAATTTGAGAAAAAGTATAAGTATTGGAAAATTTAAGGAAATAACAAGCAATATCTCGAAAACGGTTCACTCAACAAAAGAAATGTATATGACATAAGTTGTGTATTTTAACGCGATCTACATTTTTTGTGTAGTAAAATTTTGTCTATCTCTTATGGTTTACCAGTTATGCAAAAGTTGTTCACAATGAAGAATACTTTTGGAGACATTCCCAGAAAATTCGAGATATACATTTCATTTCTCATGACATTATCTTAAACATATGATATTTTCATTAAAATCGTTAGAGCCATTTTTGAGAAAATTAAAATTTTCGAAAAATCTTCCATGTAAAGGGTAGTCTGGGGTGGGGGATTTTCTTGAAAACCTTCGTGTCGCATCTCTGGAAGATACTGAACCTAAATACCAAGTTTGGTGTTTATCCGACTGTTTGTTTTTGAGTTATGCTGTTCACAGACACACAGACACACACAGACACACACACACAGACACACACACGGACATGTTTCCAAAAATGCTTTTTTTGGATTCAGGAGGTCTCAAAACATGTATTTCCGGTGAAATCTCGGTATCGAATTTTTGGGTGGAATGCAATACTTCCCCTACTTACTATACGTATTGAGAAAGTAAAAAGGTATATCTTGAATTTTCTTGGAATAGCCGGTGAAGTCCTCTTCATTCTGAAGGAATTTCGTATAATCTTATATAACGGTAAACGTTAAGCGAAAGACGAAAACGTACTACACAAAAGGTTGTGTATCTTTTAAAACACATAATTTATTTCAAATATCTAACTTTTTTTATGTGGCACCAATCCTTTCTGAGATATCCGTTATTAATGGTTCGAATTGTTCAATAATTAGCCATTCTTTTCAAGTCCTGTCAACATTCAGTTGTTTCTCGCAATTGCAAGTGCCGTTGTTGAATTGTTTCGTTATTTGCATCATGCTTTGGACGTCAATTTGAAGTATGAGTTGTATTGTAGTTCAACTGTTGGGGAGCCGAACTTGAAGTAGTTGCAACCGCACGTATGGTAAAACGTTTCCGGTAGCCTTCGCCCCAAATGTGCTTTCCGGTGGCCTTTGCCCCCCAAAAATGTTTAAAAAATATTAACTTTGTAATATTACTGTTTCTTTAAATATTATATATTTATGTTTGCCTCGGCTGCGTCAGTATAATTTTTAGAGACATGAATTTCTTAACAGGGCGTGATGCGGCTGAAGAATGTAGCCTTATACAGATTACAATTTTTAATTCACTCCTTTTTATTAATTCTTGACACGATTTTAATAACACTTCAGTGATATGGAGAGCTGTGAGATTTATTAACACGTAAACTATTTTTGTCTCACACAAAGTACATATTAAATTTCTCGAGGACACATCTCGCGTCAGGAACACTGTCTACAACCAACGCGTCCAGTTATGAGCGCTGTCTACAAGCAACTGACTTGAATTCCGCCGCCTAAGTTTGTAAATTTCTGTATTTCAAGTCTCTGATTGGCTATTCCTAATCCAATAGAATACTTTTATTTAACTTAAGCTTTTTTCTGGTTGTTGATTGGCTATTTTATTAACTGTCCCAAAATTTACATTACTGTTGCTCCAATAATGACTAGTAGCATTATTAAACGTTCTTACTCATTATTGCCTCATTGTTAGCAACTTTTAACCTATTATTCTCACAGCTCCTACATTATTAAATTACGTAATACATTCTCATAACATTATTGAACATGTATACAATAATATAAACATTTACAATGACTGTAATATACACATTTTATATATTGTTACATACATATATTGCTTTAAGGCGGGCTGTTATTGAATATATATTGTGTAATTTGACTGAAATCATTTAAGTGTTAAAAATACTGCCTCACATGTAAAGAGTATGGAATTTTAAGGCCAGCGTATATCGTCCAGTTCTAAAGAATATGACTGTTGCTCTTCCCTTTGTATCTATAACAAAATATGTAATGCAGCTATTTCCGGAAGGGTTAAAATGAAAAAGATAGGAAAATAAACTTTCGTAAGAACGATTTTATACCCACTAATAAGCGATAGAGGATAGAGAAAATCAGTGAGTGTAACACATTTGTTGTTTTAACCTGTTGCCTAGCGAGCACTCGCACTGTTGTTACTGTACTACACGACTAAATGATTAAACCACATTGTTGTGCGTGTTATTCCATTCTTCTATTTGTTATTTTGTACAACTGCATGTACCCTTTAATTAATTTACCGCTAAAACACTAATTATTCGTTATACATTAATACTATTCTCCCGAAACTATACGTTCATCGCTGTCCATTATTGAAAACATGATAGGGTTTATTCTTTCTATACGGCTTTAAATAGTTATTTCTAATGACCGAAAATAGATGGCGACACGTGCGATACATCACTGAATAGAGAAAAGTTCAACACTTTATTTTATGTGTTCAAAATGAGCACCATTTGTTATGCGAGGACGACCAGTGCCTTTCCGTTTGCATACGCAACCATCTTCTACGAATTTATTGTACCAATTGTAAATTTTTATGCCGTGGCGGCTCGTTGTTGAACTTATAATGAAATGCACGCTGCAATGAAACAATGGATTCACTCTTTATACTCAGTGAGCCAAAAAACTACGAACCGGCTACGCGGTGTTTTTCCTGTCCGCATCCTAGGCGCTCGTTGCCGTCTGGCGCTATCATAGAAGGACGCGGATAAAACCATACAACATTTTTAAGACTACTTTTAAAGGCTTTACTTACCAATTTTATGAAAGGTGATGTTGAAACTGGGCACCGTCGTTGTCCATACATTTTTTGCACCTCTTTAGGAAACTATCCATCACTCGCCGTAGTTCACGTTAAGAAATGCTGGCAATTTCCTAACGGATATTTTGTTTGGACAACGACGGTGGCCAGTTTCAGCATCTCCTTTCATAAAGTTTGTAAGTAAAGCCTTTAAAAGTAGTTTTAAAAATGTTGTACGGTTTCATCCGCCCCTTTCTATGATAGCGGCAGACGGCAACGAGCGCCGAGGACGCGGTCAGGAAAAACACCGCGTAGCCGGTTCGTAGTGTTTTTGGCTCTTTCTGTATAATGCAGCATACAAAACGACTTGTCCTGTGGCGTCGCCATTTTCTCGTAAACAAACACAGAGGAACCAACAGGTCAATGATGCGTCTTATGTGTCGCTATCTATTGTCGTTCGTTAAAAAGAATACTTAAAATTTGTTCCTTCTTTTTGAATAACCCTGTATTTCAGTATATTGCTCTTCTATTGTTTGCACGTATGTGGTATAGGTGAACCATGCCATTTATCATAAATGATTTCTCTCGCGTACATTATTAAATCACGCACTTCATACTTTTTGTTTTCTCCCAACAGCGTTCATAAATTATACCTCTCCTTTGAGAAGAGTCTATTGTATGTGATTTAGACAACAACGGAATGTCGGTAACCATAAAACCTGTGTTTATATTCTAAATCTAATTATTCTTATCAGGAAAAGGAGTTTCGTGTTTCGTGTAGTTTCAATTAGATTCATTACTTATGTATTTGACTTAAATGTTTGCTCATAAATATGAATGTTGTTTTTACTTTCTCTACTACGTATAGAAAGTAGAGGAAGTATTGTATTCCACCCAGAAATTCCATACCGAGAACACATAACTCAGAAACGAACAGTAGGATAAACACCAAACTTGATATTTAGATTCAGTATCTTCCAGAGATGCGACACGAAGGTTTTCAAGAAAATCCCCCCACCCTAGATTACCCTTTGCATGGAACATTTCTCGAAAATTTTAATTTTCTCAAAAATGGCTCTAACGATTTTGATTAAAATATCATATGTTTAAGATATTTTCATGACAAATGAAATGTATATCTCGAATTTTCTGGGAATGACTCCAAAAGTATTCTTCGTGTGAACGACTTTTGCATAACTGGTAAACCATAAGAGATAGACAAACTTTCAATACACAAAAAAATGTAGATCGCGTTAAAATACACAATTTATGTCATATACATTTTTTTGTTGAGTGAACCATTTTCGAGATATTGCTTGTTATTATTCCGTTAATTATTCAATTTGTTTTGTCCTGGTAATACAAAGAGAATGCAATACTCCACATAGCAACCAGCTCTTAAAATATTTGACTATAGTTTAAAGCCTACCAATTCCGTTTGCATCTACAAGAAAATGTTTTTGTATGTTTCGTTCATAAACACAGTCTGACAATACTGCAATCTTAACTGACATGAGATCGATCCATACTCACTATTCTTTTAAGTATTTTCGAAAGGTACCATACGTATATAAAGCCAACCTGGGGTGTGGTTTTCCAAAATGTAAATAAGCGAATGCATTTTGAAAACTGGCAGCGAAATGTAGATTACTACTGTGGTCAGGCAGCAGTAGACGATGTGAATTTTAGAACAATTATTTTGGAGCTAAGGGGTATTGAATTTTCAATTTCTGAACTGCCCTGCTTTATATTTCACGAGTGGTCATTTCACGTTCGTTAATATTCGCATTTTCATGCCTGTTTTATAGTATTTGTTATATTGATCGAATTATGCTGAATAATTTTAATGCATTGAAAATCGAGCAGCTAGCCAGCAGCTATGTATATAATTTATTAAACCATATTCGCGCAATGGTCTTGTTAAGATATCTCGTACATTTGAACTTCTGTGAGTAGGTTCAGAATCACGTGCAAAGCTACTTACGGCCACTTCGGTCTGGTGACTAAAGTTTGGATGTAGCTGGAGTTTGTGAATGTGTTATATGGGTTTGCAGGGTTTGCTGGTCCGATGCTCTTTGTATTTATGGAACCTACGTAATGTTGATTAAAGATCTCTTAATGCACATGGACCTGACCTCAAGGTGGTTACTTAATATGGTCCTTTGAGAAGAAGGTTTGATATATTTTATCTCAAGAGTTGCTTCCTTTGACATTTTCAGTATGTACCATGGAGGCTTGTAATGTAATATGTAGTTACGTGACTGAACATATAATATTTGTCTGCAAAGTAAATACCCAAGACAATTCCATAGTTAGATTAGAGGTCCTATTAAATGCAAGCCTATATTAATGTTATAAATAAGAAGTACATTCGACCAAAACAAAATTTAATTTCAAGATTTCGACAGAATTATACGGCGTAGCTGTAAGCCTTACAGAAAGAGATGGTTCCGCAGTAACATGTGAGACTAGCATCCGGGAGGTTCCGCGTCTGATTCCCAAGACCACCCACTCTGACCGACGTTGAGTTTTTCGTGGTTTTCCCTGGTCGAAATACGAATGCTAGTGTGGTTGACATCCCCATGGTTTCCTTCCTATCGTTTCTCTTTCATTCCGCTTTATTTTCATCTTTCAGGTGTACTTCTATGGGTAAAGGACACCAATGGGCTGCTTTGTAGCAGGTTGTTCATCGCCCTCTTTAAGCAGCTCCAGCAGTGGATCGGGCCTTTGAACCTGGAACTGTTAAGGACCCTATGCAGAAAAATCCAAAGGATTGAGATCAGGTGATCGTGGAGGCCAAGGTATAGGCCCTCCTCGACCTATCCATCTTGGACTATATCTCCATGTTATATGTCTTCTTGCAATATCAGCAAAATGTGCCGGTGCTCCATCATACCACACACTCCGTTGTGGCACAAGAGGAAAAGCCCCAAGCAATTCACGTCAGTATCGGCTCATAACCACAGATAATACATATAATAAAATCTCGCAGACGGTTTGTATCCGGACCCATGTTTATCGCAACGTTTTTGCTTCTATTATCGTATACTTTTAACTATTTCAGTTTCCGCTATTATCATACCCTGTATATATATACATATATATATATATATATATAAATATTTGTGTAGAAGCTTTTATATTATTTTTACTTTCTCTACTACTTATAGTAAGTAGGGGAAGTATTGTATTCCACCCAAAAATTCGATACCGAGATTTCACCGGAAATACATGTTTTGAGATCCCCTGAATAAAAAAAAGCATTTTTGGAAACATATGCGTGTGTGCGTGTGTGTCTGTGAACAACATAACTCAGAAACGAACACTCGCATAAACACCAAACTTCGTAATTAGGTTCAGTGTCTTCCAGAGATGCGACACGAAGGTTTTCAAGAAAATCCCCCACCCCAGACTACCCTTTACATGGAACATTTTTCGAAAATTTTAATTATCTCAAAAAAATTGTTTGTTGAGTGAACAATTTTCGAGATATTGCTTGTTATTCCCTTAAATTTTCCAATACTTGTACTTTTCTCAAATTCGTTATTCATTTTTTTCTGGTAATGCAAAGAGAATGGAATACTCCACATAACAACCAGCTCTTAAAATATTTGACTATCGCTTAAAGCCTACCAATTCCCCTTGCATCTACAAGAAAATTAGCAATAAGATTAACATCTCGATAAACATGAAGCATACGGAGAATAAGCGTTTGTAAAAATAGCATGTACAAGAGTAGAGAAAGTCATGTGAGTGTAACACATCATATTTGTTTATTTGCTTCCTATTGCAGAAATGATTTATTACGTTGTTAGAGCTATACAGGCCATATAGAAGAGACAAGAGGAACTTGCTATTAAAAAGTAAGTCGAGTATGCAAACCTGATATTGCACAGACTGATGTGAAACAAAAGAAGAGGCATAACGTATCAAGTATATGGCCTAAACTATTGGAAAATTCAAACAACACAATGTATATCGTAAAGCATTATTTATGTGGATAAGATTATGGTTTATCTTTCATTGCCTCCCATGTATATAAAGTACAATGTGAATGAAGAGGACTTCATAGGCTATTCATAGAAAATTTCAGACGTATATTTTGACATGTTTATACATTAGACGTTTTAATAGATTTCTAAGTATTCCGCAGCCGGTAGCCGTTGTACTGACGCGTTAAATGTTAATGTATTACATTGCTAAAATAAAGTTAAAAAGTTTAATTTATAACTTTATTTCTAGTTTATAATAGTTTGACAGTAGAATATAAGTATCTTTCATGAATCAGCTGTTTTTATACTGAGGTTACATATAAACATTCTTAAATAGATTTTTATGTTCCTTTTTTTAAGAAACTATCAATGATGCAACTTTGAAATTTAGTGCAAAGAGTCTCGGTAATATTTTCCTGAATTCGAATTAGAATGAATCCAATAGCTTAATTATAGCCTTCATATTCATGAAAAATATGTTCGAGAAAAAATGCTATTTTTTGTAATAATGTTCACCAATGTCCATATTTTTTAAGATGATTGTAGATCAAAATAAGCAGGTAGTATTTTGCAAAATTTCACTTTGATTGGGTTGCTAATTTCAGAGAAAAAGGCACACAAAGCAAAGAAAATGCAGTTTTGAGAAAAAGCAATTTAAAGTGGAGGTGTGACAAGGTATTAGAGGTCGTAACCATGTAAAACCAAAGGCATTCTGTTGAGCAAGAATTGCACAATTGTTTTCAGAAATATGTGTTCCACCCATATGACTTACTCTACTCTTATACAAACTACAAACTCTCCCCATATACTACCTGTTTATCGAGATATCGAGACGTTAATCTTATTGCTAATTTTCTTGTAGATGCAAGGGGAATTGGTAGGCTTTAAGCGATAGTCAAATATTTTAAGAGCTGGTTGCTATGCTATTCCATTCTCTTTGCATGTCCAGGATAAAAAAGCGTATAACGAATTTCCACTTGAGAAATGCATAAGCATTGGAAAATTCAAACAAATAACAAGGAATATCTTGTAAATGGTTCACCCAAAAAAAAAAGCATTTGACACAAACTGTGTGTTTTTACGAGATCTACGTTTCTTGTGTGCAAACATTTTGTCTATCTCTTATGGTTTGCCAGTTATGCAAAAGTCGTTCACAATGAAGAGGACTTTTGGGGACATTCCCAGAAAATTCAAGATCTGCGTTTCATTTTTCATGAAAATATTTTAAACATATATTTTGAGAAAATAGAACATTTAGAAAAGTGTTCCATGTAAAGGGTAGTCTGGGGTAGGGTATTTTCCTGAAAATCTTCGCGTCGCTTCTTTGAAAGATACTAAACCTAAATACCACGTTTGGTATTTATCCGACTTTTAGTTTTTAGTTATGCAGTTCACACACACACACACATCCAGATAAACACACACAAACACACGCACGGACCTTTTTATAAACTTTCTTTATTCAGGGGGCCTCAAAACACGTATTTCCGATTAAATCTTGAAATCGAATTTTTGGGTGGAATGCAATACTTCCCCTACTTACTACGATGGCTGATCAACAAAGACTGAGATTGTTTTTTTTCCTGTAGCTTCCGTGATAGTTTCGTATCTGTAACATAAATATTTGAAAAGAGCGGGTTTTTATGTGTAATGTTGGTAGGCGGCAGCACTCTCGTATTGGTAGGTTGGTAGTAATGCTCTATTTTGTAGACCCTACGTGCATTTCGCATACCAGACAATGGAGGTGATGCATTTTTTAAATCGATTATCACCGGTGATGAGTCATGGCTGCATCATTATGATCCTGAAGGAAAACAAGCCAGCACAGTGCGGAAATCGCCAGGTTCTCGAACACCATAAAAGGCAAAAGTTGTTCCTCGTGCAGGGAAAGTGATGGCGATCACATTTTTTTACTGTAATGGAATGATTTACCAGCATGCAGTTCCCCCTAACACTACTGTTACAGCAGCATACTACACGTCAGTATTGGATACACATTGCAAAGAAACGACCAGAGCTTTCTCGGACTGGGTGGCGACTTCATCATGACAATGCACGGCCTCACGTCGCAAATCAAGTCATGCAGTTTCTGGCTCGATTCAACGTTACCTGTGTACCACATCCACCTTATAGCCCCGATCTTGCACTCTGTGACTTTTTTTATTCCCATCACTAAAGGCAAAGCTTAGGGGTATTCGATTTGAGAACTCTGAAGCAGTGCTCAAGAAAAGTGAGGTAATTCTAACAAAGAATGGTCTGCAGCACGTGTTCAAGGACTGGCAGAGATGCTATAAAAAGTGCATTGAAGTAGGAGGGGACTACTTTGAAAAAGATCATGTAAACATTCAATTGGAGTAATAAACATCTGTGAAAAAAATCAGTCTCAGTCTTTGTTGATCAGCGCTCGTATATGTAGTAGAGAAAATAAGAATGAATTTGTGAGACCTCAATCGGCTATCTCCCTAGATAAATGCTTGGTTTTTGGATCAGGCATAGTAATTATACATATCAAAATTTTTCTAGAAATCGAAGACACCCCGAGTGCAAGTTAATATTTGAATAATATCTCTACAAGATTTTGATTAAATTATCAGTATTATTAGTTTGAAATGTTGCCATATATATATATATAGGTAGCTTGAATTTTCCGTGAGAGTAGCGCTTATATTTGCCTTTCATGAATTGTTATTGCCTGTAAAGTGAAACAGGCCTGCATAAACATCGCAGGTTCAAATTAATTTTTGTAACATTTGTGCTTTGATGTCTGGATAGTATCATCCTAACAACATCTGAAGCTGTAAACCGTCGGACTGAAAGAAGTGCTCTCAGTGAAACCACTTAAGGACGCGCTGGCGTAAACTCAAAAATAAGCACGGAGTTAAAAGGTCGGAAACTACAAGGTTTTTGCAGTGCACATCCCTTCTTGGAAGGAAAAGCCACTCAGGCAAAAGTGCATTTTAGACTGCGCACAGAGGGGAGTGCGCATTCGCTATTATAACCTTCCTTTCTTGCCCACTGTGTTACATGGCTCTCTTTACCAACAAGCATTTATTTTTATAGCTGCTCTACGTACTGTAATTACTTCCTGTTAGTCGTTATAAGCTTTAGCCAGAAATGCTTCCGATTAGGTAACACTATTCTATTAAACATACAGAAGGGTAAGGCAAATGTCAGCTGTTTAAAAAGCAGGTCATTATATCCTAGCCACAATACTAAAGTCTCTTATAATCGGCGCAACAGTTCTAGACACGTGAAAATCTTAATGAGAGCTATGATGCGAGTTGCTTACCAGATCAGGTGGTGACCGGTCGTCTGCCTGCTGCAGAAGTGCGTGGGACATCATCGTCAAATATCCACACCGTCATCACTGCTGTCACTACTTTCTGCACCATTATCCTGGATGAGAATTATTTCTATTTGATTTTCTGCAATTCCGTATTTTTCGGAATAATGATTCTTAATTTATTCAACATGTCGACATACATTTTCCCATTCTGGCCTTCCAATTTCACCAAATTGCTGGCGTTATAACTGCTCCACATATTTTAATTTAAAAGTGATATTTCTGCATGCCACCCATTTTTTGACAACAGCCCAGATTAATTCGATTGGGTTTAGATCTGGGCGATACAATGACAGTCTAAGTACATTATGGCGATGTTGTATTACTATTTGGTCAAGTATGTATGACTTCTGAAGCTGTTTGTTGGCTTTAATTAAGTTATATAGCTTTGTTTTACTCATGCTTTCATCTAAAGCTTTATTATGTCTAAGTAACCAAGCTCTCATTTCTTCTTTCAAGGAAGTTGAGGTAGGTGGTTTGTGAATTTGAGTGTTGACGCATTGTGAAGCATTGTCGATAACCAGAACAGACCCAGCAGGCATATTAGGTAACAACATGGCGTTGATTCACTTCATGTAATTTTCTGTATTCATTTCTTGATGAAAATCTCCTGTTGTTTGTTGCGACTTGTAAAAGAAGGGCATTTGGAACGAAGCCGATCTTTCCAACAGCATGAACGATAATAAGTATTTGCCCTTTGGCAACAGGTGCCTGCAAACCTAATTCGCTATCGTCACTCCAACTTTTAGATGCTGTATGACTGCTCATCTTCATACATTATAGTATTTTTCTGAAATTTGTAGCACCACCTTGAAAATTGATGCTGATATAAGTACACATTGATATAAGTACATATAAAATTAGTCATTTGGAAAGGTAGAATCAGACTGAAAAATTAAATGCCATAGCCGGGATTTGAACCACAGATCTTAGGCTTTCCGTGCCGTTGCTCTAACCGACTAAGCTATCATGGCAACATTTACTTTTTATTTTTATTTCTATTTTTTTATTTTATTATTATTTCATTTTATTTATTTATTTATTTTGCTTTTCTGTTAGAACTCTTCTATTTGATTTCGGTTTCTTCCACTTGAACCCTAAATCTTTAATAATTTTTCTGAGATTTGTAGCACCACCTTGAAAGTTTCTGCTGTGTTTCAGCTGGATGAGCAATCTGCTTATTATTAGCACAGTTTTTTCTTCCACATAGGAATTGTGAATCGTGCGCCGAATGACGCATTCGAAATCGTCTATTTCTGTAATACGTTTAGGGACCTTATGTTTCTTCCCAGGCGTGTCAAATGGCATTCTTTCATCCATATGTTTTTTTCTTATCTTTGAGAACTCTGGAAACGGAACTCGGTGAAACACCAGTTGCTTGACTACTCTTTCTTTCACTCTCTTAAGGCTTTTGCGGAACTCGGACGAAAATATATTTTCTTCCTTCATCTCTGCTTCTTGCTTCATGAAGTCGAGGACATTTGCAATTATTTCCCTACTTTGACTGTGTAACAACTTAGCACTCAACTTTGAAAACGTAGGAGCCATGGTTATAAATATAACAAATATAAAGTAAGTACTATTTAGATACTGCAGCTCTCTTTAAAATTACAACCAGATGCAGACACTTTCTATGCAGACTGTATGTGTTACGCACTGTGAGTAAGCAAAGGTGTTATATCGCTTTCGTTGATTAAGCTGAACATAAACCATTCCTAGGCTCGGCAGCTGGGGTGGCAATCAAGGTCACGATTCCAGAAGTTTTGCGCGAGTTATAACATGAGTTTATGAGAAACAAAAGAATGTAGAGTTAACAGTTTAATTAAAACGTTACGTGGTCGAATATCAGAGAACCTAAATTCAAATCCCAGCTGAGATGAGTTACCTGTATAAAACCTTTTTAGAGGTTACCTTATGCTTCCAAGACAAACGTAGACTATCTCTCAGCCCTTGGACTTCGGTCTGATTTGGGCTAATTCATTCATCTTCTTTGTACATACACCAGGTGGTCCAAGCAAGCCGTCCTTTGCAGCTTTATGTTTCTCGCATACATAGGTGCAAAGAATTTGCTACATCACTGCTATTCAAAGGGGCAGTGCAAGTACTAGACTTTCTTATATCGGTCTATACTCTGTTGGTATAGAGTCCCCTTGCAGTTCTACTTAGCCAAGCCTTTGCATCCGCGCTATCCAGTATAAATTAGCTTCAGCTACGGAAGTCTTGTGTGGGCCACGGGGTATATTTAAAGAGACGTTAAAAAAACCAAAGAAATAAAATTAGAGAAAGTTGAGGGTAACAGCAACGAATATTTGGGAAGTGGTTAACGCACCGAAATGTTTACATAACATAAAACTATATGGCGTTTTTCGTTTAGCAAGCTTTTGTCTCTCTCTCTCTCTTTCTCTCCCTCTCCCATGCAAGAATGAAGTAAAGTCTCAGACTGTTTGCAGAAAATTCGAGGTGAACATTTTCTTAAGTCATATTAATATTTCACAATTATTATGTTTAAACAAATATATTAGAGTATTTAAGGTGATTGGTTGAAATGTGTAATTCGCTATTAAATCCGAGTTTTTGTTTTTAAGTGTTGCTGTTACGTAGTATTGTGAGCGTTTCCAAATAATAAAACGATTTGTTTAGTGGAGTCAAAAACCTGCTTTACCTTAAGTAAGTGACGGTTAAGCTTTAGTCAGTGTTTTATTTGTAATATAAACAAGAATACATTGCACGACAAGGGAATTCCATTTATTAAGTTCTAGAGTTAATTTAAGACTCAGTTATTTGGCCTACAGTAGACTATGGAAACCATCTCACATAGTCGCTGCATCGGTAGAACTACCACAGAAGTTGTAATCGATTTTACATAAATTATTCATAAGGTATTATTATTATTTCAGTGTAATATTCTATTCCGGATGTTAAAATCCCCTATTCATTTGCAGTAATTCTTTCATTACGTTATAGGTGCTTAAAATGTACGAGCGGCGTTGAATTTTGATTTGCCTTGTTCGGCAGACGCACCCAGAACAGGGCGTGTCCTAGGAACCCCAAGGCCGGGATTTCGTTGTCGCATCCGATTAATATGGGAAACGGGCCAGGCAGAGGTGCGGTAATGGACAGGCGAGTTCCGGATTACCACAGGTGTCAATAACTTGGATCCGCGTGTGCTTGATATGATATTACATAGTGCCAAAGTCGTTATATCATATTCGTCGCTAAGAACCAGCTCTCAGGTAGGGGTGTGTGAAATCAGTGACGTCACACGATTATTGTTACATCTGCCACAGCAAGCTTAGATAATTTCGATAAGAGTATACAGATTTATGTTTCTAAATTCTACAATAAAATTTTACTTTCACTACCACCTACCTATAGAAGGTAAAAGGAAGTATTGTATTCCACCCAAAAAATTCTATGTCGAGATTTCACCGGAAATACATGTTTTGAGGCTCTCTGAATGAAACATAAAGGATGCTTAGAAAAGGATCCGTGTGTGTGTTTGTGGACAGCATAACTCAAAAACGAAATGTCCTATAAATACCAAACTTGTTAGTTTGGTTCAGCATCTTCCAAAGATACGACACAAAGATGTTCAAGAAAATCCCCCAAACGAATAGGATGTAACGTCTGTGGCTCGCATTCGGGAGGTCCCGGTTCAAATTCCGAGAGTCGACCAATCTGAGTGGGTTTTCGTGGTTTCCCTCAGTCGCCGAAGTAAATACCGGATTGGATATTTAATACCACGATTCAAACTCCACCTTAAACCTAAAACAATGGTAAAACATGAAAAATAGAATGCAAAATAAATGCTCTGCCATCTACCCACAGGTAATGAAAGCAGATAGACCGGAAGGACTGGATTGGATCCTATATGTGTGGGGTGGGGTCCCCGGTCTGCCTTTCCGTCTGCCGGGGAGTCTCCATCTGTAAACATAGGGACCTTGCTATTCCTATGTCGTCGCTACTGGTTCCGGCCGCACGGTGTCTCCTCTCGCTGATCTTGCCTTCCGTGGTCGCCACCTTATGTGAATCAGTGCGGAGTCCCCTCAGTGGCCAATCCAATCTAGATATGTAAAGAGATTCAGCGCTTCAAGCTATTAACATTAAATATAATAACCGTTGCATTATTTATCAACATGCATATGAAGACAAAAAAATTGAAAATTTGGTGCAGATAATCATTATAGAAAATACTGGAAACAGATAGTAATTTTAGTTTTTGAGAAGACATACCACTTTTGAGATATCGGCGAACTTGTTCCCTCGAGTGTCCTTAATAATGCTTTGGTTAACGGCAAATATATCTCGACAGTACCGGCTACTTATCTACCAGATTATTTAACGCGTGTCTTAGACATCATGTTTGCCTTCAGATCCTACCTATAATACACAAAGCAAAATCTGCGTTTATTTCGGAAACACCTGTATTTAATATTTTCATCCCCGTACGTGCAGCACTTTCCCTAAGGATATCATAAGAGGCTGCCATTATAAACTGTTCTTAATTTGTAGCAACTTCAACAAAATATAAAACTTCTCAAAAAATGTTCTTCAAATTCTCATGTATCAGTTTTCAAGATCAATACCTGCAGTAAATAAAAAATCTGATGTGTTACACTCACATGACTTTCTCTACTCTTGTACAAACTATTTTTACAAAACTTTATTTTCCATATGCTTCATGTTAATCGAGATGTTAATCTTATTGATAATTTTCTTGTAGATGCAAGGGGAATATGGTAGGCTTTAAGCGATAGTCAAATATTTTAAGAGCTGGTTGCTATGTGGAGCATTCCATTCTCTTTGCATGTCAGGTACGTAAAAAAAATGAATAACGAATTCCCGTTTGAGAAAAAGTATTGGAAAATTTAAAGGCATAAACTCAACAAAAAAAATGTATATGACAAAAATTGTGTATTTTAACGCGATCTACATTTTTAGTGTAGTAAAATTTTGTCTATCTCTTATGGTTTACCAGTTATGCAAAAGTCGTTCACAATGAAGAATACCTTTGGAGACATTCCCAAAAAATTCGAGATATACATTTCATTTGTAATGAAAATATCTTAAACATATGATATTTTAATCAAAATCGTTAGAGCCATTTTTGAGAAAATTACAGTTTTCGAAAAAAGTTCCATGTAAAGGGTAATCTGGGGTGGAGGGATTTACTTGAAAACCTTCGTGTCGCATCTCTGGAAGATACTGAGCCTAAATACCAAGTTTGGTGTTCATTCAACTGTTCGTTTCTGAGTTATGCTGTTCACAGACACACACACGGACATGTTTCCAAAAATGCTTTTTTTGGTTTCAGGGGGTCTCAAAACATATATTTCCGGTGAAATCTCGGTATTGAATTTTTGGGTGGAATACAATACTTTCCCTACTTACTATACGTAGTAGAAAGTAAAAAGGGACGAAATTATGGTCATTTTGGCATCAGAATTTCCTTAAATGAACATAATAACTTTCATACATTTTTATTTGATATCGACCTTCTATATGTAGGTAAGTAATGCGTTTTAGTTTTGTATCATAAGGAAGCATTTTCCTTGAAACATACTCTTGGGATCTGTTGTATGAATTGCGTCTGAAAATATCCAGCCAGATAAGCATCAAGTCAGTTGGAAGAAAGCGTGTATATTTGAACTTCTGCCTCTACGGCTTGTGGATGTTTGCCAATAAATTTGACGAAATCTGTTTGAGACGTTATAGAGGAATATAACTCCGTCCCTGTGATGTTGAAATTGGGAAGTGAACCAAAGTACTAGAGATATAGCTCGAACGTGATCAGCAATTTCTTGTTTTATCGTTGTGTACACAATACAAGAACGGAATCTGGAGATTGTTGAATCTTTTAAAGAAGGAATAAGAGAGATATTTTGTTTGTTTCTTTTTTATTTGGAGTGGACCTTGGTTTCCGTTCCATCCTATTTTCCAATGAATTGAGGCGTGTGGGACCAAACAAAAGAAAGAGAAACCTGTGTTTGTTTGGTCATGCCCCGCAAAACCAGAAGAAGAAGCCGGCTGGACCCTCCCCCCCCAAACCGTAACCCGCACGTCCAGGAAGTCCACAGGGAATTTCCTAAGCAGTGGCAGGTTGGAGTATATGTCTTGCAGATAGACACAGAATCTTCACGTTTATTCCCTCCGCATTTTCTGCTCTGACAGTCACGCAGTCGAGAGATTTCTGGATAAAATCTGCACCGCGTTTCTCAAGCCTGCTTTCCTTACTCCATGGCAACCAACTTGATGTAGTTCATACCGAGCAGCTGGCGTGTGTTCTTGGATAGTTAGCTGAGATTAAACTAAGAAAACGTTAAAGAAAATAATAAACTTGTCACATTCGAGTCTGCTTCATCTTCTTCTCCCTTCAAGGATTAGGTGACCTGTTCCGGTCTGTATCATCAAAACAGCTCTTGCGACGTCTACCTAACTTCTTTTCCCCGTTGGTTGGTAATTCATTTGCCATTCTGTTTGACGCTATCTTTCCAGATTATTTTATTTTCATCATTCATGTCGTTAACAGCGAAAATATGCAAATCTGATCTTATTGCTTCATTTCTTATTTTATCAAGCTTTTACTTTCTCTACTATACAAGTAGGGGAAGTATTGTATTACACCCAAAAATTCGATACCGAGATTTCACCGGAAATACATGTTTTGAGATCCCCTGAATCCAAAAAAATCATTTTTGGAAACATGTCCGTGTGTGTCTGTCTGTGTGTCAGCCTGTGAACAGCATAACTCAGAAACGAACAGTCGGATAAACACCAAACTTGGTATTTAGGTTCAGTATCTTCCAGAAATTCGACACGAAGGTTTTCAAGAAAATACCCCCACCCCAGAGTACCCTTTACATGGAACATTTTTCGAAAATTTTAATTTTCTCAAAAATGGCTAACGATTTTGATTAAAATATCATATGTTTAAGATATTTTCATGACAAATAAAATGTACATCTTGAATTTTCTGGGAATGTCTACAAAAGTATTCTTCATTGTGAACGACTTTTGGTAAACTGGTAAACCATAAGATATAGACAAAATTTTACTACACACAAAATGTAGATCGGGTTAAAATTCACAATTTAGGTCATATACATTTTTTTGTTCGAGATATTGCTTGTTATTCCCTTAAATTTTTCAATACTTATTTTTACTTTCTCTGCTACGTATAGTAAGTAGGGGAAGTATTGCATTCCACCCAAAAATTCGATACCGAGATTTCACCGGAAATACATGTTTTGAGACCCCCTGAATCCAAAAAAAGCATTTTTGGAAACATGTCCGTGTGTGTCTGTGTCTGTTTGTGTGTATCTGTGTGTCTGTGAACAGCATAACTCAGAAACGAACAGTCGGATAAACACCAAACTTGGTATTTCGGCTCATTATCTTTCAGAAATGCGACACTAAGGTTTTCAAGAAAACCTCCCCACCCCAGACTACCCTTTACATGGAAGATTTTTCGAAAATTTTAATTTTCTCAAAAATGGCTCTAACGATTTTGATTAAAATATCATATGTTTAAGATATTTTCATGGCAAATGAAATGTATATCTCGAATTTTCTGGGAATGTCTCCAAAAGTATTCTTCATTGTGGACGACTTTTGCATAACTGGTAAACCATAAGAGATAGACAAAATTTTACTACACAAAAAATGTAGATCGCGTTAAAATACACAATTTATGTCATATATATTGTTTTTGTTGAGTGAACCATTTTCGAGATATTGCTTGTTATTCCCTTAAATTTTCCAATACTTATACTTTTTCTCAAATTCCATATTCATGTTTTTATGTCCTGGACATGCAAAGAGAATGAAATGCGCCACATAGCAACCAGTGCTTAAAATGTTTGACTATCGCTTAAAACCTACCATATTCCCCTTGCATCTACAAGAAAATTAGCAATAAGATTGACATCTCGATATCTCGATCAACATGAAGCATATGGAGAATAAGCATTTGTAAAAGTAGTTTGTACAAAAGTAGACAAAGTCATGTGTAACACATCAGATTTTCTTACTTTCTCTACTACGTATAGTAAGTAGGGGAAGTATTGTATTCCACCCAAACCTGAAGATCAAATTGGAAGCAGGAACACATTTTGCTAGTTGGTCAGTCCAGTTTTTCTTCTCACCCAACATAAACAAATGTGATTTTTATGTGCTATAAAATGAGTTTTAATTTCGACAGCCAAAGCATTTAGATTAAAGTTATTGTTTATAGATTTAAGACGATAAATAATTATTATTTGACTATTATTTAACATTATTTGAGAATACGATTTAAATAGTGGTATTTTCAGTAGTTATTTTATTTCCCAGACTAAATCAAGTGAACTTTTATATATTACTAAACTTTACATAGAAGTGAATAACTGTGGTGAACTGCACATTTCGTTATTTTAAAGGGAGTATTTTACGACTATCATTAAAAGTTATTGAAGTTATTTGTTATACGTGGGTAGAATTCCATACATCTGCTGTTCATACCCGAAGCAATCATTTGCGTGGTGCTTTGTACGTACCTTATTTGTCCTTTACGAGGGGAAGGTTTGTAGTGGTTTTTATTTTTGCTCAACTTTCTCGAAAAAATGCGTGAAATACAGAATCGCTGAGCTTCCAACAGTCGATGATATATGCTAGAAAAAAAAGGTGGATCTGGTCTGCGGCTACGAGCGAAACGACCATTGCAACCACTGAGTTATTAAAATAGCTATTTCAAATATCTACTCTACCTGCCGGCTGCTCGTATTTAAAAACCGACTTCGCCACGGAATAAAAATGTTGGAATTCCATTCTCTTTTTTATAATAGCAAGGGTAGAATTTTTTGTGCTTAAAGCTTGAAATCTCCTTTAATCAGGGATGTGTAGTTCGTAGGTGTTGGTTAAAGTGAGTAGCAGAACGTTTGCTGATAATACTATCACTGCGTGAATAAACCTTAACTTAACCAATTTATGTTTGATTTTGGTTAAATTTACCTTGATAAAATTATGAGTCGAAATGATATTAAAAGCCTTCACTTTCATCAAGATGCCTACCTGAATATCCAAACGGAACATAACTCTAAACTGCCTTCCAAGAATCTTTAAGCTAATGATTTCGCTCCTCACGCTGTTACTAATGACTTTGTTTATCATAACTCGCTAATTACCTTTTTCTTCGGACAAATATTTCAACTCAAGCTTATTATGTTACATTTTGGTTGAATATACGGAAATTATTTATTTCAAATATTTCATCTTACTATAATTTCTTTATTCAATTATTTATATCTTCCCGTCAGTAATTGCGGTATCACAGGGAAAAAAATTTCGCACTTTTAGTATTTTAAAAATTTTGGTTGAAATACCATATACTTAAGATATTTACATTACTAATAAAATGTATATCCTCAATTTTGTGGAAATAACCTGTAAATCCCTTTTATTTGGAATACATTTTTGCACAGTTTGTATAACAGATGAACCATAAGAGATTGACAAAAGGTTATTGCAAAAAAAATGTAGGTTTCTTTACAACCATAATTTATTGAGATATGTTTATAGCATTAGCCATTTCTGAAATATCAGTTGCTATTGTAAGCATGTCCGTGTGTGTGTCTGTCTGTGAACAGCATAACTCAGAAACGAATAGTCGGATAAACACCAAACTTGGTATTTAGGTTCAGCATCTTCTAGAGATGCGACACGAAGGTTTTCAAGAAAATCCCCCACCCCAGATTACACTTTACAGGGAACATTTATCAAAAACTTTAATTTTCTCAAAAAATCTCTTACGATTTTGATTAAAATATCATATGTTTAAGATATTTTCATGATAAATAAAATATATATCTTGAATTCTCTGGGAATGTCTCCAGAAGTATTCTTCATTGTGAACGACTTTTGCATAACTGGTTTAAGCATAAGAGAGAGAGACAAAATTTTACTACACAATAAATGTAGATCGCGTTAAGATACACAATTTATATCATATACATTTTTTTGTTGAAAGAACCATTTTCGAGATATTGCTTGTTATTTCCTTAAATTTTTCAATACTTATTTTCTCAAATGGGAATTCGGTATTCATTTTTTTATGTCCTGGACATGCAAAGAGGTTGGAATGCTGCACATAGCAACCAGCTCTTAAAAGATTTGACTATTGCTTAAAACCTACCATATTCCCCTTGCACTACAAGAAAATTAGCAGTAAGATTAACATCTCGGTTAACAAGAAGCACTGTAAAATAGTTTGTACAAGAGTAGAGAAAGTAATGTGAGTGTAACGCATCAGATTTTTAGTTTTGTCATGGTTACAGATGCACGGGAAATTAAGAAATCGGTATCAAATGCGCCTAATACAATGCAGAGTATACACTGAAGTAGTTGAAGGCATTAAGAGAAGATGTCGAGAGAAAAACTCTCTTAAACGGATTTGTGATCACAGAGCGGAAAACGAGCGATCTCACGCAGGGCATGTAGTGGTCGGCCGAGGTACGAGGGCGATTCATCAGGTTTCTTTTCGTGATACGTCCGTTACACGAGTGAATACCATGTCTGGTACGAATTAACATGAACAACAGATTTTGCATAACGCATGTTTTCCCTTACGCACTGTGATTCGTTGACATTAGCATAGGCTTAGCACTGCACTTGTCATGGATAATGGATGTCAGCAACGGAATGGCTTACTATGGGTGTTTGTGACGTGACCTGGGAAATAACCGGGTTGTAGAAATGTCACCGATTCCTGAGTGAC
The DNA here is from genome assembly GCA_030765065.1 of Deroplatys truncata. Lineage (NCBI taxonomy): Eukaryota > Metazoa > Arthropoda > Insecta > Mantodea > Mantidae > Deroplatys > Deroplatys truncata. Next base: position 142,479,816 of record CM060985.1, on the reverse strand, counting down.
TGAGGACAACAATTTTATATGATTCAAATGTTTGCGGGTCCTTTGTTAAATACAGAGAGCATTCTGTTTTCATTAGCATTTCAAGTTAATCATGTCTTAGAAGCTAGCTATGGCTTGAGTTTGGCAAATATATATAATTATGTGATATTTATCGACGAATCATACTCCAACATCGATGTCCTTGTACAAATATTATTGTTGTTTGTCAACCACACTCAAAAGTATCTATTCACTTAAGTATTGGCTATTTTGTCACAACTTTTCAGCGTTTGAATTGTAGTTATAAAACGCCATTCACAATTTAAGATCATAATGTGGTTAACCAAATATGGTTTTGAAAAAACTCTGCCTTTATTTCTTGATGGATAGAAATGTCTTTTTTACTTTCTCTACTACGTGTAGTAAGTATGGGAAGTATTGTAAGTATGGCTCTAATGATTTTGATTAAAATTCCATATGTTTAAGATATTTTCATGACAAATAAAACGTATATCTTGAATTTTCTGTGAATGTCTCCAAAAGTATTCTTCGTTGTGAACGACTTTTGCATAACTGGTAAACCATAAGAGATAGACAAAATGTTACTACACAAAAAATGTAGATCGCGTTAAAATACACAATTTATGTCATATACATTTTTTGGTTGAGTGAACCATTTTCGAGATATTGCTTGTTATTCCCTTAAATTTTCAATACTTATTTTCTCAAATGGGAGTTCGTTATTCACTTTTTTGTCTTGGATATGCAAAGAGCATTAATCTGTGGCAAAGAGAATGGTGCTGCACCTAACAACCAGCTATTAAGAGCTTAAAGGCTACTGTTTTTCTATATTGCCCTTGTAAATATATATTCCCCTTACATCTACAAGGAAATTAGCAATAAGATAGAGTCTGCAAATGTTTATCTCGATTAACATGAAGTAGATGGGGATTAAGCGTTTGTAAAAATAGTTTGTGCAAGAGTAGAAAAAGTCATGTGAGTGTAACACATCAGATTTTTTTGTGGTGGCGTTTAACGTCCATTCTTCATACAACACTAGGGTGGTAGATACTGATGATACATGAAAGGGGAAGGAAGCTTGGGAAAGAAACCTTCCAAACTTATGTTATGGTACCTCCCCGGCATTTTCCAGTTATGAGGACCGAGGAAAATCTGGAAAAACTCTTAGTCAGGGAGCACGGTCGTGACGGAGCACCGCGGACCTCCCGTTCATGAGACCATGCCTTAATGACCTTAGTCACCCATGTCGGAAGTACAAGAATAATTTAAGATTATCAAAATGGCTCGTTACGAGAAGCAAAATAAAAGTGTCAAAATACTAATTCTGACTGTCGCGAAGTGATACCAACATTAGCACAATATTTAGAAACTCAAAAGTAACCAGCAGAAGCAATTTTTGCCTTTTTTGGCGTTCAATTTGTATTCTTGTTTATATACGAATCTGTTTTAAACTCTGGTGATTCTAGTTTACACTTCTTATTCCATTTATATATGTTTTGACAATAGCGACTTAGTACCAGTCGGCCAAGATATGAGTGCACTTGGAGGAGAAGGCCATTGTTTTGTTGACAATGAGTAACGTCATCTAGGCTAGGGATCTTAGGGAAGTGAGTGGAAACAGTACTGCGTTTGCACTCCTCAGCCTCGCTAGTAAATGTAACTCGTAACTGTGGGTGTCTTTAGCTAACTGCATTTCCGATGTCCTACTCACTTGCTCCGTAACTGCTTCGTTCCTCTTCCCATCGAACGCACTCATATCGTGGCCGCCTTATACGCCTGCATCAAAAGCAATTTTCGTTGCTTTCTTTTCATGCCGTTACGTTTCCAAATTACTTTCCCTAAAATAAGATGTTACTGTTTCGATATATTCTGTCTTTGCTGTAATGTTGTCTCGGCTGTAAGCTATATTCCCATTGAAGTTAGTACGAGGGCTGATCAATAAAGATTGAAACTGATTTTTCCTGTAGCTTCCTTGATAGTTTCCAGTCTCTACCATGAATATTTGGAAAGAGTGGGGTTTCATGCATAATATCCATAGGTGGCAGTTCTCTCCTATCGGTAGGTTGATAGTAATGTTGTATATTGTTGAATCTATTTGAATTTCGCATAGTACAAAATGGAGGTGACACGAGAGGAGCAATACAGCGCAATAAAATTTTGTTTTTGTTTAAATCCTACAGCATCTGAAACTTTCGAAAAGCTGAAGCAAGCATACGATGAAGACGCACTACCTCGTGTTTAGGTGCTTCAAGGACTTCAAAGAAGGGCGAGTCTTGAAGGAGTATATTTTGAGTATTAAAATAAAATTAAGATCATAGGGAGAATAAATATCAATAACAGTAAGGATAGTGTTAAATAAAACTGGAAAGCAAATGTTACTGTAAGTGGAAATATGGATTGAGAGAGACAAGGCCATCAGCGGCCGGAAACGGTTGGTTTTTCCCTCTATTGTTAAGTGTCCCGTTAGGTTGCTGGAACGCAGAGGTGTAGAAAAGGGTCAATGTTCGCGAAAAGACAGATAGCCTTAGGTCTCCAATGGAAGAAGCTAGAAATCAGGTGATAATGGAATGGGAAGATATAGAACGTTTGAAATAGAGAAACAGAAGAGTTTAGAATACACACTTGGTTGTGGTAGTTTCTTGGAGATGTTTGTTAGAAAAGTGTCGGCGGATAGGTGCGATGATATGAAACTTAACAATAAGGAAAGGCGCGTGTGTGTGTTGAAGTAATAGCAGGAATCAAATGTTAAAACGGTGACGGGAAATAAACGAGCAGGAAAACAAACAGTCGTGTTCACCACTAACCCGAGATCCAAGATCCATGCAAAGAACCCTGAGCTAGTACCGAACCCGGGACCATTCCTACAAATCCCGTACCGCAGAACCGACATACCACCGCAAATTGCCACCCTAACGTGGGGCCCACAATCAACAAGAAGAAATCCCACCGCAGTCCTCTGTGCTAAGCAAGGTGGGGCTGGTGTTTCAGAGTGAAATGATTTACCAGCTTGCAGTTTTCCCTCACATTACTGTTACAGCAGCGTACTGCACGTCAGTATTGGCTACATTGAGGAAGCACATTGCAAGGAAACGTCTAGAACTTCATCGGAATGGCTGGCGACTTCATCGCGACAACGCGTGGCCTTACGTCACAAATCAAGTCGAGGAATTGTTTAATAAATTCAACATTACCTTATGCGCATCCGCCTTGTAGCCCCGATCTTGCCCCCTTGTCATTTCTTTTTATTCCCATCACTAAAGACAAAGTCCTGGGGTATTCGATTTGAGAACACTGAAGCAGTGCTGAAGAAAAGTGAGGCAATTCTCAAAGAATGGCCTGCACCATGTGTTCGGGGACTTTCAGAGACGCTACAAAAAGTGCATTCAAGTAGGATCATGTCAACATTGAAATGGAGTAATAAATATCTGTGAAAACAATCAGCCTCAGTCTTTAATGATCAGCCCTCGTGCATTCTGTTGTGTGAGAACTTCCAATCGATAGTTGACTAGTATTCTTCTGTATTTCTATAAATATATGTGTTGAAGAAACATAAAATTAGTACCTACAGTCAACACAAATAGGCACAAGAATCTTTGAAACTAACATGTTTCCTTCTAGGAGTGAAATATGAAAGATTTTATGGTATTATTCGAGCATTGTTCGGTGAGAAGATGATAAAATTGTATCTGTTTGTATCAACGAACTGAATTTGGACCACCACCGCAGTATCAACGGCCTGTAATGCTGTGTCAAAGCTAGTATATTACAATGTATTTGATAGGGACTGTACCGCTACGATGCTGTTGCCATGACATCTCCACTTCCACATCTATCTTGAGATATTACGAGACTGAAACGCCTCGATCTGCGACCAATCTGACGTGGGATTTTCTCGTTTCTCTCTCAGTCACCAAGATATGTGGGTTTACCACTAAACCCCAGATCAGCACAATCAGAAGCGACAAAAAGTAAAAACAGAAATGATTGCCTAGGACTTTGGGAATTCTAGAAGAAACTTCTTTCTTCTTTTGTTTTATCTTGCCTTGCTTCGAAAGCTACAACTGAGTGTGTAACAGTGTAGGTCGCGTTCTGGAACGTGCAGATGCTTCAGTACATAATGTAACAGCACTACGTACTGCTTTAACCTTTTTATAAGAATATAAATAAACATTACCACGTAATAATCCTACACGTTTATTATGTACTAGTCTCGCAGCTACTAATGTGAGGAGCGTGAACTTTTAGGTTTTTGTGTACTTTAACGCTGTTAAACATGCCTATTGTACAAGCTACCACAATAACAAACGAGAGGTTATGGGAAATTAAAAGTTTATATTTTGCTAAGAAAATAAATACTGTTATTCAAGTCTTTTGTATTTTTTATCATTCTTTTGTTTAGTATTCACTTTTGTAGTTGTATACACCTGGTGAATAGGGGAGTTTTTTGCACGGAGACGAATAAAAGTACTGATGGAACATTACCTTTATTCATCTATTACTCATCCATAATAGGAAACATAGTCCAAGAGTGAAGCACCTTTATGGTGAATTGTTTAATTTGTGGCAGTAGTTTATATCACAACACTGTAAATGCCAGAGTGATTGTAGTGTAAATTAACATTATTGTATGACAATGATTTGGGATGTTTGTTAATTATAAGCATTGTTAGGAAATAAGTTTAAACAGCCTCACTGAAACTGACAATAGGAGCGGGTAACAATGTAACGAGGGGGTGAGTTGTTTATTAATTAGAAGAGACAAACAAATGACATCAAATTAGCGCGCTTTTCTTAGAAATGGAGGGAATATCTTCCCTAGAGCACATGTGTTCGTAATTTTGATTGGATATAAAAATAGACGCTAATGTTGGGGCGCTTTATTAACCAATAGCAGCTCGGTTATAATGTTTAGGCATATCGGGGTGAGGGAGTATAAAAAGCTAAAGCCAGAGGCAAGTATTGTCCAGTTCAACAGGATCATTCACGCATTACACGTCGCTCAGTCCAACAGAATCATTCGCGGGTTATACGTCGTGCAGTTCTACAAAATCATTCAGAAGTTACACGTCGCCCAGTTCATCAGAATCATTCACGCGTTAAACGTCGCGCAGTTCTACAAAATCTCTCGCGTCGTAAAGTTAGTTAAAAGATGTGAAATACGTGAATTAATAATGTGCGGCAAATAAGTGATTATAGTTACATCCGAAAATATAACAGTTTCAGTCAGGCATGTATCAAAAGTAAATCTGTGAAATTAACGAAGTGTGGCGGCAATAAAAGTGTAAAAACAAATTCTTTTATCAGTGTTATCTTTTAGTAACAACTCCTTTCCGTTTACCACCCTGTTCAAGAGATTTGCTCGACTGAATAATAATAATAGCTAGCCGGGGGACAAAGAACCCAAAATTCAAACTAGTAATACAATAACAGGCGCTCAGCAATAAGATAACACGAGTAACCGCGACAAATTAATCTACAGAGTAAATACCAAAGTTGAATTACTTCGCTTCCCTGCGTAAGGGATCGTTTGAGGCCACTGATGCTTTTGTCAAATTGTAATAAAAGAAAAAGTATATTTTAATTACTTTCTGAAGTGTTTTATAACACATACTAGGAGTTTTAATTATCTTTGTAATGTTGTTAGTTATTTACAAACTTGAACAACACCTAATGACAATTAACAGAGCATAATGCTATATTTTTATGCAGCAAAATTTGAACGTTTTGTCCTTAAGATCTAATGACAGTTGATGAAAGCTACTTGTGTTTACGCATTATATACAGGATGGATAATTTCAGTTTTTACTTTCTCTACTACGCATAGTAAGTAGGGGAAGTATTGTATTCCACCCAGAAATTCGATACCGTGATTTTACCGGAAATACATGTTTTGAGACCCCCTGAATCCAAAAAAAACATTTTTGGAAACATGTCCGTGTGTGTGTCGGTGAACAGCATAACTCAGAAACGAACAGTCGGATAAACACCAAACTTGGTATTTAGGTTCAGTATCTTTCAGAGATGCGACACGAAGGTTTTCAAGAAAATCCCTCCACCCCAGATTACCCTTTACATGGAACATTTTTCGAAAATTTTAATTTCCTCAACAATGGCTGTAACGATTTTGATTAAAATATCATATGTTTAACATATTTTCATGACAAATGAAATTTATATCTCGAATTTTCTGTGAATGTCTCCAAAAGTATTCTTCATTGTGAACGACTTTTGCATAACTGGTAAACCATAAGAGATAGACAAAGTTTTACTGCACAGAAAATGTAGATCGCGTTGAAGTACACAATTTATGTCATAATTTTTTTTTTTGAGTGAACCATTTTCGAGATATTGCTGTTATTTCCTTACATTTTCCAATACTTATAATTTTTCTCAAATGGGAATTCGTTATTCTCTTTTTATGTCCTGGACATGCAAAGAGAATGGAATGCTCCACATAGCAACCAGCTCTTAAAATATTTGACTATCGCTTAAAACCTAGCATATTCCCCTTGCACCTACAAGAAAATTAGCAATAAGATTAACATCTGGATATCTAGATTAACATGAAGCATATGCAGAATAAGCGTTTGTAAAAATAGTTTGTACAAGAGTAGAGAAAGTCATGTGAGTGTAACTAATCTAATCTACAAATATTAACAGATATTCAGGAACGTCAAATATAAAATTATTTTCCCAAAATTAAAGGCCGTTTTAACCCTTAAATCCTAAAATAATGAATTGAATGGCTTTTAAACATGAGACTGTTCCAAGCGGAAGCGTTGCCGCTCAACTTCAGGGCCGCAGTCAATGGTACCTCAAATTTATATGCCATTAGTGTAGAGCAAATCAACAAGGCATTTGGCAAGGGACTAATCGAACAGAGATGGTTTTGTTCTTATTCTCCCTTGGCCATTTCGCTCTAGTGACCTAAATCTATGGTGCACTCCTGGCGAGCTGCAAGTCGACAAATCATTGTGGAAGAATAGCATCAATTTAATGGCCTTTGTAATTTGGATCAGCTATTACTGCTGTGAATTATTTTAACTGTGCACGTGCGTATTAATAGAGAGAGAATTAGGTGCACGTGATTCCGAAGTAATCTCAGAAAATACTCCTTTGATGGTTATGGACCATGAAGAGAACCTAGTGGAGCGAGGAGGTACTTTAGCCCCCAGTTGGAGCTGAACGCTTTGCCGTTAGAAAAGATAGAGGCAGTTGTTTGATGACGTCACCTAGCAGAATGCAAAGGTGCGGACAAAGTGCCTGCAAGAAGAGAAGGAAAAGCTATATACCTACGTTCAATCAACTTTAAGAAAGTTTAAGTTAAATAAGGAAAGTGGTGGGAATGTCAAGTGCAAAAAGGCACAAAGTAAGCAAAACATGAAGTTTACTGTATTCTTCACTGATGTCTGTCATACACTCACGTGCAAGTTAAGCACTAAAGGGTAGGGCATTTGTAGTTTGTTTGGATGAATTCAAAATTTTAGATGAAAATTAATAAACAAGCAATCCTTCTATGTGTTTAGTTATTACTTTCTCTTCTACGTATAGTAAGTAGGGGAAGTATTGCATTCCACCCAAAAATTCGATACCGAGATTTCACCGGAAATACATGTTTTGAGACCCCCTGAATAAAAAAAAAGAATTTTTGGAAATATGTCCGTGTGTGTGTCTGTGAACAGCATAGCTCAGAAACGAACAGTCGGATAAACACCAAACTTGGTATTTAGGTTCAGTATCTTCCAGAGATACGACACAAAGGTTTTCAAGAAAATGCCCCCCAGATTACCCTTTACATGGAACATTTTTCGAAAATTTTTATTTTCTCAAAAATGGCTCCAACGATTTTAATTAAAATATCATATGTTTAAGATATTTTCATGACAAATAAAATGTATATCTCCAATTTTCTGGGAATGTGTCCAAAAGTATTCTTCATTGTGAACGACTTTTGCATAACTGGTAAACCAAAAGAGATAGACAAAATTTTACTGCACAAAAAATGTAGATCGCGTTAAAATACACAATTTATGTCATATACATTTTTTTTGTTGAGTGAACCATTTTCGAGATATTGCTTGTTATTCCCTTAAATTTTCCAATACTCATACTTTTTCTCAAATTCGTTATTCAATTTTTTTTTGTCCTGGATACAAAGAGAATGGAATACTCCACATAGCAACCAGCTCTTAAAATATTTGACTATCGCTTAAAGCCTAGCAATTCCCCTTGCATCTACAAGAAAATTAGCAATAAGATGAACATCTCGATTAACATGAAGCATATGGAGAATAACCGTTTGTAAAAATAGTTTTTACAAGAGTAGAGAAATTCATGTGAGTGTAACACATTAGATTTTTTTTAAATCCAAATTAGCGAAAGTGGTCTATTAGTAGCTTAACTGACTGCCGTTCCTGCTCTTTCCCATCCTTACTATGAATGAGGATCGCCTCCAATCAGAATTAACTCTTTTCTTCTGCAGCTTAAATACTTCAAAAGTTTGTGAAGTTATTGAAAAAAATATAATTTAGTAACGTCATAAATGCGTATTAAATTGTGTGTAATATATCTATTTATTGAAACCGTTCATCATACAGAACACATTCATTTCCGTATCCTAATCGTCCTTACATTTTGCAACATAGCATATTTACACTTAAAAATTAATTTTAATATCTTTTCTCATGAAATGAGAGTAGTATTTCGGTGATTGGAATTTGTTGAAGAGAATACTTCTGCTCCCTTTTTTGTTTTAGTGACTGCAGTTCTGAATTTAAGATCTTTACATATAAACGAAAGGGTTTGGGTATTTTCTTAGAATTAATTGGAATGCTGCAATTCTTCAGTCCCTAATAACATAAGAACGCTGAATATTTATTTAATACTGAAAAATTGAAAAAACAAACGTGGGATATCCTACCTATGTTACAAGCCCAAAATTACTGTATTTGCTGAGAAGTATGGTCAACATAATAAAAATAAAATCCGTGGGTAGTACTACAGAACAAAACATTTATGTTCCAATTATGTAAACTGAAATATGCGTATCTAACAGTTTATCTGGAGATCGTAGTAAAGGCTCTAAGTGGTACAAATAAATTTCAAAATTAGAAAAACTTCCTGATTATATTTAGATAAGAAATGAATATATTCGTGTGCATAATACTTTCAACATTTTAATAGTGGAGAGGGAGAATGAAGAAGGACATAATTTACTCCCATTTCTGTAAACTTACTTTTGTTTTTGAATTAAAATCATTTTTAACAATTCGCATTATTAAAGCGACAGATACCTATATAAATACAAATAATTTTGTTGGGTATTAGCTGAGAAAGATTATTGATGGAATATCGTATACTAAATACATGAATTTTTACTTTCTCTACTACTTATAGTAAGTAGGGGAAGTATTGTATTCCACCCAAAAATTCGATACCGAGATTTCACCGGAAATATATATATTTTGAAGCTCCCTGTATCTAAAAAAGCATGTTTATAAAAAGGTCGTTGTGTGTGTCTGTGAACAGCATAACTCAAAAACGAAACGTCGGAAAAACACCAACTTGGTATTTAGGTTCAGTATCTTTCAAAGATGCGACACGAGTACTTAAAAAAAATTCTCCTACCCCGGACTAGCCTTTACATGGAACATTTTTCGAAAATTTTGATTTTTTCAAAAATAGCTCCAACGATTTTGATTAAAATATCATAGGTTTAAAGGATTTTTGTGGCAAATAAAACGTATATTTTGATTTTTCTGGGAATACCCCCAAAAGACCTCTTTATTCTGAATGACTTTCGCATAACTGGTAAACCGTAAGAGATAGATAAAACTTTACTACACAAGAAATGTAGATCTCGTTAAAACACACAATTTATGTCATATAAATTATTTTGTGGAATGACCCATTCCTTGTTATTTGTTTGAATTTTACAATACTTTTACTTTTCTCAAATGGGAATTGGTTATTCGTTTTTTTTTTTTTTTTTTTTTTTTTTTGTCCTGGACATACAAAGAGAATGGAATGCTCCACATAGCAACCAGCTCTTAAAAGATTTGACTACGAGGGGCACTATTTATATTTTGAGCCTTGGCAACCCTGAATGTTGTAGGTGTCATCTGACGCTTCCAATGGAAAGTTTGACATTTTTGACCATATTTACTTCAAACATTTTGTCAATAGAGCGTCATTTGTTTTGTTTACACTAACTTCAAAATTGTGTGTCAACATAAACATGAAATTAACTCGTGAAAATGTTCGTACAATGATTTATTACGACTTTCGACGTGGATTATCAAGACAAGAGTGCATCGATCAACTAACTTCTACATTTGGCGACAAAGCTCCATCCTTTGCTACTGTGAAACGCTGGTATAACGAATTTAATCGTGGCCGCCGTTCGCTCAATGAAGAAGTTCGTGAAGGTCGTCCAAAATCAGTTGTGCCAGAAAACATTCATGCTGTGCAAAACCTAATAATGATAGATCGTCATGCGACATATTGTGAGATTGAGGCAACCCTAGGCATTAGTTCCACCAACATATATGAAATATTGCATGGTTATTTAGCCGTGAAAATGGTTTGCTCTCGTTGGATCCCACATAATTTGACCTAATCTCAAAAAGATGCTCGTGTCGATTGGTGTACAAAAATGCTCAAGAAATACAATGGCGGTGCCTCAAAAGACGTATATAAGATTGTAATAGATGACGAATCATGGATCTATGCGTATGAGCCGGAACGTAAACAGCAGTCGACTGTATGGGTGTTTCAAGATGAAGCAAATCCAACAAAAGTTGTTCGCACTCGAAGCACTTCGAAGCAAATGGTCGCCTGCTTTTTCAGCAAAACTGGCCATGTGGCAACAGTGCCTTTAGAGGAACGTGAAACGGTCAATGCCGAATGGTACACAACCATTTTTTTGCCGCAAGTCTTCGGTGAAGTAAAGAAAACCAACAAGAACCGTAGTATCGTTCTTCATCAAGACAATACGAGCGCGCACACATCTCGTCTAACAACAGAGTATTTGAAGGCTCAAAATATCGAATTTTTGGCTCATCCGCCATACAGTCTTGATTTTGCACCCAATGACTTCTTTTTTTTCGGAACATCAAGAATAAATTGCGTGGACAACGATTTTCGTTGGCAGAAGAAGCCGTTGATGCCTTCAAAAACCATGTTTTGGAGGTGTCTCAAGAAGACTAAAATAAATGCTTTGACAAATGGTTGAAACGATGCAAAAGTGTATTGATCATAAAAGATAATATCTTGGAAAACAATAAAGCAGTTTTCAATCAGAAATTACTTTTGTTTTAATTATTAGGCTCAAAATATAAATAGTGCCCCTCGTATCGCTTAAAGCCTACCAATTCCCCATGCATCTACAAGAAAATTAGCAATAAGATCAACATCTCGATTAACATGAAGCATATGGAGAATAAGCGTTTGTAAAAATAGTTTGTACAAGAATAGAGAAAGTCATGTGAGCGTAACACATCAGATTTTTTAAAAATTATGCTCATTTATAAAACGGATAGGAGGTTTTTAAACTGCTTTTCTTCTCTCTACCTTGAGATTAATCGGCCATTTATGATCTAACTTAAAGCATAGAACAATTAAATGATTGAAGACGGTGTCATAATCATTGATCAAAATTAATAACTTCCTATTCTGTGTTCAGTAGTTGATTTCAATATGTTCAAGTATAGTGCTGACTTAAACAACCAATATGTACCGTTTCTACAGACAAGCGTGTTGGTAGCGGAGTAGTAGCACAACAAATGCAATACGTTTTACAACGCTTTACAACGATGTTTACTCATTCACAGTAGCTAGCTCCCCCTCTCTGTTTATATGCCACCGTTAACATCTCAGGTCATATCATCGGCTTTTTACCTTCGGCGATGTTCAATCGTGTTACGGTTGGGGGTATTACAGCGTTATTCAAAAAGAAGGAACAGACTTAAAATAGTTATTTTTAATGATTGACAATAGATACCGACACTTACGACACATCATTGAATAGAGAAAAGTTCAAGTTTTAAGCCCCCACCTATTAGTTCCATTCAGTGCCTTCAACGGTGCTGTGTTTGTTTACGAGAAAATGGCGACTCCACAGTAAAAGTCGTTTTGTGTGCTGCAGTATGCAAAGAGTGAATCCATTGTTTCATTGCAGCCTGCATTTGGTTGTAAGTTCAACAAATACAATTGATACAATAAATTCGTAGAAGATGGTTGCGTATGCAAACGGAAAAACACTGGTCGTCCTCGCAAAACAAATTGTACTCATTTTGAAATAAATTTTTGAACTTTTCTCTATTCAGTGATGTATCAGATGTGTCGCCATCTATTGTCGTTCATTAGAAATAAATATTTAAAGTGTCTGTTCCTTCTTTCTGAATAACCCTGTACTTTGGGTAATTACATTAAATTCACACACACAAACATTTATACTCTCACTATATTTCCAGACTTTAGGGAGGATGGGGAATAATCCTGGTTAAAGTAACATTCCCACACTCCAGCCGGGAATCGAATCAGGCACCTCCAGATTTGAGGACTAGCATGCTAAACACCAGACCACAGAGGCAGTCCTAGCTTTCCTTATGGAATTTTAGACAGACCGCACCAAAAACGCAATCAATGCAATCATCGGAGATTAAAGGAACTAAGTGGTATACTTTGGTCAGTCTTTTGAGACATTGGAAAGGGAAAGGTAGAAAACAGGTTGCTGGTGCCCAAGGTCTATTAACTGTGACGGCATTTTGCTATAGCCGCCGATGAGGCCACACGACGCTCTTATCTCACCACACCACTGTTTCAAAAGACTTTGACCAAAATATAATACTGCTTATTGCATGATCTCTGCACAAGAGTCCCTAATTTCTGCTAAGGCAGTCGATTATAATGCATGGCAATAATTTTCCCTGTCATATAACTGTCGTTCTCCGTGGTATAGTGGTTACCATGCTAGCCTCTATTTCCCGAGGTCGCAGATTCAAATTTGGCGGAGGGCGATGGATCTACGGCACGTAAAAGAACCTCAAGCCTGATAAAGGGGCTCTGAGCAAAATGTTGGTCTTACACGCCCAATATAGAACGGGACGCTAGGGACCACATCAGTTAAAGAGTGTCCATAAATAAAACTCAATTTCAATTACTGTCATATAATTGCTATTACTGTAGTACTTCTGCAGAACTGAAATTTGGAGACAATATAATCTTGAAGAATGATTATTTTTATTAGCCCGTTTTGGCGCCAATTTGAAGAAGTTTTATTGTTGTAGGAGTTGTATTTTGCCACAAGTTTAAATAAATATTTTTAACTTTGTAATTTGACTATTTCTTTAAGTATTAAATATTTATGTTTGCCTCGGCTGCGCCAGTATTTTTTTAGAGACATGGAAGTCTTGGCAGGGCGTGATGCAACAAGAATGTAGGCTTACACAGATTATAAGTTTTAATTCACTCCTTTTTATTAATCCTTGACACAAATTAAATAGCACTTCACTGATAGGGAGAGCTGTGATATTCGTTTTATTATTAATTACACTTTTTAGCACGTAAAACTATTTTTGTCTCACACGAATACATATTAAACTTCTTGAGGACACTTTTTGCGTCTGGTTACAATCACTGTTTGCAGGCAACTGACAAGATTTCAACCGCCCAGACTTGTAAATTTCTGTATTTCAAGCCTCTGATTGGCTAATCCTAGTCGAATAGAATACCTGCATTTAACTAAAGCTTTCTCTGGTTGTTGATTGGCTATTTTGTTTAAACTGACGCTAAAATTACATTATTGCTGCTCTAATAATGAATAGTAGCATTTAAACTTCCTTACTCATTATTGCCTCAAGGTTACCTCATTGTTACCTACGTTTAACTTATTATTCTCACAACTCCTACATTATTAAATTACGTAATACATTGACATAACATTATTAAACATGTTTACAATAATATAAGCATATGCAATGACTGTTACATACATTTTACAAATTATTACATACACATATTGCTTCAAGGCGGGCTGTTATATTTACATATTATATAATTTGATAGAAATCATTTAAGTGTTAATAATACTGCCTCAGTCTCCATCATACACTTCCGGTAGATCCTTTTGCGATGTCGAAGATTCCCAATGAGGCAGAACATCTTAGCGGTAATAGGGTGGTCACTGCTTTCTATCCGTAAAAACGTCGCTAGTACCTTCCAGCGATATGCATGGAGAGTAGTTGAGGATGTAGGTATAGGAAAATGGGAAGGTAATCCAAATAATAGTTTTAATATTGATGCTATTCATTACTGGCAATTATAGATGATTAATTATGAAACAGTTCAGCATTAATCGTGAGATTACACTAATGACAATGTGGACGAAAGTGGGCTTGAAGCTTTGGTTACGGACTGTACACAGAGGGAATTTTTTCCAGCACACATATCCGATGTTCGGCACGAACATTCACACTCAAGCGAGCAAGGCGCACGCTCAGCAAAACACGACACATTTATTCGGGTATGTCTTGCCTATTATTCACGTCCTAGCGAGAGATGACAGCCTTTCTAATTGGATTACTACCAAACATGGGTTGGGCGGTCAAGCCTTTTCCGCACACAAGCGCGGGACACGAGTAAGCTGATCTTCGCTTTTTTATTTGTGGTGAAGCGATACGATGATAGAGGTCACTACCGACCCATTCCATGTCGGGAATGAAAAAGTGTGAATCAGACGACGTACACCGCACCCAAGTACTACATGACTTTTACTCTGTGACACAAATCGCATTCCTACATTGTCATCGTGTCACCGGAGGCTGAAATTAATGAAAATGGCGACGAGATTCGCACGTGAGGTAGGTGAAATTAGACCAAAACTGGAGGACGAAAAGCAAATTTAACACCTTGTCAAGGCATGTCGTTTAACGCATTTTTAAATCTTATGATTAAAATCACCAATCTCGTATATTTGCATTGTTATGAAAATTAGGCTCCTACTCGTCTAGGACGACACAATTTGCTTAACGTTCTTCATCAGATTACCCTTAAAATTCTGTGTTACTTAGACTAAAAGCTTCACCAGCCATAGAGTAGTACTGTTAATGTTTTAATTTCAACGTTATATTTAACCTGGACTCAGAAAAAAACTATGAGATGATAGTTCCTTTTCCGGTACCCTTCGCCTCAAATGTACTTACAGATGGCCTTTGCCCCAAATTAAAAAAAAAATTAATATTTACGTTTGCCTCGGCTGCGTCAGTATTTGTTAGAGACATGTTTCTCTTAGCAGGTAATCCCTGACACAAATTAAAAGCACTTCACTGATATCGAGAGCTGTGAGATTCTTTTATTTAATTACACTTTTTTAATACGTAAACTTATTTTTCGTCTCACACGAATACTTATTATATTTCTTGAGGACACTTTTTGCGTCTGGTTAGTAATTCTGTCTGCAGGCAACTGAACTGATTTCAACCGGCCAAACTTGTAAATTTCTGTATTTCAAGCCTCTGATTGGCTAATCCTTCTCCAATAGAATACCTTCATTTTACTAAAGCTTGGCTATTTTATAAACTGTCACTAAAATTACATTTTTGTTACTCCAAGAATCACAAGTAGTATTGTTAAACTCTCAAACTCATTATTGCCTCAAGGTTACCTCATTGTTACCTCATTGTTAGCAACTTTTAACTTATTATTCTCACAGCTCCTACATTATTAAATTACGTAATACATTCACATAACATTATTGAACATGTTTACAATAATATAATAATATAAGTATATGCAATGACTTTTATATACATTTTACAAATTATTACATACACTTAACAACCTTGATTGATACAGGTGCTACAAGGTCATTGTATTGTAACCAGAGATAAAGGAATAACGATTGTAACACATCACTCAAACCAGAAATGAATACTTATGAAACCTTTAATTTAGATACATGGTCGAGCATAAACAGGCGTATGAAACTTGACTATAATGGTGACTAAAACGCTCGGTTAATAATGATGATAATAATAATAATAATACTCGCGTTTTAATTACTACCATTATAGTATCGTTGCATAATATACTATTGTAATCAAGCGTGAATTTTTTGGTAGCCTTTCAACGGACTAATAAGACAAGAACAGTAGCAGTAATAAGAATAGATACTTTTAAAGTAATTCACGTTCAGCACAGATGTTTGAATAAGCGTTCACTTTTGAATGCACAATGAAGAAAGCGGGACATTCACGACTAGTGAAATAGCGAAGCATACCGAGGTCACTGCAGTGCATGCAAATCACGCATACACGCGATCGTTCAGGATCGGCGTTTTACAGCGTTAAACGACCTAAATACCATCGAAGGCCAACGTATCCGAGAATTAAAGTTCAAAAGAAACAGCCCTCATTAATCTCCAAGTAACTTATTTGGAACAAGTGGATTTTTTCGGGATTGCAGAGTAAGCAATATTAATATTAGTAATATTTAAACTAAGTACTTTAGGAGAACTGGTTAAATTAATGCGAAATTATTTCAGTGGAAACACGCTCGCGAGTTTTGCACATCATTTCTTTGACCTTTAATTAACAGTTGCTCTATCTAATACCGTTGTCTTCTCTAATGGTTGTAACTATGCAACTTTGTGACACACAATATCGCTGTGTTCTTCCATAATAACTCGCATAGTTAACGCTTTCACAGCTCATAAAACGTGAGTTTGCCTCAGCGAAACAGGAGAATAGCGCGAAGCACAAGTACCGAGTGAGCGTCTTCAAACAGTGAAATTAAACACTGGGTTTGCTGAGGCGTACAGACGAGCCATTCCGCGAGGAAAAAAAGTCATGTTTAACACTCATGACTTTCTCTACCAATTACGTTTCATAGCGCCATATAGAGTTTTATTTCTTTTTCCATTGCTTTAAGGCTACAGGGAGAAGATTTTCAGGAACTTTTCCCCACTCAAAAACCCTTCAAGTGGAAATTGTTCGTTATTCTCTATTTTCTCAACAATTTTTATTGAAATGTGGCTTGTTTGGGATATGGTCTCGTTTAATTTTATACAACCAGGAAACTTAAAGACCCAACAAAAACTTATTTCATGAGGAATGCATACTTATTTAGTCAAATTGAAGTTAGAATATCTTTATGTTATTAGCACCATGCTTTGGGCGCCAAAATTGAGAGGGTTGTTGCCCCACGTATTGCGGGAGATATGTTTCTTGAAGTGTTCGCCCCACGTACAGTGGCCTTTGCCCAAAATTTACTTTCCGGTGGCCTTCGCCCCACATTTACTTTCGGCTGCGTCAATAGTAATTTGTAGAAACATGTATCTCTTAGCAGGTATAGTACAGCTAAATAATGAAGGCTTACACAAATTATAATGGTATTGTACTTTGTTTTATTAATCTTTCACACGATTAAATAACACTTCACTGATGTATCCTATTGTAGAGCTGTGAGATTATTGTTACTTGTACTTTTTAACATGAATTTTTTATGTCTCACACTGAATACATATCGAACTGCCCGGGAACGCTGCCTTCTGGCGTCTACCTTCTACAGCTTAAATTCGTATATTTACTTTATTTCAGTTTCTGATTGGCTAAGCCTACTACAATAGAATACTTTTATTTAACTTAAAGCTTTTCTAGTTGTTGATTGGCTATTTATAAACTGTTTTAAATATTACGTTATTGTTCCAAGAATTATTAGTAGCATTATTAAACCTTCTAATTTATTGTTACCTCAAGGTTACCTCATTGTAGCAACTTTCGGCTTCTATTCTCACAGCTCCTACATTGTTAAACTACATAATACATTCACATAACATTATTAACATGTATATAATAGTATAAACACAATACAATGACTGTTACATACATTTCATGTATTATATTATACACATATTGCTTTAAGGCTGTCTGTTATTATATTTTATATTATATAATTAGACTGGTAATATTTAAGTGTTAAAAATACTGCCTCAAAATACACTTTACTATTTTCGATATATGTATTCGTTTTGATTTTTTATTAAGCAGCGCGACTTGAAATGCTAAGTGGTAGTTCTCTTCTTTTCCCATGGTTCATATAACGATAACGTAAGCTAGTATATTTCGAAGTGGCATTAAGCAATTGAGTGTCTCAGTAGGCCTCCTTACGTATAATAGCATTTGGTTATTAAGCGAGATACCTCTACCGTAACGTGTGGGGCTTGCATTTAGCAGTCACCGGTTTCGATTCCCTTCGGGCCAGCCACTCTGAGCATGGGCTTTTTCGTGGTTTCCCCAGGTCGGTAGGCCAATTCTGGGGCTCTGCCACGAATTTCCTTTCCGTCAGTTTCAGGGTTGTAGGACCAGGAAGCGGCGGTTGGTTTGTTGCGGCAGGACTTTGGAATTTCCACGCTGGAAAGGCTTCTCCCTGGCGTTAGGTGAGTTCGCTGGGGTCCCTTTCCCGAAGCTGTCTCGATTGCATGGGATTATACAGAGGTAGCCAACGTCAGGTTTGGCTCCATGTTGGAACATGGAGCCTTCCATTCTATTTTGGGCGTGAAAGACCTATAATTTTGCTCAGAGGCCTCCTTATCAGGCTTGAGGTTCTTTTACGTGCCGTCAATCTACGACACGGAACCACCGGCTTTACTTCCCTTCTGAAGGAAGCCATGCTAAGGATTTTTACGCCTCGGGAACTAGAGGCTAACATGGTAAACACTACACCACGACAAGGACGACAAGGAACATTGATGAATCTCAAAGTAAAAATTCCTAAATTTTCAACAAATCACTCTTCATATCTGACAAAGGACATGGGCTGAATTGCATCACCGTTATGTGTTATGCAGAGGGTGTAATGGAGGTCATGGAGGTCTTTGGGTGTTGTATACACAAAGTTTAGTAGCAAATGTTTTACTGTGTTTTTATTTTATACGAGGGCTGATCAACAAAGACTGAGACTGATTTTTTTTGCACAGATGTTTATTACTCCAATTCAATGTTTACATGATCTTTTTCAAAGTAGTCCCCTCCAACTTCAATGCACTTTTTATAGCGTCTCTGCCAGTCCTTGAACACGTGCTGCAGACCATTCTTTGTCAGGTCCTTGAGAATCGCCTCACTTTTCTTGACCACTGCTTCAGAGTTCTCAAATCGAATACCCCTAAGCGTTGCCTTTAGTGATGGGAATAAAAAAGTCACAGGGTGCAAGATCGGGGCTATAAGGTTTGTTGTGGTACACAGGTAATGTTGAGTCGAGCCAGAAACTGCATGACTTGATTTGCGACGTGAGGCCATGCATTGTCATGATGAAGTCGTCACCCAGTCCGAGAAAGCTCTGGTCGTTTCTTTGCAATGTGCTTCCTCAGTGTAGTCAATACTGACGTGTAGTATGCTGCTATAACAGTAGTGTGAGGGGGAACTGCATGCTGGTAAATCATTCCATTACAGTCAAAAAATGTGATCACCATCACTTTCCCTGCAGATGGAACAACTTTTGCCTTTTTTGGTGTTGGAGAACCTGGCGATTTCCACACTGTGCTGGCTTGTTTTCCTTCAGGATCATAATGATGCAGCCATGACTCATCACCGGTGATAATCGATTTAAAAAATGCATCACCTCCATTGTCGGTATGCGAAATGCACGTAGGGTCTACAAAATAGAGCATTACTACCAACCTACCAATACGAGAGTGCTGCCGCCTACCAACATTATACATAAAAACCCGCTCTTTTCAAATATTTGTTACTATCACGGAAGCTACAGGAAAAAAATCAGTCTCTGTTTTTGTTGACCAGCCCTCGTACATACCCAAACGGATCGTTCTGCATTTGAATCAAAATAAGCCAATTTTTTAGAAAATTAAAAATACGGAAACATTTTCCATCTAAAAGGTTGCTTGGAATGGAAGATCACCCTTGAATATCTTCCCATTCCATCTTTGGAAGGAACCTGACTTAAGCACGAAATTCTTTGCATGTTGGAAATCTCGTTTTTGAGTCATGCACACACTCATATGCCACGCGTGACATTCGTTTCTTAAAACAGCCTCTTTCTGTCCATATCAACTCAAAACCTTTTATCAGTTTTTGGGTGTAATGCTGTAAAACTAAATTGAGTTTTATTTATGGACGCCCCTTAACTGCTGTGGTCCTTAGCGTCCCGTTCCATATTGGGCATAAAAGACCGGTAATGTTGCTCAGAGGCCTCTTTATAAGGCTTGAGGTTCTTTTAGAAGTTGTAAATCTACGACACGAGACCACCGGCTTTACTTCCCTTCCGAAGGAAGCCATGCTAAGGATGTTTATGCCGGAAAAATCCATCGCCCTCCGCCGGGTGAAATGACGTATTTCCACTACTTAGCCAAGCAGTGACGATTATTAAAATATATTTTCTGTGACTCCTTCCTTTTGTTTTTTCTTTCTTTGTCTCTCTCTTTTATTTATTACTTTCTCTACTACGTATAGTAAGTAGGGGAAGTATTGTATTCCACCCAAAATTTCGATACCGAGATTTCACCGGAAATACGTTTTGGGACCCCCTGAATCCAAAAAAAGCATTTTTGGAAACATGTCCGTGTGTGTGTCTGTGTGTCTGTCTGTGTGTCTGTGTGTCTGTCTGTGTGTGTGTGTGTCTGTGAACAGATAACTCAGAAACGAACAGTCGGATAAACACCAAACTTGGTATTTAGGTTCAGTATCTTCCAAGGATGCGACACGAAGGTTTTCAAGAAAATCCCCCCACCCCAGAGTACCCTTTACATGGAAGATTTTTCGAAAATTTTAATTTTCTCAAAAATGGCTCTAACGATTTTGATTAAAATATCATATGTTTAAGATATTTTTATGACAAATAAAATGTATATCTTGAATTTCCTGGGAATGTCTCCAAAAGTATTCTTTATTGTGAACGACTTTTACATAACTGGTAAACCATAAGAGATAGACAAAATTTTACTACACAAAAAAATGTAGATCGCGTTAAAATACACAATTTATGTCATATACATTTTTTTAGTTGAATGAACCATTTTCGAGATATTGCTTGTTATTTCCTTAAATTTGCCAATACTTATACTTTTTCTCAAATTCGTTATTCAATTTTTTATGTCCTGGATATGCAAACAGAATAGAAGGCGCCACATAGCAACCAGCGCTTAAAAGATTTGACTATCGCTTATAACCTACCATGTTCCCCTTGCATCTACAAGAAAATTAGCAATAAGATTGACATCTCGATATCTCGACTAACATGAAGCATATGGAGAATAAACGTTTGTAAAAATAGTTTGTACAAGAGTAGAGAAAGTCATGTGAGTGTAACACATCAGATTTTTTATGTTTTATTTAAACCCTCTTTAACCGACAGGTCTATTGAGCTCAGGATCCATAGTGCTTAAAGGGTTACCGGTATTTATGTTTCTAGGATAAATTACGTTCTTAAGAGTTTTGTAAATAAATGACGCTTGTCAGACAAAGCCATGTGTCTGTTACACCTCAGACATTTCTGAAATGAATTGGAAGGTGTGTCTCAGTCGTGTAACGTGTATTTTACAAAACCTGTTGCTGCTGCTGCAGGTGACAAAAGTTTTGCATCCATAGAAACCAAGTTAACCACGTCTGTGGAAGCAAGTATAAATGAATTATGTCAGAAGTAGTTTTACAACTGGGATGCAGCCGGGCAAACTTGAGCAGAAAATCAACTAGATGTTTAACTAACTGGGGCGAGTGGATCTAAATACATTTTCACGGTCCGACTATCAGACGCGCCGGACTGAAATATTCACGGGGACCGGCGCTTTTCATCGCATTTAACAAGGCATTCCGCTCCCTACAAAATTGGCAGTCAATCAGAACTAACTGGCGCGGGTTTTGTCCAGAATATACAACAGTGACGTAATCTTTTTTATTTTCACCACACAGTGTTTTATAGATTTTTCATTCGAGGAGTAGTTGCGATTTTAATGCATTAGATATTTTCAGAACCTAAAGTTAAAGCAGTGCAGATAAAGTCACAGCTCTGACGTAGATTTGATACCCAGACGGTGCGACTTTTTAACGCTTTCAGATACGTACTATTTATTTTTGACCAAACCGATTTCTCAAACGATGGCATGTTGCTGTATGTTATTTGTGTAGTCGAAAAGCGCTAATACTAATAACGGACTCCTCGCTTTGCTGCTAACAAGTTTGTGATAAAGGACGGGGTGTGCCCACTAAAATAAACGGCGATTGGCTTGCGCTTGGAACACTTTGCTGAAAGTTCTGCTTTGCATTTAAACAACAACAATAATAATAACCAACCTTTAAGATAGGCCAGATAGACCTGTTTCTCCTAGGGATCCTCCCAGCGTCTACGTGGTCTGCCAACATCTCTAGTACCAACTGGTTTGTATTGCAATGCTTGTTTTTTAGTCTTTCTCGTGGCATTTGAGACATATGATCTGTTCATTTCATTTTATATTCCCTTATTTTAGTTTAAATTAAATATTTTTAATTGTTCTCTTACTATTTCACTTTTAATGCCAGCTATGTACCTCAAAAATATCATTTCAGCTGTTTCAATTATTCCTTCATGACACAGGTCTGCTCCATACGATATAATGGCGCTGCCATAGTTCTATAAAAGTTGAATATCGTATCTCTTCTTGTTTTGTTCTTCAATGTTCATGTTATAGTTCTACATATATATTGAAAAAAATTATACATATGTATATATACTTTTTTGTTTTAAATCTCTTTCATATTCATATGAAACACATCCAATGTAGTTAAAATACGTATTTCAGTTGTTCTGGTACTTCGTTTTTTAGGAGTCGTTTTGATCGGGTTGGATATTTACCAACAAAGGCCATCGCTTTTATTTTCTCTGCTGAAATAATTAAATTGTACTTTGACGTTGTTTTATCGAGTTGGTATAAAGCTAGTTGTAGTATCTGTCAGAACATTCTGATCACCAGCAAATAGGACTGTACTTAAGGCAGTCATAATTTACAATCTGTTTTCAACTGCGCTTGCCACTTGGCAAGCGCTGCGCCTTTGTGTATATTAAAAGGTGTTGATATTGGACAGTCCTATAATAATATTAATAATAATAATGATAATAATAATAATAATAATAATAAAGCGTAAGGGGACATACCTGATAACAAACCAGCGTAGGAAATAACAGCGTATAAAGTATTGGAAATAAGATTAAGAATCAATGTTAAAATATCGGGAATAATATAAAGTGTTAAACCAACTTGTAACATAGCTGTAATTAGAACCGGCGAGTTAGCAAACGAGAGATGCACATCCATCAACGCGTGCGCTAATGCGCACAGGCTAAACGTCAGAAAATAGAAAGAGAGGGCGGAGAATAGAAAGAGACAGAAACAATGGTCCATTTCCTGGAACTCGAGGGAGTTGGTAAAATAGAAGAGGAAACATGTACTTAAGAGAAGGACAGAGTCATTGGGTTATGCCGAAAAAGTCAGCAGGATGCGTGATTTCAGAAATTTGGCACATTTTGTTGCCGTAGCATGGCATGTAGCGCTACTGGAAATTGTTGTAACAATAAACGCGCGAATTCTGACGTCATAGGAAAGCAGATAAATAGGTAGGGAAGCCTCGAGTTTACACGACTCTCTGAGACACTCTCTTGGCGTTAGTTTTGTGTGCTACTACCGTAGCAACCGATATTAGAATCAGTGATGTAATTAAATTGTGCATCCAGGTGGAAGATGCTGCATATGCGGATGGAAAGATCGTGTGACGAATTAGCGTAAAATGATAGCGGGAAGGTTTAAGCTATAAGATTTAATAAGCACTTCATAAGGGAAAGTTGCTAGCCGCCCGAGTAGATATAATTTCTTCAATAAATCAAGGTTATGGGGAAATCCAATTACTTTGCCTTCTCCTACAAAATCCCAGAGGCATTATCCAACTAGATAGGATAGGAATTTCTTCCTGAGCTCTTCGACTGGCCGGCAAAAGCGTCAAGAAAACAAAGGACATGCAGGAGGTACATGACCTATGTGTACTCCCGCCACAAAAGGTACAGAATTTTGAAGCAGAGAAGACAGAGAGCTGTTCAACATTGAAAAAGTATTAAGAAATTATTTGGCATTGCAGCGAAGTAATTTATAATTGAATGTAAAGAAAGAATTTATTGAAAAATTCGCTTCCTTCAACTTCTACACAAAGTTTACTAAAATGCAAAGTATTAAAGTAACAAATACAGGCATAAACAACACCTAATTTCTACTAAAAGAGATTCAAATACAGGAATTGTAAATATTGTGCAACATTTCTGTGCCTTATCGCAGAACTTTCAGAACGAAAAATTATAATTTTATCCTCGGGAACTTTATGCCAATTTGCACGTCCTGTCGATACTAGAAAATACTGCCATTTTAACTAATTTATAAGTGTGTACTTTTTTTCTTAGACGTTTCTGGTAAGGTCTACTTTCTTTCATTACTTTCTGACAAATCAGCGCCAGGTTGTCTGTGTGTATCCGTGAGATAACTCTTAAACCACGGGACTCACGGAGTAAGTTTGAACATTTGTCAGAACATTCTACATTTGGTCCAAATGGGTACAGAATTAAGGCACTTACTCCAGGGAAACTCTGGGCATATGGAGTGGAAATTTTGATTGCACAAGAAATTGTCAATATATTTAAAATGCTGTCCAAATTAGTACAACATTCAAAATGGCTATTATGAAAAGCTTACCAAAAGGAGTATTTAGTGTTATCTCCCAAAAAACCCATAGTAAACTTTAGTAACACTACTGCATTATTTCTGAATCTAAGACTGTGTACATTCATAATTTTATTTGTATTTAAGTTTCTGTTCCTACTTGGGAACTACTTGCTCAACATTGGCGATATCATCTAACCATAGCATCTAACTAAATATGATGTGTTACATTCACATAATGTTTTCTACCCCTAAAGTTTATTATTTTCTCTACTACGTAGAGATCAGTATTCAGAGAAGTATTGTATTCCACCCAAAAATTCGATACCGAGATTTCACCGGAAATACATGTTTTGAGACCCACTGAATCCAAAAAAAAGCATTTTTGGAAGCATGTCTGGTGTGTGTGTCTGTGAACAGCAGAACTCAGAAACGAACAGTCGGATAAACACCAAACTTGGTATTTAGGTTCAGTATCCAGAGATGCGACACGAAGGTTTTCAAGAAAATCCCCCCCAAGCCAGATTACCCTTTACATGGAACATTTTTCGAAAATTTTAATTTTCTCAAAAATGGCTCTAACGATTTTGATTAAAATATCATATGTTTAAGATATTTTTATGACAAATAAAATGTATATCTTGAATTTTCTGGGAATGTCTCCAAAAGTATTCTTCACTGTGAACGACTTTTGCATAACTGGTAAACCATAAGAGATAGACAAAACTTTACTACACAAATAATGTGGATCGCGTTAAAATGCATAATTTATGTCAAATACATTTTTTGTTAGTGAACCATTTTCGAGATATTGCTTATTATTCCCTTAAATTTTTCAATACTTATTTTCTCAAATGGGAATTCGTTATTAAATTTTTTTGTCCTGTTAATGGAAAGAGAATGGAATACTCCACATAGCAACCAGCTCTTAAAATATTTGACTATTGCTTAAAGCCTACAAATTCCCCTTGCACTTACAAGAAAATTAGCAATAAGATTAACATCTCGATTAACATGAATCATATGGAGATTAGCGTTTGTAAAAATAGTTTGTACAAGAGTAGAGAAAGTCAGGTCAGTTTAACACATCAGCTTTTTATATCACAAATATCAATTTCTGTCTCCCAGGTGAACGCATCTATATGAATAACGATCAACGGTGTCGCTTTGCGAATAAATGTCATCAAGCGGAATATTTAAATGCAGTTAAATCAATGCGGTTAGTTTTTTGCCCAGTATTTCACGAATTCCTAGCAACATTTCAGCCACCTGCTTTTTCCTGCAATGTTTTCAACATATGTTGCCGGGCTAATTATGTGTATCGCCATTCGCTTGATGACATTGTCAGGTGTATACAAAAAGTACAATGCTGACATAATGAAACCATCTCTCTTATGGTGTACATATGAGTAAAACCCTCAGTTTGTAGTTTTGACTTGTTTATTCAATTATACGCGGTAGAATTGCTGGATTCTAATTTGGAGTATAAGCAGAAAGCTTGGATTTTCGAAAGCAGAATGCTGTAATTAACATTTTTGTTTATGAGAGTAGTTTATAAATAAATTGGACTCTATAGTGTGTTTAATTTCAACTATATTTACTGATTGGCATACTACTATAGGATATACAACAGAGGGGGTACCATCCGTAAGAGCATGGGATGAAGTGAAGGAATGACAGGAGGCTACAGGCCCATGCAGAAAGGCACAGAGACGTGCAGAAATCCCTAACATTTCATGGCTGGAAGACCTGATTCACTAAGGAGCTGCTCAGAGTGGGCGATGAACAACACTTGCAACCAGGTAGCATCCGCGCCATCTGCCCGGCACCACCTCACACCACGAATCCCGGAAGGCTACCTTAAACATGAGAGGAGACGGAATGAAAGGGAAGTAGGGAAAGAAAATCGTGGTGAAGGAGCCCAGCATTTGCCTGTCGGCCAGGGACAATGACAACGACCAGGTGACATCTAGCACCTCGACCCCAATAGATCTTTTGTGCATACGCCTCCGGGAGGAACGGATGAGTTGAGGCAACCGCAGGAGGCGTATGGGCTGCAGAGAACCGGCGCATATCGAACAGAAACGCGTAGAGTTCCCTAAAAGTTCCAGGCTTGACCACGTGAGAGTCGCTCCGGGAAGTCTCTCTAGTGGCACCTGGGAATCACGACCCAGCTGGATAGGTTCCAATTCGCAAGCTTTCTGCGCCATCTACCCGGCACCCGCAGCCCCGGAAACTTGAAAGAGGAAAATGAAATGAGAGGAATTGCGGGAGAGAGGAAACACCACACCAGCACAGAGAAAACCACAAAAAACCCATAGTCAGACTGTGCGGGTACAGGAAATAGAACCTGGGATCTCCAGAATACCAGCCCTACACGTTACCGCGGAGTCAACTCGCTCGGTGACGTATTACCATTTTTAGAAATGTTTCTTTAAAACAAACTGTTGCCTAAGTTATTTTAGACCACAATATAACATTATTGTTTCTTAATTAAAACCGGAATTTCTGTTGATTATACGACTGATATACGAGGTCTGTCCAGAAAGTAACTTCCGTTCACGCATAGCACGAGAAGTAGTGGGGGTAGCGCCGCCATTTCGACATCAGCATACGCAGTGGCTCAGTACGCTTCTAACTGTGCATCGTACTGTCGCCGAAATAACAAATCCCGCCAAGCGTGAAGTGTGAAAAGGCTAAGAAGAGCAAACCAAAACAAGCGTCTTGGTCTTCTGATATCTGGTGTTGTGTTTTTGCATGACAACGCTCCCCCTCACACAGCAAACAACACAAATGAACTTTTGGCCAAGTTTAAATGGGTTGTTGTTTACCATATTCCTTGTTATTTGTTTGAATTTTCCAATACTTATACTTTTTCTCAAATGGGAATTCGTTATTGGTTTTTTGTTTTGTTTTGTGTTTTTTATGTCCTAGACATGCAAAGAGAATGGAATGCTCCACATAGCAACCAGCTCTTAAAAGATTTGACTATCGCTTAAAGCCTACCAATTCCCCTTGTTCAGTCTTCCAAGCTTGGATTCTACGTTGAAGAGGTTTTTAAGAGTGCCGTTCATTGCACTGTAGTCTGAATATGGTGTCGTGTTGATTCCTAAATTGGTCTTAGAAAACCCTGATGAGTACATATGCTAAACCAAAAGTCTCTATCGTTAAAATCTTCTTTGTATATTATTTAAGAAACCTAAAACACTAAAGTATGATTTGGGATGTAACACGTATTATTGTTCTGTAGTTTGCACTTTTCTGTCACTGTGGAATCGCTAGTTATTACTGACATATGTTGGTAAAGTTGAAGTGTGGAAAATAGCTATCGAAGCGTGAAGATTCATTTTATTTCAAGTGCTGAAACTGAAGAAGATTTGTAGCTGCTACGTATGGAAAGCAAGTTTGAAGAAGATGTATTATATTTCGACTGTTGGGGAGCCGAAATTGAAGTACTTGCAACCGCACGTATAGTAAAAAGTTTCCGGTAGCCTTCGCCCCAAATTTACTTTCCGGTGGCCTTTGCCCCAAGTTTAAAAATATTAACCTTGTAATTTTGACTGTTTCTTTAAATATTATATATTTATGTTTGCCTCGGTTGCGTCAGTATTTATATTTTTATTTTTAGAGACAAGAATGTCTTAGCAGGGAGTGGTGCGACTGAAAAATGTAGGCTTACACAGATTTGAAATTTTTCTTCACTCCATTTATTAATGCTTGACACGATTTAAATAACACTTCACTGATATAGAAAGCTGTGAGATTCTTTTGTTAATTACTTGCACTTTTTAATACGTAAACTATTTTCGTTTCACTTTGAATACGTATTAAACTTCTCGAGGACGCATCTCGTGTCCGGTTAGGAACACTATCTACAAGCAACTGACTTCTGAATTTGTAAATTTTGCTTCATTTTAGTTTCTGATTGGCTAATCCTAGTCCAATAGAATACCTTCATTTAACAAAAGCTTTTTCTGGTTGTTGATTGGGTATTTTATAAACTGTCACAAACATTACATTATTGCTTCCAAGAATCACAAGTAGTATTGTTAAACTTTCAAATTCATTATTGCCTCAAGGTTACCTCATTGTTAGCAATTGTTAAACTATTATTCTCACAGTTCCTATATTATTAAATTACATAATACATTCACATAACATTATTACACATGTATACAATAATATAAACATATATAATGACTGTAATATACACTTTGTATATATTGTTACATGTACATATTGCTTTAAGGCGGGCTGTTATTGATTTATATATTATATAATTAGACTGAAATCATTTAAATGTTGAAAATACTGCCTCAAAACACATGTAAATTTCAACTAGTATGGATAAAAAAAACAATACTACCGTATCTATCAAATTAAATAATAATAAAATATGGTTATATTATAGCCCTTTACATCAGTATATTGTTTTGTCCATTAGTGATTGTGCTGATATAACCTCAAATATTAGAACACAATAAAAAATACAAGTTTTAAAAAGGCGAAATGTAATATTTTATTTCACCCCCCCCTGCTGCCAGTATTTTTATGAAATTAGTCGGATGGTCTGTAACATAATGTATCACAAAGGTTTATTGGGACAGCTGACAGCAAAAACTTCGCAGCCCGAGCGTAACAAATATAACAGGAATGCAATTAATTTCTAAGAGAACCAATTTATGCAATACGCTGACTGCACCAAAACGAAATTCACCCTTCAGTTTGCGAGCTTACTGATAGTGACAGACTTGTTTGCCGCCCATGACCGCCCATTTGAGATTTGCAATATAGTTTTATGTCGTAATATAATTTTAGGGTTCGACTAATGCTAAGAACAAGATCGAACTTAAAAAAAACAAAAAAACACGACTATTAAAGTTTAGGACGCCATAGCTTGCAGTAATACAGCTCTACAACAATTGGCTTGACGTGATTGGTTATCGAGCTGTCCTGCGGGCTGCGAGCAATCAGATTGCACTGTTTAGCAGAAGGCAATCATGCGAAATGTTGGTAACCATGCGTTTACAGCTTCAGGGATGACTAGTGCTAACCAACGTCATGTACACCAACCTTCAACACATAATTGCTTTGCAACTTCCAGCTGGTGGCACATTTCGCGTTTACGCTAATGAAGTCAACCTTCCAAGTAGAGGGAAAAAGCAAGGAAACAGTGAAGCTATCGTCGGTTAAAATGATTAGATCGTAATGGTTTTTCTAAAGATTTTCTTATTAATGTTAAAATCGTAGTATATAAACCCATCAGATTTCTTAATTTAAACAAAATGGAAATTGTTTTGCGATACATCAAAATTGTAGTTCCCTTGTACATAATGTGTTACCATACAGCTATTTCTTGTGCACGTATGGCCCAAAATGCCATTTCCACATTTTTTGCTATATCTAATACAGTTATTTCGGAATTGATTTTTAAATGGGTTTTATGAAGGCTTTTTAAAGTGCCCCCAATGATGCAACTTAAAAATCAGCATATGGGAAACGGAATTTTCCGTTCATCGTAACTGAAAATTTACGTTAAACAAAAGCGAGCGGGATGACACAGGCGGTCTGTGGTTCGCATTCGGGAGGTCGTGGGTTTGACTCCCATGGCCGACCTTCCTGACCCATGGGTATTATGAGGGTTTCCCCGGGTCTCTAGGGAATGCTGGGAACAATGATTAAGTCCCCGAATTTCCTGCCCTCCATTTCACCTCCATTCTCATTTCACTTCACGTTTCATCTGTTTGGTCTCCTTAAGGAAGTCTCGGCGTGTACATGGATAAGTTAATATATTTAGCATGAAAAAGAGTTTTGCCTTTATCTTTAAATTTTTTATTTTTACTTTCTCTACTACGTATAGGAAGTAGGGGAAGTATTGTATTCCACCCAAAATTTCGATACCGAGACTTCACCGGAAATATATGTTTTGAGACCCCTGAATAAAAAAAAAGCATTTTTGGAAACATGTCTGTGTGTGTGTGTCTGTGAGCAGCATAACTCAGAAACGAACAGCCGGATAAGCACCAAACTTGGTATTTAGGTTCAGTATCTTCCAGAGATGCGACACGAAGGTTTTCAAGAAAATTTTGGATATGCAAAGAGTATTAATCTGTGGCAAAGAGAATGGTGCTGCACCTAGCAACCAGCTATTAAGAGATATGTATATGCTTAAATGCTACTGTATTTCTATATTGCCCTTGTAAATATATATTCCCCTTACATCTACAAGAAACTTAGCAATAAGATAGAGTCTGCAAATGTTTATCTCGATTTACATGAAGTAGATGGAGAATAAACGTTTGTAAAAATAGTTTGTACAAGAGTAGAGAAAGTCATGTGAGTGTAACACATCAGAATTTTTTATTTAGGATTAAAATTTTTCTTTTAAAGGTTATAAGTAAAAAAACGTAATAAAGGAATTTAACCCTTTATTATGATTTCAAAATTATTAAAATGCAAATTCCAAATCTTAATATACTTAAACCAAATAAATAACCTTAGGGATAAGAGCATAATTCTTTTGGAGAGTTCATTTTGGTAGGAGCAGCTATCGCTGCTGCTGGTAATCAAGCTGAAAGTAGAAAAGGATGCTCTGTGGAACCATTCGTCCTCCGTAAAGGGGCGGTCTCCGGGTTCTGGGCCCCCCAGGGTTGTGTAAGCTGCACCATGCCTATTCTGGGAGTTAAATCTGTAAATGTAGGGACCCTTCCCTCTGCTGTTGTGTCCCCTGGTCCGACCGCTCTCTGTTTCCACTCATCTCATCCTTCCCTCCTGCAGGCGCTCCTCCAGGGCATAGGTACAAAACATCTATGTAGGTCAATGTGCTAAGTCCCGTTGAATCCTATCATACATAAACAATAGAAAAGCAGACCGAGCAAGACGGCTCAGGTGAGAGCATTTGTAGCTTGCATTCGGGAGGTTGCGGGTTGAAATCCCGAATACTGGACAATCTGACTTTTTTTCGTGACTTCCTTCAGTTTCGAAGTAAATACCTAATTGGATATACAGTACCCCGACCCCAAATTACACCTACAGAACAAAAGAAATAGAAGCACACATAGATGATATAGGAAGGCGACTACGCAACAAAGGCCATCTGTCAGCAAGCATCTCAATTAGAAGGTGGAGGAAGGCGACTGCTTAACTAAGGTCATTATTTAAGCATGCATTGATTCACGTGAAACAACAGACCTGCAATAATCGTCACGATATGACCAATAAATTAAAATGATGTTAAGTTTGATGTCTTTAAAATGTGCACATTCACTTTTGATTTTAATACTAATGCTTGAAGTTAGAAATATTGTGCGTTTAATGAACAAAAAGTGCCAAGTAAATAACTCATAGGTTAAAGTTAAAATCCTCGTTCCAGTCGAGCAGACTGGGTTTTCCTAACTGCACAGGCGATACACATTTTAGATGTTCCACAAGTGCGCATGACAATTGAAAACTCAGCAATGTAATCAATATGAACGGTAGAAAAAGGAAATCGTAAAGCCATCTGGCTTAAACAAGTAGGACGCTGACACTAACATCTAAAAACCTGATGTGTTACACTCACATAACTTTCTCTACTCCTGTACAAACTATTTTTACAAACTCTTATTCTCCATCTATTTCATATTAATCGAGGTAAACATTTGCAGAAACGATCTTTTGACATGTAAAGAGAATTACATTTTACACATAGCGACCAGCTCTAAAAAATATTTGACAATCGCTTAAGGCCTACTATGTTCCCCTGGTTTTGTATTTGCAAGGGCAATATAGAAATACAGTAGCTTTTAAGCATAGACATATATCTTAATAGCTGATTGTTATGTGCAGCACCATTCTCTTTTCCACAGATTAATACTTTTTGCATATCCAAGACAAAAAAATGAATAACTAATTCCCATTGGAGAAAAAGTAAGTATTGAAAAATTTAAGGGAACAATAAGCAATATCTCGAAAATGGCTCACTCAACAAAAAAATGCATATGACATAAATTGTGTATTTTAACGCGATCTAAATTTTTTGTGTAGTAAAATTTTGTTATCTCTTATGGTTTACCAGTTATGCAAAAGTCGTTCACAATGAAGAATACTTTTGGAGACATTCCCAGAAAATTCAAGATATACATTTTATTTGTCATGAAAATAACTTAAACATATGATATTTTAATCAAAATCGTTAGAGCCATTTTTGAGAAAATTACAATTTTCGAAAAATGTTCCATGTAAAGGATAATCTGGTGTGGGGGGATTTTCTTGAAAACCGTTGTGTCGCATCTCTGGAAGATACTGAACCTAAATACCAAGTTTGGTGTTTATCCGACTGTTTGTTTCTGAGTTATGCTGTTCACAGACAAACAGACATGTTTCCAAAAATACTTCCGCTACTTACTATACGTAGTAGAAAAAGTAAAAAAAAAACCAAACTGCAAGAAAGCAAACGAAACTATATGAGAATTTAAAGTGACAATAAATGAACTTAAAAGGTAGACGAGAAAACACAATGAAGCTCAAATGATCAGGTTGTTTTAGTAGTCACGCGGTGCCTTTTTAACGACAATATGACAAAATAATTTCCTTTATATGAGGTATGCAGCTTAATGTATTTAATGAGTCAAAAAACTATATTATTTTATCTTAATTAGTTTTGTCAAATGTCCAGACTTATTAAGATTAAAACCTCTCACAGAAAAAATTATAAATTGTATAGATTTTATACAGAAATTATATTTCTATTAGTTATATAGAAATTATAGATAATATGTATAATCTGGAAATATAAATGTATCAGTGAAACTATAGTCGTATATTGTATTTTTAAGCCAGTAGGCTGCTTTAGACGTAGTGCAAATCATTTGCCCCATTAGACGGCTGTTGGCACCCACTTGTTTAGAATGACATCTCAAACCCTCCTTAGTCCTGTTGTATAGTAGGGGCTCTAATTGAATCCTGCCAAACAGATGCATTATTATGCCACAGAAGGGAATTAGTGATTGACCTTCGACAAGCTGAAAAACCGATGAGTGGGCGGATACTACTACCTCTGACCTAATTTGGACTCATCCACTAGTCCGATATATCGAACACAGAGACCAGCTCTGTATCTGTTTGATTTTCTTTTCACGGGTAAACATCGAGAGGGAGAAAACATTTTTGTAGCTGTGAGGCCCGGTATTGGGTTGATTACCGGCTCAAAGAGTTCCAATATTGGCGCACAGGAACGGGGAAATGTGATAAGTGAGGTTATGTTACCCGGTAGTGCTATAAACCTAGCGCACGACTGGCAGCGTTGCTTGCTTTTCATTTCCTGTCAATATTCTTTGGGAGTCCAGCAACAGTGGGTGAATAAGCCACTGCGAGATAATGGTAACTATGCAACCGCAGATTACACTAAATGTGAAAACATCGCCCCTTTCGTCAGGCAACGCCTTATTCTCAAGCTACGTTAGCAGAATGCGCTAACTTCTTCTCTGATGACACCAAAAGAGACATGTTTGGACCCTGAAGACTGCAAAAGGCTATTCACAATGTTAAGATAGATTTATTATGTGTAGTTTGTGATTTTGAATGTTGGAAGTCACTTACTGTGTTGTTTATCTACACAGTGAATATCATATTGGGTCATATATGAATAAAAAGCTAAGTTCTCAAAGTTCGTACTCATGATTATATACTCAGCTTAATGAGGACATACTCGTTTTCATAAGAATAAAAGCCTGCTACCTCATGCGAGTATATACTCATCCCCACAACCATCTTGTTCACTTAAATGTGTTATCTACACTCTTTGACCATACGAGGCCAATTGTTAGTCAGTAACTTTTTAATGAAAATAAAATTTTTTTCCAAAAACTCAATTTTATTTTCCAACATAGTCTCCTTTCAATTCAATACACGTTGACCAACGTTTCTCCAATTTTTATTACCCTTCCAAAAATATGATTTTTCGAATTCTGCAAAATATGAGGTTGTTTCTGCCATGATTGTGTTCACTGGACCTGAATTTCTTCCCAGCGAGGCAATTATTCAGGTTTGCGAAGAGGAAGAAGTCACTCGGAGCCAACTCTGGAGAATATGGTGGGTGAGGTAGCAGTTCGTAGCCCAATTCTACAGATTTTGCGATGACAATGGCTTACTTGTGTGCCGGTGCATTAGCCTGGTGAAAGAGAACGTTTCTCATACCCAAAAATTCGTGCAGAATGTTATACACCCGTTCACTCGAGATGTTTACGGTCTTGGCTATCTCGCGGATTTTCACTCGGCGGTCTTCCAAACTTTGTTCACCATTTCTTCCGTTGCGACCTCAACCGGCCGTCCTGTGTGCACGACATCTCTTGTGCTCGAACGGCCACATCGAAATTCTTTGAACCACTTGTGAACCATGCCATGTGACGGAGCAGAGTCCCCATAATACTTGTTCAGTTTTTCTTTCATTTCCTTCACCGTCTTACCACGCAAAAAGTAGTGCTTTATCAGAACACGAAATTCACTTTTCTCCATTTTCTACGAAGCAACACACATCTGATTATTTTAGACGCTCTCAACAATGTTCTAAGAAACAAATCACAACGAATTTCTGCGATTATACCCGGAATAGAAGACTTGGGTGCAAACAAGAAACCTGTGATTAGAACGCTGTCTCTCGTCAAAGTCATAGACTTATCAACCCGCTCTTATATACTAGTTTCATTGATTGTATTTCAAGTCTCTGATTGGCTACTCCTAATCCAATAGAATACTTTTATTTAACTTAGCTTTTTTCTGGTTGTTGATTGTCTATTTTATAAACTATCACAAAAAGTACATTATTATTGCTCCAAGAATGACTAATAGTATTATTACGCTTTCTTATTCATTATTGCCTCACGGTAACCGCATTGTTAGCAACGTTTAACCTATTATTCTCACAGCTCCTACATTATTAAATTATGTAATACATTCACATAACATTACTACACATGTATACAATAATATAAACATATGCAATGACTGTAATGTACATTTTTATATATTGTTACATACACATATTGCTTTATATTATATAATTTGACTGAAATCATTTAAATGTTATACTGCCTCATGCATAATAGGTTTCAGCAGAAATGTTAAAGGTTAATTGAAGCATAGCTGTAAATTATATTAGCAAAACAATAAATAAAATGAAATAGGCAAAAGTCTATTATCAATAATCAGCCAAAAATTAAATATTCACAGATTATAAAGTCATAATTATAACGTGCCGGATGCAAATTCAAATCAGACTGTTTCTATAAGCCTGGGATGTTTACACTATTTTTCTACGAAACATTTTCAAGTAACCTAACTTCTCAAGCAGCTGAATTTTGGGGTTAGAATTTTACATACTAAGCTTAATTAATAAGTATGACTTTCAATAATACTTCTAAACTATTTTTTTCATGAAGCAATACAGGATTTTGAAACTCATTGAATGCTCCTGGCAATGTTAGAAAACCAATAAATAAAATGGTTATAAGCAAAAAGAAAGACATAATTGTGGATTGGACTGTCATTCGACTGTTTTTAGAATCCCAGGATATTTACACTATTTAGGTATACTACGAAACAGTTTTCTTATAAAGTTATGAGTATGTATCTGGATTTTGAAGTTAACGCTTTGCACAGTAAGGTTAATTAATAAAGCTGACTTTCAATTTTAATTCTAGGTTATGTTTTTCTTCTTTAACGCCCCTGGCTATGTTTGTAAATTTACCATGAGTACTATACAGCTCATAAATTGTGCCCTTCTCCTCGTATTTGGTTTTAAGTTTTAAAAAATCAACATATACTAGAAGTGAGTATGCATCTAACCATGCTCAATATGAGAACGAACTCACAAAACTGAGAATATACTAGCTTTTATTCATACCATATATGAGTACATACTCTTGTGAGATGGATGCCTGAGTATGGTCTACTCTGCATCCATTATTTGAGAATGCTCTTAAAATGAAGCAGATACTCGAAAGGTTTTATTCTTACCAAACTGAGTATTTACTTGAAAAAGTAGAGCATACACCATATACTCATTTTTACTTTCTCTACTACGTATAGTCAGATAAACACCAAACTTGGTATTTAGGTTCAGTATCTTCCAGAGATGCGACAAGAAGGTTTTCAAAAAAAATCTCCCCACCCCAGATTACCCTTTACATGGAACATTTTTCGAAAACTTTGATTTTTTCAAAAAATGGCTATAACGATTTTAATTAAAATATCATATGATTAAGATATTTTCATGACAAATAAAATGTATATCTCGAATTTTCTGGGAATGTCTCCAAAAGTATTCTTCATTGTGAACGACTTTTGCATAATTGGTAAACCATAACAGATAGACAAACTTTTACTACACAAAAAATGTAGATCGCGTTAAAATACATAATTTATTCATATACATTTTTGTTGTTGAGTGAACCATATTCGAAATATTGCTTGTTAATCCCTTAAATTTTCCAATACTTATACTTTTTCTCAAATGGAAATTCGTTATTCATTTTTTTTTGTCCTGGTAATGCAAAGAGAATGGAATACTGCACATAACAACCAGCTCTTAAAATATTTGACTATCGCTTAAAGCCTACCAATTCCCCTTGTACCTACAAGAAAATTAGCAATAAGATTAAAATATCGATATCTCGATTAATATGAAGCATATGGAGAATAAGCGTTTGTAAAAATAGTTTGTAGATACGGTTAAAACACACGATCTGCAAACATTTTGTGCCATTTACCATTTCCAAGAAATTCGCTACTATTGGTTTCAATTTTGCAATACTTTATAATATATTTTAAGTGCTAAATCACCATTATTTCGTTTCTCGGGATGTTACGCAAAGCGAATGGAATTTTAAAACCAGCTTGTTAAAGATTTGACTTCAGTCTCCTGTATTCCCCTTGAACCTACAACGAAGTGTGGACTAAAGCATTTCTGCAAACGTTTTTCTGGATTGACAAGAAGTATCTAGAAAAACAAGGTTTCGTAAAAATACTTTGTTGAAGAAATATAAAACTAAACGATAGTGAGTAGAGAAAGCCGTAGAAAGTATAATTTTTACTGTAATATGTCAGCAGTAGCTATAATTTATACAAGTGTACTTCGTGATCTTGATCTTACTTAGATTCTCTCGTGACTACGCCCATCGTGAATTTATCGGTGATTTCAGAATCACTCGTTGCATTACTTTTGAAAAGTTTTACGTTTGGAGCTATGCATCAAACGATGGATTCATTTCTGTATGAAGAATCTGGAAAAAGAAGAGTGGCACTCGTGTTAATCAAGGCGCCTACTTTTTCAGCCTTTGTTCCTGGTGGCGGTGCAGACATAAGAACAATGGGACGGCCCGACAGAAAGATATATCAACCGCACTGCCGCCGCCACCGCCGCTATTGCCTCAAGCTATTATGCGAAATGCTTTTTTCACAAATATCCACTTCTCGTAATCCTAGAGAGTTGGAAATCGTTAGTTGATATCTACAGTTCAATCCTTTATATGGATAGTATTACTTAAATAGCAAAATCTCATCTGATGTACTTTAAAAATCTAAAGATTACGGGGTTATGCTTAAACACAAAAGATTTGTGGGTATTTTGGAAGGATTTGAATTTTAAGTTCACTAGAATTCCCAAATATATAAATTTTTCACACTAGAGCAAGTAACTTTTCCATCCAGAATTTCGATGTCGAGATTTCACCAGAAATACGTGATTTGAGGACCGCCGAACTAAATAAAAGTATTTTAGAAAAGGTTCCACGGGTGCGAGT
The DNA here is from genome assembly GCA_030765065.1 of Deroplatys truncata. Classification (NCBI taxonomy): domain Eukaryota; kingdom Metazoa; phylum Arthropoda; class Insecta; order Mantodea; family Mantidae; genus Deroplatys; species Deroplatys truncata. The sequence continues at coordinate 142,441,353 of CM060985.1, read as the reverse complement.
GTCTGTGTACAGTGTAACTCAAAAACGAAAAGTCGGATAGATACCAAACTTGGTTTTTAAACTCAGAAAGTTCCAAGATTGGAACACTTGAGATTTTCAAGAAAATTTCCGCAATCCAAACTACCCGTTGCAGGGAAGATTTTTTCGAAATTTTCGATTTTCTCAAAAATGGCTTTAATGGTTTTGATTAAAATACCATATGTTTATGATATTTACATGAAAAATAAAATGTATATTTTGAATTTTCTGAAATAGTCGTGAAGTTCTCTTTCTTCTGAATCACTTTTGTATAATTGGTGAATCGTAAGAGATGGGCAAAAATGTTTCATTTTTATTGGTTTTAATTTTCAAGTAATTTACAATTTTCTCACTTTGCAAATTTATATTCCTTTTTATTTTCTCTATAATGTAGGTACGAAAGTATGGCATTCCACCCAAAAATTTGATATCTAGATTTCACCGGAAATACATACTTTGAGGCCTCCTGAATCCAAATAAAGCATGTTTAGAAAAAAGTCCGTGTGTGTGTGTGTATGTGTAAGTGTGTTTGTGAACACCATAACTTAAAAATGAAAAGTCGGATAAACACTAAAGTTGGTATTTAGGTTGAAGGTGTTTTGCCGCACGTATGGAAAGCCAATTTGAAGTAGGAGTTGTATTGTAGTTCAACTGTTGGGGAGCCGAACTTGAAATAGTTGCGACCGCATGTATGGTACCCGGTAGTCTTCGCCCCAAATGTACTTTCCGGTGGCCTTTGCCCCAAGTGTTTAAAAATATTAACTATGTTATTTGACTGTTTCTTTAAATATTATATATATATATTTTTGGCTCGGCTGCATCAGTATTTATTTTTAGAGACATGAATATCTTAGCAAGGCGTAGTGCGGCTGAAGAATGTAGGCTTACACAGATTATAATTTTTACTTCACTACTTTTTATTAATTCTTGACACGGTTTAAATAATACTTCACTGATATAGAGAACTGTGAGATTCTTTTATTAAATACTTGCACTTTTTAACACGTGAAGTATTTTCTCACACAAAATACATATTAAATTTCTCGAGGACGCATCTCGCGTCCGGTTAGGAACACTTTCAACAACCAACGCGTCCAGTTATGAGCGCTGTCTACAAGCAACTGAGTTGATTTGTAAATTTCTGTATTTCAAGTCTCTGATTGGCTAATCCTAATCCAATATAACACTTTTATTTGACTTAAGCTTTTTTTGGTTGTTTATTGGCTATTTTATAAACTGTCACAAAAATTACATTATTGTTGTCCAATATGACTAGTAGCATTATAAAACCTAATTCATTATTGCCTCAAGGTTACCTCATTGTTACCTCATTGTTAGCAAACTTTAACCTATAATTCTCACAGCTCCTACATATTAAATTCGTAATACATTCACATAACATTATTACACGTGTATACAATAATATAAACATTTACAATGACTGTTATATACACTTTCTATATATTGTTACATACACATATTGCTTTATTGAATTTTTACTTTCTCTACTACGTATAGTAAGTAGGGGAAGTATTGCATTCCACCCAAAAATTCGATACCGAGATTTCACCGGAAATATATGTTTTGAGATCTCCTGAATCCAAAAAAAGCATTTTTGGAAACATGTCCGTGTGTGTGTCTGTGTGTGTGTGTGTCTGTGTGTCTGTGTGTGTGTGCCTGTGAACAGCATAACTCAAAAACGAACAGTCGGATAAGCACCAAACTTGGTATTTAGGTTCAGTATCTTCCAGAGATGCGACACGAAGGTTTTCAAGAAAATCCCCCCACTCCAGACTACCCTTTACATGGAAAATTTTTCGAAAATTTTAATTTTCTCAAAAATGGCTGTAACGATTTTGATGAAAATATCATATGTTTAAGATAATGTCATGAGAAATGAAATGTATATCTCGAATTTTCTGGGAATGTCTCCAAAAGTATTCTTCATTGTGAACGCCTTTAGCATAACTGGTAAACCATAAGAGATAGACAAACTTTTACTACACAAAAAATGTAGATCGCGGTAAAATACACAACTTATGTCATATACATTTCTTTTGTTGAGTGAACCGTTTTCGAGATATTGCGTGTTATTCCCTTAAATTTTCCAATACTTATACTTTTTCTCAAATACGTTATTCATTTTTTATGTCCTGGACTTGCAAATAGAATGGAATGCGCCACATAGCAACCAGCGATAAAATATTTGACTATCGCTTAAAAGCTACCATATTCCCCTTGCATCTACAAGAAAATTACAAATAAGATTGACATCTCGATATCTCGATTAATATGAAGCATATGGAGAATAGGCGTTTGTAAAAATAGATTGTACAAGAGTAGAGAAAGTCATGTGAGTGTAACACATCAGATTTTTTTTTATATATTTGACTAAAATCATTTAAGTGTTAAAAATACTGCCTCAAGGTTCAGTACCGTCGAAAAATGTGATACGAAGATTTTTAAGAATTACCTCTCACCACAAACTACCCTTTATATACAGCATTTTTAAAAGTTTTTGATTTTCACAAAACGGCTCTAACAATGTTGATTAAAATACTGTATATTGAAGATATTTACATGACAAAGAAAATGCATGTGTTAACTTTTCTGTGAATAGCCTGTGAAGTTCTCCATGTGAAAGTGGAATGGCCCTTGCAGACGGGACATTGTTCCAGAGAAAACAAAACTTACTAGCTATTTTCACGCTTGTGGAAGAGATTATTCAGTACGAATATTCAAATGAAAAATCATTACGTAACTTCAAAGTTTGTCATCAAGGTGTTTCTATACCATCCTTCTGTATCCCCTGAAAGTTTTTCGGTTGAATTCTGTAACGCCCTTTATATTATACACAGCTTTTCATGATAACGCTTCCTAAATAAAACGAGGAGGAGTTATTAACTAACTAGCTAGCTTATCCATTGTTGCATGGGGGAATTTAATAATAATAATAATAAAATCCCATCCATCATGAATCAGCAGACATCTGGATCGTCCTCCGTGATTTAGTGGTTACCATGCTACCCTTTATTTCTCGAGGTCACAGATTCAAACTCGGCGGAGGGCGAGGTCTTTTTCGGGCGTAAAAATCCATAGCATGGCTTCCTTCGGAGGGGAATTAAAGTCGGTGGTCCCGTAGATTTACGGCACGTTAAAGAACCCCAAGCCTGATAATTATAACGAATCCTGCTCGAATCCATCAACTACTGAGCATTATATACATTAAATTGAAGCAGGCATAGCTCGTATTAGTAAAATTAAATCTAGTTTTAAGGGTACTCTGCAATTGGATCTTTCTACAAATTTGTTGAACATTAATTTTCCTATTTACATAACAGCTCCAGAAAATATTTTTTAAAAACTGAAAATCGAGTTTCATGTGAATTATCCTACGTGATGACATCGAGCGGGATGGCTCAGGCGGTTTCCTTTGTGGTCCACATTCGACATTCGTAGCCGACACTTCTGACCCATGGGTTTTCCCAGGTCGCCAGGCGAATCCTGGTAAGAATTCCCCCCAAATATCCTATCCCTCAATTTCATCTCCATTCTAATTTCACTTCATCTTTCATCCGTTGGTCTCTTTCAAGATTCAAAGTGTCGGCGATGGTGTTTCGTAGTGTGGCAGGGGAAAATGATGCTCTCTGCAACTCTCCATCCCTCCGTGCGGGGTGGGGTCCCCAGTCTGCCTGTCCGTCTGCCGGGGAGTCTATCTGGAAACGCATTCCTGTGCCATCGCTCCTGGTTCCGGCCGCCCGGTGTCTCCTCTCGCCTCATCCTTCCTCCCGGGGACGCCCTCTTTTGGGGCGTAGGTACAATACCCATATGTGGATCAGTGCCGGGTTCCTCCGTAGTCAATCCAATCCAATCCTACGTAATGGCAATTTGGAAAGTTTAAACTTTTAAATTTTGCATATTATTATTCTTCAAATGTAGTTTTTTACAATCAAAGATTCATTTTTGCATAACCTTAAAATTTTCGTGGATAAAAACTTTAAAGTATGCACACTTTTGATTTTCTAAAAACTTGTATTAAACAATCGAAACCCTAAATTCAAAAGTATACCTGATATCAAGGAAATACTCTTTATAGATCTTCATTCAATCTCAAAGAACGTACAATGAGAATCTGAAAGAAACTGAACAAAAATTCCATCATTGCGATCATTTTAAATTATCATAAACGTAAGCAAACAAGATAACGAGGAAATAAAGTTTTGGAATTTCGCGCACACATACCCCACTCATTTAAACGTCGCGTCTGCACTTGGATCTTGGTTCTACAGGTTTAGAGGATCTATTTCTATGAAAACATTAAAAAGAATGTTTTTACTTTCTTTACTAGGTATAGTAAGTAGGGGAAGTATTGTATTTCACCCAAAGATTCGATACCGAGATTTCACCGGAAATACATGTTTTGAGACCCCCTGTATTCAAAAAAAGCATTTTTGGAAACATGTCCGTGGTGTGTGTGTGTGTGTGTGTGTGTGTGTGTGTGTGTGTATCTGAACAGCATAACTCAAAAACGAACAGTCGGAGAAACATCAAACTTGGTATTTAGGTCCAGTATCTTCCAGAGATGCGACACGAAAGTTTTCAAGAAAATCCCCCCACCCCAGATTACCCTTTACATGGAACATTTTTCGAAAATTTTAATTTTCTCAAAAATGGCTCTAACGATTTTGATTAGAATATCATATATTTAAGATATTTTCATGACAAATGAAATATATATATCTCGAATTTTCTGGGAATGTCTCCAAAAGTATTCTTCATTGTGAACGACTTTTGCATAACTGGTAAACCATAAGAGATAGACAAAATTTTACTACACAAAAAATGTAGATCGCGTTAAAATACACAATTTAGGTCATACACATTTTTTTATTGGGTGAACCATTTTCGAGATATTGCTTGTTATTCCCTTAAATTTTCCAATAGTTACACTTTTTCTCAAATTCGTTATTCATTTTTTTTGTCCTGGTAATACAAAGAGAATGGAATACTCCACATAGCAACCACCTCTTAAAATATTTGACTGACGCTTAAAGCCTACCAATTCTCCTTGCATCTACAAGAAAATTAGCAATAAGATTAACACCTCGATTAAATGAAGCATATGGAAAATAAACGTTTATAAAAATAGTTTGTACAAGAGTAGAGAAAGTCATGTGAGTGTAACACATCAGATTTTTTAGGAATGTTCTTTAAAGTTCAGTTTTAAAGACCTTATTGTTAGTGTTAAGGCAGTAATAAACCAGATCCTAAATGCACGCATAGCAATGCATTTCTACATGATTTGGTTATTTGCGGTAGTATTGTTAAACTATATTTTCAAATGCGTACATGGAGCGGTTCGTGTGTAGTTTCATGCATATAGACTGACAAAGCGATGATAATGGACGCTCCGTCAGACTAATTTATAAAGCTAAGAGTGTAAACAGAATATTTTAATGGCTAACAGAACTCTCTCAATTGGAAATTGACTTTCAGGTATTCAGTGACAATTATAATGAAACTCTATGGGATTTATCAGACCTTTTGTTGAATAATTACTGGAATTAATAATTATAAATAAAGCAAAATTTAAAAATCATTTTACAGGTTTCCAGGCAATAGACCAATGTTCATTATAGGTTATGAATTGAAACTTTTCAGACTTTAAAGGTGAGCGTGTTATGTCATTTTTGAGGTACAAATGTCTCGTATTTTGAAGATTTTTAATTTATAAAGTACACATCCATAAGATATACAGAATAAAAAATCTCGTGAATGCTAAACCTTTCCCTCTAGATGGCATATATTATTAATTTGTTTCTCCTTGCAACCTTTCCTGTTGGAAGGGTAGAATCGGACGTCTGAAAAATTCAATCCCTTAGCGGGAATTTGAACCACGGATCTCCCGGTTTCCGTTCGGTTGCTCTAACCACTGAGCTAGCATGGTAACATGCCGGTAGCACATTAAATTCCCCAACTGATTGGCATTTCTGCCGGTAAACCATAAAGAGATCTCAAATTGTGTTGAGATGACATATCCCAATGACGACTTTCAATGCCGTAAGTACTTCATTAGTTTAGCCTCATCAGGTCATTACTAGATGGCTCAAACAAGCCGTCCTTTGCAGTTTTATGTTTCCCGCACACATAGGTGCAAAAGAAATTACCGCATCACCGGATGTTCAAAGGGGCAGTGCGGGAACAGAGCGAAAGATCACTGAGGTGTGCTGGTGTTTACGTAGTAGTTTCGTACTGGTCAGTGTCGCGTGGTCGCCTTCTTGCAGTTTGAGCCAGGCCATTCAGACAAAAAGATAGCGTTAACTAATAAAGAACACACGGATATGGTTAGCATCTGTACGCAGATACACCAAAATGCAGCTGAGCTTTGAAGGCTGTGTTCTGAACATTTTCATACGTGGCACCCGTCTTCTGCGCATTTTTTTGTTTTTTTTTTTGTTTGACGTACGGCAATAATATTAAGAAATTAAGGATCATTCCAGGTATAACGTGGGCCTGAGAGGCCCTTGCATCAATTCGTCCACCAAGGCGGGCATGCTTTTGCACATGCTTATTTGAATAATGCAGAATAGAATACAATTCTAATGCACCTTTAACGGTACATAAATAAAAAATCTGATGTGTTACACTCACATGACTTTCTCTACTCTTCTACAAACTATTCTTACAAACGCTTATTCTCCATCTACTTCATGCTAATCGAGATAAACATTTGCAGACTTTATCTTATTGCTAATTTTCTTGTAGATGTAAGCGGAATATATATTTACAGGGGCAATATAGAAATACAGTAGCCTTTAAGCACATACATATCTCTTAATAGCTGGTTGCTAGGTGCAGCACCATTGTCTTTGCCACAGATTAATGCTCTTAAATATCCAAGACAAAAAAATGAAAAACGAATTCCCATTTGAGAAAATAAGTATTGAAAATTTAAGGTAATAACAAGCAATATCTCGAAAATGCTTCACTCAACCAAAAAAATGTATATGACATAAATTGTGTATTTTAACGCGATCTACATTTTTGTATAGTAAAATTTTGTCCATCTCTTATGGTTTACCAGTTATGTAAAAGTCGTTCACAATGAAGAATACTTTTGGAGACATTCCCAGAATATTCAGGATATAAATTTTATTTGTCATGAAAGTATCTTAAACATATGATATTTTAATCAAAATCGTTAGAGCCATTTTTGAGAAAATTAAAATTTTCGAAAAATGTTCCATGTGTAAGGTAGTCTGGGGTGGGGGAATTTTCTTGAAAACCTTCGTGTCGTATCTCTGGAAGATACTGAACCGAAATACCAAGTTTGGTGTTTATCCGACTGTTCGTTCCTGAGTTATGCTGTTCACAGACACACAAACACACACACAGACACACACACGGACAAGTTTCCAAAAATGCTTTTTTTGAATTCAGAGGGTATCAAAACATGCATTTCCGGTGAAATCTCGGTATCGAATTTTTGGGTGGAATACAATACTTCCCCTACTTACTATACGTAGTAGAGAAAGTAAAAATCTGATGTGTTACACTCACATGACTATCTCTACTCTTCTACAAACTATTTTTACATACGCTTATTCTCCATCTACTTCATGTTAATCGAGATAAACATTTGCAGACTCTATCTTAATGCTAAGTTTCTTGTAGATGTAAGGGCAATATAGAGATACAGTAGCCTTTAAGCATAGACATATCTCCTAATAACTGGTTGCTAGGTGCAGCACCATTGTCTTTGCCACAGATTAATGCTCTTTACATATCCAAGACAAAAAAATCTGATGTGTTACACTCACATGACTTTCTCTACTCTTGTACAAACTATTTTTACAAACGCTTATTCTCCATATGCTTCATGTTAATGGAGATATCGAGATGTCAATCTTATTGATAATTTTCTTGTAGATGCAAGGGGAATATGGTAGGTTTTAAGCGATAGTCAAATATTTTAACGCTGGTTGCTATGTGGCGCATTCCATTCTCTTTGCATGTCCAGGACATAAAAAAAATCTGATGTGTTACACTCACATGACTTTCTCTACTCTTGTACAATCTATTTTTGCAAACGCCTATTCTCCAAATGCTTCATGTTAATCGAGATATCGAGATGTCAATCTTATTGCTAATTTTCTTGTAGATGCGAGGGGAATATGGTAGCTTTTAAGCGATAGTCAAATATTTTAACGCTGGTTGCTATGCGGCGCATTCCATTCTCTTTGCATGTCTAGGACATAAAAAAATGAATAACGAATTTGAGAAAAAGTATAAGTATTGGAAAATTTAAGGAAATAACAAGCAATATCTCGAAAACGGTTCACTCAACAAAAGAAATGTATATGACATAAGTTGTGTATTTCAACGCGATCTACATTTTTTGTGTAGTAAAATTTTGTCTATCTCTTATGGTTTACCAGTTGTGCAAAAGTCGTTCACAATGAAGAATACTTTTGGAGACATTCCCAGAAAATTCGAGATATACATTTCATTTCTAATGACTTTATCTTAAACATATGATATTTTCATCAAAATCGTTAGAGCCATTTTTGAGAAAATTAAAATTTTTGAAAAATGTTCCATGTAAAGGGTAGTCTGGGGTGGGGGGATTTTCTTGAAAACCTTCGTGTCGCATCTCTGGAAGATACTGAACCTAAATACCAAGTTTGGTGTTTATCCGACTGTTCGTTTTTGAGATATGCTGTTCACAGACACACAGACACACACACAGACACACACACACACAGACACACACACACAGACACACACACGGACATGTTTCTAAAAATGCTTTTTTTGGATTCAGGAGGTCTCAAAACATGTATTTCCAGTGAAATCTCGGTATCGAATTTTTGGGTGGAATGCAATACTTCCCCTACTTACTGTACGTAGTAGAGAAAGTAAAAATGAATAACGAATTTGAGAAAAAGTATAAGTATTGGAAAATTTAAGGGAATAACAAGCAATATCTCGCAAACGGTTCACTCAACAAAAGAAATGTATATGACATAAATTGTGTATTTTGACGCGATCTACATTTTTCGTGTAGTAAAATTTTGTCTATCTCTTATGGTTTACCAGTTATGAAAAAGTCGTTCATAACGAAGAATACTTTTGGAGACATTCCCAGAAAATTCGAGATATACATTTTATTTGTCATGACAATTTCTTAAACATATGATATTTTAATCAAAATCGTTAGAGCCGTTTTTGAGAAAATTAAAATTTTCGAAAAATGTTCCATGTAAAGGGTAGTCTGGGGTGGGGGGATTTTCTTGAAAACCTTCGTGTCGCATCTCTGAAAGATACTGACACTAAATACCAAGTTTGGTGTTTATCCGACTCTTCGTTTTTGAGTTATGCTGTTCACAGACACACAGACAGACACACAGACAGACACACAGACACACAGACAGACACATAGACACACAGACACACAGACAGACACACACACTGACATGTTTCCAAAAATGCTTTTTTTGGATTCAGTGAGTCTCAAAACATGTATTTCCGGTGAAATCTCGGTATCGAATTTTTGGGTGGAATGCAATACTTCCCCTACTTACTATACGTAGTAGAGAAAGTAAAAATGAAAAACGATTTCCCATTTGAGAAAATAAATATTGAAAATTTAAGGGAATAACAAGCAATATCTCGAAAATGGTTCACTCAACCAAAAAAATGTATATGACATAAATTGTGTATTTTAACGCGATCTACATTTTTTGTGAAGTAAAATTTTGTGTATCTCTTATGGTTTACCAGTTATGCGAAAGTCGTTCACAATGAAGAATACTTTTGGAGAAATTCCCAGAAAATTGAAGATATACATTTTATTTGTCATGAAAATATCTTAAACATCTGATATTTTAATTAAAATCGTTAGAGCCATTTTTGAGAAAATTAAAATTTTCGAAAAATGTTCCATGTAAAGGGTAATCTGGGGTGGGAGGATTTTCTTGAAAACCTTCGTGTCGCATCTCTGGAAGATGCTGAACCTAAATACCAAGTTAGGTGTTTATCCGACTGTTCGTTTCTGAGTTTTGCTGTTCACACACACACACACACACACACACACACACGCAGACACAGATACGCACAGGACATGTTTTCAAAAATGCTTTTTTTGGATTCAGGGGGTCTCAAAATATGTATTTCCGGTGAAATCTCGGTATCGAATTTTTGGGTGGAATGCAATACTCCCCCTACTTACTATATGTAATAGAGAAAGTAATAAATTTGGTTTAATCTTGTTAAGTTTGTGGCACCAATCGGCTGTACTGATTGTAGATGCATTGTTATGGAACTAAATGACTTATCACGTGTGCTCAGGTTTGCGTCAAACGACAATCCTAAATTCTTGTTAATGAGCGAATTGCTTATTAAATAACCGATTACACCCCCTTACACACATTGATACTCTCACATTTAAACACCAGACTTTGGGCATACCGTGAAATGTATTTGTTTAAAGCCAGCTTTCTGGAGCCCAGCCGGGAATCGAACCCGGAACACCTCATTTAGCAGGATGTTTATCTACCGAAGGAGCTCTGGGAGAAGTAATAGCAGTTAAAGTGTTCGTTTTCAAGCATTGGTCTTTCATTTAGCGGTCTGTTCTCTGTCGGTATGGAGTTCCCTTTGCAGTTCTGCTTAGGCAAACCTTTTTGCATCCGTGTTATCCGGTATAAACTAACTACAACTAAGGATGGCTTGTGTGGGCCACCTGGTGTATATATATATAATTACTAAAGTATTTTACGCGCTTCTTCTTTATTATGATAAATATTTGCCATAAAAATTAATACTACAGTAATACGCATTTTGTGACTGTAAAAAATGCAATTTGGTAATTGAATGCTTGCTATGACATTAAATTATTTGTTGCATGTGGTCATGGGATTTACACTTCAAGGTGTGCTGCTTAAAATGTAGAACAATTTAAACTAACAATAGCGAGCATTTCGGAAATAGTTAATGGCACATAAAATGTATTTAACGCACTGAGCTCTATGTTTTACCCGTGGTAAGCTTTTATCTATCACTAAGGGTACGGTTACAGAACAGATGAAGAAAATGAAGAGGACTTTGCTGAAAATTCGAGACATGCATGTTACTTCTAAGGGGTGTAGCGGGGGCGTGTCGTTGGGCGACATTTGTAGCTGGAAATCGATGATTCTTGGGTCGTTGTTGCCTTTTGCAGTGTTCCTCTTCCTCGGCTATTGGTGCTCGTCGGTTCTTGAGTATTCCATTCCTAGCTATATTTAATTATTGAATCTCAGGTTCTAGTGCGTGAGGCAAGTTAAAAATACATTGCGAGTTTCCCTTAATCAATGAAGTTTATTTCACACTTTGAATAGTTATGGGCGGCTAGCTTTTCCCATTATTATAATAATAATCCCACCACTTTAAGTTAGTCAGGAGCCTAGCTATATTCACACGCACCCCACCCTTGTGCACCCACGTGCATCTGTAGCACCTCATGTAGACGTGACTTCTCGATGAGATATAATCAGAATAAGAGCGGGCTCTGAGGCTTTGTCTGCCCTTATATACGGGAGCCTAGTGACGCTCACCTCCGCGTTTAAAAATGTAACGACGTTTCCTATCGACCCTCAGGCCGCGTTACCCTGACGTGTATGAGAATGTGTGGGTTCAGATCCGTGCGCTTGGGCGCCATCATGTAGCGTTGTACTGCTCGGTGACAGGTTCAGTCTTTATGACTTCTTGGAATTCTTGCTAGCTTGCCCGTGTGTTACAATCAGCCCTGTACAAATGTTAGGCGTTGAATATGTTAACGTGTTAGTGAATTAAATTATTACTGTACAATTCTTATATGTATGATTCCGCTTTCATATGTATAATTCCTCTATACATGTATAATATATCCCCTTTCAGGGCATTTGAAAGTTAGATAAGAATTGTTAACAAAAATCCTTCCATACAAAGAGGATTAAGCACGGCCTATTTCCCAAAACCTTTCTTTTTTCTTTCCGGAGGTCTAAGAGCGTGTATTTTGAGCGAAATCTTGATACGAGCTTTAGAGAAACTAAAAGCTGTAACATTCTGTTAAAATATCAGCTTTAAAAGTAAGCTAAATGCATTCAAACATGCATGAATGATTCAATCGATGGTCTGTGATTTCTCACTAATGGCATAGGATGAATGCAGAGGCTCTTAGAGATATGAGAACGTGAAGGTAAGAACTTAAATGGAGCCGGTGATGCCTGAAGTTACCTGGCTTTGGGCTTTGTAGCATCAGAGGGAATTTCTCGAAATGGGATTGAAAAGGATTATTCATCCACTCTTATTAATGTGAGTGCTGGAGCTGTAACAACACAAAAGTGACCGTTGGAACGGTTTCAAGTGACCCCGAGGCTGGGGAGTAAGGAACAGTGGAACTGCATTAGGCGGGGACCCCATTTGATCGATGTGGTGACACTAGCAGACGTGTCTTAAGGTGCGGTGATTGTTGATGACAGGCCTCCGGGCTTCTCGGCTTCAACAACAAGCATTCTCTCTCATGTGTAACAGTCACACGAGCGCAGCCATCCTACGCAACATTCAATAAAACATTTTTGTTCTTATTTACCCCAACTGTAATAAGGAGGCATAGGAATTTCTAAGCCCTAAAGTCAGGTCGAAGGGAAATGAAGTTGGACTTTACCTAGTAACGTCGCAGCTTATAAATCACCAAGGAATGCCTTGCAAAGTCTGTCAGCGTTTGCAGACAGCACTCACCAGACCGTGTTTACCTGCCGTCAGTGACCTTTGGCCCATGTCATTTACGTTCTTTGTATTGATAATGGTGTGGTAGTAGATAGTAGATTAAGGGACAAGTTACTTTGAAATGCTCAAAAATCACATTTTTTGCTTTAGTCACTAATAAAATCTCTATTATTTCCAGTTTCAGAAAATATATAATTTGAGGCAGTATTTTATATCACAACACTGTGAATGCGAGAGTGATTATAGTGTAAATTAACATTATTGTATGATAATGATTTTAGATGTTTGTTAGCCATAAGCATTGTTAGGAAATAAGTTTACACGGCCTCACTGAAACTGGCAATAGGAGTGGGTAACAATGAAGCGAGGGGGTGAGTTGTTTATCAATTAGAAGAGACAAACATATGACGTCAGAGTAGCGTGCCTTTCTTTAGAAATGGAGGGAATATCTTTCCCTAGAGCATATGTGTTTGTAATTTTGATTGGCTTATAAAACAAACGCTAATGTTGGCACGATTTAGTAACCAATAGCAGCTCTATTATAATGTTTAGGCATATCGGGGTGAGGGAGTATAAATTCTTCAGCCATAGGCAATAAAAGTGTAAAAGCAAATTCTTTTATCAGTGTTATCTTTTAGTAACAACTCCTTTCCGTTTACACGCCCTGTTCAAGAGATATTTGCTCGACTGAGTAATAATAGCTAGCCGGAGGACAAAGAACCCAAAATTCAAAATAGTAAAACATCACAGGCGCCAGCAAATAAGATAAGACGGACAGATTACCGTGACAACTTTTGGGGAGTTAAGAGATTTTAGGACATTTAAATTCGATTTAAATGCTAGTTTTCATTCCTTTAAAGCTGTCATGCACCGCCCCTTTTTAGAACATTTTTGTATATTTCAACAACGAACGACTTTATTATGCCCAGCGAGCAGTTCAGCAATTAACAAAAGAGGCCAGAACCAAGATAAGGCAATCAGAAAATCTGAAGCAATCCAGGAATGAAGGTGTAGATGATTATGACCCTGGAATGTACTGAAGTTTGTCAGAATTTTAATCTTCAAACTTTAAATTCAGGTTTCTAAAAACATTTTTGGATACATATGTACCTTTTTCTCAGAAAGTATGAGAAGTAGAGAGCTGAAATTTTCAGTACATGTGCACAACACATAGCTAAACTTTCTGAACCACAATCATAATTTTATAATATATATTAGTGATATTAGGAGAGCAACAATATTGAAAAATTTCCACATGCTTACTTTTTTGACTTTTCAAATAATTTTTTTTAATTTCTAGTACACTAATATACATAACTAAATAATTGAGGTTCAGAAGATAGATGGTTTTATTAAGAACAAGCATGCAAAAGTGTTTTGAGAGTAGATTTTATTATTTTTCTACTGAATGAAATAATTTTACGAACTCAACTAAATAGGCTATCAATGCAAATAACCAAATACAGAATAATTCATAAACATTTCAGGAAAAACCATAGAGAACTTTAAGAGCATTGGTAGTTTAACACACTTAAGGTGTAATTTTCATGTGTTCAGACTATCTTGTGGCTTTAAAGTCCATTGTTTAATAAATCCTATACCAGTTGATAAGTATATGCATAGCAACGTTGAATTCCAAATGGACAATATCGTCGGGATTTCACATTAATCACCAGTCTAAGAATTAGTTTAGTCACGACCATCTTTCGCTGTAAATTTTTCGAAATGAAATTTCCCCACCTAATGCTGTCTTGTCCTCTGATTGTGAATCAGCCGTAGCCGGTAAACAAACTAAATTGAAGGAAAGGCCGTTTCACTAGCTTTTGTCTGCGCAAAATCTATATCCAACCAAACAGGCACTTTACTAGCACGAAAAATGCCACAATTTGTATTAATAGTGAATTTGTAAATAAAGCTATGTATTTATCGAAGTGAATAAACTAAGGCCTCAAAATGAAGAAAAATAAATTAAATTTTACGAGTGGAAAATCAAAACCATGAAAATGTTATTTTGTTGTATTGTTATTTGCCCCACTCTTTGGGAGCCAATTTCAAGAAGGTTTGTTGCTGCTACGTATGGAAAGTTAGTTTGAAGATGTATTATATTTCGAATGTTGGGGACCCGAACTTTAAGTAGTTGCAACCGCACTTATGGTACCCGGTAGCCTTCGTCCCAAAATTTAAAAATATTAACTTTGTAATTTGACTGTTTCTTTAAATATTATATATTTATGTTTGCCTCGCTGCGTCAGTATTTATATATTTTTTAGAGACATGAATGTCTTAGCAGCGAGCGGTGCGACTGAAGAATGGCTTACACTTTTAAGTCTTACTTCACTCCATTTATTAATGCTTGACACGATTTAAATAACACTTCAGTGATATAGAGAGCTGTGAGAATCTTTTGTTAATTACTTGCACTTTTTAACACGTAAACTATTTTCGTCTCACACGAATACGTATTAAATTTCTCGAGGACACATCGCGCGTTCTGTTAGGAACACTGTATACAACCAACACGTCCAGTTATGCGCGCTGTCTACAAGCCCCTGACTTGATTTCTACCGCCTAAATTTGTAAATTTCTGTATTTCAAGTCTCTGATTGGCTAATCCTAATCCAATAGAATACCTTTATTTAACTTAAGCTTTTTTTCTGGTTGTTGATTGAGCGGGCTGTTATATAATTTGACTGAATTCATTTAAGTGTTAAAAATACTGCCTCAACCAAGAATGGTGGATTTAAACTTGAGAAAATAAATTATCTTCCGCAAAAATACAGGAGTGTTTACATCAAGAAAGCAGCTGCTAATTACATAATCCAAAACTATGCAATAATTTAATATCAGGAAGTGCTATGAACAAAGATAAAGTGTCGGTATCCAAATGTGATATAATATTCGAAAGTTTAATACGTGAAAATATTTAATATAAAGTAACCTTTTGAAACAAAAGAAACAAGAGGAAAAAAAGATAAAATGTGGTGATAAGAGAATAAAACTTGGATATACAGGGTGGACCATTTAATTTGAGACTGTACAATACCTCCAAAACTAAGCGTTGTAGAAAGAAATGTATTGGGTGAAAGTTGCTTTACATTATGGGGGGAAGTAAATGCCATTAGTCGTGTTGTATTTGTAGGACGTTGTGATAGTCATTTTAGGGCCAATTTAAATTGACCCTAATTGTAAGTTCCCATTTAAAAAAATTAAATCTTAATCTAATTTTGTTTCAAACTTTATGCTTACAAACCGTTATGCAGTATTTTGCAAATACTGAATCACAACCAGGTTTATTGAAAAATACTACGAGAAAATATTGCAAGCATAAATAATGTTTCTAATTTACTAAGCTACAAAATTTGAATAGGATGAGTATTTAAGAAGTTGTAATAATTTGAAGTACTATTATTCATATATAGTACGTTACCATTAATAATATAGTTGCAATCGTATAACAACCATGTGAAACAGGCATATGTTCGTGTACAGTTAAACCTTCTACCCATGTTTTAATTGTTATTAACACACCAGAAAAAGCAATTGTATTACTAGTTTTCAAAACACAATATTACATTCAGGCTGCACAGAGAGGGACTGAGGGTAATGAATGGGGAGATATGGAGAGACTGGGAAGTGGGAAGGGATATAGAGAGGAGTGAGAAAAGTAAAGAAGTATATTGAAGGAGATAGGGAAATAAAAGAGAAGAATCTGCGCATTTAAGGTAGTAACGAGAGCAGAGTTGCGGATTCTATTAGTAGCAAATAAACTTAAAGGTTAGAAAAAAATATTGCGGTTAGAAGTTTAGTGAAGTAGTTTTGTTTGCCGCTTCATGAGCATTAGCTGATGGTCAGCATTAACGTTACGTCTTGACGTGGGAAGGAGGCGCTACATCTTGCTGGAACATTGTCTGACGAGAGATCCCAGTGGAGCTGAAGACGAAGATGTCACTGCCAAGTTGATATCACGAATTTAATTAACGTCAGGTTACCACTTGCTGCTGCTGGTTGTAATTTAATTGTTTCATCGTGCTGCCGGCTCAGACAGGTTGCAAACGTGCTAGAACAAACTTAGTTTTCTTGGCAACTGATCATTAAAAATCGGTATTGGATATAGTAACTTCAGTCTGACATTTCTTATCCTGGCTTTGCATGAAGGCATTTTAGAGGTCTTTCAAAAAGTAACGCAAGCCAACATTTAAAAACATAGTCCAAAATAAATCTATAGCGTCATTTTCTTGGTGGCTCAATTATTTTTCCAAAAGATAGGTGAATGTTTCGGGCACTAGCTGCACTTTAGACTCCATTCACACCTAAGTAACTTGCAGTAATTAACCGATCACAGCTATATTTCCAACCTCAATGATTGACGCGATATATCCTTATTGCTGTCAACAGTAAAATCACAAGTAAAAGTACAAGCGAGTGTTTCTTGTCGCGATTATTTCATGACTAGAAACACGAATTTAAAGGCAAAATTAAAGATATCAAAGATAACTACCTAGCTATAGTGAAATTCGGCCTGATAATTTAACACGATTACGATGGCTCAGTCGGTAGAGCAACTGCCTGCTGTGCTAGGGGTCACGGGTTCGTTTCCCGGCATCGGTTGGAAATTTTTCTCTAGCCAAAATTAATCCCTGTCCTCCCCAGAGTCTGGAAGTATGAATGAGAGTGTGAATGTGTGTGTATGATCTAATAATTAAAAACCAAAGTGCAAGAAACCCAATGACAAGAGTACACGAGTTAACACCAATATGTGCCGATAAGACCAATGCAGTTAAAGGCGGGGTATAAATGGAACTTTAAAAAAATCTGATGTGCTACTACACTCACATGACTTTCTCTACTCTTGTACAAACTATTTTTACAAACGCTTATTCTCCATCTACTTCATGTTAATCGAGATAAACATTTGCAGACTCTTATTGCTAATTTTCTTGTAGATGTAAGGGGAATATATATTTACAAGGGCAATATAGAAAAACAGTAGCCTTTAAGCACATACATCTCTTATTAGCTGGTTGCTAGGTGCAGCACCATTCCCTTTGCACAGATTAATGGGAATAACGAATTCCCATTTTAGAAAATAAGTATTGAAAATTTTAAGGGAATAACAAGCAATATCTCGAAAATGCTTCACTGAACAACAAAAATGTATATGACATAAATTGTGTATTTTAACGCGATCTATATTTTTTGTGTAGTACAATTTTGTCTATCTCTTATGGTTTACCAGTTATGCAAAAGTCGTTCACAATGAACACTTTTGGAGACATTCCCAGAACATTCGAGATATACATTTCATTTCTCATGACAATATCTTAAACATATGATATTTTAATCAAAATCGTTTGAGCCATTTTTGAGAAAATTAAAATTTTCGAAAAACGTTCCATGTAAAGGGTAGTCTGGGGTGGGAGGTTTTCTTGAAAACCTTCGTGTCGCATCTCTGGAAAATACTGAATCTAAATACCAAGTTTGGTGTTTATCCGACTGTTCGTTTCTGAGTTATGCTGTTCACAGACACACACACACACACTCACACACACACACACACACACACACACAGACACACACGTTTCCAAAAATGCTTTTTTTGGATTCAGGGGGTCTCAAAACATGTATTTCCGGTGAAATCTCGGTATCGAATTTTTGGGTGGAATACAATACTTCTCCTCCTTACTGTACGTAGTGGAGAAAGTAAAAACGGGATATCTATGAATATTCAATTGAAACAAGCCATTTAAACTTGACTTTAGGTTCTTGAGAAAATCAGTAAGCTCGACGATCATAACACTATAAATTCCCAATAGCAAGTTTTATTTCTCTGCACTCTGTACTTTCACTAGCACTGATATTTACACTGCATATAATCGTTTAATAATTTTAATAATTATGTAAGCTGATTCCTAACCATTGTTTTTTTACTTTCTCTACTACGTATAGTAAGTAGGGGAAGTATTGTATTCCACCCAAAAATTCAATACCGAGATTTCACCAGAAATATATGTTTTGAGACCACCTGAATCCAAAAAAAGCATTTTTGGAAACGTGTGTGTCTGTGTGTCTGTCTGTCTGTGTGTGTGTGTTTCTGTCTGTCTGTGAACAGCATAACTCAGAAACGAACAGTCGGATAAACACCAAACTTGGTATGTAGGTTCAGTATCTTCCAGAGATGCGACACGAAGGTTTTCAAGAAAATCCCCCAACCCAGACTACCCTTTACATGGAACATTTTTCAAAATTTTAATTTTCTCATAAATGGCTCTAACGATTTTGATGAAAATATCTTACGTTTAAGATAATGTCATGAGAAATGAAATGTATATCCCGAATTTTCTGGGAATGTCTCCAAAAGTATTCATTGTGAACGACTTTTGCATAACTGGAAACCATAAGAGAGAGACAAAATTTTACTACACAAAAAATGTAGATCGCGTTAAAATACACAGTTTATGTCATATACATTTCTTTTGTTGAGTGAACCGTTTTCGAGATATTGTTTGTTAATTCCTTAAATTTTTCAATACTTATACTTTTTCTCAAATTCGTTATTCATTTTTTTTATGTCCTGGACATGCAAAGAGAATGGAATGCGCCACATAGCAACCAGCGTTAAAATATTTGACTATCGCTTAAAATCTACCATATTCCCCTTGCATCTACAAGAAAATTAGCAATAAGATTAACATCTCCATTAACATGAAGCATATGGAGAATAAGAGTTTGTATAAATAGTTATAACAAGAGTAGAGAAAGTCATGTGAGAGTAACACATCTTTTTTCTATGTATTCCTTTTCGTCGCTTTTAACTACGCGGTAGAGAGAACTACGGATATAGGGAAACCTCGTGGCTCATTGTATGACGGACAGTTAGCCTTCTAGGTCTCATCCATAGAGGCATGCATAGAGCAACTACACCTCTGCTTTGTAACGGTCAGATGTCAGCTTCGACACGTGTCCACAGAGGCAAGATAAACCTGAGGTCCTATTTTTTTGTTACCTGGACTCCTGACACAAAGAAGGTGCTATTTTTTAATAACAATGTAACTATTAGGTCATATCGCGACACTGTTTATATGTTCTTGTCTGGCCGTGATAATCATGGAAATCTGCTCTGGCGCTTTTGGAACAGTCTGTGTGGCGTCGAATAGGTGCTCTTAGTTGTATAATTCTTCTTCTTTAATGGGTCTTACACCCCCAAGGACTTACAAGCCTGTCGAGGAGCAAGCAAACATTGGATCATAGCATATCCAGGATGGGTGATCAGCTCAATGTTTGAGGTATGGCGGTGAAGAAAGAAATGAGATTTAGTGATGAAAGCAATTGGAGGAAATTTGCAGATCAAATTGTCTAACCCAACATTTGCCTAGCAACCGAAGAAAACCGCGAAAAAAAAATCGGTCGGCCCCAGTGGTTAACCCGGGATCTCCCGAATGCGGGCTACAGACGTTCCCGCATGAGCCCGCTCGGTTAGTAGCTTAATTCATGTCTTAAATATAACTTGTTGATTTAGTACCTTGTTTGCGCAGAAGCCACCCTTTAATCTGTAAATGTAGCTTTAGCTTGTGGTGTTGAAATATTCAATCCGGTATTTACCTGGCCACTACGGAAACACGAAAAAAACCACATTGATATTGACCGCTATTTAGGATTTGAATTCGTGGGGGAAGAACACACTTGTGATGGGTAACGGCTCGTGAGTATAAATTTTGGATGTTCACAAAATTGTAGTTGGGTAGCTCTGAAAATGTGAAATAGTATCTTCTGCATAATATTGTGACTATGAATAGACTAACTGCAGCCGCCTCCAACAACAACAGTAGTAGTAATAATGGATAAATTTCCTGATGAAAGAAAGAGTTGTTTTTGTAGACGTTTGTTGCTGTGTACATAATTAAGTAAACCGTTTTAATGCAAGAACGAAGTAATGTTGAGAATATGGGTGGTCTGCAATAAATGGGAGAAGTTTCCTCGCTCGTGCAGGTACTGTATTATTCTAATATTCTAATATTCTAATACAGGCAGTCTGCCGCAGTGTGCTACCATCTAGTGGCATTAACGTAAAACAGTAGTGATAGTACGGAAAGGGAGAATTCGCCTTCAAATGTGCACGATCCGTATGTATTTGATCCATAAGGTTATTACGTTACACCAGACGCGCATGCGCAAAAGCTCCTTAAAACGTGCTCGAGTCAAGATGTGCTACCGACCCTGTTACCACATTTCATCGAGTTTAGAGGAGTAGCGCGGTAGATTTAAACGCCATAGATTTTAAATTGCGACCTGTACATTACGTTTAATAGCATTCAAACACAACATATTCACATGGCTTTCTCTACCCACTATCGTTTATTAGTGAGTATGCAAACTATTTTTCTAAAGCTTACTTTCATATCTATTACGTTTCAATCCAAATAAACTTTTGCAGAAACAGCTACGTTACACATTCGGTTATAGATACAAACGAACAACGCAACTGAATATTGAAAAGAATTTAAAGAATGGCCATGAAATGAACATTTCGAACCATTAATAACTGATATCCCAGAAATGGCTAATGCCACAAAAAAACTTATTTCAAAAGAATTCTGTGTTTTAAACATATCTACATTTCTTGTGTAGTACGTTTTCGTCTATCGCTTAACGTTTATCAGTTATACAGAATTCCTTCTGAATGAAGAGGACTTCAAAGGCTATTTCCAGAAAATTCAAGATATTACATTTTATTTGTTATGTAACTATTTTAAACAAAATATTTGTTTAAATATTTTTAATATACGATATTTTAATCAAAATTTTTACTTTCTGTACTACGTATAGGACGTAGGGGAAGTAATGTATTCCACCGAAAAATTCGATACCGAGATTTCACCGGAAATACATGTTTTGAGACCCCCTAAATCCAAAAAAAAGCATTTTTGGAAACATGTCCGTGTGTGTGTCTGTGAACAGCATAACTCAGAAACGAACAGTCGGATAAACACCAAACCTGGTATTTAGGTTCGGTACCTTCCAGAGATGCGACACAAAGGTTTTCAACAAAATCCCCCACCCCAGATTACCCTTTACATGGAACATTTTTTGAAAATTTTAATTTTCTGAAAACGGCTCTAACAATTTTGATTAAAATATCATATGTTTAAGATATTTTCGTGAAAAATGTAATGTATATCTCCAATTTTCTGGGAATGTCTCCAAAAGTAATCTTTATTGTGAACGACTTTTGCATAACTGCTAAACCATAAGAGATAGACAAAATTTTACTACACAAAAAATGTACATCGCGTTAAAATACACAATTTATATCCTATACATTTTTTTTTTTGAGTGAACCATTTTCTAGATATTGCTTGTTATCCCCTTAAATTTTTCAATACTTTTTCTCAAATGGGAATTCGTTATTCATTTTTTTTATGTCCTGGATATACAAAGAGAATGGAATACTGCACATAGCAATCAGCTCTTAAAATATTTGACTATCGCTTAAAGCCTAGCAATTCCCCTTCCATCTACAAGAAAATTAGCAATAAGATTAACATCTCGATTAACATGAAGCATCCCTCAGGGGCTCACCTTATGTGAGTACGGGTTTTTGGCGCACCCGGGGGTTCCCGAGCCAATCATCGTCATATTCATCCCCTCACCCCCATCTGGACTAGCCACGTTGTTTCTTTACTTTACTCTTCCTCTTCTAGAATTATTCCTTATACTAGGTTTAGGCATCTTAGGTTTATTTACTCCTGTCTCACCAACAGGGATCTTTTCTATTTCCGTGGTTGCTGTCCCACGGTTTCAGCGCAGCTTTCAACTTGTGTGCTCTCCGGAGGTCTCAAGCGTGAAGGTTGAGTGAACCCTCCTCACTACCCCTTTCCTGCGACACTAGGTGCGGAGCCGTTCCATTGTCACGTACACCCACGTAGCCCCATAGGGGCCGGGTGCCCCTCGGACAGTTCGGCGACCGCGAGTGGCTGGGTTGTCCGGGGGGGCTCGACGTGTTACCGCTGTCTGGGGCCCGATGTAATCTACCACAAGTCCCCTGAATCCACGTTGACTCTGTTGAGGCAGCGTGGCCTAAAGTGGGGGGCCACTGGCGGTTATTCCAGTGGTAGGGGCGTAAAGTCGGGCCTGCCTATGGTGAACGTGTCGTAAACCGGTAAGTAGTGACGGTCGGAGGGTAACTTTTCTGAGGTATTCTCTGAGATCAGGCCTGGAGCGGGTGCTCCAGGCCGGCACAGACCGGAAGATTCTGGTGTCTTTTCTTCTACATCCCCCGGATGGCAGGCTGACGCCGACGGTTCCGGAAGGGGGACCTTTCCATTATGGCTCCTCTGCGCTCCACTATTTCAACACCTCGTTTTTTCGTTATGCGGCTAAAGAGCGACAGCAACGATATGAAGCACCTCAGCCCCTTTTACATTCAGCGGGAGGTTGATAGAATCTGTGGTCCTGTGAAGAATGCTACACGGTGTAGGGATGGAAGCTTACTGATTGAAATTGCACAAGACGCCCAGGCCGCTAAACTGCTAAAGGCCAGTCTACTAGGTTCCTACCCAGTGACTGTGGACAAACACAAAACCCTTAACAGCTGTCGTGGTGTGGTTACGACTTCATGTTTAGACGGACTTTCTAATGAAGACATCGTCAACTGTCTCTCCGACCAAGGTGTTATTGCGGCATACAGGCTGATCGGGAGGAGGGACAATCAACCGTTTCCGCTGCGCACGGTCTTTCTTACATTTGAAAGAACCGTGCTACCGCAGTTCATCTTGTGCGGCTATGAGCGCGCAGCTATTCGTCCCTATGTACCTAACCCCATGCGTTGTTATCGCTGCCAGAAATTCGGTCATACACAACAACGTTGCACTGGCTCACCAGTTTGTCCTCGTTGTGGAAGCGACAGTCACGATGATTCCATGTGTGCTACGGACCCCGCCTGTGTAAACTGTGGGGGTGCACACCCGTCGAACTCTAGGGAATGCCCACGCTTTGTGGAGGAAAAGACCATACAGGAGATTCGAGTGAAGGAACACCTGACCTTTCCAGAAGCGAGGAAGCGCTATCACGAACTACACCCTACATCCACCATGAGGTATTCAGCTGCTGTCCGCCTCGGTGTCCGGAAACAGGATGCCGTTGTGCAGACCTGTCCCGGCTCGCCCTCGCAGGTTTCCATTGGGGTCCAAACTGATAAACCTTCGGATCTGGTACTTCCCTCGCCGGTTCCTGTTCGCACAAAAGATGCTTCCGCCCCATCAGCTTCGACCGCAGGTTCCACCTCTCTTGACCACACCAGTCGCAAATCACCTGTTCGTCGTCCCACGGGTCGCTCCCGTTCTCGCTCCAGGACTCGCACCACCTGCTCAGATTCAGTTAGCAGCGATGGTGGCACGGAGGGATTCGAGAGGCCTGCGCATTCTCGGCCGGGGCGCAGTCCTACCCGGAAGAAAAAGGTGAAACTAAACCGATCCACTGCGGCTATTCAATAGCCTTACCCGCACGCACTTCTTGCCTATCTTGATATTTATGGCTCTTAATCACATCCTTCAGTGGAATATCCGTGGTCTCCGTGCACACCGAGCGGAGTTGGACATGCTACTGCACACTCACTACCCCCTAGTCGTCTGTCTACAGGAGACAAAACTTCGACCTCAGGATACCTTTGCCATTCGTAGGTATACTCCGGAGCGCTTCGATCTTGCTCCAGCGGATGGTTCTCCTGCACACGGTGGTGTTACCGTACTTGTTCGCGATGATGTGTTTTATAATCGGGTTCCGCTTGCCACACCTCTGCAAGCTGTTGGGATCCTCCTTTCTCTTCCTGGTTTTAACTTCTGTATCTGTAGCCTCTATGTTCCTCCTTCTTCTCCTCTTGCACAGGATGACCTAGACCGCCTGATTTTACAGCTCCCTGCCCCTTATTTACTCTTGGGGGATTTCAATGCACACCACCCTCTTTGGGGTTCTCCTAGGGCGTGCGCGAGGGGCGAACTTTTGGCTGCTCTTCTTGATCAGCACTGCCTTTCTGTTCTGAATACCGGCGAACCCACTTTTCTCTCCGATTCAACCGGCACATTTTCCCATCTGGACTTGTGTCTTTGCTCTGCGCAGCTTGCTCATCGTGTGGAATGGTATGTCATAGCTGATACACATTCTAGCGATCACTTCCCGTGCGTAATTACTCTCCTGTCTTCTTCTGTCGATTCACCTGTCCTTCCTAAATGGCAGTTCCGCAAAGCTGACTGGACCCTTTTTTCCCGTCTAGCGCGGTTTTCTCACTGCGCTTTTTCCTCTGTGGATCTCATGGTGGAACACCTGCGTACTGTCATTTTCGCCGCTGCCGAACGTTCCATTCCCCGCACGTCTTCACATCCCAGGCGTTTACCGGTCCCTTGGTGGAACGCGGAATGTCGGGACGCCGTTCGTGCACGACGCGGTGCTCTTAGGGTATTTCGGCGGCACCCTACTCTTGCTAATCTGGTCCGTTATAAGGAATTACGCGCTAAGGCTCGCAGAGTAATTCGCATCAGCAAGAAAGCCTCCTGGGAGCGCTATGTAGCCGGTTTCAATAGCTCTACACCTACATCGGTTGTCTGGGACAAACTTAGGCGTGTGGCCGGCAAGACCCGTTCTTCTTCTATTCCCGGTCTTCGGGTAGGCTCTAGTACTATTTGCGAACCACCTGCTATTGCCGACACCCTCGGCAAGAACTTTGAACGCATTTCCAGCTCTGCCCGTTATGACCCGGGTTTTCTTCCACACAAGGCCGCTGTGGAGGCCCATGCACTCTCTTTTCACTCCAGCAACCAGGAGGTATATAATCGCCCATTTACCTTCCGCGAGCTAGAGCATGCCCTAGCATCTTCTAAGCCTACCGCACCTGGGCCTGATTCTATTCACGTGGTGTTTCTTCAACATCTCTCCTCTGCTGGACTGCGCTTTCTCCTTCAGATTTACAACCGCATCTGGGAAACTAGTACTCTTCCTACAGGTTGGCGAGCAGCCACCATCGTTCCAGTTTTGAAACCCGGAAAGGATCGCCACCTACCATCTAGCTATCGCCCGATTTCCTTAACCAGTTGCATTTGCAAGGTTATGGAACGCATGATCAACGGGCGTTTGGTCTGGTGCCTTGAGTCTCGGAACCTTATAGCGAATGTACAATGTGGTTTTCGCCGACACCGTTCTCCTGTGGATCATCTTGTCCATCTTTCGACCTCCATTCTGGACGGCTTCCTGAGAGGGTGCCAGACTGTGGCAGTATTTTTTGACTTGGAGAAGGCTTACGACACATGTTGGAGGACTGGCATTCTTCGTACACTCCATCTGTGGGGTTTCCGTGGTCGTCTCCCTGCCTTTATTTGTGAGTTTATGAGGGACCGGATATTTCGTGTGCGCGTGGGATCGATTTTATCTTCACTTTTTATCCAAGAGAACGGAGTACCTCAAGGCTCGGTACTCAGCGTCACACTGTTTGCTATAGCGATTAACCCCATTGCTAACTGTGTTCCAGCTCGAATTTCCTCATCGCTTTTTGTTGACGATTTCGCCATCTTCGCAACTTCTCGTCGCACCTGTCTTTTGGAACGCCGACTGCAGCAATGTCTTAACTCCCTTCACTCCTGGAGCGTTGCAAACGGGTTTCAATTTTCTCCGGAGAAGACAGTCTGCATTAACTTCTGGCGCCGTAAAGAGTTCCCTCCACCTTGTCTCCGACTCGGCGCGGCACTCCTCCCATTTTCGGACGAAACGAAATTCCTCGCGTTAATCTTGGATAGGAAGTTGTGTTGGTCGTCGCATATCAGCTATTTGAAAGCAAGGTGTGAACGTTCTCTTTGTATTTTACGTGTTTTAAGTGGCACATCCTGGGGTGCAGATCGCACGGTCCTTTTGCGACTTTATCGATCATTGGTTCGCTCTAAGCTTGACTATGGGTGCATTGTGTATTCTGCTGCGCGACCTTCCATCCTGAGTCGCTTGAATCCAGTCCACCACCAGGGCCTTCGTCTCTCAACTGGTGCTTTTCGTACTAGCCCTGTTTTGAGTCTTTGTGCAGAAGCTGCAGAACCTCCGCTCTCTTATCGTCGTGACGTTCTTCTTTGCAGCTATGCTTGCCGGTTGTCCTGTATGCCTCAACACCCCACTTATTCGTCTTTCTTTGAGGACTCGCTGGATTGTCATTATGCGTCTCGACCCCTGGCCTTGCTCCCGCCAGGGGTACGTTTCCGCCGGATACTTCGGAATTTAAATATCACATTGCCCACTATGCTTCCACGACGTCACACACAGTTCCCCCCTTGGCTGCATTCTGGAGTATCTTGCTACCTTGATTTGACGTCCATGTCTAAGTCCACGACCCCCGCTCCGGTCATCCGTTCGGCTTTTGCCGAAGTTCAGTCTCACTTTGGCAGCCATTGTTTTATTTATACCGACGGCTCAAAGGATGACCGTGGAGTTGGATGTGCCTTTTTATTTGGTGTAGAACGTTTTATGTTTCGTCTCTCTGACCAGTGCTCGATTTTTACTGCTGAACTTATTGCTCTGGAACAAGCTCTGTCTTTTATCCGTCGACGTGGTCTGCAGAATTGTGTTATATGCACGGATTCTTTAAGCGCCCTTTCTAGCCTTCGTGCGCTGTACGTACGCCATCCTATCGTGCAGCGTCTCCAGGATTGTTCCCACCGGCTTACCTCTGATGGAGTCAGCCTATTCTTTGTCTGGGTTCCTGGACACGTTGGCATTCCTGGTAATGAAGGTGCAGATGCTGCTGCCAAGAGCGCTATTTTCTCTCGTTCTTTTTTTAGCTCCTCTGTTCCTGCGGACGATTTTAGTCACTATTTAAAGAAGTCTATTCTCTCTCTATGGTTTTCTGCCTGGTCCTCTGTCCAGGCTAGCAAATTGCGGGAGATAAAGCCTTTACCCTCGGCCTGGGCTACTTCTTCCCGATCCTCCCGTCGGGAGGAGGTTATTTTATGTAGACTTCGAATCGGGCACTGTCGTTTTAGCCACTGTCACTTGTTGCGCCGTGAGCCCGCTCCCGTTTGTAATCGTTGCGGTGCGCCGTTGACGGTGCGGCATGTTTTGGAGCAGTGTCAGTATTTCGCTACTCTTCGTACTGCTCTGCAGATGGACGTAGCATTGCCTGACATTTTAGCGGACAACATGTTGGCTGTGGAACGTGTTTTAACTTTCATTCGGCGCAGCAGCTTCCAGGACAGCGTTTGACCACTCTGCGTTCGTTCTTTCTGGTTTTTAGTGTTATAGACCCATTTTTTTTAGCTGCCTTGTTTTAAGCCTCTCGTTCTACAGTCCCTGACACTGACTCTTTTATTCTTTTTCGTGGACTTTTAACCTGACATTTTATAGCTTTTATGTCTTTCCTTCTCGGCCCTATTGTCTGTTTGGCTTTTTAACTGCTCCCTAACCTGTATTTTATCTGTGGCGGGCGCTAATGACCTTTCTGGTTTTGCGCCCTTTATCCTCCCACTTCTCTCTCTCTCTCTCTCACATGAAGCATATGTATAATAAGCGTTTGTAAAAATAGATTTTACAGCAGTAGAGAAAGTCATGTGAGTGTAACACATCAGAATTTTTTCTTGTAGCTTTCTTGGTATTTTGCTATTTGTACCATGAATATTTGAAAAGAGCGAGGTTTTATACATAACTTCCATAGGCGGCAGCACTCTCGTATCGTAGATTGGTACTAATGCTCTTTTCTTAAGACCCTACTTGCATTTCGCATACCACAAAATGGAGGTGACGTAAGAGGAGCAGCTGGATTATAAGCGATGATGAGTCATGGCTGCATCATTATGGCCCTGAAGGAAAACAAGTGTGAAAATCGCCAGGTTCTCCAACACCAAAAAATCTGATGTGTTACACTCTCCGCTCTTGTACAAACTATTTTTACAAACGCTTATTCTCCATCTACTTCACGTTAATCCAGACAAACATTTGCTGAAAGTCTCTTATTGCTAATTTTCTTGAAAGTTTAAGGAGAATATGGTAGGCTTTAAGCGATAGTTATATCCTTTAAGAGCTGGTTGCTATGTCGAGAATTCCATTCTCTTTGCATGTCAGGATATAAAAGAGGCGAATAACGAATTCTCACTTTAGAAGAAGTGCAAGTATTGGAAAATAAAAACAAATAACAAGAATATCTCGGAAATGGTTCACTACACAAAAAATGTATATGACATAAATTGTGTGTTTTAACGAGATGTACATTTTTGTGTAGAACATTTTTTTCTATTTCTTACGGTTTACCAGTTATGCAAAAGTCATTAAGAAGGAAGAGGAACTTTTGGGAACATTCCCTTAAATTCATGAAAATCTCTTAAATATATCATATTTAATCATAATCGTTAGATCCATTTTTAAGAAAATCAAAATTTTCGAAACATGTTGCATCTGAAGGGTAGTCTGGTGTGAGGGGATTTTTTGAAAATCTTGTGTTGCGTTTTGAAAGATACTGTGCCAAGTTTGGTATTTATCAGATTTTTCGTTTTTAAGTTAAGCTGTTTACAGACCCGGACCTTTACCTAAAAATGCTTTTTTTTGGATTCAGGGGGCCTCAAAACATGTATTTCTGGCAAAATCTCGATATCGAATTTTTGGGTGGAGTGCAATATTTCTCCTACTTACTATACGTAGTAGAGAAAGTACAAAGGCGAAAGTTGTTCTATCTGCAGGAAAGGTGATGGTGATCACGTTTTTTGTCACTAATGAAATACTTTACCAGCATGCAGTTCCCCTCACACTGCTGTTACAGCAGCATACTACACGTCAGTATTGGCTACACTGAGGAAGCACATTGCAAGGAAACGACCAGAACTTCATCGGACTGGGTGGCGACTTCATCGTCAACGCACGTCCTCACTCGCAAATCAAGTTATGCAGTTTTTGGCTAAATAGAACATTACCCGTGTACCGCATCCGCCTTATAGCTCCGATCTTGCACCTGTGATTTTTTTTCCATCATTAAATGCAAAGCTCCGGGGCATTTGATTTGAGAACTCAAGCAGTGCTCAAGAAAAGTGAAGCAATTCTCAAGGACTTCACAAAGAATGGCCTGCACCATGTGTTCGAGGACCGTAAGAGACACTATAAAAAGTGAATTGAAGTAGGAGGGGATTACTTTGAAGGAAGATCGTGTAAACATTGAGGTGGAGTAAAAAAAGTCACAATCTTGGTTGATCAGCCCCGTATGATTAATATAGGATGAATGGAAGAAGAATGGTGTAATTATATAATAAATACATGTGAAAGTTGGTTTCTGTTAACGTGAAGGTGGTCTTTAAGTGTTTAAGTTACATGTTTAAATTTTAAGTCTACCACTTAGTCAAAACAGAGATCACCTGTGCATGTTTTGTTGTTTGTTTATTCTTGTATACCATATGTATGTTCGAGTATAAGGTATCTCGCTATTACACGAGCAATCGAATGCTGTTAGTTTTTGGCCTTTATCGCCACATACATAAAAAAGGTAGCATTGGGCAATAAATGGTTAAGGCATATATCAGACGGAGCGTTACTGATCCAAGAATAATGAGTCAGTTTGCTGTATTAATTTGTGAAAACCGAAGGGAGCCATATGTTTGGTATTACAGTGCCAGAAAATGCGCTTATGGTGCAATATATTGCGTTTGGTAATTGAATGCCCGGCGCTCGTGATTTAAATCAGCATCATCGGAGGATTTCGCATGGCGCCAGAGAACACTCCATTAATGCTCGGAGGGATTTCAAGTTCTCTGCGGGCCCACATTCACTCTATCTCTGTCCTTCTGCAAAATCGATCCTTTGATTGCACAGTAGGCCACACGTAAAGGAAGGCAACTTCGAGCATTCTGGTTTCATCCGCTATTTTACTGTAGAAATTGTAGACGAAATGAACGACCTCGTTTTTAAACTTACATCATTTTCTTGACGTGCACACTGAAAAAAAATTTCTGATGTGTTACACTCACATGACTTTCTCTACTCTTGTACAAACTATTTTTACAAACGCTTATTCTCCACATGCTTCATGTTAATCGAGATGTTAATCTTATTGCTATTTTTCTTGTAGATGCAAGAAGAATATGGTAGGTTTTAAGAGATAGTCAAATATTTTAAGAGGTGGTTGCTATGTGGAGTATTCCATTCTGTTTGCATTACCAGGACAAAAAAGATGAATAACGAATTTGAGAAAGAGTATTATTGGAAAATTTAAGGGAATAACAAGCAATATCTCGAAAATGGTTCACCCAATCAAAAAAATGTATGTGACATAAATTGTGTATTTTACCGCGATCTACATTTGTTGTGTAGTAAAATTTTGTCTATCTCTTATGGTTTACCAGTTATGCAAAAGTCGTTCCGAATGACGAACACTTTTGGAGACATTCCCAGAAAATTCGAGATATACATTTCATTTGTCATGAAAATATCTTAAACATGTGATGTTTTAATCAAAGCGTTAGAGCCATTTTTGAGAAAACTAAAATTTTCGAAAAATGTTCCATATAAAGGGTAATCTGGGGTGGAGGGATTTTATTGTAAACCTTCGTGTCGCGTCTCTGGAAGATACTGAACCTAAATACCAAGTTTGGTGTTTATCCGACTGTTCGTTTCTGAGTTATGCTGTTCACAGACACACAGACAAACACACCCACAGACACACACACAAGAACATGTTTCCAAATTGGTTTTTTTGGATTCAGGGGGTCTCAAAACATGTATTTCCGGTGAAATTTCGGTATCGAATTTTTGGGTGGAATACAATACTTCCCCTACTTACTATACGTAGTGTTACACCCAAATGACTCTCTACTCCTCTTCTACTAACTTATCTTAGTCTTGTATCTGGTGCATGTTCAGATAAACATTTCAAGAAATACTTTTATTACACATTTCATTGCAGGTACAAGGGGAATACAGTACGCCTAATTTTGTTTTCTCTTTTAGTTTTATTTATGGACGCTGTTTAACTGCTGTGGTCCTTAGCATCCCATTCTATGTTGGGTGTGAAAGACTGAAAATTTTGCTCAGAGGCCTCTTTATCAGGCTTCAGGTTCTTTTACGTGCCGTAAATCTAGACACGGGACCACCGGCTTTACTTCCCTTCCGAAGGAAGCCATGCTAAGGATTTTTACGCCCCTATTTACTATACGTAGTAGAGAAAGTAAAAAAATACACGATAAATCAACAAACTTTATTGTTATATTCTGCAATTTTGGATGCTAGTTTCATACGTGAATTTAAAGTAAAAATGAGCGAAGAAGGTGATTTTCATGGTTCATCAGGAAGAATTTTAAAAGCAGTCCAAGACACAACTATTAACATACTTGCAGAGAAGTCAAGGAAAGTTTATTTATGTAGTTATACAAAATACAAGGACTGGTTTATGGGTAATGAAGCAGACGTAAATGAAGAGTATAAAAGCTTCAAGTCTTTGGAGATGGTGATATCAACTTTTTGGTTAATAATAACATTGATATCAATAAGTTTGGAAAATTAAAGGCACTTTTAAATAGACAATCTGTAGGTTGAAAAACAATACTTCTGATTAGTAGAGAAAATGTGCCTCCAATAAATATTACAAATTGTAATTGTTGTAATATTACAATAACCATCAATTAGGGGAGAAAGATTTTGTTTTAATGCATATTATTATCAACGAAAATTAGATATATGTGGATGATCATCTTTAAAGTGTATTTTACGTTTTGTTGAACCTATATTTTATGTTTTGATAGAGTGTTATGTGTTTTGTTAGAATATAAAGTATAGGTTTTGTTGCCTAGGAACTTACGAACTAAAGCATCAGTGATTATTATATGTAGTAGACAACAGAGCTTTAAAGCATTAACAGGCAGTATTTTTAACACTTAAATGAGTTCAGTCAAATTATGTAATATATAATTCAATAACAGCCCGCCTTAAAGCAATGTGTATGTAACAATATATAAAAAGTGTATATTACAGCCATTGTAAATGTTTATATTATTGCATACATGTTCAATAATGTTATGTGAATGTATTACGTAATTTAATAATGTAGGGGCTGTGAGAATAATAGGTTAAAAGTTGCTAACAATGAGGTAACAATGAGGTAACCTTGAGGCAATAGTGAATTTGAAAGTTTAACAATACTACTTGTGTTTCTTGGAAGCAATAATGTATTTTTTGTGTCGGTTTATAAATAGCCAATCAACAACCACAAAAAGCTTTAGTTAAATGAAGGTATTCTATTGGAGTAGGATTAGCCAATCAGAAATTGAAATACAGAAATGTATAAATTTAGGCGGTAGAAATCAATTCGTTGCTTGTAGACAGCGCTCATAACTGGACGCGTTGCTAGCAGACAGTGTTACTAATCAGACGCGAAACGCCTCCTCGAGAAATTTAATACGTATTCGTGTGAGACGAAAATAGTTTACGTGTTAAAAAGTGCAAGTAATTAACAAAAGAATCTCACAGCTCTCTATATCAGTGAAGTGTTATTAAAATCGTGTCAAGAATTAATAAAAAAGGAGTGAATTAAAAATTATAATCTGTGTAAGCCTACATTCTTCAGCCGCATCACGCACTGTTAAGAAATTCATATCTTTAAAAAAATAATACTGACGCAGCCGAGGCAAACATAAATATGTAATATTTCTTTGAATATTTTTACCATACGTGCAGTTGCAACTATTTCAAGTTCGGCTCCCCAACTGTTGAACTACAATACAACTCCTACTTCAAATTGGCTTTCCATACATGAAAAAACAAACCATCTACTTCACAGTTGATAAACATAATGCCATCACTGAGTTACTTGTGCACTGTGTCTTTAATCTCACCAAATGCATCATTATTTTGACTAAGAACACTGACTATTTTCACTGAGAAACACTTCTTAAAATTAAAACTGATTCGTGTCTTGTTAGACATTATAAAAAGTCAGAATATAAACAAGCAAACCGAAAGCATAATAACGAAAACGAAGAACCTCTTGAAAACGGTGCTAAAACAAATAATAAAATATGAATTAACGTTAAAATGAAACAGTCTTGCGAAACTGATTCAATCAGCACTTCTTCGAAGCAAAATCTGCTGAAAAAAGATTTACAAAATGTATCTTTAATAACGTTTCCATAAATGCCATTCATAATATCAGAGTAGTAAACTGATTTCTCCGTGTAAACAAGTATTGCATAGAGAACAAGCGTAAACCTTATTCAATGTTTCTTTCGATGAAAAGAAAGACAAAAATAAAGAACAGAGTAGCAGCGCAAACCTTTAAGCGTGTCCTTTAGATAATATTGGAAAAAACATAAAATTACAACATGCAATACTTAAAAAATGGCTAACACTTAAAAAAAATTCTGATCTGCTACACTCACATGACTTTCTCTGCTCTTGTACAAACTATTTTTACAAACGTTATTCTCCATATGGTTCATGTTAATCGAGATTTCGAGATGTTAATCTTATTGCTAATTTTCTTGTAGATGCAAGGGGAATTGCTAGGCTTTAAGCGATAGTCAAATATTTTAAGAGCTGGTTGCTATGTGGAGTATTCCATTCTCTTTGCATTACCAGGACAAAAAAAATGAATAACGAATTCCCATTTGAGAAAACTATAAGTATTGGAAAATTTAAGGGAATAACAAGCACTATCTCGAAAATGGTTCACTCAACAATAAAAATGTATATGACATAAATTGTGTACTTTAACGCGATCTACATTTTATGTGTAGTAAAATATTGTCTATCTCTTATTGTTTACCAGTTATGCAAAAGTCGTTCACAATGAAGAATACTTTTGGAGATATGCCCAGAAAATTCAAGATATACATTTTATTTGTCATGAAAGTATGATATTTTAACCAAAATCGTTAGAGACATTTTTAATAAAATTAAAATTTTCGAAAAATGTTCCATGTAAAGGGTAATCTGGGGTGGGGGGATTTTCTTGAAAACCTTCGTGTCGCATCTCTGGAAGATACTGAACACACACAGACACACACACACGGACATGTTTCCAAAAATGTTCTTTTTGGATTCATGGGGTCTCAAAACATATATTTCCGGTGAAATCTCGGTATCGAAGTTTTGGGTGGAATGCAATACTTCCCCTACTTACTATACGTAGTAGAGAAAGTAAAAAAACATTGATACAAAATGTGTGTTTTAAGGAGCTCTATGTTTTCTCTGTACTAATTTTTGTCTATCAGTGTCATGGTTTTCTAGTTATATACATTTATACAAAGTTCAGTCAAATAAAGGTGACTCCACAGGCTATTCCCAGAAAGTACTGTGAAATATTCAACTCAAAATCACTCCCAATGATAATTTTTGGGAGAATACTTTGATTCTTCTCTATAATGTAGCAGTATGTTTAACACCCGTTCTTATTGAATAGCGCATCACAGGTGAAGTTGATGATACATGAAATGAGAAGTTGTTTAATGAACGTTGGGTGTCATATGAAGTTGACCGCTTCCTCGATGCGTATTCCTCTTCTTTCTCCGGCTATCGTTGAGCAGTGTCGACTCTGTAAAGTCTACAGATTGTGGTGAAATTATATCGATTACGATAATAACATCGGCTCTGATGAATATTGACTTTATTATACTGTTATATTACGCATTCAGGAACACGAGCCACCACTTCGTTAATTATCCGCGACTGATATCGTGATGCTTCGTAGTCGGCAGTATTAAGATGTATTGAATAAGTTTCCCTGCGTTCATAGCCGCGGCCTAACTGTACGGTGCAGAGTTCAGCCAAGAGTTACTTGTCGTAAGGTTCAGCGAAGAAGCGAAGTTACCAGTAGCAGGTTGCATTGAAGAGTGTTACTTGTAAAGTTCAACGAAGAAGTGAAGTTACTAGTATTTTGTGAATTTCGCCATGTCTGATATTATTCAACTTGCACGGCACGGAGTTTAGCTAAGAGAGTTACTTGTCGTAAGGTTAAACGAAGAGTGAAGTTACTAGCATTTTGTGAATTTCGCCATGTTTGATTCATCCCTACTCCGCGTTCGATTTTCAATCATGTGACGATCTCATGTTTTCGGATTCGTCAGTTTGTATTTATGGCATCCCATTTACTGGCTAAAATTTTCAGTTCTGCACAGCTTTCTCTTCCCACGGTACTATTTTCAATTGTTTAATTTATGCTGTAGCACGTACGTATGTTATGCTTTAAACCTTTTCTCGGTACAAACCTCATGTTTCTTCCGCTTTGAAAAGAAACAAGCACTTCCCTCGTAGACCCTTTTTAATGGCTCTACGCTTTTGTATACATGTGTGCCGAACCCTTCCTGTCCCAAGAAAAAGGGTTGGGTCGTCGAACCTTACTTCCTCAGACAATTTGCAATATTTTCGTATGAAGGTTTTCTTTCTATCGAGTTATAATATTAAATACAATATTTTACATCTTTGTTTAATCTATATACAACCATTTCGAATACGGAGCCGAGTTGACAGTTTACATCTGTATTTAATCTATATACAATTAAATCAAGTACGGGGCCTAGTTGAACCGTATGAAATGATAACTGGGAAAGGAAATTTGGAAAGGAAACGCTCCAGGCCTACGTTTAGGGTACCTTTTCGGTATTATGAAAAATTTCAGTCTAGGAGAGCGAACCGCTGACCTCCCGTACAGGAGTCTGTGCCTTAACGACTTCGGCTATCCGTGTCGATCATAGAAACATAGCAGAACCATCTGGAGTGTGTAATTCCCTTCGCAAAATACTGAAAACTGTTAATTTTTGGGAGAATACTTTCATCGTTTTATAGAAGCATTTTATTCCACTTTATTCATGTCAAACAATCTTAAGATAAAATTTTCATCTTGGAAACGCTTAGGAACATTTTACTTTTGGCTATTGGTTTTTCCACCAAATTGTCCAATAACAGATTCTGCGCAATCGTCAAAGCATCTTTAAATATTGTCAGACCTTCTGCTGTTACATATGCAAATATATAGGCCGTATTCTTTCATAAGCTTGACATGCATTAGCAGAGCACATTGCTATAAAAACTGGCCGGGTATATTAACTGCATCATATAGCAGGCTGTTTTATGTTTATAGCCCATTCATCCCCGCAAATGTGCGAGTGTATTTTTTTTCCTCTCTCTCTTTCTCGTAAAATACACAGCTAAATGACGTGATTTAAATCACTTCCGCTGAAATTTTGAAATGCGTTGAATAATATAAAATGCTATAAACGTATATGGTTATTTCCTTTGTATAGGGCCATTTGGGAATATTTCCCATAAAAATAACCGTTCCCTTTACGGCATCTGCCTCCTGTCTTATAAACATTCTGAAGCTTCAATGAGATGTGTATATGCCCTTCTTTTATCTCTACTGATCGGGAGATTCTACGTTCATTCTCGTTGCTCTTGTAATTTGAGATGATATCTGACACAAAAGTAGTACAATATACGAAATAGGCCCTCACCATCACCAATATATTCGTCGTTATCATTATCATTATTGTATTCCACCCAAAAATTCGATACCGAGATTTCACCCGAAATATATGTTTTGAGATCCCCTGAATCCAAAAAAAAATAGCATTTTTGGAAACATGTCCGTGTGTGTGTCTGTGAACAGCATAACTCAGAAACGAACAGTCGAATAAACACCAAACTTGGTATTTAGGTTCAGTATCTTCTAGAGATGCGACACGAAGGTTTACAAGAAAATCCCCCACCCCAGATTACCCTTTACATGGAACATTTTTCGAAAATTTTAATTTTCTCAAAAATGGCTCTAACGATTTTGATTAAAATATCATATGTTTAAGATATTTTTGTGACAAATGAAATTTATATCTCGAATTTTCTGGGAATATCTCTAAAAGTATTCTTCATTGTGAACGACTTTTGCATAACTGGTAAATCATAAGACACTGACACAATTTTACTACACAAAAAATGTAGATCGCGTTAAAATACACAATTTATGTCATATACATTTTTGTTGGGTGAACCATTTTCAGATATTGCTTGTTATTCCCTTAAATTTTCCAATACTTGAGCTGAGTGCCGACCCTTGTTGTTTTCAGTATTCTTCTTATAGTACCGCACATTAGCTGATATTTACTCTTATTATTATATATATATATATATATATATATATATGTGTGTGTGTGTGTGTGTGTGTGTCAGTGAAGGTACTGAATGACACGCCAGTGTTTTCTCGTTCTGAAAACTGGTACAATTTTAGAGCAAAAATAGGACAACTTTTACTTTCCCTGAAACGCTTAATTGTTTTTTTATTTTTTGAGTTTAACGTCCTTTAACCTGTTAGGTCATATCGGAGACGAATTAATGAAATGAGTGGAATTATGCTCTAGTGAGCCCGGGGTCCATAAGGCTTAAAGTTACCCGACAGTAGTCTTCTCAAGTTAGGGAAGACCACGGAGAAAGCCTTATCGCGGTTACCGAGATTCGAACTCGGGAGCTCTTAAATATGAAGCAGACATGCTACCCCCAAACCCAGAGGCGGGCTGTTTAATTATCGAGGACGTTGTTTTATTTGTTCTTGGAAAAATATAATGCTTTTTCTGAATATCGTCAGATATATCTAGATGTTTAGGTTAGGTCAAATATCACACAACCTAGTGGTTAAAAATTAAATTGAGTTTTATTTATGGACGCTCTTTAACTGCTATGGTTCTTAGCGTCCCTTTCTATACTGGCGTGAAAGACCGCTAATTTTGCTTAGAGACCTGTTTATCAGGCTTGAGGTTCCTTTATGTGCCGTAAATCTACGACACGGGACCACCGGCTTTACTTCCCTTCCGAAGGAAGCCATGCTAAGGATTTTTACGCCCGAAAAGAATCCATTGCCCTCCGCCGGGTTTGAACCCGCGACCTCGGGAACTAGAGGCTAGCATGGTAACCACTACTCCACGGAGAACGACAGGTAGTGATTAAGTGCTAGTGATACAAGCTCAAATGTCGTTTTCTTTAAAACGTAAGCTTTCTTTTCTTCTTTGCAGCATGAATCTCAAAGAGATAATCAAAGATTTAATTACAAAACTAGAGGTAGATACGTGTGAGTTAGGAAGGGGTTATTCGGTAGTAATATGTGGCCTGGCACAGGTGGTCATTGTTGGTAGAGATAAGCATTTGTGGGGGTGAAATCACCTGGCACGAAGCCGTTCCTACAGATTAATTATTGTGATTCGTGATCGGGAACTTGGGGTGAGCAAATAATAATCTCGAGTCGGGGTAATCGTGTTAGCGCATGCGTGACACAGCCGCTCCTCTTTGGCTGCTATCTCTTCCTGCTTTAAATATTGTAATTGAAATTTCAACGTAGCATCTGTTCCTTGTCTCATCTTATTCCATTCTGCCAATCACTCTTCGGCTTCCTTAAATTCTAATTCTGCTTTACTTGAATAAGCAGCTTTGTGTGTATGTATGTTATACAACTCCTTTACAAATCCTTTTCCTTTGAAAGGAACCTCTCTTACTTTTCCTAGCGTCCCTTTGGTTCTGACGATTTATGAAGCATGCAGCTATAGAAAAGTACGTTGAATTTAAAGGCACGAATAGAGGTAACATTTCCAGGTTCTTAACTTACGTCAAGAAATTTAAACTGTTATATATTCTTTATATCAATTTATTGTCATTAAAAGTTATATAACTGCGATAGACATTGTCACTATATTCAATAAAATACAAATCAATAATACAACATAAAGCACACCTTGTACAACTTTTACAGCAAAAACGTAAAAATCATGATTTTCTCTACTCTTGTACAAACTATTTTTACAAACGCTTATTCTCCATCTACTTCATGTTAATCGAGATAAGCATTTACAGACTCTATCTTATTGCTAATTTTCTTTTAGATGTAAGGGGAATATATATTTACAAGGGCAATATAGAAATACATTAGCCTTTAAGCATAGACATTACTGTTAATAGCTGGTTGCTATGTGCAGCACCATTCTCTTTGCCACAGATTAATACTCTTTGCATATCCAAGGCAAAAAAATGAATAAGGAATTCCCATTTGAGAAAATAAGTATTGAAAATTTAAGGAAATAACAAGCAATATCTGGAAAATGGTTCACTCAACAACAAAAAATGTATATGAGATAAATATATTTAACGCGATCTACATTTTTTGTGTAGTAAAATTTTGTCTATCTCTTATGGTTTACCAGTTATGCAAAAGTCGTTCACAATGAAGAATACTTTTGGAGACATTCCCAGAAAATTCAAGGTATACTTTTTATTTGTCATGAAAATATCTTTAACATATGATATTTTAATCAAAATCGTTACAACCATTTTTGAGAAAATTAAAATTTTCGAAAAATGTTCCATGTAGAGGGTAATCTGGGATGGGGGGATTTTTTTGAAAACTTTCGTGTCGCATCTCTGGAAGATACTGAACCTAAATACTAAGTTTGGTGTTTATCCGAATGTTCGTTTCTGAGTTATGCCGTTCACAGACACACACACGGACATGTTTCCAAAAATGCTCTTTTTTATTCAGCGGGTCTCAAAACATGTATTTCCGGTGAAATCTCGGTATCGATTTTTTGGGTGGAATAACAATACTTCCCCTACTTACTATACGTAGTAGAGAAAGTAAAAATGCAATATTAATATGAGATACATTAAGATCATTAAATTCATTAATAGAATAAAATGGATTATCCGCAAGACAAGAATGCAATCGCTTACAAAATATTTTATAAGGCAAATCATTTACAGCTTGAGGTAGCTTATTACAAAAGTTTAATGCCAATATAGGAGTAACTTCTTAAGTCTGTGTTGAGGAATACCAATCGTTTGACCATTTCGGGTATTATAATTATGAATGTTGAACCTCGTGTCACACTTATGTTGATTCTGTTTCATAAAACCCAATACAGTATAAATATACAAATTTATAACAGTCAGAATATTAAATCAGCTTTCTTTTGCACAAGTAATACATCTTGGATATATGAGCTATTACCTCAAATATCATAATTAATAATACTGTGAAAGTGTGCAAAATATGAAACAAGCGTATACTCCAAGGTTACACAATTGACTAAATTCCTCAACAAGACAACTTTCTGCATAAAAATGTAATGTTATTGCATAATAATAATTAGTATGCTTAGCGAGATAATCGTGCCTTGTAAGTCATTATTTATCATTAAAAAATCTATTATACTTTTAAGCAATATATATATATCGCCCTCCGCCGGGTTTGAACCCGCGACCTCGGGAATTAAAGGTACCCCTAGACACGAGGACGAACAGAAACTTATGAGTTAATTACTATCTTTTTATATTTATTTAACGTTAATTATAATACAACGCAAACTTTTAGGTTTTTATTTTTAATGGTAAATACTTCAGGTAAATTCTCATTATTCATATCAATGGTGAATACATTTAGAAATTTATATATTCTTATGTACTATCCAGATACACATGTGGCTATTGCCTGCGTGAAACCAATGAAATGTTGTTGTTGTTGTTCACCAATGGCACTGGGGATTAATTGATCTGCATCATTTTCCCTCTGGCTTTCCAATAGAAAGTCTGTAAGTTATCACTTTTAAGGCTTTTGCATTTGGCGAGATGCTGTTTGTTCAGGATGACATCTTCTTCACAGAGAGTGCACTTAAGTGTAGGTAGGCATCCTATCTTGTAGAGGTGTTCTGCAAGGCAATCGTGGCAGTTGCCATCCTAAATAAGGCTACTGCAGTTTCCCTTGGCATTTGTTGTATATCGACTCTATCTTTAATAATCTTATAATCTTTATCTTTTAATTTATCTTCTTCATCAAATATCTGCTATCTTTTGAAATGTGGTTTAATGTTATTTAATTACTTTTTCTACTACGTGTAGTAAGTAGGGGAAGTATTGTATTCCACCCAAAAATTCGATACCGAGATTTCACCGGAAATACATGTTTTTAGACCCCCTGAATCCAAAAAAAGCATTTTTGGAAACATGTCCGTGTGTGTGTGTCTGTGTGTGTCGGTGTGTGTGTCTGTGAACAGCATAACTCAGAAACGAACAGTCGCATAAACACCAAACTTGCTATTTAGGTTCAGTATCTTCCAGAGATGGGACACGAAGGTTTTCAAGAAAATTCCCCCACCCCAGATTATCCTTTACATGGAACATTTTTCGAACATTTTAATTTTCTCAAAACTGGCTCTAACGATTTTGATTAAAATATCATATGTTTAAGATATTTTCATGACAAATGAAATGTATATCTTGAATTTTCTGGGAATGTCTCCAAAAATATTCTTCATTGTGAACGACTTTTGCATAACTGGTGTACCATAAGAGATAGACAAAATTTTATTTTACAAAAAATGTAGATCACGTTAAAATACACAATTTATGTCATATACATTTTTTTTTGTTGAGTGAACCATTTTCGAGATATTGCTTGTTATTCCTTTAAATTGCTTATACTTTTTCTCAAATTCGTTATTCATTTTTTTGTCCTGGTAATGGAAAGAGAATGGAATACTCCACATAGCAACCACCTCTTAAAATATTTGACTATCGCTTAAAGCCTACCAATTCCCCTTGCATCTACAAGAAAATTAGCAATAAGATTAAGATCTCGATTAACATGAAGCATATGGAGAATAAGCGTTTGTAAAAATAGTTTCTGCAAGAGTAGAGAAAGTCATGTGAGTGTAACACATCAGATTTTTTTATTTATTTCTATTGTCCTGCAGGTTTTATTTGTTGTATTGCACCTTTCTTT
Source organism: Deroplatys truncata (assembly GCA_030765065.1). Classification (NCBI taxonomy): domain Eukaryota; kingdom Metazoa; phylum Arthropoda; class Insecta; order Mantodea; family Mantidae; genus Deroplatys; species Deroplatys truncata. The sequence continues at coordinate 142,398,851 of CM060985.1, read as the reverse complement.
GCTAATTGATCCGCATGTTCTCGGCCCAAACGTCCGACATGAGGAACATGAAGCCAATAAAATGTACCACACTAATGTGCTGAGAGTCCGTTTTTTAATAGCCCTGACTTTTTGTTTTTGTTTCATTTGATAGCCCCCCTAACTTCTATGGCTTAGACTTGTGTAACAACTAATTGAGTGTAGGTTATTAAGATTGGGTTGTAATAATTTTCAAACACACTTACATTCACACGTACTTCTAGAGTCTGTGGGGGATAGGGAATGACTTCTAGTTACAAAAAAATTCCCCGCCACACCAGGAATCGAACCCGGGATCTCTGGATTGAGAAGCCAAACCGCAGAGGCAGTCACCTGACATTTGGGATAAGGGGGTGAATGGAGTTGGTAATTAAGTTGAAAATGGTGCAGGATTTAAAACTATCAATACAAACAAATGTTTGGAGAGAGTTTTGAATTAACTTCGTAAACAGACTTTTTATGAACTTCAGATAGCATTACAGAAACATTGAAATCCTGAGATAATAGATTCATTATTGAGAATGTCTGAATATTACAGAGGAAAAATCTGACGTGTTACACTCACATGCCTTTCTCTACTCTTGTACAAACTATTTTTACAAACGCTTATTCTCCATATGCTTCATGTTAATCGAGATGTTAATCTTATTGTTAATTTTCTTGTAGATGCAAGCGGAATATGGTAGGTTTTAAGCGATAGTCAAATCTTTTAAGAGCTGGTTGCCATGTGGCGCATTCCATTCTCTTTGCATTACCAGAACAAAAAAAAACAAGCAATATCTCGAAAATGGCTCACTCAACAAAAAAATATATGACGTAAATTGTGTATTTTAACGCGATCTACATTTTTGTGTAGTAAAATTTTGTCTATCTGTTATGGTTTAGCAGTTATGCAAAAGTCGTTCACAATGGAGAATACTTTTGGAGACATTCCCAGAAAATTCAAGATATACATTTTATTTGTCATGAAAATATCTTAAACCTATGATATTTTAATCAAAATCGTTAGAGCCATTTTTGAGAAAATTAAACTTTTCGAAAAATCTTCCATGTAAAGGGTAATCTGGTGTGGGGGGATTTTCTTGAAAACCTTCGGTCGCATCTCTGGAAGATACTGAACCTAAATACCAAGTTTGGTGTTTATCCGACTGTTCGTTTCTGAGTTATGCTGTTCACAGACACACAGACACGCTCACGGACATGTTTTCAAAAATGCTTTTTATGGATTCAGGGGGTCTCAAAACATGTATTTCCGGTGAAATCTCGGTATCGAATTTTTGGGTGGAATACAATACTTCCCCTACTTACTATACGTAGTAGAGAAAGTAAAAATAGGACGCTAAAATGTGTTCTGATAAATTGATGCACCAGTTGAAGGACTCGTCCTTACAGTAAGAACTGACCGCACGTCTCAGGGACAATTTATTGGTTCAGTAAGAGGATTAGAATGGCAGAAATAGTTGCAAAGGTCCAAAAGAAGCAGAGGCTGATTTCGTTGTCATATCTTACAGCTTACATTCCCCAGAGGAAATAAGACAGCGTTGAAGCTGCTTTAGGCAATACCATGACCTTTCTCGGGCTATATAATGTAGGTAAAATACATCCCTGACGAGGCAACCGGCTTTTTGCTCCTTTCTTTCCGTCTCTGATTGTCCAGATTTACTCTCTCCGGGGCGTCGTTCAGTGGCGTGTGCTCTATTTACTCGTCGTGAAAACCAAGCGTTCATTAAAGTAACACGTCTTTTTATCCTTTGACTGCGATGTTTGCTGCGGTATATTGCGAAATAAAAAAAGCCTATAATTGTGTGTTTTACTGTGGAAACCAAGAAGAGATTGGATGGGGGCTATGGAAGAAATTTCGAATTCATTTTATTATGTGTAGAATATTCTTATGATGTTAACGTATCGTTTGTCATATTTCACATTACTTTAATAACACAATGGAGAAAGCTACACACTCCTTGTCTGTTTTCTAAGAAAGAAAATTACTTAATAAATCTCTGGTAAAGGTAACAATCTTATAGAGTGCAAAGTAGAAATGTTAGCTGAAAGGTAGACATGTGGAAAGAATTTTGTAACTTGTTACTCCCTCATTTTTGGATGACTATAAATTTGCGTTATGTTGAGATATGTTAATGCTTATGAAACTGTCAGGCATTACCAGAAGTTATAAGCCAAACCACAATAATTAGAAGCTGTGGTGGAAACTGTATAACAGGTTTGTAGGTTGAAATCATGTTAAAAACAAATAACATTAGACATTATAAACAAAATCGTTCATATATATATACAGCTTGTGTAAAACGTCGTAACAGATGCGCAATAGAATTGGCTAGCCCACTTGCATAATAAGAGAGGTGGGGTCAGTGTTACACATTTGTTTACAATGTGTTATGTATGTGACTGCCTGTTCTGATATCACTTCAGTCCTTTGCTCCTCCACCAGTCTCACTTTTCATTTTTCCTCTCTTGCGCATATGGAGTGCCACGACGTTTTACACAAGCTGTAAATCATCTTCATACACTGCAATAATTGTTGTAAGATCTGGAGTATCAACATCATCACAAAATTCATGTTCCAGTCTTTGCAATTACTGCACATGATGCATTTTTACCTTGATGAGTGAGCATTAAACCAAACTACTCGGAGTAAAATATCTTCTGGGAATCTTCTTCAGAACCTGTCGGAAATAAGTAACTAAAGCTCTACTGTCAGGAATATTTTCTATGTGTCAGTGCTGTTCCTACATGTACAACTGTCATGTACAAGTTATTGCGAAACGCATCAAATTCTTTTATTGCAGTCAGTTGTCATCAATTGCTTTCTCAAAAAGCAAAGGAATGTAGAGCATCACAGGCTTTCTGGTTTAAAATCCACAATGCTGCTCTCTGTTACTCTAAGCATATAACTTTGAGCACCATCCACTTTGACCAACTCTTGAGTTTTTTGCCCAGTGGAAGTGAAGATCAATTTTAACCTCGACTATCTTACATTTACATGTGTTTTTTACTTTCTCTACTACATATAGTAAGTAGGGGAAGTATTACATTCCACCCAAAAATTCTATATGGAAATTTCACTGGAAATACATGTTTTGCGGCCTTCTGAATCCATAAAAAAAGCAATTTTAGCAAATGAACTGTCGGATAAATACCAAACTAGGTATTTAGGTTCAGTATCTCTCAAAGATAGGACACGAGGATTTTCAAGAAAATCCTCCCATCCCAGATACCCTTTAGTTCGAGCCCTTTTCAAAAATTGTGATTTTCTCAAAAATGGCTCTAACGATTTTGATTAAAATATAATGTACTTAAGATATTTTCATGACAAATAAAATGTATATCTCGAATTTTCTAGGAACATCCCCAAAAGTCCTCTGCTTTCTGAATGGTTTTTGCATAACTCGTAAACCGTAAGAGATAGACAACATTTTTCTACACAAAAAATGTAGATCTCGTTAAAACACACAATTTATGTATATCAATTTTTTATCGAGTGAACCATTTCCGAGGTATTCCTTGTTATTTGTTTGAAGTTTCCAATACTAATACTTTTTCTCAAACGGGAATTCGTTATTCTTTTTTTATGTCCTGGAAATACAAAGAGAATGGAATGTTCCACACAGCAACCAGCTGTTAAAACCTTTGAGTATCGCTTAAAGACTACTACATCCTCCTTGCACGTACAAGAAAATTAGCAATAAGTTTAACATTTCGATATATCGATTAACTTGAAGTAGATGGAGAATAAGCATTTCTAAAAAGAGTTTGTACTAGAGTAGAGAAAGTTATGCAAGTGTAACATATCAGATTTTTACTTTCTCTACTACGTTTTTCAGTCAAATTTCCTCAGAAAGTATCCAGTGCAGCATATCGACAGAAATTTGCAAAATGCATTTTACTGAGACTTAGAATATAGAATATAAATGCTCAAACTTAATATGGCAGGTTTATAAATCTTGATACAAAGATAGTTGTCTGTTTATTATGCATTTCGCAATGTTAATTCTTAATGTTAATTGTCTAAAACTAGTAAAACCTGAATACGCAATTTTGCAACGTGACTTATAAAGGAACATATAGTTGTATAGCGAACTTTATTGATAGTTACAATGGGAAATAACATTCTGAAAATATTGCCTGATATTCAGCATTCATTGTAGTTGCTTTAGGGTTTTATAAAATTAAATGAATATATGTTCACTAAGCTTAAATGAAAGGACTAAAAGTTTTAAAACATCACTAAAAATATTTTTAGAATAGTTTACGCAAGAAATTGAATATTTATTTTGTGACGAAGTTTTGTGTGCGTAAGAGATACGCCACTGTATGTTGGGCATCTCGATCTGTCATTCTCATCTCGGACAAGGAAAGGGAGGGGAAAGTCTGACAACCATTAAGAAAGACGTCCAGGTAGCTTGGAGTTGAACCTCGTCACCACGGACTTCTCGAGAAAAATGTTCCGAGGGATTCGAAAAGTCGGATTGGGTCATCTACAGCATGTTGGGATTAAGTTAACTCCGTGAAAAGTTTTTGTGTCCAAAATGTTGGTACTTGAACAAATCCCGACGTCCCTTCACATTTATTAAAAAGTGCCTGCCGTGCTCTTTCGTGGCAGAGGAGTAATTCATTATAGCAGGCGGTTTCTATACAGGTACGTTAATAACCATTGTTTTATATGTATCTGATGGGCACATATTTAACTTCCTGCCTTTAATAACAAACACTCATCGACATGGGTAACCGAGGCTTTTACGGAGAACTCGCGAGCGGAAAGTCCGTGGTTCAAACTCCGCTGGAGTCGTCCTTCCTGACTGAGATTTGTTTCAGGTTTTTCTCAGTTCTCATAAATGGTAAATGCCAGGGAGATACCCTAAACTTAGGCCTAGAACGTTTCCTTCCAATAATTCCTTCCCAAATATCATTTCGTGTATCATTAGTATCCACCACCTGTGGTGCCGTATACAGTAAGAGCGACAGTTAAACACTATTATTATTGTTTGTTGTTGTGTCAGATTTACAACGTATAACATCTCCTGACAGTCAAATACAAATACACACATGCACTATGTGATCAAAAGTATACGGACACCCCACAAACATACTTTCTTTATCTTAGGTGCATTGTGCTGCCACCTACATCTTGAAACAGCAGAAGGAACGCTCCGTGGAACTCACGGACTTTGAACGTGGTGTCACTTGTGTCAGAAGTGTGTACGCGAGATTTCCACACTCCTAAACATCCCTAAGTCCACTGTTTCTGATGTGATAGTGAAGTGGAAACGTGAAGGGACATGTACAGCACAAAAGCGTACAGACCGACCTAGTCCGTTGACTGACAGAGACCGCCGACATTTGAAGAGGGTCGTAAAGAGTAATAGGCAGACATATATCCAGACCATCACACAGGAATTCCAAACTGCATCACGATCCACTCCAAGTACTATAACAGTTAGGCGTGAGGTGAGAAACCTTGGATTCCATGGTCGAGCGGCAGCTCATAAGCCACACATCACGCTGGAAAATGCCAAACGACGCCTCGTTTGGTGTAAGGAGCATCAACATTACAGGATTGAACAGTGGCAAAACGTTGTGTGGAATGACGAATCGCGGCACACAATGTGGCGATACGATGGCAGGGTGTGGTATGGCGAATGCCCGGTGAACGTCATCTGCCAGCGTGTGTAGTGCCAACAGTGAAATTCGGAGGGGGCTTGCACCCCTTGTTGTTTTGTGTGGCACGATTACAGCGCAGACCTACATTGATATTTTAAGCACTTTCTTGCTTCCGACTGTTGAAGAGCAATTCGGGGATGGCGATTGCATCTTTCAACACGATCGAGCACCTTCACGGGCTGTGGCGGAGTGGTTACACGACAATAACATCCCTGTAATGTACTGGCCTGCACAGAGTCCTGACTTGAATCCTATAGAACACCTTTGGGATGTTTTGGAACGCCGACTTCGTGCCAGGCCTCACCGACCTACATCGATACCTCTCCTCAGTTCCGCACTCGGTGAAGAATGGGCTGCCCTTCCCCAAGAAACCTTCCAGCACCTGATTGGAAGTATACCTGCGAGAGTGAACGCTGTCATCAAGCCTAAGTGTGGGCCAATACCATATTGAGTTCCAGCATTACCGATGGAGGGCGTCACGAACTTGTACGTCATTTTCAGCCAGGTGTCCGGATACTTTTGATCACGTAGTGTATATAAAATTTATACGTTAACCGTTAGTGCGTCAAATTATTAAATTAACAAGAACACAGACAGACTGACAACAATGCTGCTTTGTTTGGCTGCCGGGGCAACAACTCATAAGCGTATAAATGTGTTTAAGTTTCCCCAATGCTTGAATAAAAGATGTCGGAGTAGAAACACTATCAGTGTGGTTTTATACCTAAATACAAGACTATAATTCTTATTGCAAACCCTTTCACTGTCTCTACCCTTCAGGTAACAATAAAAGCCCTCATTCCAAACTCCTATTTGGAAGGTTGCGTTTACCTATGTGGTAAATGTCATTTGTAAATGTTTTCCACTATGTCCAAATATTAAAAATCCGATGTGCTATATTCGCATCACTTTCTCTGCCCTCTTATCCCTTATTAATGGGTGCACAAATTACTCTTATAAAAGATCATTTTTCTATCTACTTCATTTTAATTGAGATGAAACTTTCCGGAAATACCTCCATTACACATTTCGTCATAGATACAAAGGGAACAGCGATAGTCAGATGTTTAAGAACTCGACGCTATATACTGGCCTTAAAATGCTATGGTTCTTTCGTGCAATTGCAAGAAACAACGGAATATCGAAAGGATTTGAAAAGAATGACAAAGTATCGAATAATTCGAACCATTAATAACGGATATCTCGGAAATTGCTGGTGACACAAAAAAGTTATTTGGAATGAATTGTGTGTTTTAAGAGATCTACATTTCCTGTGTAGTATGTTTTCGTCTATCGCTTAACGTTTACCAGTTATACAAGATTATAGAAAATTCCTTCCGAATGAAATGGACTTCATAGGCTATTCCCAGAAAATTCAAGATAAACATTTCATTTGTCAAGTAATTATCTTTAATATGTAGTATTTTAATCAAAATTGTTAGAGCCATTTTTTAGAAAATTAAAAATTTCGAAAAATGTGCCACGTAAAGGGTAGTTTGGGGTGGGAGGATATTTTTGAAAATCTTCGTGTTGCATCTTAGGAAGTTTTGTTATTTATTCTACTTCTTGTTTTTGAGTTAAGCTGTTCACAGGCATACGGATACACACAGGGACCATTTTCTAAAATAAATCTGATATATATAATCTGATAAATAATCGAGCTATCGAGATGTTAATCTTATTGCTAATTTTCTTGTAGATGCAAGGGGAATATGGTAGGCTTTAAGCGATAGTCAAATATTTTAAGAGCTGGTTGCTATGTGAAGTATTCCATTCTCTTTGCATTACCAGGACAAAAAAAAATGAATTACGAATTTGAGAAAAAGTATAAGTATTGGAAAATTTAAGGGAATAACAAGCAATATCTTGAAAATGGTTCACTCAACAACAAAAATGTACATGACATAAATTGAGTATTTTAACGCGATCTACATTTTTTGTGTAGATAAATTTTGTCTATCTCTTATGGTTAACAGCTATGCAAAACTCGTTCACAATGAAGAATACTTTTGGAGATATCCCCAGAAAATTCGAGATATACATTTCATTTGTTATGAAAATATCTTAAACATATCATATTTTAATCAAACTCGTTAGAGCCATTTTGGAGAGAATTAAAATTTTCGAAAAATGTTCCATGTAAAGGGTAATCTGGGTTGGGGGGATTTTCTTGAAAACCTTCGTGTCGCATCTCTGGAAGATACTGAACCTAAATACCAAGTTTGGTGTTTATCCGACTGTTCGTTTCCGAGTTATGCTGTTCACAGACACACACACACGGACATGTTTCCAGAAATGCTTATTTTGGATTCAGGGGGTCTCAAAACATGTATTTCCGGTGAAATCTCGGTATCGAATTTTTGGGTGGAATGCAATCAATACCTTCTCTACCTACTATGTACATGGTAGAGAATGTAAAAATGAAACTTTGCGTGCTATGTTGCGTAAGGTAATGGCAGCAGACCCAAAGCAAATTCCTTCTGCTGCGCTCGCTGTTTGCAAATCGAGCAAGCAATGGTGCACATGCCCGCGTAAATGACTTTAGTTATGACATGGTGAAAGCACAAGTTACTCTTGCACCAAACACACCGAAAGAGAGTTTTGTTATCATACTATTACTGGCTTGCTCACACTCATTACAATGTTTGTTCCAGCAGAATTCAGTTGGCGTCAGAAACTTGGTTGTACTTCGTTACTGCAACATTTAATTACAGCCACTTAAAGTTGGATTTAAGTTACCTTTATCGCTAAGTGTATCTATAGTTTGAGACGGTTATCGACGTAATAGATGCAGAGCTTCCGTTGTAAGGTAAAAGTTATTTGCATTCGGCTTAGATATAACATTCTTGCCCGAAATACACACTTTGAAATTACCTGAACACAAATTGAAGAAGATTTGTTGTATTATTATTTGCCCCACGCTTTGGGAGCCAATTTGAAGGAGATTGTATTGAAGATGGTTTGTTACGTTATTTTGTTGTAGGAGTTGTATTATAGTTCAACTGTTGGGGAGCCGAACTTGTAGTAGTTGCAACCGCACGTATAGTAAACAGTTTCCGGTAGCCTTCGCCCCAAATGTACTTTCAGGTGGCCTGTGCCCCAAGTTTAAAAAAAAATATTAACCTTGTAATTTGACTGTTTCTTTAAATATTATATATTTGATTTTGTCTCGGCTGCGTCAGTATTATTGTTAGAGACACGTTTCTCTTAGCAGGGTTGGTATGACTAAAGAATGTAGGCTTACACAGATTATAATTTTACTTCACTCCTTTTATTAATACTTGATGCGATTAAAATAACACTTCACTGATATAGAGAGCTGTGAGATTCTTTTTATTAATTAATTACACTTTTTAACACGTAAACTTCTTTTTCGTCTCACACGAAAACGTATTAAATCTCTCGAGGACGCATCTCGCATCCGGTTGCAAACACTGTCTGCAGGCAACTGAACTGATTTCAACCGCCTAAACTTGTAAATTTCTGTATTTCAAGTCACTGATTGGTTATTCCTAATCCAATAGAATACCTTCATTTAACTAAAGCTCCAATTATGACTAGTAGCATTTAAACTTTCAAATTCATTATTGCCTCAAGGTTACCTCATTGTTACCTCATTGTTAGCAACTTTTAAGCTATTATTCTCACAGCTACTACATTATTAAATTCCGTAATATATACACATAACATTATTACACATGGATAAAATAATATAAACATATACAATGACTGTAATATAAACTTTTTATATATTGTTGCATACACATATTGCTTTAAGGCCGGCTGTTATTGAATTCATATATTATATAATTTGACTGAAATCATTTAAGTGTTAAAAATACTGCATCAAATTAAAGACTTTTTGAAATAAACTATGAAAAGCATAAAATAAAAGCTAAAAAACCGTAAGTTAAAGTACCGTCGGTGATGAAGGACTGAGATTTGAATTTAAATATTAAGGAGGGGTCTTTAAAATGATGCCCTAAAGCAACTTTGTTCTACTTCTAATTTAGTTATACTGAGGATGTCATAGCTCAGGTTTTGAATACTACATCGTCTGTACAATTTAGCATCATTTTGTATATTTTGGAAAACATTTCACCGATCAGTAGTCTTATTCTAAGGTCCTAAGAACGGCAAACGTTTATATACACTACTTCGGAAGTAGAATTGGCGAAGAAACTGAAAGCTTAATAATTCCTAACGTCATATTACTTGGCGGTTGAAGGAATCAGAATTAATTCCACCCATCCCAAGCGTCTGGGCGAAACAAATTAAAGTTTTTTGAAAATGTGTGAAACGGCATTTAAGTCCTCTACATTCCTTGTGAATGTCCATAGCGAACTGTAAATGCCAGTAGACAGTTTTTTACTTTCTCTACCACGTATAGTAAGTAGAGGAAGTATTGTATTCCACCCAAAAATTCGATACCGAAATTTCAACGGAAATACATGTTTTGAAACCCCCTAATTCCAAAAAAAAATTAGAAACATGTCCGGTGTGTGTGTCTGTGTCTCTGTCCGTGTGTGTGTGTCTGTCTGTGAACAGCATAACTCAGAAACGAACAGTCGGATAAACACCAAACTTGGTATTTACGTTCAGTATCTTCCAGAGATGCGACACGAAGGTTTTCACGAAAATCCCCCTACCCCAGATTACCCATCACATGGAACATTTTTCGAAAATTTTAATTTTCTCAAAAATGCTCTAACGATTTTATTAGAATATCATATCTTTAAGATATTTTCATGACAAATGAAATGTATATCTCGAATTTTCTGGGAATGTCTCCAAAAGTATTCTTCATTGTGAACGACTTTTGCATAACTGGTAAACTATAAGAGATAGACAAAATTTTAGATCGCGTTAAAATACACAATTTATGTCATATACGTCTTTTTAGTTGAGTGAACCATTTTCGAGGTATTGCTTGTTATTCCCTTAAATTTTCTAATTCTGATACTTTTTCTCAAATTCGTTATTCATTTTTTATGTCCTGAACATACAAAGAGAATGGAATGTGCCACATAGCAACCAGCTCTTAAAATATTTGACTATCGCTTAAAGCCTACCATATTCTCCTTGCATCTACAAGAAAATTAGCAATAAGATTGACATCTCGATATCTCGATTAACATAAACCATATGGAGAATAGGCGTTTGTAAAAATAGATTGTACAAAAGTAGAGAAAGTCGTGTGAGTGTAACACATCAGATTTTTTACTTTCTCTACCACTTATAGTACGTAGGGGAAGTATTGTATTCCACCCAAATATTCGATACCGATATTTCGCCGGAAATACATGTTTTGAGACCCCCTAAATCCAAAAAAAACCTTTTTGGAAACCTTTCCGTGTGTGTCTCTGTGTGTGTGTCTGTGTACAGCATAACTCAGAAACGAACAGTCGGATAACACCAAACTTGGTTGACTAATTTTGAAGATTTAGAACCTAGTAACAGTGATGAGTCATAATTTAAAATAGAGAGTTGAGGGTTGTTACACTACATCGCTATAACATTCTTACTTGAACGCGTTTCGGGAGACGGCTTGTTCCCATCGTCAGCATTTTCTCTCAACTGATTTTTGCCGGTCATCGTCTGGGGGATGTGTGTGGTTTGTGGTATTCTCTGGTGCTGGGCTGATGAACCTCCAAAGGCTGTTGGGTGGCGGCAGTTCGAAATTCATTAGGTGATTCCTGTGTTTGATAATATGTATTTTTTCCCAGATGTCCAATTCATTGCTGTTGTTGATCGGTTTTAAGAGTTTTATGTTTGGAGTGATATCATGGTTTGAAGACCAGAAATGACGTGCTACTGCTGATTTATCTTGCTGCTTTTGGTAAATGCATCTCATATGCTCTTTAAGTCTTATTTCAAGATTTCTTTTGGTTCTTCCTATGTATACCAGGTTACATTCATTACAATCAATTTGATATATACCAGCTGATTTATCGTTGGGGATAGGATCTTTTGTTCTGTTGCATAGTAGTTTCTGTATATTGTGGTTATTCTGTGGAGCCAGGGTGATGTTGTATTTTTTGAAAATCCTTTGAAATTTATGATGTGTCCAAGGGTGATAAGTGAATTTTCTATATGCTTGTGGTTTTTGTTGTCTGAGTAACGTAGGCATTTGTTGGATGTATTTCTGTCTTTCAAACCTTTTTATCTTCTTATCTATTGTTTTTTTCTGGTATCCATTCATAGTGGCTATGTTGATAATGTGTTGGTATTCTTTCTGGTATTCCTCTTTCTCCATTGGTATATGTACTAACCTGTTTGTAATACTATTTAAAATTGCATGTTTGTGGCTTGTAGGATTGTAGCTATTGTTTTTAATATAGTTTTCTGTGTGCGTTGGTTTTCTGTAAATGCCGAACGTTAGTTTGTTGTGTGCATTATTTCTGATGATCCTGATGTCTAGGTAAGGTAATTGACCATTTTCTTCTTTTTCCATTGTGAATTTTATAGATCTTTTTTGTAAATTTAATAATTTCAAAGCATCTTCTGAAAGTTTTTTTGGAACAATAGCAAAAATATCATCTACATACCTATACCAGGTTTTGAATAGATGTGGGAAAGATTTAGTAATATGGGATTCAAAATGGCTCATATATAGTTCTGCTAAAAATGGTGAAAGGGGGTTTCCCATAGTTAGGCCTGAGGTTTGTTTAAAGATTTTGTGATGGAATGAAAAGAAATTCTGGTCCAGACATAATTTTGTTAGTTTCAGGTAATCTTCCGTTTGTGCTCTAGGTGTGCCATTGTTTAATATCCAATTTTCTAGGAGTGGTAATAATTCTTCTTTTGGTATGCTTGGGAAGAGTGCAGTGACATCAAATGATGCTGATATTGAAATAGCCTCCAACCAGCTTACAGATAAGGATAAAAGTTTAATACAATCAATGTGTGAACCAATATTGGACCAGATACAAGCCCAAAAACACCACTACGTACCACATCAAAAAATTATCAAATATCTAAAGTCAAAACCTGTAGTATACACCAAAGCAGACAAAGGAAACACATTAGTGATATTAGACCAAGAAGATTATGAATCTAGAGTTATGCAATTACTACATAACCCAGAGTACATAGAAATCAGCAAAAATCCATTAAAAGAATGCACCAAGTCACTCCAGAACACATTGATAGAAACCGAAACATTAACAAAAGCCGAAAAATCCAGAATTAAACCAGATTTTCCCACCATACCTAGGTTATATGCACTACCAAAAATACACAAACTCGGCAACAAAATGAGGCCCATAGTGAATAACATAAACTCTCCCACATATAAACTAGCAAAATGGCTTTCAAATACCTTCAACTCCATGCCTATGTTCAAAAGTCTTAGCATAAAAAATTCTTTAGAATTAACCAGTCACCTTTCAAATATAAATATATCACACACAGACATGATGGTATCATTTGATGTCACTGCACTCTTCCCAAGCATACCAAAAGAAGAATTATTACCACTCCTAGAAAATTGGATATTAAACAATGGCACACCTAGAGCACAAACGGAAGATTACCTGAAACTAACAAAATTATGTCTGGACCAGAATTTATTTTCATTCCATCACAAAATCTTTAAACAAACCTCAGGCCTAACTATGGGAAACCCCCTTTCACCATTTTTAGCAGAACTATATATGAGCCATTTTGAATCCCATATTACTAAATCTTTCCCACATCTATTCAAAACCTGGTATAGGTATGTAGATGATATTTTTGCTATTGTTCCAAAAAAACTTTCAGAAGATGCTTTGAAATTATTAAATTTACAAACAAGATCTATAAAATTCACAATGGAAAAAAAAAGAAAATGGTCAATTACCTTACCTAGACATCAGGATCATCAGAAATAATGCACACAACAAACTAACGTTCGGCATTTACAGAAAACCAACGCACACAGAAAACTATATTAAAAACAATAGCTACAATCCTACAAGCCACAAACATGCAATTTAAATAGTATTACAAACAGGTTAGTACATATACCAATGGAGAAAGAGGAATACCAGAAAGAATACCAACACATTATCAACATAGCCACTATGAATGGATACCAGAAAAAAACAATAGATAAGAAGATAAAAAGGTTTGAAAGACAGAAATACATCCAACAAATGACTACGTTACTCAGACAACAAAAACCACAAGCATATAGAAAATTCACTTATCACCCTTGGACACATCATAAATTTCAAAGGATTTTCAAAAAATACAACATCACCCTGGCTCCACAGAATAACCACAATATACAGAAACTACTATGCAACAGAACAAAAGATCCTATCCCCAACGATAAATCAGCTGGTATATATCAAATTGATTGTAATGAATGTAACCTGGTATACATAGGAAGAACCAAAAGAAATCTTGAAATAAGACTTAAAGAGCATATGAGATGCATTTACCAAAAGCAGCAAGATAAATCAGCAGTAGCACATCATTTCTGGTCTTCAAACCATGATATCACTACAAACATAAAACTCTTAAAACCGATCAACAACAGCAATGAATTGGACATCTGGGAAAAAATACATATTATCAAACACAGGAATCACCTAATGAATTTCGAACTGCCGCCACCCAACAGCCTTTGGAGGTTCATCAGCCCAGCACCAGAGAACACCACAAACCATACACATCCCCCAGACGATGACCGGCAAAAATCAGTTGAGAGAAAATGCTGACGATGGGAACAAGCCGTCTCCCGAAACGCGTTCAAGTAAGAATATCATAGTGATGTAGTGTAACAACCCTCAACTCTCTATTTTAAACCAAACTTGGTATTTAGGTTCAGTATTTTCCAGAGATGCGACACGAAGGTTTTCATGAAAATCCCCCCACCCAGATTACCCATCACATGGAACATTTTTCGAAAATTTTAATTTTCTCAAAAATGGCTCTAACGATTTTATTAAAATATCATATGTTTAAGATATTTTCATGACAAATGAAATGTATATCTCGAATTTTCTGGGAATGTCTCCAAAAGTATTCTTCATTGTGAACGACTTTTGCATAACTGGTAAACCATAAGAGATAGACAAAATTTTAGATCGCGTTAAAATACACAATTTATGTCATATACGTCTTTTAGTTGAGTGAACCATTTTCGAGGTATTGCTTGTTATTTCCTTAAATTTTCCAATACTTATACTTTTTCTCAAATTCGTTATTCATTTTTTATGTCCTGAACATACAAAGAGAATGGAATGTACCACATAGCAACCAGCTCTTAAAATATTTGACTATCGCTTAAAACCTACCATATTCCCCTTGCATCTACAAGAAAATTAGCAATAAGATTAACATCTCGATTAACATGAGGCATATGGAGAACAAGCGTTTGTAAAAATAGTTTGTACAAGAGTAGAGAAATTCATGTGAGTGTAACACATCGGATTTTTTTCTTCTTTCTGTCCTTTACCTAAGCCAGACTTAGCATTGCATTCCACCAAAAAATTCAACTTGAAATGGAAATACACGTTATGAGATCCCGCGAATACAACAAAAAGAAAAGTTTTTATGTCACGATATATGTGTCTATGTTAACAGCGTAAGTGAAAACCGAACATTTCGGATAAGTATAAAATTCTATGCTTTTGAGAATGCACAGGTAAGATTTTTAGAACATTCTTCTACCTCAAGCAGCCCCTTTCGTGGAATAATTTACTTATTGCTTTTTCTCGAAAATGCCTCTAAGATACTGATGGAAGGATAACATGTTTGGAATATTGAAATAATATCTAAAATACATATTTTTTGGGGGATATATATCCTTTGAAGCCCTCTTAATTTCAGTTGAAGTTTATATTATTATAGAACGTATCACGATTTTGGCCTGTTTGGATGTAATGTTGGAGGTGGCGTGTCATAAAATGGGTTCTTTTTTGTCTAAGATTCGGCAAAGGAGGTTAATTGCCCTGGAGAACGGAAGAGGGGGTGGGTGCGGTACATAAGAGCGAGTTCTTAAGGGTCAGAGCGCTGTATATATTTGTAATATAATTGTAATTCATGCTTCTTCTTCTTCTTCTTATTATTATTATTATTATTATGTTTTTCTTCCTTCATTATGTTAGTATTATAGTACATACTAGTACATACTTATGCATATTATTAAAATTTTGGTTTAGGTGCCTGAGAAAAGATAAAGAGGAAATTTTAAAGATATGCATGGAACAACAAAAGAGTATGAAAAATAAAAATAGCTGGTGGACAGGGGTAGAAAAAATTATGGAGAAGATAGGAATGGGAGATATCTGGAGAATAGGAGAAAGAAATAGCAATGGTTTCTGGATAGCAGTATGAAACAGAGTGGAGGATATAGAAAGACAAGAGATTTGGGGAAGCTTAGAAAATAAAAAGTCACTAGGGTTCTATAGATTAGTAAAAAGGAAATGGGGAAGAGAAGGGTATGTAGATTATTGTAATAGAGCAGGAAAAGAAGCGTTTGCATGGATGAGAACAGGAGCAATGTACTTGAGAGGGTTAAGAGACAAAAAAAATGGAATTTGTGAATTATGCGACGACAGCGAAAGCACAGAGCATTATATGTCAGAATGCAAACAATTAGCAGAATGGAGACAAGAAATATGGGAAGAAAGGGGAAAAATGGATAGGAAAATAGTAACAATTAAAATGCTAACGAGAAAAGAAGAAAGGCAAATTAAGAATATGGGGGAGTTCTTAAATAAAGTAAAAGAGAAATGGATTAGAAAAGTAAGAGAGATAAGAAAGGCAGAAAGGTAAACGGAGGAAGGAGAAGATGGGCAAATAGGGGTAAAAGGTAGTAAGGAATGCTTAGAGGAGCCAGAAGACCAGGGTGCCAGGCAAAAAGAGCAGCATAGCTGGCAAGGAAATTTGTACATATGTTAAGTTAGTTTATAAGTGGAACATTGTAAAAAGAATTATGTAGAAAAATGTACAAATAAACTATCTGTCTATCTATCTATCTACTTATGCATATATAATGAGTATATATTTAGTGTTATACACACAGTGTTAGATTATAGGGACGGGAAAAGCCTGTACAGCAATGAGGGCCATGCGATTATTGTATTTTACAAGAGTAAACTGAAACTGTTCACAATAAAGGTCCTTCTACTACTATTACTGCAAAATCTCAAGAGATATTCAAGAACTTGTTTCAGAAGTATATACTATATAGGTCCCAATGAGAGATAAAATTTATGCCCCTATTTTGGCCTCAATAATTCCTGAAATTTTCGCTGAGTTAAGCAGTGCAAAATTTAGTGATTATTCTCTTGTTTGTCATGAGTTCAGCAAATGTATGTAGTATCAAGGGGTGCTTTTAGACAGATTTTTAGACTTCTGTATGCTTCTATTAGTTTTTAATGTTTAAGAGGAGATAGGAGAATCTGTTGAGTGAATAAACTGTAGAACTGCTAAAAAATAATTCGTAAAGGGTAGAAAAAGTGGTGTGATTGTTGCACTTCACCTTTTTAAATGTGTTACGTACAGTTACCATTAAGCTTATGCGATGTTCTGTTTGTTACAGCCTCCCGTATTCGATACGAGATCACAAGCGGTAACATAGGTGGCGCCTTTGCCGTGAAGAACATGACCGGCGCCATCTATGTGGCCGGCGCCCTCGATTACGAGACACGGAAGCGGGTAAGTGAAACATTACATCATCTGCTGGTTGGTTAGTGACGGCGCCATGGGGTGGGGGATAATGCAGTGTCTCACTCAAGATGCCGTAATAGCATGTCACAGTTCACTCTCTTGATTACGAGGCTGTGGGAAAACATTGAGGTTTATGGCATTTCGCTAAAAGAGTTTTTCACTGATACGTCTTATAGCAATGTAAAACTGTTTACCAGATTTAGCTTAAGACACTAAAGTCATAATATGGATGTATCTGACGGTTAAAAAAGATAAATCAGTCTTTTAAAGGTATAGTTTCGTTATCCCTAACGCTTATCTAACATAGAAGAAATATCCTATTCCACCCAACAAATTCAGTATGTATTGAGATTTCTCCGGAAACCAAATATATAAACATTAAAAAATATCTTCACAAATATGGAACTTCTCCATTCTAAATGACACTTTACAAAACCAAGCTAAAACGTTTTCCTTAACTTCTGTTTTCTCAAAACTGGTTCTAATGATTTTGTTTAAAATTTCAGGCTTTTGATTAATTTAGTTGCTGCATATACAACCTAAATGTTTTGATTGTCCTTTCACTTAAATTTCTTTAGCTGAGAAACTACAAAAAATTAAAAAAAAAACCCTCACTCCAGCAATAAAGCAGATCTGTAAAACTAAACAAAATTAAAATTGAGTTTTATTTATGGATGCTCTTTAACTGCTGTAGTGCTTAGCGTCTCATTCTATATTGGGCGTGAAAGACTGGTAATTTTACTCAGAGGCCTCTTTATCAGGCTTGAGGTTCTTTTACGTGCCGTAAATCTACGACACAGGACCACCGGCTTTACTTCTCTTCCGAAGGAAGTTATGCTAAGGCTTTTTACACCCGAAAAAATCCATCGCCCTCGACCTCGGGAACTAGAAGCTAGCATGGTAACCACTACCCTACGGATGACACCTCTCGTTAAACTATCCAGTATATGTCAAACATTTTATGCCATTAAGGATTTCGAAAATATTTACTCTTATTGGTATACATTTTCCAATTACATTTTTCCAATATTTTAAACAATACACTTTGAAGTGCTCAGTAACGGCTCTTTGGTTTCTCAAAATAATAATAATAATAATAATAATAATAATAATAATAATAATAATAAATTTAACATTAATAACAGAAAATAAACTTTTATGTAAATAATTATTTTAGAAGCATTAAAAGTAAATGATATTGTGTAGGGAAAGTCGAACGATTGCTACCTAGGAGATTTATTTATTTATTCATTTATTTATTTATTTATTTATTTTGCATGAACTTCTTACTAACAAAATCGGCATGTGATATAAACAATTGAATGCTGTTTCCGTATATTCCTTATAACATGAAACGTTCCTAGCCAACATTTATAAAGCAAATATCTATTTTTGTAGGAACAATTTAGTATAAAAGACGTAACTGTGCATTTAGAAAAACCACTCTATTTACCTGCACTAATATAAAACAGGAAATGTTGATTAAAAATTAAAAGCAGATTAATTTAGACACATAGATACTTAATCCATAATAGAGCAAATATAAAACAAAATCCAGAATGTTATGTTTAAGGAAAACGTATAATAACACAAAAAAATTATTTTCAGTTACTGATGGTAACATACATAAAATTCATAATAGATGAATGGGTTTTAATCTACTCGTTACATGTGTTCATGTTACAATTTCCTAATTCTATGCTTCAGTTTACATGTGTTTTTATTGGGGTTAAAATGTACAGTGCATTGATTTAGAAATTCCAACCGTAAATTCAGCTTGGTCGTAAACGTTTCACCTATAAGCATCGCTTTCTAAAGTAATAACAAAAATAAAATTTATTGCGTTATATTCAAAACGCACCCAAGATGAAGTGAGTAATGCCTCGAAATCTGCCCACAAATTAACTTGATATTTAGGTTCAGTATCTTCCAGAGATGCGACACGAAGGTTTTCAAGAAAATCCCCCCACCCCAGATTACCCTTTACATGCAACATTTTTCGAAAATTTTAATTTTCTCAAAAATGGCTCAAACGATTTTGATTAATATATCATAAGTTTAAGATATTTTCATGACAAATGAAAGGTATATCTCGAATTTTCTGGGAATGTCTCCAAAAGTATTCTTCATTGTGAACGACTTTTGCATAACTGGTAAACCATAAGAGATAGACAAAATTTTACTACGCAAAAAATGTAGATCGCGTTAAAATACACAGTTTATGTCATATACATTTTTGTTGTTCAGTGAACCATTTTCGAGATATTGTTTGTTATTCCCTTAAATTTTCCAATACTTTTTCTCAAATGGGAATTCGTTATTCATTTTTTTGTCTTGGATATGCAAAGAGTATTAATCTGTGGCAAAGAGAATGGTGCTGCACCTAGCAACCAGCTATTAAGAGATATGTATGTTGTTAAAGGCTACTGTATTTCTATATTGCCCTTGTAAATATATATTCCCCTTACATCTACAAGAAAATTAGCAATAAGATAGAGTCTGCAAATGTTTATCTCGATTAACATGAAGTAGATGGAGAATAAGCGTTTGTAAAAATAGTTTGTACAAGAGTAGAAAAGTCATGTGAGTGTAACACATCAGATTTTTTTTTAAATGTGCCGTATTAAAAATTAAAGTATATTGTAGCAAATAAAGAAGTAACACTCAGATCTGTATCTCTGAATAACATTAAGTGCGGAATGAAATTGTTTAAAGCGTTTTTCATTTCACTGAATATCTGCGTGCATTACGCGCGCGGGGTATTAAATAATATCTCAGACGTAGAAGCCGACTCCCATATGACTAGCTGTAAACCTGATAAGACTTGTGCATACACAGACAAACAAAAGGGAAGCGGGAAAAATGGTCCTTACATAGTCCCGGGACTCGAGCAATAAAACGTTGCTGGGTGGGGATTATGGGGACGTGTTGACGTCGTGGGCAGTCTTAATACCCTGGGGGACTCACGGTTTCACCGTTAATATTCCCTAGGAAACAAAAACCAGACCTTCTGTTGAAATTTACCGTCCCAGATACAAAAACAATAGCACTATCTCGTTGCCCGTCTTTGTATAGTTGCTATCATCTTCAGCATTTAGGGAGCTTGGAGTATCAGCATATAATATTCACCGTTTTAAGGGAGATGGTTCATCGGGCATGCTTAGAAAACTAACCGTTTTTCTTGTAAACATACATAATATTCATTGAAAAATCTGATGTGTTACACTAACATGTCTTTCTCTACTCTTGTACAACTATTATTACAAACGCTTATTCTCCATATGCTTCATGTTAATCGAGATATCAAGATGCAAGGGGAATTGGTAGGCTTTAAGCGATAGTCAAATATTTTAAGAGGTGGTTGCTATGTGCAGAATTCCATTCTCTTTGCATTACCAGGACAAACAATTATTAAACAAGCAATATCTCGAAAATGGTTCACTTAACAACAAAAAATGTATATGACATAAATTGTGTATTTTAACGCGATCTAAGTTTTTTGTGTAGTAAAATTTTGTCTATCTCTTATGGTTTACCAGTTATGCAAAAGTCGTTCACAATGAAGAATACTTTTGGAGATATTCCCAGAAAATTCGAGATATATATTTAATTTGTCATGAAAATATCTTAAACATATGATATTTTAATCAAAGCGTTAGAGCCATTTTTGAGAAAATTAAAATTATCGAAAAATGTTTCATGTAAAGGGTAATCTGGGGTGGGGGGATTTTCTTGGTAACCTTCGTGTCGCATATCTGGAAGATACTGAACCTAAATATCAAGTTTGGTGTTTATCCGACTGTTCGTTTCTGAGTTATGCTGTTCACAGACACACACAGACATAAAACACGGACATGTTTTCCAACATGCTTTTTTGGATTCAGGGGGCCTCAAAACATGTATTTCCGGTTAAATCTCGGTATCGAATTTTTGGATGGAATACAATACTTCCCCTACTTACTATACGTAGTAGAGAAAGTAAAAATATCACCTGTACACATTTTAAGGCAAGTGGGATTTTAAGTGAAAATTATAACATTTTCTATTTAGTAATTTTTCCCTGTAAATGCGTTGTAAACGCATGTAAACGTTTCATACTGCACCATTTTTAAAAGCCAGTAATATTTTAGATCTCCCGTATGCATATCTTTTCTCTTTTTATCTCTCTCGAAGTAAATTCCCGAGCTCGCGGGTTCAAACTGGGCGGAGGGAGATGCATTTTTTTCGGGCGGATTTTTTTTACTTCGGAAGGGAATTAAAGTCGGTGGTCCCGTGTCTTAGATTTATGGCACGTAAAAGAACCTCAAGCATGATAAAGAGGTCTCTGAGCAAAATTACCTGTCTTTCAAGCCCAATATAGAATAGGGCGCTAAGGACCACAGCAGTTAAAGAGCGTTATAAATAAAGCTCAATTCAATTCGAAGTAAATTAACACGTTTTGGTTGTACTGACATTAAATATGTGCATTTCAAGTCACATTTTTTCTACTGATTGGTGCTTATACAACGTGCACGTCATACCTAATAAATTAATTACAAATTTTGTGATTGCTTTATTAATCAACTCTCAGAAATTGTTATTTACGCCAAAACAGAAGGAAACTGTATAATTATGTTTATAAATACATGCGTCATTTATAATATAAATTCATAATTCTTTTTTTCTGCGCTAGGGGACATGCATATATTTTCTCTGCTAATCGTGGAAGTGTGAGGAAACTATAAAATTTATATAATTTCCGCCTGTTAAAATATTCATTTTGATTTCTAGAAACCATTCAAACTAGAGTTTTGAAATGTTAAAGCCTTTCTTTATTTACCTACAAAACTTTAGTTTGTCAAGTTTCAAATACCTTGTTTTGCAACCTAAAATGTTCGCAAATTCATTCATAGACCCCCTTAAATTTCTCCCCTGAAAAATCTTGGTTAGGAAGCGAACGCTTTTAATTGTATAAAAAGAATTTGTACGAGGTCAAACGGACATCACGGGCTTTAGTCCCTAAGCTGAGGAAATCAAAAAGGCAAACAAATTGTTAATCATATCGGTTCCTGTTTATTTTATCATGCAACTATAGTTCAACAATTTAAAAAAACTCTTGGGAGGGTCATGTGTTCGCGTGCATGCCCTTGGGTGGGCATGCCTCTCCTACTCTACCTTAGAGTCGCTGCTTAAGCACCACACACTATAATTTCGCCTAGCCCATTTTTTACTTTAGTTTATTCTCACAAAATTGTTTATCACTTAATCACACCACTGTTGTAACTATCCAATTGTAGAGGCAGGAATAAAGACACAAAGCATTGCAACAAAAATGCTGTGTTTGTAGATTTCTGTGACAAGTCACGCAAAGAGCAAGGTGCAGCGGATTTGAAAACAAATGTTTGCATATAACTAGCGATAGCATTTCACTACCGCGGTACTATCATGGGATATCTTCCAAAAGTTAATTCCTATTAAATTTTTCTACACTATAAAATTGCTGTGTTCACAACAGTGGCGTGACCATGTTTCCCGCGTATCAGCCCGCTTCCTTTTTAAGGCATTTCATTGGATAACTCAATAGCTAAAGTAGAGTGGGGGTGATTTATCCCTCCTGAATACTCGCTCAGTCCGTAGACCAGCATTGCTGTAGTTCATTTTCCTCTTCTTCGTTGGCTTTTTCGGGAATTCTCTCCTAGTGCTTTCTTTGTTTTTTCCATGTCTGCATTCTTCGTTGTTCCTGTTTTTTTGTGTTACTGACCTATGAAGTTCTCAGTGATAGGCTTAGCTATTTAAAACTGAAAATGTATGTTGAAGTTTGGGAATCTTATTTCCCAGTTTGAACTTCAGGAGCACTTATATTGCTAGGAAGTATTTCGTGAATAAGGTTAATTCTGCGCATTTTTAAAGGAAATTCACTCCCTGTAAAATGTCTATAATGTAGAATATTATACATTTGTGTAAATTATATCACAGTATTCTGATGAAATGTCATAATCCATTAACTGTAAATGTAAAGAATTAAATGAAAATGCCTTTGCTGATAAAGATTATTAAATAGCGTTTTGGCACAAAATGTGCAGCTGTTACTTTGCCTGTTTGTTAACATATAGCGGTACAATTTAAAATAACCGTTCATAATTATGTATTAACGGTTTAATATAATAACTGGATGTAGTATAAGTCAGAAAAGGCTGCTAGAATACAGTAACAAACATCATACTTTTGTCTTGTTTTAGTGATACGAACGTTTTTACTTTCTCTACTACGTATAGTAAGTAGGGGAAGTATTGTATTCCACCCAAAAATTCGATACCGAGATTTCACCGGAAATACATGTTTTGAGACCCCCTGAATCCAAAAAAATCATTTTTGGAAACATGTCCGCGTGTGTGTCTGTAAACGAACAGTCGGATAAACACCAAACTTGGTATTTAGGTTCAGTATCTTCCAAGGATGCGACACGAAGGTTTTCAAGAAAATTCCCCCACCCCAGTTTACCCTTTACATGGAACATTTTTCGAACATTTTAATTTTCTCAAAAATGGCTCTAACGATTTTGATTAATATATCATAAGTTTAAGATATTTTCATGACAAATGAAATGTATATCTCGAATTTTCTGTGAATGTCTCCAAAAGTATTCTTCATTGTTAACGACGTTTCCATAACTGGTAAACCATAAGAGATAGACACAATTTTACTACACAAAAAATGTAGATCGCGTTAAAATACACAATTTATGTCATTTCCTCTTTTTTTTTGTTGAGTGAACCATTTTCGAGATATTGCTTGTTTAATAATTATTTGTCCTGGTAATGCAAAGAGAATGGAATACTGCACATAGTAACCACCTCTTAAAATATTTGACTATCGCTTAAAGCCTAGCAATTCCCTTTGCATCTATAAGAAAATTAGCAATAAGATTAACATCTCGATTAACATGAAGCATATGGAGAATAAGCGTTTGTAAAAATAGTTTGTACAAAAGTAGAAAAAGTCATGTGAGTGTAACGCATCAGATTTTAAGTTTGATTGGAAATGCCGCTACAAAACTTATTCAGCACAAATGACATCATCACTTTCAGATAGAACATCTGGTACTATGTCTCTGGAAGATACAGCTAATTCTTCGTAAAATAGATTTCCACTTGTATGTGACATGGGATATGTTGACCGTTCCCGCTGACGATAAAATCAGCGGACACAAGAAATCAAAATTCAGAAGCAACACTAGGCTTACTCTCTGGGGTGTTGCTGCAACACCCTGAATACAATGAAATGTTGTACATAAATCACTACACATTAGCTGGACATTGAAATACTTGGATCTGTTAATATTCTATAGAATCATAATCTTTGGACGGTAGAAAGATACGCTTGCATATTCCTTGTTATCTGCGATGTACGTTCACCCAAAAATAATGCTATTATTATTTTCCCAAATGTTGATCTAACATAGTCTCATTTTAATTGTAAATAAATACCCATTATTTACATGGCTAGGAGCAAGGAATGCAAAGAATTTAAACAAGAAAACGTATACAGTAGAACCATTTAAGTTAAGACTGTACAATATCTCCAAAACTAATCGTTTTAGAAAGAAATGTCTTTGATAAAAGTTACTTGATATTATGGGGTAAAGTAAATGCCATTAGTCGTGTTTTATTTGGAGGACGTTGTGATGGTCAGTTTAGGATCAACTTAGTTTTATTTAAATGGGAACCTACCTTTTTATGTTGTTTTCCCACGCCTCATCAAAAACCAAACAACATTTGTATAAAGCACTTTGCAATTGTTGTTACACTAACGTGAATAGCAAAGGAAATTCTGAATGCCTGTGTACAAAGAGGGCCATGAATGCTTGAACCATTTATGAATGGTCATTTCATAATTGAGAACCAACATTTTTTTTTATTTTGTTTCGTTATTCCTCATCACAAAATAAAAGCTTTTTATAAACCATTTTCTAATGAGAAAACAACATATAAAATGTAGGTTCCCATTAAAAAGAATAAACTGACCCTAAAATGACCTGACCCGTCCTCCAAACAAACACGAATAATGACATTTACTTACCCCCATAATATCAAGACTGAAGTAGGTTGTTGCTTCACGAAAGCCAATTTGAAGTAGGAGTTGTATTGTAGTTCAACTGTTGGGGAGCCGAACTTGAAGTAATTGCAACCGCACGTATGGTACCTGGTAACCTTCGTCCCAAATTTAAAAATATTAACTGTTTCTTTAAATATTATATATTTATGTTTGCCGCGGCTCAGTCAGTATTATTGTTAGAGGCATGGATTTCTTTGCAAGGTGTGGTGCGGCTGAAGAATGTAGGCTTACACAGATTATAATTTTTTTTACTTCACTACATTTATTAATGCTTGACACAATTTAAATAACACTTCACTGATATAGAGAGCTGTGAGATTCTTTTATTAATTACTTGCACTTTTAACACGTACACTATTTTCGTCTCACACGAATACGTATTAAACTTCTCGAGGACGCATCTCGCGTCCGGTTTGAAACACTGTCTACAACCAACTCGCTGTCTATAAGCCTAAGTTTGTAAATTTCTGTATTTCAAGTCTCTGTTTGGCTATTCATAATCCAATGGAATACTTTTATTTAACGTAAGCTTTTTTCTGGTTGTTGATTGGCTGTTTTATAAACTGTCACAAAAATTACATTATTGTTGCTCCAAGAATAACTAGTAGCATTATTACACCTTCTTATTCATTATTGCCTCAATGTTACCTCATTGTTAGCAACTTTTAAGCTATTATTCTCACAGCTCCTACATTATTATATTACGTAATACATTCAGATAACATTATTACATATATACAATAATATAAACATATACAATGACTGTAATATACACTTTTTATATATTTTTACATACACATATAGCTTTAAAGCTGGCTGTTATTATATTTTTTATTATATAATTTGACTAAAATCATTTAAGTGTTAAAAATACTGCCTCAAGACATTTCTTTCTACAACGCTTAGTTTTTGGAGATATTGTACAGTCTCAACTAAAGTATATCGCGTTTTTTATTGCTATAAAAATCCCATCAGTTCTATTTTTTGAGATTATTTTCTTTCGCAAAAATGTAAAAGTGTGTCCATCACTAGCTGTCAGCAGCTCTTTTAAGCATCCATTACCACACATTTGGCAGGGAATGGCGCGAAAAGTTGCCAAAGGATTGAAAAGTAGAGACAGTTGATTGATGGTGAATTATTCACTGTAGACGTCACTCACAAGAATGACGTATGTTTAAGCAGTTTGCGAGTTTAAAAGTTTTAACGATGGATCTATTCTTTTTTTTTTCTTTTTTTTTTGCGAAAACGTCCGCCGAATTATTTTTAAAGAAATCCGATAATGCTCCGTTGCAAAATACGCATGCTGAACCCGGAGAGAAATTTCTATAAATAACAAATCTATACAGCTGCCAGTTTTTAAAAATGTTACAGGTATTATATAACAGGGTTGCCAACAGGGCTGCACGTTCACTTGTCCTGTCACTGAGTGGAAGTATGGTCAAGTATGTGCTCACTACTAGGGCACACTTTTCTAGCAACTACTATAAACATCTAATCTGAACATCCGTATAGTTTCAAAGTCTGCTTGTCTACTACTTAATGGACCGAGCGAGGTGGCTCCGCGGTAATGTGTGAGGCTCACATTCGGAGATCCCGGTCTCGATTAACATCTCATCACCTTAGAAATGCCTAATATTTATGATACAATAACTAGAATACGCAATTAAATCTTTCAAATTCGAGAAGAAAAAACTATAATTCATTACAACAATGGGCATAAATCTATGGTTTACACCACAAATTTCTGAACATTGACCATAAGAGTCTCGGACGATTAAATCAAATCGATCGCCCGCTCTGACCTTGGGTTTATCGTGATTTTCCCTGGTCGGTAGGCGAATGCTCGGGTGGTTTCTCATCTACCATGATTTCCATTCCGTTTCCTTCTCATCTTTCAGGAGTGCTTTTAGGTTTCGTGGCGTATGGCGGTGCTGGGCAAATGGCGCGGATGGTGGACACCAGAGGGCTGCTTGGTCGTTCATCGCCCTCTCTAGGCAGCTTCAGCAGTGGAACGGGTCTTCGAGTTTGGAAATGTTACGGACTTCCGCGCATCTCCGTGATCTGTAACCTCCTGTATTTCCTTTACTTCATCCCTTTCTCCACAATAGATCTATGTAGGTCGCAGTGTGCGAGATGTCCCCCTCGTTGTATAACCTCTATTTAAACCTGCTGCTTAATGTAGAACGCGCTGCACGTAGGGAATTGAAATGTTATATACAAATGTTCGAAATATTTCTAATTGTGACAAAATCGCCACAAATTTCAGCATAGTTCATATGGAGTACCTCCAAAGGCCACGTGATGTTTGGGCAGATCGATGCTTGTTCAGTTGAAGTGTAGAGACTGAAAATAAAATCATTACTCGGTACGTTTCAAAGTTTATTAAAATCCGTACAGTGCGACAGTAAAAACCTGAAATGATTGTGTTAACATATATGAACATTAATTACAACATTTAAAAAAATCTGATGTGTTACACTCACATGACTTTCTCTACTCTTGTACAAACTATTTTTACAAACTCTTATTCTCCATCTATTTCATATTAATCGAGATAAACATTTGCAGAAAGGATCTTTTGACATGCAAAGAGAATTACATTTTACACATAGCGACCAGTTCAAAAAATATTTGACTATCGCTTAGGGCGTACTATGTTCCCCTTGTTTTGTAATTTCAAGGGCAATATAGAAATACAGTAGCCTTTAAGCATAGACATTACTCTTAATCGCTGCATTCTCTTTGCCACAGATTAACACTCTTTGCATATTCAAGACAAAAAAATGAATAAGGAATTCCCATTTGAGAATATAAGAATTGAAAAATTTAAGGGAATAACAAGCAATATCTCGAAAATGGTTCACTCAACAACAAAAATGTATATGACACAAATTGTGTATTTTAACGCGATCTACATTTTTGTGTAGTAAAAGTTTGTCTATCTGTTATGGTTTACCAGTTATGCAAAAGTCGTTCACAATGAAGAATACTTTTGGAGACATTCCCAGAAAATTCGAGATATACATTTCATTTGTCATGAAAATATCTTAAACATATGATATTTTAATCGAAATCGTTAGAGCCATTTTTGAGAAAATTAAAATTTTCGAAAAATGTTCCATGTAAAGGGTAATCTGGGGTGGGGGGATTTTCTTGAAAACCTTCGTGTCGCATCTCTGGAAGATACTGAACCTAAATATCAAGTTTGGTGTTTATCCGACTGTTCGTTTTTGAGTTATGCTGTTCACAGACACACACACACACACACACACACAAAGACACACACACACAGACACACACAATGCTATTTTTTGGATTCAGGGGGTCTCAAAACATATATTTCCGGTGAAATCTCGGTATCGAATTTTTGGGTGGAATACAATACTTCCCCTACTTACTATACGTAATAGAGAAAGTAAAAAGAACCAGCTGTGAGTCCCAGGAGATAGAGTTTGAGCTCAGATAAGAGGATGAAGAAGAGAATTTAAGTACTATAATGGATTAGCATTGAAAATAATTGAGATGGAAATGTCGCGATAAATGCTACATGAAGCCTGAAGGATGTGCTACACAGCAAATTCGCTCGTTTAATCATTTAGGTAATTAATGTGAAAGACTTGCATCCGCGGGGAGTGAACCCCGGTATTCCAGCCCGAAGTTCTGCCTCCTTTTCTTCCCATTTAACCAACCTCACCGTGGGAGGGAGGGGGTTGATTTATGATCCCCCTGTTCCGGACCATTTTTCCTTCCCCGTCATTAATTTCTCCAGATAGGCATCTCAGCATTATAAACTCACACTCACTCCATTCTTTTGCTCTTAAAGAAAGAAAGGGAGAAGGGAGAGAGGAAAAAAAAAAGAATTTAAGTAACGACACGGTCCCAGCTTCTCATCCCATCTTGTGGTCCATTTGTCGGTGGCTCCAGCATCCAGTAATCTGTGGAACCTAAGAGCTGGAGGGTTCATCACTGCTGCGAGAAGATGCTCCGATAAAGTAACGGGAGACTCCCTTGGCAGCAGATCTTATATCTGACATCGGCAAGGGAACCTGGTGCTTTAACATATTCCCTTTACTCGCGTAATTTTGAATTACTTTTCCTGGATCTCTTTAACATTTTCACTACTCCGTTCATAGTCGATCATTTTATGCTAACAATCCAATTTAAAAATGCATGACTTTCTCTACGCTTGTACAAACTATTTTTACAAACGCTTATTCTACGCCTACTTTATGTTAATGGAGATTTACCTTTGCATAAACTATCGTATTTCTAATTTTTTTGTAGGTGCAAGAGCAATATGGTAAATTAAATTAAATTGAGTTTTATTTATGGACGCTCTTTAACTACTATGGTCATTAGCGTTGCATTCTATATTGGGCGTGAAAGGCGGTAATTTTGCTCAGAGGCCTCTTTATCAGGCTTGAGGTTCTTTTACGTTCCATCGCCCTCCGCCGGGTTTGAACCTGCAAACTTGGGAACTAGAGGCTAGCACTGTACCACTAGTCCACGGAGGACGACTTTAAGCAATAGTCAAATCTTTTAAGAGCTGGTTGCTATGTGGAGCATTCCGTTCTCTTTGCATGTCCAGGACATTTATTTAATTTAATTTAAAAAAATCCCATTTTGAGAAAAATTTTAAGTATTGGAAAATTGAAACAAATAACAAGGAATATCTCAGAAATGGTTCACTCGGGGAAAGAAATGTATATGACATAAATTGTGTATTTTAACGAGATCTACATTTTTGTGTAGTAAAATTTTGTCAACTTTTACGGTTTTCCAGTTATGCAAAAGTCATTCAGAATAAAGAGGACTTTTAGGGACATTCCCAGAAAATTCATGATATACGTTTCATTTTCCAAAAAAGTATCTTAAACATGATATTTCAATCGAAATCGTTAAAGTCGTTTTTGAGAAAATCACAACCTTCGTTTCGCATCTTTGAAAGATACTTAACCTAAATACCAAGTGTGGTATTTATCCGACTTTTTGTTTTTGAGTTATGGTGTTTACAGATATACATTCACACAGACACACACGGACCTTTTTCTAAAAATTATTTTTACTTTCTCTACTACGTATAGTAAGTAGGGGAAGTATTGCATTCCACCCAAAAATTCGATACCGAGATTTCACCGGAAATACATGTTTTGAGACCTCCTGAATCCAAAAAAAGCATTTTTGGAAACATGTCCGTGTGTGTGTCTGTGTGTGTGTGTGTCTGTGAACAGCATAACTCAAAAACGAACTGTCGGATAAGCACCAAACTTGGTATTTAGGCTCAGTATCTTCCAGAGATGCGACACGAAGGTTTTCAAGAAAATCCCCCCACCCCAGACTACCCTTTACATGGAAGATTTTTCGAAAGTTTTAATTTTCTCAAAAATGGCTCTAACGATTTTGATGAAAATATCATATGTTTAAGATAATGTCATGAGAAATGAAATGTATATCTTGAATTTTCTGGGAATGTCTCCAAAAGTATTCTTCATTGTGAACGACTTTTGCATAACTCGTAAACCATAAGAGATAGACCAAATTTTACTACACAAAAAATGTAGATCGCGTTAAAATACACAGTTTATGTCATATACATTTTTGTTGTTGAGTGAACCATTTTCGAGATATTGCTTGTTATTTCCTTAAATTTTACAATACTTATACTTTTTCTCAAATTCGTTATTCATATTTTTTATGTCCTGGACATGCAAAGAGAATGGAATGCGCCACATAGCAACCAGCGTTAAAATATTTGACTATCGCTTAAAAGCTACCATATTCCCCTTGCATCTACAAGAAAATTACCAATAATATCGACATCTCGATTAACATGAAGCATATGGAGAATAGGCGTTTGTAAAAATAGATTGTACAAGAGTAGAGAAAGTCATGTGAGTGTAACACATCAGATTTTTTTATTCAGGGTGCCTCAAAGCATGTATTTCCGGTGAAATCTCAATGTCGAGTTTTTGGGTGGAAGACAATACTTCCCCTACTTACTGTACGTATTAGAGAAAGTAAAAAGAAAGCTTCAGTTTCACTCTAACCACTGAGCTTTGAACGATGGCATTGAACTTTTCAGTCGTCTGATTATACCTTTCCAACCTTGTCCAACACATGGCTTGTGCGGAAGAACAATTAATTCTATTCCTACTTAAGTTTATTTGCTTCCTACTTCACTTAATCCAGATAAACCTTTGCAGAACTACATTACACATTTCGGTATAGACACAAAGATAACAGTGATAGTTAAATGTTTAAGAACTGGACGCTATATGCTAGTCTTAAAATTATACTGTTTCTATGCAATCGCGAGAAACAACTTAAAATCGATGAGACTTAAGAAGGACAAAGTATTGAACAAATGGACTATGTATATCTCGGAAAAGGCTGATGCCACAAAAAATTATTTGAAATAAATTGTGTGTTTTAAAGAGGTCCACGCTTTTGTGTAGTACGTTTTCGTTTATTGCTGAACGTTTACCAGTTATACAAGATTATACCAAATTCCTTCCGAATAAACTGGACTTCATAGGCCTGTTCCCAGAAAATTCAAGATATGCATGTTATTTGTCATGTAAATATCTTTAATATAGGAATGTTTAATCAAAAATTTTATAACAATTTTTTAGAAAATAAAAAAATTTAAAAAATTTTCCTTATAAAGGGTTTTTTTGACCTGGGGGGGGATTTTCTTAAAAATCTTCGTGTCGCATCTTTGCAGGATGCTGAACTTAAATACCAAGTTTGGTATGTATCCAACATTTCGTTTTTGCGTTATGCTGTTCACAGACAGACTGACACACGCGCGGACCTTTTATAAAATT
The DNA here is from genome assembly GCA_030765065.1 of Deroplatys truncata. NCBI lineage: Eukaryota > Metazoa > Arthropoda > Insecta > Mantodea > Mantidae > Deroplatys > Deroplatys truncata. Next base: position 142,366,572 of record CM060985.1, on the reverse strand, counting down.
GCTTTTTTGGGGGGATTCACGGGACCTCAAAACATATATTTACGATGAAATCTCGACAACAAATTTTGGGTGGAATACAATACTTCCCCTACTTACTATACGTAGTAGAGAGGTTGAAAATGTATCAAAGAGATGACAAACTAATTATAGTTACTCTTCTGTTAAAAGTGTTTCACTTAGTCTTTGAATTTTGAATTATCATCCGCAATTCCTTGACTCTTTAGATGTTTATTATTACTCGCGCAAAACTTCTGGACTCGTGACCTTGATTGCCACCCCAGCTGCCGAGCCTAGGAATGGTTTATGTTTAGCTTTATCAACGAAAGCGATATAATACCTTTGCTTACTCACAGTGCGTAACACATAGTCTGCATAGAAAGTGTCTGCATCTGGTTGTAATTTTAAAGAAAGCTGCAGTATCTAAATAGTACTTATTTCATATTTGTTATATTTATAACCATGGCTCCTATGTTAAGTGGTAAGGTGTTACATAGTCAAAGTAGGGAAATGATTGCAAATGTCCTCGACTTCATGAAGCAAGAAGCAGAGATGAAGGAAGAAAATATATGTTCATCCGATTTCTACAAAAGCCTAAGAGAATGAAAGAAAGAGTAGTCAAAGCAACTGGTGTTTCACCGAGTTCCGATGCCAGAGTTCTCAAAGATAAGAGAAAAAAAACATATGGATGAAAGAGTACCATTTGACACACCTGGGAAGAAACATAAGGTCCCTAAACGTATTACAGAAATAGACGATTTCGAATGCGTCATTCGGCGCACGATTCACAATTCCTATGTGGAATAAAAAACTGTGCTAACAATAAGCAGATTGCTCATCCAGCTGAAACACAGCAGAAACTTACAAGGTTGTGCTACAAATCTCAGAAAAATTATTAAAGATTTAGGGTTCAAGTGGAAGAAACCAAAATCAAATAGAACTCTAACAGAAAAGCAAAATAAATAAATAAATAAAATAAAATAAAAAATAAAAAGTAAATGTTGCCATGATAGCTTAGTCGGTTAGACCAACGGCACGGAAAGCCTAAGATCCGTGGTTCAAATCCCGGCTATGGCATTGAATTTTTCAGTCTGATTCTACCTTTCCAAATGAGTATAATTTTATATGTACTTATATCAGTGTGTACTTATATCAGCATTAATTTTTAAGGTGGTGCTACAAATTTCAGAAAAATACTATAGTGTATGAAGATGAGTCATACATACACAGCAGTCGTACAACATCTAAAAGTTGGAGTGACGATAGCGAATTAGGTTGCAGGTTCCTGTTGCTAAAGGGCAAATACTTATTATCGTTCATGCTGTTGGAGAGATCGGCTTCGTTCCAAATGCCCTTCTTTTACAAGTTGCAAAAACAATAGGAGATTTTCATGAAGAAATGAATACAGAAAAGTACATGAAGTGAATCAACGCCATGTTGAGACCTAATATGCCTGCTGGATCTGTTCTGGTCATCGACAATGCTTCACAATGCGTCAACACTCAATTGACAAACCACCTACCTCAAATTCATTGAAAGAAGAAATGAGAGCTTGGTTACTTAGACATAATATAGCTTTAGATGAAAGCATGTAAAACAAAGCTATATAACTTAATTAAAACCAACAAACAGCTTCAGACGTCATAATACTTGACCAGATAGTAATACAACATCGCCATAATGTATTTAGACTCCCATCGCATCACCCAGATCTAAACCCAATCGAATTAATCTGGGCTGATATCAAAAAATGGGTGGCATGCAGAAATATCACTTTCAAATTAAAATATGTGGAGCAGTTATAACGCCAGCAATTTGCTGAAATTGGAAGGCCAGAATGGGAAAATGTATGTCGACATGTTGAATAAATTAAGAATCATTATTTCGAAAAATACGGAATTGCAGAAAATCAAATAGAAAGAATTCTCATCCAAGATAATGGTGCAGAAAGTAGTGACAGCAGCGATGACGGCAATAATGTGAGTGATTCCGCAGAAGAGGAAGGGTTGTTAGGTGTGGAAGAATTGGAGGCAATGATTGACAGCGATTTTTATATTAAGCGCTTTTTACAGCGTGGATTTTAATATACTGTATATAACTAAGTTTATCAGCGCAGCGCATAACCGGTGTGTGGATATTTGACGATGACTGTCCTACGCACTCCTGCAGTATGCAGTCCACCGGTCACCACCTGATCTGGTAAGCAACTCGCATCATAGCTTTCATTAAGATTTTCACGTGTCTAGAACTGTTGCGCCGATTATACTTTGAGTGCAACTTTGAGATCAAGCCTTTTGTGTTAATGTATAACAGATATTTTACGCTTTATTCAATCTTTCGCTTGCATAATTGTTATACCTACTTTAGAGGAGGTGAGATGACTTAACAGCCAGCAGTAAATCAAGGTTCCTTGACCGATCACGTTGCGTGCCATGAGATATTCGGTTAAGTAGAAGTTTCTTGGAGCCAGAGTGTAGTTTTCGTGACAGCGAGATATCGATTTCGTAGGTTACGATAAGGATGAACAAACATTTACTTATTGTTACCTTGAGATAACACTTGTGTATAACAAATGTTTGTTAGATCTGCCACCTACCGTGGCTTCTGATCGGTCAAGAGGCCAAATATTTGAAAACTCTAGCTTTTACTTTGTTACCGGGAAAAGAGCTGAGGCAATTTCATGAAAGCAGGAAGAAGGCGGTATTCGAAGAAAATTACGTAATAACTTTTACATACAAGCGGTATAAACAGCCTGTATTTATACTCTGTTTTATTACGCAATGTATTTGTATGCAATGGAGTGTCCACGTACTTGCTATAAAGTATGTGTTTTATAGCCTTTTTAGATTTAAAGTGTTATGTAAGCTAGTTTATCACAATTCTGCGAAGTGGCACGTTTTAATGGTCTGTAAAAGCACGTTAAATAAATAACAATATTTTATCTTTAAAGTTGATTTGTTGGCTTTTATGGTTACATTTCACACGTATGTTTTACTCCACTTTAAGGACAGGGGGTAGTGACAAGTGCCCACTTTTTAATGAAAAGGGGTCTCTAAACATCAGAATGTTCATCAATGTACCCTTTTCTGGATAGTTATGAAAGCTTTTGTTCATATGAAAGCATTATTTCGTATGTTGCAATGGTATTCCGTACGGAAAACACGCGCTGTTACGAAGTAAGTTTTATAAACTGGAGGAAAAGCTATACATAAAAGAAGAATGAATGCAGTAAAACTAGTTTTTGCTTGCGATATACTATACAGAGCATGCATCGTGTATCAACACAAACATGTATTGTGTTTTATTCTTTACACGGTCGCATATTTTTAAAGTTAGTAAATTACTTAAGGCAATGCAACTGTGAAATTTGTTAAAAAAATGTGAAAAATTTGTAAGCCTTTTGCGTTTTTATTATACTTATAACTTATTCCTTCATGCAACACAATGGGTTTTTACTTTTCCTACCACATACATAGTAGGTAGAGAAGGCATTGCATTGCACCCTAAAATTGCATATCGAGATTTTGTCGGAAATACATGTTTTGAAGTCCCCTGAATCCAAAAAGGCATTTTTAGAATAATATCCGTGTGTGTCTCTTTCGGTTTGTCTGTGAATAGCATAACTCAAAACGAAAAGTCGGATAAATACCAAACTTGGTATTTAGGTTCAGTATCTTCCAGAGATGCGACACAAAGGTTTTCAAGAAAATCCCCCACCCCAGATTACCCTCTACATGGAACATTTTTCGAAAATTTTAATTTTTTTCAAAAATGGCTCTAACGATTTTGATTAAAATATCATGTTTAATATGTTTTCATGACAAATGAAATGTATATCTCGAATTTTCTAGGAATGTCTCCAAAAGTATTCCTCATTGTGAACGACTTTTGCATAACTGGTAAACCATAAGAGATAGACAAAATTTTACTACACAAAAAATGTAGATCGCATTAAAATACACAATTTATGTCATATACATTTTTTTGTCGAGTGAACCATTTTCGAGATATTGTTTGTTATTCCCTTAAATTTTCCAATACTTATACTTTTTCTCCACATAGCAACCAGCTCTTAAAATATCTGACTATCGCTTAAAGCCCACCAATTCTCCTTGCATCTACAAGAAAATTAGCAATAAGATTAACATCTCGATTAACATGAAGCATATGGAGAATAAGCGTTTGTAAAAATAGTTTGTACAAGAGTAGAGAAAGTCATGTGAGTGTAACACATAAGAGTTTTTCATATTGTAGTTCCAGAGTAAATATTTTATTACAGTCAGCGTTCAAAAGTACCCATTTCATTGAGAAAGATGCACTGATTACTTATAAAATCTGAGAGAGTTTAAAAAACTGAACATATTGTTACATGCAAATTAGTTAAATATCATTTTAATAACTTACAATTTAAGAATGTTTTTCTAGAAGACTTTCTTTTGTGGCTGCTGGGTCCGGAACACTCGGAGAGTAAATTTACGGTTGTACAAAACTATTTCAAGGCCAACTGGGCTCTTGAAAACTGAAGCTTCTCATGGAAGGTAGGAGTTTAGAGTCATAATCGTTTTACATTAGCGGCTAGAGTATTTACAGGAGTGAGTACTCGAGAAAAGCTACCTCAGTCAATGTCTATACAAAATTCCTGAAACTCGTGAGCAATCGTACAAATTTACGTAAAAACCGTGTAAATAGAACTGGAATCCTTCAGATGTTTCCCAGTGTTAAAGCCACAGCACAACGTCGAATGTTAACATTTATGTGTTCAAATACGAAGTTATTCCGACATCCGGCAAGGGAAGATGTGTGTTCCTTTGGGATCGAAGTCTCGCATAACGAAAATGAGTCCCAAGTGAGCATGAAGAAGTCGCGTGCTTGCTGCAGGGCGCAGCAATGACAAACAAAACGATCCGATCCCGCGCCCTTCAGTCTCCAAGTCCTGTATGTAAACAAAGTTTCCCTTTATCCCTCCGCATGCGATTTATCTTGCTTCTGCCGGGAAACTGCTCTCGCAATTTATGCGTTCCAGAAGCCCGGCTGTCATTTATTTATGACAGAAGCGGGTCGAGCGAAAAGAATAGCAAGACCGTCCCACTTTATCTAATTATGCCTCGCTAACTTCCAGAATACTCTGCTGCGATTTACAGAGAAAGAAACTGTACACAACTAATTTTGCATGTTCCTAAACGTTCACAACACAAAACTAAAGTGTTTAGAACTTTACAAGCGTACAAGTTAAAGTAGTTGCTATTTAAAGAATTTAAATTTTGAATGTGCGCAATTTGTTCACGATTAAACAAAAAAAAAATTAAAAAAGTGCCCAAAGTTTCTAACAATTTTACTCAGTGCAATTTAAGTCAGTACAATATTTTTTATTTAAATCAATCTTTTGGCATTCACACTGAAAATATCTTGCCCTAAACATTTAAACTGCCGTTGCGATCATATACGGTTATTCAAAAAGAAGAAACAGACTTTAAATATTTATTTTAATGAACGGCAATAGATAGCGACACATATGACATCTCATTGAATAGAGAAATGTTCAAAGTTTTAAGCCCACCTATTAGTTCCATTCAGTGCCTACAGCGGCGCTGTGTTTGTTTACGAGAAAATGGCGACCCCACAGAAAAAGTCTTTTTGGGTGCTGCATTATGCAAAGGATGAATCCATTGTTTCATTGTAGCATACATTTCGATGCAAGTTCAACAGCAAGCTGCCTCGTCATAAAATATTTACAATTGATACAATAAATTCGTAGAAGATGGTTGCGTATGCAAACGGAAAACCACTGGTCGTCTGTCTCCTACACATACCATTACAGGTTATAATAAGAAAAACACGTGACTTAATTGTTTGACTCCAAAACCAAATTGTCGTCCTCCGTGGACTAGTGGTACCGTGCTAGCCTCTAGTTCCCGAGGTCGCGGGAGGGCGATGGATTTTTTCGGGCGTAAAAATCCTTAGCACGGCTTCCTTCGGATGGGAAGTAAAGCGGGAGGTCCCGTGTCGTAGATTTACGGCAATTAAAAGAACCTCAAGCCTGATAAGGGACCTCAGAGCAAAATGTCCGGTCTTTCACGCCCAATATAGAATGGGACGCTAAGAACCATAGTAGTTAAAGAGCGTCCATAAATAAAACAAAACTCAATTTCCAAAACCAAAAATGCAAGTAACTTGTTCTGAATAATGTTGCGAACACATATTTACTAATATTGATACTCTAAAGAGTAATATAGTTCCATATTAATTAATTTCATTACTAAAACTGATTTTCACGGTGTATTGAACTTGCAATAGAAACAATACGATTTTAACGCAGTTATGTGTTATTTTCTTAAAGTAGAAAAAACTTGTATAGTGAAATATTCATGTTACATTTCACTCTATTTTTTGAAAGACTACTTTGACTCTGTTATAGAAACATTTTATTTCATTTGTCCTCGAAAAAAACTTCATCTTGCAAGAGCACAGGATATTTTTCATTAGCGTTTTGTCCACCAAAATGTAAATAAAAGTAAAAGTTCCTGTAAAATCGTTAAAGCATCCTTAAAATCCTTAGATTTTTGTCTTGTTGCATGTTATTACTAGTATTTATACAATTACTCTTTGCTAGAAAAAAATCTGATGTGTTACACTCACATGACTTTCTCTACTCTTGTACAATCTAATTTTACAAACGCCTATTCTCCATATGCTTCATGTTAATCGAGATATCGAGATGTCAATCTTATTGGTAATTTTCTTGTAGATGCAAGGGGAATATGGTAGCTTTTAAGCGATAGTCAAATATTTTAACGCTGGTTGCTATGTGGCGCATTCCATTCTCTTCGCATGTCAGGACATAAAAAAATGAATAACGTATTTGAGAAAAAGTATAAGTATTGGAAAATTTAAGGAAATAACAAGCAATATCTCGAAAACGGTTCACTCAACAAAAGAAATGTATATGACATAAGCTGTGTATTTTAACGCGATCTACATGTTTTGTGTACTAAAATTTTGTCTATCTCTTATGGTTTACCAGTTATGCAAAATGCGTTCACAATGAAGAATACTTTTGGAGACATTCCCAGAAAATTCGAGATAAACATTTCATTTCTCATGACATTATCTTAAACATATGATATTTTCATTAAAATCGTTAGAGCCATTTTTGAGAAAATTAAAATTTTCGAAAAATTTTCCATGTAAAGGGTAGTCTGGAGTGGGGGGATTTTCTTGAAAACCTTCGTGTCGCATCTCTGGAAGATACTGAACCTAAATACCAAGTTTGGTGCTTATCCACTGTTCGTTTTTGAGTTATGCTGTTCACAGACACACACACACACAGACACACACACATACACACACGGACATGTTTCCAAAAATGCTTTTTTTGGATTCAGGAGATCTCAAAACATATTTTTCCGGTGAAATCTCGGTATCGAATTTTTGGGTGGAATGCAATACTTCCCCTACTTACTATACGTAGTAGAGAAAGTAAAAAAACCTTTGCAGATTTTTTACTTTCTCTGGTATGTATACTAAGTAGGGGAATACCGAGAATGCACCGAAATACATGTTTTGAAGCCCACTGAATAAAGAAAACATTTTTAGAAAAAGGTCCGCGCGTGTGTGTGAACAACACTTAAAAACGAAAAGTCGGATAAATACCAAACTTGATATATGTTCTGTACCTTGAAAATAAGAGACACGAAGATTTTCAAGAAAATCCCTCCACACCAAACTATCCTTTAAATGGAAGATTTTCCGAAATTTTTTATTTTATAAAAAGTGACTCTTAACGATTTTAATTAACATACCATACAGTTATGATATTACATGACAAATAAAACGTATATCTTGAATTTTCTGGGAAAAGCCTGTGAAGTCCTCTTCATTCGGAAGGAATTTTGTATAATCTTTTATAACTGGTAAACGTTAAGGGAAAGACGTAAACGTACTACATAAAAAAAATTAGATCTCTTTAAAACGCACAATTTATTTCAAATTTCTATCTATATCTGAGATATCCGTTATTAGTAATGGTTCGAAATTGTTCACCATTCTTTTAAAGTCCTGTCGATTTTCGGTTGTTTCTCGCGATGTCATGGTAACTGTGTGGAGTTGTAAGGCCAGCATATAGCCTCTAGTTTTAAACTATTTTCCCTTTGTATCCATAACGAAATGTGTAATGCAGCTATGTCCGTAAAGGTTTATATCGATTAAAATGAAATAGATAGGAAAGTAAAATTTCATAAGAATAATTTGTATACCCACTAAATAAGCGATGGAGTGTAGAGAAAGTCAGGTTAATTTAGCGCATCAGGGCTTTTAAAATAATAAATGGAATGTCATGTACAATGCTCCTGGATAAAATGTTTAAATATGTTTATATGTATTACGCATTATTTAGCGCAAAATACGAAAATATTTTCTACCGGTTCTATCATTTAAACTCGCAAAATTATGGAATTACTAGATTAGGCGAGTAACGCAGTAGTTTGATAAGAGTTTTCGTATTTAGCATGATTTTTCTATTTTCCATTTTGCGCGAAATAATAATATTAACTACATATATGGTGTCCTGATTCGTTTTTCTGCTAAAATGGCTAACACATTTATTTTCGGGACACGCAACATCATTGAACTCTAGTTCATTATTTACAGAGCTTGTTATTCTCAAAGTGCGATGAATAGTGGAGTTGTGTATATAATGATATCGAACAAAGCACATCGCATCTAAGCATTTCACCTGCAGCTCGGCCTATTGTGTGAGAGACATCCAACATTATGATTGAATACCATTCAGTGCATTAACTTCTGTAAACCGTTCGCGTGGAAAATTTCTGGCGGTAGCCTGCTGCGGTATGGAACTGTCTGATTTATGACGTCTGCCGGTGCCTCGTGGCTTTTTGCCTGCTGCTTTCTTCGTCTTCCGCAAATAAAAATTGGTTTTACGTTCCATTCCTAGCTTGGAAGTCGGTAAATTCAACGTCAAGCATGAGCAATTGGTTAAAGTGAAATGTAAAAGTTTGTCTGTGTCTGGTGACAATATTTGTATGTGTAGTACAAAGCTTTGTTTTTATATTACAATTTAAAATTGTACTTCTTTACGAAAATATTATTCGGAAAATTTAGAGTTCTAACCATTAAACTTCGAGTGCATAAATCCATAACTCGCTGTGTAAATGCTACAGTCAATAATAAACAAATACCTTTTTAGCTGCCTGTGTGGTCTAGCAGTCAGCGTGCTAAGTTCAAATTCCAGAAGTTCATGGTTTGTTTCCCGGTTGTAGAGGAAATATTGATTTTAATCAAATTGTTCCTTATTTTCCTTTCACAACATCTGGAAAGTATAACTAAAAATCTGATGTGCTACACTCACATGACTTTTTCTACTCTTGTACAAACTATTTTACAAACGCTTATCCTCCATCTACTTCATGCTAATCGAGATGTTAATCTTATTGCTAATTTTCTTGTAGGTGCAAGGGGAATATGGTAGGATTTAAGCGATAGTCAAATATTTTAAGAGCTGGTTGCTATGTGGCGCATTCCATTCTCTTTGCATAGCCAGGGCATAAAGAAAACGATAACGAATTCCCATTTGAGAAAAAGTATAGGTATTGGAAAATTCAAATAACAAGGATTTCAGTGGAAATACAAGTTTTGAGGTCCCTGAATCCAAAAAAATTAGAAGCACCTCCGTGTGTGCGACTGTCTGTGTACAGCATAATTCAAAAACGAAAAGTCGAATAAATACCAAACTTGATATTTAGGAATTCAATTGAGTTTTATTTATGGACGCTCTTTAACTACTATGGTCCTTAGCGTCCCATGAAAGACCGGTAATTTAGCTCAGAGGCCTCTTTATCAGACTTGAGGTTCTTATACGTGCAGTAAATCTACGTTACGGGACCAACGGTTTTACTTCCCTTTCGAAGGAAGCTATTCTAAGGATTTTTACGCCCGAAAGAATCCATCGCCCTCCGCCAGGTTTGAACCCGCGAACTTGGGAACTAGAGGCTAGCACGGTACCACTAGTCCACGGAGGACGACTTGATATTTAGGTCCAGTATCTCCCAAAGACGCAACAAGAAGTTTTTCAAGAAAATCCCCGACCCCAGATTACCCTTTACATGAAACATTTTTCGAAAATTTTGATTTTCTCAAAAAATGTCTGTAACGATTTTGATTAAAATATATATTTAGGATATCTTTATGACAAACAAAATGCATATCTTGAATTTTCTGGCAATATCCCCAAAAGTCTTCTGAATGACTTTTTTATAGCTGGTAAAACGTAAGAGATAGACAAAAGTTTACTTCACAAAAATGTAGATCTCGTTAAGACAAACAATTTATATCATGAATATTTTTTGTGGATATTCATTTTTTTATGTCCTGGACATGCAAAGAGAATTAAATACTGCACATAGCAACCAGCTCTTAAAATATTTCACTGTGCTTGAAGCCTAGCAATTCCCCTTGCATCTAAAAGAAAGTTAGCAATAAGATTAACATCTCGATTAACATGAAGTATATGGAGAATAAGCGTTTGTAAAAATAGTTTATGCAAGAGTAGAGAAAGTGATGTGAGTGTAATATATCAGACTTTCTAAATTAGTTGTTGCATATGCAGCAGTTCTTGAGTTGTGTCATGCATTCAGACCTTCAGAGAAACTGCTAGATGCTCCGCATTAGTAAACGCACTGTAACAAGGTCCTTAGAATCAGTAAATTTGCGCTGCAATGTACAACCGGTGTTCGAACACAAAACAAGCGGACGTACAGCTAGCGAGATGGAGTCATTAGATCTTGTGTTGGAAGCATATCCTCATTAGCGCATGGAGATGAATCCCATGCAAAGAGCAATCCTGGAAAAGTTGCTGCTGAGGCAACGTCGGACGAATAGTGCATATGAATGCTTTACTTCTTATTCGAAGAAATACATTGGCTGCTCACATGTTCTGCACACACACACCTCTCGAAAATTATACCGAAAATACATGCTGGATAAATACTGTGTTTAGTGGTGCGTTATAGGAAAATGCGATATGCGAACAGCAAAAAATGTAACCCTTTACATGGAACATTTTTCGAAAATTTTACTTTCTCTACTACGTATAGCAAGTACGGGAAGTATTATATTCCACCCAAAAATTCGATACCGAGATTTCACCGGAAATACATGTTTTGAGACCCCCTGAATCCAAATAAAGCATTTTGGAAACATGTCCTTGTGTGTGTCTGTGTGTCTGTGAACAGCATAACTCAGAATCGAACAGTCGGATAAACACCATACTTGTTATTTAGGTTCAGTATCTTCCAAGGATGCGACACGAAGGTTTTCAAGAAAATCCCCCCATCCCAAATTACCCTTTACATGGAAGATTTTTCGAAAATTTTAATTTTCTCAAAAATGGCTCTAACGATTTTGATTAAAATATCGTATGTTTAAGATATTTTTATGACAAATAAAATGTATATTTCGAATTTCCTGGGAATGTCTCCAAAAATATTCTTCATTGTGAACGACTTTTGCATAACTGGTAAACCATAAGAGATAGCCAAAAGTTTACTACACAAAAAATGTAGATCGCGTTAAAATACACAATTTATGCCATATACATTTTTTTATTGAGTGAACTATTTTCGAGATATTGCTTGTTATTCCCTTAAATTTTCCAATACTTTTTCTCAAATTGAAATTCGTTATTCATTTTTTTACGTACTGGACATGCAAAGGGAATGGAATGCGTCACATAGCAACCAGCTCTTAAAAGATTTGACTGTCGCTTAAAGCCTACCATATCCCCCTTGCATCTACAAGAAAATTAGCAATAAGATTAATATCTCGATTAACATGAAGCATATGGAGAATAAGCGTTTGTAAAAATAGTTTGTACAAGAATAGAGAAAGTCGTGTGAGTGTAACACATCAGATTTTTTAATGTCCTTGACATGCAAACAGAATGAAATGCTCCACATAGCAACCAGTTCTTAAAAGACTTGACTATCGCTAAATCCTACCATATTCCCCTTGCATCTACAAGAAAATTAGCAATAAAATAGTTTCTGCAAATGTTTATCCTGATTAACATGAAGTGGATGGAGAATAAACGTTTGTAAAAATAGTTTGTACAAGAATAGAGAAAGTTATGTGAGTGCAACTAGATTTTTTTATGTGTGTTGCTTGGGGGATATACAAATAGCTTACTCTGCGTAAAACAACCCGATAATATTAATACGCGCTATACGCAGAGGAATGCGAGTGCTATAATTGTAGGTAAGTAATAATAAGATTACAATATACCCGACTTCCTTTTGTGTTATCGCGATATCTCCTCTTCGACATCTGGCCCTTTGTAGCGAAGTTTATGTCCCATGGAAGATGTAGGAACTTGGTATGTTTTTGGAAGGACGCCAGTATTTGTGTTGATTCTCGGATTCCGCTTGTACTATCTCCGCCTAACAGATAATTCTCATGTCGGTGCGGGATTTGTCGAGGGCGTAACGGAGGTGTTGCGACACACACGTATACTTCTGTTCGGAACACGATATGCTTGCTTGTTGAATATATCCGCAGGGCGAAGATAGACGTTATCGAGCATGTGTTGAAGTGTGACTCAGTTGGGTGCCTTTAGGCTATGTTATGTAACTGGAGGAGAATTCAAAGGTCCCAAGGGAGCCATTGGTGTGCTTCCTTGGTTTATGAAAATTCATAATTTAATATCATGATGTTTAGTTATAGTCGTGGCGCCGTGGTCGAGTGGTTAGACCGCTCATATCTCACCAAGGGGGCTCGAGTTTGATTCTAGGGAACCGTATGTGAGATTTGTGATGCACGAAGCGGCGTCTCGGTGGATTTTCTCCGGGTTCTCCGTTTTCTCCCACCATTCATTCCACCAACTGCTTTCTCAGCTCTCCTTTCATTCATTTCATCGTCATTTCATATCATCTCCTTCGCGCTCTACCAGGCTTCGGGCTGAATACCGGTCCTGTTTCTTCTATCCGATCCAACAGTCTTTCTGTTCCCCGATAGGCATCTGACCCCAAGCCTTGACTTGTAAGTCCTTCAAACAGGAAGAGTAAATCGAGAAAGAAGAATATATTTAACTATACCGAGCTAGGTGGCGCCAGAGTAACGTGTGCGACTCGCATTCGGAAGGTCCCTGTTCAAATCCCCAGGGCAAACCAATCTGATTGAAGATTTTTTCACAGTTTTCCCCGGTCGCTTGGCGAATGCTGTGTTGCATGATTGATCCGCGAATTTTTCTATTATCTCTTTCATTACCACATTTCATTTACTTCTTCCCCACCATGCCAACATTGGGCTGATCACCCATCCTGGATATCCTATAATGCAGTGTTTGCTTGCTCCTCAACAGACTACTGACCCAAGGCATTAACTTCTAAGTCTTTGGGGTGTAAATCCCATTAAAGAAGAAAAAGATATTTATTTATAACCCTCTGATTAGTTTATCGAATCTTATCGAGTATCTTAGATAGAAATTTAAATGTACATTTATATGTATAAAATCTTTCCTATACACGGTGCTCCCGAATTCTCGTCCACGTCTTGATAATACGAGGGCTAATCAATGAAGACTGAGACTGATTTTTTTTCACAGATATTTATTACTCCGTTTCAATGTTAACATCATCTTTTTCAAAGTAGTCCCCTCCTAACTGAACGCACTTTTTATACCGTCTCTGCCAGTCCTCGAACACATGGTGCAGGCCATTCTTTGTCAGGTCTTTGAGAATCGCCTCACTTTTCTTTAGCACTGCTTCAGTGCTCTCAAAGCGAATGCCCCGGAGCTTTGCCTTTAGTAATGGGAATAAAAAGAAATCACAGGGGGTAAGACCGGGGCTTTAAGGCGGATGCGGCACACAGGTAATGTTGAATTTAGCCAAAAATTCCTGGACTTGATTTGCGACGTGAGGCCGCGCGTTGTCGTGATGAAGTCGCCACCCATTCCGATGATGTTCTGGACGTTTCCTTGTAATGTGCTTCCTCAGTGTAGCCAATACTGACGCGTAGTAGCTGCTGTAACAGTAGTGTGAGGGTGGAACTGCATGCTGGTAAATCATTCCATTCCGAAACACCAGGCCCGCCTTGCTTAGCACAGAGGACTCGCCCTTCTTTGAATTCCTTGAACCACCTAAACACCGTTGCACGAGGTAGTGCATCTTCACCGTATGCTTGCTTCAGCTTTTCGAAAGTTTCAAGGCTGTATGATTTAAACGAAAATAAAACGTTATTGTGCTGTATTGCTCCTCTCGTGTCGCCTCCATTTTGTGGTATGCAAAATTCAAGTAGGATCAACAATATACAGCATTACTACCAACCTACCGTTAGAGAGTGCTGTCGCTTATGGACATTATACATGAAACCCAGCTCTTTTCAAGTATTCATGGTAGAGACATAAAACTATCAAGGAAACTACAGAAAAAAATCAGTCTCTGTCTTTATTGATCAGCCCTCGTATATCTTACAGTTTTGCACCGCGCGTCGGTAACATTGGTTGTATGTTGCAGAGATTTTAGGAATGGTAGAAAGTTTAAGTAGTTACGACTTATGCCTTTGCACATGTTTACATATAATACAGTATGCATTACACGAATAAAACTTTGCAGACGGGAGCAAGATTAGAACTCGGAACCTCTTCGTTAAAATCCCGCCACACTATCCACTCGTAGAGAAAGTACAGCTACGGAAATATCATTTAAAGCAGCTACCTAACAGGTAATCTCCATACGTCTTGTGATTTATGGCGGACGGGACGTATTATTATTATTATTATTATTATTATTATTATTATTACTATTATTATTATTATTATTATTATTATTATTATTAGACTGTACCTGATTACGGTATATTACATTAGTATTCATATGATAAACCTTATAATATTTTACAAAGTATACAATTAATATTATACAAACAGTATGTCGATTAGATCGATATAACAATCCAAGCTAAATGTTAGTACACTAAATATACTTGCCTCGTACGCAGTGACAGTGTTAGCGATACCAGAACGCTTTTAAATAAAATAACTGTTGTGACCCAGATGTAAGTAGTCCAATGTGATATAATAATAAAGTAGTAGAGGTATTTTACCATCCCTGATGTCTGTCATTTGGGTTGTCTATTCGAACAAAGTGGGCGGCGATTCAGTAACACCGTGTAGAAGATCGAGACATTTTCTGTTGACATGACAAATATCACTTCCCTTTCCAGAGCCAAACTCCTATACTGTGTATTCCTCAACCCCCACAATGTCATAACTACTCGGTTTTCAAACAGAAATCAGCTTTTTAAACCCTATTTTCATCCAGTCTCAGTAAACCTGCTATTTCGTACTCCTGTAGTATACGCTTATTGGTTAACTTTTATTCTCCGATTAAGGAGCAAGTCTTCTATGATAAAAAGTTCAAAACACTGATACAAAAAAAAACTTCTGAAATAATAATTAGGATTATACCTCATCGTAAGCCAGCTGTTACTTCTTTAATTTGGTATCCTTGATAAGTACTTTCTCGTACTTTTTTATCAAGCAGATAAAGAATCACTGTAGTTTGACTTCTTTTCCTGTTTACCCTCGTCGTATGTAGGACTTACAGGTGGGTACGTGAGGTCAGAGACCTGTCGAGGCACAGAAACTGTGGATAGATGTGATCAGTCCTATGCCTGGTATGATAGGGAGAAAGCAGATGATATGAAATGGATGAAAGGAAAGGTGATGATGCAGCAGTTGGTGAAACGAAATCGAAGAACCCAGAAAAAACCCGCCCAG
Source organism: Deroplatys truncata (assembly GCA_030765065.1). Classification (NCBI taxonomy): domain Eukaryota; kingdom Metazoa; phylum Arthropoda; class Insecta; order Mantodea; family Mantidae; genus Deroplatys; species Deroplatys truncata. The sequence continues at coordinate 142,350,788 of CM060985.1, read as the reverse complement.
ACGCTGCTTTGACCACCGCGAATCCCACATGCAGGTCCATGGGACCGAACTCGACTCGCCTTGGTGAGAGTTGAACGGTTTAACCACTCGGCTACCGCGCCACCTGTGGTTTGACGTATCCAGGTATTATTTAGGTAGGTGTCACAGTTTTACTGAGGAAAAACAGTCTTTCAATCTGGAGAGTTCAGGCAGATATTTTTTCACTTAACTGTTTAAACTCCATTTATAACGTCATACGAACACTGGTCAGTCCTCATGGCCGCACTCGCTAAAGGGCCTAGCCTTGATGTTGCGTGATGCAGGGGCAGGGTTCTAATCCCGCCTCAGACATGGGTATTTATGTGTTTATATGTAAAACAAAAAGGAAGCCAGTAGAAAAGAAAGAAATGAAAGGAAAAAAGACAAAATAACTGTCTACTGTCTTTTAATAAATCGTTCTAGGAGATTAGCTGTTTTTGCTAAAAACATTACTCCTAAAAGAAAAAGAATAAACACTCAGTCGTAGTGCTTCTTCACAATCATCTGCAGTGCCAATAATTTTCAAATCGGAGTAATCTTTCTCATTAGGTTACATTCCACCGTTCATTCATTTCCTCTGCTTGTAAACACAAATATTACTAAACTAGCATTTCATATAAAAATATCCGCTGTGAGAATATGATTTGAATACCCAGAAAACAACACTGTTTTGCAGGCTGTGTTTTGGACCCTTATTTTATCTGCAACTACTGCATCGCAGCTGTTTGTCGGGTTAGCATAAGCTGAGCTTTAGGAGTAAGTCCCTTATGCATAGGCAACTACTTCACCACAACTGTTTCGCGGGTTAGTGTACATTTGATGACAGGCTGCAGAATCTAGCTCCTTACATATAGACAGCTACTTCACCATAACTGTTTCGCGGTACATTTGATCATAAGCAGCAGAATTTAACTCCTGTCTTATAGGCAACTACTTCCCCAGTATTGTTTCCCGGGTTAGTATAATTTGGAGGTTGTGGATTGCAGAAATCCCCGTAACTGTTTCGCGGGTTGAGGACGTTTGATGTTACAAGCTGCAGAATCTAGCTCTTTTCTTATAGACAGCTATTTTTTCGTAACTGTTTGGCGGGTTAGTGTACATTTGAAGTTATAAGCTGCAGAATGTAGATAACGGTGATGGCCTTTTTTAACTTTAGGAACATATTACCAGCGGCAATGGTGCAGTTGCCATTGAATTTCTTTGGGTTTTATACAATAGATCACAAGCATTTACACTCTCATTCATACTTCCAGATTCTGCGAATGATAGGGAACAATCTTGGCTAGAAAAAAAATTGCCACCCCCGGCCGGGAATCGAACTCGGTACTCCTCACACAGAAGGCACGTGCTCTACCGACTTAGCTAAGACACTGTTTTTAAATACAAAGTCACTTTAGTTAAAAGTTAAATTAATCCGTTAATTTAACGAGGTTTCGCATCCATGTTTTCATCATACTTCGTACTGCTATTATTGTTGTTATCAACATTAGCTATTATAAAAAATTCTGATGTGTTACACTCACATGACTTTCTCTACTCTTGTACAATATTTTTACAAACGCTTATTCTCCATATACTTAATGTTAATGGAGATGTTAATCTTATTGCTAATTTTCTTGTAGGTGCAAGGGAAATATGGTAGGCTTTAAGCGATAGTCAAATCTTTTAAGAGCTGGTTGCTATGTAGCGTATTCCATTCTCTTTGTATGTCCAGGTCATAAAAAAAATTATTAACGAATTCCTATTTGAGTAAATGTATTGGAATATTTAAAGGAATAACAAGCAATATCTCAAAAATGGTTCTCTCAACAAAAAAGATGTATATGACATAAATTGTGTATTTTAACGCGATTTACATTTTTTGTGTAGTAATATTTTGTCTATCTCTTATGGTTTACCAGTTATGCAAAAGTCGGTCACAATGAAGAATACTTTTGGAGACATTCCCAGAAAATTCAAGATATACATTTTATTTGTCATGGAAATATCTTAAACATATGATATTTTAATCAAAACCATTAGAGCCATTTTTGGGAAATTTAAAATTTTCTAAAACTGTTCCATGTAAAGGGTAATCTGGGGTGGGGGGAGTTTCTTGTAAACCTTCATGTCGCATCTCTGGAAGATACTGAACCTAAATACCAAGTTGGTGTTTATCCGACTGTTCGTTTCTGAGTTATGCTGTTCACAGACACACACACACACGGACATGTTTTCAAAAGTGCTTTTTTTGGATTCAGGGGGCCTCAAAACATATATTTCTGGTGAAATCTCGGTATCGAATTTTTGAGTAGAATACAATACTTCCCCTACTTACTATACGTAGTAGAGAAAGTAAAAACTAAAGTCCTTTAGTAAAACGTTCTAAGAAGTGTAACTGTGTTCTGCCAAAAAGTTAATCCTCTTCACAATCATCTGGAGTGCCAACAATTTCCAAATCAGAGTAATCTTTCTCAGTATATGTGACAAATATTCCACCGCTCACTCATTTCCTCTACTTGTAACCACAAATATTACTAAACTAGCATTTCATATAAAAATGTCCTGTATGAGAATATGATTTGAATACCCAGAAAACAACAGCTGTTTTGCAGGCTGTGTTTTGGATCCTTATCTTATCGGCGACTACTGCATCGCAGCTGTGTGGCGGGTTAGCATAAACTGAGCTGTAGGAACAAGTCCCTTAAGTACAGGCAACTACTTCATCACAGCCGTTTCACGGGTTAGTATACATTTGATGACATAGGCTAAAGAATCTAGCTCCTTACGTATAGGCAGCTACTTCAGCATAACTGTTTTGCGGGTTAGTATACATTTGAGTTATAAACAGCAGAATTTAACTCCTTTTGTTATAGGCAACTACTTCTCCAGTATTGTTTCCCGGGTTAGTATAATTTGGAGGTTGTTGATTGCAGAAATCCCCATAACTGTTTCGCGGGTTATGTATTTTTGATGTTGCAAGCTGCAGAATCTAACTCTTTTTTTATAGACAGCTATTTTTTCATAACTATTTGGCGGGTTAGTATACATTTGAAGTTATAAGCTGCAGAATGTAGTTAACTATGATGGTCATATCAGCGGCCTTTTTTACCTTAGGAACATATTGCCAGCGGCAATGGTGCAGTTGCCATTGAATTTCTTTGGATTTTATACAATAGATTACAAGCATTTACACTCTCATTCATACTTCCAGATTCTGCGAATGATAGGAAACAATCTTGGCTAGGAAAAAAGTTACCACCCCCGGCCGGGAATCGAACTCGGAACTCCTCGCACAGGAGGCAGGTGCTCTACCGACTGAGCTAAGACACTGTTAATAAATACACAAATTCACTATAGTTAAAAGTTAAATTAATCCGTTAATTTAACGAGGTTTCGCATCCATGTTTTCATCATACTTCGTACTGCTATTATTGTTGCTATCAACATTAGCTATCATAAAAAAATCAGATGTGTTACACTCATTTGACTTTCTCTACTTTTGTACAAACTATTTTTACAAACGCTTATTCTCCATATGCATCATGTTAATGGAGATGTTAATCTTATTGCTAATTTTCTTGTAGGTGCAAGGGGAATATGGTAGGTTTTAAGCGATAGTCAAATCTTTTAAGAGCTGGTTGCTATGTGGCGCATTCCATTCTCTTTGTATGTCCAGGACATAAAAAAATGAATAACGAATTCCCATTTGAGAAGAGGTATTGGAAAAGTTTAAGGGAATAACAAGCAATATCTCGAAAATGGTTCACTCAACAAAACAAATGTATATGACATAAATTGTTTATTTTAACGCGATCTACATTTTTTGTGTAGTAAAATTTTGTCTATCTCTTATGATTTAGTAGTTATGCAAAAATTGTTCACAATGAAGAATACTTTTGGAGACATTCCCAGAAAATTCGAGATATACATTTCATTTGTCATGAAAATATCTTAAACATAGTATATTTTAATCAAAATCGTTAAAGCCATTTTTGAGAAAATTAAAATTTTCGAAAAATATCAATGTAAAGGGTAATCTGGGTGGAGGAATTTTCTTGAAAACCTTCGTGTCGCATCTCTGGAACATACTGAACCTAAATACCAAGTTTGGTGTTTATTCGACTGTTCGTTTCTGAGTTATGCTGTTCACAGACACACACACACTCACACGGACATGTTTCCAAAAATGCTTTTTCTGGATTCAGGGGGACTCAAAGCATATATTTCCGGTGAAATCTCGGTATCGAATTTTTGGGTGGAATACAATACTTCCCCTACTTACTATACATAGTAGAGAAAGTAAAAAACAAGTTTACAACATAAGATTTTTAATGAAATATTTTCCTTTAACTTTTTCACTAAGCTTAATTTGCGTGTAATTATAAGATCTTGGGAAAAAGTGTATCTACGCATTTGTAATTTGTATACGATGTGTGCAAAATAATGAAGGAACTGATTTCCCTAAAAATTTACAATATCTCTAATTATTTCTGAATATATATAGATATAGAATAGTACAATTTTACCGGTGCTATCGTAACACTTCCAAAATAAACAAACGCACCTACAGTGTAGCACATATACTTTGTTTCAATGGCTTTCAACTATCTGTTTCTGCTGCTGTTGACAAATTGTGTAGGACTCGTGGAGCATATAGCCAGCCAAGGATCTTAACTCAGCAATCTCTCGTATGTCTCTGACAAGAAAAGTTTTGCATTGTGATGATCCAATCTTGGTGAGATGTGAACCACGAAAACCTTACTTTAATGCAAACTACTGCTGAGTTTGCATTCCTATCTTGTTTAGATTGCACTAGAGAATGACAACACTGTGTAGGCTATTAAGATGAGAATAGTAATACCTGCTCCGTATTCATTTGCATTGTAATGGTGGCTCAAATCCCGACGATGGCCCCCTCTACGACTTCCACTTCGTTTTCTCTTCGCCTACTTCCATTAACCGACTTTCACCAGTGAAAACTCCTGCCTCTAAACTAACGCCGGAATTTGTTTTAGCCGTTTACAAACCATCAAATTAGCCCCGGTTTATTTGAGCTTTCGGTTTACTTATCCAATGAAAGTATGCTTAAGAAGAGTTCTTAGAATACGAAAACATGTTCCATGAAATTCTATGCATAATTCCTTGGACATTCTGCTGATAAAGTATGAGTACTTCATATAAACATTGCAAATTTGCATATCTCTACCTCCAAGCCTTTTGCTCTCTCTTCCCCTGCACCCAGTTTCAACACATATACATATTGTATTCTCTGTGAAAAGCATAGCTCCTGTATAAACCAGACATCTTCAAACTTTGAAGACAAAGACATTCAGAAAATGTCTCTTCCTTCTTCAACAAAAACATATTTTATTGATAATTTCATTTTTAGAAGCAACACTAATGAAAAAATCTGATGTGTTGCACTCACATGACTTTCTCTACTCTTGTACAAACTATTTTTACAAACACTTATTCTCCATCTACTTCATGTTAATAGAGATATCGAGATGTTAATCTTATTGCTAATTTTCTTGTAGATGCAAGGGGAATTGGTAGGCTTTAAGCGACAGTCAAATATATTAAGAGCTGGTTGCTATGTGGCGCATTCCATTCTCTTTGCATGTAGAGGACAAAAAAATGAATAACGTATTGGAAAATCTAAAGAAATAACTAGCAATATCTCGAAAATGGTTCACTCAACAAAAAAATGTATATGACATAAATTGTGTACTTTAACGCGATCTACATTTTGTGTGTAGTAAAATTTTGTCTATCTCTTATGGTTTACCAGTTATGCAAAAGTCGTTCACAATGAAGAATACTTTTGGGAACATTCCCAGGAAATTCAAGATATACATTTCATTTGTCATAAAAATATCTCAAACATATGATATTTTAATCAAAATCGTTAGAGCCATTTTGAGAAAATTAAAATTTTCGAAAAATCTTATATGTAAAGGGTACTCTGGGGTGGGGGATTTATTTGAAAACCTTCGTTTCGCATCCTTGGAAGATACTGAACCTAAATATCAAGTTTGGTGTTTATCCAACTGTTCGTTTCTGAGTTATGCTGTTCACAGACAGACAGACACACAGACACACACGGACATGTTTCCAAAAATGCTTTTTTTGAATTCAGGGGGTCCCAAAACATGTATTTCCGGTGAAATCTCGGTATCGAATTTTTGGCTGGAATACAATACGTCCCCTACTTACTATACGTAGTAGAGAAAGTAAAAACGAATAACGAATTCCCATTTGAGAAAAAGAGTAAGTACTGGAAAATTCAAACAAATAACAAGGAATATCTCGGTAATGGTTCACGCCACAAAAAATGTATGTGACATAAGTTGCGTGTTTTAACGAGATATGCGTTTTTTCATTCAGAATGAAGAGAACTTTTGAGGACATTCCCAGAAAATTCAAGATATACATTTCATTTACCATGAAAATGTCTTAAACATATGATATTTTAATCAAAATCGTTTGAGCAATTTTTGAGAAAATCAAAATGTTATAAAAATGTTCTCTTTAAAGGGTAGTCTGTGGTGGAGGGATTTTCTTGAAAATCTTTGTGTCGCATCTTCGGAAGGTACTGAACATAAGTACGGAATCTGTTATTTATCCGACTTTTCGTTTTTGAGCTATGTTGTTCACACACACATGGATCTTAATCCAAACATGCTTTTTTGGATTCAGGGATCTCAAAACATATGTTTCTGGTAGATATTTAATTATTGGGTGGAATGCAATATTTTTTCTACGTACTGTACGTGGTAATTGTAAGAATAGTTTGTTTATGAGATAAAGTAAACGATAGTGACTATAGAAAATCATATGAATTTAATATACCAGGTTTTTAACTATATATAAATATTCTTCTTAATTCCTTATTTGATGATGTTGAGGTGTTGGTTAAGCAGCTGTGCCAACTTTACATAGGAGAAAATAAAACAAAGAAACCTGAGTATACGGCGGCATCAGATGTTAGTTATGCAGTTGTGGCTAGTTACCGCAAGAAAAACATTTGACGAGAGAAGTAAGATCTTCTGCACGTAAACCGTACCAACTCACCTTTCCAGACGTTAGTTGCAGACCTTTTAATTTAAGTTAATGTATATCAGAATACGAGACGTTGTAACATGAATTACCTTGGGGCATATAATGTTATACTACATGAACTGGATTAGCACATCTCCATTATGCACAGACTGCAGGGTATCCAACCTTGGTACTTGCTGCTTATGATATTCCTCACTCGCTTGTTCGGTCGATAAACAGCCCAGGTAGCTAATATACGAGGTGGTTTCAGTGGGACATAGGGCGCGCAGCCACATCAAAAGATTTTAACATTTTAAGTAGCCACGCACCACCAGCCACCATCAAAATTACGTTCTGCTGAGGTAAACCAATTTTCAGTCCTTAGTATATTGCTCTGTAGAACGTGTGTCAAATGATTGCCATGGTATGTTATGTTAATGTTTTACTGCAAATGACTTCAGGCCACAACTCCGTAATTCACAAAGTATATAGTTCATGTTTTTATACGAATACTACTTCGGAAATACCTTGCCAAAAAAAATACATCAACATAAATGACTGTGAAAATTAAAATGTATACAGAAAATACTTTCCCAAGTGGTACATTCACATGACTTTCTCTACTACGTATAGTAAGTAGAAGTATTGCATTCCACCCAAAAATTCGATACCGAGATTTCACCGGAAATACATGTTTTGAGACCTCCTTAATCCAAAAAAAAAACAGTTTTGAAAACATGCCCGTGTGTGTGTGTCTGTGAGTCTGCGTGTCTATATGTATGTGTGAACAGCATTACTCAGAATCGAACGGTCGGATAAACATCAAACTTGGTATTTAGGTTCAGTATCTTTCAGAGATGCGACACGAAGGTTTTCAAGAAAATCCCCCACCTCAGATTACCCTTTACATGGAACATTTTTCGAAAATGTTAATTTTCTCAAAAATGACTAACGATTTTGGATAAAATATCATATTTTAAGATATTTTCATGACGAATGAAATGTATATCTCGAATTTTCTTGAATGTCTCCAAAAGTATTCTTCATTGTGAACGACTTTTGCATAACTGGTAAACCATAAGAGATAGATAAAATGTTACTACACAAAAAATGTAGATCGCGTTAAAATACACAATTTATGTCATATACATTTCTTTTGTTGAGTGAACCATTTTCGAGATATTGTTTGTTGTTCCCTTAAATTTTCCAATACTTATACTTTTTCTCAAATTCGTTATTCAATTTTTTTGTTCTGGTAATGCAAAGAAAATGGAATCCTCCACATAGCAACCAGCTCTTAAAATATTTGACTATAGCTTAAAGCCTACCAATTCCCCTTGCATCTATTAGCAATAGGATTAACATCTCGATATCTCGATTAACATGAAGCATATGGAGAATAAGCGTTTGTAAAAATAGTTTTGTACAAGAGTAGAGAAAGTCATGTGAGTATAACACGTCAGATTTTTATTGTCCTGGTAATGCAAAGAGAATGGAATACTCCACATAGCAACTAGCTCTTAAAATATTTGACTATCGCTTAAAGCCTACCAATTCCCCTTGCACCTACAAGAAATTAGCAATAAGATTAACATCTCGATATCTCGATTAATATGAAGCATATGGAGAATAAGCGTTTGTAAAAATAGTTGGTACAAGAGTAGAGAAAGTCATGTGAGTGTAACACATCAGATTTTTTTGTCCTGGTAATGCAAAGAGAATGGAATACCCCACATAGCAACTAGCTCTTAAAATATTTGACTATAAGCATAAAGCCTAGCAATTCCCCTTGCATCTACAAGAAAATTAGCAATAAGATTAACATCTCGATATCTCGATTAACAGGAAGCATATGGAGAATAAGCGTTTGTAAAGCTAGTTTGTACAAGCGTAGAGAAAGTCATGTGAGTGTAATACATCAGATTTTTTCTATCTCCTACATTTTAACCCAAATATACCTTTGCAGAAATAGCTAAATTACACATTTCGTTATAGATGCAAAGGAAATGGCGATAGTCAAATGTTTAAGAACTGGACGCTATATACTGGCCTTAAAATGCCTTACTCTTTCCAAAATCGCGAGAAACATCTCAAGGTTGACAAGACTTTAAGAGAATGACAAAGAAAAGAACAATTCCTACCTTTAATAACACCACAAAAAACGTATTTTAAATAAATCGTGTGATTAAACAGATCCACATTTTCTGTGTAGACTTTCGCTTAACATTTACCATATACAAGATTGTACAAAATTCCTTTCAATAAAGAGGACTTCATAGGCTATTCCCAGTAAATTCGAAATATGCATTTTACTTGTCACGTAAATATCTTTAATATACAGTATTTTAATCAAAATCGTTAGATCAAGAAATGCAGAATTCTTCCTCTGTGCACGCAACGCTAGCATAAAGTTTGGAGTTTGCAAACTCTTGCGTTGCGTGACGCTATGTGAATGCTTCCATTAAATAACATGGATGCAAAGTCTTGCGCTTACATTTCATTGTGAATGGGCCTTAAGTTTTACAAGTAGAGAAGAGCGACGCAATCATTTGTTATCTCTGTAAAACGCTTCACTATACAGTGTTATAGTTCGATTCTATGTTTTTAAAACACAAACTGTGTAAACACTAAAGCTACATTAATTCGTGGTAGCAGCTGAGTAACGAAAATGATTTGTTGCTAACGTAAATTGGTACTATGATGGATTAAAATGAGTTATTGCGAAAGTCGTGGCAGTCAGCGTAAACAAAAAAAGGTGTCAATTAACGAAGCATTACAGTGGATTTTGTATAGAATTGTAAAATTCAATCACAGTGTGTCAGTAAGGTTAAGAACATATAAACCTAAATAAAAGGGCAACCCAATTACTGCAGGAAGGTGACATAGGCACACTGTATCTGTATTCAGTTCAGTAGAAGCGCAACAAGCGCTTGTTTATCGCATCCATCTCCCACCTCACACGTTTCCAAGACAGCGCTACAAACAGCGAAGACCTTCACAAGCGCTCTTATAAAACTTCTCCGGTTGGGAAACTCGAGCGCTGGTTTATTTACCCTCTTTATTAGCTATTTTTAGAAGATGCTTACTTGCAGAATTAAACTGGGAGTAATGAAACCAAACACTTTTAAAACTTGCATCAACACTCAAAACCAATATCCTGTTCTTCTTTAATGTTCTCTCGCGACTTAAACTTTTACCTTGGTACTTAAAGGTTTCTTATTTCATTACCAAGAAGCCTTTTTAATTATTATTAACGGATCTTAATAAATATAAGAGCATATTCGTCTCAAAGCAAAAAAATGATTCTTTGTGAGGTACATGTTCTATAAAGCTATATTGTCGTTTAGAAGAATATTATGTTAAGTAGCTGTGAACTTTTCTTCATCCTAATTGAATTTTAATGTCAATGTAAGTTGTACAGACAAAAATGTACCACGAAATGTAATTCTTATTACAATAGGCACACAGTTTGTATAAAATGAAGCAATTGTTGCGTTAATCGTTTTTATGTAGTGTCCATAATTTACTTATCCGGAAGCTAAGTACAGGAATTGACAAATGCATAGTTTTATGGGTTACAAAAGTTTTGGAAGGGAGAACACAAAGGGTAAAAGTGGGTAAAGAACTGTCTGAAAGTGAGCTGGGATGTACCCAAGGCTCAGTACTGGGACCACTACTTCTTCTTAAGTAGGGGAAGTATTGTATTCCACCCAAAAATTCGATACCGAGATTTCACCGGAAATACATGTTTTGAGGCCTCCTGAATCCAAAAAGAGTGTTTTTGGAAACATGTCCGTGTGTGTGTGTCTGTGAGCAGCATAACTCAGAAACGAAAAGTCGAATAAACACCAAACTTGGTATTTAGGTTCAGTATCTTCCAGAGATGCGACACGAAGGTTCTCAACAAAATCCCCCCACCGCAGATTACCCTTTACATTGAACATTTTTCGAAACTTTTAATTTTCTCAAAAATGGCTGTAACGATTTTGATTAAAATATCATATATTTAAGATACTTTCATGACAAATAAAATGTATATCTTGAATTTTCTGGGAATGTATTCTTCATTGTGAACGACTTTTGCATAACTGGTAAACCACAAGAGATAGACAAAAGTTTACTACACAAAAAATGTAGATCGCCTTATAATACACAATTTAAGTCATATATATTTTTTTTTGTTGAGTGAACCATTTTCGAGATTTTGCTTGTTATTCCCTTAAATTTTCCAATACTTATACTTTTTCTAAAATTCGTTATTCATTTTTTTTGCCCTGGTAATGCAAAGAGAATGGAATACTCCACATAGCAACCAGCTCTTAATATATTTGACTATAGCTTAAAGGCTAGCAATTCCCCTTGCATCTATAAGAAAATCAGCAATAAGATTAACATCTCGATTAACATGAAGCATATGAGAATAAGCGTTTGTAAAAATAGTTTGTACAAGAGTAGAGAAAGTCATGTGAGTGTAACACGTCAGAATTTTTTTGTTAATTTCAAATACCACGTAAGATTGTTTGCTAATGATTGCATTATTTACGATAAAATTCGGGACTGCTGCAAATCAAATGACCATTAATCTAGGAAAACTAAGTCCATAGCATTTAGCAGATCTAAGGGGGAAATCCTACATAAAACTCTCACATGGGCGGGGAAAAAATTTCGTAGATGGACAGCTGCAAATATTTGGGTGTGTACTTGGCGAGTAACGCTGGATGGGACGACCAGGCAAATTCTGCATCTCGGAAAACATTAATTTCATAATGAAGATACTGAAAAAGGGGAGCTCAAAGTCCAGAGTAATTGCCTATAAGTCTTTATTGCGTCCGGTTATGGAATATGGAGCAAAATTTTGGGACCCGTATAAAATAATCAAATTTATTCATTAGAAAAGATACGAGGTAAATATTCACAAAAGGAGAAGAGATTCAATGGTAGCCTTTAAAAGTTCGGCGTAAGGTTATGCACATTATTTAGGGCTTATATGGTTTTCATGTATGCGTTAGCGAAAGATTGGAGAAGGCGACATATTACATAAGAAACATTCATTTGTTTAAAATTAATGAAAGGAGGCACAAAACTAATGCGGGAAAATTCTCTTTTTTATTAGAACCGTTGAAGAATGGAAGGAATTGCCTCTAGCAGCCTTTCAGGGCTGTACTGTGTCCGTGAGGAAATTTAAGAGAAACCTGAATAGAATAAATGTTGGATAATTAATTATAAACGTTACTTAGTTGTGTATTTGAAATTTTATAAACTTATTGGTTATACTGACTGGATAGGTAATTAATGAATGTAAATAGTAAGGTAATTAATGATTTCAAAACTTTTAGCTCTTATATTACACTGGTAGCTACAATAATATGATTGTTTATAGAGTTATTCACATTATCATTTATTGTTTATTGCATTATTATTGTTTGTGTACTTATTTTCTGTAATATTATTTTGTATAACTCTGCCATCGGGTAATGCCCATTTGTAGTGAATACATGCATACACACATGCATACATACATTCATTAATTTCAAAGTGTTTGCTATTGTTCACTTGAATTTTCCCAACTTTTAAGAGTACACTTTAAAATGTTAAATGATCGTTCCTTTGACTCTCATTAACTCATACAGAGTCTATACCTATATTTATGGATCCGACCTTTTGTTGACTGTTCCGCTGCGTAATAGAGAAATATGTTTTGAATAATTCTTAGAATAATTACGAAGCTTAATAATGGTAGTGAAATTTGCTGAATGCTACACTTGGGTTTTTAAACACTATCTTTTAGATCTGCATACAGTAGTACTTAGGTGAAAACTGATTTTGAAGAAAAGAGAAGTTACTGGACATTTTCATCGTTTTAACGTGAAGGAGAAATTCATAACTCTTGGACCTGAAAACATTTCATTAGTATTTGATCTCACGAACGACGTGATTTCTGTGCCACCTCTGTACTCTCTCTCCCTATTCACACGCAACCTATACTCTTCTTTGAAGTTTTGTGTAAATGGAGTAAATATACAAAATGCAACTTCTAAAGCCCTTAAAACACTCATAAGCTTTTGAAGCAACGTAGCGCTATTAAGGACATTTCATATTACGGTTAGTTAAAATATGATTATGCCGTAATTGCTAATTTCGTGCAAAGATTAAATGTTTAGAATTTTGCTACGGTAGAAGGATATAGTAGATTTGTAAATGTCCTGCACTGGTATTTAATATAGTGTAAATTAGGAAAAAATTGGACATGAACACTTACAGTCTGCCTCTTATCTGTGACAACACAGTTCACATCAAAGATACGAAATGTGTACTCTACTCTTGTACAAACGCTTACTCTCCATCTGCTTCATGTTAATCGAGGTATCGAGATGTTAATCTTATTGCTAATTTTCTTGTAGATGCAAGGGGAATTGGTAGGCTTTAAGCGATAGTCAAATATTTAAGAGCTGGTTGCTATGTGCAGTATTCCATTCTCTTTGTATGTCCAGGACATAAAAAAACAAACAAATAACAAGAAATATCTCGGAAATGGTTGACTCGACAAAAAAATATATGTGACATAAATTTAGTGTTTTAACGAGATCTAAATTTTTTGTGCAGTAAAAGTTTGTCTATCTCTTACGGTTTACCAGTTACGCAAACGTCATTTAGAAAGAAAATGACTTTTAGGGACATTCTCAGAAAATTCAAGATATACATTTCATTTGTCATTAAAATATCTTAAAATATGATGTTTTAATCAAAATCATTAAAACCATTCTTAAGAAAATAAAAATTTTCGAAATATGTTTCATTTAAAGGCTATTCTGGGGTGTAGGTATTTTCTTGAAAATCTTCGTATTGCATCTTTGAAGGATACTGAACCTAAATACCAAATTTGGTATTTATCAGACTTATTGTTTTTGAGTTATTTTGTTCACAGACTTACAGACACACACATGGGTCAGAGGGCTTAAAAACATGTGTTTCCGAATAAATCTCGATATCGAATTTTTGGGTAGAATGCAATACTTCCCCTTACTTACTACACGTAGTAGATAAAGTAAAAAAGTTATTCGGCGCAAACGATTCTAACGACCTTTAATTTTTTTCTGTCGCAAGTTTTCCTATCTCTTATGGTTTTCCAGTTATAAAATACAATATTCAAAGTTCAATGAGAATAAACAGGACTTCAGAGGTTAGTTACAAAATTCAAGATATGCATCTTGTCGTGTAATGTTTCAAACATACAACATTTTAATAAAACATGAAGTTCTTACCAAGCGGGATGCCTCATGCGACAACGTCCCGGAGGTCCCTATTCAAACCCCTGGAACCGTCCTATCTGACCGAAGGTCGATAAACGAATGCTGGATTGGATAATTTGATCCGCAAATTTTCCTGTTATTCTTTTCATCGCTTCACTTCATTTCCTTCTTCATAGCTATACCAGGCATCGGGGTGATCACCTATCCTGGATATGCTAATATCCAGAGTTTGCTTCTCGACAGGCTACTGACCCAAGGCATTGGCTTCTAAATTATTGGAGGTGTAAGTCCTGCAGAGAGCAGGGCAATCCCTTAAAGAAGAAGGACCCTAGAAGGATAATGTACTTAAATACCAAGTTTGGTGTATATCCAACTTATTCGTACTGTTCGTAGATAGACATATCGGCCCATACCTTTTCATAAAATGCCTATTCTGGTTTCAGGGAGCCTCAAAACGTGTATCTATAGTGAAAACTCGGTATTTGCTGGAATACAATACTTAATTTGATTATGAAGATGGTTGTTTAACTTTGTAATTTGACTGTTTCTTTAAGTATTTGTGTTTGCCTCGGCTGCGTCAGTATTTATTTTAGAGACATGGAAGTATTGGCAGGGCGTGATGCGACAAGAATGTAGGCTTACACAGATTGTAAGTTTTAATTCACTCCTTTTTATTAATCCTTGATACAAATTAAATGGCACTTCACTGATATAGACAGCTATGAGATTCTTTTACTTAATACTTGCACTTTTTAATACGTAAACTATTTTCGTCTCACACGAATACATATTAAATTTCTTGAGGACACTTTTTGATCACTGTTTGCAGGCAACTGAACTGATATCAACCGCCCAAACTTGTAAATTTCTGTATTTCAAGCCTCTGATTGGCTAATCCTACTCCAATAGAATACCTGCATAAAACTAAAGCTTTTTCTGGTTTTTGATTTGCTGTTTTTTATAAACTGTCACTAAAATCACATTATTGTTACTCCAATAATCGGAAATAGTATTATTAAACTCTCAAACTCATTATTGCCTCAAGGTTGCCTCATTGTTAGCTCATTGTTAGCAACTTTAACCTATTATTCTCACAGCTCCTACATTATTAAATTACGTAAAATATTCACATAACATTATTAAACATGTATACAATAATATAAGCATACGCAATGACTGTTACATACATTTTACAAATTATTACATACACATATTGCTTAAAGGCGGGCTGTTATTGAATTTACATATTATAATTAGACTGAAATAATTTAATTGTTAAAAATACTGCCTCAATTAAAATAAGAAAGCGTAAGAACAGTAACACTTAATAAGAACGAAGCACTTTGCCAACATTCGAACCTCACTTTTGACACGGTTTTAGGCGGCGTGTTTTGCAATAAAATTATGTGTTTATATTAGTGTTTTAAGTGATATTCGCAGAATCATTAAACACATTTTCTTTTGTAGTATCATCTAGTTTCACCAATCTAAAATGTTTAGAATTATTACCTCCAAACACATTGCCTGTCCATTCAGTTTATTTGTATTGGCTTTCGCGTGACAAATTGTTTTCCAATTCCTGTGTTTGAGTGCTGCAGTAGAGGTCACAAAATTGTTCAATGCGAAGACCATAACAAGCACGTAAACGAAGTACAGGCTATTTGAAAAGTTACTTCAAAGTTTAGTGCGTAATAAATCAATAATATTCTGGTTGATACATACATAAAAACACTGCTGTGTTGCAGAAATTAATGGAGTTTAATTACTTTCTCTACTACATATAGTAAGTAGGGGAAGTATTGTATTCCACCCAAAAATTCGATACCGAGATTTCACAGAAAATACATGTTTTGAGACTCCCTGATTTCAAAAAGAGCATTTTTGGAAACATATCCGTGCGTGTGGCTGTGTGTGTGTGTATGTGTGTGTGTGTGTCTGTGAACAGCATAACTCAGAACCGAACAGTCGGATAAACACCAAACTTGGTATTTAGGTTCAGTATCTTCCAGATATGCGATACGAAGGTTTTCAAGAAAATCCCCCCACCCCAGATTACCCTTTACATGGAACATTTTTCGAAAATTTTAATTTTCTCAAAAATGGCCCTAACGATTTTGATTAAGATATGCTATATTTAATATACTTTCATGACGAATAAAATGTATATCTTGAATTTTCTGGGAATGTCTCCAAAAGTGTTCTTGTTCTTCATCCCCCACAACTACCGTTTACATGGAACATTTTTAGAAAAGTTTGATTTTTTAAAAAATGGTGTAAGTATTTTGATTAAAATACCATATATTTAATGACAAATGGAATGTGTATCTTGAATTTTCTGGGAAAAGCCTTGAAGTCCTTTTCATTCGGAAGGAATTACGTGTAATCTTTTATATCTTGCAAACGTTAAACGATAGACGAGAACGTACTACACAAAAAATCTGATGTGTTACACTCACATGACTTTCTCTACTCTTGTACAAACTACTTTTACAAACGCTTATTCTCCATATGCTTCATATTAATCTAGATATCAATCTTATTGCTAATTTTCTTGTAGATGCAAGGGGAATTGCTAGGCTTTAAGCGATAATCAAATATTTTAAGAGGTGGTTGCTATGTGGATTATTCCATTCTCTTTGCATTACCAGGACAAAAAAAATGAATAAGGAATTCCCATTTGAGAAAAAGTATAAGTATTGGAAAATTTAAGGGAATAACAAGCAATATCTCGAAAATGGTACACTCAACAAAACAAATGTATATGACATAACTTGTGTATTTTAACGCGATCTACATTTTTGTGTGGTAAAAATTTTGTCTATCTCTTATGGTTTACTTGTTATGTAAAAGTCGTTCACAATGAAGAATACTTTTGGAGATATTCCCAGAAAATTCAAGATACACATTTTATTTGTCGTGAAAGTATATTAAACATATGATATCTTAATCAAGATCGTTAGAGCCATTTTTGAGAAAAATAAAATTTTTAGAAAAATGTTCCATGTAAAGGGTAATCTGGGGTTGGGGATTTTCTTTAAAACCTTCGTGTTGCATCTCTGGAAGATACTGAACCTAAATACCAAGTTTGGTGTTTATCCGACTGTTCGTTTCTGAGTTATGCTGTTCACAGACACACACGGATATGCTTCTATACATGCTTTTTTTGGATTCGGGGGATCTCAAAACATGTATTTCCGGTGAAATCTCGGTATCGAATTTTTGGGTGGAATACAATACTTCCCCTACTTACTATACGTAATAGAAAAAGTAATGAGCTTTATTAATAGTAGTTTGTATACCCAGTAATAAAGATAGAGGGTATGTAACACATCAGATTCTTTCAGATGTATGAGCTACAAAAGCCGTAGTCCGTGATATGAGAGAGTTTGGAAAACTGTACACGATGTCTCTGTAGTTTCACGGGTTAAGAGTCTTTCTCCATTTTAAATACTCTGAAATGTATTTCGCTAACTGTTAAAAAGATTCGAAGCTGACTAAAGCAGGAATTAAATGGCATATGAGAGGTGTAATTATAATACCTGTTTCTATTTCTGTGACGTAGGGAGGTACTATCGTAAGATTTGACTCCACTACAGTAAAACATTTGCATAAAAAGCATTGCTTAAGTGCAATTTCTATCAAGTGCATAATTTTCATGTGTTTCTGGAGGCAATAAATTGTATACAGGCAAAATTTAACCTCGCTGTTTCGAAGTCAAGATCTAGATAATTCTTACTTTCTTTACCACGTATATAGTAGGTAGAGAAGGTATTACATTCCACCCAAAAATTCAATACCGAGATTTCACCGGATACATGTTTTGGGCCCTGAATCCAATAAAAACATTGTTAGAAAAAGGTTTCTTTCCGCGCGTGTGTGTGTGGTTTTTTATGTTTAATTTGATCCTAACTGTAGGTTCCCATTTAAAGCAATTAAATTCACCTTAAAATGACCATCACAACGTCCTCCAAATAAAATACGACTACTGGCATTTACTTTCCCCATAATATCAAGCAACTTTTATTAAAGACATTTCTTTATATAACGCTTAGTTTTGGAATATTGCACACTCCCAACTTAAATGGTCCACCCTATATATCCCCCCTATATATATCCCCCGCTGTCACAAAAGATCACTTTGTCACTTTGCACTTTTTTCGACAACCTATGAATTGCAAAGAATATAGTAAAAGACGTTGCAAGTCAGCAAATTGCTAAGAAATATAAATATTAAAGGAAATACTAACCCTTTGACTGGAATTTTCTTCATTCCGCAGCATTATGTATATACTTTAGTAGCACAATGGTTAACATGCTGGAAAGTTCATAGAGAAGGTCGGAAATTCAAATCACGCCTTCCGAATAAATGAGTTTTTTATTTATTTCTCTTCGTGTTTTCAGAAAGTTCTAGCAAATCATGATTTATTTCCGAATGCGCTAGAAAGTGGATTTGCATATCCTAACAAGTAACAAATTGTGTTTTAATTATATCCACATAAACTAAGTGAAACGACACTTGTATTGCAAACTATCAGTTCTCGTTAAATTTATTTATCATAAAAGTACTTTGAAGTGGCAGTATTTGAACCTGGGACCTTCACCACTGAAGGCCAGCGCACACACTGTTGCACTACGAGTACAAGTCACTGTCGGAACCGCGGTGCAAAGCAGTCATTTCGGCCGAAATTGATACGACGCGATGTAGTGGACAGTGTTTACGGCATGGGCTGTACAACACCGGGACTACATAGCTTCTCAATCCGCAGCCCGAGAATACTCACCAGGTATATATCTATTCAACTTTCGGTTGCTGGGTTTCTTTAAAACCTAGTTCAGATTTGCTTAGTTGACAACCCTCGGGCAGGAAATTGGCACAATTATACGTATCTTATTGTGCATAGCCTCATGGAAAGAATGAGATGCTACGGATAATAGTGGTTCATATATCTTCTCAATTCTTTTAAAACTAATTCCCAGTTTGGGCAACTAAGAGAGGATTTTGCTTGTTTTCTATCCAAACTGTTATGAAATTCTTTATGTGTCGTTTGAAATAAAACATCAAGAAAAGTCTTTGTTGTTTGTGGTGCTGTAATTATACTTTTTTAATTAATGCCTTTAGTTAAGGGCTTATAGTTTTTTTGACTGAAAATTATCAAGTTCAAGCTATATGTTTACAATCCGTTTAAACTGTCATACTCCTTTGTAATTTGTTTTTTAAGGCTAGGAGAGGCAAACGAACCTATATTTTTGTGGATTTTCAACAGTACTCCCACGAGAAGTACTTAACTCAAATACAACCGCTCGTAGTTGTGTGTGCTTAGCCTTCTATTGATGCCATTCAAGAACATGCGAATTGTCTTCAAATATGCAGGCAGTGTTAAGTAATCGTAAAGGTATCACGGAGAGGCCCCCGGAACCGGCACGGCACGCAGGTCAGTCGGTCCATTGTGCTTCCAACGTAACCCCTGGGAGGGAAGAATGAAAGGAGAGACCCAAAGGGCGACCAGATCCGGATGCCGACGGACGCAAGCATGGAGGGGTGCATAGCGTTTCCAGATAGTCCCTGCCCACAAGCCACAAAACTCTAGGGTCCCCCGGAACGGAGAGACCTAACTGAGCGGTACTGCAGCGACGCCAGGGGAGAAGCCTTTACAGAGCGCCAGCCACAAACCGCCCAACACCGTCGTCGCCTGGTCCTACAACCTTGAAACAAGGGAGATGATGGGTACAGGAAATGAGAGGAAGGAGAGTCGTGGTAGAATATGAACCGCCCAAGCATTCGCCTGGCGACCCGGGGAAACCATGAAAAACCCATGGGCCAAAGTGGGAGGTCCCTCCTGAACCATCACGCTCGTTAAGTAACCGTAGTAGTATCTTAAACAGAATCGTTGGAGTTCATAAGAATAAATAGACTTAAAGTAATTGTTCTTTCACATTCATTCACTGTTTAACCTCATCTTATGTAGGACTTACACCCCCAGGACTTACAGGCGGGTGTCTGGGGTCAGAGGCCCGTCGAGGAGCAGACACACTCATGGAGCAGACAGAATATCCAGGATGGGTGATCAGCCCGATGTCTGGTATGGGATGAAGGAAGTAGATGAAACGAAATGAGGGCGAAATGGATGAAAGGAAAGGTGATGTCGGTGGAATGAATGGCGGGGGAAACCGGAGAACCGCCACAAATCTCACATGCGGGTCCCTGGGATTGAACCCGGGCCGCCTCGGTGAGAGGTCTAAGCACTCGGCCACGATGACGTGTATAGGCTAGATTTGGAAAGTTGAATCATATTTTACAGTAATCGATGACCAGACCAGAAATTGGACTCTCATTTGATTCGATACAACGAGGTTATTTTTGGCGATCTCAATTACTTCGGGATGTCATACTTTAAACCTGATTTGTAAAGCTGCAAGTACTTTCAATTTGCTGGTCTCTGGTTAACGAGTTAATAATTTTTATCCATCATTTGAAGGGTCCGATATTCAAACGTCCCAGCCCAAAATGTTTTAACTTTTTGATTTTTACGTTCTTTGTGTGTTATAACTAATCTAAAAACTGCATATACAACTCTAATTACAATATGGTGAAATTGGAAACCAGCTCATCCTGTTTTCGTTATCAGTGCAACCTAAATCCGCGAGTTGGGCTTTACAAACTGCAAATAGGATTTACATAGGCAACTTCTTCTGTGGAATACTTGCTTAAAAAATCTGACGTGTTACACTCACATGACTTTCTCTACTCTTGAACAAACTATTTTTACAAACGCTTATTGTCCATATGCTTCATGTTAATCAAGGCTTTAAGCGATAGTTAAGCTCTGGTTGCTATGTGGCGCCTTCCATTCTCTTTGCATTTCCAGGACATAAAACAATGAATAACGAATTTGAGAAAAAGTATAAGCATTGGAAAATTTAAGGGAATACCAAGCAATATCTCGAAAGTGGTTCACTCAACAACAAAAAATGTATATGACATAAACGCGTTCTATATTTTTTGTGTA
Organism: Deroplatys truncata; assembly: GCA_030765065.1. Lineage (NCBI taxonomy): Eukaryota > Metazoa > Arthropoda > Insecta > Mantodea > Mantidae > Deroplatys > Deroplatys truncata. Next base: position 142,329,490 of record CM060985.1, on the reverse strand, counting down.
GTAAAATTTTGTCTATCTCTTATGGTTTACCAGTTATGCAAACGTCGTTCACAATGAAGAATACTTTTGGAGACATTCCCAGAAAATTCAAGATATACATTTTATTTGTCATGAAAGTAAATTTATGATATTTTAATAAAAATCATTAGAGCCATTTCTGAGAAAATTAAAATTTTCGAAAAATGTTCCATGTAAAGGGTAATCTGGGGTGGGGGATTTCCTTGAAAACTTTCGCGTCGTATATACTGAACCTAAATAATAAGTTTGGTGTTTATCCGACTGTTCGTTTCTAAGTTATGCTGTTCACAGACATGTTTCTAAAAATGATTATTTGGATTCAGGGGGTCTCAAAACATGTATTTCCGGTGAAATCTCGGTATCGAATTTTTGGACGGAATACAATACTTACCCTACGTAGTAGGTAAGTATTTCACCCAAAACTTCGATGTCGAGATTTCACCGGAATTATATGTTTTGAGGCCCCCTGAACCCAAAAAGCATTATTATAAGAAACTCCATGTTTGTAGGTCTGCGTCTGTGAACAGCATAACTTCAAAACGAAATGTCGGATAAACACCAAACTTGGTATTTAAGTTTAATATCTTCTAAAGACGGGTCTGAAGATTTTCAAGAAAATCCCCTCTCCCCAAACTGCCCTTTACATAAAAGATTTTTCAAATGTTTTTATGTTTTTAAATATGACTAACTGGTTTTTTTGTTAAAATACCACATATTAAACACATTTACATGAAAAATAAAACGTATATTTTAAATTTTATGGGAATAGCCTATGAAGTCCTCGGAAGGACATTTATACAATCTTGTATAACTGGTAAACGTCAAACGTTAGACCAAAGGACTTCACGAAAAATGTAGATTGCTTTCAAAAACACAGTTTATTTCAAGTAGGATTTTTTGTGGCATCAGCCATTTCCGAGATATCCGTTATTAATGATTCGAATTGTTCAGTAGTCAAATTTTAAGGCCAGAGTTTAGCGTCCAGTTCTAAAACATCTGGCTATCGCTATTCCCTTTGCATCTATAACGAAGTGTGTAACGCAGCTATTTCGAAACGGTTTATGAAGTAGATAGGAAAATAAACTTTCGTAAGAATAATTTTATACCCACTAACAAGCGATAGAAGTAGAGAAAATCATGTCAGTGTAGCACGTCAGATTTTTTATCCATATATTCTACATAAAATCTTTAATTAAATGTATCAGATGAATGTTCTTCATTAAGCTAAAAGTTAAGTTAGTAAACCAAATCGAGTTCCTTCGACACAGTACCTTCCCAAACAATAAATTATAGCTTCATGAGATTTTCGTTGTTGTGAGATGTTGCTAATACAGTTTATATATGAAAAACATTCTGATGAGTTGCACTCACATGACTTTCTCTACACTTGTACACACTATTTTTACAAAAGCTTATTCTCCATCTACTTCTTGTTATTCGAGACAAACGTTTGCAGAAACTATCGTATTGCTAATTTTCTTGTAGGTGCAAAGGGAATGTGGTAGGCTCTAAGCGATAGGCAAATGTTTTAAGAGCTGGTTGCTATGTGGAGCATTCCATTATCTTTGCATCTCCAGGACATAAAAAAACGAATAATGAATTCCCATTTGAGAAAAAGAATAAGTATGTATTGGGAATTTCAAACAAATAACAAGGAATATCTCGGAAATGGTTCACTCTACAAAAAAAATAATAGGCCATAAATTGTATGTTTTAACGAGATCTACATTTTTTGTGTACAAACATTTTATCTGTCTGTTATAGTTTACCAGTTATGCAAATTTCATTCACAATGAAGAGGACTTTTGGGGATATTCCCAGAAAATTCAAGATAAAGTTCCATGTGAAGGGTAGTCTTGGGTGGGCAGATTTTCCTGTAAATCTTCGTGTCGCATCTTTGAGAGATAGTGAACCTAAATATCTGTTTGGTATTTATCCAACTTTTCGTTGTTGAGTTATGCTGTTCACAAACACACACACGCGACCGTTTTCTAAAAATGTTTTTTTGGGATCCAGGGATCTCTAAACATGTATTTCCGGTGAAATCTCGGTATGGAATTTTTGGGTGGAATGCAATACTTCCCCTACTTACTATACGTAGTAGAGAATGTAATAAGAATCTGTATCTTGAAAGCAAACTCTAGGTATTGAAAAAATATCTTCTTCTTTAGTTAGGGATTTTTCTAGATTGTTTCAGGCAGGCCATGTGTAGACTGGATTGAAAAGTACATGGATACACAAATTAAGCGAATGACGTTCTATTCGCCTTCAACGGTATCAGTCACGGTAGCTTAAAGATAGATTCTTCATGCTAACCGAAGATCGGCAATTAGACTCTCAGCCGCGACACTGAAAGCTTTTCAGCTTTTGAACGAGTAAATGCGTTTTGCTTGTTTAATGACGCAGTATGTTTCCATTCCAGTTTCAATGGCGCTGTACTTCCAAATCACCCTACATATTGTGCATGTTTTTGAATGTGTCTGGGTCGTCGATTAGGATGGGGTAGTTTATGAACTTTGCTCCCCGCAGAGGTCCTTGTGTGTGGACATCATTATAAACTCCTGGAAAACGGAGTTTCTACTGTCGACTTTTATAGAGTGAGAGGTAAAGTTTTCTCAAAACTGTTCACAGCGGTCTTTCGTGCTGTTCAGTGGAAGTTATTCAGTACTTACATCTTTGTCTGCCAGTACTTGGAGTTAGGTTAGAGTTTCAACTCTCATTCCATCTTGGTATTCCAGCTTTGTCACTTTCGCTGATTCCTCTATATTTTCAAGAAGCAGGAACAAAAGGAATATCTTAATCTTTTCGTTGTTTATAACTGATGTAGCCGTAAAGTGTTATCTTCTTTGGGGTCGACATTTGTATTTCAATTTTAATTTCTTCCCTTTTGGCGATATATTTGTGTTCTGGGATGTGCAGTCTTCTCTCTGAATTGTACGCGTTTATGACTTTGGTAATACTTTCATGATTATCTGTACGCACCTTGTTTAGCTAATTGCCCCCTACTTGTCGGTTTAAATATTAGATAAGTTTGCTAGCCTTGATGACTCCTATTGGTTTTGGTAAGGATGGAACAAAGGGGATGTACACTGCCATGCACAAAAAGTGGCCCATAATCGCTATAGTGTTTTTCCCTCCGTAAGGTTCTCACCTTCAGGAACTAACTTTTGGCTCCACCCAGCCAGTATTAGTTCTCTATATGACTGGCTCGTAAAACAATATAGGAGCATACAAACTAATGAACGATGTTTATAATCTATCCGGAATGAAGGAATGGTTCGCATTTGAGGCAGTATTTTTAACACTAAAATGATTTCAGTCAAATTATATAAATGTAAATTCAATAACAGCCCGCCTTAAAGCAATATGTGTATGTAACTATATATAAAAAGTGTATATTAAAGTCATTGTAAATGTTTATATTATTGTATCCATGTTTAATAATGTTATGTGAATGTATTACGTAATTTAATAATATAGGATCTGTGAGAATAATAGGTTAAACGTTGCTAACAATGAGGTAACAATGAGGTAACCTTAAGGCAATAATGAATTTGAAAGTTTAAATGCTAATAGTCATTATTGGAGCAACAATAATGTAAATTTTAGTGACAGTTTATAAAATAGCCAATCAACAACCAGAAAAAGCTTTAGTTAAATGAAAGTATTCTATTGGATTAGGAATAGCCAATCACAGACTTGAAATACAGAAATTTACAAGTTTAGGCGGTTGAAATCAGTTCAGTTGCCTGCAGACAGTGTTTGTAACCGGATGCGAGATGCGTCCTCGAGAGATTTAATACGTATTCGTGTGAGACGAAAAATAAGTTTACGTGCTAAAAAGTGCAAGTAATTAATACAAAAATCTCACAGCTCTCTCTATATCAGTGAAGTGTTATTTAAATCGTGTCAAGGATTAATAAAAGGAGTGAAGTAAAATTATAATCTGTGTAAGCCTACATTCTTAGTCGCACCACAACCATGCCAAGACAGACATCCATGTCTCTAACAAAAATACTGACGCAGCGAGGCAAACATAAATATATAATATTTAAAGAAACAGTAAAAATACATTTGGGGCAAAGGCCACCTGAAAGTACATTTGGGGCGAAGGCTACCGAAACTGTTTACTATACGTGCGGTTGCAACTACTTCAAGTGTTCGGCTCCCCAACAGTTGAAATATAATACAACTCCTTCAACACAACCTACTTAAAAATTGGCTTCCATACGTGGGGCAAATACCAATACAACCTACTTCAAATTAATAATAACGTAACAAACCATTTTCTCACACACCACCTCTATGAAAGAATTTCGCTACGAAGTTTCCACAAGGAAAGACTAAACGAATTACAAATAATTCGGCCTTCTATAGGAAGAGATGTGCAATTATTTGCATGTGAGGTTAAAACTGAACGACAAGTATGATATTTACATATATGAGAGCTTTCATCAACGAAATGGAGACGAAGGTTAAAGTTGTTGCTGCTATTAAATGGCATTGGGCAAATTTACCGCCCACCAAACTTCACGAAATCAGAACTTACCCTGAAACAGTCTCAGCCGTGATGCCTGCCGTAAGAACAGCAAGTGACACTAACAAGAGTACGTATTGGCCAAAGCTCATTGACACACTCCTGCCTACTACGCAAAGAAGACCCCAACTGCAACACTCCTCTCACAACCAAGCATGTCATCAGCGAATGTTCCAAGTTTAAGAGAGAGAGGAAACTTCACGGCATCTCCACAGATTTGGTTACAGCACTGAAGAACCCGAAGATACTTGAATTCTTTAAGAATACACAACTGTACCATAGGCTCTAGCCTTAATTGTCAATAATGTTATTATGGTTTATATAAAATGTCAATGTAAATAATTAACACTGTAAATTTTTAACGTTTATGAACTGCTGATTGTTGCTGAGTTATGCTTTTGTCTAAGAAAGCATTAATTGTTGAGATTAACATATAAATGTGAACACCAACCATTGTATCTACTGTAAACTATAACGTATGTGCTATGTTAATTGTATAATGCTGGTCGTGCTATGAATACACTCACGTGACTTTCTCTACTCTTGTACAAACTATTTTTACAAACGCTTATTCTCCATACGCTTCATATTAATTGAGATGTTAATCTTATTGCTAATTTTCTTTAGGTGCAAGGGGAATATGGTAGGTTTTAAGCGATAATCAAATATTAAGAGCTCGTTGCTATTTGGAGTATTCCACTTTCTTTGTACCTATGTCCAGGACATAAAGAAAATGAATAACGAATTCCCATTTGAGAAAAAATATAAGTATTGGAAAATTTAAGGGAATAACAAGCAATATCTCGAAAATGGTTCACTCAACAACAAAAATGTATATGACATAAATTGTGTATTTTAACGCGATATACATTTTTTGTGTAGTAAAATTTTGTCTATCTCTTATGGTTTACCAATTATGCCAAAGTCGTTCACAATGAAGAATACTTTTGGAGACATTCCCAGAAAATTCGAGATATACATTTCATTTGTCATGAAAATATCTTAAACATATGATATTTTAATCAAAATCGTTATAGCCATTTTTGAGAAAATTAAAATTTTGGAAAAATGATCCATGTGGGTGGGGGGGGTTTCTTGAAAACCATCGTGTCGCATCTCTGGAAGATACTCAACCTAAATACCAAGTTATGTGTTTATCCGACTGTTCGTTTTTGAGTTATGCTGTTCACAGACACACACACACACACACACACACGGACATGTTTCCAAAAATGCTCGGTATCGAATTTTTGGGTGGATTACAATACGTCCCCTACTTACTATACGTAGTAGCGACCATACTTTGGAGGAGATAAAGTACCCTGCCAATCTGGTGTCTAGAATCGTGCTCGAAAAAAGAGGTGGTCGCGCTGTTAGGGGGTAGGGCTATATTTTGTCAGTACCCACGTAAACACCTCCGTTCCATTATCCACGGCAATATACAGGCACACCTCATTTTCCTTCATATGTTAAGGCACAATTTAAGATTGGTACAGGAGGGGTTCCAGCAACCCCACTTTGACCAGTTATATGACCTGGTAATTATCTTTGTGCACGAACTAAACTTCCTCTTTGGTCCGGCATCTTCCACCAAGGACCTAAGTTTGTTGAATTCCATTAAAAGAGAAAGCTTCCAGGAAGAGGCCGTTGACAGTAGGCACTGTATAGCGTTGTCACCTTTACCTCCAACTTCAAAGTAAGCCCCTGCCAGTAATTAATAGAAAAAGTTTTCATCCTGGGTAAAATTTTTGCAGGGCTCGTGTTGCTCCTTGTGACGGCTCTCTTTGAACTTTAATTTGGGCGCCGCTTCAAAGCGCCTTTATCTCCTACAATGGGCACGCGGAAAAAAGAACAAAAAAAGATCGATGTACCCCACCAAGGAGAAAGATTCTCTTCATCTCCTTTAGCATGTCTCGTCTTTGTTTAAAAAAGATGTAAATTATAAACACTCAAGATGTGGCTTTGAGAACGCATCTTAACAATTAGCCAATTAGGCTGTTATACCTCAGCTGTAATGGTGAATAATTTGTGAAGCCGTAAAAGGGCCCCCTGGGACGTTGTTCACTTGAATGCCTTGATCCTGGACATCGCCGAACTTTAATTAGATTGAGTCCACATCCCACCTGCGATACTCTGGCTTTATGCAAAGTTGATGCTCCGAGCGGTACATTCAATTTGTGTTTTGGTCTTCTTGTGTGAACCATAGTGCGAGGATGATCAAAATCCAGCATACATTAACACCCTTGTTTAACCTTTGTGTCATGTCAGAGACAAAGGGTGACTCTGAATTAACCGTAAATTGGACGAGCTCATGGTTAAATCTGCTGCTCATAATTTAAAAATTACTACTAAATTGCTTAAAAATTGCTAATAATTTACTACCACAATTTTTCGCTACAGTGATATAGAAAATTAATCAGTATTGTGTCCATGTCCAGTTCACTTTACTTCTTCACGCTTCACTTCTTCGCGACGTAGCCTCTTCACTCGAGAGTCAAACACAAGACCTCCGCAATCTCTTGCTCCGCAGCAGTACACGCTGCAAGTCATAGCAGCCGTCACTAACTCGTTCGGAGAATCGTACCTTTCGTAGCACGAAAAACTCACCCACCAACTCACTGACTCGCACTCAACCCATACTAACTGCTCTTGCGAGAACGCTCGCTTATATAAGCAGTGAAATCTTCCATAAGGCAATCTAGAACTATTTCGACACGCGTTCTGGTTATCTATCGATAGCGCGCCCGGTATTTATGCTGACAAGCGATACTTATCGTTTCGTCCCCCGTGTTGTAGTGGTTACCATGTTAACCTCTAGTTCCCGAGATCATGGGTTCAAACTCGGCGGGGGCCGATGGAATTTTTCGGGCGTAAAATCCTTAGTATGCTTCCTTCGGAAGGGAAGTAAAGCTGGTGCTTTAAATTTACGGTACGTAAAAGAACGTCAAGCCTGATAAAGAGGTATCTGAGCAAAATTACCGCTCTTTCACGCCTAATATAGAATAAGACGTTAAGTGCCACAACAGTTAAAGAGCGTCCATAAATAAAACTCAATTTAATTTAATTTTTCGTACTTATCGTTGTTTACTCGGACTGCCCGTCGCCGATCTCCCGATAACCTTGCGCCATAGCCGCAGTATAAACACGTCTTACTTCTAAGTTCAAGGGCCCAAATGACCTAGCTGTCGACGGGCCCTTAAACTCCACACCACCACTTCTAAGTTCAATGTCTCGTTCTATACCTTTCCTTCTTTGATTTATAGCATATGCGGAGTTTTCATACAAGCCTTTACAACATCAGTTAAATGTTTAGGCATACCCCTTGATTCCATTATTTCCCAAACCTTATCTCGATTTACATTATCAAATCTTTCTGATAGCCTATGAATAATAAATGGTGTTGTGTATTAAACTCTCTACATTATTCTATCATTTGTTTTATTACATGTTATTGATACATGATCTTCCTTTCTGACCCCCTGACTGTTCTTCGAGGTAAAGGGTTTCAATAATAACTTGTAATCGTCTTGTTATTATTTTTGGTAGATTTTATACACTTAGTAGGTCGATCCCTCCTTTCATAAATGAAGGGATAATATTTGCTACTGTATATTCTTCTGGAATTTTCTTCTGAGTCCAAAATTGGTTTAAAAGTTTTTTAAAATACTTCATAATAGTTATTTTTAGATATCCTAAACTGAAAGAAGGTCTTTGTAATATAATAATAATAATCATCCGTGGCACTACAGCCCATAAAGGGCCTTGACCTGCCAACCCGACTTCCGGCTTCACGTTCACGTTCGCACGGCAGAGGTGGGCGATCATCCAATCCATACGGGTAGGTGATATGGTGATATATCACACATCCCCCAGGCAGAATGTTGGCCTCCGTGGGCAGGATCACTGCCTATCGTAGCTCCTTACTTTACCCACGATGCTGAGTGAGCACTGGTTCTATACACGGGACTAAAAATCCGCATCCCATGGCTGGGATCGAATCTGGGTGCATTCTGTGGCCAGGAAACAAGCTCCACGCTCTAGCCCACAGCGCCACGGCGCAAGACTCTTTGTAATATAAGTAGAGAAAATTCTTTAGAGTATTGTTGCTTAACTACAGCACAAACATTTTCATAAGAAAATCCCTTAACGTTAGTTTTTCGCCTTTAGTTACTGAGAAATTGCCGCAGGTCAGCATATTTTTACTGACTTACTGGACTTCTTTTAGAAATGTTATATACCTAAAACTTCCTCGGGAAACGCTTTGTAGAACTGCGAAGCCTGCTCAAAAGCCCCTGCGCGTTCGCACAAAAATACATACAATTGTCTATTGAGGTAGCCTGTAATTTGCGCTGACCCTTTGCCTGCTTTAAGAAAATAAGGTGAGAGACAGTGCCATTAGTTTCTGAGGTACATATTTCTACATCTGGCGTTAGAGTCGTGATAGATGAATGAATTTTTTCTCTTTCTTTCTTTCTTCCTCCCAGACTTTTCAGGAACGCAGAAGCAGTGCGTTTGAAAGGCAACTGCCAGCAAAAGGAGGAGGTATAGACGCCAAGGGCTGTTAAGAGGATTAAAAGCAACGTGGCTTTTCGGATATAATCCCCAGTCTTGAAAGGGGAGACTGAAGCATTTATTTTCGCCCATAATTTTAAGCTTATTGTGCCCCACTTAGCTGTAACGTGGCGATGAAATACATATTCGGGGCTTACGAGGAATTAAACATGACCACGCACGTTCACCTGCTGTCGATATTAGCATGATGGTTCTGGAAAATATGTTGTTATTTATGCGTACCTGTCGCTGGTGTCTTTGTCATGTCGTTCCTCCGCTCTCCAACAAAACGCTGACCTGCTTTCCAGATTCAAGCTACTCTAAAAAAATCTGATGTGTTACACTCACATGACTTTCTCTACTCTTGTACAACTATTTTTACAAACTCTTATTCTACATCTACTTCATGTTAATCGAGATAAACATTTGCAGACTCTATCTTATTGCTAATTTTCTTGTAGATGTAAGGGGAATATATATTTACAAGGGCAATATAGAAATACAGTAGCATTTAAGCACATACATATCTCTTAATAGCTGGTTGCTAGGTGCAGCACCATTCTCTTTGCCACAGATTAATACTCTTTGCATATCCAAGACAAAATAATGAATAACGAATTCTCATTTGAGAAAATAAGTATTGAAAAATTTAAGGGAATAACAAGCAATATCTCGAAAACGGTTCACTCAACAAAAAATATATGACATAAATTGTGTATTGTGTGTTGCGATCTACATTTTTGTGTAGTAAAATTTTGTGTATCTCTTATGGTTTACCAGTTATGCAAAAGTCGTTCACAATGAAGAATACTTTTGGAGACATTCCCAGAAAATTCAAGATATACATTTTATATGTCATGAAAATATCTTAAACATATGATTTTTAATCAAAATCGTTAGATTCATTTTTAGAAAATTAAAATTTTTGAAAAATGTTCCATGTAAAGGGTAATCTGGGGTAGGGGGATTTTCTTGAAAATATTCGTGTCGCATCTTTGAGAGACACTGAACGTAAATAACAAGTTTAGTATTTATTCGGCTTTTCGTTTTTGAGTTTAGCTGTTCACAGACACACAGACATTTTGTTAAAAATTGTTTGGGATTTTTTTTGGATTCGGGGGACCTCAAAACATGTATTTCCGGTGAAATCTCGAATCGAATTTTTGGGTGGAATGCAATAATTCCCCTACTTACTACTAATTCCCCTACATAGTAGAGAAAGTAAAAAATCAAATAAATGTTACTCATCAAGGATAAGACAAGATGATAATAAAATAAATGCAATTACATTCGTCTCATGTTGTGCTTTTAGTGATTTTGTTCTAATCCAAACATGCTATTACGGCTCTTGATAACGTCATTCTAGTGTTTCAATTTATTGGAAATAATCTGTGAAATGATAATAATTTGATTTGTTTGCAGTGATCTATACAGGTAAGTAAATAATCTTGCTGACCCAATATTTAAATTTGCTGCAGGAAAGTGAAAATTATTATAAACTGCCAGTAAAAAGACCATATAAAAGCTTTTACTCGTATCTTTTGAAATTCTTTGGGAGAGAAAAGGCTTCCTTCTCAGGTTACGAAGAAAAAAATAATATTAAACTTTTAATTTGTGCTAGTTTTGGGAGAGGTAATAGATACTTTTTTATTTCTGAAAGAAAATTAAAATCTCTCAGTAAAAACAAAAGAAAAAGAAAGTAACGGCTGCTTTGGAAACTTTTTAATCATAATTTATTTCTTTGATAACGCACAAAAGTGACTAAATGAAAGTTAAAGAGTAATAACTTGCTTTATAACAAAGGAAGGGAAGGTATATTATACCTTCAGGTGGTCATAAAACCTTTTTTCCATCGCTTACGTCGTTGATTAACTACCACTGGGGGTTGCACAAGCAATTTTTGTGTAGTTAATGAACGACCTTAGCAGTCTGACAGGAAAAGTGAAGTGATATATGTGTACAGTACGAGCTACGCCTGGCGGCCTCAGACAACCTCAAGGAAAACTACACTACGGTGGTGATCCACGTGAAGGATGTAAACGACAACCCTCCTGTGTTCGAACGTCCCACCTACCGCACCCAGATCACCGAGGAGGACGACAGGAATCTTCCCAAACGAGTGCTTCAGGTCCTAGTGCCATTTCTGTGTTTTGTTTTTCAGTTTCCTGTCGACTGTTAACGCATGTCCGTTTCTACTTCCTGTGCGGGGAGCTTTTGAGTTCTGGAGAACTGCTATGTTTGGCACATATACTTGGAAATTCTAGCTTTTTGCAAAACAAAACTGAATAATACACAAAGTGTTAAATTAAAAACCGCCAGTATATTTTCACCTCATAGAGGAATGAAGCAAATATCAGAGTATGTTCACATATTTAAAATGTTGTGGCTTACTCATAAATTCTTATAAAACAGGATTAAAGCAAGCATTTAAATACAAGGGATGCTTTTAAAGTATGGTCCGTTAGTAATCAAATAAGAACTACTGAATATTTTGGTTACCTCATGTTTTATTTCGTTGTATACAGGGTGGACCATTTAAGTTGAGACTGTACAATATCTCCAAAACTAGGCGTTGTAGAAAGAAATGACCTACATTCTGTATGTTGTGTTCTATTAGAAAATTGTTTATAAAAAGCTGTTTATTTCTTATGAGGAATAAGAAAACAAAATAAAAAATATATACTCTTCGTACACAGCCATTCAGAACTTTCGTTGTTATTTATGTTGGTGAAAGAACAATTGCAAAGTGCTGTATACAAAATTTGTTTAGTTTTTATAAGGAGTGAAAAAAATAACATAAAAAAGGTAGGTTCTCATTTAAAAAAAATTAAATTGGCCCTAAAATGACCACCCTAACGTCCTCCAAATAAAACACAACTAATGGCATTTACTTACCCCCATAATATCAAGCAACTTTTATTAAAGACACTTCTTTCTATAACGCTTAGTTTTGGAGATATTGTACAGTCTCAACTTAAATGGTACACCCTATATACCTTAAGCTATCTTTCCGCATAGTTTTTAAGAGTCATTTAAATCCTCATCCTGGTGTAGAATAAATTTTAGCGGCTCCTCCTGTTGGAAGTTTGCCACCAGTCCATAAGACAATCGTACAGTTTCTGAGATGCATTTTTCTGTATCCAGTATTCCATGGCAGAAGAAACTGCGCTTTTTTAGTTTTTATTTATGGACGCTCTTTAACTGCTGTGGTCCTTAACGTTGCTTGAAAGACGGGTAATTTTGCTCAGAGGCCTCTTGATCAGGCTTGAGGTTCTTTTACGTGCCGTAAATCTACGACATGGGACCAACGGCTTTACTTCCCTTCCGAAGTAAGCCATGCTAAGGATTTTTACGCCCGAAAAAATCCATCTGCGACCTCGGGAACTAGAGGCTAGCATGGTAACCACTACACCACGGAGGACGACAGAAATTACGTTATTGGTTTCGTTTGTTTCAGGAGGGGGAATCAAATTAGTGGACGGGAAGTCAAATGTTTGTCACAGTTGTGAATCTGCAAATTAATATGATGTTAGCCAAAAACAGACGACTCATTTTTTATGTCTTTCAAGAAGCTTTCGTACATGTACTGCAAATGTTCCCTAAGAGATCTTTGCAGCTCATTTTTAATACAGAAAAATTTAACTGCAGAAATACATACAGGTTTCCTAGATGTACAGCGGCGGAAGGCATGACGAGGCCCTAAAAGACTTATACTACCATAAACATTTCAGAAAACATTTATAACTGGTAGAAAAGTAGTGTAAGGTTTGAAGGCTTGGGTAAAAAATAAATTATCGAAATATAATTAGTAGTTCATACTTAATTGCAAAATGGACCTTACTTTTAAAGTACCCTCGTATATTCGTGCTCAGTATAAACCTGGTTATTAATAATCATGGAACACTATTTTTATAATTTAGTTTTAAAAGGGAGACTGGACTAAAATATCTTCTTACCAGTTGGTTCCGTTCTATATATACTACTTGAAAAAACATTTTTTCCTAGTAAAATCAAAGTATATCTGCTCTATAACAATATTTGACTTAGTTTATTAATGATGATAATGGAAACTGAGGATAATCAAAGCAAACAGTGGCCCAATAGCAAAATAGTTGCAAATGCGTGCTTACCGGCCACTACTGACTGGGCACATGAACACATTCTTGGCTGTAAATTGTTCCATTTTGACTACAGTACAGCCCACACACTCCAGATAGTTGCAGCATTCATTCTGTACATTATGCATGGTTTAATTACAACTCCACCTCTCGGCAATATTTAGTTTTGTAAGCAAAGAGCAAAGCTTGGGCCGACTCTAGCGTTCAAGGAAGAAGCATAACATGTTATAAACAATTTAGACAGCGTAACTTACATTATCAATCCTTTGCGAACATATATTTACGGAGATTTGGTTACTTCTGTTATCTTGCACTTTCAACACTTTCACTTTATGTCAATAAGTTTGATATCTATTGACACCAAACGGGAAATATTTAAAGTTTCTTTCACTCTGAGACATTTAATGCATACATGCATTAAAAGGATGACACTAGTATTTTTGTTTTTCATAATGTTAATTCTAAGTACTAAATAAATTGGCTTTTAATATTTAAAAGGTATCATAGTTTCATTTTAAGAGGGCCTAAAAAAGCTATATTTTACCGAAATAGTCATTATTTTTTCACCGTTTCCCCTTTAAAAATTCTACAAATTTTCAAGAAAAGACTCTATGCTATCGTATATTTTCAGTTTTACAAAAAATGGTCCTCAGTGTTGTAAACTTAAGCAGGAGTTTCCAAGACATGTTAGTAGCTCTCCAGAACCAAAGTGAATCCTGTTTCAGGCAAGGCATGTATTTGTTATGTATTTGTAGTGAGAGCACATAGCACGTTTGCATGTGTGTGTTTGTATGTTTCTTGTCAGTACGAACTGACCCTGGTAGCATCAGACAGCCTCAACGAAAACCAGACTACAGTCGTGATCCACGTGAACGACGTCAACGATCTCCCTCCTGTGTTTAACTCAACGCTGTACACGGCCGTCATGGAAGAGGAGTTCGCCGGACCTCATCCTTACAGACTGCTTCAGGTATCCACCTCACCGTTCTCACGGTTTCCATATCGATATAACCATCATCGGTAGGGTGAGACTTTCCATCTGAGATCCCACGGTCCGTAACCAAATGCTAAGACGCGGCCTGCTTCTGTTTCAGTGCTGCTCTGGCAGTGTTACGTATATTGCCGCCAGTGGTTATAGCTTTGTTGCCTTTTTCTTGCATTTCATAGACTAAATTTTGTTCCAAACTATGTTGAAAGTTACGAAAACAATAAGGAAACTACACTTTACGCTTCAGTAGTGTTATTTTAGCGTTAGATGTTTACCAACAAAATTAATACAACAGAACATTACGTACCAATAATATAAATTTTTTTTAGCAGAATAGTAATACTGTCACTCTAAATTTTCGTAGTGTTATTACACCGTCAGGAAAGCTTCAGCTCTTATTTTAGTAATACTGTTTTGCATAAGATTATTATGCGTCTTTTAAATTATTCCACAAAGAAAAGGCTTACAATAGAGAATATAGTTTAGAGTCTTTTGATTCAGACTCCTGGGAAACAAACAGGAGAACGTTAAATGAAGTATAGGTATCTCTTACCTAAATCTTCATTGCAAATTCCAGTACAGAATCAAAACAATAGTATATTGCAATATAAATGCGGTAAATGCATCTCTGCAGAAGGAGGAAGAAGTTTGAAAATACGAGACAAAGTAGGTAAGACAACGCATGTGTGTTACATATTTTTTCGTCGATAGTGAAAATTACAAATGCTTATGCGAAAATTAAATTAATCACTGTAAGGTTTTCAAAAGCAGTATCAAGGTCGAACGCGCTAGTAATAGGGTTGAGCAAGTCAACAACTGAAGGTGAGATGCCTGTTGGCGCCGAAAGCGATTTAAGTGGTAAAATTCAACTATCGAATATAATTATATTTAGTGATGGGACGATACCACTATTTCTGATACTGATACTTTATAAAAATACTGTAAATGCGATAGCTTGTTCACTGAACTATTGTTATTATTAGTCGTTTGTGTATAAACACATGCAACCAATTTTGTATTGTATGTAAACTTCGAAATTGTTCGTGTTTGACATTCTCCAATTGCAACAATTTTTTTATCTTGGTAATGCCACGGGCTATATGCCCCAATTGAAAGTCAAGGCTAATAATAACCATAATAATAATAGTAATAATAATAATTTCTTTGCTTCGCTTATTATTTTATATATTTTGTGCTGAAAACCTTCTTTTAAAGGATTTTCTGTCCTTAAAATTAGTCGTACGCTACGCTCGTGACCTGAGTTTGACTTGTGTATACACAATCTAACAGATGGAAGGAAAGAAAAATATTTCCATGCGCTGTATGATCTCACGTCTTAAGTTCTGATTTGTTTCTGCTGGATTCACAAGTTTTGTTTACCGGATAGATAAATGTAATGACTGAGAGTGAGTCACCAATCCAGGCTATTGCAGAAACGTGATTTAGCGCCTCAGCTAACTCAACTTCATTCACAACTCAGTTAACGCTGCATGTTACATGAGTACCTCTACTCCTTACCCTATTGTTTTGCAAGTTTTCATTTAGATACAGGAGTCTATGGAATGTTGCATTGAATTCATCCACAGAAACGTAGTCATGATTTACCAAGAATTATAATTCAGCAATTCTTTTGGGAGACGTTCAAGGCAGTAATGTGAAGTCTCAACTCCTTTCATTCGTATTAGCATTAAGCTAAACACAATAACATTCAATAATACTTAAAAAAATTTAAAAGTATCGATGGTTCATCTCGAAGTATTAGACATACTTCGATACCACCGAGTATCGAGAGTATCGAGGTATCGACGATATCGAGGTCCCATCCCTAATTATATTACATATAATTATCAGTAGTTAGAGGATTAAATACATAATTTATTATCTTCTGCGATAAAAATGCAAAACGCACGGAGTGCAGTAATTCCAACTTCCCACTGGATAAAAAAAACACAATCGTCGAAAAAATATATTACGTTGCCTTACTTGTATTGAAACTTCGCTCGGTCGTAGGGAAACTTGAAGCCAATTGCATCAGTTTCTTTGGCAGCAATATAATTGCTTTACACGTTGGGGATTATTTTATTGTTGACACAAATTTTAAAATTGACATGAACGTTTTGTAATTAAAAACACTACATGTTTGCTGAGCATGTGGACAATGGTAATTAATTGATGATTACAAACAGCAAAACATTAGCTTCATTTCATCCTATATGTAGACTCCCTCGGATTCTGACTGTTGGGATAGTAGAAATACGATAAAGGTTAAATAAGTTCCTGAAAGTAATAACTTAGCAAGTAAAAATTTGGCAAAAACTGTGTTAGAGTTGTGTCTACGTTTCCAATTTGTTGAGGACTATGTTTTTCTCGCGTGTATTGGAACAATGAACTGTTTGCAGCTACCAGGTACATCAATGATAGCCGATAATCGAACCATGTTACCTCACTCTGCAATGATGGTTGTATGGATATGGAAATGAGGATTTATTGCCGTTTCGGTTACAGACACGATCCACTTTTTATTGGAGAATGCGACGGTGATGGTGATGGTGGAGGGTTCGGTGATATATCACTTTGGTGATGGCGACACGCTTTTTGTGCAGTGTTCATCCACTAGTTGAGAAAGTTATTAGTCTTTCTCTATATAGAAAAGAGACCATATTTATTGCATCGTCTTATATGTGAATGTTTACACTATAAATACTTTTTAAACGTTTTAATGCCTAAGTTTACTTTTACGCTTAACGTAATGTATTGTAAGCTGAAAACAAATTAATGTCTATAAGTTAATAATATATCATCAGTATTATGTACTAATCCAAATAATACGTAAATTTGTTTTTATTAACTCACTATGAAACTAACAAAACTGTTTCACGTGATTTAAATGGCGTTAAAATAGTCAAATAGAAAGGACAAAGACCTTATTTATATATTAAAAGCCGTATGATTTAAGCTCCCTGATTTATTACATTATGAACTCTCTTTATACCAAATAATTATTTTAGAGGAGTAATTTTTGACAATCGAATATCTGCTAAATAAATAAAAAGACTTACAGAAACTGGCGAATAAAATTTAACTGGTTACTGTTTGCAAACAAATGCCTTTTACGTGATCATGCATTTTCGAAAATTACACCGTACTGTCTCGTTCATGACGTGTATTGTATGTAAAATTACATCCATCTATTTATATTAATTGCCATAGCCGTAAAAATGTCTCCACTCATTTGGATTCATCATAGTATCATTTTATGCTAACGGTTCCGGTACTTGGCTCTAAGGTAATTCTTAATATTTAAATACGCTATATTTTCAAAGTATAATGTACAATAGGAGTAGGAATAGGACTAGGTATGGAGGGGAACTTAGCACCTCGACCTATAAGATCCTCCTGGGAGGGAGAAGTGAGGTAAAAGGAGACAGTGTGGTCCTTACCTTTTACAGATTGAAACTCCCCCAATGGCAGCTGGTGCAACCGGCTGCCCTCGCCTGCTGGCTTGCACTGCGAGGCTGGGCCTCGGAGAGAGCATCCTTTTCCCCGCCATGCAATGCCAAGACTGCCGCTGACACTTTCAACCCTGAAACAGACCAAGCAGATGAAAGGCGAAGTGAAATGCGAATGGAGGTGAAATTTAGGGACAAAAACTTCAGGGGATGTACTGAACCTTTCCAGTGTTCGCCTAGCGACCCGGGGAAACCCCAGAAAAAACCCTTGGAAGGAGGCGGGAATCGAACCCACGACCTCCCGAATGCAGGCCAGAGACTTTACTCATGAGCCATTCCGCTCGGTAATGTACAATAAATATTTAAACACAGTTTTACAAAATACAGGAAATAAAAATAAAAAGAGCGAGGCAAGTTTTTTAAAAACCTTAGCTTTCATACAGTAAAACTTATGTCCTAACCTCATACTGCAATGTAGTCGTTTCTAACGTTCCCCATATGGCCTATGACCTTGGGGTTACCATGATTGGACCCATTTCTGAGGTGGAGGCACCCAACGGGAGGAATCCTTTGCCTCCAATACTAGGATGATGATGAGGGCGGTAGAATGAAAGGACCTAAAGTTTTTACCGTGGACTCCGAACCACGTAGGTCCTTGGGGATACTTCACATGAGTAAGTCACAGGTGAAGGCATGGATAGGGCCGACTTAAAATCGCCGCCCCACAGCCAGGAATCGAACCCCGGACCCTTAATACGAGAGTCGAAAATGAAACCACTACGCTACCCGGCTCTCTTGTACTGTAATGTTACAATAAGAATTATTTCACAATCTCAAGGTCTAATGTACTACTAAACATATTTCTATGTCTCACAATATGTAATCATTTCGTGTTTTGTCGATGTTACAGCATTTTACTTGTACTCCGCAAAGCATTCGTGAAAAATGTTGTTCAAATATCAAGAATATTTTGCAGGAGTAAGCTGAAAAGTATCTAGAATTTATTTTTATTTTGTGGTCTCCATATTGTAGGCAACAAAATATGTGATAAAATAAAATGTATTTTGATGCAATAAATAAGGTTTCTACGAGGGCTGATCAATAAAGACTGAGACTGATTTTTTTCACAGTATTTATTACTCCATTTCAATGTTGACATGATATTTTCAAAGTAGTCCCCTCCTACTTGAATGCACTTTTTGTACCGTCTCTGCCAGTCCTCCAACACATGATGCAGGCCATTCTTTGTCAGATCTTTGAGAATCGCCTCACTTTTCTTCAGCACGCTTCAGTGCTCTCAAATCGAATGCCCCGGAGCTTTGCCTTTAGTGATGGGAATAAAAAGAAATCACAGGGGCCAAGATTGGAGTTATAAGGCAGATGCGGTACGCAGGTGATGTTGAATTCCTGGACTTGATTTGCGACGTGAGGCCATGCGTTGTTGTGATGAAGTCGCCACCCAGTCCGAGAAAGCTCTGGTCGTTTCTTTGCAATGTGCTCCCACAGTGTAGCCAATACTGATGTGTAGTATGCTGCTGAAGTAGTAGTGTAAGGAAGAACAACAATCACAGCAGCTGTGTTGATGTTGACTTCAGTCATAGCAGAAGCCGAAACACCAGGCCCACCTTGCTTAGCACAGAGGACTCGCTCTACTTTGAAGTCTTTGAACCACCTAAACACTGTTGCACGAGGTAGTGCTCTTCACCGTATGCTTGCTTCAGCTTTTCCAAAGTTTCAGAGGCTGTATGATTTAAACGAAAACAAAATTTTATTGCTTCTCTCCAGTCACCTTGCGAAATTCAAGTAGAGTCAACAATATACAGCATTACTGCCAACCTACCCATGCGAGAGTGCTGCCGCCTATGGACATTATACATGAAACCCCGCTCTTTTCAAATATTCATGGTAGAGACAGGAAACTCTCAAGAAAGCTACAGGAAAAAATCAGTCTCAGTCTTTATTGATCAATCCTCGTAGATTTTCCCTCGAATAATTACTTCTGCACCGAAGAGGTTAGATCTACAAAAACTATTTTCTTTTAACTCAATTTCAAGCATTAGCAGAGTAGTTTCTGCACAAATATCCACACAGCTTACTAAAACAATATATAAAATTACCTCCTTAAAGGAAAGAATGGTTCACGTAAGCCTTTTAATGCGCATTACAGTGCATAGGGAGGGAGATGAGACTATGAAAATATTGAAAAAAAGAGATATCTTCGAGGAACAGAAATATCGTTTTCATTAACTTTCTCTTGTCATGCATTGGTAGATAGCTTCATCTCTTTCTACTTGTGGAGCAGGCGGAGAAGAGAAGCAATTATTTTAATCCCTCCCGAGCGCCCGAATCTGAAAGTGAACTGCAGGAAAGAATATTGAAGTTTCAATTAAGAAAGGTTTTGTCTGAAAGGTCTCTAGTTTTAAAAGCAAATTGTCTTTTCCCGCGAAGAAAGTCCTGTAGGGCACCTAAGTGTACTGTCAAACCTAACTTTTGGGGAGAGCATTACAATAAAAGGATTTACGAATAAAAGGTGTGTTTAATAAAATGGAGAGGAGTTTAATGACTTGAGAAAAGTTTATCAAGCACTTACAGGGCTTAACACACAACTTTGAAACAAAGTGAGCGTAAAGATACGATGCGCAGTTGTTACTGCGGCAACTGGCGGCGAGCAGGTAAGATTAAAATGTGTAGAGTATGCGCACAGTAGTCTGCACATAAAGTAGATAACTCTGGTGATTTTATCTTCATGGAAGGTTTGCAATTTAGCATGCGTAACTAATCTATTTATAACATCTTACGAGAAGCATTCATATTAATAACCACACTATTCTGAATACAATCCTCGATGTTCATTTGAAGTAGGTATATCTTGAATATAAACTCATGAATGTTTTTATTATAACTAACTTAATTACAAAGAGTCATGCCTATGTGCACAGAAATATGGTTAAAATACGCCTATCGTGCAGGACTAGGAATACCAGACAGAAATTAAAACATCAAAAGTAAGCCAAGGACAGACAGTAATTACAGACTGTTTCAAGATGCTACTAATGTGTGCAATCCTTATAATGAATCGATTGAGTAGATAGCAGTGCGTGTAGAGCTCTCAATTCTGCATGGCTCTCAGATTTACTGGGATATTTGCATGCCCTTTTTACTTTCTCTACTACGTAAAGTAAGTAGGAGAAGTGTTGTATTCTACCCAAAAATTCGATATCTAGATTTCACCGGAAATACATGTTTTGACGCCCCTGAATAAAAACACATTTTTACTTTCCCTACTACGTATATTAAGTAGCGGAAGTATTGCATTCCACCCAAAAATTCGATACCGGGATTTCACCGGAAATACATGTTTTGACGCCCCTGAATGAATAAAAAAATCTGATGTGTTACACTCACATGACTTTCTCTACTCTTGTACAAACTATTTATACAAACGCTTATTCTCCATCTACTTCATGTTAATCGGGATAAACATTTGCAGAGTCTATCTTATTGCTAATTTTCTTGTGTAGATGTAAGGGGAATATATATTTACAAGGGCAATATAGAAATACAGTAGCCTTTAAGCACATACATATCTCTTAATAGCTGGTTGCTAGGTGCAGCACCATTCCCTTTCCCACAGATTAATACTCTTTGCATATATAATGTTCCATGTGAAGGGTAATCTGGGGTGGGGGATTTTCTTGAAACCCTTCGTGTCGCATCTCTGGAAGATACTGAACCTAAATACCAAGTTTGGTGTTTATCCGACTGTTCGTTTCTGAGACACCCAAACAGACATACACACACACACGGACATATTTTCAAAAATACTTTTTTTCGATTCAGGAGGCCTCAAAACATGTATTTCCTGTGAGAAAAAGGTACTTAAATATCCAAAAATGTTGCTTTGAGAAAACTGAATATAAACTTTAAACATTATAATTCTGACACAATTCAGTACATTCCAGGGTCATAATCATCTGCACCTTGATTCCTGGATTGCTTCAGCTTTTATGATTGCCTTCTCTTGGTCCTGGTCTCTTTTGTTAATTGCTGAACTGCTTGCTTGGCGTGATATAGTCGTTCGTTGTTGAAAAATACAAAAATGTTCTAAAAAGGGGCCTTTCATGAAAGCTTTAAAGGAATGCAGGCTAGCATTTGAATGGTATTTAAATGTCTTAAAAACCTCGTAACCCCCAAAAGGTATATATTATCTGAAACTGGAAATATTAGAAATTTTATTCGTGCTTAAAACAAAAAATCCTATTTTTGACCATTTCAGAGTACTTTGTCCCCTTAAGAAGATTGTACGTATTGGTTAAATTCAAATGAACAGCTTAAAATGAAACTGTTATCCCTAATTGCAATGTTAAGGATTCCAAACGTTTATTTGGAATGGTTTTACTAAGGCCAGTTTGCTTTCGTCCAAATTGGAATCAATCGAAACCTACGCAACGAGGCAAACTCTCTTTTCCAAACCAGAAATAAACACTATCCTCGTGTTTTCATAAACAACCAGTTCATAGCGGTGTTTACCATCCGAGCGAGATTTGTCGGTGAATTACGGTTTAAGCGCTGAAAAGATGCAGGCGAGGCGTGTAATTGAGGCCTAGCAAACATTTACCAATTATTCAACGTGTTGAATTACGGGATCAAAATGTACTCGCGGAAATCGTACACAACCAATTTCCGCTGATTGATGCCGTTGTTGAATTGTTCCAGTAAGTGATCAAAGTTAATAGCGGGCTTGCTGTTAAATAGAGCGTAAACACATATAATGATCATTGCTTTGTAAAGGTAAATCCTAATCATTACTTTTTACACATAATTTTAATGGCTTGGCCGTACCAATTAATGTAATTTGTTTAGTGATAAATATACTGATAAATATTCAATATGAGTTAATTTATAGGTACAAAGGTGCGCAAACATAAACGCAATCAAAGGGAATCATTGCGCAAATTTAATGTAGTAAATGAAATTTAAATATTGTCTCTTGATAGATTGTTTTTTCCAAAACAAAATATGTGATTTTATTGGAGTTTCTATCAGCAATACTGTTGTTGCAACGATGTAAAAACAAATTATATGATTGCTATTTTAGAATAAATGCATTGTAAAATGTTTGATAACAGCTCCGGGACGTTGTTTTAGAACGGTTTAATTGTTGATATAACAATATGACACAACTACTCTGGACTTCTGCCTCTGAAGAGTTCGGTTTTGCTGGTAATCTGAATGTATATGCCTCGCATCCCAAAGTGTTTAATTTGCATACATTTTAAAGCTGAATTTCATCCTTTCGTTTTTATAAGCAATCTGAGGAATGTGGTAAAAATATAAAGAATATATTTTTATTTATGGACGCTAACTACTACGGTCTTTAGCGTCCCACGTGAAAGACCGTGCTCAGAGGCCTCTTTATCAGGATTGAGGTTCTTTTACGTGCCGTAAACCTACTACACGGGACCACCGGCTTTACTTCCCTTCCGAATGAAGCCATTCTAAGGATTTTTACTCCCAAAAAAATCCATCGCCCTCCACCCGGTTTGAACCCGCGAACTAGAGGCTAGCGGTTTTGGAAATAAAGGGGTGGCATTGCGGTTATGGATATTTTAGGAAATAACCTGGACATAAATTACTCTTAATTGTTTATCGATTTCAACAGGACTTTGAATATACCCCTCAACAAGTTCAGAAAGACTGTATGGCAGGGAAAGAATTATGGCAAATGACATTCGCCTGTTAACCGGCGAAATAGCAAACGGAACTGTGATAGTATTTGCCCCTTCTGATTGGCTATTTTATACAGCCATAGAATGAACATTTGCATGTCTAAAATTTTTGTCTGCAATTTGTCCATAGAATATAACCCTGGAGAATGTTGTGGGAATTCCTGAAATCTAAGGTTTATTTAGGTAAAACGCTGATGTGTTATACTCACATGACTTGCTCTAATCTTGTACAAACTATTTTTACAAACACCCGTGTTCTCCATCTACTTCGTGTTAATCGAGATAAACATTTGCAGAAACTATTGTATAGCTAATTTTCTTATAGGTGCAAAGAGAATATGGTAGGCTTTAAGCGGTGGTCAAATATTTTTAAGAGCGGGTTGCTATGTGGAGCATTCCATTCCCTTTGCATGTCCAGGACCAAAAAAAAAAAGTATAACGAATTGCTATATGAGAAAAAGTATAAGTGAAAAAAAATACAAGCCATAAATTGTGTGTTTTAACGAGATCTGCATTTTTTGTGTAGAAAAGTTTTGTTCACTCTTACGGTTTACCAGTTATGCAAAATTCATTCAGAATAAACACGACTTTTAAGGGACATTCCCAGAAAATTCAAGATATACATTTCATTTACCATGAAAGCATCTTAAACATATGATATTTTAATCAAAATCGTTAGAGCCGTTTTTGAGAAAATCAAAATTTTCGAAAAGTATTCCATGTAAAGGATAGTTTAGGGTGGGGGGATTGTCTTGAAAAATCTTAGTGTCGCATTTTGAAAGGTACTGAATCTAAATACCAAGTTTGGTATTTATCCGACTTTTCGTTTTTGAGTTATGCTGTTCACAGACACACACACACGCTCACGGACCTTTTTCTAAAAATGCTTCAGGGACCTCAAAACATGTATTTCCGGTGAAATATCGTTATCGAACTTTTGGATGGAATGTAATACTTCCCCTACTTACTGTATGTAGAAGAGAAAGCAAAAATTTCACAAGTTATATAACGAAGACTAACACACAGCGTTTTATGTAGCATTACAAATTTAATGAATTTTTTTTACTTTCTCTACTACGTACAGTAAGTAGGAGAAGTATTGTATTCCACCCAAAAATTTGATACCGAGATTTCACCGGAAATACATGTTTTGAGACCCCCTGAATCCAAAAAAAATGCATTTTTGGAAACATGTCCGTCTGTGTCTGTGTGTGCCTGTGAACAGCATAACTCAGAAACGAACTGTCGAATAAACACCATACTTGGTATTTAGGTTCAGTATCTTCCGGAGATGCGACACGAAGATTTTCGAGAAAATCCCCCCCACCCCAGATTACTCTTTACATGGAATATGTTCCGAAATTTTTAATTTTCTCAAAAACGGCTCTAACGATTTTGATTAAAATATGATATGTTTAAGATATTTTCATGACAAATAAAATGTATATCTCGAATTTTCTGGAAATGTCTCCAAAAGTATTCTTCATTGTGAACGACTTTTGCATAACTAGTAAACCGTAAGAGATAGACAAAGTTTTACTACACAAAAAAGTGTAGATCGCGTTAAAATACACAATTTATGTCATATACATTTGTTTTTTGTTGAGGGAACCATTTTCAAGATATTGCTTGTTATTCCCTCTCAAATGGGAATTCCTTATTCATTCTTTTTGTCGTGGTAATGCAAAGAGAATGAAATGCTCCACATAGCAACCAGGTCTTAAAATATTTATATTTGACTGTAGTTTAAAGCCTAGCAATTGCCCTTGCATCTACAAGAAAATTAGCAATAAGATTAACATCTCGATTAACATGAAGCATATGGAGAATAAGCGTTTGTAAAAATAATTTATACAAGAGTAGAGAAAGTCATGTCAGTGTAACACATCAGATTTTTATGTTCAGTGTTGGACAAGCTTCTTGAATCGCCTCATATCTTGTAATTTTGACCTCATTGTTAACTACAGTTAGAAACTAGCGTAATATTGAGATCGCGGTGCTGTTATGAACTTCTATGTTATTCAGGTGTATCCGCACTTAAGCTTACCTGACTTTATTGCCATATGTACGTAGCTATCGGCCATTATCGCCATAAAACACGAGCTGTTGTTTAGTGAACTTAATTTACATGTAGTTCACCTTTGTAAGAGACCACAGGCTGAGTCAGTTAATGTCTTAAGTAAGTGGAAGTTATGTTACGGTTCGCCTAATCCTTAGTGCGCTTTGGCTAATGCAGAGGGCATATAAACGATAATAGCTCGATGGCTAGTTGTATTAACACTGCAAGGGTTACACTCACATGACTTTTTCTATTCTTGTACAAACTATTTTCACAAACGCTTATTCTCCATCCACTTCGTGTTAATCGATGGTAGACTTTAAGCGATAGTCAAATCTTTTAAGAGCTGGTTGCTATGTGGAGCATTCCATTCTCTTTGTATGTCCAGGACATAAAAAAACGAATAACGATGAGAAAAAAGTGTAAGTATTGGAAAATTCAAACAAATAACAAGGAATATCTCGGAAATAGTTCACTGGACAAACAAAAATGTATAAAATGGCATAAATTGTATGTTTTAACGAGTTCTACATTTTTTGTGTAGTAAACTTTTGTGTATCCCTTCCGGTTTATGCATAATTCATTCAGAATGAAGACGACTTTTGGAGACTTCCCAGAAAATTCAAGATGTACATTTCATTTGCTATGAAACTATCTTAAACATTTGATATTTTAATCGAAATCGTTGGAGCCATTTTTGATGAAATCAAAATTTTCGGAAAATGTTCCATGTAAAGGGTAGTTTGTGATGAGGGGATTTTCTTGAAAATCTTTGAAAGATACTGAACCTAAATAACAAGTTTGGTATTTATCCGTCTTTTCGTTTTTGAGTTATGCTGTTCACAGACACACACGGACCTTTTTTCTAAAAATACTTTATTTGGATTCAGGGTGTCTCAAAACATGTATTTCCGGTGAAATCTCGGTCTCGAATTTTTGGTGGAATACAATACTTCCCCTACTTACTATACGTAGTAGAGAAAGTATAAAACGCGGTACATACGAAACGATTAAAACAATCAGAGATAAACCCTCAATAAAGAATTTTTGGATGGAAATAATACTTCCATAGGTAAGAGGCAGAGAAAGTAAAAATCAAACTTCATGTGAGCGTCGTTTTACAATTAAACTACCGGATGCGGCGTCCGAGAATTATACTCCGAGGAGAATTATACAACTTCTATAACGTTGCGAAGTAGCCATTTAACCCCAAACGGATTATTTTGAACGATGTTGATGTAAATGGAACGAAAATACTACTATAGTAAGTAGGGGAAGTATTGCATTCCACCCAAAAATTCTATACCGAGATTTCACCCGAAATACGTGTTTTGAGACTCCCATAACTCAGAAACGAACAGTTGGATAAACACCAAACTTGGTATTTAGGTTCAGTATCTTTCAGAGATGCGACACGAAGGTTTTCAAGAAAATCCCCCACCCCAGTTTACCCTTTACATGGAACATTTTTCGAAAATTTTAATTTTCCCAAAAATGGCTCTAACGATTTTGATTAAAATATCATATGTTTAAGATATTTTCACGACAAATGAAATGTATATCTCGAATTTTCTGGAAATGTCTCCAAAAGTATTCTTCATTGTGAACGACTTTTGCATAACTGGTAAACCATAAGAGATAGACAAAATTTTACAACACAAAAAATGTAGATCGCGTTAAAATACACAATTTATGTCATGTAAATTTTTTTTGTTGAGTGAACCATTTTCGAGATATTGCTTGTTATTCCCTTAAATTTTTCAATACGTATTTTCTCAAATGAGAATTCGTTATTCATTTTTTTGTCTTGGATATGCAAAGAGTATTAATCTGTGGCAAAGAGAATGGTGCTGCACATAGCAACCAGCTATTAAGAGACATGTCTGTGCTTATAATTGCCCTTGCAAATACAAAAGAAGGGGAACATGGCCTTAAGCGATAGTCAAATATTTTTAGAACTGGTCGCTATGTGTAAAATGTAATTCTCTTTGCATGTCAAAAGATCGTTTCTGCAAATGTTTATCTCGATTAATATGAAATAGATGGAGAATAATAGTTTGTAAAAATAGTTTGTACAAGAGTAGAGAAAGTCATGTGAGTGTAACACATCAGATTTTTTTACTTTCTCTGCCTCGTACATATTAGAGAAGGTATTGCATTTCACCCAAAAATTCTATATGGAGATTTCATAGCATATATATGTTTTGAGACTCCCTGAATAAAGAAAAAAAGCCTTTTTAGAAAAACGTCTGTGTTTTTGTGTGTCTGTGAACAGCATAATTCAAAAACGAAATGTCGGATAAATACCAAGTTCCGTAAATTCCAAAGATATGACATGAAGATTTTCATTATTCCTTTACATGGAACGATGACGATAAAGATTTTAATTTAATACCATATATTAAATATATTTACATGACAAATAAAACGTTTACCTTGAATTTTCTGCAAACAGCTTGTGAATTCCTCTTCATTCGGAAGGAAATTTGTATGATCTTGCATATCTGGTGAACGTTAAGCGATAAACGAAAACGTAGTACACAAAAAATCTAGATCTCTTTAAAACACACAATTTATTTCAAATAACTTTTTTGTGGCATAAGCAATTTCCGAGATATCCGTTATTAATGTTTCGAATTGCTCAATACTCTTGTCGTTCGTTATGTCAACATTCAGTTGTCTCTGGCGATTTTATGAAAACAGTATGAAATTTTAAGGCGTCTAGTTCTTAAACATTTGACTATCGATGTTCTCTTTGTATCTATAAGGAAATGTTTAATGTAGCTATTACTGCAAAGGTTTATGTCGATTAAAATCAAGTAGATAAAATATTAACTTTCGCAAGAATAATTTCTATACCCATTAGCGATAGAGGGTGGAGAAAGTCATGTGAATGTAACACATTAGATTTATTTGTACACATTACAACTTTGCATAATCTGAAAGTGATTGCTCTATTCAGTTACGTTGCTCACATACATTTTTGACTAGAAGTAATCTGAAATTAAATTTAGCGGGATGGCTACGCGGTAACGTGTAAGGCTCGTATTTGGGGAGCGGTTCTGGTTTCAATTCCCGTCGGACCGGCCACTCTGACCATGGGTTTTTATCACGGTTTCCCCGGGTCGGTAAGCGAAAACTGGGTGATTCCCCTTCTATCTTAATTTCAGGGGAGGCATCTGTGAAAATTGCTAAAATCCTTAGTTTTGGTCATAATGATGTGAAATTTTGTATGTATTTGTGCCAAAGGGTATCTAGTAGATATACTAAATCTCACATTTCTACCTAAGATAGTTTCGCAAAAAATATATATATTGGTTTTTTTGCCACAGTTTTAGTGTACTATAACAAATGCTCCATGCATAACATTATTAGTTGTAAATAAACTAAACTCTGACTGCATGTTTCTTTTGATTATGACTATAAAACCTGGTATTCTTTTTCAGATATGTCAAATAGTTTTGGAGAAAAAAAATTATTGAATACATATATTACCTTTTTTTCTAAATTATTAATAATTTTCAAATTAAAAATGCAATAAAAAATTAAACTGCTCCATATAGATAATTTCAAATACCAAGTTATATGTAGCAGTTATCTAGGAACATGTGTACAAAATTTCAAAGAAATATATTAAAAACTGCATTGCAAGGAGCATTTTGAACATTAAAAAAGTAGAAAAACAAAAAGTGAAGAAAAATGACTTTAAAGCTTTAAATGTATAACAACACATATTTACTGCTTTAGAATTCCCCTGAACCATATGAAGGTCCTTGAGATAACTGTTTAGCTTCTTCTTCTTTAAGGTTTAATACTTTTAACTGTTTCTTTGCTGATTTGGATGTATTTAGCCTTGTCACAAATTATTTGAGCTGCTTTTTTTGGCTCCGAGAGTCGGCGTCTATCATTTTTTTAAAAATGCTGTCTTCATATTTTGACCAGTTTTGATACCCATTTTTTGCATAACTTTAAGCCTACCACTACATCCTTCAAGGATACCCAATGAGGTGAGGTATATTCTTCTCGGGGTAAGGATAAAAATAAAATAAAACATGTTGCTTCTTAGGGGCGCGAACCTCTGATTATGCAACGTAACCATATCATGTCACAATGCCTAAACACACATGGCCATCTGAGCCCATGATAGTTGCAGCATTGTCTGACCTCATTAATTTTGTCTGCCTAATATTGTGTGAGATTTTTTTTTATATTTAAAAGTGTAAAATGCATATGTGCATCTAATTGAAACCCGTCAGCATCCAATCATGCCGTCACACCGTTTGCTTTAGTTGGGCCCTCCCCATCTTTTACCATAGTTTCAATTGAATGCAGAATATGCATTTTAGCGGGTCCTAGGTCTGTCCTAGGTCCCCTTAAACTTCAAAATTGTATGCGATTTTGCTGCAATGGAGCCACGCCCACCTACTCATGGGCATTTAAATCATTACGTAACAGCCTTTTAAATGGCGATGCGGCGTAAACTACAATAGATTCTGAAAGTACAAAGTATAAACATAATTTTAAGGCAAAAAACGTAAAATCGGATTTTTCATAATTTTTGCCCGAATTTCACCGATGCCTCCCCTTCATGTCCATTACTTCTCATCTGTTTCAAGGTTTTAGGACCAGACGACGTCGGTTTGTGTGTTGCAGCAGGACGGTGAAATTTTCGCTTTGGAAAGATTTTTCCCTGGCGGTTGGCGGGACTGCTGGGGCTCCCTTCCTATCTGGGAGTGTCTCGCTTATTCCGAGACTGCCAGGTTGCGGGTGGCTAGGGCAGAGCTCGCCGGCCTCAGGATTGGTGTCATATTGGAATCGTTAGGAACCCATCCTTGCTAGTGCACCTGGTCGGCCTTCCGATCTCCCCTTCATCCCTTCCTCCCGCGGGTCATTAGAAACACAACATGCAGTGTTGTGTTCCAGTTCTGGAGGCCCGTCCGTCTAACTACTCCTAACCTCAAATTAAGAAATATATACACAATACGGAAAAAGAATACACAACTGTTCGCATATTATAAATCAGGTTATTAATGAACCCCTACGGCAAATAAAAAAATCTGATGTGTTTTACACTCACATGACTTTCTCTACTCTTGTACAGTCTAATTTTACAAACGCTTATTCTCCATATGCTTCATGTTAATCGAGATATCGAGATGTCAATCTTATTGGTAATATTCTTGTAGATGCAAGGGAAATATGGTAGCTTTTAAGCGATAGTCAAATATTTTAACGCTGGTTGCTATGTGGCGCATTCCATTCTCTTTGCATGTCCAGGACATAAAAAAAATGAATGACGAATTTGAGAAAAGTATAAGTATTGGAAAATTTAAGGGAATAACAAGCAATATCTCGAAAACGGTTCACTCAGCAAAAGAAATGTATATGACATAAGTTGTGTATTTTAACGCGAGCTACATTTTTTGTGTAGTAACATTTTGTCTATCTCTTATGGTTTACCAGTTATGCAAAAGTCGTTCACAATGAAGAATACTTTTGGAGACATTCCCAGAAAATTCGAGATATACATTTCATTTCTCATGACATTATCTTAAACATATGATATTTTCATCAAAATCGTTAGAGCCATTTTTGAGAAAATTAAAATTTTCGAAAAATCTTCCATATAAAGGGTAGTCTGGGGTGGGGGGATTTTCTTGAAAACCTTCGTGTCGCATCTCTGGAAGATACTCAACCTAAATACCAAGTTTGGTGCTTATCCGACCGTTCGTTTTTGAGTTATGCTGTTCACAGACACACACACACACACAGACACACACACACACACAGACACACACACGGACATGTTTCCAAAAATGCTTTTTTTGGATTCAGGTCTCAAAACTTGTATTTCCGGTGAAATCTCGGTATCGAATTTTTGGGTGGAATACAATACTTCCCCTACTTACTATACGTAGTAGAAAAAGTAAAAATGAAACCAGACCATTCCTAACCTTAATTTCAGAAAATACAGCATTAACATTTTCAACACAAAAATATTTATAACTAAAGCACATGTGGAAGTGGGGATCAAATGCCACCATTAGATAGAGTTCTTCAAAACAAACAACTTATAGGAAAGGTTTTTATTAATTCATATTCTTTCAAGCAGAAAAGCATATAGTATCTTTGTTACTTTCTCTAGTATGTATAAGTTGGAGAAGTATTGCATTCCACCGAAAAATTCGATACCAATATTTCACCGTAAATACATGTTTTGAGGTCACCTGAATCCAGGAAAAGCATTTTAGAAGAAGGTCGTATGTGTGTCTGTGAAACGAAAAGTCAGAGTAATACCAAACTTGGAATTTAGGTCAGTATCTTTCAAAGATGCGACACGAAATTTATCAAGAAAATCTCCCACCCCAGACTACCCTTTACATGGAATATTTTTCGAAAATTTTGATTTTCTCAAAAACGGCTCTAACGATTTTGATTAAAATATTACCATTTTAAGATATTTTAAGAGAAATGAAATGTATATCTTGAATTTTCTGGAAATGTCCTCAAAAGTCCTCATTCTGAATGGCTTTTGCATAACTGGTAAGCCGTAAGAGATAGACAAAGTTTTTCTACACAAAAAATGTAGATCTCGTTAAAACATACAGTTTATGTCATACACATTTTTTGTGGAGTGAACCATTTCCGAGATATTCCTTGTTATTTGTTTGAATTTTCCAATACTTGTACTTTTTCTCAAATGGGAATTCGTTATTCGTTTCTTTATGTCCTGGACATACAAAGAGAATGGAATACTCCACATAGCAACCAGCTCTTAAAATATTTGACTATAGCTTAAAGCCTACCATATTCCCCTTGCACCTACAAGAAAATTAATAGCAAGATAGTTTCTGCAATGTTTATCTCGATTAACATGAAGCAGAAGGAGAATAAGCATTGTTTTGGTAGACTACAGTTCTGCAGACAGACGCCTGACGAGCACTTTGAAAGTATCTCTTAGCATACAGCTCGGCAGCCCAGAAATTCGCTAAACACCAATATATAAAAACCATCACTATTTTGTCGCAGTTCTCATGGCTCGTGTTATCTTATTTGTTGAGCGCCTCTTGTTTTATTATTTTTTTTAATTTGGGTTCTTTGTCCTCCGGCTAGCTATTATAACTCAGTCGAGCAAGTGTCTCTAAGTAGGGTGTGTAAACTGAAAGGAATTATTGTTAAAAGATAACACTGATTAAGAAAATTTGAATCTAGACTTTTATTGCCGTCACACTTAATTAATAATTCACATATTTAATCTTTATACACGCCTGACTGAAACTGCGATATTCCGAATGTAACTAATGTCATTTTAGTTGCCGCGCACCAAATACTTCGCGTACTTCACATTTTTGTAACTATGCGACGTGCACCTCGTAAGAGATTCTTCCAAACTGAACGACACTTGCTTATGGCTCGAGAATATATGCTCCTTCACCTCGAATTGCCTAAACAATTATAATAGAGCTGCTATTTAAGGACTGTTTTGTCAGCCAATCACTACTACTAACATATATACTCTAGGGAAGATATTCCCTCCATTTCTAAAGAAAGGCACGCTACCCTGACGTCATTTGTTTGTCTCTTCTTAGTGATAAACAACTCACCCCCTCGGTTTATTGTTACCCACTTCTATTGTCAGTTTCAGTGAGGCCGTGTAAACTTATTTCCTAACAATACTTATGGCTAACAAACATCTAAAATCCTGTACATACAATAATATTAATTTACACTACAATCACTTTGGCATTCACAGCACGTTACAATATAAAATACTGCCTCAATTTGTAGAAGAAGAAACATATTCGTATTCATTGTGATAATATTTATTAAACATTTATTAAACACACTATGTACAAGAAATGTAATTATACAAAGTTTGTGTTCATCTGTATAAACTTTTAGCGAGTTTGCCTTTGCTTCGCAGTCCAGTAGATGATACTGTTCACACTCTTGTCCACAAAGATATAGGAACTTTGAAATGACGCCTGTGAAATCCTCTTTGCTTGCAAATCCTAAAGTGAAAGCCGTGTGCTGCCGATCTTGTATACACGTGTCGTAGCTGGAAATTTGGTTCTTTTCATTCTTCTGAATTCAGGGCTGGCGTATGATGTAAGCTTTGATCTAGTGCCAGTGTCTTTTCTTCTCTTTCCCTAATGTGGGCTTCGTAAGCTGGTGTATGCAATACATTGTTCTTTATTGCTACCTACCGATGAAGAAGCCTGTTGCGGCTAAGAGTGAATAAACTTTTATATTTATTTCATTAGCCACAGACATATAGAAAACAAAACACTCTATTGTCATTGCATTGCGCAAGGCCTCTGAGCTTCGTTTGCCAACATTTGTTTTAATTTTCTTTTTGTAACGTTTCCCAACATGAATAGACTGCCATGTACATATCTGAGGTTCGGGTGTGCTGTCTATTCGTATGCTTTTCTCCTTGAAAGAGCATGAGTTAATAAAAGTGTTTCCCACGAAAGTTGTTTGTTTTAAAGATTTGATCTCCACTACCATTTGGAATTTTAAAGTGACACTCCATTGACCCCAGTTTCGTTTACGGCTGATCGATGAAATCAAGTCAGGTGAAAGTTCATACTTGTTTTAGTTGTAAATATTACTTTCTCTACTACGTACAGTAAGTAGGGGAAGTATTGTATTCCACCCAAAAATTCGATACCGAGATTTCACCGGAAATATATGTTTTGAGACCCCCTGAATCCAAAAAAAGCATTTTTGGAAACATGTTCGTGTGTGTGTGTGTGTGTGTGTGTGTGTGTCTGTGAACAGCATAACTCAGAAACCAACAGTTGGATAAACACCAAACTTGGTATTTAGGTTCAGTATCTTCCAGAGATGCGACGCGAAGATTTTCAAGAAAATCCCCCCACCCCAGATTACCCTTTACATGGAACATTTTTCGTAAATTTTAATTTTCTCGAAACTGGTCTAACGATTTTGATTAAAATATCATATGTTTAAGATATTTTCATGACGAATAAAATGTATATCTTGAATTTTCTGGGAATGTCTCCAAAAGTATTCTTCATTGTGAACGACTTTTGCATAACTGGTAAACCATAAGAGATAGACAAACTTTTACTACACAGAAAATGTAGACCGCGTTAAAATACAAAATTTATGTCATATATATTTTTGTTGTTGAGTGAACCATTTTCGAGATATTGCTTGTTATTCCCTTAAATTTTCCAATACTTATACTTTTTCTCAAATTCGTTATTCATTTTTTTTATGTCCTGGACATGCAAAGAGAATGGAATGCGCCACATAGCAACCAGCGTTAAAATATTTGACTATCGCTTAAAACCTACCATATTCCCCTTGCATCTACAAGAAAATTACCAATAAGATTGACATCTCGATTAACATGAAGCATATGGAGAATAAGCGTTTGTAAAATAGTTTGTACAAGAGTAGAGAAAGTCATGTGAGTGTAACACATCAGATTTTTTTGGTCTCAAAATGTTAATGCTCAAATTTCCGAAATGAATAACAGTTACGTTGTTTTAATTCACCCTGTATATGTATGCTCAGGTTGTTGAATGTTTGACACACCTGCTGTGGGCGTGTTGACTAAGCTCCAGGGCGGACTGTACTCAACCCACGCAGTTTATGCGCGCTTGCACTTTGGGCTGGAGGTTACGTATGTTGTTGGTACAATACCGACCTATCTTAGGGTCACATAAAGTTGCCTGCAAGCAAACGCACCGCATATTTAAGTTAATTATTAATTCAACGCTTGTACAATATTTAAGGCGTATTAGCACCCAGTTGCGACCTTAAAAGACGTGGCATGCATACTTTATGTACAACAATATGCAAACTTGTTGTGTGATGTAACACCGCGTGCGGCTCCTTCAGTTTTCCTAATGCTAAAAAACAGCTGACGTCACCGTCACTGTGGAAACCGCTACACGGTTTACTAATTAAAATTTAGCTGTTTGGTCGTTGTATTTTTTGTAATTAAAGTGATGTACAGTCTCTATCGTATAAAAGCGTATTGCTAAGACATACAACCGCATTTAATTATGGGTAATCCACCAAAATTTAACAGAACTTTACCATTCCGTGGACTTAAAATTGAACACACGCAATAGCACAAGAACAAGTTGTTTTTGACAACAATAACGGTTTGTATACTTACTATCTTCACTTATTTCCTTATCAGTGAGGAACATTAATTTATTTTGCTCCTTACACTACCGGAAGAAACCCTTCAGACCCTATTTTCTAAATTATTTGTTAAGCGATCTAGATCAGTAAAACTCTGGTATCGGAATATTTCAGTTTGCAACAACTTCCGTAGAAAATGAAGATACAAATTATAAAACAATAAGTATTTTATGTTTTTGAATCATTGCGGCATCTAAATGCTGTACTATCAATCGGGATGGCTCAGGCGGTAACGTCTGGGGCCGCATTCGGGAGGTCCGGGTTCAAATCTCTTGGACGGACCAATCTGACTGAGGTTTTTTCGTGGTTCCCTCAGCCGATAATGTAAATACCGGATTGGATATTTAATACCACGACCCAAAGTTCCACCTTAAGTCAAAAAAAATCTGATGTGTTACACTCACATGACATTCTCTACTCTTGTGCAAATTATTTTTACAAACGCTTATTCTCCATATGCTTCATGTTAATCGAGATATCGAGATGTTAATCTTATTGCCTAATGTTCTTGTTGATGCAAGGGGAATTGGTAGGCTTTAAGCGATAGTCAAATACTTTAAGAGCTGGTTGATATGTGGAGCATTCCATTTTCTTTGCATTCCCAGGACAAAAAAAATGAATAACGAATTCCCATTTGAGAAAAAGTATAAGTATTGGAAAATTTAAGGGAATAACAAGCATTATCTCGAAAGTGGTTCACTCAACAAAAACAAATGAATATGACATAAATTGTGTATTTTAACGCGATCTACATTTTTTGTATAGTAAAATTTTGTCTATCTCTTATGGTTTACCAGTTATGCAAAAGTCGTTCACAATGAAGAATGCTTTTGGAGACATTCCCAGAAAATTCGAGATATACATTTTATTTGTTATGAAAATACCTTAAACATATGATATTTTAATCAAAATCGTTATAGCCATTTTTGAGAAAATTAAAATTTTCGAAACCTAAATACCAAGTTTGGTGTTTATCCGACTGTACGTTTTTGAGTTATGCTGTTCACAGACACACACACGGACATGTTTCCAAAAATGCTTTTTTTTGGATTCAGGGGGTCTCAAAACATGTATTTCCGGTGAAATCTCGGTATCGAATTTTTGGGTGGAATACAATACCTCCCCTACTTACTATACGTAGCAGAGAAAGTAAATAAGATTTAGTAGGAATAATTTGTATAATAAGCGACAGAGGGTAGAGACAGTCATGTGAATGTATCATATGAGATTTTTTAAAATGGATGGGTGCAGTCTTAGATGCAAAAGTCCGTAATATTCGTTTTTATTTTGAAACGTCGTCACTGGAGAAAAAGAATTACAGACTGTTAATAAACTAACATTTTCAGTAGTAGCACGGTCTGCAAAATAAAGTGCCTGGCAGAAGTGTCGCTGCTACTTGAGAAAGCTTCACGCCCTTCACCCATAAAATATGCGGCTCTCTGTTGTATGTTCCTTCTTTCTTACTTTCTTCTTCTAAATCTAGACAAATGGGGTAGACAAGAAGACGGTCGCACTTCTTTCTCAATTTCTTTCATGCCATTCTTCATTTCCTTGCGATGCTCTAATCTTAAGCCTGCTTCACTAGACTATAAATAAATTCCCCTCTCACGGCTTCGCAAAACCAAATGACGTGCTCCATCAAAACATTCGGCTTTCAATTCCAAGTCGATGCCGCCTTTGCCCCGGGCTAATAATTAGAAGACATGAGATTGGTGACGTCACAGATACCTCATTATTAGCTTGCTGTTTGCGCCGACACGCTTGCTGACAGACTTAAGTTTCCTCGCACGAAATGGAAATTTCCCTTATCGAGTGGAAAACCCGCTTCAGTGGGGATAAAAGCGGCAATTAAAATGTGGAGTAGGTTCTTGCAGTGCAACTGCTGAGCGGATTACAAAAAACTGTCGATACAGATCCGGTAAATGTCTGTAACTTAGCGATTGGTCCAAGACAACACAACTATACGCCTTCCGTCGTAAGAAACACACTTGTATGAGAAATACCTAAACTGCATTCACTCTTAGCTTGATCCGCGCCAAAACAAACGCACGTGACCAGTGCACCGTGGTACAACACTGTAGCAATGCGTGCAGGAAAATAGTCCCATGTTAATAATCTAAATTTTAGAATGAATTTATCCTTAAATGGTATAATATTCTATACAAATTCCTAATTAACGCTAATTTTTACCTTTAAACAGAGCTACAAGTCCCAAGTTGCAATTCATATAAGTACTTGACATCAGAATATTGTCTGTAGTCAGAAACCAGCAGTTTCTGTTTAGTATCATGGCGGACGGTGATTTGCTCTTGCGTTTTCGTCGACTTACGTAAACCATAAGCGGACAAACCATTGACTAGTGGTGAAAAAAACAATAGAATTGGAAGTTTATTGTAAGTTATGTGAGAAATATCTAATACTTCCCGTGAAATTAACTTCTGAGTGTTTCGAGTACAAGTATAAACAGTTTAAGAGTTATACGCGGGAAAACAGAAAGCTTTAAAAATACGCGATGCAAGAATGTTATTCACGTAACAATATACAATTTCTTTTTTTAAAAAGGAGCCGCTGACAGTTGATAAAAGTGCCGCTTCCAGAGAGCGAATAAATGTAAGACATCGCATACCTGTTACTTTCTTTTTCGCTTGTTTCTTTTAGAATTAACTATTATTATATGTGCAAACATCGTTTAAGTTGTCGGACAATGTTCTCTTTGCCTGTACTCTGTCACATGTGCGTGAAAACATGACAGTTTTTCTGCCGCGAATGGCGGAAGGATACATTACAACGGTGCACTGGTCACCTGGGTTTTGTTTTGGTGCGGATCAACCTAAGAGTGAATACAGAGTAGAAACAGCTCCACGCACGTGACCGCAGTGAATGTTCTCATTGGTTTGAGAACGAAGCACTCAAGGGGAGAAAATAGATCCATCCTTTCTTAATGTTATTGCTTGTAAAATGTGATAATCGTTACATTTAATTGTAGTTTGCAATGCGATGTAGTTTTACACCTGTTTGGAAATAGAAATATTGTTGCATGCTGGATAGATGGCCTAAAAGTTCACATAAAAATTAAATTATTTTCGAGTACCCAGCACGTACATTGAGGGGACGTATACTTACTTGGCTGCGGAGGACCGTAACGTGTGTGGAGGTTAAGAGGAAGGCGTGGGTTTTTACTGAACAAAATCCATAACACAAATCTACTCACACATTCCTAGATTTATTTTTCAACCGTTTGGGGTTCCTACATTATTAAAAATGGAAGGTGGGAGGAAATGCCCACCGATCCAAAGCCCGCCTTACACACGCGGTCCGTTACTCACAGAATCCTAACTGAGAGTGATGCTATCCCCCACTACTCGTGGCTAGCAAAGCTAACAGACAAGAGTGACGTAAAACAACGATGTACCTGGTAATGACAAATTAGTAATACACCAAAATATGTTCATTCTTAACAAATAAGCCGTTACTGTTGCGGGAGAAAAACAAACGGAATGTCAGTGAGGAATATAGCGACAAGTTATGCGGCCGGTGTGAATTCGGTAGCAGCAAAAATGAGTGTTTACGGTATAAAAAAATCTGATGCGTTACACTCACATGACTTTCTCTACGCTTGTACAAACTATTTTTACAAACGCTTATTCTCCATCTACTTCATGTTAATCGAGATAAACATTTGCAGACTCTATCTTATTGCTAATTTTCTTGTAGATGTAAGGGGAATATACATTTACAAGGGCAATATAGAAATACAGCAGCTTTTAAGCACATACATATCTCTTAATAGCTGGTTGCTATGTGCAGAACCATTCTCTTTGCCACAGATTAATACTCTTTGCATATCCAAGACAAAAAAAATGAATAACGTATTCCCATTTGAGAAAATAAGTATTGAAAAATTTAAGGGAATAACAATCAATATCTCTAAAATGGTTCACTTAACAAAAAAATATATGACATAAATTGTGTATTTTAACGCGATCTACATTTTCTTGTTGTAAAATTTTGTCTATCTCTTATGGTTTACCAGTTATGCAAAAGTCGTTCACAATGAAGAATACTTTTGGAGACATTCCCAGAAAATTCAAGATATACATTTTATTTGTCATGAAAATATCTTAAACATATGATATTTTAA
Organism: Deroplatys truncata; assembly: GCA_030765065.1. NCBI lineage: Eukaryota > Metazoa > Arthropoda > Insecta > Mantodea > Mantidae > Deroplatys > Deroplatys truncata. Next base: position 142,289,712 of record CM060985.1, on the reverse strand, counting down.
TCAAAATCGTTATAGCCAGTTTTGAGAAAATTAAAATTTTCGAAAAATTTTCCATGTAAAGGGTAATCTGGGGTGGGGGAATTTTCTTGAAAACCTTCGTGTCGCATCTCTGGAAGATACTGAACCTAAATATCAAGTTTGGTGTTTATCCGACTGTTCGTTTCTGAGTTATGCTGTTCACAGACAGACACACACACGGACATGTTTCCAAAAGTGCTTTTTTTGGATTCAGGGGGTCCCAAAACATATATTTCCGGTGAAATCTCGGTATCGAATTTTTGGGTGGAATACAATACTTCCCCTGCTTACTATAGGTAGTAGAGAAAGTAAACACATTCTAAAGGTAAACTATTAAAAAGTGGCGATAAACAGATTGTTTTAAATGTGTTTCATAAGTTAAAAGAGCATAATCCGGACATTCTAGTGAACGATTTGTCTAAATTAACGGCAGATACATCGGCGTGTCAGAAGCTAGTGTTGAGTTTGCAAAAAACTTCCTGGTGATGTTAAAACACCGTGCAAAAAGAGGAAGAAATCCAGAGCAATTTTGAGGCAAGTAGATGACTTCATTAAGTGTGCAATTCGTGCTAAAGTGCATATTCTTTTTAACAATGAGCCACGGACAGTAAACGTAGTGTTAAGTGTCAACAGTAACCCTGATTTACCAAATTTTAAGCGAACGAGCTTCCATGCAATGCTATTGGAAATGGGGTTTTCGTTTGCGAAACGAAATAATGTTAATATCATTGTGACAATTCAGGGTCATTCTCAGATTCCGATCTCGAATTGCATTATTACCTGCTAAGCTACTCTTGTGCATGTATTTGCTTTGAATGTGATATGGCGTAACACATGGGCGAAGGTGATACTGTCGCCTGTCACGTTTGTGCACATGGGTGCGGCGGAGTAATACAAAAAGCCTGTTTCTTACAACGTCTTTGTACCTTTGTACTCACTGAAACCTCTAATAAATCCGTATCGATCATTCTAATACAAAATGCCAGTTTCTATGGCTCATCGCATAAGTGTGTGTCCGTGTGAATTCAGAACAAGGTGATGCAACTGTTTAAGCAGAGACTGTATAAAAATTGAATATTTATGTCTTGATTTGCCACGTGTACGAAGCGTATACTTAAACACGTATGCTGGCGTGCACAAAATGCGCCCCATAATTAAATGGGGCTGTTTATGTTGGTACTGACAAAATCTAGCCCCGCCCCCTACCAGCCTACCACCTCTGTTTTTCGAGCATTATTCTAGCTACTGGATTGGCAGGGTACTTAACCTCCCCCAAAGTATGGCCGCGCTGCTGAAGGGTAGCATAGTTTAGAATAAGTATTGTCAAATAATAATCGTCAAAAGCATTTGACAATTTACAACGATTTTCAGTACTTTTTGTGCGACCTCCATTGCTGCTATAGCATTCCGAAGTGCGTTTATAGAAACTCTCAAAGGCACAGTGATTATTTGGTCAATTTTTGAGAGTTTATTCCTTGACCCTTCAATGAGTGGTACTCCTGAAGTGAAGCCCAAAAATATGGCATTTCGGTTGGGAGAGTTTTTAGGTCTTTAGGTTAGTATACCAACTGTCATTAAATTAACGTCATTCACACACTGCAACCATACCGCAAAAGACTGCCTCTGTGGCCCTAATCAGGTTCTGGCCTCTCAACCCAGAGGTTCTGGATTTGATTCCCGGTTGAAATGGGGAACCTTTCTTTAAGGAATCATTCCCTACTCTCCACATAGTCTGGAAGTATGAATGTGAGTGTAATTAATAGTAAAAGTATTGAAAACCAAGGTTAACAAAACCTACAATTAGACTGTCTCTCTAGCTTCGTAGTTAACAGGTTAGCCATTAAAATCCGAAGTCCCGGGTTCGATTCCCGGCTGGAGAGTGGGAAATTTCCCAGGACCATATCAGCGCCACCGGTGTGCCGGAATTTCATGCTGTAGGAGTTCTTTTACATGCTAGTAAATCTACTGACATGGGACTGTCGCTTTTAAGCACAGTTAAAAACCATCGCTGCGGGCCGGGTTTGAACCTGCGACCTTGTGATCGAAGACCAGCTCCTAACCAAGTGAGCCACCCAGACCGACATTGCTGATGAGCAATTGTCCCAATATATGATATGATCTGAGATGCTGTCGTTTCTAACGCTCCCCATATGGTCTGTGACCTTCGGGGGATACTCATTCCACCAAGCGATGACTGGACCCATTTCTGAGATGAGACATCTAGTGAGCGGAATCCATTGTCTCCGATGGTAGTAGGGTGATGATGAGAACGGCGGTGGAATGAAAGGACCTACAGCTTTTACGTGAATTTCGAACCAGATTAGGCCTTCGGGATATTTCACATGAGTAAATCAGATTCCCGCCACCCCAAAGCCGGGAATCGAACCCCGGAATTCGGTACAAGCTCCGGAAACGAAACCACTGCGCTACCCCAGCGCGAAGACATATAAATGGCGGGGGAGGGGAGACCTATAGCTCAACGAGTAGTAACACTATCAGTTGTTTCTCAAGTAAACGCCCCGATATGATCACAGAAGGTAAAGGTAAAATTCAACAACTTAAAAAAGCTGATGCGTTAAATTCACATGACTTTCCTACCCTCTGTCGATTATTATTAGGTATACAAATTATTCTTACAAAGTTTATTTTCCTATCTTCTTCATTTTAATCGAGATAAAACTTTCCGGAAATACCTACATTACACATTTCGTTGCAGATACAAAGGGAACAGCGATAGTCAAAAGTTTAAGAACTGGACGCGATACGCTGCCTTAAAGTTCCATACCGTTTCCATGACATCGCGAGAAACAGCTAACCATTGAAAGGACTTTAAAAGAACGACTAAATATTGAACAATTCGAATCTTTAATAACGGTAACTTGGAAATGGCTGTTGCTACAAAAAAAGAGTTATTTCAAATAAATTGTTATACAAAATTTCGTCCGAATGAAGTGGACTTCACAGGCTATTCCCAGAAAATTCAAGATATACATTTTATTTTTCATCTAGGTAAATATCTTTAATATAATATTAATTAAAGTCGTTTGAATCATTTTTTTAGAAAATCAAAAAAATTGAAAAATGTTACATGTAAAGGGTAGTTTGGGGTGAGGTTATTTTCTTGAAAATCTTCGTGTCGCATCTTTGAAAGGTGCTGAACCTAAATACCAAGTTTGGTGTTTATCAGACTTTTCATTTTTGACTTATGCTGTCAAAATGCTGAAAATCTTCCCAGCCGGGACTACCCTTTACATGGAACATTTTTCAGAATTTTTGATTTTATCAAAAATGGCTCTAAGGATTTTGATTAAAATATTATATATGTAAGATATTTTCATGACAAACTGTATATCTTGAATTTTCTGGGAATGTCCCCAAAAGGCCTCTTCATTCTGAATGGCTTTTTCGTAACTGATAAACCATGAGATGTACAAAATTTTTCTAAACAAAAAATGTAGAGCTCGTTAAAACACACATTTATGTCATATACATTTTTGTGGAGTGAACCATTTCCGAGATGTTCCTTGTCATTTGCTTAATTCTTACTTAAAATTTGAGTTGGTATATGTTAATTCACATCACATAAGGCGCTAGTTGTTACCGTAGGAGCGCTTTCGAGAGATTTGTTTCTCTCATCCTCAGCTGAGACCCAACTAACTGGACCTCCCTCACCCCTCAGCCCAAGAAATGTTTCATTGAACGTTGTTTCTGCTCTCTGTTGAGAAAAATTGGAACCTGGTGGTATTGCTGCCATCTGTGGTGTCGGTTGGTATTTCATCATACTTCTTTCTTCAATCTTGTAGTCTAATTGGTCTGCATTCTGTTGAGAAGAATTGGAAACACTTGATCTTGAATTTGTTGCCATCTGTGAAGGAAGTTGGGAACTTCTATTTTCTCTCTTGTTACTTGATTGGATCAACTGCATTAAGTGGTCTGTCGGTGGTATTTCAAAATTTAAAGCATTCTTAATTTTGAAATGAATGAAGATCTTTTCCCATATTTCCAAATGTGAAGGTATCTGAATGAATTTTAGTAGTTTTATCTGTTGTCCAATTTCATGATTACTATTCCAAAAGTGGTTAGCTACTGCTGATCGGTCTGTTTGTTTCAGTTTTATATATCTTTGATGTTCACTTAGTCTTATTTTTAAATTCCTTTTAGTTCTTCCTATATATAAGCCTTGACAGTCCTGATATGGAATCTGGTAAATTCCTAATTTTTTTAAGTTATCAGTTGTGTTAGTCAAAGGTGTGTTCAATATGTTTTTTTAAACTGAAAGCATTCTGAGGTGCTAGTTGAATCTGGTATTTTCTAAACAATTTTTCAAAAGTTTTAAACATTACTGGGAGATATGTAAACCTCTTATATATCACATCCTGTTTATTTGGGTTTTGTAGAGTACTAATACTATGTAAGTTTTGTTACTTTTTGTATTTAGTAAGTAGGTTATTAATAAATTGAGGTTTAAAACCATTTTCAATGGCTACATTCTTTATATAATTTAATTCAGTGATATACTCTTCTTTTTCCAATGGTACTCTAATCAATCTATGAATCAAACTTCTAAAAACAGCATGTTGATGTGATACAGGATTGTAGAAATTATTTTTAATATAATCATCCACATTCGTTGGTTTCCTATAAATGCCAAATTGAAGATAGTTTTCTTTTCTTTTTACAAGTATATCCAAGAACGGTAGTGAATTATTAGTTTCAATTTCCATGGTAAATTTAATATGTATGTCTTGTTCATTCAAAACATCCAGTGATGAATTCAAACAATCCTGAGGTACAACTGCAAAAATGTCATCTACATATCTATGCCAAATCTTAAAAATATGTGGATGTGAAGAGGTAACAGTTTTTTCCAAAGAGCTCATATAAAGGTCAGCCAGTAAAGGAGATAATGGATTACCCATTGCCAAACCGTGTGTCTGCTTGTAAAAGTCCTTGTTATTTGTTTGAATTTTCCAATTCGTGTACTTTTTCTCAAACGGGAATTCGTTATTCGTGTTTTTATGAGCTGGACATACAAAGAGAATGGAATGGTCCACACATTTGTTTTAAATTTATTTAATGTCGCTTTGACAGCTTAGTCATATCGCAACTATGCAGTATACAAAACAATTCAATTCATGTCGTCCTCCGTGGTGTAGTGGATACCATGCTAGCTTCTAGTTCCCGAGGTCACGGGTTCAAATCTGGTGGAGGGCGATGAACTTTTTCGGGCATAAAAATCCATAGCATGGCTTCCTTCGGAAGGGAAAGCCGGTGGTCGCGTAAAAGAACCTCAAGCCTGATAAAGAGGCCTCTAAGCAAAATTACCGGTCTTTCACGCCCAATATAGAATGGGATGCTAAGGACCATAGCAGTTAAAAGAGTGTCCATAAATAAAAACGCAATTCAATTTTAATTATATTACAAGCACATTTTTACTTTCTCTACTACGTATAGTAAGTAGGGGAAGTATTGTATTCCACCCAAAATTTCGATACCGAGATTTCACCGGAAATACATGTTTTGAGACCCCCTGAATCCAAAAAAGAATTTTTGGAAACATGTCCGTGTGTGTCTGTGAACAGCATAACTCAGAAACGAACAGTCGGATAAACACCAAACTTGGTATTTAGGTTCAGTATCTTCCAGAGATGCGACACGAAGGTTTTCAAGAAAATCCCCCACCCCAGATTACCCTTTACATGGAACATTTTTCGAAAATTTTAATTTTCTCAAAAATGGCTCTAACGATTTTAATTAAAATATCATATGTTTAAGATATTTTCAATCTGATGTATATTTTGAAATTTTCTGGAAATGTCTCCAAAAGTATTCTTCATTGTGAACGACTTTTGCATAACTAGTAAACCATAAGAGATAGACAACCTTTTACTGCACAAAAAATGTAGATCGCGTTAAAATACACAATTTATGTCATATACATTTTTTGTTGAGTGAACCATTTTTGAGATATTGCTTGTTATTCCCTTAAATTTTTCAATACTTATTTTCTCAAATGGAAATTCGTTATTCATTTATTTGTTTTGGATATGCAAAGAGTATTAATCTGTGGGAAATGGAATGGTGCTGCACCTAGCAACCAGCTATTAAGAGATATGTATGTGCTTAAAGGCTACTGTATTTCCAAATTGCCCTTGTAAATATATATTCCTCTTACATCTACAAGAAAATTAGCAATAAGATAGAGTCTGCAAATGTTTATCTCGATTAACATGAAGTAGATGGAAAATAAGCGTTTGTTAAAATAGTTTGTACAAGAGTAGAGAAGGCCATGTGAGTGTAACACATCAGATTTTTAAAATTACTAGGAATATCACATCGAACAGAAATTGTCGTGGTGAATATGAAGTAAATTAGCACAAAGCCGAGATCTCCGCATTAGAGACGTGGCGCGCATCAGGAAAAGTATTTGAAAATAGCTGGAATGTCATTACGTGAGTGGGGGGGGGGGGGGGGGTTTCAGTCCGATTGCTGCCCAATGCATTTCTAACTTAATGAAATTGGGGCACTGCATTTAGATTCCACTCAGCGCACCGAGAAATGACTCCAAAGAATCTTCTCTATGGTCGGTACCACTTGCATTCAGCATAGATTTCATTTGTAGTTTTAAAATAAGTTTTAAGCTTCTCAATTTCTGCATGCCTGCATAAACGTATTTTTAACAGCATGCGCACGAAACATGGGGAAACTGCACAGCATTAAAATTTAGTCTTTATCAAAGTATGGCGCTTTCTTGTATATTTAGAATGTTATAAGTTTATAACAATGTCTTTGCATAACGCTTTTACATTTATCATTACTGTTTTAGTATTAGTTATTATTTTAAAACAAAGGTATAATATTCAGGTAAGTGTGAAAAGTTTATTTAGAATGTAATATTATTTACAAACTACGAGGGCTGATCAATAAAGACTGAGATTGATTTTTTCCTGTAGCTTTCTTGAGAGTTTCCTGTCTCTACCATAAATATTAGAAAAGAGCGGGGTTTCATGTATAATGTCCATAGACGGCAGCACTCTCGTATCGGTAGGTTGGTAGTAATGCTGTATATTGTTGACCCTAGTTGAATTTCGCATACCACAAAATGAAGGTAACACGAGAGGAGCAATAAAATTTTGTTTTCGTTTAAATCATACAGCCCCTGAAACTTTGGAAAAGCTGAAGCAAGCATACGGTGAAGATGCACTACCTCGTGCAACAGTGTTTAGGTGGTTCAAAGACTTCAAAGTAGAGCGAGTCCTCTGTGCTAAGCAAGGTGGACCTGGTGCTATGACTGAAGTCAACATCAACACAGCTGCTGTGATTGTTGTTCCCACTCACACCACTGTTACAGCAGCGTACTACACGTCAGTATTGGCTACACCGAGGAAGCACATTGCAAGGAAACATCCAGAACTTATCACAACAACGTGCGTCCTCACGTTGCAAATCAAGTCCAGGAATTTTTGGCTAAATTCAACATTATCTGTGTGCCGCATCTGCCTTATAGCTCCAATCTTGTCCCCTGTGATTTCTTTTTATTCCCATCACTAAAGGCAAAGCTCCGGGGCTTCGATTTGAGAGCACTGAAGCAGTGCTGAAGAAAAGTGAGGCGATTCTCAAAGACCTGACAAAGAATGGCCTGTGCCGTGTGTTCGAGGACTGGCAGAGACGCTATAAAAAGTGCATTCAAGTAGGAGAAGACTACTTTGAAAAAGACTATGTCAACATTGAAATGGAGTAATATCTGTGAAAAAAATTAGTCTCAGTCTTTATTGATCAGCCCTCGTATGTTACTCACTTTTGGATTCTTCTTCTCTTAAACTACATTTCCATTAATTTCCACATTACCTACAAGGCTCAAATTTAACCATTCTCTTATTAAGAAATTCTAAATCTTAAATACAGGCATTCACATATTTATTTGTCTAGGCTAATCCTACATATCTAAGCTTAGTTAAGTTTTCTTCTGGGATTTTCCTTCGTCTGAAAAGACTGTGGACCTTGGGATCATTTGAGCTCTTTGTGTTTCATCTATCGCCTCTGACTGAGATGTTATATAAATTGTGCAATTTATTTTAAAAAGTAGGAAAATATTGAATTTTGCCGACTTTCAGTAGGAAATAAACATATTTTTGGTTCCGAGTAAAATGTTCCCATATCAGATGTTGGAAGAGGTTTGATTTCATATTAAGGATTCAGTACCTATAAAATAGAAACTAAACGCCACTTAAGGTTTTTGAGGGGTCATTCACAATGATCCATAGATTATTTTGCAAAGAAGCCCTAAGCCTACCAATGTCAAGAGTCAAAGCACGGATAGAAATGGGCCGAGGATCAAGCAAGGGTAAGGTTACGGAGAGAGCATTGAAGTATTGGTACTGAATACTACACCTAGAGGAAAATAATATACGAGGGCAGTCCAGAAAGTCCCAGACGTTTTGGCCTATCGTGGCGATGTGAAGTGCGGTCTGTGATTAGGTTTTTGTTGGCTAAAAAAAAACAATTGAAATTTATCGCCAACTTTGTGATGTTTAGGGGCAGGAAATAATGAGTGAAAGCCAAGTCAGGCAATGGTGCATTGATTTTAAAAATGGCCGTACCAATGTTCACGACGAGGATCGCAGTAGTAGGCCTAGCCTTATGACCGATGAACAATCAATGCTAATCAATGGCAAAATTCGTGAAAATCGTCCTTTCACGATAACAGAACTTTCGGAACATTTTCCCCAAATTTCACAGAGTTTGGTGCATCAAATTGTGGTGGAGAAGCTTGGTTACCACAAATTTTGTGCTAGGTGGGTTCCGAAAATCCTAACGGAAGACCATAACACAGAGACTGGCTGCAGCACTGACCTTCCTCCAAGATTTCAACAAATATGGTAACGCTTTACTCGATCGTATCGTAACCGGGGACGAGACTTGGGTGAAGCATGTCAATTGTGAAACAAAACAGCAGTCGATGGAATGGGGACACACACATTCTCCCAAGAAACCAAGAAAGGTTTGCAAACGCTGTTAGCAAGAAAGGTATGGCTACTGTGTTTTGGGACTTTAAGGGAGTGCTTCTCGTTGAGTTTCTTGAACGTGGAACAACAATAACCTCAGAGAGGTATTGTGAAACACTAAGAAATTTAAGCCGTGCCATACAAAATAAGCGTCGGTGAAAACTTAGCACCAAGGTGTTGTTTCTTCACGACAATGCACGCCCACACAGCGGCCAGTCGTACCCGAACACTCTTGGATTGTTTTGGATGGGAGGTGTTTGACCATTCACCATACAGCCCGGATTTGGCACCGAGCGACTATCACGTCTTCCCAGCGATGAAGAAATGGCTCGGTACACAACGCTTTGATACTGACGCTGAACTGCATGCCGGTGTAAACCGTGGTTGAAGTCGCAGTTGGCAGATTTGTACAGAGAGGGTATTGAAAAACTTGTGCCACGGTATGGTAAATGCCTCAATTTGAATGGGGATTATGTAGAAAAATAGCTTAAAAATGTACCTTTCAAATGTAGATAATAAACGCTGATATTTGCATTTTGTTAATTGTTTATTTCAAAACGTCTGGGACATTCTGGATTACCCTCGTAATAAGACTGTTTAGAATTTCAAGAAACAAGTTTAAAAATGGAGGGGGGTGTACCGTCTGTAGAACATTCTAGAATCAAACGGTCTAGGAGAAATTTGGTGGAAAAGGGAACATAATGAATTAAATTTTTGAATAAGTAAGGAAGAGGCAAGGGGATATGGAAATACAAAAAATGTTTAGTGAAATATCAGAAAAGTCTTCTTTAATAGAATATAAGATATTAAAGTCAGCATGGGGAAGGGAGGAATAAGTAGAAAAAACAGGTAAGGAAGCAAGAGGAAGAGGCATGAGTAAGATCAGGAATGTAAGGTTAAAAGGAATGAGGATGGGAATAATACAAAATCAAAGCCCTTTATGTGGAGAACAGGAGCATCTAGTACATATATTATTTGAGTGTAAGGCCACTAACAAATGAAGCGAGGAACAGATAAGTGACAAATGGTCAAAGGTTGACCCAAACATTGCAGTGAAGGAAATATTTAAGAAGGACTATGAGAGGGTTGGAGAGTTTATTCATAAAGTGAGAAGCAAATGGTTATGGACAGTGAAAAGAAACAATTAGGTCATAATATAGTTAATAATTAGAAGTAAGAATAACGCTGTAAATGTTATAAGTTCTCACGATTGGGAGAAGCAAATGAGCTGGGCTGAACACCAATTCCACTTGTGTCTTGTATCCAGCTAAATACAGAGTGAGCCAAAAGACTCCGAACCGGCTGCGCGGTGTTTTTCCTGTCCGCGTCCTCAGCGCTCCTTGCCGTCTGCCGCTATCTAGAAAGGCGCGGATGAAACCATACAACATTTTTAAAACTACTTTTAAAGGCTTTACTTACCAACTTCACGAAAGGAGTTGATGAAACTGGCCACCGTCGTTGTGCATACATTTTTGGCACCTCTTTAGCATAGCGCTTGCAGGATTTAGAAAAAATTGGCGTTCAAAACATGACTTGGGGGGAGGGGACTCGACGGGTGTACATTACCAAAATGAACAAGAGCTAGCTACCCGGTTAAAAGACGTTAAACTTACAAAAAGCACCATCTAACTTCACAATTTGTTTTGTTAACTCAGAAACGAACAGTCGGATAAACACCAAGCTTGGTATTTAGGTTCAGTATCTTCCAGAGATGCGACACGAAGGTTTTCAAGAAAATCCCCCACCCCAAATTACCCTTTACATAGAACATTTTTCGAAAATTTTAATTTTCTCAAAAATGGCTCTTACGATTTTGATTAAAATATCATATGTTTAAGATATTTTAATGACAAATGAATTTTCTGGGAATGTCTCCAAAAGTATTCTTCATTGTGAATGACTTTTGCATAACTGGTAAACTATAAGAGATAGACACAATTTTACTACACAAAAAATGTAGATCGCGTTAAAATACACAATTTTTGTCATAAATTTTCCAATACTTATACTTTTTCTCAAATGGGAATTCGTTATTCATTTTTTTTTTTTGTCCTGGTAATGCAAAGAGAATGGAATGCGCCACATAGCAACCAGCTCTTCAAAGATTTGACTATCGCTTAAAGCCTAGCAATTCCCCTTGCATCTACAAGAAAATTAGCAATAAGATTAACATCTCGATATCTCGATTAACATGAAGCATATGGAGAATAAGCGTTTGTAAAAATAGTTTGTACAAGAGTGAGTGTAACACATCAGATTTTTCTCTCTCCCATTTAACTGCATATTTAACGTAGTAATTGCAATTTAACATTTGTAAAGAATAAAGCAGAACATGAATAACGCTTAGGAGAAAATAGACTTGTAAACATACGCGGGCAGATTTACGGGATTGCTATCGCGAAGGGCTCCGAAAATGGCAGAAAAATTATGCGTAAATTTTAGTGTGCTTTTAGACAATAGATCCCAAAAATATTCTATCTATCTGTGCCATACATCTGCCTCTGTATGCGTCCGCAAAGCATTCCAATTTGCTGGATTCACTACCGTCGCGATTAGGCCCATATCTAAAACGGGGTTGGGCTTTAGCTTCTACATTTATTTAGCTTCAGTTTAGTTTACCTTAGTTTCATAACATCTACTTTTGTAAAGACAGTCTTACTCCCTTTCACTGTCTTTGTGTAATTGAAACTCATGCACCCTCAAGGTTTATATTCTTCAAGTGGCAAAATATTTTCTAAGAAGTTTTAAGACACATAGTCTGTAGGCATGCTGCTGGCTTGGTATAATACGCATGCGCACGAGACTCACTTTGCATGTAAAGTATCTGTTAGGCCATGTTACGGACAATGCGGCCTATTAAAGCGAAGGGTTTGCTTACACAGGTGACAGCTACTGATGGCGACAAAGACCGACCGCAGAACATCGTGTATTTCCTCACTGGTCAAGGCATCGACCCCGACAACCCGGCCAACAGCAAGTTCGATATCAACCGTACAACCGGAGAGATTTTCGTCCTCAAGGTATGTATTTCGAAACCTAACCTTACTACTTTAAGCATTTAGTTGTATAATATGTTCATAAGTTTATAAATAACCTTAGTATATATGAAGCATTTCTGTATCCAGTACCTGTTGAAAAGTGTCAGTTGCCCCCATAGGTACAATATTTACATAATTTCGGAACTTGTAGATTAAGATTTGTGACCTATTTACGAGGGGCACTATTTATATCTTGAGCCTAATAATTAAAACAAAGTAATTTCTGATTGAAAACTGCTTTATTGTTTTTCAAAATATTCTCCTTTATGATCAATACATTTTTGCATCCGTTTGAACAATTTGTCAAAGAATTTATTCCAGTCTTCTTGAGACACCTCCAAAACATGGTTTTTGAAGGCATCAACGGCTTCTTCTGCCAACGGAAATCGTTGTCCACGCAATTTATTCTTGATGTTCGGCAACAAAAAGAAGTCATTGGGTGCCAAATCAGGACTGTATGGCGGATGATCCATCAAATCGATTTTTTGAGATGTGAGTGCGCTCGCATTGTCTTGATGAAGAACGATCCTACGGTTCTTGTTGATTTTCCTTACTTCACCGAAGACTTCCAGCAAACAAATGGTTGCGTACCATTCGGCATTGAGCGTTTTACATTCCTCTAAAGGCACTATTGTCACATGGCCAGTTATACTGAAAAAGCAGGCGACCATTTGCTTCGAAGTGCTTCGAGTGCGAACAACTTTTGTTGGATTTGCTTCATCTTGAAACACCCATACAGTCGACTGCTGTTTACGTTCCGGCTCATACGCATAGCTCCATGATTCGTCACCTGTTACAATCTTATATACATCTTTTGAGGCACCGCCATTGTATTTCTTGAGCATTTTTGTACACCAATCGACACGAGCATGTTTTTGAGATTGCGTCAAATTATGTGGGATCCAACGAGAGGAAACCTTTTTCACGGCTAAATAATCATGCAATATTTTATATATGCTGGTGGAACTAATACCTAGGGTTGCCTCAATCTCACAATATGTCACATGACGATCTTTCATTACTAGTTTTTGCACAGCATCAATGTTTTCTGGCACAACAACTGATTTTGGACGACCTTCACGAACTTCATCATTGAGCGAACGGCGGCCACGATTAAATTCGCTATACCAGCGTTTCACAGTGGCAAAGAACGGATCTTTGTCGCCAAATGTGGAAGTTAGTTGATTGATGCACTCTTGTCTTGATAATCCACGTCGAAAGTCGTAATAAATCATTGCACGAACATTTTCACGAGTTAATTCCGTGTTTTTGTTGACACACTGTTTTCAAGTTAGTGTAAACAAAACAAATGACGCTCTACTGACAAAATGTTTGACGTAGATTATGGTAAAAAATGTCAAACTTTCCATTGGAAACGTCAGATGGCACCCACAACATTCAGGGTTGCCAAGGCTCAAAATATAAATAGTGCCCCTCGTATTTGTTTTCCCTCCAATTTCTTTCCTCTGGATTATAAAAATAAAAAATGTATTTTCCTTGTATTTTGAAGCATCAAATATATAAATACACGTTTTGTTGGTAAGTTTCTAGTGTAAAATTAAAGCCTATCATAAAAATACTTCACATCGTGTCACATAGCCAATATCCAAGCCTGTGATATAAAGTATTTTTTAGACAGCAAGACCTAAAAGGAGAACTTCTAACACAGTGCACACGAACTAAAAGCTTTAGATTATCGCACTAGGGATAACCTTTTTTGTGACAAACTTTGGTTTCAAGTCCTATCACATGGCGATTACCCTTTGTATATGCACATGTTTAATAACTCGACTTGAGTTGATTAGGATTTTTCTTTTCGTTGTGTATTTTTACATGATTAATTTATCCCTTCACAATCCCTTCGTCATACTTCAATTTATCCACTTCGTTGTAGAGTTAACCTACACGTTATATTGACAGCCTTCTACTTTCTTTGATATAAAACACCATTCTTTTATCTACGATAACCTACATAAAGATTAAATGGCGAGCCTTACGAATTCAGAAGAAACTGAAATGGAAGTGAAATTACAGAAGCAACAGAAAGAATAACACTAGAAGTAGGGGAAAGGTCCCTATATTGAACCACTTACGCCTAAATAGTAAATAATAATTATAATTTCAAATCAAAATTTTCAGAAATACAAGCGTTAAAGTGACAAATCCTTGAGCTATCAATATCCTCAACACAATTTAAAATTAATACAATTATCAATTAAATAACATAAAAAGTGAGATAGTGTAAATCGGTTCAAATTGAACCACCCGTGTCTTAAATCGAACCACATACTTTTAAGTTTAAAAGTTTTTATTAATACAAAATACACATTTTATTGTACATTCAAAACAAATATGCTATCAGCAACAAAAGTAGAGTCCAAAATTGTGATAAGAATAGCAATTTCCTTGAACATTTTGAATTTTTATATAATGACAATCACTTGGTTTTTGGAATAGGTATTATTTGCAAATATAGAGTTTTTACTAATTTTTACTCCCATACAAGAGTCCAATTATACACAATCTTCACAATAAAACACTTTCTTCTTGTCACTAACTTTTGCACACTTTTGGTGAAGCCATATCCTACAAGTCATACACTGGATCATGTTCATAATTTCAGACAATTCACAATTCACATATTCATGTCAGCCACTGTTTTTAACATGAATTTTTTTTTAACTTAACATATTATATCGATATTTATTCACAAGATATACTATTTGCAGTTTAACAATCCTAGAACTTCAATAGGTTTCCTAAACTGGACCAGTTCAATATAGGGTTCAAACAATGTTCAATTTACAAGCCACGCCATTTTGGAAGCTTTAGCATCTATGTGACAAGGAGAGACGCTGCTTGAAATAACGTGTGCATGAATATTGTTGCTAAATAAACACTTTATAACATGTAATATATATAGATAATCTCAAACTTGCCTAATTGGTCATATAAGCTTAGCTAGATGAGTCAAATATTACTTCTGAAGCACCAAAAACACACAACACTTCATACAACTGAAACTACAGCTGAGAATGCAAAGCCAACAACTCCAAGCATTCATAGCTGTACACGCTACGCTTATGCTAGGATTATGGTGACATCTGTCGAATAGTTTAGAAAATATCGGGGCGGTTCAAATTAGGGACCTTTCCCCTACTTATCCAAAAAATCCAGAAATCAATTGCTTCATTGCCTGGTATAAGCCAAAACATGTTGAAAATAATTTCATTGAAAATGACTGCTAGCAAATCAACAAAACATCTGACATCTGGCTTTTTTTAACGTCATTTTTCTTGTTTCTTGAGCGTTCTAAACTGATTTTTCTTAGTTTCGGGAAACATATAATATTATTGATAGTTTAAAATTCTAACGATGTCTAAAAATAGTATATGCCACACTTAAACGTCGTTTTATTTTGCTCGTAAGAGAAAATTTTGCCTACATCCTACGGCCCTCGTTTCGTAAACATTCTACTCGTGCGATAAAACCCTACCTTTACCACTTGTATCATAATCTACTGTTAATTTTTTCATTCTTATAAATTTTAGCATTGTGTTCCTCGAGTTTTATACTGTTTTACGTATAATAGGCATAGCCATTTTCTACCAAATAATTTTAATTGCTGCACGGAGTACGCCACATCACATGTTTAGCTTGGCTGAAGCAAGTCGTCCTCCGTGGTGTAGTGGTTACCATGCTAGCCTCTAGTTCCCGAGGTCGGGGTTTGAACACCCAGCGGAGGGTGATGGATTTTTTTCGGGCGTAAAAATCCTTAAGGTCCACGATGCAACTTAAATGACTTGCAACTTCGAACTGCGTAACAAAAGTGAAGTTGCATCGTGTAAACTGTCAAGCAAGTAGGAAAATTGCACGCGCAACTCAAATTCAGCGCAACTTCTAAGTGGCGTGCAACTTAGGAAGTTGTTTCATGTACGCAGCGAAAAAAAGAAAGTTGCACCATCTGAAAGTGGCTTGAACAGTTTAGAAAACTTTTGTGGCGTATTCCGTGCAACTTTGTTGTGTCGTCTGCTGTGATAGTAAATAGCTGTTTGAGAGGTAGGTACAAGGATTATAATTTGTGTTACACTAAATACGGAATTAAGACAGATACGTGCATTTTATTTCCTTAACAAGACGAACAGTTTATTGCAGTACGGTGTCAATTTATTTCTTCATAGCTAATAATGTCCTTAACAATAAATGGACGAGGGAAATGACAAAAGCGTTTATTGAACTGATTGAGATCAAATATTGCTTGTGGAGATTAGACACTGCGGATTACAGAAATAAACAAAAGCAACAAAATGCGTTACATGATATAGAAATAGAGTTCTACATGTCAGCAGAGGAAATTAAAGTAAAAATCCACAGGTTGAGAACCCAGTTCACCAACGAAAGGAACAAAATGAAGGCAGGGAAATCTGGAAGTGGTGCAAAAGACAAGTATAAAACAAAATGGGAATTTTACGATGTACTGCAGTTTATGTTTTACCACACCAGCACTAATAATGATGCAGTAGATGAGTAGATTCTTTGGTAAATACCAACACACTCACTCTTTTATAGTGGCGCAACTCGAAATCGTGCAACTTTGCAAGCAAATCGTGCAACAGAACGTGCCACATTTGTGGCCCGCAAGAAAAGTGGCATGCCATAAAACTGGCATCGTGGACGAGTACCTTTAGCATGGCTTCCTTCTGAAGGGAAGTAAAGCCGGTGGTCCCGTGTCGTAGATTTACGGCACGTAAAATAACCTCAAGCCTGATAAAGAGCCCTCTGAGCAAAATTACCGGTCTTTCACGCCCGATATAGAATGGGACGCTAAGAATCCTAGCAGTTAAAGAGCGTCCATAAATAAACTCAATTTAATTTTAATTTAACTGAAGCAATAATTATAGCAGCATTAATGGTTACGTTTCGTGAATATAAGGTATAGGCAACGCTGTTTACATATTCCTTGTGCGTTTTTGCAGTGTTGCTTTTGTTTTTCGCTCGAAAAAATACAGTTACACATGTTTTTACTAACAATGTTTCCCTGCTGCGACAGAAGAGCTTCACGTAAATGAACTAATTATGTTTTGCAAGGTAAAAACAGGCGAGTTTCTCCTTGTAGGAGTATTTCGATTATAAAGTGAAATATTTATCCCTAAAAAAAACAGACATGCTGCCAAGCGGTTTCGCGGTTTTCCCTCAAGCGTTGTAGTTTCAGCATCTTATTAAGCAGCAGTTGCCGTCAGATGGCTCTGTACGCTTTTTTGTCAGCTGAGGAACTGTTCAAAAAGCAATAAACAAGGCGCGTTCACACGGAGAAATTAGTCCCCTACATGTCTTTGTTTCTAATTAATGTGCACCGCGTACATTTGTCTCTTTCGCATGCAGCACGAAACCAGAAGCGTGCACGAGGATTAATTTTGTCGACATACCGAAATTAATTACTCCGCCTTCGAGTAATCTTGGAAATGGGTCGACCGAAGACAAGATTCTTTTCTTTTACTCCCTTTCTTTCGTTGCCAAGGTGAATCCCACGAAATAGAAGGAAGAAAGAGAGATGTGCTGTGTGCTTTACGACTCTCACCTTAATAAAACTTATCCCACTGCGTGCCTTTACGCTACTGGTTGAGAAGACGTTCTATAGAAATTAATAACTAACTATAATGTTTTCTCTTCTAAAGCGTTTCGAAATTCGTGAGGCTTCCACATTTTGCCTCGACTTCACACAGTGACGCAAGCCAAACGTTTGCCCACCAAAGGAATAAACAAATAAGCTTACCGTTCACTTTCAATAACACGTCAAATTATTATCCCTATAGACCTATTATGCTCTTCTCCCAAAAGAACCGAGTGCAGGGGGAATGTTGTCTCAGGCATTTAAAACTGTTGCTAATGATAAATTCATACTCATTCATGAGAAACAGTACATGTCCTAATCGCACTGCAAGCATAAGGAAGAGTCACAAGTTATTGAATTACAATGTTCTAATATTTATTAACATCATATAAAATATTTTTATTACGGTTTTCAAAACATCACATGACATGTGTGTTGCACAGAGAGGAGAGAGAGGGGCGAGGGCGATGGAGGAAGAGGGAGTGAGAAAATGAGAAAGAATGGAAAGGGAGAGAGAGTGGGAGAAAGGGGAAGGGTTAGTGAGGGGAAAGAGGAGCGAGGGGGAGAGGTACAAATAGTTAGAAAGGGGAGAGAGAGAGAATAGAACTTATCTCTCTGTCTCTCAGAGAGCTGCGGAATCTGCTAGTAATAAATACTTCCTATAACAATGTTTCAAAGTTTGAATACCACTTATAGTTTTCTGCCTAAGGACAGCTCCTTTATTGAAAACCTAGCGTCGCTTTCTTCCACTTCTTTGTCTCTTATAGTATTACTTATCATCTGGTAACTTCTGCCCCGAACCTTATGCTGCTCACCATTCCTTCCGTGCATCTTTCATCAGTTTCCTCTCATGCAACGTCTCAGCCACCTTCTTTTCCTCATCCTGATCACTTTCGCTGCTCTTCTTTCGTCCATTCTTTCTAAAATCTTTCCTCACTTCGTCGCAATCTAAATAGAAAACATAATTCCATCTTCCAAAATTTAAAATTCATGAAATTACTAACTTCAATAAAACTCCAGCTAAAATCATTGAACCAGAAATTGGGGCTTCTACGTGTGCTTTAGGCAACTCTAAGTCCATTTTCCTCTCTGTATAGTGCCACATTTCACACAAAATATTTCACGTGTCTCTCCTTTCGTAGCTCTTTCTTCCAACGTTCGTAGAAAACTCTTCCTTTTTTCTATTAAAAGCTTCTAACCTCTGTTTGACTTCTTGAAAACAGGTAATGTTACTATTTATGGCACATCCCAAACATATGAAGCGTTTTTTTTTTATTCTGATAACCGTATCTTCTTCATCTTCTACTAGAAGCTGTAATTATCATGTCATCAGCACATATACTCATACTTTTTTCAATCATGTGCTAATATTGGGGAATTTTGTTATTATTTTCAACTATATAAGTAATAGAGAAGAGCAAGACACAAAATACATGTATTTCACACCGAAATAAATATATATGCAAATTAGTCATCACGGTTAAGTGGTTGCATAACACTTTTATATCAGTTTCCAGAAAGTTTTGCAGAAGGCTTGCCAATAAAGATTATGTCTTGAAATATAATAAAAGGTATAAACTCCCTTATTAACTTTTACTTATTCATACGTTTAAAAGAAAATCTTTAATCCTAAATAAAAAATTTAATTCGTTTATTAAAATACTAGATATCTTTGAAAACGATTAACATTTCATTACCAAACTATTTCGGGGAGGGGGTAATTTTCTGAATTAATCAAGATATTTATGTGCGCTTTGAGCAATGAAAAATAATATAATGAATATTTAGTTCTTTATTTCGTCGAAATCTCAAATTGTTTAGTCGCGAGAAATAGCTACCTTCCAAAATGTATAATAAAATTTCCTTTTGAATTTTATGCAGCATTGGGGAATTCATTTCGCTTGCTGCTTTTGTCTGAAGTTTGGCCATGCAAATAACTATTTCTCACAGCTTCCTGATTGTGAACAAAGTCGCTGTGAACGAAAATGTCCAGGTTAAAAATATAATGCTTGCGGACTACAAATGGCGGGAAGGAAGCCATTCTGGTTTGATAACAAACTGGCAAAACTTCCTTGGGGGTTGCGTCTGTACGGCGCCAATGTCAAACATCCCCCCGTCGTTCGTTGTACTATACTTTCAGCAGAAACTTGCGCGTTATCGTTGTTTGAAACAAAAGCCATCTATGGTGTTTTCACGTCTTTCTCCACATAAAATTCGGTAATCGAAGGTAAACCGGTACTTGTTTGTATTTATTGACATGTGGTGTGCAGGTGACCAAAAGTTTATCAAATTAGCGCTAATTTAACTGCTCTTCTGAAGTTTCAGCTTAGCGTGCATAAAAAGACACTGCGTAAAGTTCAGAATGTTCTTGAGAACATCATGGAAGTTAATGTAATACGCCGACATCTAACGTATAACTGTCATGATATTTATATGGTAATTTTGATACTTGTACAAAGGACCATCCTTAAGTCAAAAATCATATTTTGAAATATTTCTTTGTGTGCGTGTGTGTGTGTGTGCGGCCCTTTTATTGTTTTCTTTCCTCAAGAATGCCTAACCGTCAAAAATCGAAATATCTCACTTAATTTTGAGTCCTAGGAAAAGTGTCTATAACAAAAGGTATAAGCATAAAGTTTGAAGAAGATATTGTTCTTGGAGTTTATTTACGTAATTGTTGTTGAAGGTTTGCCCCACGTTGGGCGCCAAATTTGAAGTAGATGTGCCCCATGTATGGGAAGCAATTTGAAGTTGTTATTGTCCTTACGTTGTTTACTTATTTAGCTCCACGTATGAACGTCAATTTGAAGAAGATTGTTTGTTACGTAATATGCTGCTACGTGTGAAAAGCCGATTCGAAGATGTATTTTTGTTGTTACGCTCCAAGTTTAAAAACTATTAACTTAACTATTAACTTTGGTAGTAAACTGCTTCTATAGATAGTATTTATGTTTATGTTTGCCTCGTCTGCGTCGGTATTGTTTTAGAGACACGTTTCTCTTAGACAGGGCGTGGTGCGACAAGAATGTAGGCTTACACAGATTTTAAGTTTAAATTCACTTCTTTTTATTAATCCTTGACACAAATTAAATAGCACTACACTGATATTAAGAGCTGTAAGATTCTTTAATTTAATACTTACACTTTGTTAACGCGTATACTTAATTTTCGTTTCACACGAATACGTGACATTTCTTTAGAGAACACATCTTCCATCCGGTCACTACCAAGGTCTGCAGGCAACTGAACATATTTAAACCGTCCAAACCCGTAGACTTCTGTATTTCAAGTCTCTGATTGGCTAATCTTAGTCCAATAGAATACCTGCAGTTTACTAAAGCTTTCTGGCTGTTGATTGGCTGATTTTAAACTGTCACAAAATTTACATTATTGCTGCCCTAATCATGACTAGTAGCATTTAAACTCTCAAACTCATTATTGCCTCAAGGTTACCTCATTGTTACCCCATTGTTAGAAACTTTAAACTTATTTTTTCTCACAGCTCTTACATTATTAAAGTACGTAATGTATTCACATAATATTATTAAACATGTTTACAATAATATAAGCATTTGCAATGACTGTTACATACATTTTTATAAATTATTACATACATATTGCTTCAAGGCGGGCTGTTATTGAATTTACATATTATATAATTTAATTGAAATTATTCAAGTGTTAAAATACTGCCTCAAAGTTTTTAACAAGTTTGGATATTTATAAAATGTCGATAGAATTGATATTTACCAAATTTCGTTACTACTGTGTATGCACAAAAGCATTCAGACCCATTAATTATTATGGTCATTTTAAGAGTCATTTTATAGTTACCAGGGAAGTAGTATAGTTTGGATTGCAGTTCAGGCACGTGCTGGTACAAGTTTGGGTAATTTTAGACTTTCATTTACTTTTAAATTGTATTAACATCCCAGAAAACAGTTTTAATGACGATTTTCAATATTTTTCGCATGACACTTACGCTATACAGAGAGAGAGGAGGATGTAGGGGGAAAGTATGGGTAAGAGAGGAGGAATGGGACGGAGAGAGAGGTGGGATTGAGATAGCACAATGACGGAGGCGCCGCATTTGCAGCACTTGCGATAGCGCTAAAATGTTTGCTGTAGATCCATAACGTTTTACGCCAGTAAGTCATAAATAAACTCGAGAACAGTTTTGTTTTAGGTTGGTTTCACGTTACTATGTTAGGACACAAACTCCCACTTTCCCAGACTACGGACTGTGGAGTAGTTTTATTTGTAAAGTTATTTATTTATTATTTGTGTATGTGTGTTTACTTCACGTGGTGATGCCATTTTGTGACGTAATTCTTTGTTAGGTTCGTAGCTCCATCTGGTGTTAGCAATTTGCGGCAGTATTAGTTTTTGTTTGAAAGAATACTACTTTAAATTTTTTTACTGTCCTCCGGCTAGCTCTGATCTTTTGGTCAAACACTTCTCTTTGTACAGGTTGTGTAAACGGAAAGGAGACATTTATCCAAAGATAACACTGATGAAGAAATTTGTTTTACACTTTTATTATCGAACACGTTAACTATCACATTTACACATTGATCTTGACACTCGCCAAACTGAAACTGTTATAATAACTTCATTACTGATCACTCTTAATTCGCGTACTTCAACTTTGTGTATAATTAACTTTACAACACTTTAGATTTTTCATAATTCTGCTACGCGTAACTTGTGAATCTATAGCCGACGTGTAATATTTCAGCTGGACTGAAGGCGACGTGTATCATACAAAATATTTTCGATGAACTGAAGGACTGAAGGCGTGTAGTGTACAAAGAATTTTGATGAACTGACGGACTGGAGGCGACGTGTACTTTACAAATAATTTCGATGAACTGACCGGGTCTTTACCTCTAACCTATCTTTTATACTCCTTCATCCAGATATGCCTAAAGATTATAACTGAGCTGCTATTTGCTAATAAAACGCGCCAACATTAGCGTCTATTTTTATATCCAATGAAAATTATGAATACATGTGCTCTAGGGAAATGTTCCAGAATATTCTAAACGCGTCAACATTACGCAACTTCCTGGTTTCCAATAATGATAAACAGCTCACCCCCTCGCTGCATTATTGCACGCTATTATTGTCAGTTTCAGTAAGGCCGTATAAACTTACATCTCAACAATAATTACAATCAATAAATATCTCAAATCAATGTCACATAAAAATGCATATTCATATTACAATCATTATTTACATTTAAGTGATACAAATTACTGCATCAACTGACACTGTAAAAAGTATAATTAATTTCAATTAATTATATATAATAATTATTATGTTTATTTTACTTCAAGTTGAAGCTAGGGAAAAGTATAGTTTTGTTTCTCTTTCTGAACTCGAGCCTAAGTTTGTAATGGACTATGACTGGGCAAATTTTTTGAGTAACAAACTCTCTTGGCTTCCTCAGTTGATTTTCCACGCCCACCGCTATCCCTCCCGCGTGGCTGGACGACCCTTACGACTACGGAAGCATAAATCTCTTCGTTGTGCCCCCTCCCTAAAAAAAATTAAAATGTCGCCGAGGGAATGGCTAGGTGCGTCACTTACATTTGCATGAGACTCATTTGCAAATAGCACGGACGGAATATCTTTGAATATCTTCACTGCGCGTTTTTTACGTTTCCTGAATATGTACATAGTGCACCACATTCCGCTATCGTATATTGGATTTCTCGAGCCTTACTAGCTGCCATTCGGAATGCAAAATTAAGCATGCAGCTTTGAGCTGCCTAGATTTAAAACCCTCTAAGTCCAGGTCATTTATTTTAGGGAAAACTAAGGAAATGATTTCCACATTGAAAAAATACTTTTTACAATTAAATGATCATAACGAAGCTATTTGCTTTAAATATAGTGAGTGTTTCTTGGTGTAGTTGTCCGTTTCGTGCAGCTAACGCAGTCCGGCGTAACCCGTGCTCAAATTCTCATAGTTACATGTACAGTTAAAATGTTGTAGCAGAATTGGGAGTGTTATCCTGCTATATCATCAATACATATCTGTCGCATTTTCTGAAAGCTCTGTTTTCTAACTAGACGCATTCAAATATAATTTTAGCTCCATTTTAAACATTTTATACTTAAATATACCAATACTCACAGAGAGGAATATAATTTTACGTATCACTACTTTAAGAGCGTAAATCGCAATTCCGAAGGTTACCGCGGTAGCAGCAGGGAATAAGGAAAATGGGGTTGTAAGCGAGCGAAATGTCGATTGTCATGACAACCAACTCAAGCTTGGACTGTATTAGTGCTGTGTATCTCTCACAAACTATCTGCTTCGAGGCTATGGTGAAGCTAAAATTCTGGAGGTTTTGGAGCAGAAAACCCCCTTATAGAGATTATTCGGTGGTCACTGACACTTGTGAAATCTTTTGTAAACCTGCAAACATCCCTTCCTTTGGGTAACGGAATGCTTTCCCTCTCAAATCAGTTCAACAATCAAACAAACTGTACGTAGCGATTATTGTTGTTTGTGTGTATGGTCTTGGAAGTGAAATGAAGTCAACAATGAGTTTATGTCTTAAAAATATTTAAATCACTGGCAATTTTGGATAAATTGTCATACTTGCACCGACCTATATTAGGTATAAGGAAGTGAATAAATTACCTTAGGAGTGAGTTTAGAACATGATGTGGTCTCTTCTATATCTGGTGCCCACCTGCCCGCCTGTTTGAGGTGGTTTACTTATATAGGCAAATCGCGTCAAAAACACAAGAAAGGTAACCATTTTTCAGATAAATCACATGCAAAGTGGGTACAGCCAACCTAAATAAAAAGTGAAATGCACTAAACATGTGATGTGCTGTTGTTTCTGCGAACGTGAATCATTCGAGTTTTAGACGCGCAGATCACTCAGCTACGCCCTGTCGTCGTCGGCCGCAACTTGCTACTCTCCTCTCCTAAAAAACATCCCTCGGCTACGCTTTGAGGCTGAGGGCCCTCAATCTCTCGGCTACGCCTTGAGGCTGAGTATCTTACCGGCTTCGGTGGCATTATTCATATGTTGTCAGCATTGCGTTAAAGTCAGAGAATGAGATACAGTGCCATCTGTAGGACACCCAGGGACATACATTTGACATCTAAGACCACTTCGGTCGCTAATTCCGGTGCAAGTAAGGCAATTTACCCGCAATGGTACAATGAATCCGTAATAGTGCGTTGCGTGTTGCAAAAATCTTTTTCACGGTGGAATGAGGACGATAAAAGACATTTTAAAAGCTCGTGGCATAACGAAAGGATAGGAGAGACAAATTAACATACAAGGAATAGGTAAGGTGCATGTCTTTTTTTTTTTTTTTTTTTTTTTTGAAAAGAGCTTCACCTATCGTTTAGGCCACGAACCCCCATTGATAATTTGATCTTCCGAAACTGAGTGTTTCTACCCTGATATTGTCTTTCAGTCCTTCCAATGTGCGAGGGTTTGTTCTGTTCTCTTCAATAAGCGCGCAAAACTACTTACCCTTTATATAGAATAAACTTTATTAACAATTCTTCATACATTATCTCTATAGCAGCTGTCGCGATAAGGGTGGCAAAACTAAGAAACACCGACGTATGTCAGAGCTCAAATTGTATCCCCGTTTTTTTTCTCATTTACAGTTTTTATAAAAGTCTTTTTTGTAGTCTTGATGGAGTTGTAATTTTTACAGCCCTTGGACAGAGATCAGCCCAACGGACGACCGCAGTGGAGGTTCACAGTATTTGCCCAGGACGAAGGTGGAGAAGGTCTCGTTGGCTATGCAGATGTGCAGGTTAATCTCAAAGACATTAACGACAATGCACCGATCTTCCCTCAGGGCATCTACTTTGGCAACGTGACAGAGAATGGAACAGCAGGTTTGTGTTTATTTCCTATACCATTTTAATTACATTTCACTGGAAATGCCATATTGAGATCTGCAGAATCCAAAGAAGCATTTTATATGTGGGCATGTGTGTGTGTGTGTAAAAGACGTCGCGGTTACTTCGTGTTATCTTATTTGCTGAGCGCCTGTTATTGTTTTACTATTTTGAATTTTGGGTTCTTTGTCCTCCGGCTAGCTATTATTACTCAGTCGAGCAAATCTCTTAAACAGGGTGTGTAAACGGAAAGGAGGTGTTACTAAAAGATAACACTGATAAAAGAATTTGTTTTTACACTTTTATTGCCGTCACACTTCGTTAATTTCACATATTTACTCTTGATACACGCCCGACTGAAACTTATATTTTCGAATGTAACTATAATTACTTATTTGCCGCACATTATTAATTCGCGTATTTCACATCTTTAACTAACTTTACGACGCGAGAGATTCTGTAGAACTGCGCGACGTTTAACCCGTGAATGATTCTGTTTAACTGAACGTTACCCGTCTCTGGCACGGAATTTATACTCCCTCGCCCCGATATACCTAAAGATTATAACAGAGCTGCTATTGGTTAATAAAGCGCGCCAACATTAGCGTCTATTTTTATATCCAATCAAAATTACGAACACATATGCTCTAGGGAAGATATTCCCTCCATTTCTAAAGAAAGGCACGCTACTCTGACGTCATTTGTTTGTCTGTTATAATTGATAAACAACTCACCCCATCATTTCATTGTTACCCCCTCCTATTGTTAGTCTCAGTGAGGCCATGTAAAATTATTTCCTAACAATGCTTATAATTAACAAACATCTCAAATCATTGTCATACAATAATGTTAATTTACACTACAATCACTCTGGCATTCACAGTGTTGTGATATAAAATACTGCCTCAAAGAGAGAGATGTTTCTAACGATTTTAATTGAAACATCAGAAGTTTAGATACTGAAATGACAAATAAAAAATATGTATCTTGAAAGCATTATCTCCTTTATATATAAGTTTTCTCAGATTTATATCTGCTTTGGTTCTATCAATGTAACTTTTGAAAATGAGTGATTTTCTATTTTTTCCCCACTTTCTTTTCCTCTCCCCTCTCCCACCAGATAATGACAAACAAAATTTGATTTATGATGATACAAAGAGTTGACTGTTGTCTCAAAATTATGCATAACATTTTATTCCTGAAGCTGTTCATTTTGCCAATTCTTTTCCTTTTATAAAAAAGTTGGGAAATATACAAGCCATTTTGATGGTGAAATTGATGCCATATATACATCACTTCAAAATTTATTACCGTGGTTACATAAATTCAAAAATGTAGATATTTTATCTGAGTCTAAAGCAGCACTACAAGCTATTGGTTCTACTACTCAACTCAAATTGATGAGTTTGATATGATCAAACAAATACAGAACCTAAATAAAAGTATAGTCTTACAGTGGATTCCCACACACTGGGGTTTTTGGAGATGAAATGGCAGATATTTTAGCAAAGAAAGGAAATAAAATTAACTATGTGATAAAACAAAATTTTTCATCAATCATAAAAAAGAAAAATAATTTCTTATTATAACCAACAGATAACACTTCAAAATGAACAGTTAACTGGAAGAAAATTTTAAATGATTCATCAACACTGCCTGATTTACCAAGAAAATCTTCTGTTGCTGCATCCCAACTTATCAAAGGACATGATTGTTTGAATAAACATATTTACAAAATTGGAATACCTAGTAACATACCCAAATTGTTTAATGCTCCAAGGAAGAAGAAATGGACATGGAATATCTAAAAAAATTGTGACTCTTGTGGCTTATGAAAATCTAACATCAAAATATGGGAAGCAGGAATGAGAATTATTTACTCCTGAGCATTAGATACACACACACATTATGCATAACAAAAAAAACTGTGTTACTTAACCTATAAGCATAATTATTATCTAGGCAGACATTTGCTGTGAATAACATGAATTACATCCACATATACAATATGCAATTGAAGTATGGGGTAGCACTTGTCTAACTAACATGAATAGATTACTGGTTTTGCAGAAGAAATGCATAAGATGTATATATAAGGTAAACAGAAGAGAATCGTGTAGAAATTTCTTTATAGAAAATAAAATATTAACTATGGTATCTT
Organism: Deroplatys truncata; assembly: GCA_030765065.1. Lineage (NCBI taxonomy): Eukaryota > Metazoa > Arthropoda > Insecta > Mantodea > Mantidae > Deroplatys > Deroplatys truncata. The sequence goes on along the minus strand of CM060985.1, from coordinate 142,261,991 downwards.
TATATGTCTATAAAGTAATTATGTTTGTAGCCAGTGATGAGGGACCTGATAACTTCAGTAAGAACTATCTCAAGTAATAATTACCACAGAATAAATGTAAACAAAAAGACAAGATAAAGATCCCTTAATAATGGGCAAAATATTATTTAATAAACTACCAAATACTCTAAAGACAACTAAAGGCAAACTACTTAAAAGTGAATTAAATTTTGTTTTAATACAAAAGTGTATGTATAGGCTGGATGAACTATGATTATAAATAATTGTATATACTTGTAATAATGTTTTGACGTATTCTGACATGTACATGTTACTATGATGAAAATAAATTGAATTGAGTTGAATCGGATTGAACAGAGAATAGACCAATGAGCAAAATTGCATGACTTATACATATCAGTTTTTATCCCCCCTATTCAGAAACAGCCAGAAAAAATTACTAAATTCAACAACTTTAAAATAAAATTACGTCTTAATGTCATGTTTCCATATTACGTAAAAGCTGCTTAGGTTTTATAAAATTTTTAAAAAATTTAATTTTTTCATTTCTTCTTCAAAGATCTTGTAATTATTGCATTAAGTGTGCTAAATTATTTACACTATTAGTTAGTTAGTTAGTTTATTCATCCGTTAAAGTGGTTTGGTACAATGTACATTCACTATTGGACACGTCAAGCTATAAACATAAACAATAATAGGTTTTTGCAATATATACAATATGTTTTTACATTATATACAATAGGTATTTACATGCTAAATACTATGGTTCATGATATACATTTGTGTTCAAGGAAATCATTAATAGAATACAAGGAGTGGTTAACTAGATGTGCCTTGAGACTGGATTTCAGCTGGTTTACATTTTTAATTGCCTTAATATTACTTGGTAAATTATTATAAAGTTTAATGCCAGAGAATAAGACACTTTTTTGGTAGAGCGAGGTGTTGCAGCTGGTCACATGTATTTGTGTATTTTCCCTAGTATTGTGTTTATGCACCATATTATTAGTTATGAATAGTGAATCAGAAGCATTAATGTTCTTGACTATAAGCAGAATAACTGCATATATGTAAATGCAGGGAAGTGGGAGGATCCCCAGTTTTTTAAAGAGAGGTTTACATGACGACTTTGGGCTGACTGTTCTGATAATTTTTTTCTGTGCAACAAAGATTGACTTGCTTGTTGGAGACTCACCCCAGAAGACTACTCCATAACTTAGGAGTGAGTGCACATGTGCAAAATATGCTGCTCTAACTGTTTTACTTGTGCATGTTGTCAATATTCTTAGCATATAACATAGAGAGCTGAGTTTATTATTTATGAAGCTAGTGTGGGCATCCCATTTCAGATTGTTTTGTACGCAGACCCCAAGGAATTTTATAGATTCTACTTTTTTAAGTGTCTGATTAGAGAGTTGTATTTATAATTTTAGGTTAAGTGTGCCAATAATGAAATTGGCTGATAAGAATGATATATATGTTTTTAAACGGCAGTAACTTTGGATATAACAGTCTTAATATATAAAATGCACAAAAATATAGAATGTAAAATATTTTCCTTAGTACGCTGTGTTAAAACAACCTTTATTTTAAATCTTCAGGCATGGTGGTGATGACAATGACTGCAGTGGACTATGATGATCCAAGTGAAGGCACCAATGCCAGGCTCATCTACTCAATAGAAAAGAATGTAATAGAAGAGGAAACAGGGTCACCAATCTTTGAGATTGAATCTGAAACAGGTGTCATCAAAACTGCTGTCTGCTGCCTAGATAGGGAACGAACACCGGACTATTCAATACAGGTGGTGGCGATGGATGGAGGAGGGTTAAAAGGTAACAGAGCTTGTGAGCTGTTTTTGGAAAATTCTCTTAATTTATTTGCCTAAAGTTTATTGACACTTTCATACACTTAACATTATAGGTACGGGAACGGCGTCTATACGAGTTAAAGACATCAATGATATGCCGCCACAATTTACTAAAGATGAATGGTTTACTGAGGTGGATGAAACAGATGGTACCAACCTTCCTGAGACACCAATTCTCACTGTCACTGTTCATGATGAAGACGAAACCAACAAATTCCAATACAAGGTAAAATGACTGTTTATTCATGCAACAGTTTGATGATCATTTAAAAGTGAGTAGATGTTTATATGAATTGAATTTTTAAAAGAGCTGATTAATATAAACTTCCATCTATATTATCACAAAATCCATAAGTATAATATTTTACAACTTTTTCTTTATTTTCAGGTTATAGAGAACAGTGGATATGGTGCAGATAAATTTACCATGGTAAGAAACGGTGATGGCACTGGATCATTAAAAATTGTACAGCCTTTGGATTATGAAGATCAACTTCAAAGCAATGGCTTCAGGTTCAGGATTCAAGTTAATGACAAGGTAAATTTAAAAATTTTCATAATTAGTATTAGAATATAAAAGATTCCATTCATGTTGTGCCAGAATTTATTTGCTTCCAAATTGAAAAACATGCAAAAACTCTACATGTAGGCAGCATGCATCAGGAAAACTTTACTCGTAATATGGGACATTTAAGATTATAACAGAATAATGCTTCACAATAAAATAAAAAGTGAACAATATTTGTTTCAATCTGTAAAACATTGTTTATGTTTTTTAAATCTTTGCACCCAGAAGATATTTGTTTTAGAATTTTTATTTTAATATAATCAAATTCTTAAAACCTTCCATACTCAAGTTCAGAAAACAAAACATCACAACTTTCAGATGCTTATATCATTTTCAATTAACAGTATGACTACCTGTGTCTTCAATGCAGATTTCAATATTTAATGAAAATTTAATTTTGACAGTACAGATAAAAAGAAATCTGATGTGTTGCACTCGCATGACTTTCTCTATTTTATACAAATATTTTTACAAACGCTTTTTCTCCATGTACTTCATATTAACCGAGATAAACATTTGCAGAAACTATCTTTTAAGCAATAGTCAAATCTTTTAAGCGCTGGTTGCTATGTGGAGCATTCCATTCTGTTTGCATATCCAGGACATAAAAAAACCAAATAATGAATTTCCGTTTTAGAAAAAGTATAGGTATTGGAAAGTTCAAACAATTAATAAGGAATATCTCAGAAATGGGTTACTCAATAAAAAAATATATATGACATAAATTTTAATGAGATCTACATCTTTTGTGTAGTAAAATTTTGTCTATCTCTTATGGTTTACCAGTTATGCGAAAGTCATTCAGAATGAAGATAACTTTTGGGAGAACTTCCCAAAAAATTCAAGATATTCATTTCATTTGTCATGAAAATATCTTAAATGTAAGATATTTTAATCAAAATTGTTAGAGCCATTTTGAGAAAATCAAAATTTTCAGAAAATGTTCCATGTCTGGGGTGGGGGAATTTTCTTGAAAATCTTTGTGCCGCATCCTTAGAAGATGTTAAACTCAAATACCAACTATTCGTTTTTGAGTTATGCTGTTCACAGACAGACAAACACACACACACACACACACACACACACACACACACACACACACACACACACACACACACACACACACACACACACACATACGTGCATGCATGAAATGTATCCAAAAATGCTTTATATAGATTCAGGGCACCTCAAAACATGTATTTTCGCTGAAATCTCAGTATCAAACTTTTGGGTGGAATGTAATACTTCCCCTACTTACTATACATAGTTTCACCGCTGTTAAAAAGATGAAAAAAGTCCTTACTGATTGCAAAATGTTAACCTTCAAACATTATAGGTCAGTCATAATCATCTCATATGAAATGAAATTAAATTAAATGCAACACTTTTTCTTTATTTGTTGCATGAATAACTATTACACCATTGTATCCTTTAATTTCAAGGTTGATAAAGTAAAATCTCAAGAAAATTTACTCTTAAAGTTGTATTTTATGCCAACAGGGTGAAGACAATGATAATGACAAATATCATGTTGCCTACTCATGGGTTGTTGTGAAGTTGCGTGATATTAACGACAACAAGCCACAATTTGAGCGTCCAAATATAGAGGTCTCTGTGTATGAAAATGCGGAGGTTGGAAAGAGTCTAGAAACCTTCAAGGCCACGGATCCCGATCAGGGAGGAAAAAGTAAAGTCAAGTATGCCATCGACCGTACCTCTGATAGAAAGCGACAGTTTGCCATCAACCAGGAAGGAACAGTGTCAATACAGCGCAACCTGGACCGTGAAGAAACACCAAGACATCAGGTATGTTTGAGTATGCTTAGATTTTTATTGATGCCGATTGACATGGTGATTGGTAGAACTTTATCTTGACATAATTTTCCCAATTATTTCTGAAAACATTTCTGAGCATTATGCTCCAACAGAACAAAGAAAACACTAAAAACTAAAGATTGCTATAGAATTTTATCACACTTTCGAAAACTTCTTAGGATAATACACACATACAGTGGACTCCAGCACATATTCAGGGGGATTCAGAAGAGTGAACTAGCAGACAAAGAAAGGAACAAGCTGAGAATATCAACCTGTTATTAACAACAGCAAGACATAGATTTGCACATAAGAAAGAAAAAAAATCTAATGTGTTACACTCACATGACTTTCTCTGCTCTTGTACAAACTATTTTTACAAACGCTTACTCTCCATATGCTTCATGTTAGTCGAGATATCGAGATGTTAATCTTATTGCTAATTTTCTTGTAGATGCAAGGGGAATTGGTAGGCTTTAAGCTATAGTCAAATATTTTAAGAGCTGGTTGCTATGTGGAGTATTCCATTCTCTTTGTATGTGTAGGGCATAAAAAATGAATAACGAATTCCCATTTGAGAAAAAGTATAAGTTTTGGAAAATTTAAGGAAATAACAAGCAATATCTCAAAAATGGTTCACACAAAAAAAAATGTATATGACATAAATTGTGTATTTTAACGCGATCTACATTATTTGTGTAGTAAAATTTTGTCTATCTCTTATGGTTTACCAGTTATGCAAAAGTCATTCACAATGAAGAATACTTTTGGAGACATTCCCAGAAAATTCGAGATATACATTTCATTTGTTATGAAAATATCTTAAACATATGATATTTTAATCAAAATTGTTAGAGCCATTTTTGAGAAAATTAAAATTTTCGAAAAATGTTCCATGTAAAGGGTAATTTTGGGTGGGGGGATTTTCTTGAAAACCTTCGTGTTGCGTCTCTAGAAGATACTGAACCTAAATTCCAAGTTTGGTGTTTGTCCGACTGTTCGTTTCTGAGTTATGCTGTTCACAGACAGACAGACAGACACACAGACACACACACGGACATGTTTCCAAAAATGCTTTTTTTTGGATTCAGGGGGTCTCAAAACATGTATTTCCGGTGAAATCTCGGTACCGAATTTTTGGGTGGAATACAATACTTCCTCTACTTACTATACGTAGTAGAGAAAGTAATAAGCAACTGATTGCGTTACACAATAACAAGGCTTTAATCTCTTGGGAGGTGAAACTGTAGCTCTCCTGTTTTCATTATATTTCTATTTTGCAATATCACCTTTGTTTATACTTTTTATGTTGTCTGGACTCATACTAATATTTCCTAATGCCTGTTTTGCTTCTCCTCACACTCTTATTTCAGGGATAGTAACTTTATCCTCTTTAAAGGTATCAGAGTGGCATCTAATAATAATTATGTGGATTATGTGCTCTTATATCAGCTTTGATGTCTTTGTATCACAGTAAAGATTTGCAAGAGTCATTCAGATTTTTCATATCCTTTTTATATATATAAATTTGTTGTTGCTACTAAAAGTTACAAAACAGTTGTATAATTTATCTACTTAGTTCCTTTCAACACAGCTGCATTTTCTCCCAAGGAAGATTAACTTCTTTATTCTCTCACTGAAGAATAAAGAATGCCTACAATGAGTTCATCTCCTCTGCATTGTTGCGGAAAGCAGTCTGGATATATAGTAATTATAGGAGGGGATAAACCTGACTGTAAAGAAAATGTTTAGGGTTGCCCAAGAGTTTTGCTTTCATCTCAGAATGATTTAGAAGCCACAGATTGATATCTTATCTAATATTTCTCTGTTTCCCATTGAGTGGTGTGGAACCCACCATGGATGCTTAACAAAAATCTTAGGAATCAGCAAGAATTGCTTGCTTAGTCCTACAGGTAATACTCACTTGGACAAGATTTGAAGCATGTGCAAGCATTGGACACCATCCACAAGGTCATGAATAGCCCAAATGTTGCCCTCAGTGATGACTAAGCCCCGGATTTTTAGGTTCTAAAAAGTTAAAATTAGGTTCTATATATCAGTGTATTAGGATTTTATAGGATCTTATATGTTGAATTTAGGAATTTATAGGATCTTTGGCATAAATATACATATATTCATGCAAATCACTGGGCACTTTGTTTAAAACATTAACTTTAAATTGTAAAAAGTTAAATTAACTGTAACTTTAGTATGTATACGAAAGTACCAAATTCAAAAATGTTGTGTTAGAAACTCCCTATAACGGAAGAAGCAATAATGTATACTACTCAACAGCGCTATTAAAATGTTTGCCTCTAGTTTTCACCTATTGTTGCGGCATGTAAACATCACACGTTTCAGAAATGCCGCGTGCCACTGACCACCTCTTTCGACTATAGCTAGAAAATGATAGCTGAAGGCAGCGAACGCTTTAATTACTTTATTATTGTGGCGGACGGTTTAATTAAAGTTTATTATTGTAAGGTATTGTGCAAGGTTTCATAATCTAATTATATAATAGTTTCCTTATTCGAACGGTCTCCGTTGGTTTTAAAAATATGTTTATGTTCATAAATCTACTCTTATTTGCTTATATAACTGAATGAGGCACTTTTAGGTTCTATCACGAAAAATAGGTTTTATTAGGTCCTAACGTAAAATTAGGTCAATTTAGGCTCCATAAAATTTAAGTATATTACTCGTTGGTAACTAAAACATTAAAATAAACCGAAGTTTGGAGTGTAGGAGGTCAGGAATAAAATAGGTCAGAATCTAAGAATCCCGGGCTTAGTGATGACATTTGTGGCTTCATTTTCTATTGCATCAAAACAGCTTAGACATTGCTTGTGCCAACCAAACACTTGGATTCATGACAGTGTACAATTCTGAACCAGATCTCAAATGATTTTCCCCTTTTATTTACTAGAACACAGGTGATAATCTATTTTGTAAACTTTGCTACTACTAGTGAAGGGAGCAGTACATTGGATCGTTCCTCTCTGTGCATCTCCCCCTTACCACTAGTGCCTTCCTTCACTGCTATTCCCTTGTCCAGAGAGTAATACTTGATTGAATTTCATATATATAGAACATACAAATTTGCTGAACTTGAATTGAAATGTAAACTTGGAAAGTGTATGCTTTTTACTACATTAAGTATGTTCTGATTATTTACAGGTGAAAGTACTAGCAATTGATGATGGAGTTCCTCCCAAGACTGCAACAGCAACATTGACTGTGATAGTGCAGGATATTAATGACAATGCACCAACTTTCCTCAAGGATTATCGCCCAGTCTTACCAGAGCATGTGCCCCCAAGGAAGGTGGTAGAAATCCTTGCCACAGATGACGACGACCGATCGAAAAGTAATGGACCTCCTTTCACATTCAGAATGGATCCTAATGCAGATGACATAATTAGGGCATCCTTCAAAGTGGAACATGATCAGAGTAAGTAGGCAAATACATCCATTTTAATACTTCTTGCAAAGAAAAAACAAATCCTCAAGTTCTGCTTATCTTTATGAAGAAACTAAATTAATATTTTGACATTGACAACAATGATTATGCTTACCAGATTCATGTTTCCCAGTTTTCTCCCATTTTACTCAGTTTTCTTGTGTCTCCTGGCTTGCCATATAGGTTTACATTTCTCATGTATTTAAGCTTTCATTTCCATATTTTGCCACTTAGAGTCTTGTTTGTAATTTCTCATAGTAGTAGAAGTCATAAAGGGAGGAATTTTCAGTTAACATCAATTTCTGAACAAATGTTTTTCGAATAGTAGAAATAAAATTATGCTTGTTTGAATGTTGTTGATTATGATCTTCCTTTGCTTATACATACAGATGGAATTCTTGCAACAAATATTAACAGGCAAGTTTGTGGTATGAAATTAATACACAATTCTAATATGAAATTCATAGATAAATATATAAATAACATCATACAAAGTGTTTGGAATAATGCAATGTTGAATGTCTTGGGACAAATGAATGATTACCATACCAAAGAGAGTGCAAGTTGCTAATGAAAACAGCTAATTCATACCCATTAACTATTCTTTCACTTGATGTAGATTAAGGTTGGAAAGTTTAATCTGATATGAAAAATTAATCGCAATAACTGGACCTTTAAGCACAGATCTTAGGCTTTCTGTGCTATCACTCTGCACTAAGCTACTTTGCTGACTTGCCTCAACTAACTCATATATCCAGTGAGCCTTGAAGGTGATCATGGTTACTCAATTATTATAACTGGAAGTTATTTCCGGGCTGTTTTGCCATGGTCTGCTGGAGATGATGTTTCAAGTATTGTCAGAAGTCTTCCTGACATGTCAGGGCTTACATTCCAAAATATCTCCGTTTACATTTTCAGATTCTGGTAACTGTAACATCAGTCCATTGCAGAAATCTCTGCTTTAAAAGTTAGAAAATTAATAAAAAATTCTTGGTTTCTATTTTCATAGCTCTACATATAAAGTACAAACACTTCTTAGTTTTACATTACAATACATATAAAAGAAGTATCCCTAATTATAAGCTGATTTGTTATCAAACCCATATTACTTAAAGTGTATTGGTTACAGAGGGAGCCAATGGTGATGGAATGGCTGTGGTGACATCCTTGAGATCATTTGACAGAGAGCAGCAGAAGGAATACTTGATTCCAATTGTGATCAAGGATTCTGGAAACCCAGCAATGTCTGGCACAAGTACACTCACTGTGGTCATCGGGGATGTTAATGACAATAAAATGCAACCTGGAACAAAGGATATATTTGTATATAATTATATGGTATGTTATGTAAAATAGCATCTTATTAGTAACTCAAATAGAAGCATCTTGACTGTGTTTCACTGTTCTCTCTCTTCCATTTTTACAGGGTCAGGCACCAGATACAGAAATAGGACGTGTATATGTATATGATTTAGATGACTGGGACCTGCCAGATAAAAAGTTTTATTGGGAAGGGGCAGAGCATCCTCGATTTAGACTCAATGAAGATTCAGGGATGATCACAATGAGGCATGGCACTCGAGATGGCAGGTAAGTAATCAGTGTGTTAAAGAAAACTTTTAATCCTTAATAAACAAGAACAGCAACAATGTGCACCTAGCATACAAGTTTTATTTTGAAACGTAACTAAAATTTTAGCAATGAAATTTCTATATAATATATAGAAGTGGTTGCAAATATACAATTTCACTAAAATAGGTTCAATACCTCAGAACTAGTTTCGAGGAATCACTTCCTCAATGTCAGCTGATTGCAACTGGTTGGCTTTCCTCTGATGGTTACCGATATCTCTTTGTCCCTCTAGTGGTGGTTCTACAAGTTTAGTAATCAAATTTTTGTCCATAGGGATGTCGAAATTCATTAACCTTGGACGAAATTTCCAAAGAAATATTTTCTCCCAAATGTTTAATTCTGTAGGTTTTTGTGCCTGCTTGATAAGTGATACTGTGTCCTCAATTTCATGTCCCTGTATCCAAAAATGTATTGCAACTGCTGATTCTTCTTCCCTGGATTTGTTTCGAAAATGTTCCTTAAGCCCCGTTTCTATGTTACGCTTAGTTTGATCAATATAGATTTGTTCACAATCCTTGCAATCTATTCTATAAATGCTGGATTTTTTATGAGATGGCATTTTTTCTTTTTGGTTTGCATTTATGAGGAATTTTATGCTGAATTTATTTTCGGGGATGAGTGCCACATTGCTATCATTGAAAATTTTCTTGAATTTGTTATGTGCCCATGGGTGAAATGCGACTTTTTTGTATGTCGGATTTTGTTTGTGTGGTTTGAGGGTTGTATTTTCTTTTATCATTTTTTGTTGCTTGAATTTTTTGATTAACCTATCCACCATATCTGTTTTGTAGCCATTTTTTCTAGGTGTTTTTAAGATTTCTTGGTATTCTAAGTTATATTCCTTTTCATTGAGGGGGATGTTCACTAATCTTGTATATTATATTTAATCTTTTCACTATGTCTTCCGATTTAAAAGTAATGATATTTCTGTTTACGGTTCCGTACTCATTCAACTAAGAGCAAGTGAAGCAATTACTGAATTTAAATAGGTATGTTTATTACAAGAGATTCATCTTCTTTAAAATGTGTTGTTATTATGCATGCTCAGGAAAACAGCATACTTAAAGAAAGAAAGTCAAGTTGGTTCAGCAGGGTACTCAGTGTCAAAATTTTTTAACATTATCTGAAGCAATACAGTATTATTTTATCATATTTGTCATTGACATGTCAGGGCTTTGCTCTTCTCCAAGTGGACAAAATTGCCAAAATTGATATATGGAAGTGTTATAAATGGGAAGTCGCATAGGATTCATTAATGAGGTTTTGCTCTCTGATGTAGGCTTTTCATTCTTGCTAATTAATCTCTAAGCCAGAGTTCCCTTCATCCTGTTTTTTAATGTCTCATTATTGTAAATTACATTTCAAACATTTGTAAGTAAAAATTTGCTTTACAAAGTATACTTGTTCTATATTTACAGGTACCATCTCAAATTTAAAGTGTATGACAGGAAACATACCCAGACAGATGTTCCTGCAAATGTGACAGTTACAGTTAGAGAGATTCCACATGAAGCTGTCATAAATTCTGGCTCAATTCGAATTGCAGGAATCACTGATGAGGATTTCATTCGTGTATGGAACTACAGGGTAAGTTTTATAAACACATGGCATGTCATTTTCGCAGTTTTTTGTTGGTGTAAAACTTGAAGGCAAGATGTAATGTTTTTCTCTTTGCAGTCACAGAGTCTGCAGCGAAGTAAGGCTGACCGGTTCAGGGACAAGCTTGCAGACCTCCTCAGTACAGAACGAGAGAATGTAGATGTTTTCAGTGTACAACTGCGACGGAAACATCCGCCTGTCACCGATGTCCGATTTGCTGCACATGGTTCTCCTTATTATAAACCTGTGCGATTAAATGGAATGGTTCTGATGCACAGAGAAGAGGTGAGGGCCTGAATTTAAAATAATATCTATGCAGTAGATGTAGATGTTTCATGTATTTTAGCATACAAAAAGTATATGTTTTTTTTATTATTATTTATTTTGCCCTAGAATGACTGAACTCATTAATATAAATATCTAAAAATAAAATATGTCAGACAATATTTACAGAAGTCTACTTAATTTTGCCCAATCAGGAACGAGGGCTGGCCTTTACGGTAATGGCACCAAGATTTCTTATAGTCTGGGTACCTTAGCTACAGTTTTCCAGGCTGAGGTTTATGCAATCCTAGCCAGTGTCATTGAAAGCATTAAAAAGAGATATAAGAATAGAAGTGTTCTGATCCTCTCAGTCAAGCTGCTCTTAAAGCACTTGAATCACCATCAATAAAATCAAAGTTCATCTCAGAATGCTGGGAATCCTTAATGACACTAGCTGAACACAATAAGGTTCAACTTATGTGGGTGCCAGGACATACAGGTATACCAGGCAATGAGAAAGCAGATGAAGCAGTCAAGATTGGCAGCAAAATCCCATTTTTGAGTCCGGAGCCTATACTGTGTGTGTCCTACAGTCCAGTGAAACAGGCCATTAAGTGCTGGGCTCAAGCAGAACACAAGAACTACCGGAACTCCATTGAAGGTTGCAGACATTCCAAGTTGTTCATTACAGACCTGGATAACAGCAGGGCAAAGTACCTGCGCGGTCTTAGTAGAAGAAGACTTGCATGGGAAACAAGATTCATTACAGGACACTGTGCCCTAAAGTTTAATCTATACAGAATGGGATTGTTTAACAACCCTATCTGTAGTAAATGCCTAGGAGATGAGACTGTTACTCATCTGCTATGTGATTGTCCTGCTCTTGCGAATGAAAGAACAAGTATTTTTGGCAATCACTTTCCAAAGATAGAAGAACTATCGAAAGCCTCAGTTAGCAGTCTGGTTAAGTTCATAATGAGCAACAGACTACTTAACTGATGAAAGGGGGGATGCGCAATAGATCTTTAAGATCGCAGTGCTTGGGCATAAAACCCATCCCTTTTTCAAACTACTGTTATTTTCTGGATACCATGGAGAACAGTATGGTATCAAATTCATACAAATGTAAGGAATAGATACAAGCTTGCATAATACTAAACATTATTGTTTACAATTATTTTAATTTTACTAAAAACTCAGATTACACATTTTATTATCAAATGAACATGTATTTGTAGGCATACATGCACGCACACACACAGGTGCACATGCAGAAACAGAAATAGAGAGGACTGGTAATATAATGAATGAAGAGTCGAGAAGTCATTTTTAACATTTTCATTGATGCATGTGTGAAAGAACAACAGATTCTTTTGCACTTGTGTACAAATAAGTAACCCCAAAACTAAACTAATACTCATAACTTTTAAAACTACAGCTAACTGGCATATTGAGTGCTTGTACAAGATACATGTCCTAATTTTAAAGCTTTGTTTTTAAAGAAAAAAGTGTTCAAATTCCCGTTATTATTCATTGAAAAGTTCAAAATTACCATAATTATTCACTGAATAAATAACTCAAATGTATACAAATAAGGGACTATGGAATCAAGCAAAATAATTTAAAAATGTATTGTGTTTGTTTTCTTACAGATTGAGAAGGATGTAGGAATAAATATCACAATGGTGGGAATAGACGAGTGCCTGTACGAGAATCAGATGTGCGAGGGAAGTTGTACCAACACACTGGACATTAGTACGTTGCCTTACATGGTGAATGCCAATAAAACCTCATTGGTTGGGGTGCGTGTGGATGTAATAGCAGAGTGTACTTGTGGTGCTCGTAATTTCACTAAAGGAGAATCATGCAGAACTAGTCATTGCTACAATGGTGGTCGTTGTATAGAGGGCCGATATGGACTTAGGTAAGCTATCTATGATTTGTTAGCAAAATTGAGATATTGCACTAATAAAGATAATAGTGCGAACTCTTTTTGTAGAATGTGGCAGCAGACCAGAGCGAAAGATGACATTCTGATATTTAAAGTTTTTATAGTTGAACTCCTTCTTTTTGCTGTTTGACTTCTAACAAAAATGTTTTGAATGAGGATAAAATATGAATAATTAGGAATGATCCTTTTTTATTTTTAATCTTATGACATACTCATATGCACGTGTTCTAAATAAAGAAGAGAGAGAATCTATTGCATGGGTAAGAACTGAGTATGGAGGCTAAGAGATTTAAGACAGGGTATTCCTCAGAACCAATGTCTGATATGTGGTGGTAATGAAGACATTGAACACATAGTATTTAAGTGCCAAGGAACAGAAAATTGGAGAAAAGAATTTTTTAATAAGAAGTGGTTGAAGGGGAATAGAAATACACTTATGATCGAAATGATGTGCAAGGACGCTAGAAGCATTGGACAGTTTTTGTGTAAAGTAAAAAATAAATAGCTTTGGACAGTGGATAGAGAAAAGTAAGAGGTAGCATATCTTACTTTGTCGCGGTAACTTCGTGTTACCTTATTTGCTGAGCGCCTGTTATTGTATTACTAGTTTGAATTTTGGGTTCATTGTCCTCCGGCTAGCTATTATTATTACAAGTCGAGCAAATCTCTTAAACAGGGTGTGTAAACGGAAAGGAGTTGTTACTAAAAGATAACACTGATCAAAGAATTTGTTTTTACACTTTTATTGCTGTCACACTTTATTAATTTCACATATTTACTCTTGATACACACCCGACTGAAACTGTTATATTTTCAAATGTAACTATTATCACTTATTTGCTGCACATTATTAATTTGCGTATTTCACATCTTTTAACTAACTTTACGACGCGAGAGATTCTGTAGAACTGCGCGACGTTTAACCCGCGAATGATTCTGGACTGAGCGTTACCCGTCTCTGGCTTTAGCTTTTTATACTCCCTCACCCTGATATGCCTAAACATTATAACAGAGCTGCTATTGGTTAATAAAATGCGCCAACATTAGCGTCTATTTTTATATCCAATCAAAATTACGAACACATATGCTCTAGGGAACATATTCCCTCCATTTCTAAGAAAAACGCACTAATCTGACGCCATTTGCTTGTCTCTTCTAATTAATAAACAACTCACCCCATCATTTCATTGTTACCCACTCCTATTGTCAGTTTCAGTGAGGCTGTGTAAACTTATTTCCTAACAATGCTTATAATTAACAAACATCTAAAATCATTGTCATACAATAATGTTAATTTACACTACAATCACTCTGGCATTCACAGTGTTGTGATATAAAATACTTCCTCAACTTTGAATGGAAAACTATAGTGAATGATGGTTAAGTACTCAATAAGCGAAAAGTGAAAAACAAGTGGAAATGGGACATGAAAAAACTGATAAAACAAGATAATTTATTGATGAGAAATTGTAAAATGTAAATAAACTGTAGTGATTGTCTACTGAATGAGTGGCCAGGCTCAAAGTACAGTAGACAATCAAATTGTAAAACTCTTAGCACAGTTGTAAATAAAAAGCCCTCTATTATTTTATATGAAAATCTGTTGGGCTTTATCTATGATAGTTATTACTAGGGACCCATAAAATTCTTGAGTAGACATCCTTAAAATTCTTGGGCAATAAAGGTGAACAATCTTGAGTAAATAAGTGTAACAGGAGAGAGAAAAAACATCAAGTTTCTGTATAAATTATAAGAGTAATGATTTACGGCAGCTGTACGTTTATTATATTAATTGGAAGTTGAACATTTACATTTTGTCAACATTCATAGTCTTTCACAATTGGTGTCAATATTAAATAAAGTACTGTTTACTAAAGTGGCAAGGTTGAAGTGTTCTGGTAGAAGTTTCAACAGCGACTGTGCTTGATGCACTCTGGACTGTGGTATTTATACCAGCAGCTGGCGGAGAGGTCTGCAGTGATTGGTTCAGGTTGGCAGTGGGCTGGATTTGGGTAGATGGAGTGCTACGTTCTGTTGGCTGGCTGGCTGGCTCTAGTAGACCAAGCTACAAACATTTGTGAACTGCAATACCTACACCAACAACTTCACCACTTAGACAAAGCACTGCAAGAGAATGCATGAAATCAGAAGAGCATTACACCCCAAGAGAAGTTCCATCAATACACAAACAGCTGCAAGCGGTAGGAAAGTCAAGACTTTCTCCTGTATGTTAAATCAGTCGCTGATCATGTCGGCAAATTACTCAAATGCCACAACATTGAGGCAATATTTCATATCACAACACTGTGAATGCCAGAGTGATTGTAGTGTAAATTAATATTATTGTATGTACAGGATTTTAGATGTTTGTTAGCCATAAGTATTGTTAGGAAATAAGTTTACACGGCCTCACTAAAACTGACAATAGAAGTGGGTAACAATAAGCCGAGGGGGTGAGTTGTTTATCACTAAGAAGAGACAAACAAATGACATCAGGGTGGCGTGCCTTTCTTTAGAAATGGAGGGAATATCTTCCCTAGAGCATATATGTTAGTAGTAGTGATTGGCTGACAAAACAGATGCTAATGTTGGCGCAATTTGATAACCAATAGCAGCTCTATTATAATGTTTAGGCATTTCAAGATGAAGGAATATATATTCTCGAGCCATAAGCATGTTTCATGCAGTTCTAAGGAACCTCTCGTGAGGTGCACATCATACAGCTTGGAAGAATCTCTCGTTGCAGTGTTAGTTACAAAATGTGAAGTACCCGGCAACTAATATGACAGTAATTACATTCAGAAATATCACAGTTTCAACCAGGTGTTTATAAAGATTAAGAATGTGAATTATTAAATTAAGTGTGACGGCAATAAAAGTGTAGAAACAAGATATTTTATCTGCGTTATCTTTTAGCAACAACTCCTTTGCGTTTACATGCCCTACTCAGAGACACTTGCTTGACTGAATAATAATAGTTAGCCGGAGGACAAAGAACCCAAATTTTAGAATAATAAAACAATAACAGGCGCCCAGCAAATAAGATAACATGAGCTCGATAACCGCGACAACATTGACACCGTTTTCAAGCCCACTAAACAGATCTGCAATACACTCCATTCAGCCAAAGATTCTAGAGATCCATTGTACAAATGGGAGCATACAGAACACTGTGTTCATGCATTAAAGTATATATTGGAACCATAAAAAAGCATAAAAACTCGCGAACCCAGAAGAAATTGTCATCTATCAAACAGAAAAATTGACAATTGTGGAACATGCCATACTCAAAGAAGGAGCACATAATTCAATATGAAAACACTGATATCCTGGTATAAACCTTTCATTACCATTGACGTTTATATCGCAAAGCCATTGAAATACAGAAGCATAAAAACAACATCAACTGTAAGGAAGAAGGTTTAAAACCAAACAGAATATGGTAAACAGCACTAACAAAAGTCAAAGTCAAGCATTTCACCTGAACCAATCAGACACTAGCAGAATGCAGCACTTCATCTACCCAAGTTCAGTCCACCATCAACCCGAACCAATCACCACAGACCTCCCCGCCAGCCACCAGCATAAATACTGCAATCCAGAGTGCATCAAGTACAGTTGCTGTTGAAACTTCTGTTAGAAACTTCAACCTCACCACTGCCACTAAAGATGTCTGTCGCAGACAAAGTGTCTGGGAAGAAGAAGGAACCCAGTAGACCATAGCCCACAAGCTGGATAGTACTTTATTTAATATTTACATTTTGGTTTATTTATTAAATGTTTTTATTTTCCTTGCAAGCTTTTCAAATAGGGAACTAAATACTTTCTTTCCCCGTATACAAGATCATGCTAGTTATGTATTCTAAAGCTTGTGATTGGTGTTGAGATACAGGGTCTCCACAGAAACATTCACAGTGTTTTTCTGATGTATTTCATGTCAAAAACTTATAATTTCCTAAAAATGTCAGTTACAAAATCTCTGTTTTTATTCCTCGATATGCATTTATAAAATACATGAGTATTTCCAGATTTGTCATGTTCAAATTCATTCGTTGATCTGTAAGAACACAAGAAAACGTAAAAAAAAAAAAAAACTGCTGACACTCAATATTGGAAACTGGTATCCAAAGTGTTTTTTATGCTCCATTCACAAATGTTTTGTGTGTACTCTGCATGGATATCAGAGCTTCAAGGACACTCAGGTTAGCACTTTTCTGGAAGAGTTCCTAGAAGTTAGTTACATGATCATCAAGCAGCCAACTACTCAACTTTTTACATTTTCTCACCTGGTTCTCCAAGTGCTGTTGAAAAAGGATATACCCAATGAGTTTTAGCCAGTCATCTTTCACATTTCTTCTTTTTCTTTAACCTTCAAAAGTGCAGTATTTATGCTTGCATTGTTGAAAGAATGATGTACCTAAATTAAATTCACAGGTAAACATGAAAATTTGCATAAGTTATATATCTTAAGAAATTCACGAGTATTTTGCAGGTTGAAACATCCAAACACTAAGTTTAGAGTAATAACAAACATTTTATGTATAAAGTCATGCATTTTTAGCTTTTTACAAATATTGCAAATCATGAAATTTATGGATCTCTAGTTATTATGAGAGCTGTCCAGAAAGTAACCTCCATTTTAAAATAAACATGAAACCAGTATATATAAAAAAGTTTTATTATATACATCTGAAAACTACAGCTTTTCTCTATTTTTCTACATAGTCTCCAAACAGATTCAAGCACTTATTCATACCTTTTCACAGTCTTTGAAATACCCTCTGCATAAAATTTTGCCGCCTGTGAACTAAGCCAACCTGTCACAGCATTTTGAAGCTCTTCGTCATTGCCAAAGTTCTAAGTTGTAAGTCACTTTTTCATATACGGGAACAGATGGAAGTCGCTAGGGGCCAAGTCCGGGCTGTATGGGGGATGATCAAAAACGTCTCATTTGAACTTAGCCAAAAGTTCATTTGTGTTTTTTACTTTGTGAGGGTGAGCATTTTCATGCAAAAACACAACACCAGATGTCACAAGACCACGATGCTTGTTTTGGATTGCTCTTCTTAGCATTTACACACTTCACATGCACTTCACAGTTGGTGGGATTTTTTATTTCAGTGCTCATATTGTTAGGCTATAACCAGTAAATATGCGACAGTACGAAGCTCCACCTTGCACAGCTAGAAGCGTATTGAGCCACTGCGCATGTTGATGTCAAAATGGCAGTGCTACCCCCACTACTTCTCACACTGTGTATGAATGGAGGTTACTTTTTGAACAGCCCTTATACTAATGAAAATGAAAAAGTTCAATTATATTTAATACTTATTAAAAAGCAAGAACTAAAACTAATGTAAACAGCAGATAAAGGAAGCTTGTATATAACGTTAGGAAGAGGCATTGAAAGATACACACATTCTCACTGAAGTGCTCTTAGCATAGCTTGCACAGAAAGACTGATTATATATATGTGCTTCTTACATACTGGGCCTATGTATATCGTGTGCTGCAACCACAATGCTGGCATGTAAACGAAAACCAAAGATTGCTGATTTATACTGATAATTGCAGTTATGTAACATGCTAAATATTGTCACTTTGAATGGCTTTTTACTCCAAAATCTCTCTTCTTTTTTTTTTTTTTTTATAAGTAAATTTCATCCTGTAACTTAGCATATGCATAGCTGCTTAGATCAGGGCATAGTTTTCATGGCAAAGGAATGAAAAGCTTAAAAACTCTGATGTCTTGTAAACCTTAGATACAGGATGTCATATACTTATTTTTATAAAAGTGCATCCTGTTTTATTGTCCTTTTTATCTGCAACCCAATGAAATTCATATTACCTTATTAAAACGTTCACATTAGTAGATTAATTAAACTTTAATTTGCAGCTGTTCATGTCCAAATGGGTACAATGGTCCTCGCTGCCAGCAGACTGCTAGAAGTTTCCGAGGTAATGGCTGGGCATGGTACCCTCCTCTGGACATGTGTGATAACTCACATCTTAGCCTAGAGTTCATTACAAAGAAAGCTGATGGCCTACTTCTATACAATGGTCCAATAGTTCCTCCAGAGAGTGACGAAGTCCTGGTTTCAGGTAATTTTGCCTTTATTTACATTTGTATTTTTCTCTGGATTAATTACATTATAGATAAAATTATAACGAAAGGGATAAACCTTATTTTAAAGGATAGAAAATCCTTTAAAATAAGGTTTTCAGAACAAAATATAGTTACATAATAAGGGAAGCAAAGAAATTATTATTATTATTATTATTATTATTATTATTATTATTATTATTATTATTATTATTATTATTATCATCATCATCTCATCATCATCATCATCCTTGGTTAACAATAGGGGATATATAAGCTGTAATATTATCATGAAAAATTGCTACCATTTTGGCAAACAGGAACAATTTCGGAATTAGCATAGAATACAAAATTGGTTACATATAGTTATACATACAATATCAGAATGACTAATACACAAACAAAACAATATACCAGATGAAATGAATAGCTACGGAAAATGAAAGATACCCAGAAAAAGAATGGCTCTGAAAATATACAGATGGATCCCTCATCAATAAAAAAAATGCTGGTGTAGGAGTATACTGTAAACATTTTGCACAATATCTAACATTAGATGAAACGTCAAACCATTATGATGGAGAATTAATAGTTATAAAAGGAGCATTACAGAACATTTTATATAGACCATACATAAAACAAAACATAGTCATCTTATCAGACTCAAAATAAGCCATAGATGGAATAGTGAATTACAATAATAAAACAACAAGAAATATTAAAGAAATAAGAAGCCTAATTAAAGCAGTTGAAACTAGAAATCATGTCACTCTACAATGGATCCCAGCTCATGTTGGACTTTTGGGCAATGAACATGTGGATTAATTAACAAAGAAAGGTGCAATACAACAAATAAAACCTATAGGACAAATAGAAATAAATAAACAATTAAATAACATTAAACAACATTTCAAAAGACAGCAGAGACTTGATGAAGATAAATTAAAAGATAAAGATTATAAGAACATTAAAGCTAGGGTTGATATACATAAAATGCCAAGGAAGACTGCAGTGGCCTTATTTAGGATGGCAACTGGCCACGATTGCCTCGCAGAACATCTCTATAAGATACGATGCCTACCTACACCCAAGTGCACTCTCTGTGAAGAAGATGTCATCCTGAATAAACAGCATCTTGCCAAATGCAAAGGCCTTAAAAGTGATAACTTACAGACTTTATATTGGGAAGCCACAGGGAAAATGATGCAGATTAATTAATCCCCAATGCCATTGGTGAACAACAACAACATACATTTATACACAGAAAACTACCAGCAAGAACATAATTCAGTGAACAAGCCATCACCTTTTCAGTTTTTATACAGTGAGTATTGAGTATTAGTGCTCAAAAATCAGTATCGAGTATCTAGAAATAGTGGTATCGTTCCATCACTAATACAAAGTAGATATAACTGTGGTTAACTAGCAGCCCAGAAATTTTAAGCACCTGCAGCTTTAAGCTATATTTTAAGAGTTATTAAGATCACCTTGAAGATCTGTTAAGATACCAGTTAATTTGGAAGGTAGAAGTTGGGAACGGCGAGTGAAACAATAACTTGAAAGATTGTTGAGTCAGTGACACTAGCTAAACTACAGCTTATCATATTTTGTTACCATACAGAATCTGCTTGCATCTTTATTAAAAGACAAAATACCACCAGAACAAAAATCAGGCATCTACTTAATTAACTACAAAAACTGTAACCTGGTTTATGTAGGCAAAACAAAAAGAAACATTGAAACCAGAAGAAAGGTACATTTCAGTTGCATTACCAATAAGCAAATAGAAAAATCAGCTGTAGCAAATCATTTTTAGACTGCCAACATGACATCAACCCAAAAGTGACTTTATTGAAAAACATCAGTATGTTTGCTGAATTAGAAGTTTGGGAAAACATCCACATCATAAAAAGCAAAGAACAAGTAATGAATTTTGAAATTCTGCCCTTAAACAACCTCAGCTGTTTCGTCATAAGGGAGCCAGATGACACCATTTCTGCAACCAACACCAGCAACAATGTCTCCAATGTTGGCAGTCGGATCAAGGCTGAAGATGGAAGTAATTGCTTCTGGAACATGTTCCGGTCAAAATTCATACTAGATAATAGAAGTTCAGAGCAGTGCCTCTGTCACACAGTGGTAAATCATCAACATGTTAAGCTGAGGGTCTGCAGTTCAGGTCTCCTGATCATGGCCTTAAATTTTTCAAATCTGCTTCAATTCTGTAAGGAAAATATATTTTATAGTCGTAGGAGGACGGAATTTGTATGAGCCTCAGCTTTTTAGCATCTTCATATAGAATTATACATGCTATCTGCCACTTGCCAGCCAACATAAGAGCAAAGCTAAATCTAATCTACATTTTTGACACCATATTTCACATTCGTCACACATTACTGAAAATAAAAATAACTATAGATAGTCTTATAGTGCCAAACTTAGGATGCATAGGATTGATTACATATGTTGGTAATATGGATTTGTGATTGTAACTCTAACTTGAGTTAAATAACTCTGAATGTAAACTTCCAATTGCAGATTTCATTTCCCTGGAGCTTGACAGAGGTATGCCCAGACTACTGATGGATTTTGGTTCTGGTACTCTGGAACTTCGTGTCAAGACAAAGAAAAGCCTCGATGATGGTGAATGGCACAGGATAGATGTGTTTTGGGATACAGAGGTGAGAGCACTCTCTAATTTAGTTGAGTAATCACTAATGGTTTGTCCCTGTGGCATGGTGGTCTCTGATCCTGGGCTGCATGCTAAGGGACCCATGCTTGATCCTCAGTCAAGCCAGGCAAGTTTTCAGTCACAGAAAATCTGTATACTGTGGTGGAAGGCAATGATAAACCACCACAGTACCATCTTGCCTAGTATGTCCTTGATACCCATGGCCTTACTTAAGGGGTTTGGACATGGCTTCACTTAAATATGGGACATTCCATTTCAAATCTGAAATAGATGGAAAATCAAACCTTGAATTTTTTAATCGAAATGAAACTTATTGTATTTGGAGACAAGCCTGATGTAATGCTTTATGCAAACTCTTAAAATTCAGAACATCATAGTTTTGCAATTAAAGTTATTCAAATTTATCTTATGTTCTTAAAATTCCCAAATGCAAGCTGTTATAACTCTGAAATCTTTAAATCTAATTATTTAAATTGAGCTTTATTTTGATTCCCTAAACTTTAATTTCATGCTGATAAGTAATCATGTTCTTCTTATTTTTATTTAAGTAAAGAAATGTAGACCTTTACAAGTGTAGATGGTTTTGGATTAAGAAAAATAATTTTATTATGTATGGTAAGATTCCATAATTTAAATACAATCAAAATATATTTTACTGTAATGGTGACTGATAAGGATTTGTCTAAAATAATTAAAGAAGTAAATAACTTTACGCGTTCATGGTCACTCTCACACATTTGTTGTGAACCGAAGGTCAAGAAAGAGTCTGTATCTAAGATTAAACAATGAGAACGCTTAATATACAGTATTATGCATATTACTATGTTATCTTAGGATATACCTTAACTTGATAAAAGCTTCTTTAGATTTTAATTTTCCTACCTTGATGAAGGATTCACAAGAACGTATCACTAACCAAAATATGATTAACAATCACCCGCACTTAACTAACAACACTTCTATTAACCTTACTAGCATACGGAAAGATTGAAGTAAATGGAAATAAAGTTGAAGCGCTAGTTTGTATTGTGCCAGATTGCTGGATCACGTGCCACTCTTGCATCAAATGTGTTGTCCTGCTGAAGAGTGCTTGATGATCATCACGCAACAACGATGTAAATTGCTGCATTTATTCGCTTTTTGTGTTACAACTATAAACATCCTAACATAAGCACTTTACCAACATTACTGGCTTCTCTTAATGATATTATGGATTATTCTCAAACTAATATTTTGGTTTTATAAAAATCCAGAGATGCTTAAAATAAGTAAAAACTGTATATATATTTTTGTGAATATTATAAAAATAATTAGTACATGCTATAATGAAATGCAGAGTTTTATCTGCAAAATGAGATTTGGTACAATATTCTGAAATAAAGGGTTCTGGAGCTATGCACAGTTGAAATGCAACAAAATGAACCAATATAATACATTTATTGTTCAATAACATGACAACATTAGGTTTTAGATGCTATTATTTGATAAATATGCTTTCCTTAGCACCCCTTATTAATAGAAAATTACAAATCTGATGTGTTACACTCACATGACTGTCTCTACTCTTGTACAAACTATTTTTACAAACGCTTATTCTCCATATCTTCATGTTAATCGAGATGTTAATCTTATTGCTAATTTTCTTGTAGATGCAAGGGGAATTGATAAGCTTTAAGCGATAGTCAAATATTTTAAGAGCTGGTTGCTATGTGGAGTATTCCATTCTCTTTGCATGTCCAGGACAAAAAAAGATGAATAATGAATTTGAGAAAAAGTATAAGTATTGAAAAATTTAAGAGAATAACAAGCAATATCTTGAAAATGGTTCACCCAACCAAAAAAATGTATATGACAAAAATTGTGTATTTTTTTGCGATCTACATTTTTTGTGTAGTAAAAGTTTGTCTATCTCTTATGGTTTACCAGTTATGCAAAAGTCGTTCAGAATGAAGAACACTTTTGGGACATTCCCAGAAAATTCGAGATATACATTTCATTTGTCATGAAAATATCTTAAACGTATGATATTTTAATCAAAATCGTTAGAGCCATTTTTGAGAAAATTAAAATTTTCGAAAAATGTTCCATGTAAAGGGTAATCTGGGGTGGGGGGATTTTCTTGAAAACCTTCGTGTCGCATCTCTGGAAGATACTGAACCTAAATACCAAGTTTGGTGTTTATCCGACTATTCGTTTCTGAGTTATGTTGTTCACATACAGACATACGGACACATGTGGACATGTTTCCAAAAATGCTTTTTTTGGATTCAGGGGGTCTCAAAACATATATTTCCGGTGAAATCTCGGTATCTAATTTTTAGGTGGAATACAATACTTCCCCTACTTACTATACGTAGTAGAGAAAGTAAAAATTACAACGCAAACAAAAAATGCGAGTGTTTTTTGCTGTTTGATTTCACATGGAATACTCGTCATCATTGATTAGATCTCATAACATTAAAACTGTGCATTGTCCTGTGTTCCCAGAACGTCAGGCTGGTGGTGGACTTCTGTAAGTCTGCAGATGTGGCAGAACTGGAAGATGGCACACCTCCAGAGTTTGACGACTCAAGCTGCCAAGCGAGGGGCACCGTGCCTCCATTTAATGAGTACCTGAATGTAAATGCTCCACTGCAATTGGGTGGCCTTTATGTAGAACAGTTTGATCCCACACACTATCACTGGCAGTTTATGCCAGTTGGCAAGGGCTTTGATGGCTGCATAAAAAATGTTTTCCACAACAGCAAGGTAGGTTTGCATAAACCTGATTATAACTTTGTTCTTATTATTTTTAAACTCTTATAACACATCCATTTTATTCTTTACTTTCCTAGAGTATATAACATTCATTTGTCTAACACGAGAGAATATCAATTGTTTTTCTGACTAATTTTGTACATACAGGTATGTTTATCGAGAGATGTCAGGTATTTATAGCTATATGCTTTGTAAACCAGATAATTATTTATATAAAACTTTCCTTGTTGCTCAAATTTACCTAGTTCAAAGGTAGATAAGCTTATGTTTCAGATGCGTCTAAGGTTCCTTGAATTCTATTGATATTGAAACTATTTTCATAGAAATTCAAACAACTAATTTAAATATGGTTATACGGAAATATTCATTCCACTCAAAAGTTTATTAATTCTTGAAGATTTTAATATTCTCTTGACCTTGAGTGTTATTTCCTATGATTTATGTTTTAATTTTGTGCAGGAATTAGAACACTTGAAATTCTATTTATGTATGTAAATTAGGTCATTTCATTATGTTATAAGTTTTCAACAACACAGTTATATCAAGTTCTTTCTTAGTGTCTCAATTTCTTAGTTGAGTGTCACATAAAAAAAATGTCCAGGTTATGTATCCACTTCAAAATGATTTAAAAGAAAAGTATAGAAAAGACTTTTTAAACTAGACCTATAAAAATCAAGTAATTCTAATTAACACTGTGAGCATCTGAAGTTTTTCCTTATTCCTAAAAAATTTGCTATGTGAATTTTTCCTATTATAAATGCTACTGTTTCAGTTATTTTCAAGCTACAATTTGTATCATTAATTATCATCATCATTAATCTTTGCCCAGTTTTAAGATACAGTCCATCAAATTAACCTAAGTTGTCTTAACTTATATATTGTAATTTACAGTTCTAAACTGCTTACTTATTCATCTTGCTTACTCCCCTGCATATTATACAGCCAATTTATTGGGGATAAAAATCTAATTTATCTCCCTCCCCCTGTCATTACCTTCCTGCAACAGTCTTTCCATATAACTTGATTATTTTTCTCTTACTTTTACTAAATACTTTCCTAATTGAATTATATATTCTTATGGATTTCACTATGCATTCTCTTTTCAATCGTCAATTCTAAAAACTAAACTACTTTTTCAGATCCAATTCTTTCTCCATTTCATACTGTCTACATAACTAATAAACAAATTTTGCTTCTCTGTCTTCATGTTTGTACCTCCCTGCAAAAGTCTTTCCTCATTCCCTTATGTGAGAAACCATAACAGTTTCTTTTAAATCTATCCCATGTTAGGAAACCAAATTGTTCTGTAGCCAACCCTTTCTTGACTTATCAAACCTTTGTTTCATCCAAAGAACTAATTCTATAACAGTACTTTATTATAACTAGTTTCATAGCTCTGCCTTTATTCCCCAATCTTCCTAGCTCACATAATGCTGCAACATTTGGAGATACAAAATTTACAAAATTCTCTGTCGATTTTAGTATTTAAAACTTACCAAAGCATTTGAAATAAACTGTTGTTGTTGCTTCCCAATATAAAGTCTGTAAGTTATTAATTTTAAGGCTTTTGCATTTGGTGAGATGCTGTTTGTTCAGGATGACATCTTCTTCACAGAGAGTGCACTTGGGTGTAGGTAGGCATCATTATCTTGTAGAGATGTTTTGTGAGGCAATCGTAGCCAGTTGCCATCCTAAAAAAGGCCACTGCAGTCTTATAATCTTTATCTTTTAATTTATCTTCTTCATCAAGTCTCTGCTGTCTTTTGATATGTTGTTTAATGTTATTTAATTGTTTATTTATTTTGTCCCACATGTTTTATTTGTTGTATTGCACCTTTCTTTGCTAATTGATCCACATGTTCATTGCCCAAAAGTCCAACATGAGCTGGGATCCATTGTAGAGTGACATGATTTCTAGTTTCAACTGCTTTAATTAGGCTTCTTATTTCTTTAATATTTCTTATTTGAAATAAACTTTGTTTTAAAATATTGTTAACAATCTTTGATCATACTGATTATTTAATTTGATTCATCAGGATACACAAGATTGTCCTTTTATTTGCAGTTGTATGACCTGGCACATCCTGGATCATCAAGAAACAGCGTGGCAGGTTGCCCACAGACAGAGGAAGTGTGTAATACCCAGGAGGCAACATTCCGTTGCTGGGAACATGGAATGTGTGTTGGCAGCTTTACTGAAGCTCGTTGCCAGTGTAGACCAGGATGGACAGGACCAGGCTGCATCACTCCAACTGTTCCCACAACCTTCAAACCTCAGAGCTATGTCAAGTATGCTCTTTCCTTCGAGCCTGATAGGTTTTCCACGCAGGTTCAGTTACGTTTCCGAACCAGAGAAGAGCACGGTGAACTGTTCCGTGTTAGTGACCAGCACAACCGAGAGTATGGAATTCTTGAGGTATGCACAGATATATAAAAAATCTGATGTGTTACACTCACATGACTATCTCTACTCTTGTACAAACTATTTCTACAAACGCTAATTTTCCCGTAGATGCAAGGGGAATATGGTAGCATTTAAGCGATAGTCAAATCTTTTAAGAGCTGGTTGCTATGTGGAGTATTGAAAAATTTAAGGGAATAACAAGCAATATCTCGAAAATGGTTCACTCAACAACAAAAATGTATATGACATAAATTGTGTATTTTAACGTGATCTACATTTTTGGTGCAGTAAAATTTTGTCTATCTCTTATGGTTTACGAGTTATACAAAAGTCGTTCACAATGAAGAATACTTTTGGAGACATTCCCAAAAAATTCAAGATATACATTTCATTTGTCATAAAAATATCTTAAACATATGATATTTTAATCAAAATCGTCAGAGCCATTTCTGAGAAAATTAAAATTTTCGAAAAATGTTCCATGTGAAGGGTAATCTGGGGTGGGGGGGTTTTCTTGAAAACCTTTGTGTCGCATCTTTGAAAGATACTGAACCTAAATACCAAGTTTGGTGTTTATCGGACTGTTCGTTTCTGAGTTATGATGTTCACAGACACACACACCGACATGTTTCCAAAAATGCTTTTTTACTTTCTTTACTACGTATAGTAAGTAGGGGAAGTATTGTATTCCACCCAAAAATTTGATACCGAGATTTCACCGGAAATACATGTTTTGAGACTCCCTGAATCCAAAAAAAGCATTTTTGGAAACATGTCCGTGTGTGTGTCTGTGTGTGTGTGTGTGTGTGTGTGTGTCTGTGAACAGCATAACTCAGAAATGAACAGTCGTATTAGTAGTAGTATTTAGGTTCAGTATCTTTCAGAGATGCGACACGAAGGTTTTCATGAAAATCCCCCCACCCCAGACTACCCTTTACATGGAACATTTTTCGAAAATTTTAATTTTCTCGAAAATGGCTCTTACGAATTTGATTAAAATAGCATATGTTTAAGGTATTTTTATGACAAATGAAATGTATATCTCGAATTTTCTGGGAATGTCTCCAAAAGTATTCTTCATTCTGAATGACTTTTGTATAACTGGTAAACCATAAGAGATAGACAAAATGTTACTGCACAAAAAATGTAGATCGCGTTAAAATACACAATTTATGTCATATACATTTTTTTTGTTGAGTGAACCATTTTTGAGATGTTGCTTGTTATTCCCTTAAATTTTCCAATACTTATACTTTTTCTCAAATTCGTTATTCATTTTTTTATATCCTGGACATGCAAAGAGAATGGAAAACTCCACATAGCAACCACCTCTTAAAATATTTGACTATAGCTTAAAGCCTACCAATTCCCCTTGCATCGACAAGAAAATTAGCAATAAGATTAACATCTCAATTAATATGAAGCATATGGAGAATAAGCGTTTGTAAAAATAGTTTGTTCTAGAGTAGAGAAAGTAAAAACTGAAATGATACAGGGTTAGGCAGCAGGCCTACAAATAGAAGCTGTGAAACTCAAAAGAGCTCACTATTAAGAATAGCTGGCTTATCTTGTAAATATTAAACTGACTATGTTTTCTCTGTGTGTACATTGATGCATTATGCATTTGCATAACCCTTTTGGCAATTCAGATATGTATAATTATTTTAAAAAGTATGAGAGAAAGAGAGGGAGAGAACTGCATAACTAAAAAGTGAAAAATTGGATAAATATCAAACTTGGTATTTAGGCCAAGTATCTTTCAAAGATGCAACAAGAAAATCTCCTTGTTCCAAACTACCCTTTAAATGAAAAAAAAAATTCATATTTTTGATTTTCTCAAAAATGGCTCTAATGATTTTAATTAAAATACCATATATTTTAAAATATTCAAATAACAAATAAAATGTAAGTCGTGATTTTTCTTGGAATAGCCTTGAAGTCCTCTTCATTTGGAAGGAATTTTGTATAACGGTAAACCATAAGAGATAAACAAACACTTACTACAGAAAAAATCTTATGTGTTACACTCACATGACTTTCTCTACTCTTGTACAAACTATTTATACAAACTCTTATTCTCCATCTAGTTCATGTTAATCGAGATAAACATTTGCAGACTCTATTTTATTGTTAATTTTCATGTAGATGTAAGGGGAATATATATTTACAAGGGCAATATAGAAATACAGTAGCCTTTAAGCACATACATATCTCTTAATAGCTGGTTGCTAGGTGCAGCACCATTCCCTTTCCCACAGATTAATTAATACTCTTTGCATATCCAAGACAAAAAAATGAATAACGAATTCCCATTTGAGAAAATAGGTATTGAAAAATTTAACGGAATAACAAGCAATATCTCGAAAATGGTTCACTCAACAAAAAAAATGTATATGACATAAATTGTGTATTTTAACGTGATCTACACTTTTTGTATAGTAAACTTTTGTCTATCTCTTATGGTTTACCAGTTATGCAAAAGTCGTTCACAATGAAAAATACTTTTGGAGACATTCCCAGAAAATTCAAGATATACATTTTATTTTTCATGAAAATATCTTTAACATATGATATTTTAATCAAAATTGTTAGAGCCATTTTTGAGAAAATTAAAATTTTCGAAAAATCTTCCATGTAAAGGGTAATCTGGGGTGAGGGGATTTTCTTGAAATCCTTTGTATCGCATCTCTGGAAGATACTGAACCTAAATACCAAGTTTGGTGTTTATCCACCTGTTTGTTTCTGAGTTATGCTGTTCACAGACAGACACACACGCGGACATGTTTCCAAAAATGCTTTTTTTTGATTCAGGGGGTCTCAAAACATGTATTTCCGGTGAAATCTCGGTATTTAATTTTTGGGTGGAATACAATACTTCCCCTACTTACTATACGCAGTAGGGAAAGTAAAAATGCAGATTTCTTTAAAACACACAATTTATTTCAAATAACATTGTTTCATGGTAGCAGCCATTTCCAAGACATACATTATTATTGGTTTGAGTTTTTCAATATTTTTTAAAATTTTTTGAAACAGTCATTATTAAGTTATTTCTTGAGATCTCATCAAGACAGTGGAATTTTAAGGTCAGCCTTTAGCGACCCACTTTTAAACATTTGACTATCACTTTGTTTTCCTGTATCCAACTTGTACCTACAACAAAATGTGTAATGAAGCTAATTCTGCAAATGTTTTATCTCGATTAATGTAAAGTAGCTAGAAAAATAAAAGCTATATAGAAATAAAAATCTGATGTGTTACACTCACATGACTTTCTCTGCTCTTGTACAATCTAATTTTACAAAAGCCTTTTCTCTATATGCTTCATGTTAATCGAGATATCGAGATGTCAATCTTATTGGTAATTTTCTTGTAGATGCAAGGGAAATATGGTAGCTTTTAAGCGATAGTCAAATATTTTAACGCTGGTTGCTATGTGGCGCATTCCATTCTCTTTGCATGTCCAGGACATAAAAAAATGAGTAACGAATTTGAGAAAAAGTATAAGTATTGGAAAATTTAAGGAAATAACAAGCAATATCTCGAAAACGGTTCACTCAACAAAAGAAATGTATATGACATAAGTTGTGTATTTTAACGCGATCTACATTTTTTGTGTAGTAATATTTTGTCTATCTCTTATGGTTTACCAGTTATGCAAAAGTCGTTCACAATGAAGAATACTTTTGGAGACATTCCCAGAAAATTCGAGATATACATTTCATTTCTCATGACATTATCTTAAACATATGATATTTTCATCAAAATCGTTAGCGCCATTTTTGAGAAAATTAAAATTTTCGAAAAATGTTCCATGTAAAGGGTAGTCTGGGGTGGGGGGATTTTCTTGAAAACCTTCGTGTCGCATCTCTGGAAGATACTGAACCTAAATACCAAGTTTGGTGCTTATCCGACTGTTCGTTTTTGAGTTATGCTGTTCACAGACACACACACACACACACACACACACACAGACACACACACGGACATGTTTCCAAAAATGCTTTTTTGGGGTTCAGGAGGTCTCAAAACATGTATTTCCTGTGAAATCTCGGTATCGAATTTTTGGGTGGAATGCAATACTTCCCCTACTTACTATACGTAGTAGAGAAAGTAAAAATAGTGAGAAGCTAATACATCAGACTTTTTTTTACAGATTTTCGTATTTTAAAATCTGTTACAACGTTAATATGACGTATATCTCAGATACTTTAGATGCATATTATCACCAAAATGTTATAAATAATTGTAAAAGTTTTTGAAGTTCTAGCATGAAAAGCTCCTAGAAAGGTGGATCATTTGTGCAAAAACAAAAGTAATTTTCAGGAGTCCCAATTTAAAACAGATAGCTAATATAAACTATGAATAACAGACTCATGGGAAAGAAACAGAAACTGAATTCTTGGAGAAAATCTGCCAATTACAATAGAGTTTCCGCTAAGTTTTAAACCAGTCCATAACTTCTATAATGAATGGCTTTCAAAATAAATTTTTAATTGAATAAGTGTATTAAATATCCCAAAACATATAAAATGTAGCAGAATAATTGAAAGTCACAGTTTTACTTGCTAATATATTTTCAGTATCCCCTTAAAAGAAATGATGCTTGATATATGAAAATAAAATTGTTCCTCATTTACTGCTAATGCAATTAATGTTCATAACGATTGTTACATTTTGTTTCAGATCAAAGATAGCCGTCTTCATTTCCGTTATAACCTTAATAGTTTGCGTACAGAAGAAAAGGATCTTTGGTTGAGTGCTGTCACTGTTGGAGATGGTCAGTGGCATACGGCAAGAGTAAGTACTTATTTATTAATTATAACCTGCATAACGTAGAGTTGCACCACTGAATTTTTAGGTTTCAAATATAAAAAACAAAATTAATTACCGGTTTAACCCTCAAATATACAATTTTTTGAGAAATGCCTTTCAAATCAAAACAGTATAACTTAAAAATTGTATTACAACTTTTATGTCACTTAATTATTTACTCTTCAAAAGTAGCAAAATGCTAATGTATTCAAAGAATCAAACCTGTGTAGTTAGCAAGAGTTGTTAACTACCAGCTACATTTTAGGTTATTAAGTTTGAGATTTTTTATTACTGTCATTTTATCCTCTAATATATCACTCGAATGTATAAAACTAAAGGCAAAAGAGAACAGTCATGATTAAGTGTTCCAAATCTTTTTAACTTACATTCCAGATTAGAATCAACAGATCATAATGAAATGTTAAATTAAAAGGTCTGGTGCACCAAACATGTATCCATAATTTCATATCTGGAACTCATCTATATGGGAACATAGTACCTTTTATATAAGCTAATCATTTAATACATACATTTTCGTTTTGGCATAAATATTATAATGTTTAACACAAACACTTCATTGCAATAAACTTTTGAAAGAGAATGATGTACTCATTCATAAGGGTTAAATATTCTGATGCAAGCAAGGTAAAAATGGAAGCAAAATATGAGAGTTCCCAGGAAATGTGAGAGATTTGGTGACTCTAATATAACTTAATTTCCTTTGTAGGTGTCTAGATATGGTTCAGCAGCAATACTCGAGCTAGACGGAGGTGAAGGCAGGCGCTACAATGAGACGTTTGACTTTGATGGTCACCAGTGGCTGCTGGTAGACAAGCAGGAAGGAGTCTATGCTGGTGGAAAGGCAGAATACACAGGCGTTCGAACATTTGAAGTCTATGCAGACTATCAGAAAGGTGATTATCAGATGATGGCCTACAAGGCCTACATTTTTGGACCTGTATTATGATCTCCAGTTAAGGTTCCAGTTAGATACCCTACATTATACCTTTTGCAGTGATGTCAAGAATGAAGTGCTGAAGCATTACTTAATAGTAGAAATAAGATATCGGAAAAATAGATTCTAGTAGAGGGATGAAATATTGGAAAATGATTCATATTAATGAAAACTGCTCCATGGCTTTATTTTCTGTCACTTTTATGCTCTGCAATAGTTTCTAGCAGCATCACAACCTCTTCCTGGATGTAAGGTCTTTTCTTAACCCAACACACTTGCTAGTAGGTGCTGTTTCTTAAATGTAATCTGCATAAATTTTTCAGTATGTAGTGGAGTTAGCCTCATGGCTAATGTGCCATACCGTAAAGCACCTGGTAGAAATAGAATAAGTACAATACTTGCACATTACATACGTCATTTCATTTCTCCCCTACTCAGTTTCAAATGTTTTTATCATTAATATTACTGAAATATGTGTTGGCGTATGTTAGAATCAAGTCAAACTCCAACCTTCTCTCCTACAGTGAAAATTAACCAGTGTAGTCTCATATATGCCAATCTATTTTTTCATTAACTTAAATAAACTATATTGACAGCGAAACCCCTATAACCCATTACTCCAAAATGCCTTAACCTATTTTCTTACAAATTATCTACACATGAGCTGTTCTATTATTTTACACTACCTTCACAAGAACTATTTTAATTGCAAATTATTATTTTTTTAAATATACCAAAATGCACTTAAACGATTCCAAATACACTTAGATAGATCTCTCTATTCACCAAGATAATAAAAAATTGTATAACAACGTCAAAACAATGCATTAGAATTACATACATGCTACACAAAACATAATAATATTCTGCTGTCATAAAATTCATTGGCACCGTAAAAGGGGTTAGGTAACAATGTAGATTTTACTGTTTTCTTGAAAAGTAAAAATGAAAGATCTTTTACATTATTTAGTAAAATATTCAACATGTTTAAGGACACAGTTTCAAAACAATTTTTAATCTTGAAAAATTTATTTTTATGAACATAAATACTGGAGCAGTTGCGAGTAGAGTAACTGCTAATTGCTAATATTTCTCTTATCATAAAATAAGCAATGATGTCAGAGTTAAGATATTCAGTTTTACAAACAATGATTTACAATGAGTTCTCGGTGGAACTTGCCATATAATTCCTATACCCTTTTCTGCACAATCAATAATTTGTTTGTTGAAGAATGGTTTGTCCCACAATATAGTCCATACGTAAGATGACTATGCACCTGTGCATATATGCAAACTAAACTAATAGTATCACACTTATACCTACATATAGCTTTGTATATAGAAATGTACTGCTACTTAATATATACAAATCATTAATATTAAGCAAGTATGATACATTATGGAAATAATTGTTCTTTCACACAAGCCATGTGTTGGACAGGATTGGAAAGGTAGAATTAGATGACTGAAAAATTCAATGCCATAGCCAGGATTTGAACCACGGATCTCCCGGTCTCCGTCCGGTTGCTCTAACCACTGAGCTACCATGGCAATATGCCACCACGTCATTAAATTCTCCAGCTGACTCACTTTTTTCCCGGTAAACCACAAGGAGATCTCAAATTGTATTGAGATGTCATACTCCAATGGCGACTTACATTCTTTGTAAGTGCTTAAGTCCTGGGCTTTTAGTTTCAACCACTATTACGCCAATTAATGGAAATAATTGTTCTTTCACACAAACCGTGTGTTGGACAGGATTGGAAAGGTAGAATCAGATGGCTGAAAAATTCAATGCCATAGCCGGGATTTGAACCACGGATCTCCCGGTCTCCGTCCGGTTGCTCTAACCACTGAGCTACTATGGCAACATGCTGGCACGTCATTAAAGGGATTGGAACCACAGATCTCCCGGTCTCCATCCGGTTGCTGTAACCACTCAGCTACCATGGCAACATGCTGGCACGTCATTAAATTAAATGGTTTGTCCCACAATATAGTCCATACGTAAGATGACTATGTACCTGTGCATATATGCAAACTAAACTAATTGTATCACATTAAATTTAATGAACCGGGAGATCCGTGGTTCAAATCCCGGCTATGGCATTGAATTTTTCAGTCATCTGATTCTACCTTTCCATGATACATTATGTTCCTAAATGCATCCAGCCTATTGTCAAGCTGGATAGAAGCTGAAATTATCTATATTAATCACAAAAGCCCATCACACTAATTTAATAAACTTTAGACTTTGTTACAGTAAATGCACCTGCAGGCTCAAGAAAATTACAAAAGAATGTTTATATTGAAGATCTTATGTTACAGGTTTCCTCTTAAGTGACGTGAAATTGCACACAAAAATGTTTCCAAACATACCAAATTGTTAAAAACACTCCAGGTTAACTAACCTGCAATTACCTAGTGTTCATATAATGCATTCTATTTAATCAACAGTTAGCAGTAACCAGAGGTTACCTAGCTTCAACTCTTAAGTGGAGATTCTAATACAAGCTGTTAATGGAGTGGGATTATTGTAACTCTGCACATTTGTGTGTTATAAATAGGTTGCCTGGATGACATTAGACTGGAAGGAAAGCACTTACCACTACCTCCAGCAATGAACGGAACACAGTGGGGGCAGGCTACCATGGCTCGAAACCTTGAAAGACATTGTCCCTCAAATAAACCTTGTGCTAATGTCATATGTTCAGATCCTTTTGAATGTGTAGATCTCTGGAACGAGTATGAATGCACGTGAGTATTTCATGAATTAACATTAAAACCTCTTATAAAATTACAGAAATTGGTTCCATAAAGGACTGGTAGTACAAACTTGCAATGAATCTTAAGATGAATGCAGTGATGTGTTGTACAATGCATTTCTATAACTTAGATAGCAATTCCATTATTATCAGTGGATTGAAAACAGTCCCATTCCAATTAGCTGTTGTTAACCTTGTTATTTCTCATCATAGTTTGTAAAAGTTTGAAAGTAATCAAATGAATAGCTGATGGATTTAACCAATGGTTACTCCACTGGTGTCTAAACATCCAGATGTGTTTTATGTTTGTTGAAAAATTGAAGAACAGTTCTGGTGTTTGGGCTGATTATTTAGGAGGAAGGGCAGCATACTGTGAATGAAGTCAAAGTTTGCCAAAGTGCAATAATATGATTTGTCCTTTTATATATCAAATATAACTATATGTAAGTAGGGTGTTAATGGCTATTTTATCACAATAGCATGTTAAATTTAGTAAGGTAATGGAAAATATTATTCATATTCAAACCAGAGCTCAAAATCTCTTTAAATAACACATTTTTTTACAATATTCATGTTTCATCGAGGTGAATAAAATATTGTATGCTTGAATTTAATTACAATGCCTGATTGATTGTCATAATTTCCCTTCAGATTGTTGTATTATCTTCTAATATGGTGTTTTAATAAGGTATGTTATGACTAAGCCCCGGATTTTTAGGTTCTAAAAAGTTAAAATTAGGTTCTATGTATCAGTGTATTAGGATTTTATAGGATCTTATATGTTGAATTTAGGAATTTATAGGATCCTAAATTTATATATTCATGCAAATCACTGGACACTTTGTTTAAAACACTAACTTTAAATTGTAAAAAGTTAAATTAACTGTAACTTTAGTATGTATTTGAAAGTACCAAATTCAAAAATGTCCTGTTAGAAGCTCCCTATAACGGAAGAAGCAATAATGCATACTACTCAACAGCGCTATTAAAATGTTTGCCTCTAGTTTTCACCTATTATTGCGGCATGTAAACATCACACGTTTCAGAAATGCTGCATGCCACTGACCGCCTCTTTCGACTATAGCTAGAAAATGATAACTGAAGGCGGCGAACGTTTTAATTACTTTATTATTGTGGCGGATGGTTTAATTAAAGTTTATTATTGTAAGGTACTGCGCAAGATTTCATAATCTAATTATTTAATAGTTTCCTTATTCGAACGGTCTCCCTTCATTTTAAAAATACTTTTATATTCATAAAACTACTGTTATTTGCTTAAATAACCGAATTAGGCACTTTTAGGTTCTATCACAAAAAGTAGGTTTTATTAGGTCCTAATGTAAAATTAGGTCAATTTAGGCTCTATAAAATTGAAGTAAATTACTCGTTGGTAACTAAAACATTAATATAAATCGAAGTTTGGAGTGTAGGAGGTCAGGAATAAAATAGGTCAGAACCTAAGAATCCAGGGCTTAGTTATGACACATCATTGTGTCCTTAATCAAACTCAGCTTCAGTATAGGGCAAGACAGCTAACAATCATATTCTGAAACCTTAACGTTAAAAATACTAATAGATTTGCAACTCTATATAGCCACATACATTGTATCCGTCAGCTTTAATGATTTCCAATGGTTCTGATGGCAACTGAGAGGGAATAATTATGGGATTACCATGGTACTGGAAGTTTGATTATTTACATCATTAAGTTAAAACGCTTACCTATTACGTATTTTCCCTGTGAGGAGAGTGATAATAGGAATCATTGCTACAAGAAAAATTATAACAGTTAAGAACAAATGAATGGAATATAAGCACTTAGGCAAAATAAAAATGTGTACCTATAACGTTTGTTTTACACCATAATCTGCATTTCTTGAACAGTCACATATACTTCATATAGTCCCAATGCACTGTTCTGAAAAATTCCATGCAATATTAAATGCTTATCTAGTGTATAACCTCAATCTTTACACAGGGTTTGATTGATTATAATATAAAATATTGTTTTTATTTTTTTCCTTTTAATATTAAATTTACTTTATTGCAGTAACAATTATATTTTATATATCTGTCACATGTTTAAAATCACTATGGTGCCCTTTTTCTACCTGAATGTGATAAAAATTCGTCATTGTCTAATTGATTTATCAAATAAATGGCTTTTGCTGCATTCTTAAAAGCAAACATAGAATTATCATCACTATTAAACAAATTTATTACTTCCAGAATGATGTATTAATTCAGTAAAGCATTGAATAACTTTTAATGATTATCCACTTTTAGGTTATAATTTGGTACTGTACAACACAGCTTCTAATCACAGAATATGCTTTGACAGAACTTTATTCCAAGTTTGTACCCATGGTCTTAATAGAATGCTATAATGCTGTAGGTATCACTGAGTAATAATAATGCAAATGTTACATGTCTCATTTAAATTTGCTGAGAATGTTGGATGCAATGCAACACTCACTTTAAAATAACCTGATTTCTGTGTTTGAAAAATTGATAGTAGCTGTTTCAGCGTCAGCAAATATAAAAAGGACAAGTAACACCTTATGTAAATTCATAAATAGTAATATATTATTTGTATATATTGCCTATTAATACTGAGACTATTTAATCTTATGGCTTACACACTAACAAGTTACAATGTGGCACTTTAACAAGCTAAAAAGTAACATTTCCATATCTCCTCTTCCTTTCATTTGGAATTGTACATACCGCACATTTATCTTTATACCATTTTTCTTTTAATTTTTCTTTCTTCTTTGGTTTATCTTGTGCTTCAAGGAGCAGATATTTCTGTACAAAAGCATTTCACATACTAAGGGAAATGTTTCCAATAGCCTTATACCAAAAGTGAATCAATGTTTTTATCTAGTGTTTAATATATATTAAGAGCATATGGTTGACAAATCTCCACATATTTTATAGCATCTGAATTCAGGAAAAACAGTTCAAGCATTCACTGCTGTCAGAGGTGAAACATTATGCATATAGTGGTATAATAGAAGAATGATACCATACACTTATTTCTGGCAAAAATATAATTTTCTTGAGATTCTTCAATTTGTATGAGGGCGAAGTACTGTTTTAAACAGAGAATTTATGTATACTACAGAAAGCAGTTATGTGTCCAGCAACCAAAGACATGGACAGTAAAGAAAGGGGAAACTGTGGAAGTCAGTACAAGGAGATACTCTGATCTGAAAAGAGGTTGGCAGTTTGTCACTTTCAAGGTGCTAAATGAAACATGGCTCTGATTTGTTGATATCTTAACACATGCTTATGTAGAATTAGCTCATATTAGATGACAGATCTCTGTGGAATAATATTTATAAAATATTTGCTAAAAAGGAGAAAATAACCTCAATGAAATAAGATTCAGCTCAGGAAACAAATATACTCTGGTTCATAAGTTATGTTAATGGAATTTCTTAGAAGCATTATTATATCCCTTCCCTACAAAAGGTTCTTGTGGATGTATAGCAAAAAAAAAGTAATTAACAGAAAATCCTAGGAGCAACTAACAGTTGTAATAAATGTATTGGAAAGTAATAATGTAAGCAGAAACAACTCAATACATTGACTAATTTTGAAGATTTAGAAGCTAGTAACAGTGATGTGTCATAATTTAAAACAAAGAGAGTTGAGGGTTGTTACACTACATAACTATAATATTCTTACTTGAACGCGTTTCGGGAGACGGTTTGTTCCCATCGTCAGCATGTCCTCAACTGTCCTCATCTATTCAAAACCTGGTATAAGTATGTAGATGATATTTTTTGCTATTGTTCCAAAAAAACTTTCAGAAGATGCTTTGAAATTATTAAATTTACAAAAAAGATCTATTAAATTTACAAAAAAGATCTCTTAAATTCACAATAGAAAAAGAAGAAAATGGCCAATTACCTTACCTAGACATCAGGATCATCAGAAATAATGGACACAACAAACTAACGTTCGGCATTTACAGAAAACCAACGCACACAGAAAATTATATTAAAAACAATAGCTACAATCCTACAAGCCACAAACATGCAATTTTAAATAGTATTACAAACAGGTTAGTACATATACCAATGGAGAAAGAAAAAATACCAGAAAGAATACCAACACATTATCAACATAGCCACTATGAATGGATACCAAAAAAAAAAAATAGATAAGAAGATAAAAAGGTTTGAAAGACAGAAATACATCCAACAAATGACTACGTTACTCAGACAACAAAAACCACAAGCATATAGAAAATTCACTTATCACCCTTGGACACATCATAAATTTCGAAGGATTTTCAAAAAATACAACATCACCCTGTCTCCACAGAATAACCACAATATACAGAAACTACTATGCAACAGAACAAAAGATCCTATCCCCAATGATAAATCAGCTGGTATATATCAAATTGATTGTAATGAATGTAACATGGTATATATAGGAAGAACAAAAAGAAATCTTGAAATAAGACTTAAAGAGCATATGAGATGCATTTACCAAAAGCAGCCAGATAAATCAGCACTAGCACATCATTTCTGGTCTTCAAACCATGATAACACTCCAAACATAAAACTCTTAAAACCGATCAACAGCAGTAATGAATTGGACATCTGGGAAAAAATACATATTGTCAAACACAGGAATCACCTAATGAATTTCGAACTGCCGCCTTTGGAGGTTCATCAGCGCAGCACCAGAGAACACCACTAACCACACACATCCCCCAGACAATGACCGGCAAAATCAGTTGAGGACATGCTGACGATGGGAACAAACTGTCTCCCGAAACGCGTTCAAGTAAGAATATTATAGTGATGTAGTGTAACAACCCTCAACTCTCTTTATTTTAAACTCAATGCATGGTTTCCTAATTTAAAGAGGTAAATGAAAATATGACCCATAAGATTCTAAATAATCTATTTGCAGTTCAACTGTTCTTTGATAACCAATGAAAGATACCTGTTTTCATCACATTCTAGTGCTTCAATGTGAATAGATAATCAGTGATAAAGTTGCCAGAAATTGTGAAACAGGAATAAAAATCTGAAATAGTAATATAACTGATATATATATGAAAATAACAGATGTTAGATTTTGACACAAACCCTACTTATCTGTTTTTGTAAAGTATCCTACCAAAGGACTTGTTTCAAAGAAATAATTTACATGTGATAAGCATTAAAAGTGATGTAAGTTAAATGAAATAAGAATCTTTCATACAAAGCACTTCACCCATCAGAGTAGTTCCCTAAACACATATATCCTGTAAATAGGCACAGTAGATTTTTTTAAGCCAAATATTCATGATTGTAAAAATAAGTCTCACATGTCACACAGTATCATAACCTGGCACAAATGTACATACACTGATTACAGCCATGTAAACCATGGCAAACATTAGGACAGGAATTGCTTGGTGCATAATGCTAAGTCTGAACATAACCTTAGAATTGCAAGTATTTGCATGAGTACCATTTTGCTTATGTCATATAAGTTCCTATCATATATGTAGTCCCATAAAACACAGTACTGCTGAAATGACAAAATTAAAATTATGCAGTTTTTCCCACTGTCCAAGAGAAGCATCCTAAGAAATCAGAATTCAAAAAATAAATTAATGTCTATTATGATTTAGATTTAGATTGAGTCACACTTTTTTGCACTCACCTTCACTAATTAAAGTTACATACAACAGGAAACGTTTTCGAGGGCATTCGTCCTCATCGTCAGCGACTGGGTGACTAAGGGTCGCTTCCTCCCATGTCCTCTTCTTCATCCTGCGAATTCTGACCGTGTTGCCATCTGGTGTTGGGGGCACAAAGTTTAGAAGTTTAATCCACCGGTTGCATAGCGTTCCCTTGAGTAAAGAAGAATTTTTAAAAGAACAACAACATATAGAAAAAATAGCAATAACTAATGGATTCAATTCAGATCTCATAAGCAACATGATGTACAAAAAGAAAAAACTCAAGGCAATTTCACATTCCACCACTCTAACGCCTCTCTCAAACACAAATTGGAAATACAAGAAATTCACATACCACCCTTGGGCCTTTAGAAAATTTGAACGAATCTTCAACAAATTTAACATTAGACTAGCTCCACAGAACAAATTCAGCTTGAAGAACTTACTAAACACACCTCTAAAAAATACCATCCCAAACACACTAAAATCCAGAATTTACCAGATCAGTGAGAAATACTACATAGGAAAAACTAAAAGAAACTTGGAAACCAGACTTAAGGAACACCAAAGAAACATAAAACTAAAACAAATAGAGAAATCCGCTGTATCACACCATTTTTGGACTGAAAACCACAACATTGGCCAAAGTATAAAGTTGTTAAAACCCCTCACCACTCCAATAGAATTGAACATCTGGGAAAAAATACACATCGTTAAAAACAGCAACGTCATTAATTTTGAAATCCCGCCTGTAAGCAATGTGTTAAAACTTTGTGCCCCCAACACCACAGGGCAACAGGGTCAGAATTCGCAGGATGAGGAAGAAGAGGACATGGGAGGAAGCGACCCTTAGTCACCCAGTCGCTGACGATGAGGACGAATGCCCTCGAAAACGTTTCCTGTTTTATGTAACTTTAATTAGTGAAGGTGAGTGTAAAAAAGTGTGACTCAATATAAATCATGATGAATACTTCACTGTTAATAACGCTTCTGTTTTTAATCTTTAATGTCTATTAGTTGAAATATTTGCTCTTGATGTCTCACAATCATTTTACTTATATCTTCACATCAGGAAGTTAAAAACATGGAAATCAAGAGATATGAAAAGCTTAAATGAGCATAGAAGGAACTAGATGTCATCTGCCTTGAAAGAATTGAGTGAAAGTTTGATGAAAAACTTATAAAGAATGCATTTTAAGATTATGCAAATGAGGGAGAACTGAAACAGGAATTCTTGATATGAGATCTGAAAAAAATGAGACATTGCATTTTGCAGACTTATTAACAAGTGTAACTGTGAGGTTAGAACGTATTTAAAAGTAAAGGTACCAAGAAAAGCACTATTAAATTTCTATTAAAAATCTAGTCACATAATAGGTTTTCGATACGCAGCTGAGGCAACAGCTCAAGTTCTTTCCAAGCCAGGAAAGAAAGAAGACTCCGCAGACAAATATTGAGGTGGGCAACGCACATTGCATAAAAGGAGGAGCTACATTATATAATAACAAGACATTTTATGATAAGAATGCTAATGTATTAAGTTCACATAATATTTGTGGAAGCAAGCTTGTGTTATTGTGAAAAACATTGTCAATAATATATCAACAGTTTGTAAAAGTCTGTTTTTGGGGAAGATTTGAGTTCATTAGTAAAGAGGTTTCTGTCATAATTTTTAAAATGCTGGATTTCAAATGAAGAGGATAAAAATGATCAAAGAATAAGAGAAAAAAAGAAAGAACTAATTTTTTAAAAATTAAGAAACACATACATATGAACAAAAATTACACCAGATGAATCAGCTGTCTCTTGGTACCCATATCTATGTAATGTTCATGGTCTTAGGTGAAATCTTCGCTTCTTTTTCCAGACAATTTGCTCTTCTACAGCTATGTTTCTTTAGAACATTTACTTGTTCTTGTGACTAACCTACTGTAATTATTAAATGTTACACAAATACGAAGCAACTGCATAAAGCTTAAAAAGCAACAGATCTGAAAGCACTATAAAGATTCCTTGCAATCAAGAGGATTACTGGTCCTAAGATAATATGTGAACTTGAGGAGATGTTTGATAAGATGATGAGATGTTTTTCATTTATTCAGTTTTAATACTGGTCACTTCAACCAAGTGCTGATCATCATCATCTCCAGGCATGACAGCCCAAGTGAGCCAATGCTTATTGCACAGCCACTGCATCCTCTGTCCATAAAGGACATAATGAGCAGAGTTTGGGAATGGGAGTAGCATGTTTGGCATATGGGCAGCATACCATCTCTCCCAGCCATTTAGGTGTGATTTTTACTTTCTCTTCTACATATTATGTAAGTAGGGGAAGTATTGCATTCCACCCAAAAATTTGATACCAAGATTTCACCAGAAATACATGTTTTGAGGCACCCTGAATCCAAATAAAGCACCTTTGGAAGCATGTCCATGTCTGTGTCTGTAGGTGAACAGCATAATTCAAAAACGAAAAGTTGGATAAATACCAAACTTGGTATTTGAGTTAAGTATTTTTCAAGGGTGTGACACAAAGATTTTCAAGAAAATCCCTCCACACCAGACTACCCTTTACATGGAACATTTTTTAAAAATTTTGATTTTCTCAAAAATGGTTTTAACGATTTTGATTAAAATGTCATATGTTTAAGATATTTGTATGAAAAATTGAATTTTCTGGGAAGTCCCTAAAAGTCCTCTTCATTCTGAATGACTTTTGCATAACTGGTAAACTGTAAGTGATAGACAATATTTTACTATGCAAAAAAATGTGGATCTCATTAAAATACACAATTTATGTCATATACATTTTTTTTTGTCAAGTGACCCATTTCCGAGATATTCCTTTATTATTTGTTTGAATTTTCCAATACTTTTACTTTTTCTCAAATGGAAATTTGTTATTTTTTTTTATTTTTTTTAATGTCCTGGATATACAAAGAGACTGGAATGCTCCACATAGCAACCAGCTCTTAAAAGATTTGACTATCGCTTAAAGTCTACATATTCCCCTTGCACCTACAAGAAAATTAGCAATAAGATAGTTTCTGCAAATGTTTATCGATTAACATGAAGTAGAAGGAGATTAAACATTTGTAAAAATAGTTTGCACAAGAGTAGAGAAAGTCAGATTTTTAAGACTGGAGATGCTACTTTTCCATCA
The DNA here is from genome assembly GCA_030765065.1 of Deroplatys truncata. Taxonomy (NCBI): domain Eukaryota; kingdom Metazoa; phylum Arthropoda; class Insecta; order Mantodea; family Mantidae; genus Deroplatys; species Deroplatys truncata. The sequence continues at coordinate 142,217,480 of CM060985.1, read as the reverse complement.
AGTAGCTCCTCAATTAGTCCCGAAGGACCTCACAATGTTGATCACACGTGTACCAGACCTTTCAGAAGGGAAAAAATCCAGAACTGAGAATGGAACCAGGGAGCAATGCTACCACTACACTACAGGAATGGCCCTGATTATAATAAGTAGTTATTAAAGCACAGCATTCATTTCATTTGATGCTGTTGTTCCCAGGGTCATGGGTTCAAACCCAAAGGAGGGCAATGGATTATTTTGGCTATAAAAATCCTGAGCGTGGCTTCCTCTGGAAGGGAAGTAAAGTTGTTGATCCTCTGTAGTGTTTATTTGCACATAAAAGAGCCTTTAACCTTGAATGAGAAGGTCCCTGGGAAAAATTATTGCCCATTTTTTGCCTGCAGCATCCTGCTTCTCTCCTGCAGTGCTCTCTATTGGCAGTGAGCTTACTCACCTGTCACCAGTGTGCCTACTGCCAGAATCATTGACTGTCGAAATTCACCTTATTACAGAAAACACTGCCATGGTGTTCCTATATGCCAACTGCATGCCACTGAAACATGCATTCAATGCTGTAGAATCTTTTTTTTTTTTTTTTTTAATAGTGTTAATTCTTTCTCAAGTACGCTGAGAAGAACACTACAAATATTACGTTTTAATTCTTTCCAACTGATCTCAAAAGTTTTAAGTGGTTTAATTTATTTGTAACTTTAATAGTTGTATATCTTTATGCAGAAATATCAAATATTAAACCCAGAATCAGGAAAGAAAAGTTAGGTACTAAATATCATTTGAGTCTTGTCATTTTAATAACACTGAGCAAATAATCATTATGTTATTCACCCCTTTAAACTCTTAAGCTCATTGCATTTTAAATTCAAATCAGGCGTTATACTAAATACACTTGGTTATCACCTCAAAACTTTCTTATATTTATAGCCTTTTAATAGTCATATATTTTAATTGCATTAATCAAATGACACAACTATTATGTATGCTGTATCTAATATGCAATGCCTTAATTGAGGCCAGGAATTAATCCAACATATTCTATGTAATGTGACTATGCAGTGTGCCCATTTTGGATATAAAATATCTTTATGCAAGAGGTAGTTCATTTTGGGGTAACAAGAAGAAGAACAACAACAATAATAATAATTTTACTTTCATTGAGCTAAGCAGTAATAACAATGTCAAGAGTATATACAGAGTCGAAGGTATAATAAAATACCGATGATTACAGATTAAGATTACAAATATATAACATATGCAAATCTTCTTATATAAGTAGTTTTCAGAATTGGATAGCTATGTATACTGTATAGCAAAGCGTTATTAAATCAACTAGAAAACTGGTGCAGCTTTAATCATAAAGGCACCTTGTTTTTACTTTCTCTACTACGTATAGTAAGTAGGGGAAGTATTGTATTCTACCCAAAAATTCGATAACGAGATTTCACCGGAAATACATGTTTTGAGACACCCTGAATCCAAAAAAAGCATGTGTGTCTGTGAACAGCATAACTCAGAAACGAACAGTCGGATAAACACCAAACTTGGTATTTAGGTTCAGTATCTTCCAGAGATGCGACACAAAGGTTTTCAAGAAAACCCCTCCACCCCAGAATACCCTTTACATGGAACATTTTTCGAAAATTTTAATTTTCTCAAAAATGGCTCTAACGATTTTGATTAAAATATCATATGTTTAAGATATTTTCATGACAAATGAAATGTATATCTCTAATTTTCTGGGAATGTCTCCAAAAGTGTTCTTCATTGTGAACGACTTTTGCATAACTGGTAAACCATAAGAGATAGACAAAATTTTACTGCTCAAAAAATCTAGATCGTGTTAAAATACACAATTTATGTTGTATACATTTTTTTTGCAGAGTGAACCATTTTCGAGATATTGTTTGTTATTCCCTTAAATTTTCCACTACTTACACTTTTTCTCAAATTCCTTATTCATTTTTTTTATGTCCTGGACATGCAAAGAGAATGGAATGCACCACATAGCAACCAACGCTTAAAAGATTTGACTATCGCTTATAACCTACCATATTCCCCTTGCATCTACAAGAAAATTAGCAATAAGATTAACATCTCGATATCTCAATTAACATGAAGCATATGGAGAATAAACGTTTGTAAAAATAGTTTGTACAAGAGTAGAGAAAGTCATGTGAGTGTAGCACATTAGATTTTTGTCCTTGTGTCCTTTACACAACTGTTTCACTGAATGTCGAGTATTTGCCTATTTAAATATGTAAATTTTTAAAATATTTTGTTTGTTAACAATGCTGTCAATTGTGTTGTTAGTGAGTAAAGTTCATGATCTAGCAGCTCATAACTAAGGGCAGCTGATTCATCTGTTATATATGATTCCATTGGAGGAATTATTGCGAGACAGAGAAGAATAATATAGAGTTATTGAAAATACTTCTTTTGGAAATGGAAGGGACCAATAAGTTTTAACACTCATATTACTGTCCTTGTGTTTACCACCATCTGTACAGTCAACTTCACTGCTAACAGTTTTTCAGTTCTTCAACTTTTTCTTTTTATATGTCCCCCTTAGAGCAACACATGTGTTAAACCACATCACTTGTGACTCTTCAACCAAAGATAAAAGATGTTATTGGTTTTACTACAAATGTTTGTTTAATAAACTTTAATATTTTATGCCTATGATAAAGATTTTATTCCCCATATGGCTGCAGATTTTTATAATGTATAATACTGTGTGTAAGCTGTTGTATGATAAGTTGTGGGGTTAATGCAGCTGTGGAGAAGGTCGGATTGTAGCGCCTGATGGCAAGGGCTGTATAGACAAGAATGAGTGCCTGGAAGTGCCCTGTCTGAACGGTGGCACTTGCATCAACCAGGACCCTCGTCTGCGTTACCGTTGTGTGTGCCCCGAGGGCTTCTGGGGGGAGAACTGCGAGCTCGTGCAGGAGGGGCAGACCCTCAAGCTCAGTATGGGTGCTCTAGCAGCCATCCTGGTCTGCCTGCTCATCATCCTTAGTAAGTTCTCTCTCCACCATCCCTTCCTTTAACTTTCTCTTGCTTCTGCTGCTGCTGCTGTTGCATGCCTATCTCTGTAACGGGTTCTTTACGGTAAGTAAGCTTTACACAGATACAGTATCCCAAACACTGAGTACTGCTATGTGGGCTAGACCACATTTCCAATGTAATATTTCTGTCCAAAAAGTTCCATGGCATATATAAGAATATACTGGACATTTATTTACCACAAAAGGAAAATGTTATAGTTACCTGATAAACAAAACTACAGTGTCAACCAAAACAATAAGAACATTCCTCTCTTGCAAGTACATTAATGCTGTCCTTATATATTTTTACTTTTTCATGTTATCACAGAGATATTGCAGGTATTGATGAGTGTAATAGATTAATAGACAAGTAAGGGGCTTATTGAAACATAACTAAATTTTAATTTAGGGCAACAAGTTGCAACAAACCTGCTGTCATCATCATCATAGTAAATCCATAGTAAAGATATGCAACTAATAAGACCAACTCTTTCCAAACTTATTGCACTAAACATAGATAGATAACTCATACAGTGTTCGAGGTTGTTAAAGCACAGACTCGTGAACAGGACATCTGTGGTTTAAATTCCACCACAACCATCCTCCCTGACTAGGGTTTCTTCCAGATTTTCCTCAGTCCTCATAAATAGTAAATGCTGGGGAGGTACACTAAACAACAGCACATCGCATATTTAGTGCATTTCACTTCTTATTTAGGTTGGCAGTACCCACTTTCATGTGATTTATCAGAAAAATGGCTACGTTTGATATGTTCCTCACGCGATTTGCCTATCTCGTAAGTAAAGCACCTAAAACAGGCGGGCAGGTGGGCACCAGATATAGAAACCACATCATGTTCTAAACTCCTCCTAAGGTAATTTATTTCATTATTTCTCACTTCCTTATACCTAATGTAGGTGGGCAAAAGTATAACAATTTTATGCATTTTAAGCTAGTTTTTTTTTCTCCAGAAGATAGTAATTTTCTTATATCCCTAATAACAATTGAAAAATGGAAGAAAATCATAAATGTATAAGGACAGTATCGGTGTATTAGTTTATGAGAGGTTCTTTTGGTAGGACATATTTAAGAGATTTAAACAAGTGTATAATTTAATGTAATTACTGAATACCCTAATGTAAATTATTGTGCTTTTGCTATCCTGTGTCCTTGAAAAAGCATGAGTTGCATGCAAATGTGGTCTAGCTCCACTAAGAATGAAAATGGAAGCATGTACTTCTCTGTTTGGAAGATGCTGCTCTTTGGTGCTGCACTGTTTTTGCCTGCTTGCTTGTGTGGCCTGACCTGTTTGTGTATCCCACCACCGTATTCGATGTTGTTGCTATTGGTGTTACTGTTAATGTGTCTGTGTGGACTGCTAGATGTCCTGCGGGATTCCGCGCACAGGGCAGGGAGTGCGTGAATGAGGACGAGTGCCTGTGGCACCCCTGTCAGAATGGCGGGCAGTGTCGAGACTACGCAGATGAACGTCGCTATGCCTGTCTCTGTCCCTCAGGATTCACAGGCCTGCACTGTGAGCTGGAGCTTCTAGAATCAGGAATCATAAAACCATCAACTGATTTCATCATTGCCATCATTATCTGTCTTATACTGTTGCTCAGTAAGTCTTTTCGTTTTGTTCTTTTATTTTAATAGGATTTAAATTAAGAATATGCAAAATTATTAAACCCTTATATATATTACATCTCTTATAAAAAAATATTAAAACTGTTGCTTTTATAAGTTAAAAGTTTGATCAATCATCCACCAGTAGATAACTTCACCAAACATTGTCTTATTGGCATGAAGGACTGCATTAATGATCATTTACCACACTAATGCAGCAAGTAAAATTACCTCAGCCACCATCATGCTGCAGATGTAACTTTAATGTCTCTCAAAATGCAGGTCTGGATCAATGTTGAACTGACTGACTGATTTTTATTTAGTGTTCTCTCATATTTCGTACATTGAATATCAGTTCCTTAGGTCATGAGTTCATTTGTACATTCAGTTTATCTGGTTAAAATTGATATGTGCAAAGAAAATAGTAAGTTTTATTACAAAGCTATCCAGTCAAATAAACAAAAGAAACCAAATAACAAAGTTGTTATGTTATTCTGAAGTCACTTAAAGTGAAGACATTAATTTCTAAATGTAAGTGAGGTGTGTACACAAGTTCACCTCTTCCTTGGTGATAAGTTTAAACAATGTTCACTGATTCTTAAAACAATGATTTGGTTGATTTTGTATGCTCAGAAATTTTATACATTATTCAAATTAAAAACAAATTATTATTTACAGAAGTCTTACAAATATGTATGTAGACATTTTAAAATGTTAAATTTTAGAAAGATCTTCAGAAACATCACTTATCTTGAGTTCAATGCAATATGTGCATTTTGAAGCATTAATCATTACTGAGTTTTGAAATATTGTCCTATAATGAAACAGTCACACCATCTATCAATATCTAGGAGCGCTTTTTAATGAGGTGTCTGTTGATGGAGTAATTTTATTAAATTTTCCAAATGAAAATTTTTTTCTCAAGAAGAAAGTTTGTAGCTACTTGAGATTTCTTCAAAAAGTTTTGTCGTAGAGTCGATTTCATGCCAATCAATTCTCAAATTTTCAGCAGATGCATATTTATCTACTTGTTTGTATATAATACATATGAAATATTCTTGACTCTTGTCTGTAATTCTTTTTTTGTTAGCTATTCTAACGCATATTTTATTGTAATCTAGGAAGTTTATAAATTTCAAATTATTCTGCAGAAGAATAGGATCTTTGGTACTTGAGATTAATATATTCTGAATTTTGAAAATTTATTGCATTGAACCAAAAGAACTAAAAGATTAACTTTTTTAATTTGTTATGAGCCCAAGGTTGGAAAGTTAACTCCAAAACCTTCCTCATTTGAAAAGAATTGCCCTAAAAAAAGCACATATAACATTTCTGCCTTTTACATGCACAAGTAATGCAAGGAAATTTCATTTCTTATATAAATACATGTTTATAGGACATTTCTTCAGTTATTATAAACTTTTATTCAAGGGATGTCAGAAATACCAGAAAATATTCTGTAAAGAGGTGTAATGCAATAGTTAATATTAAACATACAGCATGGACCCAAACCTTGGTAATCATTGGCGTGCAGTTCATTTTAAAGTAGGCCTTCATATTTAATTTGTTAGCTGTAAGTTTGGAGAAAATCTATAGTACATTCATATAAAAAATTATAAGAGATTATGAAACTTTTGCATATTCTTAATATTCCAAGATGAGGATAACATTATTTTATTAAGTATCTTATTTTTTTGTTTTTTATTTCAAGTTTAACATTTGCATATTAATTTTAAATGAGTTTATTTACTTAACATAGAGACATTATGAAATTTTGAAACAATGAGAAATATACAGTACTTTTAAAGATCTTCAGTTTCCCTATCTCTTAAATTTAAAATCTACTGCAGTAGTTTTGATTTTTTTATTGCTTAAATGATTTAGTTTCATAAATCTGTCTCTCTTAAATATATATAATTATTATATTGGACTGACAAATAAAATATTGTATTTTATAATGTAGATATGGGTTTAATTTGTAAACTAGCAAACCATAAGAGACAAAATACCAATATTGGAAGGTGGGTAATGCTTTTTTAAAATATAAGGTAGGTGTATCTCATTGTGTAGTCATTTTAACAATCATAAGAAGCTTTTTAATGATCTTGTAGATCACTGTGATGCTTTTATATCTTTTTATCATATTTTTGCAAGCACTTGTAGATTTCTCTTTTAATGATTTTAAAAGTGGTACTGAAGTAGTTTACCAAATTCAGAAACATTAAAAAATGTTGTTTCTCAATATAAGATATGTTTATTGCATTTTAATAACATTTCTAAGTTTTGCATTATTTAATTTCTGTTTATCTTTGCCAATGTATAGAGTAAGCAACAAAGTCTGGAATACACCAAAATAACACAAAAAAATTAGAATGTTTACCAAAAGTCTGTTTTGCTTGTCTCTAATGATTTTAAGCTATGTCTACTCATATAATTGTTCTCTTCAAGCGACTGTGTTCCAAAAATGTACATTTAAAACATTACGATTTCATGAACTGTATATTTTGTGATGTATTTTACAACTACTGCTTCCTTATGGTAATTAGGGTGTAAGATGGAAGCTATATTTATTTTCACTTAGGTACTTCATACTACAGTATTTTATGGCCAATGTGTTTTAGATTATAAAAGAAATTAATTATAGCTCACTATTGAGTTGTGAACAAATATCATAAACATACACTACGTGATCAAAAGTATCCGGACACCTGGCTGAAAATGACGTACAAGTTCGTGGCACCCTCCATCAGTAATGCTGGAAATCAATATGGTGTTGGCCCACCCTTAGCCTTGATGACAGCGTTCACTCTCACAGGCATACTTTCAATCAGGTGCTGGAAGGTTTCTTGGGGAATGGTAGCCCATTCTTCACGGAGTGCGGAACTGAGGAAAGGTATCAATGGAAAATGCCTGGCACAAAGTCGGCGTTCCAAAACATCCCAAAGGTGTTCTATAGGATTTAAGTCAGGACTCTGTGCAGGCCAATCCATTACAGGGATGTTATTGTCGTGTAACCACTCTGCCACAGCCCGTGCAGTATGAACAGATGCTCAATCGTGTTGAAAGATACAATCGCCATCCCCGAATTGCTCTTCAACAGTGGGAAGCAAGAAGGTGCTTAAAATATCAATGTAGGTCATGCCACGCAAAACAACATGTGGTGCAAGCCCCCTCCAGGAGAAACATGACCACACCATAACACCACCACCTCCAAATTTCACTGTTGGCACTACACACGCTAGCAGATGACACTCACCAGGCATTCGCCATACCCACACCCTGCCATCGGATCGCCACATTGTGTACCATGATTCGTCACTCCACACAACCTTTTGCCACTGTTCAATCATGTAATGTTGATGCTCCTTACACCAAGCGAGGTGTTATTTGGCATTTTCCTGTGTGATGTGTGACTTATGAGCAGCCGCTCGACCATGGAATCAAAGGTTTCTCACCTCACGCCTAACTGTCATAGTACTTGGAGTGGATCCTGATGCAGTTTGAAATTCCTGTGTGATGATCTGGATAGATGTCTGCCTGATACTCTTTACGATCCTCTTCAAATGTCGGCGGTCTCTGTCAGCCAATAGACGAGGTCGGCTTGTACGCTTTTGTGCTGTACATGTCCCTTCACGTTTGCACTTCACTATCACATCAGAAACAGTGGACCTAGGGATGTTTAGGAGTGTGGAAATATCGCGTACAGACTTCTGACACAAGTGACATAAGTCTGTGAGTTCCATGGAGCATCCCATTCTGCTGTTTCACGATGTCTAATGACTACTGAGGTCGCTGATAATGAGTACCAGGCAGTAGGTAGCAGCACAATGCACCTAAGATGAAAAACGTATGTTTGTGGGGGTGTCCGGATACTTTTGAACACATAGTGTATATTGTTTTTCTCATGCCCATATGACAATCAGATTGAGTCCATGTTTTGAACTGAATTTAAAGAGTTTTCAATTACAATCTCCCTTAAATAGTGTATTAAGTATGCAAATTATAAATTTTTAAGTGCGAAAATAAATATATATCCATATCATCCAACATCCACAGCATTTGCATTTATCATCACATTGTCATCATCTATTTTAGAACATTGTCGCTATAAGAACATCCTATTTTGCTTCAATCTTTTAAGACTTTTTTAAACATACATCAGTTGAGTGTGCTGGTTATAGGAAAGCTTTATTTTTATTGGTTCCATACCACAAAAGTATTACACTTCATTATAATGTAGTAAACATAAGGGTAGATAACTATATTGCAGCATTCTTTACTCAATTCCGAAGCAAGAGAAACTCAGATTTCTTTGCCATAATGCAATTATAAATATACCAGTTTTGGTATGACCAAGTAATGCAATCACTTGAAGTCTGTAATTATTAGTTAGCACAGCATTCGGCTGGAAGAGTGTTTACAAATTAGGAAGCTAAGACAGTTTAACCATCATGGCTTAAAAGTTGTGGATGTAAAAAGCATAGAACTAGGAAAACAGAAAATTGGCAGGAGACTCCAATCTGATGCCAGTCTGCCTCTGAACATTGCATCATTGGCCTTGATGTTCTATTAGCTCCCTACAATTGCTATGGCTTTACCATCACCAGGGTAAGCTGCTATTATTCGTTTATAGTTTAGATGATGATCTTGGTGTAGAAATGGACAGCTATTAAAAGCACAATGTTTGGGAAAACCACTAGTATTCTTTCTTGAGGTTTGCTCCCTTCCCACGAGTCTCTGGCATCATTAATACAGTACAAAAACAGAAAAAACTACAGTGATTAAGCAGTTTGTATTGAAAAAAAGGTCTATTAAAAACAAGATATGCAAAATACCAAAAAACATAGATTTTCAGCAACTTTAAGAAGTACTAAGCTTAATACAGATTCTTTTGCCCATTAAATGCAGATCAGAATTAAATAAAATGTTCATTTGACTTCTGTGTAACCATGAGTGGAAATGTTGCCTTAATTCCCTTCCACAAATGTACAACAGGGCTAGCCCTGTAGCTCAATCGGTAGAGCACCTGCTTGCTGTGCAAGGAGTCCCAGTTCGATTCCCAGCTGGTTAGGGGAGCTGATGATTGAAAACAAACAACAAAAATCAGTTTACTAAAAAGTCAACAACAAATGAATACAAGTTACGCCATTGCCTGTAGGCAATAATATGTTCCAAAGGAAAGGCCGCCAATAAGAACATTGTATTTAAAGGTGGGGTATACATGGAACTTTAAAAAAAAAAAAAAAGTACAACAGAAATACTGTGTCTAGAGTACGTAACATAATGCTTATCTACAAAACATAAACTATCTCATTCAAAGCTATATTATAAAAAACATCAAATAAGCGAGTTCAGTGCATAAATGCATAAATTACTACATTATTTTGGATTTACAATACTTTTCAGATAAGCATTGGAAATAAAATTTTGCACACAGTTTTGTTATGCATATAATTTAAGGTTCCTTGAACAGATTTTAGTTTTTAAAAACATGTGTATCCAATCAAGGTGTTTCAGCTTTTTTAAGGTGCATAATACTTTATAAAATTCTGATGATAAAAGTATAACTTAAAACACTGAACTTCCAAATTTATTTGTACCCTAGCAAATTGAATGAATGAGCAACTAAATAACCAAAGAGGTAAGCCCCAAAGAGGCTTGAACGTCATCTATTTTTTAAATAGAAGAGACATCAACTCTGGGTAACAGACGCAATCGACAGGCTTGATGCCAGGAGTTCAAATAAACATCATAATTCAAAGAAATGGGCTGAGTTCATTTCTAAATAGATGCTATTTACTTCCAAATTTTTACTGGGAAAGAATTAGATTTATTCCAAATTGTAATTTTATTCAGCACATGTTAAAGAGAATGGAATCATACAAACTCATAATAGAAAATGGAATTAATGAATTTTGAATGTCATTGCATACACAGAGAAAATGTCTTTACAAACAAACTTCATGTTATTTAAACTCCTGTGTTAGTAGTTGTTTATATAATCTCATATTATTAATTTTCAGTTTTGGTACTGGTATTTGTGGTATACAACCGACGACGTGAGGCACATATCAAGTACCCAGGACCAGATGATGATGTACGTGAAAACATCATTAACTACGATGATGAAGGTGGTGGCGAAGATGACATGACAGCATTTGATATTACACCCCTGCAGATACCTATTGGGGGCCCTGTGCCTGAGATGCCTGCCAAACTACCTTGTGAGTAACACAGGATGTATTTATCATTCCCCTGCTGTTATTCTGAAACAGTTCCTCCAAATAACTCTGAAAGAATATAAACCGAAAGCATATTTTTCTTAAAGCTTATTATGTTCTCCACCACGTACGTAGTAGGTAGATAAAGTACGGCATTCCACCCAAAAAATTTGATACCAAGATTTCGCTGGAAGTACCTGTTTTGAGGTCCCTGAATCCAAAAAAAAAAGCATTTTTAAAAAAAGGTGTGTGTGTGAGTGTGCGTGAGAGAAAGGGAACAGCATAACTAAAAAATGAAAAGTCAGATAAATACCAAACTGGGTATTCAGGTTCAGTACCTTTTAAATATGCGACAAAAGATTTTCAAGAAAATCCCCCATCCCAAACTACCCTTTACATGGAACATTTTTCGAAATTTTTTATTTTCTAAAAATGACTCTAATGATTTTGATTAAAATACCATATATTAAAGATATTTACATAACTAATAAAATGTATATCTTGAATTTTCTAGGAGTAGCCTGTAAAGTCCTCTTTATTTAGAAGAAATTTTGTATAATCTTGTATAACCGATAAACGTTACATGATAGACGAAAATGTACTGTACAAAAAACGTAGATCTCTTTAAAACACACAATTTAATTCAAACAAGTTTTTGTGGCATAAGCCATTTTTGAGATATCCGTTATTAATGGTTTGAATTGTTCAATACTTGGCCATTCTCTTGAAGTCCTGCCAACATTCAGTTGTTTCTCATGACAGCATGGAAATAGTATGGAACTTTAAGGCCAGTGTACAGCTTCCAGTTCTTAAACGTTTCACTATAACTGTTCCCTTTGTATCTATGATGAAAAGTGTAATGCAACTATTTTTGTAAAGGTTTATTTGCATTAAAATATAGTAGACAGAAAAATAACTTTAGTAAGAATAGTTTGTATACCCACTAATAAACAATAGAGGGTAGAGAAAGACATGTGAATGTATCACATCAGATATTTTTTTTCCCATTGCATTAAAAACCTTCTTCCAAAAGTTGTATTGCATCCATATGGCTTTTAAAGTAGTATCAGCCTAGGTAAGCACTTAAGGTCCTTAACTCTTTTGTTTGTTTCATATGAGAAATCTGATAGGTTATAAAGGGTTTTTTCAATAAGAGTGTCCTATCTTTAACATGTGATAGCTGCCGTTGTTATTGAGTTACAGCAATCATTTTTTTCATGTGATTACAGTTGTTATTGACAAATAGCCATGGAGTGTTACATCATTCAGCAATGCGTAGAAATTGTGAAAATTTATTATCAAAATGGATCATCTGTTCGCCAAACCTTCCGTGTATTGCGTGAAGTTTACGGTGTGCATAATCGTCCCTGCAAGAGAACGATTTGGCGTTTGATTGATAAATTTGAAAGAAGTGGTTCTGTCAGTGATCAAAGAATGCCTGTACATAATCCACGTAAGTGCTCCAACGAAAACATAGGCACCGTTCGTGAGTGTGTACGCGAGAATGGAAACAAATCAATTGCTCGTCAAGTGCAAGAATTGAGGCTTTTGCCGACCACAATTTGGCAAATTCTGCATCTGGACTTGACGTTTCACGCTTACAAAATGGTGTTAACTCAAGAACTAAAGCCCAACGACCATAGGTTGCGCCGTGTATTTGCTGACTGGGCTATGGAGCAATTGGAAGCTGACCCAGATTTTTGTTGAAAAATCATCTTCAGTGACGAAGCCCACTTTTAGATGGATGGTTGTGTCAACAAACAAAATTGCCGCTATTGGAGCAATCACAATCTGATGCAGATTCAAGAACGACCACTTCATCGCCAAAAGGTTACTGTGTGGTGAGGATTTTGGTATGGTGGAATCATTGGTCCATATTTTTTCCAAGATGAAGATGGAGAAGCTCTAACTGTCAATGGAGAAAGATACAGGGCTCTTATAAGAGACTATTTTTGGCCTCAATTGGATGGTATGGATCTCAGAAACATCTTGTTCCAGCAAGATGGTGCCACATGTCATACTGCTCTCGAAACAATCGATCTTTTGAAGAGAAGTTCAGAGGTTTCATCATTTCCCATGGCGATGTTAACTGGCCCCCGAGGTCATGTGATTTAACGCCATTGGATTACTTCTTGTGGTGTTATGTTAAATCTCGAGTTTATGTCAATAAGTCAGAAACAGTAAATGATCTTATGAATAACATCACGTGTGTTATTCGTGAAGTTGGAGCTAATTTACGTTCTTCTGTCATTGAAAATTGGGTCAATCGTATATGCACAACCCAACGAAGTTGCAGCGATCACTTAACTGATGTTCTCTTCCACACATAATGACATTAATTATGTTCCAAAATAAAAAAGTAAATAAACCTCTATCATTTATAGAATGTGTTTTAAGTTCAAAGATAGGGCACTCTTGTTGAAAGACTCTATATCTTAGGAACAATTTATGCTTATATAAAAATTCTACTATACAGGGTAGCATACATGATCTGACTAATTGGGTGACAACCTACAGCATATATGTGAATAATCCCCACAGGTTTTTTTCCAAAATTTAACAGTAATAGTTGGGGTGCAGGTATTACTCACATAAGGATTGCTTCCACCACTGACTGACACACCAAAATCTGAAAGTTGGCATTCTCCCATCACAAGCAAGAACCGTGTGCAAAGACAGCATCTCAGAGTCATTGCACAGTGTCAACTGAAGTGAAAACACATGTTCAGGATGCTTGGTGTGAAACATCCTTTATCGCGAAAGAAAACTTACACATCATTGAAGAGGCAGAAGAAATAGGCAATTGTGTGCTGGACAAAAATATGACGATGTATTCATGACTGGCAAAAGAATAAAGCTTGTCTTGAGCAGATGAAGAGCAATGGGTAGGCATTTTGCAGACAGAAGTGCAGAACAGATTATGTGAGTATGTGAATGAAATTTGGATGTACTGCTACAAGTGAAATGTGCCAATTGAAAGCTACGGCAGTAGCAAGAAAACCAAACATAAACCTTACTGATTTTAAGGCTAGTCATGAATGGCTCACATGTTTTTTCGAACATAATGGCTTCAGTTTTCATAGGAAAACGAGCATCGCTCAACATCTTCCTGTTGATTATGAAGAGAAGATAGTGGAAGTTCCAGATTGTGCCAGCGGAATTGATACTTAGAGTTGCAAATTAATAATGTAGACCAAATACTACAAGCCTACACAATAATTAGATGGGGTGAATCCAGCGTGGTAATTAGAACTGGCAGTAGTGAAAAACGAAAATGCAATTACTGTGTATAGGTCGCGCCGCAGATTTTGGCATGTGAAAATTTTAATGGAAAGCTACGATGCGAGTCATTTACCGTATAGATGTATGACACACACGGGGCTGCAGCTCGACAAATGGTGCAAGTTGAGACGGGAGTTGTATACGGTGGAAGGAACTGGACCACAACTGGACAGAAGGAATCACGTGCTACTTGCAAGGGAGGTATTGAAACATCACAGGGCTGGCTGACTGGGCTAGCCTTGAAGGTCATATGCCAATATCCCTGGCGAGACCTATATAACTGCAAATGGAAGAAAACTACCACCATATATACTCTTCAGATGATAAAAAATTCTTTGTTTGAATGTTAAAAACTTTATCATACAAACTCATCCTAAAGCTCATGGTCAATGAGCTTGTAGTCCACTGGGTGACACAGCAACACTATTCAACTCAAAGAACATGCTTGATTTAGATAACTACCATGGTCGTAAACACTACAGCCAACGTGCAGAAAGTTTTAAATGAAGGAAGAACTGACTTGGCTGTCATTCCTGGAGGACTTTTATCGATTCTCCAACCAATGGATGTCTGTTAATGGACCATTTAAAGCAGCATTAAAAAAGAATCTGATGTGTTACACTCACATGACTTTCTCTACTCTTGTACAAACTATTTTTACAAACGCTTATTCTCCATATGCTTCATGTTAATCGAGATATTAATCTTATTGCTAATTTTCTTGTAGGTGCAAGGGCAATTGGTAGGTTTTAAGCGATAGTCAAATATTTTGTCTATCTCTTATGGTTTACCAGTTATGCAAAGGTCGTTCACAATGAAGAATACTTTTGGAGACATTCCCAGAAAATTCAAGATATACATTTTATTTGTTATGAAAATATCTTAAAAATATGATATTTTAATCAAAATCGTTAAAGCCATTTTTGAGAAAATTAAAATTTTCGAAAAAAGTTCCATGTAAAGGGTAATCTGGGGTGGGGGGATTTTCTTAAAAACCTTCGTGTCGCATCTCTGGAAGATACTGAAGCTGAACCTAAATACCAAGCTTGTATATATTGTAATGAAAAGAAGCTAGAAACAGTGATGTGTATTGAATTTATTTAAAGGTGAGTCGGAATTGTTACACTAACATCACTTAAGTTTACTCACTTAACATGTTTCGGGAAACAGTTGTTCCCATCCTCAGAAGGTTAATTCGACTGGCCCGTGTTGTTGGTGTTTCCGTTTTTTGGACTGGATCCTGTGGTGGCATCTTGTGGTGAAGAAATGTACTTCCAGAGAGGATTTGGTGGCGGCAAATCAAAATTCATTAGATTTGTGTTGTGATTTAGAATGGTGATCTTCTCCCATGCATCTAATTCGGCTGCAAATTTGGCTGGTTTGACTAATGTTTTTTGGGTTTGATGTTGTGATTAGTGATCCAAAAATGGTGTGAAACTGCAGATTTGTCCATTTGTTTGTATTTAATACATCTCATGTGCTCATTTAGCCTAGTTTCTAAGTTTCTTTTTGTCTTACCTATGTATACTTTATTGCAATCTGAACAATTGATTTTATAGATTCCAGCTTTTTTGTCTTGTGGAATGGGGTCTTTTAACTTGTTACAAAGTAATTTCTCTATGTTAAATTTGTTCTGTGGAGCTAGGCTGATGTTATGTTTCATGAAAATCTTCTTAAATTTGTGAAATGTACAATACAGATTGCAATAAAGTATACATAGGTAAGACAAAAAGAAACTTAGAAACTAGGCTAAAGGAGCACATGAGATGTATTAAATACAAACAAATGGACAAATCTGCAGTTTCACACCATTTTTGGATCACTAATCACAACATCAAACCCAATATTACATTAGTCAAACCAGCCAAATTTGCAGCCGAATTAGATGCATGGGAGAAGATCACCATTCTAAAACACAACACAAATCTAATGAATTTTGATTTGCCGCCACCAAATCCTCTCTGGAAGTACATTTCTCCACCACAAGATGCCACCACAGGATCCTGTCCAAAAAACGGAAACACCAACAACACGGGCCAGTCGAATTAACGTTCTGAGGATGGGAACAACTGTTTCCCGAAACATGTTAAGTGAGTAAACTTAAGTGATGTTAGTGTAACAATTCCGACTCACCTTTAAATAAATACCAAGCTTGTGTTCGTTTGGTGTTGGTTTCTGAGTTATGCTGTTCACAGACACACAGACATGTTTCCAAAAATGCTTTTTTTGTATTCAGGGGTCTCAAAACATATATTTCCGGTGAAATCTCGGTATCTAATTTTTGGGTGGAATACAATACTTCCCCTACTTACTATACGTAGTAGAGAAAGTAAAAAGTGTATACAAATGTAAACCTAACAAAATTATAAAGATAAGTATCAAAGGCTTAAAAAAATGATTAATAATTTATAGGTATAGCATATATTGTAAAACACAACTTCACATTTATTTACTAATATATACAGTGTTGATAAATATTGGGGGATAACTGATGACAATACAAGTATAAAAAAATTAGAGGTATACCAATTACATAACTTTTCCTTCCCATTATCATTTATTTTCCTGGTTATTCTGTGATTTTTCATACAAAAGCTTATTTTTCTATCTCCTTCTTGTTATCATAATAAATATTGACCTGAAATGGCATGAAACATCTCGATTAACATGAAGCATATGGAGAATAAGCATTTGTAAAAATAGATTGTACAAGAGTAGAGAAAGTCATGCGAGTGTAACACATCACATTTTTTACTTTCTCTACTACGTATAGTAAGTAGGGGAAGTATTGTATTCCACCCAAAAATTCGATACCGAGATTTCACCGGAAATACATGTTTTGAGACCCCCTGAATCCAAAAAAAGCATTTTTGGAAACATGTCCGTGTGTGTGTCTGTGTGTGTGTGTGTGTGTGTGTGTGTGTCTGTGTGTGTGTGTGTCTGTGTGTCTGTGAACAGCATAACTCAAAAACGAACAGTCGGATAAACACCAAACTTAGTATTTAGATTTAATATCCTCCAGAGATGCGACACGAAGGTTTTCAAGAAAATCCCCCCACCCCAGACTACCCTTTACATGGAAGATTTTTCGAAAATTTTAATTTTCTCAAAAATGGCTCTAACGATTTTGATTAAAATATCATATGTTTAAGATGATGTCATGAGAAATAAAATGTATATCTTGAATTTTCTGGGAATGTCTCCAAAAGTATTCTTCATTGTGAACGACTTTTGCATAACTGGTAAACCATAAGACATAGACAAAATTTTACTACACAAAAAATGTAGATCGCGTTAAAATACACAATTTATGTCATATACATTTCTTTTGTTGAGTGAACCGTTTTCGAGATATTGCTTGTTATTCCCTTAAATTTTCCAATACTTATACTTTTTCTCAAATTCGTTATTCATTTGTTTTATGTCCTGGACATGCAAAGAGAATGGAATGCGCCACATAGCAACCAGCGTTAAAATATTTGACTATCGCTTAAAACCTACCACATTCCCCTTGCATCTACAAGAAAATTACCAATAAGATTGACATCTCGATATCTCGATTAACATGAAGCATATGGAGAATAGGCGTTTGTAAAAATAGATTGTACAAGAGTAGGGAAAGTCATGTGAGTGTAACACATCAGATTTTTTCTTCTGGTTTCTATATTTCTCTTAACAATTGTAATATATTATTACAAAGAATAGAACTTACATTTGCTTTGATACCCATGATAGATAAAGAAATTACTTATCTTATTTTTACAAAGAATTTACTAATGAGCTCTGTGTATTTGCAGTTCCTCCAGTGGGTCCTGAACCCAATGTTGGCGTGTTTATTGAAGAGCACAAGAAACGAGCTGATGCTGATCCCAATGCTCCACCTTTTGATGACCTACGAAATTATGCCTATGAAGGTGGCGGCAGTACTGCTGGATCCCTCTCTTCCCTCGCTTCAGGTGAGTTGCAGGCCACTCTTTCACTTCCATGTCTTTCTTTTCTTACTTTTCTGGAATTTCAAACAAGAATCTGGTGCAATGTTATTTCTTTACAAACAAAAGTACTTGAATGTGATCATCCTCTGTAGTCTAGGAGTGCCATGCTAGCCTCTAGTTCCCGAGGTCGCAGGTTCAAACCCAGCGGAGGGCATTGGATTTTTTTGGCATAAAAATACATAGCATTGCTTCCTTCAGAAGGGAAGTAAAGCCGGTGGTCCCATTGTGTAGATTTACTGTACATAAAGGAACCTCAAGCGATAAAGAGGTCTCTGAGCAAAATTTCCAATCTTTCACGCAATATAGAATGGAGCGCTAAGAACTGTAGTAGTTAAAGAGCATCCATAAATAAAACTCAATTTAATTTTCTTGAATGAAAGCTCCCATGCTTTGTTTATTATCCTTATATATGCTGCAGTAGACAACATTTACCATACATGCAGGATTTTTTGAGTAATGATCACATGGGTTGAGGAGAGGAGTGTTGCATAGGATGTTCATTTCTAAATACTGCCAATATAAGAAAAGAAGGAGGAATATAGTAAAATAAACTCAGTCTGGCCATTATTTACTTCACACGTACACGTTTACTTTGTGTAAATTAAGAAAATAACAAGGAAAAAGGAAAGAAATAGAAATTAAATTACACAAAGGTAATTGTGTTATGCTTCTGTTACACCTTAAGATGTTGAAATTAATTATTATTAGTGATTAGCAATGAAAAGGTAAATTAGAAGAAAGACACATATGCAATAATGTTGGAGTGTGCAATTTTGCTGCAAACATACAACCTACAAACACACAAAATTGACAAAACTGATACAATGCAGTTAATTATTGTGATTCCCTTTGTACATTTTTCTTGAAAGTTTCTTGGGGTTGAGATTCAAATGCAAGAAAGGCAGTACAGGACCACTTCCTTACAATTATCTATGTTTAATTTTAATTTTGTTTTCTTTCTTCATGCTGGTAATTAACCAACGCAAAAAGTTTGTGCAAAATAAAAATGGTATGTCAGCAAAATTAAGAGCATTTGTAGAAAAGATATTTCTATTGCAAGGCCAAAGAGAATCTCGATTAAATACTAGGCACCTTTAAGGAGTTTCCATTTTTTAAGTTTAGTTTCAATCAATATACTACCTATACCTATTTGTTTCTCACTTGTTAGTAGTACTGTGGAATAAATGCCTAATTGTTACTCTTTTCCCCTTCTACGAGGGCTGATCAATAAAGACTGAGACTGATTTTTTTCTGTAGTTTCCTTGATAGTTTTGTGTCTCTACCATGAATACTTGAAAAGAGCAGCGTTTCATGTATAATGTTGATAAGCGACAGCACTCTCATAACGGTAGGTTGGTAGTAATGCTGTATATTGTTGACCCTACTTGAATTTCGCATACCACAAAATGGAGGTGACACGAGAGGAACAATACAGCGCAATAAAATTTTATTTTCGTTTAAATCATACAGCCTTGAAACTTTCGAAAAGCTGAAGCAAGCATACGGTGAAGATGCACTACCTCGTGCAACGGTGTTTAGGTGGTTCAAGGACTTCAAAGAAGGGCGAGTCTTCTGTGTTAAGCAAGGTGGACCTGGTGTTTCGGAATGGAATGATTTACCAGCATGCAGTTCCCCCCCCCCTCACACTACTGTTACAGCAGCTACTACATGTCAGTATTGGCTACACTGAGGAAGCACATTACAAGGAAACGTCCAGAACATCATCGGAATGGGTGGCGACTTCATCACAGCAACACGCGGCCTCACGTCGTAAATCAAGTCCAGGAATTTTTGGCTAAATTCAACATTACCTGTGAGCCGCATCGGCCTTAAAGCCCTGGTCTTACCCCCTGTGATTTCTTTTTATTCCCATTACTAAAGGCAAAGCTCCGGGGCATTCGATTTGAGAGCACTGAAGCGTGCTGAGGAAAAGTGAGGCGATTCTCAAAGACCTGACAAAGAATGGCCTGCACCATGTGTTCGAGGACTGGCAGAGACGTTATAAAAAGTGCATTCAGTTAGGAGGGGACTACTTTGAAAAAGATCATGTCAACATTGAAATGGAGTAATAAATATCTGAAAAAAAATCAGTCTCAGTCTTTATTGATCAGCCCTCGTATCTATACTTATCCACAAAGCCTATCCTAATAAAGCATATGTGTACAACAGTTATATGAAGTTCTTCATATTTTGTAGAACTGTATTAATTGTTTGTGCTGTAAATATTGCAGGCACTGATGACAACGAGCAAGATTTTGATTACTTAGGAGCGTGGGGTCCCCGGTTTGACAAACTGGCTGACATGTATGGACAAGAAGGCGAGGAAAGTGAAGAGGAGCAGTAGGAAGACTGAACAGCAAGAAAAGAAATACCACCAACCGCCATGCTCCATGTTTTAGGTTCCCCCCTTTCACACACACATACACACATACATACACATACATAACACAGGTAGCTGCTGCTCTTGCGACGAGGAGCAATGGAAGACGAGGCAAGCGAAGATGATCTCAACCACTGGGGTAGTCAGTACACATCCCACCTATTGTATCTTGTCTCTGAGGATAAAGATGGACGTGTACAACTTTTTCACTCATTTTCCTTGAGGCCAGTTTGTCCTGTCACGTACAACGTAGCTCCTCTGCTGTCTCTAATACAACGTATAGGTCACCAACCTTGAAAACCGCACCTCCCTCTAACATGAGCATTCTATATATTTATGTGCAGAAATGGCAGTTTTTTTGGTAGGTTGCCTATACTGTCCGTGGGCCTTAAACACTGGGGTTTAAAAAAATTAGAAAAAAAAGGAATTAAGACTGTTAAAAAAAAATTGACTCATCGCAATCATGGAGGAGAGAGAGTCATCATGTGTCATACTGTGTTCTTGAGTATATGATGAGCACCATGCCAGTATTTATTATAATATAGCATTATAATCCTCACTTAGACCAAACCAAGCAGGCAACTAATGTGAACATACTTGTACATAGTTACTATAGCTAGAAAATAAAGATCAACGCATCCCTCAGTAGGCTGTATAATGTAAATAGATTGTGTTGTAATATTTAAAAGGAATTTTTGCACATAACTTAAAATATGGTCAGCATCCGTCTCTACGGAACTGAGGCATTAACCCGCTCCTTTGTGGGAGGGTATCGTGCTCATCACACCTCTAAGGCCGCAGTTTTAAATTTCACAAATTTTACGTTCATGTGCTTGTATGATTTGCACTTGTTCCTGATTGGTTGGTTTCGTGTGAATGCATATTTGTTGTATGGATGACTTCTCAGCAGAAAGTGTGTGAATGCTGACCCAAATCTGCCAATGTGAGCAATTGCCACAGGGGACAGAATGTGTGCTGTTGTGCAAGAGAAATACAAATCAAAACAGTAATCTTTGTTCTTTATATTTATTTTTTTCTCCATCCCTGCCTCATTTGACAAGGATTAGTGCCAATTATCGACAAAATATGTAGTTATGTAATATGTCTCACCCATGTATCAGATTGTAGGGTTAGGAAATAATTTTAAGGTTCGAAGTGTATTCTTTGCTGTAATTTTGTCATGTAACATTTTATTTGTCTTATTTATGAATAATGTTTTAGTATTAAGTAATTTTTGGAAAGATTGTTTTGTAATTTTGATATGTTAATATGAATGGCAATGTATTTTGTGTGAGATTGAACGAATGTTTTTGCATAACTGAGGAAAAACTTATCTAGTGTACCCTAATTACCTTTCATGGCCTCATTTTATGTACCCAGTGTTTTATGTTGTAACTTGAACTTTGTGGCTAGCTTAGCATTCTTTAAGTATTGAAATAATTTCTTGGCAGTTGCATGCTACTGCCAGTTTAGAAGCTACTCTCAACATCTTGTCAGCAAATGTGAGCTGTGTTAGTTTCTGAATACGCATCGTTCAGTATTATGTTTGATTGAGTCCTAAAAACCAGAATGGTGTATATTTCTTGCCATGAAACAAACGTTTTGGAAAGAAGAAAAAGGTGAAGAAAAATGAGAAATTCAATTCCAGAAAGTGTTGTTTGAATTTTGTGCATAAAGTTGCAGTGTAGAGATTAGAACAAAAGCTGTTTTCATGATAACTGAAACAATCAGCACACAACACTCACACAAGCTCTGCGGAATGTTTTGATTTTTGTTTCTGATTTTTTTTGTTAACTTTTTTTTTTGTAAAACATTGGAACTGACCGAAGGAACTTGGAAGAGGACTGATATTTGTAACTGCTCAAAATCCAGTGTACATTACAACCCTTAACTTCCATGTGTTTGAATTTATCATTCGCATGAAAGTACCTAGTTAAAGTCGCGGCAGATACTGTGGGAAAACTCTTTGTATCTTCAGTGGGTGTTATACTTAATACAACTCAGTGACATTGTACTGTTGTTAGTTTAAACCATTGAAACTCATTGTCATCAAATCTTCCACCATATTTTCTTAGACTGTTCATGGAACCACAATGACATTTTTAGTTCTTAAGCATTGATTTATGCCAATTGATATGGAAAATATTTTGTAAACATGTACCTACATAATGTTTGTATGTTAGCATTTTTGTAATGTTTTTACACCTTTAAGGTCACAAAAATTTATTAGTGTCTAAATTCAATGCATGGGCTTGATTATTTTTAAATAATTTAATGGAATCTTGGAAGCTTTTATAAATATGTTATGCTTAACTCAGCAGTAGAATTAATTACAGGCCAAAGTAAGTCACTGGCAGATTCTTTTGGTATTGAATAAAACATGTATTTTTTTAAAAGCTTGGCTCACAGTCAGGGCTGCCAGATTATCACAAGCTAAGTGTGTGAATTTAGCCCTCAAATAGCCTAAAATCTTAAACATGAAGTGCATTGTTGTAGCTCTATGAGAAATGAAACAAAAGTAATCGAAAATCAAATACTTCATAACCTCAAAAAACATGCAAGTGCTGAACAATTTGTTAGCAACTTATTTTTAAGTTTTCATAAATATTAAAGAAAGAGCAGAAATAGAGCATTTATTATTAAATATACGTGCAGTTTTTCATTAATTAGAAATGTTTAATAAACTACTATAAAAATATAAATAATTTATCAGGCATAATAAATGCGTTATAGAATCCTACAAAAAAATCATCTAATACGTAACAGGCACAAACTTAACTGGTGAGATACTGGCATGAAATAGCCGAATGAATCATGTGCTTAGAAATTAACTTTATTATTCTGATGTTTGCATGTACACATTGCTGAGCTTAAAATGGCTCAGTGCTAAACTAGATATATGGGAAATAATTGTGAATAGCAGGAGACATTCATTTGTCTTAATATTCCCAACAACAGAAATAATAGGTACTTCTTTCAAGGAGATTAAAGACATTGATGTAATGTAATACTGCTATGTTCACTAATAAACTCAAAATCAACAGAAATAATGTTTATTTTATTCTTGACTTTATGGTTCTAACTATAAAATCAGTTCCATATATTCTTTTCTTTGTATTGCAACTTTACTGCAATTTTAATGCAATAGGAAAATTAATAATGTAACTTATTTTTGGTTTGCTCCTGGAAGTAACCCAGTTTGTGACAACATAACAACTTTGTTGCAGAGTAATTCATTTCTGCAGCAACCTAATCTGTGAAAAAAAGTCTTCTAATCTGGCAACCCTGCTCACAATGAATGATGCTGTTTCATGTGAACAGAGTCAACAATATAGAGCTTCATTCCAATTATCCTAAACAGGTTCTATAAACACTGCCATCTAGAATATAAATGTCATGTTACAATGCTATTTATTTTAAAACTGAATCAGATAAATCTTTTATCAGTATTCCCATTTTATTCTAGTGAGTGTTTTCTTATATTATCTGCCAATTTTAGTTACAAGAAGAACATTGAGTTTCATTGAGTTATTTTTTTGTGGTACTGGGAAATAATCCATTCCTCCTCTAATTTATGAGAGGTTTAACGTAATGAATTTTGTACATTTTTACAAAATCTTCATACCTTAGAGTATCAAACACATGACTCAATATACTTCAGAAATAAAATAAGTAGTTTCAATTTGTGGAGTAAGCATTATATAAACACTAAATGCTCCACAAAAAGCAAAAGAATATAATGTATATCATTTTTCATTAACTTTTTAGGTGGATATATCATACTTACCAGTTAATATGATTGTAGCACTTATTAAATTTCTGTCAAATAGGATTATATTTCAAATTTAAAGACTTTCCTGATGGACATTCCTCAGTGTGTCACAGCTTTGAATTTAGTAATAATTATTTTGATAAGAGTTTGCATACTAGGATGTGTTCATTTACATTTTTATGTTCACATATTGTTACTAGAAGATGTAGCAGAAGAAAATACCAATAGTCAGACCCAGGATGTTAAAAACAGTTATCTGCTGTGATTTTAGTTGCAAATGTGTGATTTCTGTGAGTGTCTTGATGTTTGTGTTGATTTATTTTCAGCTGTGATTATCTAGCTGTATAGTTTCAATATAAAATAAATACACATTACCATGTTTGTAGTTGTTTTATGGAATTCCCCTCCTTCATGTTCACAGAGCTAAAAATAAAGTATTCTAGAAGAATTCAATGACTGTTTGGCAGATAATAGTTAAAAAAAATTTCTTTAATCACTTAGTGCTTATTTTCTCCATAAGCCTAAGAGTCAGCGAGAATGTCTATCAAAAATAGACATAGAATCTATGTGAGGATGTACAAGAGGGAGTCTCAGAAGTACCCAACCTGATGTATATATAGTGGTTGTTGTTTCAAACAAATGAACTATGGTAGAAAGTACCACCCTTATAAAGCTTAAGTTTGAAGTTTGACAATGCTACGTTGTTTAGTAATTGTTTGGCAGCCATTAATAGTGAACTCTCTCAGCGAATTTGTAAACATGGATAAAACTGGCCATCGTTATGTGTTACAATACTTTCATTTGAAAGGTCTTAGTCCAACTAATATTAAAGCTGAGCTAGATTCTACTCTGGGGTAGTCTGCTCCTTCGTTTACAAAAGTAAAATATTGGTTGGCAGAATTTAAGCAAATCCGTACGAGCTGCCAAGACAAGCATTGCAGTGGTTGACCAAATGAGGTGACCTCGCCAGAAATTGTAAGAAAATCCACAAAATGGTATTGGATGACCATCGACTAAAAGTACGCAAGCTAGCAGACATCGTAGGCATTTCAAAAAATGCTGTAGATTGCACACTAACTGAAAATTTAGACATGAGAAAGCAGTGCGCAAGATTGGTGCCACGTTTACTCACAATGGAACAAAAGCAACTTCATGAGGATGTTTCAGTCAAGTGTTTGGCAAGGTTTCACTGCAATAAAACCTACTTTTGGCGTCAATTCATAACCATGGATGAAACATGGGTCCATCACTTCACACCTGAGATGAAGGAACAGTCAAAACAGTGGATTGAAAGGAGAGAATCGGCTTCAAAGAAGGTGAGACACTTCCATCGCAGGCAAGGTCATGGCGCGTGGGATAATTTTCATTGATTATCTTCAAAAAGAAAAGAATCAATGGCGAGTATTATGCAAACTTAAATTGAATGATGAAATTTAGCGAAAAAAAAAAGTTCTGTTTCATCAAGACGATACAGCAGTTCAGACATCCATTATCGCCATGGCCGAAATCAATGAGTTAAAGTTTGAATTGCTTCCTCATGCACCCTATTCACCAGACTTAGCCCCCTCTGTTTATTTTCTGTTTCCAAAGCTGAAGAAATGGCTTGATGGTAAAAGATTTGCCAACAATGAAGAGGTGGAGTCTGCAGTTGATGGCTATTTTGTAGAACTCTGCGGTTCTCACTATATACAGGGTATCGAAGCTATTGAACATCGTTGGAAAAGTGTATCGAGCTGAAAGGAGACTATGTAGAGAAATAAAGATGTTTTTTCTCCAAATTTTTGTGTTTACTTGGTTAGGTGGGATACTTCTGGGACAGCCCTCATAATAGGAATTCTTCATACTTTAAAGTTTCTAGTCTGTACATAGATATTTTATAAAGAACAACATGAGCAATGCTGCATCCTCTGCACATGGATGAATCACATGATTAATTAGCCTCCCTTAATTTCTTGAGTAACAAAGGTTAAAATTCTTGAGTGAATAAACCAAGGTTCTTGGACACCGTAACCCATCTAGAGAAAAAATGACAGGCTAATTGACACTTTAAGTACAAGATAGAAAAGATAATACATCGTGTTTTCAGTATATTAACAATATTGAATGTGATATGCTTTTATATGTTCGTCAAAAGCTTCCCATGCAACTCAATTATTGTAGAAACTTTGCAGCATTATGTCTGCAGAAATCTTCATTCAGCACTGAAAGAATTCTTTTTCTTACTTTTCTTTCCCTTTTATATTTTTTGTTTAGTTAAATTGACCTTCAGCAATATAATAAATGATTATAAGTCAACCCTCGCAACCAGAATGGAGAGCAAATTCTGCCCTGCTGAACAACTGTTTGATCCAGACACTTCTAAACTGTATAAGAATACTTTTAAAATACACTGGATGTAGGTGTTCTTGCATGCAAGAAGACATACAAGAACATCTGAATACACAGGAATAGTAAGTGTATAGATGCATGCATGCTGCTACCATTCAGTATTCTTGGTTATCGTCATTACGTTACTACACTGAAAGTGTAATTATTTACTAATGGTAAAGCCTGAAAAGGTGAACCATGTAACTATAGCAAACTTAAATTTGCAATTTCTTTCTTTCAGATGCTGTTAAAGTTAAAATAGAAATTTGTTTATAGAAGCCGAATCACAAAAATTTGTGAATCTTGAACACAATTATAGCATACATATGCTATAATGGACTTAAAATCATGTCTCCCATTATTACTTTCTCTACTACATATAGTAAGTAGGGGTAGTATTGTATTCCACCCAAAAATTTGATACCAAGATTTCACCAGAAATACATGTTTTGAGACCCCCCTGAATCCAAAAAAAGCATTTTTGGAAACATGTCCGTGTGTGTGTGTGTCTGTGAACAGCATAACTCAGAAACGAACAATCGGATAAACACCAAACTCGGTATTTAGGTTCAGTATCTTCCAGAGATGCGACACGAAGGTTTTCAAGAAAATCCCACCCACCCCAGATTACCCTTTACATGGAACATTTTTCGAAAAGTTTAATTTTCTCAAAAATGGCTCTAACGATTTTGATTAAAATATCATATGTTTAAGATATTTTCATGACAAATGAAATGTATATCTAGAATTTTCTGGGAATGTCTCCATAAGTATTCTTCATTGTGAACGACTTTTGCATAACTGGTAAACCATAAGAGATAGACAAAGTTTTACTACACCAAAAATGTAGATCGCGTTAAAATACACAATTTATGTCATATACATTTAACCATTTTCGAGATATTGCCTGTTATTCCCTTAAATTTTCCAATACTTATACTTTTTCTCAAATTCGTTATTCATTTTTTTATGTCCTGGACATGCAAAGAGAATGGAATGCGCCACATAGCAACCAGCGCCTAAAAGATTTGACTATCGCTTAAAACCTACCATATTCCCCTTGCATCTACAAGAAAATTAGCAATAATATTGACATCTCGATTAACATGAAGGATATGGAGAATAAGCGTTTGTAAAAATAGTTTGTACAAGAGTAGAGAAAGTCATGTGAGTGTAACACATCAGATTTTTTTTAATAGCTTGGTATGCTTCCTTGTTTATGCTTGAAGACAGCAGAATATTAATGCAGTATTGCATACTGATAATACACCATACTTTTTGGAGCTGAAGTGATAAATAATTTAAACTTCAGATGATGTAAGTATGGCATGAGAAAATCTTATGTGTCACATTCACGTGACTTTCTTGTCCCTCTATTATTAAAGTAAAGGTATGTATCACGGAGGGGCCCCCAAAACCAAGGCAGAGCACTGCATGCAGGCCAGTTGATCCATTGTGCTCCCAAAGTGACCTCTGGGAGGGAAGGATGTGGGGAGAGTGCTAAGGGTGACCAGATCGAGATGCCGAGACGCAAGCATGGACAGGGTCCCCAACGTTTCCAGATAGAATGCATCTGATGCCTCACGGTCCCTGACCAGAAGCCACTAACCTCCATGGTCCCCCGGAGCGGAGCCCTGAGGGGAGAACTAACTGAGCAGTACCGCAGCAACGCCAGGGAAGAAACCTTTACAGAGTGCAAGCCACTGCCCAAACACAATCCGCCAAACACTGTTGCCAGGCCCTACAACCGTGAAACAGATGACAAGGAAGATGAGGGGTACAGGAAATTAGAGGAAGGAGAGTTGTAGTATAAGATGAACTACCCCAGCATTTGGTTGGCGACCCGGGGAAACCACGAAAAACCCATAGCCCAGAGTGGGAGGTCGCCGGCGATTGATCCCGGGACCTCTCGAATGCGGACCACAGTCGCAACTGCCTGCGCCACCCCGCTCGGTTCTATTATATATTACTGGGAATACAAACTATTCTACCAAAAGCTTATTTTTCAACCTACTTCATTTTAATTGAGGTAAACCTTTGCAGAAATACTACATTTCTTTGTAGTACCTTGTATCTATTACATTTTGTAATAGATACAAAGGGAATAGTGATAGTTAGATGTTTAAAAACTGGATGCTAATGCTGGCCTTAAAATTGCATAACCTTTCCATGCAAACATGAAAAACAACTGAATATTGACAGATTTTAAAAGAATGACCAAGTATTAAATAATTTAAAACATTAATAACAGATATGGAAATGCTGGTGGCACAAAAAAGTTATTCAAAACAAATTGTGTGTTTTAAGGAGATTACATTTTTGTACAGTACATTTTCATCTATTGCTTAATGTCTATCAGTTATACAAGATCATACAAAATTCCTTCCAAATGAGGAAGACTTCACAGTTTACTCCCAGAAAATTCAAGTTTAACATTTTAGTTGTCATATAGATACCTTTTAATGTATAGTACTTTAATCAAAATCGTTACATCCAGTTTCGAGAAAATTAAAATTTCAAAAAAAAAAACATTTTAGTAAAGAGTAGTTTGGGGTTTGGGGAGATATCTTGAAAATCTTCATGTTGCATCTTTGGAAGATACCGAACTTAATCACCAAGTTTAGTATATATTCAACTATTTGTTTTTGAGTTATGTTGTTCACAGACATAAATAGAAAGACCTTTTCTAATAATGTTTTTACTTTCTCTACTACTTATAGTAAGTAGGGGAAGTATTGTATTCCACCCAAAAACTCAATACCGAGATTTCGCCGGAAATACATGTTGAGACCCCCTGAATCCAAAAAAAGCATTTTTCGAAACATGTCCATGTGTGTGTCTGTCTGTGAACAGCATAACTCAGAAATGAACTGTCAGATAAACACCAAACTTGGTTTTTAGGTTCAGTATCTTCCAGAGATTCGACACGAAGGTTTTCAAGAAAATCCCCCCACCCCAGATTACCCTTTACATGGAACATTTTTCGAAAATTTTAATTTTCTCAAAAATGGCACTAATGATTTTGATTAAAATATCATATGTTTAAGATATTTTCATGACAAATAAAATGTATATCTTGAATTTTCTGGGAATGTCTCCAAAAGTATTCTTCATTGCGAACGACTTTTGCATAACTGGTAAACCATAAGAGATAGACAAAATTTTACTACACAAAAAAATGTAGATCGCGTTAAAATACACAATTTATATCATATACATTTTTTTTGTTGAGTGAACCATTTTCAAGATATTCCTTGTTATTCCCTTAAATTTTTCAATACTTATTTTCTCAAATGGGAATTCGTTATTCATTTTTTTGTCTTGGATATGCAAAGAGTATTAATCTGTGGCAAAGAGAATGGTGCTGCACCTAACAACCAGCTATTAAGAGATATGTATGTGCTTAAAGGCTACTGTTTTTCTATATTGCCCTTGTAAATATATATTCCCCTTATATCTACAAGAAAATTAGCAATAAGATAGAGTCTGCAAATGTTTATCTTGATTAACATGAAGTAGATTGAGAATAAGCGTTTGTAAAAATAGTTTGTACAAGAGTAGAGAAAGTCATGTGAGTGCAACACATCAGATTTTTTTTTATTCAGGAGCCTCAAAACATATATTTCTTGTGTACTCTTGATATCAAACTCTAACTAGTATATACATGGTAGAGACAGAAAAAAAAAGAAGTAGGTGAAGGCATATTCAACCTATGTTTTCCACCCTCAGAACACCCAAGTTCAAGAAAATAAGTAAAAGATGTTGCTGGCAAGTTTAATGTTTTAAACCATGCTGAGAGTTTCAGTTATCTATTTATCTATAGTAAATCAGAGGAAGAATTGCATTCCACCCAAAAGTTTGATACTGAGATTTCACCGTAAATACACATTTTGAGGCCCCCTGAATAAAAGAAGGTCTTATGTGTGTGCGCATGTATATGTGTGAACAGCATAGCTCAAAAACTTTTTCTTCTTTCTTTCACTGTTTAACCTCCACTTATGTAGTATTTACACCCCCCAGGAATTACAGGCAGGTGCCTGGGGTCAGAGGCCCGTCGAGGAGGAGCAGACTCTCATGGAGCAGACAGAATATCCAGGATGGGTGATCAGCCCGATCCCTGGTATGGGATGAAGGAAGTAGATGAAACGAAATGAAGGCGAAATGGATGAAAGGAAAGGTGATGATGGAGCAGTTGGTGGAATGAATGGCAGGGGAAACCAGAGAACCCAGAGAAAACCCGCCCAGATGCCGCTTTGTCCACCACAAATCCCACATGTGGGTCCCTGGGATTAAACCCGGGCCGCCTCGGTGAGAGGCGAGCGGTCTAACCACTCAACCACGGCACATAGCTCAAAAACAATTGGTTAAATATGAGCTTGGTATTTTAGTTCAGCATCTTCCAAGAGCACAACATGAAGATTTTCTTGAAAATCTCCCCACCCAAAGCTACCCTCTACATAAAAATTTTTTTGTTATATTTATATGTTTAAGATATTTGCACGACAAGTAAAATATATATCTTGAATTTTCTGTGAGTAGCCTGTGAAGTTCTTTTCATTCTGAATGACATTTTATAACTGGTAAACTGTAAGACAGACAAAATCTCCATGCAAATAATGTAGATATTAAAGCATGCTGTTTATGTCACATGAAATTTGTTGTGGCTTTAACCATTTCCAAGATGTTCTATGTTATTAACTTGAATTTTCAAATACTTATACTTTTTTCAGATGATAAGTAACTATTCATTTGTTCTTGTGGCCATGCAAGAAGCATGGAATTCAAAAGCCATCACAAAAAATCTGACTTGCTTTACTCTGTCTTTTATTATATTCCTCTTTTACCTATAAACGGATGTGTAAATGTGCAATGATGGTTTATTCAATTAACAAGAAGTAGATAGAAGAATGTGATATTGTAAACAGAGTGAATAGAGAAAGTCATGTGAATGCAATACATCAGATTTCTTTAAGTGCTGTCGCTATGCAACTGTACCTCCAAATGTTATGGAAAGAGCAACCCACATTTAAACATTTTACTATTACTTTGGTTTCCCGCTCTCCCTTTGTATGTACAATGTGTAATGAAACTAATTCTGCTAACATTTATCTCAATAATATGAAGTAAACAGAAAAATAATGTTTTATATGAATAGTTCATAGAAGCTGTATGAAAATAAATGATAGTGAGTAGAGAAAATCATGTATCTGTTTTTCTTAGAATTGCATGCAGGAGAGCAGAGAGATGTGTCCTTATGATTGCACGGCTATCGATTTTGTAAATATAGTACTCAACGAAACATATTGGGTGGTATAAATAAAAGCAAGCATTAGCTCATTTCTCACTAATTCCAAGCAATTGCTCGTTTTCGTATAAATAAAACTTTTCTGCTCAACCTCCTCGTGAGCAAAAGCTTGCTGACCTTGATCACTGAGCTATTGCTCGCGATATGGTATAAATAAAAACAAGTCCTGCTCGCCTTTAGTAAGCTTTTGCTTGCTATTCTTGAGGTACCTCCATAGGTACCTTAGCTTGCTCAACTGCATTTTAATATATTGGTGGAGTTCATGATCATGGTTCCAGAGAGGAAAATCACACAACTTGCATTTACCGACTTTCTCTATCACTCTTTTTCAAACAATACTTACAAAACCTTATTCTTGGTAGCTACTTCTTGTTAATCGAGATAAACTTTCATTGTAGGAATAAGAAGAATGCAGCAAACTAAAGGGATAAACAAATATTTTAAATGTGGGTCGCTATTTGATGGATTTGAAATTCCGTTCTTTTCAGGTGATCGCGGAAAAAAGAACAAAAAAATCCTGATGTTCTACATTCACATGGCTTTCTCTAATCATTCTTCTACAAATTATACTTACAAGAGCTTATTATTCCAGCTTCTTCTTGTTAATCCAGATAAACGTTCAATTTACATTTACAATTTTGTTATACGATACAGTAGGTAAAGTGAGTCAGCTTTTTAAAGGGCGCCTGGCTATATGAAGGCTTTGAAATTCGATGCTCTTTGCATGATGACCACAAGAAATTATCGAATACCGACTTCCCATTTGAGAGAATTATAAGTAGGTATTTGAAAGTTTAAACCAATAACAAGGAATATCTCAGAATGGTTAACTTAAAAAAAGAAAGTAAAACAGAAATGCTTTGACATAAATTGTGTGCTTTAACGAGAACAATTTTCTTTTTGTAGTAAGATTTTTTGTAGATAGATTTGCCTATCTAATGGTTTACCAATTGTGCAAAAGTTACTGAGAAATAGGACTTCAAGGATATACCTAGGAAATGCAACATATGCATTTTACATGAAAACATTTTAAACATGTCGTGTTTAATCAAAATCCTGACGCATGTTTGGAAGGTGCTGAACTTAAAATAGCAATCTTGTTATTTAACGACTTTTCCGTTGTGAGTTTGCTGTTCAGACACAGATGCGTAGTAGGACTCTTGTAGTAGAATCTCTTATAGTTTAGCGTTACATAAAAGTCATTCAGAAGGAAGAGCACTTCAGAGACTATTCCCAGAAAATTCGAGATATACCTAATTATATTTGCCATGCAAATATCTTAAACAATAGCGGATTTTAATCAAAATTGTTGGAACCATTTTTGAGAAAAGGGATAGTTTTGGGGTATAGGAATTTTCTTGAAAATCTTAACACATTTTGGAGGATACTAAATTTGAACTAGTTTTTTTTTTTTATTTATGATGTTCACACACACATTTGCTAAAGATGTTTCTTTTTAATTCAGGCACTCTCAAAACGTGTATCTCTGATGAAATCTTGGTATTAAATGTTTGCGTAGAATGCAATATTTCCTCTACTTGCTATACGTAAGTGATAGTGAAATTAAAAATTGTTTCAAGACGCAAGGACTCGGATGTGTGCTGATATAAACAGTTATTTAAAAGAGAAAATGTAAAAGGTTGCGCAACATTTTCTTCCAGAGGCAAATGAAACACGAGGTGGACCTTCTAACAATGCTGAAAAGATCCTGAGGTGTTTTTATCTGGGTACTATAATGCTAAACAGAATGTGAGGTCATAGCGAGCCGCTCTTATTACCGGAAGACTGGAATATAATTAAAGCGATATACAGATGGTAATATAATCAAAGCGATATACAATTAAACTTACATAGACCAGAATGTTCTCACAAATCAAAACCGGATTATAACTAAAGAATTTCAATTAAAACAAAACTTAAATTTAACTTTCAAACGAAGCTCTTTCATCCAGTTTAACTTTAATTCATGATAACATCTTATAAATTGTTGGAATTACGTAGTGATATTTTATATAGATGCAGAGGATATCAATATAAAGGTGCAAAAACAGAAGTACAAATAACCTACTTTCAATATATCAGTTGGTGACACGTTTGTAATACTATCAAATACAGAAATGAAGGATTGGATTTCGAAAGGACATGAGCGTTATCTGTTGAAAGTTGGGTGAATCTCAATGTCTGTTTCATTTGCGAAATCTTTAATTATAATTGTGTTATTTAAAATTTGCATCTCTATTAGGTTTCATAAATGAGAGTATGATTAACATGAATGAGTATATGAATATTTAGGTGCAGTAAAGATTTAAATCGCATCCTGACAGAAGAATGAGTGTGTTTGTTTACTCAGATGATGTGTTGTGGTGAAGGTCACTGAGCAAAAGCTTGGTAGGTGACAGCAATAGCTCATCAAAGAGGGGAAATTTTTATTTATACCAAACCACGACCTGATGCTCGTTTCTCAACTTTATACGAGTTACAGCTCACAGGCTTTTGCTTGTTTTTATTTATATCATCCATTGCCTTTACTAAATTTAATTAAGACATTTTGTAATAATACAGAGTTTCAGTGTTCAATATTTCAACTTAGTATCACACTTAATGGCAGGAGTGAGCAGTGCCTTTGAAAAGGCCATTGTTAAATAATTGTGCAACCCATCACATATTGCTTGGATCTTCAAGAGATGCTAGTGCCTACAACATACTTCCAGGATGGTTAATCCTCAGCACTAAGTATAAGGTTGCCAATGTAAGTATTCTAAGGTAACAACTGCATGAACTCACTCAGAGTGGAAATAAATCTTGAAGCTAAAATATAACACTGCTTCTGTTAGAGTGCTTCCTAGAGAGAGTCAAACTGGAGTCCATTGCAGGCTGTAACAAAACCAATTAATAGCACATGGCCATAAGCAGACTTTCTCAGGAAAATCAAGCACCAGTGGATAAGAATCAAAGTGCAACTACATTTAATGTAAAAGATAGAAGTTACATCAGCAAGTGACATGCATTGCTGACAGAGGTGAAACATCATTGCTATTTTAATTATTTTTTGTTGTTATTATATAAATTAATTATACTTTCAATAGACCTTAGCCTGGTCTAGGGCAAGTTTTTAATATAGTCAACTGAAAAATTCAACGCCACAGCCGGGATTTGAACACGGTTCAAATCCGTGTGGTTGCTCTAACCATTGAGCTACTGTGACAACATGACGGTGGGGCATTGAATTCCCCAATTGACTCAAGTTGTTTCCCAAACATACCTACTAAGGCATCTCCCTCGAGATGACAAACTTAGCGGCGACCTGCTTATTGCAAGTACTTCAGTGCTGGGTGCATATATTATTAAGGGTTAAAACCCTTAAAACTAAAGCATTTTTGGAAACATGTTCCTGTGTGTGTCTGTGAACAGCATAACGAACAGTCGGATAAACACCAAACTTGGTACTTAGATTCAGTATTTTCCAGAGATGTGACACGAAGGTTTTCAAGAAAATCCCCCATCCCGGATTACCCTTTACATGGAACATTTTTCGAAAATTTTAATTTCCTCAGAAATGGCTCTAACGATTTTGATTAAAATATCATATGTTTCAGATATTTTCATGACAAATGAAATGTATATCTTGAATTTTCTGGGAAATGTCTCCAAAAGTATTCTTCATTGTGAATGACTTTTGCATAACTGGTAAACCATAAGAAATAGACAAAATTTTACTACACAAAAATGTAGATCGTGTTAAAATACACAATTTATGCCATATACATTTTTTTGTTGAGTGAACCATTTTCGAGATATTGCTTGTTATTCCCTTACATTTTCCAATACTTATACTTTTTCTCAAATTCGTTATTCTTTTTTTACCCTGGTAATGCAAAGAGAATGGAATACTCCACATAGCAACCACCTCTTAAAATATTTGACTATCGCTTAAAACCTACCAATTCCCCTTGCATCTACAAGAAAATTAGCAATAAGATTAACATCTCGATATCTCGATTAACATGAAGCATATGGGGAATATGCGTTTGTAAAAATAGTTTGTACAAGGGTAGAGAAAGTCATGCGAGTGTAACACATCAGATTTTTTTAGGTATTCTTAACAGCGATAGGAGAGTCCTTACACTGCTTGAATATTGTCATCCAGCACTCTCACAGAGAAAATGTTCTTGTATTCCAGCCATCAAGGTTCTGTTGTATAATATTTCTTACTTGGACAAATTCATCAAATAATACATTATCATCTAAACGCATCACTGATTCATAGCTGGAAAACAGATCAGTAATTGAACCCTCTATTTCACTCCACTCAGGCACTTTTTTCAAACAGATTCAGAACATGACATCATTATGACAACACCGGTTTTTAATGATGTGACGTATGCAGAGATTATAGGACATACGTCTCTCTGGTCACCGGGATTTGAGATGGCAGTTGGAACTTGGGGTAGGGAGAGTTAAGAATCTTTAGGAGGGGATGAGTTGTTTAGCGTCTCTGACGCTTGAGGATAGCGTGGTTTGGGACGAGTCAGGAGGTAACCTTCGAGCTGTAAGAACGTGCAACTGCCTTCTCCGTGCCAAGGCATGATGGCCTCGCCGGCGGACATGTGGGCTAAGAGTGTAAGCACTACAATATCTATCTTTATCCATTAAACTGTGAGCCATCCATCCTCTTGAGGTTTTAATTATGTTAGTGTAGAGTCCTTTCCTTCCTTTAAGCCATGTAACGTTTCGGATTAGTAATATTTTTCTGTACTTTCTTTAGCTGCGTTCCTCGTCGTAGCCTCGCCGTGTAAGAAGTTTGATTAATTTCCCGGTACATTCTTTGTAAGCGAGTAGCTCTCCATCATTTTTGAGTATTATTAAGAAGAGGCTACGACAATATATTCAATTCAACTGTGAAAAAAATACTCAGTTGCGGCGAGGAACTTTTCCCTGGAGATCAACCCTTCTTCTTGGAGAATTTTACTTACTCTCGAAGTGATAAATCTATTTGTCTTCCTGCTGATTAGAGTTTCACAGAGAATCTCGGTCAAAATGGAAATTTGAGCCAATGAAAGATCCCATTATTACATTTGTCTAACAGTTCTATCATACTCATCTAGTTGGTCAACCAGAAACTTCAGCCGCAATAAAGAAGTTGCATTAGAGAAAAAAACCACTGAGAATGCGCCGACATTTATTAATTGACGTAAAATATGATCTTAAACCATTAAGTATAGCTACAACTCTTTTAAGAGCAAGAAGCAAAGACATTCATCTCGTTTTTGTGTGACTTAGCAAGGGTTTATACTCCACCTCTAAAATCTTTCAGAATTATGTCCTAACTGTGTAGATATCAAGTACTTGTAGTCGTTCTTCTTGGTGTAGTGGTTACCACGCTAGCTTCTATTTCCTGAGGTCGCAGGTTCAAACTCGGCGGAGGGCGATGGATTTTTTTCGGGTGTAAAAATCCTTAGCATGGCTTCCTTCGGAGGGGAAGAAAATCTGGTGATCCTGTGTCGTAGAATTACGACACATAAAAGAACCTCAAGCCTGGTAAAGAGGCCTCTGAGCAAAATTTCCGGTCTTTCATAACCAATATAGAATAGGACGCTAAAGACCATAACAGTTCTAGAGTGTCCATAAATAAAACTCAATTTTTATTTAAGTACTTGTAGATTTTGTAAAGTATAACTTCGACATCTATCGGAAGACAATCCGAAGCTGTTTGGATACTACTATGCAGTATATGAGCACCACACCCAAATCCCAATATCTTTTTTTGCAAGTTTGTTTTGGAATTTTACAAATACATAGTTTTTTTTTCTTTTCGCCAATTTCCCCAAATTAGTATTCGTGTTATCTGCTCCAAAAGCAATTGAAGCACTGAAACAAAAAAGGGGCTAACCGCCAAATAGTTCAAACCGAGGTAATAGGGAAAAAAGTCTTATTATTAATACATCATCATAATTTATTTTTCCTTCAGCATAAACATTCTATATTGGCCTCCTTATTAGGGAATATAATTTTCCTCCAAACAATATTAAAACTAATGAGATAAAATTGAGAGCAAAAATAAGAACGCGCCAAGTGTACCTTTTATGAAATCAAAAAGGGGCTATGTGCATAATGCAGTTTTCAGATTGCAGAGGTATACAACAAATTACTATTTCAATATTACAGAGGCAAAATGTTATTTCCTATGCAGTTTTGAACAGTTTCTCATTGAAACCTACGTTTTTTCGTCCAAATATAGTATCATTGATAGTAAATCATTTCCCCCTTTTTTTCCTGTTTTTATCCAGCATTCGCATATAATTCCATCTTTTTCACATCATCTACTGTAATGTCTTTTTTTCAACACACGCACTTTTTACCAATTTGCTAGTTCACGGTGGTCATAGAACACCATCTGTATAATCTGAAGTTACCCGAATACGAGCAGCAATTTATATCTTTAGCTGTTGAAATAAATCCTGTTGAATCGGGAAAAAATTAATAAAGGATCAACATCCCTCTCCAAGGCACCCTAGGCCTGGCCTACCACCCCCAAGCCAAAGCAAATGTGTTTGCCGACAATCTTGAGAGGACAAAGCAGCCTGGAGACGACCCTCAGGACGATGCCTTTTCCGAACGCACTTGGAGGGATGTACGTCGATTCCTTCGACGACCCCCCCCCACCCGACGATTTGGATCACCATCTAGTCGTAAGACCTGAAATCCAGGGCGCACTCCGGCGTCTCAACTCCAAAAGGGGCCTGACGGGCTTACA
The DNA here is from genome assembly GCA_030765065.1 of Deroplatys truncata. NCBI lineage: Eukaryota > Metazoa > Arthropoda > Insecta > Mantodea > Mantidae > Deroplatys > Deroplatys truncata. Next base: position 142,178,746 of record CM060985.1, on the reverse strand, counting down.
CTGCCATGCTACGTTTGCCTTCCCTTCTGAGTCGTGCCCTTTCTTACCAGTGTCTTCAATATGTGCTTCGCCCTGCGCCACTTTCCACGCGAGTGGAGGGAGGCTCGGGTAATTTGCATTTTGAAGCCGGGGAACGATCAGGTGCATCCTGCCAACTACAGATCCATAAGCCTCATCTCTGTACTCTCGAAAGTCTTCGAGAGGACCACACTTGCCCGCTTGTCTCCCACCTTGAGAGACATTCAAGCCATCCCTCCACATCAGTTCGCCTTCCGTCCTGGGCATTCGACCCCCAGCAGTTGCTGCCCGTGGTGGAGGCTGCTGCCCTGGGTTTCCAGGACAGGGCTTACACCACCGCGGTTTCCCTGGATGTCGAGAAGGTCTTCTCGACGACCTGGCATGCGGGTCTTCTCCTAAAGCTCATTCAACTGGAGCTCCCTATACACATCATACAACTTCTACATACATACCTAAAACATCGCACTTTATAGTTTCAGTTGCGGGACACAAATCAACACAAAGGCCAATACGAGGCGGAGTCCCCGAAGGTTCTGTGTTATCCCCCACACCCTTCAACCGACCTACGTGCCGCTCTGTGGCCGACCTACCCACAGAGCGGCACGTCAATATGGCACAATATGCTGATGACGTGCTGCTGTATTGCAGAAGTAAAAACCCACGCAAAGACTTCTACCCCATTTAGAGACACCTCCTCCTCCTCCAAGAGTGGTGCAGGCGTTGGCGATTATCCATTAACCCGGCAAAAAGCCAAGCCATTCTTTACACCAAGCGCCGCTTTCCCGCAATCCTCCCCACAATAAACTACCTCAGGAGAAGAATAGAATTGACGACTGCCATCATCTACATGGGAGTTAAGTTAAATAAGGTCCTAACTTTGGAGGGACACATCAGGAACCTCGCGCATCGGTGCTCTGAGGCTGCGGCTTCATTGTACCCCATGCTGAGGTCGGCGGTACCTGTCCCTCTTAAGCTACACCTTTTTGGAGCGCTCATAATCCCGCTCTACGCCTGCGAGATCTGCGGCATGGCCGCAGACTCCAGTCTGCTGCTTCTGCAACGGGTGCAGAATAGGGGCCTTCGGGCTATCTATTCTATAAATCGCTCCTTTCCCGTGAGACTGCTTCACGAAGCCTCATCTCTTCCTTACGTGGAGGATGAAATTAGGCGCCGGGGCCGCAAAACTTTACGACCAGTTGCCATACCATCAGAGGGCCCTCGTTCGGTTTCTTGGGGATTATAAACCCAGAACACGCCGCTTGAGGCGTCATCGGCTTCCCCGCATGGCATGCGGGCATATCCGGCAAGAACGGAGCACCTCCACCAGCAGCTAAGGCTGAGCTCCTATACAATCCCCTCAAGAATAGCTTGGACTACTACTACTACTACTACTACTACTACTACTACTACTACTACTACTACTACTACTACTACTACTACTACTACTACTACTACTACTACTACCCCTACATTTTAAAAATGCAAAATTATTAACACCAGCGGTACACGAGAGCCGTTGCACCATGACCTGCAACCGTTGAGGAACAATATTTGTTACCTCCAACTCTCCTCTATACAAATCACAACCGCCACCCTGTAACCCCCATATCCCGTAACTACGTGGTTAAGCCCTAATTAGGGCAGGTACACGTTTAACACACCGGGTTGTCCTCAGCTCGCCAATATGTCGTCGTAAATGTAGATGAACCTGAGGTGAACAGTAAAATGGGTCGAGTACACATACCAGTGAAACGGAAAATAAAAAAATATCTGATGTGTTACACTCACTTGACTTTCTCTACTCTTGTAAAACTATTTTTACAAACACTTATTCTCCACATGCTTCATGTTAATCGAGATGTTAATTCAGTTGGTTACAGCAAGACATGGAAACCAGAAGATCCATGGTTCAAATCCTGGCTGTGGCATTTAATTTTTCGATCCGATTCTACTTTTACAAACTTGTCCTACACAAGACCAATACCTTCTCTACTCTTGTACATACTACTTTATTAGTAATCTAACACACACACACACGCACACACGCACGCACGCACCCAAACACACACACACGAGCACGCGCACGCACAAGCGCACTCACACATGCACGCGCACGCACACACTCACACACGCACACACACGAGCACGCGCACGCACACGCACACACGCGCACGCTCAAGCACGCGCACACGCACACACACACACACAAGCACGCGCACGCACACAAGCACACGCACAGAGTTTTACAAGAGTAGAGAAGGTCATGCGAGTGTAACAATTCACATTTTTATCTACTTCTTGTTATTACAGATAAAGCTTGGAAAGGTATAGTCATGTTGAAAAATTCAATGCCATTGCAGGGATTTTAACCACGGATCTTCTAGTTTCTTCTAGTTGCTCTTACTAAGCTATCACGGCAAATGCCAGCATATTAAATTCCCTAACTGACTTGCATTGAGAGTAAATGCCATGTTGCCGTGATAACTCAGTTGGTTACAGCAAGAGATGGAAACCAGAAGATCCATCGTTCAAATCCTGGCTGTGGCATTTAATTTTTCGATCCGATTCTACTTTTACAAACTTGTCCTACACAAGAACAATACCTTCTCTACTCTTGTACAAACTACTTTATTAGTAATCTAACACACACACACACACGCACGCACGCACGCACGCACCCACACACACACACGAGCACGCGCACGCACACGCGCACTCACACATGCACGTGCACGCACACACTCACACAGGCACACACACACGAGCACGCGCACGCACACGCACACACGCGCACGCACAACCACGCGCACACGCACACACACAAGCACGCGCACGCACACAGGCACACGCACAGAGTTTTACAAGAGTAGAGAAGGTCATGCGAGTGTAACAAATCACGTTTTTATCAACTTCTCTTTATTACAGATAAAGCTTGGAAAAGTATAGTCATGTTGTAAAATTCAATACCATTGCAGGGATTTGAACCACGGATCTTCCAGTTTCTTCTGACTGCTCTTACTAAGCTATCACGGCAAATGCCAGCATATTAAATTCCCCAACTGACTTGCATTGAGAGTAAATGCCATGTTGCCGTGATAACTCAGTTGGTTACAGCAAGAGATGGAAACCGGAAGATCCATGGTTTAAATCCTGGCTGTGGCATTTAATTTTTCGATCCGATTCTACTTTTACAAACTTGTCCTACACAAGACCAATACCTTCTCTACTCTTGTACAAACTACTTTATTAGTAATCTAACACACACACACACGCACGCACGCACCCACACACACACACACAGGAGCACGCGCACGCACACGCGCACTCACACATGCACGCGCACACACACACACAGGCGCGCGCGCACACGCACACGCGCACAAAAGCACGCGCACGCATACACGCACACGCACAGAGTTTTAATAGAGTAGAGAATGTCATGCGAGTGTAACAAATCACATTTTTATCTACTTCTTGTTATTACAGATAAAGCTTGGAAAGTTATAGTCATGTTGAAATGTTCAATGCCATTGCAGGGATTTTAACCACGGATCTTCCAGTTTCTTCTCATTGCTCTTACTAAGCTATCACGGCAAATGCCAGCATATTAAATTCCCCAACTGACTTGCATAGAGGGTTAGTGCTATGTTGCCGTAATAGCTCAGTTGGTTACAGCAAGCAGATGGAAACCCGAAGATCAATGGTTCAAATCCTGGCTATGGTATTTAATTTTTCGATCCGATTCTACTTTTACAATCTTGTCCTACACACGACCAATACCTTCTCTACTCTTGTACAAACTACTTTGTTAAGTGACACACACACACACACACACACTCACACACACACACACACACACACACACGAGCACGCGGAAGCGCACGCACACACACAGGCACGCGCTCGCACACACGCACACGCACAGAGTTTTACAAGACTAGAGAATGTCATGCGAGTGTAACAAATCACATTTTTATCTACTTCTTGTTATTACAGATAAAGCTTGGAAAGTTATAGTCATGTTGAAAAGTTCAATGCCATTGCAGGGATTTTAACCACGGATCTTCCAGTTTCTTCTCATTGCTCTTACTAAGCTATCACGGCAAATGCCAGCATATTAAATTCCCCAACTGACTTGCATTGAGGGTTAATGCCATGTTGCCGTAATAGCTCAGTTGGTT